>CM055122.1:890652550-892040883 GCA_029206835.1 Rana muscosa | reverse complement strand
TGTAATATCCACAATCTCCCCCTGTAATATCCACAATCTTCCCCTGTAATATCCACAATCTCCCCCACTGTAATATCCACAATCTTCCCCCTGTAATATCCACAATCTCCCCACTGTAATATCCACAATCTTCCCCCTGTAATATCCACAATCTTCCCCTGTAATATCCACAATCTTCCCCTGTAATATCCACAATCTCCCCCTGTAATATCCACAATCTCCCCCTGTAATATCCACAATCTCCCCCTGTAATATCCACAATCTTCCCCACTGTAATATCCACAATCTTCCCCCTGTAATATCCACAATCTCCCCACTGTAATATCCGCAATCTCCCCCAGTAATATCCACAATCTCCCCCTGTAATATCCACAATCTCCCCCTGTAATATCCACAATCTCCCCCTGTAATATCCACAATCTCCCCCTGTAATATCCACAATCGTCCCTCTGTAATATCCACAATCTTCCCTCTGTAATATCCACAATCTCCCCACTGTAATGGGCATCTCCCCCACTTACTTTAGTCTCTCCTGCCGGCCAGTTCAGATCCACGAGCAGCGAGGGGTGATGACGTCAGCACGCACAAGGCAGCCGCCGCCGCCGCCGGATGTACCAAGATGGCCGCGGCTCCGGAGCTAGGCCGAAGCCACGGCCTTTCCTAAGGCTGAGGCCGCGGGGTCGCTCCGCGGATCGAGTGGGGATCCGATCCGAACAGGGTGACCCGTTCGGATCACGGATCACCGCCGATCCGTTGCAGCCCTAGTTACTAGTGTTAAAATAGAGCTAAATAATTTTTCTTATTTTTGGATAGAGTATAGGAGTGTTATAACCCATTTTTTTCATATATGTCCCATTGGAGAGGTTTCCCTTCACTTCCGATACCATAGCTAAAACAGGAAGAGAGAGGAAATCCCTACGAAGACCAATGGGGGGCACAGACAGCAAAAAAAAAACTGATATGTGCTGTAAACCCTCTTCACTGTTTCAAAAACTATTAAAAGTTCTGCATTTGCTTTTCTGTTCTGTTATACTTTTGTAGCACCCTCTAGTGTGTGCTAGAAGTGGCGTAGATAAATTGTAGTTTAGCTCAGGGCTAAGCCTGAACTATGGAGTCTGGGTCAGTGTTCAGTACAGTTCAGGACTGGATGACTCATCCTGGCATTTCTGTGGCGCCTCCCCTGGTCTAGAAGGTTGGAGAATCTTCCAGAATTAGAGGGTGGAGGTAAGGAGGAGCTGCCATGCATATTTATGAGGCCTCAGACAATCCCTAGTGGTGGGCTGGCAGGGGGCTGAGACCACCTCATAAATAGTCATGGGCCATGCCAGCAAGGACAGCCAGGTAGAAGATGGAGATACAGTGTTAAGGAGGCTGTCGGTTGCCCTCAGGGGTGCCCCCTAGTCTGGGGAGGTGTCCTGCCTTGGGCTGGGGCTTGGGTTCTGGAAGGATCCTGTCATAACAGTGGAAGGAGTCTTTCCTGGAGGCACAGGAGCAAGAGAGGACAGAGTGAGTAGAGCAACACTGTGGAGACTAACAAAGGGGGGAGACTGCCACATGTAGCCAGTCTCCCTTGAAGACAGTGGTGTGCCTAAGTCTTCAGCCTTTCCCTAGAGATCTCCTGAGAGTCAGCCAGGTGGGCTGGTGAAGAGGCAGTTGGGTGGGCTGGTGAAGAGTCAGTCGGGTGGACTGGTGTGGAGATTTAGCCTGGAGGGCTAGTGAAAGGGGCAGCTGCAGCCAGGTGGGTTGGCAGTACCTGAAGAGCTGGTGCTGTGATCAGTGGCAGTGTTACCAACCGTCTGTTAATTTACAGACAGTACGGTATTTTCACCCCATTTTTGGGGTGTCCGTGAATGTCTGTTACTGACAGCCAATGCCAGTAAGAAAGATGGCTGCAGGCCGGCCATGCAACTGCGCATGCGCCGTTCCGAAGCCTGCAGGACTCGGGGAAGATCGTAGAATCTCGGCTGGGTGGCGCATGCGCAGTAACGTAATGTCGCCGCCTGGCACCATTTTTATATTGCAATATTTTTATTGAGGTAAATACAAAACAAGAAAAAAAGATCAAAGAACTAGGTTACATTCGACCAAACATTTAAACGTTTTGACAATATATTTTTACCCCGCCTAATACCTGTCAGGAGGTAGAAGGCATATGCATAACATCTTCATATAAGCTATTCAAGCCCTCAGGTAGGGCATAGTATGTGTGCAAATACCCAGACCAGTAGCATTAGGACATACCAGTACTAGGGGGAGGGATAGGAAGGGTCCAGGGCTTCAGTTTTACCCCGATTTAATATTTCGGGGTTAGCCATGTATCCCTACTATGATAAGGTTTCCTGCCTTATCAGTAACGTTCTATCACGGTATATCGATAACCAAGTTATACAAAAAGATGTATGACCAAAAATAGAAAGAAAGGGAGAACAAAGGAGAGAGGAAAGGAGCAGAAAGGAGAAAGAGAAAAGAGGGAAGGGAGAGAGAGAGAGGAGAGAGAGAGAGAGAGAGAGAGAGAGGGTCACCCGGAGTTCCTCATTAAATGGAGATATATTCGATCCATGGATCCCAGATCTTGTTGAATATCTCTGCATTGTTGTGAAGAGTGTGAGTGAGCTTATCATTAATCATAATCCAGTTGAGTTTATCCTTAACTTGATCTAGGGGTATTCTTGAGTGTTTACAGTTCCTTGCAATTGTTATTCTCGCTCTGGCACCATTTTTAAACGGCACTCGTTCTAAGTTCTCGCGCAACGGTTCCACGGGGGGGAGTGCATCACAACGGTGAAGAGAGGAGCATCGTGAGTGACGGGCCACAGGAGGACATTACTTGGGGGGTGAGCAGGACACTGTAGAGGAGGCCATCTCCTGTCCGCAGCCTCTGACCATCTCCTGAGTCCTGCCCGCAGCCTCTGACCATCTCCTGAGTCCTGCCCGCAGCCTCTGACCATCTCCTGAGTCCTGCCCGCAGCCTCGGACCATCTCCTGAGTCCTGCCCGCAGCCTCTGACCATCTCTTGCCCTGAGCCTCTGACCATCTCCTGCCCTGAGCCTCTGACCATCTCCTGCCCTGAGCCTCTGACCATCTCCTGCCCTGAGCCTCTGACCATATCCTGCCCGCAGCCTCTGACCATCTCCTGCTCGCAGCCTCTGACCATCTTCTGCCCGCAGCCTCTGACCATCTCCTGAGTCTTGCCTGCAGCCTCTGACCATCTCCTGAGTCCTGCTCGCAGCCTCTTGCCATCTCCTGCCCACAGCCTCTGACCATCTCCTGCCCGCAGCCTCTGACCATCTCCTGAGTCCTGCCCGCAGCCTCGGACCATCTCCTGAGTCCTGCCCGCAGCCTCTGGCCATCTCTTGCCCTGAGCCTCTGACCATCTCCTGCCCTGAGCCTCTGACCATCTCCTGCCCTGAGCCTCTGACCATCTCCTGCCCTGAGCCTCTGACCATCTCCTGCCCTGAGCCTCTGACCATCTCCTGCCCTGAGCCTCTGACCATATCCTGCCCGCAGCCTCTGACCATCTCCTGCTCGCAGCCTCTGACCATCTTCCTCCCGCAGCCTCTGACCATCTCCTGAGTCTTGCCTGCAGCCTCTGACCATCTCCTGAGTCCTGCTCGCAGCCTCTTTCCATCTCCTGCCCACAGCCTCTGACCATCTCCTGCCCGCAGCCTCTGACCATCTCCTGCCTGCAGCCTCTGACCATCTCCTGCCCGCAGCCTCTGACCATCTCCTGCCTGCAGCCTCTGACCATCTCCTGCCCGCAGCCTCTGACCATCACCTGTTCCTGTATCCTGCCCGCAGTCTCTAACCATCTCCTGTTCCTGAATCCTGCCCGCAGCCTCTGACCATTTCCTACATCATGTCTGCAATCTCTGAGGGGAGTCGGGAGAGGAGTCATGAGTGGGAGCACCGCCGGGATCGTTGGGGTCACGGGAGAAGTTGGACGTGTGTGGACTGTGGAGAGGAGACCATAGGAAAACCAGAGCCACCAAGCTGGAGCCATCCGACTGAGCCCTGCACAATGCACCTGATAGGAGGTCAGTGACAGTGCCACCAGGCCAGTCTGGGGGGGGGGGTTGCTGAGGTAAGGGGGAGTGAATACAATAATGTAAGGGGCACTGATATAAAGGTTCCCCCCTATATTAGTAACTCCCCTTACCTTAGTGTATTCACTCTGCGGAAGGTGGTCTCTAGTCACCAGAGTGCCCCCCACATCAGAGTTCCTGGCATTCCCCTTCACATCAGAGTCTGCAGGATTGCCCCTTACAGTGAAAGGGTAATGCTGCAGACCCTGATGTAAGTGATAACTCTGATGTAAAGGGAATGCAGTGGACTCTGATATAAGGTGGTCTCTGGTAACCAGAGCCTCACCTTACATCAGAGTTCCCCCTTAGATCATGATCTGCAGCATTCCCCTTTACATAAGAGTTCCCTTTCACTGTAAGGAGGATCCCTGCAGACTCTGATGTAAGGGGGGAACCCAGTGCTGGCTGGGTTATAGTAACCTGACCTTCATCTCAATGGAGAAATATGTTTTTTTACTTTTGTTTACCTTAAACACATTGCTAATAGCACTAGCTATGTTTTTATAGTTCAAATATTTATACTTGCACTGTTTAGCACTGAAAACAGTAATTTTAGGTACTTTTTTGCAGCGTTGGTAAAAAATGCGGCTCTGCCAGTAAAAAATTGGTGCCGTTCGGAAATGTTGGCATCCTTGCCAGTAAATTTCACTTCAGGGGGTTGGCAACACTGATCAGTGGTCACAGAGGAGAAGTTACAAGCTGTTTCACTGCAACTATGCTACACAAAGAAGGGCTGTGAGTTCCTGCCTGTAATGGGCTATTGCTAATGTGACTGGGAACCTGTCAGATCATCTAAAAGTGATTTAACTGGAGCAAACATGTGTTGTGCAGGAGGTAATAGGAAGGAGACTGTATATAGTAAGTTGTCCCTGAAGTTCTGCTGAAAGTTTTGCCGAAGTCAAGTGGGCATCCCATAACCTCCCATCCCTATCTAAGTTATTAAGCCTCAATAAATAACAAAAAAAACTAAGTCACAGACTGTTCTCTGACTCTGGGTGCTTGTGAAAATTTGGTGTGCCTGGCTGTGCAGGAAGGAGGATCCAAGACCATCAGCAGTCTCTACAGAGTGTGCTATACTTTAAAGTGGTTGTAAACCCACTTTTTAAACAAAGACCTACAGGTAAGCCTAGATTAAGGCTTACCTGTAGGTGCATGAAATATCTCCTTAACCTACACGGTTAAGGAGATATTTGTATGTAAATGCGGCGACGCTGACGTCACCCCATTCACAAATTCGGCTAGGTCGCAACATTCGACGACGTAGCCGAATTCGACAGCTCACGCGCGCATGCGCGGAGTCACGTCTTCGTCCCTTCCTGCCAATCACAGCGCCGGAAGTAACATTCCCGGAATGGATACCCGGAAGTAACATTCCGATACCCGGAAGTAACATTCCGGCTATCGCCGCAGCGATGGATGCGGCTAGAGGAGGGACACGGACGACTTCGGGGGCCCCGATCGAAGGTAAGTGGTACATAATGAGCTAGTATGCTAGTCATACTAGCTCATTATAGCTTTGTCTTGCAGGTAAGTAAAAAAAATAATAATTTGTCTACGGGGTTTACAACCACTTTAAAGTGTATCTAAACCAAAAAATCTAAAATGTAATATATTGCAGCTTACTTCTACTTATATATGGTGTCCGTGTTAGTTTCAATTTTTAAGCTTTTTTTTCTTTAAATTTCTCAGGTACTCCGGCGAACAACGCACTTTCTGTCCTTGGATAGCTCCACTCACTCACTCCACTGTATCAATGAAGAGAGCCATGGTGGTCACCAGGATGCTCTCCTATATTTGGACTACTAAAAGATTTTCTTCCCCTCCATTACATGTGGTAGTGGAATTAGTAGTTTACAGAAGATAGCTTGGAAGGAAAATAATAATGTGTGTTCTTTCAGTCCAGTTCAGTTTCTGGCATGGTCAACAGATATTTTCTGCACTTGCCTAACACTACATTTCAAATTTTCAAAGCTAGATTCATGCCTCTTTTGTATAAATGTTATATTATATTCTGCTGCCCACTGGTTAGCTTTATTATTACACTAACACAGTCAGTCACCATCAGGGCTGGTGCAAGGATCTTTGACACCCTAGGCGAAACCTAATTTTGCCGCCTCCCCCCCCCCAACCCGGCTGCGCCCCTGACTCCACTTTAACCTGCCCTTGCAAAACATGTGACCTATCTGACCCCTACACTGACCCCGACACATACACTGACCCCCTGTCCCCTACACTAACCCACCTGACAATTAAACTGACCCCCCTTACCTGACACATACACTGACCCCCCTTACATGACACATACAGTGACCCCCCCTTACATGACACATACACTGACCCCCCCTTACATGACACATACACTGACCCCCCTTACAGGACACATACACTGACCCCCCTTACAGGACACATACACTGACCCCCCCTTACAGGACACATACACTGACCCCCCCTTACAGGACACATACACTGACCCCCCTTACATGACACATACACTGACCTCCCCTTACAGGACACATACACTGACCCCCCTTACATGACACATACACTGACCCCCCCTTACATGACACATACACTGACCCCCCTTACAGGACACATACACTGACCCCCCTTACAGGACACATACACTGACCCCCCCTTACAGGACACATACACTGACCCCCCCTTACAGGACACATACACTGACCCCCCTTACATGACACATACACTGACCTCCCCTTACAGGACACATACACTGACCCCCCCTTACATGACACATACACTGACCCCCCCTTACAGGACACATACACTGACCCCCCTTACAGGACACATACACTGACCCCCCTTACAGGACACATACACTGACCCCCCTTACATGACACATACACTGACCTCCCCTTACAGGACACATACACTGACCCCCCCTTACATGACACATACACTGACCCCCCCTTACATGACACATACACTGACCCCCCCTTACAGGACACATACACTGACCCCCCTTACAAGACACATACACTGACCCCCCCTTACAGGACACATACACTGACCCCCCTTACAGGACACATACACTGACCCCCCCTTACAGGACACATACACTGACCCCCCCTTACATGACACATACACTGACCTCCCCTTACATGACACATACACTGACCCCCCCTTACAGGACACATACACTACCCTTACATGACACATACACTAACCCCCCTTGCAGGACACATACACAGACCCCCCTTACATGACACATACACTGACCCCCCCTTACAGGACACATACAGTGACCCCCCCCTAACAGGACACATACACTGACCCCCCCTTACAGGACACATACAGTGACCCCCCCTTACATGACACATACACTGACCCCCCCTTACAGGACACATACACTGACCCCCCTTACATGACACATACAGTGACCCCCCCTTACATGACACATACACTGACCCCCCCTTACAGGACACATACACTGACCCCCCCTTACAGGACACATACACTGACCCCCCCCTTACAGGACACATACACTGACCCCCCTTACATGACACATACAGTGACCCCCCCTTACATGACACATACACTGACCCCCCCTTACAGGACACATACACTGACCCCCCCCTTACAGGACACATACACTGACCCCCCTTACATGACACATACAGTGACCCCCCCTTACATGACACATACACTGACCCCCCCTTACAGGACACATACACTGACCCCACTTACATGACACATACACTGACCCCCCCTTACAGGACACATACAGTGACCCCCCTTACAGGACACATACACTGACCCCTTCTTACAGGACACATACAGTGACCCCCCCTTACATGACACATACACTGACCCCCCCCTTACATGACACATACACTGACCCCCCTTACAGGACACATACACTGACCCCCCTTACAGGACACATACACTGACCCCCCCTTACAGGACACATACACTGACCCCCCCTTACAGGACACATACACTGACCCCCTTACAGGACACATACACTGACCCCCCCTTACAGGACACATACACTGACCCCTCCTTACATGACACATACACTGACCCCCCCTTACATGACACATACACTGACCCCCCCTTACATGACACATACACTGACCCCCCCTTACAGGACACATACACTGACCCCCCTTACAAGACACATACACTGACCCCCCCTTACAGGACACATACACTGACCCCCCTTACAGGACACATACACTGACCCCCCCTTACAGGACACATACACTGACCCCCCTTACATGACACATACACTGACCTCCCCTTACATGACACATACACTGACCCCCCTTACAGGACACATACACTGCCCTTACATGACACATACACTGACCCCCCCTTGCAGGACACATACACAGACCCCCCTTACATGACACATACACTGACCCCCCCTTACAGGACACATACAGTGACCCCCCCTTACAGGACACATACACTGACCCCCCCTTACAGGACACATACAGTGACCCCCCTTACATGACACATACACTGACCCCCCCTTACAGGACACATACACTGACCCCCCTTACATGACACATACAGTGACCCCCCCTTACATGACACATACACTGACCCCCCCTTACAGGACACATACACTGACCCCCCCCCCCCTTACAGGACACATACACTGACCCCCCCCCTTACAGGACACATACACTGACCCCCCCTTACATGACACATACAGTGACCCCCCCTTACATGACACATACACTGACCCCCCCCTTACAGGACACATACACTGACCCCCCCCTTACAGGACACATACACTGACCCCCCTTACATGACACATACAGTGACCCCCCCTTACATGACACATACACTGACCCCCCCTTACAGGACACATACACTGACCCCACTTACATGACACATACACTGACCCCCCCTTACAGGACACATACAGTGACCCCCCTTACAGGACACATACACTGACCCCTTCTTACAGGACACATACAGTGACCCCCCCTTACATGACACATACACTGACCCCCCCTTACAGGACACATACAGTGACCCCCCCTTACATGACACATACAGTGACCCCCCCTTACAGGACACATACACTGACCCCCCCCTTACAGGACACATACAGTGACCCCCCCTTACATGACACATACACTGACCCCCCCTTACATGACACATACACTGACCCCCCTTACATGACACATACACTGACCCCCCCTTACAGGACACATACACTGACCCCCCCCCTTACAGGACATATACACTGACCCCCCCTTACAGGACACATACACTGATCCCCCCTTACAGGACACATACACTGACCCCCCCCTTACAGGACACATACACTGACCCCCCCTTACATGACACATACACTGACCTCCCCTTACATGACACATACACTGACCCCCCCTTACGGGACACATACACTGACCCCCCCTTACATGACACATACACTGACCCCCCCTTACAGGACACATACACTGACCCCCCCTTACATGACACATACACTGACCCCCCCTTACAGGACACATACAGTGACCCCCCCCTTACAGGACACATACACTGACCCCCCCCCTTACAGGACACATACAGTGACCCCCCCTTACATGACACATACACTGACCCCCCTTACAGGACACATACACTGACCCCCCCTTACATGACACATACAGTGACCCCCCTTACATGACACATACACTGACCCCCCCTTACAGGACACATACACTGACCCCCCCCCCCTTACAGGACACATACACTGACCCCCCCCCTTACAGGACACATACACTGACCCCCCCTTACATGACACATACAGTGACCCCCCCTTACATGACACATACACTGACCCCCCCTTACAGGACACATACACTGACCCCCCCTTACAGGACACATACACTGACCCCCCCTTACATGACACATACAGTGACCCCCCCTTACATGACACATACACTGACCCCCCCTTACAGGACATATACACTGACCCCCCCTTACATGACACATACACTGACCCCCCCTTACAGGACACATACAGTGACCCCCCCTTACAGGACACATACACTGACCCCCCTTACATTACACATACAGTGACCCCCCTTACATGACACATACACTGACCCCCCTACAGGACACATACAGTGACCCCCCCTTACATGACACATACAGTGACCCCCCCTTACAGGACACATACACTGACCCCCCTTACAGGACACATACAGGGACCCCCCTTACATGACACATACACTGACCCCCCCTTACAGGACACATACAGTGACCCCCCCTTACATGACACATACAGTGACCCCCCCTTACAGGACACATACAGTGATCCCCCTTACATGACACATACACTGACCCCCCCTTACATGACACATACAGTGACCCCCCCTTACAGGACACATACACTGACCCCCCCCTTACATGACACATACACTGACCCCCCCTTACATGACACATACAGTGACCCCCCCTTACAGGACACATACACTGACCCCCCCTTACATGACACATACAGTGACCCCCCCTTACAGGACACATACACTGACCCCCCCCTTACATGACACATACAGTGACCCCCCTTACAGGACACATACACTGACCCCCCCTTACATGACACATACAGAGAGCCCCCTTACAGGACACATACACTGACCCCCCCTTACAGGACACATACAGTGACCCCCCCTTACAGGACACATACACTGACCCCCCCTTACATGACACATACAGTGACCCCCCCTTACATATTACATACACTGACCCCCCCTTACAGGACACATACACTGACCCCCCCTTACAGGACACATACACTGACCCCCCCTTACATGACACATACAGTGACCCCCCCTTACATGACACATACACTGACCCCCCCTTACAGGACATATACACTGACCCCCCCTTACATGACACATACACTGACCCCCCCCTTACAGGACACATACAGTGACCCCCCCTTACAGGACACATACACTGACCCCCCCTTACAGGACACATACAGTGACCCCCCCTTACATGACACATACACTGACCCCCCCTTACAGTAAGGTGACCAGATTTTTAAAATGAAATCCGGGGACATTTTTTTTACTAGTAATGGTGGCAATCAGCGACTCTCTGCCCGTCGCCGTCGCCACCCTGTTAAAGCCTGTTAAAGAGGGACCCCAGAAGTCGGTGTTCGGGGCCACTATGTGCAAAACCAGCTGTACAGTGGAGGTAAGTATGATATGTTTGTTATTTTCTTTTAAAAACGGTCCTTTACAATTACTTTAAGTCTAAAGCCCCATACACACGGTCAGACTTCCATCAGACTTTTCCTTGGATTTTTGTCCGAACTGAGTTGGCCGGGCACACCCATAGCATACACACCACAGGACTTTTCTGCAAACTTTCCCAAAACTTTTTGCAACATCACGTGGTTTTTCTGCTCTTTTCTGCTCTTTACCGCCACCCTTTGGTCAACTTCTGCTATTGTTGGTTGATTTTAACATTAGTTGTATGGTCCATCGGACAAAAGTCCTATGGTTTTCTGTACACACGGTCGGACTTTGCTCCATAGGACTTTTGTTGGGCAAAAGTTTGTCCGTTTGCAGACCGAACTTTTGTCCGATGAAAACAAAACCAAACCCAAAAAAGTTTGTCTGATGGAGCGTACACACGGTCGGATTGTTGGTCCAACTTGCTCAAAATGAAGTTTGTTGGGCAAAAGTCTGACCGTGTGTATGGGGCTTTACTCTCCGGGCCCCGGCTACTACTGGGTGGGGAGCGGAGGAAGATCACTTCGCCAGGGAAGGCAAGGAGATAAGCAGGTAGGCGGCTGGCCGGGACTTGAGCCAAGGCAGAAGAACATGCGAGCGGAGCGGAATGGGCACCCGAAACTGAAGAAATATTCCCTCTGCTCCGATCAGCACATAATCATCAGAAAGGGGCACAGATAATGTAAAAAAATACACCCCCCTAAGCTAGTAGGAGCGGCGGAGCGGGGGTGTGTAATTCAGATTTTTTTTTATTCTGCACTGACTGTCTTTGAAATTGCCCCAGCCCCTGTTCAAATCCAATCCGGGGACAAAACTGGGGACAGACTTGTTCTGGGGACAGTATCCTCAATCTGGGGACTGTCCCCTGAAACTGGGGATGTCTGGTCACCCTACCTTACAGGACACATACAGTGACCCCCCCTTACATGACACATACAGTGACCCCCCCTTACAGGACACATACACTGACCCCCCCTTACAGGACACATACAGTGACCCCCCCCCTACATGACACATACACTGACCCCCCCTTACAGGACACATACAGTGACCCCCCCTTACATGACACATACAGTGACCCCCCCTTACAGGACACATACAGTGACCCCCCCTTACATGACACATACACTGACCCCCCTTACATGACACATACACTGACCCCCCCTTACAGGACACATACAGTGACCCCCCCTTACAGGACACATACACTGACCCCCCCTTACAGGACACATACAGTGACCCCCCCTTACATGACACATACACTGACCCCCCCTTACAGGACACATACAGTGACCCCCCCTTACAGGACACATACACTGACCCCCCCTTACATGACACATACACTGACCCCCCTTACATGACACATACAGTGACCCCCCCTATAGGACACATACAGTGACCCCCCCTTACATGACACATACACTGACACCCCCTTACATGACACATACAGTGACCCCCCCTTACAGGACACATACACTGACCCCCCCCTTACATGACACATACACTGACCCCCCCTTACATGACACATACAGTGACCCCCCCTTACAGGACACATACACTGACCCCCCCTTACATGACACATACAGTGACCCCCCCTTACAGGACACATACACTGACCCCCCTTACATGACACATACATTGACCCCCCCTTACAGGACACATACACTGACCCCCCCTTACATGACACATACAGTGACCCCCCCTTACAGGACACATACACTGACCCCCCCTTACAGGACACATACAGTGACCCCCCCTTACATGACACATACACTGACCCCCCCTTACAGGACACATACAGTGACCCCCCCTTACATGACACATACAGTGACCCCCCTTACAGGACACATACAGTGACCCCCCCTTACATGACACATACACTGACCCCCCCTTACATGACACATACACTGACCCCCCTTACAGGACACATACAGTGAACCCCCCTTACAGGACACATACACTGACCCCCCCTTACAGGACACATACAGTGACCCCCCCTTACATGACACATACACTGACCCCCCCTTACAGGACACATACAGTGACCCCCCTTACAGGACACATACACTGACCCCCCCTTACATGACACATACAGTGACCCCCCCTTACATGACACATACACTGACCCCCCCTTACATGACACATACAGTGACCCCCCTTACAGGACACATACACTGACCCCCCCTTACATGACACATACACTGACCCCCCCTTACATGACACATACAGTGACCCCCCCTTACAGGACACATACACTGACCCCCCCTTACATGACACATACAGTGACCCCCCCTTACAGGACACATACACTGACCCCCCCTTACATGACACATACAGTGACCCCCCCTTACAGGACACATACACTGACCCCCCCTACATGACACATACAGTGACCCCCCCTTACAGGACACATACACTGACCCCCCCTTACATGACACATACACTGACCCCCCTTACATGACACATACAGTGACCCCCCCTTACAGGACACATACAGTGACCCCCCCTTACAGGACACATACACTGACCCCCCCTTACATGACACATACACTGACCCCCCTTACATGACACATACAGTGACCCCCCCTTACAGGACACATACAGTGACCCCCCCTTACATGACACATACACTGACTCCCCCTTACATGACACATACAGTGACCCCCCCTTACATGACACATACACTGACCCCCCTTACATGACACATACAGTGACCCCCCTTACAGGACACATACACTGACCCCCCTTACAGGACACATACACTGACCCCCCCTTACAGGACACATACACTGACCCCCCCTTACATGACACATACACTGACCCCCCCTTACAGGACACATACACTGACCCCCCCTTACATGACACATACACTGACCCCCCCATACATGACACATACAGTGACCCCCCCTTACAGGACACATACACTGACCCCCCCTTACATGACACATACACTGACCCCCCCTTACAGGACACATACACTGCCCCCCTTACAGGACACATACACTGACCCCCCCTTACAGGACACATACAGTGACCCCCCCTTACATGACACATACACTGACCCCCCCTTACAGGACACATATAAAGACCCCCCTTACAGGACACATACACTGACCCCCCTTACATGACACATACAGTGACCCCCCTTACAGGACACATACACTGACCCCCCCTTACATGACACATACAGTGACCCCCCCTTACAGGACACATACACTGACCCCCCCTTACAGGACACATACACTGACCCCCCCTTACAGGACACATACACTGACCCCCCCTTACATGACACATACACTGACCCCCCCTTACAGGACACATACACTGACCCCCCCTTACATGACACATACAGTGACCCCCCCTTACAGGACACATACACTGACCCCCCCTTACAGGACACATACAGTGACCCCCCTGACTCATCCTTCCTGCACTACTCAAACACACTCCCCCCCTCCCCCTCATACAGCATGTAGATCGATCCGTCCTCCTCCTTACCTCTGCTCTTTGCTTTGGTGCTTCATCAGCCATCATCAGGGCTCTGCTCAGGGGCCAGGCCCGCGCCATCCATCCTCTCCACGGAGTCCCCGCCAGGGCCAGGCCAGCGCCGCGCCAATGCCATCCACCCGCTCCATTGAGTCCTCGCTGGGCGGGAGGTCAGTCAGTTACTCCTCAGCCCCGCCCCTCCGCTGCACACACAAGACACACAGCGCCGCCTGTGTACATGACACACCATGCTGGCCATATTCATTATATATGCCATGCGTGAAACACATGACGGTGTGCTGCAGGACATGACGCGATTAGCACGGACGTTCTGCTTTTCACACACTAGTCTGTGTATGGTCACCCCATGGACCACATTTGGTCCATTTCCTGTGCCTGGCCTGTGTGCTTGGGCACACGATATACCATGTTGGTCATATTTAATGTATAGGCCAAGTGTGGTGGCCAGAACTTTGTCTGTCCACCCCCCTGCCATTTATGTATGGCTTTTTAATTCCATATATATTTACATTTTTACTTTATAAGACCACATACCCCTGGAATATTTATCAACATTGAGCATCATTCATGACCCCACGTAGAGGCAGGAAGCAGACGCTGAGGAGCCATTTTGGATGACCCAGGAATTGATTGCCCATGTGATGAATTCACAGGTGAGGTTACTCTTACCCTATTAGGGGGTTATGTTGTCTATATAATGTGTGGAGGCAGCAGTGGATGCATACCCCAGATGATGCAAATTTCTTGCGAAACGCGTCGGAATTTTCCACTGTTGCCATTGATTTTCATGAAGCGCTTCTTAACTACTTGAATGTAAGTGTAATTACCTACATTAAAATATACTGTTTCAGCAGTATTACGCTATGTGCCCTCTTCTCTCTTTTCCTTTTACATTGTGCCATTGATTCGGTTCAAAACACCATTGAGTTATCGTCTCTCAAGTTTCGATTAACCTCTTCACTGTGAGCTGCTGCGAGAGACACCCTTTGGCTCAACTATCAACTGTTGACCCTTCAGGAATACACACCTTGAGCCTATGTTGACCCTCTGGACACATGTTCAGTAGGGTCCACTAAGTCTGGTAAGCCTCCTTTATATTGGTTGTGGCTCCCCTATATTTTTTTTTATTTTTTTTCGATTTGGAAGTGTTTTCCAATCATCACAGATTTTTTGGATTATTGTGGAACACCATTGGACTTTTATTTTTTATAATTGTTTGAATGTGTGTTTTTGAGGACCACCCATCAAGGACTCTTCTAAAAACTGTATTGTTATTCACACAGGGAATTATTTAGTTCTTCCTTGCATTTTCACTCATTTATTTGTTTGACACACACCCACTTAGCGCTGCAATTTTTTTGTTTTTTTGTTCTATGCACCTTTTTGTCCACAGGTTTTGCAGCCGCTTTTTTATTTGCACTTAGTAGCAGCGCAGAAACCTTTGTGTTCGCACCAGAGGGACAGGCTGGAGCAAAGGAGTCCCGGAGCGGTGCTGTGTGATATACCTGTCTGAGGTGTGACAGCGCAGCGGGGCGCTCTGCGCTACACATGGGGGGAATTTGGTGGCGCCGTGGCGGCACACTGAATGGGGCCAGGCCGGCGATCAGGAGAGAGGAGAGCCTAGCTCACACAGTCACACAGGACAGAGGCTGTGGTTGCGCCCTAGGTGGTAGTGCGCCCCTAGGCGGCTGCCTACTTCGCCTAGTGGTAGCGCCGGCCCTGGTCACCATAGCCACATAAAGCCAAGCCAGGATTGAGACAATATGCCCACAGTGTGTCAAAATTGTGATGACCTGCATTTTACCACACTGGACAAATGCAGGTCACCGCTAGGACACACAGAAAACAATTGTTTTCTGTGTGTCTTACTCACTCTGCAATGCAGCCCAGAGGTGCAGGTGCAATGAGCTTCAATAAGATGCAGACCTACTGAATTTTATTGCAGCGTACAGGAAGGGATCACATATCACTGAACAGCTGTGCAGCACACTATGCCACCGTGTCACTTTGTGCACTTCAAATAGAGTTGACAAAAGAAAGGGGAACTGTTTGATGCACGTTAACCAGGGCTGTCTTCAAGGCAGGGCAAAAGGGGCAGCTGCCCTGGGCCCCATTGTTGTTTTGGGGCCCAAAGCAGCTGCCTCATACTTGCCAACTATCCTAGTTTAAATACCATTGTCCCTTAAAGTTTTAGTCCTGTGCTGTGTCCCGATATCTCAGTGTGAAGTTCTGTTACTAATGCTGCCCAGCTCTGCCCTATTGTCATATACAGATGACTCACCTGCAGACCCTGTGTTTGCATGTAAATAACCCGCATTGATATGTAAATAGAGGCAGCATTATTATGTAAATAGTCACGGACTGCTGCATTTATATGTAAATAGAGGCGGCATACATATGTATATCATGACTCCCTGAGGTCATATCCACCATCACTTCTGCTGAATGCTGCCCACTGGGGAGGAAAAGGAGTAGGCTTGAAAGTCCTCCCTACATCTCTGCTCATTAAACCTACCATCAGCCTGCTCTGCAAAGGTAAGCAAATTGGAGGTGGAACACTTTTTCAAAATAATATGGTACCACAGCACTGTGAATATTGTTGCATGTGAATACTCACATCTCAGCCGATGTGTGAGGGGTGTTATTATCAATTAATGGCACTGCTGTGTATCTGCTAAAGGGCAGCACGTTTCTGTGGTGTCAGGAAAGCAATTTTGCATGCATTCCCGACACACACAAATGTGAACGCAGACTAAATGTCTCAGTTACATTGGTGGTCAGGTTAAATCTTCTCATTACATTAGGGCTTGGTGTACAATCCTTTCATTCACACTAGTGGCCAGTGTCAAGGTCCCCCTCACATTAGTGGTCAGTGTAAATCCCTCCTTACATTAGTGGCCAGTGTGAAGGGCCCCCTTACATTAGTGGTCAGTGTAAATCCCCAATATATTAGTGGTCGGTGTAAATCCTCATTACATTAGTGTTCAGTATAAACCCCTCCTTACATTAGTGGTCAGTGTAAATCCCTCCTTACATTAGTGGTCAGTGTAAATCCCTCCTTACATTAGAGGCCAGTGTAAAGGTCCCCCTTACATTAGTGGTCAGTGTAAATCCCCAGTACATTAGTGGTCAGTGTAAATCCTCTTAACATTAGTGGTCAGTGTAAATCCTAATTACATAAGTGGTCAGTGTAAATCCTCATTACATAAGTAGTTAGTGTAAATCCTCATTACATTAGTGTTCAGTATAAATCCTCATTACATTAGTGGTCAGTGTAAATCCTCAGTACATTAGTGTTCATTATAAATCTTCATTACATAAGTGGTCAGTGTAAATCCTCATTACATTGGTGGACAGTGTAGAAATGTCTCTTTATATTAAAAAATACAATTTGTAGTCAGTTTCAAATGCTCCCTTACATTGGTGGTCCATAAAGAAGCACCCTTTAAATGGGTGTTGAGAGTAAATACCTCCTTACATTGGTGGCCAGTGTATAAATCCCCCTTTATTGGTTGTTGATGTAAAATCCCCCATTATAATGGCTGTCAGTGTAAATTATTCATTACATTGGTGATCATTGTACATTTCCCTTTACATTGGTGGTAAGGGCAGAATTGCCCTTACATTGGTGGTCAGTGTAAATCCCCCCTAACATTGGTGGTCGGTGTAGAAGTGTCACCTTACATTGGTGGCCAGTACAAATCTCCTCAACAGTGGTTATCAGTGTAAATTCCCCCCTACATGGAGGTCATTGTATATCCCCCCTTATGCTGGTGGTTGGTGTAAATGCTCTTATTACATTGGTGTTATTGTAGAAATCCCTCTTTATATTGGTGGGTGGCAAAAAATCCCCCTTTACACGGTGGTCAGTGCAAATCCCCCCTCACATTGGTGGTCAGTGTAAAATCCCCCACTATATACTCGCCAAAGATTTCCATCTTTGCTCTACATGATTCAGAATTTGCCAGAGTGTACTGCCTCTGAACTAATCCCATCTCCCCACCACTGCCACTGATCACATCAACCCCCCAGCATTGCCACTGATCCCAGGAGTCCTAGGAGTTTTCTGTCTATTGATGGGTCTACTCACCTCGCCAGCCCATGGTGTGCAGGCAGTGAGGGGATGATATGCTGTAACCTTTAACAACCAATCAGTGAGCAGTATTGATGTGCACTAACCTCTTGCAACCAATTAGTGAGTGGTAAGAATGTCCAGTAACCTCTAGCAACCAATTAACAAGCAGAAGTCATGTGCTGTAACCTATAGCAAATAATCAGTAAGCCATAATGTGTGCTGTAACCTCTAGCAGCCAGTCAGTGAGATGTAATGATACACTGCGACCTTTGGCAACCAATCGCAATCGCTGTCTGATCTGATTCAGTAAACTGATTTTGATTCTAGCTGCTATTTATTGTATGTCTCAGAGAAGGTGGAGAGCGAAATTGCATGGGGAGGGAGCCCAAGAAAATGTTTGCCAATGTCCAGTCACTATTAAAGATGGCTCTGATGAAAAAAAAAAAACATCACACCGTCCCCTACCTCTGCTCACTGCAGCTGGAATGGAGAGCTGCACGCACACTAAATTGCTGTGGTTTAGTGTGTGGGCAGTGCAAATGGGCACTAAACAACCAGCTTGCTTCTAGTCTTATTAAGCCCTGATAAAGGAGGTGTTTTTTAACCCCTAAAATGCATTGGAAACTCTCTGGACTGCCCCCTGACGTTTATTGGAATAAAGTTGTATCTGGACCTCGTAGCAGTGGTGTGGTGCTTAAATTTCCATTTTTGTTACATGCCAAAGTCACACACATTTGCCTTTGGCACAGATTGGTGTAGAATATGTAGGCCAGATGAACAGCTACATTCTAGTACCTTCAGCCCTCCTCACAGGCTCATTGTGGATCTTTAAGATGAAGCTGGCAATTGACTAAGCATAACTCTACCTCAGCTTCTTTCCCCAAGGAGAAGTCTTCAGATGCTTGAACAAACTTCTCTGGAGATATACCCTCTCCAGGCAGCAGGCCTATAAAGCAAGGACATGAGAGCAACTGTGCTAATTTGTCTACTCGTTTTTGTACTTTTTGATACAATAAATACATGCTTTTAGCCATTCATAACAAGCCTATTTTTGCATTTCATTAACTGCTGGGTTACCCACTTGGGGAGCTTAACTTATAATAATCCTTTTGTATACACTCTTCTCACACTCTTCTGAGGCAGCAGTCATTGGAGGGTAGACAGCAATCTTACCCACAAAATCTAAAGGGTCCCTCTCCATGGAAAGTCTGGAAAGGAAGAACCCTTCTAGAAGGTCTCCCTAAATATTTATCCCCTTTCCCAGCCTACCTCACTGGCATAAACCTTCTAGTAATTGGCCAAGGAGAAACACATATTTGTAACCTACAAGATTCTATCTTCTCACTCTATCTGCTGGAGAACACTCCTCAGTAGCAGGCTGAAGCAAACAATGGCCTGGGCTTAGGAAAACCCCAACAAACCAGACAAACTAGGCGACAGGGGGGAGGGTCCAGAGATAGAAATAGTCAGCGTGGAACATATTCCAGAGGGTAGTATTAGGGGCATTAGTGGTAGGGTAACCAAAGCACATAAACCCAAGGTAAGTATAGTAGCAAGTCTTAGTTGCAATCTCGGAAACACCCAAGAGGATAGTATGTGACCGGTCAAAATATATTAATGCATTAAAGTGTTTGTTCACCAATGCCAGAAGTCTACCAAGCAAAAGAGGTGAGTTGGAAGCTCTGGTGCATCAGGAGAGCTATGATATAATCGGTATTGCTGAAACTTGGCTTCATTCCTCACATGACTGGGCTATTAATATTCCTGGCTATGCACTCTTTCGGAAAGAGAGGGTAAAAAGGAAACGTGGAGGGGTCTGACTCTATGTGAGAAGTGATCTCAAAGCGAGTGTGAAAGAGGACCTCATGGATGGAGAGTGTGATGAGTCTGAAGAATTATGGGTGGAACTGCATACAGATGTGCGTAGTTCAAACGTAATCATTGGAATTTGTTATAGACCACCCAATATTAACCACTTAAGCCCCGGACCATTATGCAGCTTAAAGACCAGAGGTGTTTTCAGAATTTGGCACTGCGCTGCTTTAACTGGAAATTGTGTGGACATGCAATGTTGTACCCAAACAAAATTTGCATCCTTTTCTTCCCACAAATAGAGCTTTTTTTTAATGGTATTTGTTTGCCTCTGTGATTTATTTTTTTTGCGATATAAACGGAAAAAGACTGAAAATTTTGAAAAAAAATGATATTTTCTACTTTTTGTTGTAAGAAAAATCAAATAAACGAAATTTTAGTCATACATTTAGGCCAAAATGTATTCAGCCACATGTATTTAGTAAAAAAAATGTCAATAAGCGTATATTTATTGGTTTGCGCAAAAGTTATAGCGTTTACAAACTAGGGTACATTTTCTGGAATTTACACAGCTTTTAATTTATGACTGCCTATCTCATTTCTTGAGGTGCTAAAATGGCAAGGCAGTACAAAATCCCCCCAAATGACCCCATTTTGGAAAGTAGACACCCCAAGAAAATTGCTGAGAGGCATGTTGAGCCCATTGAATATTTTTTTTTTGTCCCAAGTGATTGAATAATGACTAAAAAAAAAAAAAAAAATTACAAAAAGTTGTCACTAAATGATATATTGCTCACACATGCCATGGTTATATGTGGAATTGCACCCCACAGTACATTTGTCTGCTTCTCCTGAGTACGGGGATACCACTTGTGTGGGACTTTTTGAGAGCCTAGGGGAGTACGGGGCCCTGAAAACCAAGTACCCGCCTTCAGGATTTCTAAGGGCGTAAATTTTTGATTTCACTCCTCACTACCTATCACAGTTTTGAAGGCCATAAAATGCCAAGATAGCACAAAACCCCCACAAATGACCCCATTTTGGAAAGTAGACACCCCAAGCTATTTGCTGAGAGGCATGGTGAGTATTTTACAGCTCTCATTTGTTTTTGAAAATGAAGAAAGACCATTTTTTTTTCTTTTTTCAATTTTCAAAACTTTGTGACAAAAAGCGAGATCTGCAAAATACTCAACATACCTCTCAGCAAATAGCTTGGGGTGTCTACTTTCCAAAATGGGGTCATTTGGGAGGGTTTTGTGCCATCTGGGCATTCCATGGCCTCTGAAACTGCGATAGGCAGTGAGGAGTGAAATCAAAAATTTGCACCCTTAGAAATCCTGAAGGCGGTGCTTGGTTTTCGGGGTCCTGTACGCGGCTAGGCTCCCAAAATGTCTCACACATGTGGTATCCCCGTACTCAGGAGAAGCAACAGAATGTATTTTGGGGTGCAATTCCACATATAACCATGGCATGTTTGAGCAATATATCATTTAGTGACAACTTTTTGTACATTTTTTTTTTCTTTTTGTCATTATTCAATCACTTGGGACAAAAAAAAATATTCAATGGGCTCAACATGCCTCTCAGCAAATAGCTTGGGGTGTCTACTTTCCAAAATGGGGTCATTTGGGGGGGGGGGGGTTTGAACTATCCTGGCATTTTATGCACAACATTAGGAAGCTTATGTCACACATCATCCACTCTTCTAACCACTTGAAGACAAAGCCCTTTCTGATACTTTTTGTTTACATGAAAGCATTTTTTTTTTTTTTGCAAGAAAATTACGTTGAACCCCCAAACATTATACATTTTTTTAAAGCAAATGCCCTACAGATTAAAATAGTGGGTGTTGCATTTTTTTTTCCCACACAGTATTTGCGCAGCGATTTTTCAAACGCATTTTTTGGGGAAAAAACACACTTTTTTTATTTTTAATGCACTAAAACACACTATATTGTAAAAAAGGGGGGGGGGGGTATACTGCGCTGAAATAAATATAACAAAAAAATCCGCCAACACTGCTGTAGATAAAGCAATAAAAAAAGGTGAATGTAAGTGTAGCGCTAATTTTGATAGTCTATGTACAATATTAAACCTTACATAGATGTGACTGGGACACATGGTTAGGTATGTGTTAAACCAAAGCAAAACCAGTGCAAAGCCACAAACAAAACCAATAAAAATAAAAATAAATCCTGTGGTTACACATAAAAGAAAACATTGCAGTGATCAGGGATGAGCCGAACACCAGAACCTGCGAACAGACAGAATGTTCGCGTGAACTTTAGAACCCTATTAAATACAATGGACTCGAACGTTCGAAATCTAAAGTGCTAATTATAAAGGCTAATATGCAATTTATTGTCCTAAAAAGTGTTTGGGGACCCGGGTCCTGCCCCAGGGGACATGTATCAATGCAAAAAAAAGTTAAAAAAATAGACGTTTTTACGGGAGCAGTGATTTTAATAATGCTTAAAATGAAAATAAAAGTGAAATTTTCCTTTAAATTTCGTACCTGGGGGGTGTGTATGATATGCATGTAAAGTGGCGCATGTTTCCCGTGCTTAGAACTGTCCCTGCACAAAGTGTAATTTTTGAAGGAAAAAAAAGCCATTTAAAACTCACTCGCGGCTATTAATGAATTGTCGGCTTTTATCAATACATAGAAAAGTTATTGAAAAAAAAAAAAAAGCGTGGGGGTTCCCCCAAATTCAATTACCAGGCCCTTCAGGTCTGGAATGGATATTAAAGGGAACCCCACCGCAAATAAAAAAAAAAATGGCGTGGAGTCCCCCCAAAAATCCATACCAGACCCTTATCCGAGCACGCAACCTGGCCAGCCGCAGGGAAAGAGGGGGGGGACGAGAGAGCGCCCCCCCTCTCTCCTGAACCGTACCAGGCCACATGCCCTCAACATGGGGAGGATGTCCCCATGTTGATGGGGACAAGGGTCTCATCCCCACAAACCTTGCCCGGTGGTTGTGGGGGTCTGCGGGCAGGGGGTTTATCGGAATCTGGAAGACCCCTTTAACAAAGGGGACCCCCAGATCCCGGCCCCCCCTATGTGAATTGGTAAGGGGTACATTGTACCCCTACCATTTCACGAAGAAAGTGTAAAAAAATGTAAATAAAAACACACAAACACCTGGGAAAAGTCCTTTATAAAAAAAACAAAAAAAACAAACATTCCAGCAATGAAATCCAGTGTCCCGCGGCGATCCCGATGTCCAGCGCTGTCCGTCATTGGTTGTGCCTGTGCGGACCTGATGGGGAACTTCCTCTGCTGTGTTTTATATGTATAGACCCGCCCCTTCTAAAGTTCTCCATCAGGTCCGCTCAGCGAACCAGATGCGGAACGCGGGAAGGGGCGGGTCTATTCATGTATTACACAGTGAAGGAAGTTCCCCATCCTGTCTGCTCTACGAGGGGGCGGACCTGATGGGAACTTCCTTCACTGTGTAATACATGAATAGACCCGCCCCTTCTAAAGTTCCCCATCAGGTCCGCTAAGCGGACGAGATGCGGAACATGAGAAGGGGCGGGTCTATTCACGTATTACACAGTGAAGGAAGTTCCCATCAGGTCCGCCCCCTCGTAGAGAGGACCTGATGGGGAACTTCCTTCACTGTGTAATACATGAATAGACCTGCCCCTTCTCGCGTTCCGCATCTGGTCCGCTGAGCGGACCTGATGGGGAACTTTAGAAGGGGCGGGTCTATACATTTAAAACACTGCAGAGGAAGTTCCCCATCAGGTCCGCTCAGGCACAACCAATGACGGACACAATGAACATCGGGATCGCCGCGGGACACTGGATTTCATCGCTGGAATGTTTTTTATTTTATTTATTTTTTATTTTTTAATAAAGGACTTTTCCAAGGTGTTTGTGTGTTTTTATTTACATTTTTTTACACTTTCTTCGTGAAATGGTAGGGGTACAATGTACCCCTTACCAATTCACATAGGAGGGGGGCGGGATCTGGGGGTCCCCTTTGTTAAAGGGGTCTTCCAGATTCCGATAAGACCCCTGCCCGCAGACCCCCACAACCACCGGGCAAGGGTTGTGGGGATGAGGCCCTTGTCCCCATCAACATGGGGACATCCTCCCCATGTTGAGGGCATGTGGCCTGGTACGGTTCAGGAGGGAGGGGGGGCCGCTCTCTCGTCCCCCCCTCTTCCCCTGCGGCCGGCCAGGTTGCGTGCTCGGATAAGGGTCTGGTATGGATTTTTGGGGGGACTCCACGCCATTTTTTTTTAATTTGGGGTAGAGTTCCCCTTAAAATCCATGCCAGATCTGAAGGGCCTGGTATGGATATTTAGGGGTAACCGCACGCCATTTTTTTTTAATTTGCGGCGGGGTTCCCCTTAATATCCATTCCAGACCTGAAGGGCCTGGTAATTGAATTTGGGGGAACCCCCACACTTTTTTTTTTTTTTTTTATCAATGACTTTTCTATGTATTGATAAAAGCCGACAATTCATTAATAGCCGCGAGTGAGTTTTAAATGACTTTTTTTCCTTCAAGAATGACACTTTGTGCAGGGACAGTTCTAAGCACGGGAAACATGCGCGACTTTACATGCATATCATACACACCCCCTAGGGACGAAATTTAAAGGAATATTTCACTTTTATTGTTTCACTTTAAGCATTATTAAAATCACTGCTCCTAAAAAAACGGCCGTTTTTAAAACTTTTTTTTGCATTGATACATGTCCCCTGGGGAAGGACCCAGGTCCCCAAACACTTTTTAGGACAATAACTTGCATATAAGCCTTTATAATTAGCACTTTAGATTTCTCCCATAGACTTTTCGAATTTGCCGAGAACACCCCAAATTGTTCGTTGTTCGGCGAACGGGCGAACAGGCAATGTTCGAGTCGAACATGAGTTTGACTCGAACTCGAAGCTCATCCCTAGCAGTGATAATAAGTATGACCCATATTGATTAACAAAACAATAAGTATTGGCTGTGGCAACTAAAATATTTACAAATAAAGTCCAAGAAAAGAAATCATTCATCAATTTTTGAAGGTGAAGTGAAGATCAATCCAAAAAACACACTATATTGCCCAAATGTTTGATGAAATAAAAAAGAGGATCTTAGGCCGAGTACATGGATACCAAACACGACATGCTTTAAAATTGCGCACAAACGCGCAGCGGCGACAAACTACATACATTTTTAAAAGCCTTTAAAAGCCTTTACAGGTTACCACATTAGATTTACAGAGGAGGTCTACTGCTAAAATGACTGCCCTCGATCTGACCTTCGCGGTGATACCTCACATGCATGGTGCAATTGCTGTTTACATATGACGCTAGACCGATGCTTGTGTTTGCCTTTGTGCAAGAGCAGGGGAGGACAGGGGTGCTTTTTTTTTTTTTTTTTTTTTTATTATTTATTTAGCTTTTTTATTTTATTTTTAAACTGTTCCTTCCATATTTTTTTTTTTTTTTACCATTTTTATTGTTATCTCAGGGAATGTAAATATCCCCTATGATAGCAATAGGTAGTGACAGGTACTCTTTTTTTTGAAAAAAATTGGGGGGTTTGACCCTAGATCTTTCCTCTGCCCTCAAAGCATCTGACCACACAAAGATCGGTGTGATAAAATGCTTTCCCAATTTCCCAATGGTGCTGTTTATATCCGGGGGGGGGGGGGACATTCCCTCCCACTGCTTGTAAAAGCAGTCTAGAGGCTAATTATCTACTAGGATTGCTTTTACATGAAAGCCAGCCGCTGGCTGAAAAGAATGATACCAAGATGATACCTAAACCCGCAGGCATCGATTGGTATAACCATTCAAAATCCAGCAACATACCAGTACGTTGCTGGTCCTTGTTGGACATGTATTGTAATCTTTTTTTTTCATGCAGCCTCTTGGCTGAATGAAAAAAATAGAATGATCGGTGGGTATGCCCACCATTAGAATACCTCCCTTCATCCACCCACTTCTAATGATGGGCATACATGCACCATTTATATATGCTGAAGCATGGGGGCATCCTCCTGCAAAAAAAGTTATGCCGCGTACACACGGTCGGACATTTCCACGGGCAAGGCTCCGTCGGAATTTCGACCGTATGTACGCGGCATAAAAGGTTATGCTGCATACACACGGTCAGACTTTTCCACGGGCAAGCCTCCGTCGGAATTTCGACCGTATGTATGCGGCATTAGGAGCAAAATCGCTCCTCCGCCCCTGCTGCCCCCATGCTTCGGCATATATGCTCTTTTTTTTAACTGTGGTGGTGAAATCACCTCCTACAGCGTTGGAGTCACAGCTTTATGTATCGTGGGAGCAAACGCTGTTGCTGTCAAGATAAATAGATCCGCGCTGCAACTGAATGGCGTACCTGCTAAGCAAATGATAGTTAACATTAAAACAAAGTAACATTACAGTATAACAGTAAGACCTTACCATACCATACCTGCAAAGCAAATACCAACAAAAAAACCTAGTAAAAAATAAAACATTTTTTTAACGCAACCTGTGCCTAAAATATATATATGCCGAAGCATGGAGGCATCCGCCCACAAAAAAGTTGCTGTCAAGATAAATAATTCCGCGCTGCAGCTGAATGGCGCACCTGAAAACAAAAAAATTACATACCTGAAAAGCAAGCATGATAAAACATTGCAGAATAGAATACAGTAAAAAAGAGCAGAACAATAGAGAGAAAATAGAGAGAGAGAGAGAGAGAGAGAGAGAACAATAAAACGATAACTATTTTTTTTTTCTTTTTTGTGTTTTTTGTTTTTAGTTTTTTTTTTCTTTTTTACACTTTTTTTTGTAACTTTAACAACTGTAATGGTTCGAGTCTCTCAAAATGCGATGGCATCTTGGGAGACCCTGTGTAAGTGTGTCCTGTTCTGTGCAATGCTGTACCCTACGCTAAAACTACACTTTTGAGTGGAAGCGTTCAATACATTTACCAATGCAAAGACCAGGATTGTCAGGACAGCGTGGACAAAAATAACGGGTGTCACGCCTAAATCCGCGCTTGCTACAGACACGACATCTTTTTTGGGGGCTCGTTGGGTAGGGGTACTCTCAAGGACATACGGATAATGCCTCTCATGCAGCCGGCTTACTGCATTTGGTTGGGGATGGTGAGGTGCAGAACCGCCTGGATACAGGAGTTCTGTGACTATCTCATCCTGGAATTTTAGGAGAGATAACGTCCCGTCTGAAGCTCTGTATAGCACATGAGCGTTCAGCTAAGCCAATTGGAATAAGGATAGAGACACTTTTTTGTACCAGCGTCTCGCCTTACGGTCAATTAGATACGGCGCCAACAACTGGTCGTTGAGGTCCACCCCTCCCATATTTTGGTTATATTCGTGGACACAGAGGGGTTTCTCCACAACACCAGTCGCCGTACGAATTTGGACTGTCGTGTCTGCATGAAGGGAGGTAAGAAGGAAAACATTCTTATTATCCCTCCACTTCATAGCGAGCAAGTTATTAAACTTCAAGCAGGCTCTTTCCCCCAGCCTAAGACGGGAATCTACAAGCCTCTGGGGAAAGCCCTGGCGATTAGGTCGCACGGTGCCACATGCTCCAATCTGATGATCAAACAAGTGACTAAACAGTGGCACGCTCGTGTAATAATTGTCCACATACAAGTGGTACTCCTTTCCGAATAAGGGTGACACCAAGTTCCACACTATCTTGCCAGCGCTCCCTATGTAATCTGGGCAGTTGACCGGCTCAACCTGACTATCTTTTCCCTCATAAACCATAAAGCTCCATACATAGCCTGTTGCCCTGTCACAGCACTTATAGAGCTTGACCCCGTATCTGGCACGCTTGCTGGGAAGGTACTGCTTGAAAGACAAGCGGCTAGAAAATTTAATCAGGGACTCATCAACGCAGACAACTTGATCGGGAATAAACAAGGCTGCAAAACGTTTGTTGAAGTGGTTTATGAGGGGCTGAATTTTGTAGAGTCGGTCGTATTCAGGGTCTCCACGTGGACAGGGTCTCCACGTTGTCGTTGAAATGCATGAACCGCAAGATCTGCTCGTATTGTTTCCTGGGCATGGAGGCAGAGAACACGGGCATGTGGTCAATTGGGTGCGTGGACCAATAAGCACGCAATGACGGGAATTTATGTGTGCCCATGTTGAGGGAAAGGCCCAGAAAGGTCTTAAATTCGGAAACCGTAATTGGTTTCCAATCTTTGGCAATGGAAGACAACTAGGGACTAGCGGCGGTGAATTGACCAGCATATAAATTACTCTGGTCCACAATAGATCTATAGAGATCTTCCGTGAAAAACAGTGAATAAAAATCAATTGGCATAAAATCAGCTGTTTCCACCTGAATACCGGGTTGGGCAGTGAATGGGGGAAGTACGGGTTCTGCAGAAGTGGTGGGGACCCAATCAGGATAGGCAAATTCTGCAGGAAGGGCACTATGGGCACAACGGGCCTGCCTTTGTCTTCTTCTTGGTGGCAGCGGGACACTACTTGTGCTTGCCACCTCGCCAGCTTGAACTGCACTTATGGGACTCGCCACGTCACCACGTGATACTGCAGTGCTGGATGTACGCCCAGGCTGTACTAGGCCTCAACAACCTCAGAAGATCGGGATCGGTTATGCCTGACCTTAGCAGGGACCTCATCTTCATTGTCAGAGCTATCTGACATGGAGCCGCTGACTTCACTGTCTTCTACAGGAAGATATTCTGAGCCTGAATCTGACAGATGCGTGACCTCCTCTTCACTATCTGTCATGCTCAGAATCTCGTAGGCCTCTTTGCTAGTGTACCTTCGATTTGCCATTTTGGGCTCTAAATTTAGGGGTACACTAGTAAGATTCACAGGTAAAAAAAGCACCTGACTGTCAGCAAATGTATCAAACGCTTAAAAAAAAACTGTTAGCGATCGCAGGGATCAGGACTGTCTCTGCGAACACTGCAGTTATGTGTGTTGTGTTTGGTAAGTGACAGTGATCGATCGATACTGCACTTGGGTGGGCTGGGCTGGGCGGAGGGGCTAAACGCAGGTGCTAGCAGGTATCTGGGCTGATCCCGCTAACACTGCGTTTTTGGGAACCCTAAACCGCTGGGAACGCTAGTATAGATCTGATCAGATCAGATATTGATCTGTTCAGATACTATACCACTAAGGGAGGTGTATGCTTTGCGCGTGGGTGTTAGCGTTACTGGCACTAACCTGATGCTGCCTGGGGCGACGCAGACCCTCTCTTGCGCTAAAACCTAATTGATATCAGCCGCCGGGTGATCAGGGGGTTAAACCTTTATTGGGTTATATACGGCGGGTGCCCTGATGTTATAAAAAGAAAACTAACCAACCAGCATCACCCGTAAAATGTATATGGTGATCACTGGTGAAAGGGTTAACTAGGGGCAATCAGGGGGTTAAAACCTTTATTAGGTTATATATGGGGGTACCTGACGCTATATAAAAACCTGACGGGTAACCTAAGTAACTAAATAACTAACTGGCTAACCAGTGTCACCAGTAAAACTTATACAGTGATCACTGGTGAAAGGGTTAACTCTAGGGGCAATCAGGGGGTTAAAATAATATATGGGGGTACTTGACGCTATAAAAATCTGCGGCAAACCTAAAAATAAATAACTGGCTATCTAGGGCACCACCGGCACTAAATACAGCGATCGGAAATACGATCGCTTAGTGACACTGGCGTTAGGGGGTGAAAGGGTTACCTGGGGGGTGATCAAGGGGTTAAACCTTTATTGGGGGGGTTAGGGGGCTACCCTGGACCTAAAGGGGCCTAAACCTAACTGCCCTGACACTTTTTACTGTCACAAATGACAATAAATGCAGTGATCAGTAAATAAATGATCACTGCAATTAGTGACACTGTGACTGGGGGTGCAGGGGATGACCTGGGGGGTGATCTGGGGGTGATCTGGGGGGTGAAATGTGTGCCTATGTGTACCTATGTGTTAGTGTAGTGTTGGTACACTAACCTGATGTCTTCTCTCCACGGCGCTCTGGACGAAAAGACCGCCGCATGGAGAGATGACATCACTTCCTCTGCCTGTGTTTACATTACACAGGCAGAGGAAGATTCTCATTCGCCGGGAGCGATCGCGAGGGGGTGGTGGGAAACGAATGGCCGTCCCCTCATCACGGATCTCTCCCGGAACGAGAACCACCGCTCACTGTACCGGAGGGGGGTCCGATGGGACCCCCCAACTATACGAAGGCAGGCACGTACAGGTACGTGATTGTGCCTGTCTGTGCCATTCTGCCGATGTATATATACAGTGAGCGGTCGTTAAGTGGTTAATGAGGAGGTGGAGAATCAGCTCCTTGCACAGATGGAAAGGGCTACAAGGTGATAATAATGGGGGATTTTAACTACCCAGAAATTAACTGGAGTAATGGCACTGCTGGGACTGTTAAAGGGCAAAAATGTATAAACCTATTACAGGACAATTTTATGGTCCAGTTTATTGAGGCCCCAACGATCCTCTGTTGGACCTGGTAATCTCAAACCATGCAGAGCGTATTACTAATGTTCAGATAAAAGGAACACCTGGGTAGCAGTGACAATAACATGTTTTCATTTGATGTTAGCTGTAAGCAAAACTCACATACGGGAAAGATAAAAACACTTAATTTCAAGAGAGCAAATTTTCCAAGGATGAGGGCTACTCTCCAGGACTTAGACTGGGAGGGAATATTGGCATCAATGGGCACAGAACAGAAATGGGAATTCTTTAAAAAGACTGTTTGTGAACTCACTGCAAAGTATATTCCCATGGGCAATAAGTTTAAAAGGCTAAAAATAAAACCTATGTGGCTCACTGCCAAAGTTAAAAAAGCTATAAACTATAAGAAAAGAGCTTTTAAAAAATATAAAAATGAAGGAACACTAGTGTCATTTAAATGTTACAAAGAATATAACAGGATATGTAAAAAGGAAATCAAGGATGCAAAAACTCAAAACGAATGACAGATTGCAAGAGATACTAGGACAAACCCCCAAAAAATCTTCAAATATATTAATAGTAAAAAGGTCAAGGCCGAGCATGTAGACCCTTTAAAAAATTATCTACAGTGGGTGACTTGGGACAAAGAGAAGTCTAATTTATTAAATACTTTCTTCAGCTCTGTGTATACAAAGGAGCATGGGGGAGCTCATGTCCAAAATGGGGGTGGTAGTGACACAGCCCCAAATTATCCACAATGGCTCAAAAGTGATATGGTACAGAAATATTTCGACAGAATAAAGGTGGATAAAGCACCTGGACCAGTTGGCATACACCCACGGATCCTAAAAGAATTGAGCTCTGTAATTTCAAAGCCATTGTATCTAATTTTTAGGGACTCATTAATGACGGGAATAGTACCACTGGATTGGCGTAGGGCCAATGTGGTGCCTATATTTAAAAAGGGAACAAAGTCTTTACCAAGTAACTATAGACCTGTTAGTTTAACTTCTATAGTTGGGAAGATACTGGAGAGGTTAATAAAAGACCACATAGATGAGTTCTTGCTGGAAAAAAATATTTTAAGCAGCAGACAGCATGGATTCATGAAAGACAGAAGTTGTCAGACAAACCTGATTTATTTTTATGAAGAGGTAAGTAAAACCTTGGACAGAGGCGTGGCGGTGGACGTGGTATACTTGGATTTTGCAAAAGCGTTCGATACAGTTCCGCACACAGCTAATGTGTAAGGTAAAGTCTACAGGATTGGAAATATCAGTTTGTAAATGGATAGAAAACTGGCTAAAAGACAGAATTCAGAGAGTAGTGGTTAATGATTCTTACTCTGAATGGTCCAAGGTTATCAGTGGTGTACCCCAAGGTTCAGTGTTGGGACCCTTACTTTTTAATATCATTATAAATGATTTAGGGTCTGGGATAAATGGTAAAATTTCTGTCTTTGCAGATGACACTAAGCTATGCAGTGGAATGACGTCCTTACAGGATGTCTCCAATTTACAAGCTGACCTCAATGCTCTGTCTAATTGGGCGACTATGTGGCAGATGAGGTTTAATGTTGATAAATGTAAATTTATGCACTTGAGGGCTAAGAAATGCATGCATCATACATACTAGGGGGAGTACAACTGGGGAGATCCATAGTGGAAAAGGATCTGGGGGTTTTGGTAGATCATAAGCTCAATAATGGCATGCAATGCCAAGCTGCGGTTTCCAAAGCGAGCAAAGTCCTTTCTTGTATTAAGAGAAGTATGGACTCCAGAGAGAGAGATATCATTTTGTCCCTGTTCAAATCATTAGTAAGACCTCTCTGGAATATGCAGTTCAGTTTTGGGCCCCAGTTCTCAAAAAGGATATTGGGAAACTGAAGAAAGTGCAGAGAAGGGCAACCAAACTCATAAGAGGCATGGAGGAGCTCAGCTATGAGGAAAGATTAGAGGAACTGAATTTATTCACTCTTGAGAAGAGGAGATTAAGGGGGGATATGATCAACATGTACAAATATATAAGGGGTCCATATAGTGAATTTGGTGTTGAGTTATTCACTTTACGGTCAACACAAAGGACAAGGGGGCACTCTTTACGTCTAGAGGAAAAGAGATTTCACCTTAAATATGGAAAGGTTTCTTCACAGTAAGAGCTGTGAAAATGTGGAATAGACTCCCTGCAGAGGTGGTTCTGGCCAGCTCAGTAGATTGCTTTAAGAAAGGCCTGGATTCTTTCCTAAATGTACATAATAAAGCTGGATACTAACATTTGTAGGTAAAGTTGATCCGTGGAATATCCGATTGCCTCTCGGGGGATGAGGAAGGAATTTTTTCCCCTGCTGTAGCAAATTGGATCGTGCTCTGCTGGGGTTTTTTGCCTTCCTCTGGATCAACTGTGGGTATAGAATTGGGTATATGGGATTGTATGATATTATTATTATTTTTTTATTTTTTTATGGTTGAACTGGATGGACTTGTGTCTTTTTTCAACCTGACTAACTATGTAACTATGTAACTATGTAACTATAACATCAAGCTCAGGCTGACTACAGTCTAGCTTCAAACAGGGACACTACAGCTTATAGCAGGGTCCATACAACAACAAGGAGGACTTAGTATGCACTTCATTATATAGGCATCTGAATTTTCCCATCCTTCAATTTCCAAATTTATATTGCAACAAGGTACATTCCCAGATGATAGTTGCACTTAAATATTTACTGATTTCAGATAGGCAAAGTACTGATTTTTTTGCAATGATTCCCAGAGGAAACCCTCAGTGCTTACGTAATCTATTCACATTTGCTATACTGTAAATGTAATTTCGCCAAAAACACAATTGGCATTTTTCTGAAATCACTGGCTACAAGCATGAGGAGGGTGAATGGAAGTGATCATCTGATAAATGATTGCAAATTTAGCTGCGCAAATGTGAATAGATTTGCCTAAGTTTTTATAAATATGCTCCTCGCTGTCATTTTTTTTAAATATTGTAACATACGTAGTTTCCTATAAACGCTAAAACAAAAAAGTGTTAACTTGATCTGTTGTGTGCTAGAGCAAAGTTCTCTTTACTTTCAGTTACATAAACTGACATAGCTTTTCTACAAATGCAGCATGTCAGGGTTCAGAGATGAGCCTGGAGGCACCGAGTTTACAGCAATAAAAAAATGAAAGCACACAAGATAAAGACGGCACATCTACATAATACCCACAATGCATTGCACTTAATATCTTTGATGTATGCAGCGAGCTTCCAAAGTAAATTCTCTTATCTGTAGTGAATGGAAAGTTGGTGTTACATTGGACAGGGTTCTTTTCCAAATGTTGATTTCTTCATGCAGGCAGATAAGCCTCTCTAAACTAAAAAGGACTTCTGGGTAAATGCCACATTTTTGTGACCTATTAAAAATTACCCGAATCTCTGGGCGAGTGAAACTCCAGTTTACCTAAGAAGAAAAAAAAATTATATATATATTATATACAGTATATATACTGTATATATATATATATATACAGTATATACAATATATATACCGTATATATACTCAAGTATAAACCGAGTTTTTCAGCACATTTTTTTGTGCTGAAAAAGCCCCCCTCGGCTTATACTCGAGTCCTCCCGGAGCTGTGCCCATCTACAGCCTTATGATCTCCCGGCGCTGTAATATATGCAGTCTAGTAGGCGGCCGTGCAGTGTAACAAAGCCCCGCCTTCTCCTCGTCCTCATCCATGATAGGCTGAACACTGACTCACTGCTGGGAAACCGAGTCAGTGTTCCGTCACGGACGAGGAGGAGGTAGGGCTTTGTTACACTGCATGGTCGCCGACTAGACTGCATTTATCACAGCGCCGGGAGATCATAAGGCTGCAGATGGGCACAACGCCGGGAGATCATAATGCCAGGAGATCAGGTACTTGAGGCACAGTGAGGCTGAGGCATGCAGATGGGCACAGTGAGGCTGAGGCATGCAGATGGACACATTGAGGCTGAGGCATGCAGATGGACACAGTGAGGCTTAGGCATGCAGATGGACACAGTGAGGCTGAGGCATGCAGATGGGCACAGTGAAGCTGAGGCATGCAGATGGACACAGTGACTCTGCAAATGGGCACAGTGAAGCTGCAAATGGACACAGTGAGACTGCAGATGGGCACAGTGAGGCTGCAGATGGGCATTGTTGACCCTCTTTTCGACTTACAGTAGCTGCTGCATTCTCACCCTAGGTTCATACTTGAGTCAATACGTTTTCCCATTTTATTGTGGTAAAATTAGGTGCCTCGGCTTGTATTCGGGTCAGCTTATACTTGAGTATATACGGTATATATATATATATATATATATATATATACCTGTAATATATAAATATTGCTGTATGTTTTACCATAACTACTACATGACACACATTCCTGGGTAAAGGGGGGAGGTGCAGTATCACCTGCCAGCAGGTTGACTTATATCAGCATAGATAAGAACAGAGTTTTTTTCTCAGAAAATAGGTGCAGGTACTCCCCCTTGTAAGTCACAACTTGTCTCCGCCCCTTGCCCACCCCCGAGCACCATCCTTTGGTTCCATCCCCTACCCACCTCCCAGCATAATGGGGTAGCTTTAGTAAATCTCCCCCATTATGCTGTAGACTCCAGCAATCCCAGAAGCCAGCTGTTTTTTTTATTTTGCACATATGACCAGCAGCAAGGACTAGAAGTTTCTCCTGTATATGTTTCCCTGCAGACAGGCTGGAAAATAGCTGGGTCATGTCACGTGACAGCTGTATATCATGTGACAGCTGCATATTAATGAGGAAGAAGTCCGTGAAGACGCTGTTGCTGTGTCCACTCAAGGCCCTGGCTGGGTATAGAGCTGAAAGCGCTTGTGATCTCCCATAATAGGAGACCATAGGGAGTCAGTAATGAGCAGTAGGATTAGAGGTGGAAGTCATCTTTCTGCACATCACTTTTCCTTTGGTGCACTGATATATAGTATATTGTCACATTGGATGTCACTTTATTGGATGGACTCTGTGACAAACCCTCTGTCCTCAAACAGATCTAGGTCCACCATCAATGCTTCCTCTGTTAAGAACCAGCACTTATCCCAGACTCTCCAGCCATCCCAGTCTTCAGACAACACCTCAGTGTAGGGTAAAACCAGCAGACTCTTTATTCAAGCACATGTTAACAGATATCTCACTTCAAAACACTCCCCCCACCCTTGGGAAACAGGGCGGGTTAAACTGTCCAATGACAATGGTGATACAGGTCAGGTGTGTTACAACTTCTCATCAGTAAACGCTCTTAGCAGGGGGCTACTGGAGGAACCCCCCCTTTCCTCACAGCAAGACACTTACACATCCCATAATAGTTGAGGCAGCCATAATAGACAATAGAATACAGTCACACCCCACCCCACCACAGTAAATAGTACACAACATTCAACACACAATATACACACACAATATATACAATGTATACAGCATTGAGTCTGACTAGTACAGATCATAGTCGGGTTCTCATTCACCCTGTGCTCCTATTAGAAAAACAGGGTGATTTACACATAAGAGGCGTCGGGGAAGCTGCACAAGGAGCCTCCAGAACTCTCCAGGGCAAGCTGAGCCGCACAAACCCCCGACCCAAAGTCACTGCTGTCACACATCTCCCCTTTCGGCAGGAGAATAACACAGGAGGAGACCCCAGATGGGTTGACTCCGAAGTTCGTTAGTAGTCCCCCAATGCCGGTATCCACACAGTACCCCAAAAAAATTGTCCCAAACATAGCATTAATCACCCAGCCAACCTCTGCCTCTTTCAGAGAACATGCCCGCCGCTGGGGAGAGGCCTGGACTGGCCCTTCTCCCTGGAGTCCTTTCAGCCGCTGGAGAGAAGACAGGGTGACTGGGCTCACTCCGTCATGCTGTTGGGGATCTGGGCCGACTGCCCAGCATCCCTGGGGTATACAAGTGGGGACTGAAGTCCCATCCACCTTTACAGGAAATCCATTGTTTGTAAGTGAAGGGCAGAGGCCAGCAGCGCTCTGTCCCATTGCCAGCAGTTCAGTTCCCTACATCATCTGCTCCAGCTAACTGTTGGGGAGAGAGGCCGACTGCCCCAGCTCCCTGGAACTCTACAGATGTTGCCGGTGCTGGGCAGAGGTTGGTAGCACTCTGCCCTGTTGCCAGCACTTCTGCTGGTTTTCTGTTAGTGGAGACCACAGGCCCATCCACCGACACCAGATCAAGCTGCAGTTGTGAGGTGACGACTGCATTCTCTCCTTTAATCCTGATCTGCAGCTCGGTACAGACTGCCACCTCCTCACCCTGGGCCTCCAGAATTTCTTCAGGTGTAGGGCAGAGGTCTTGGACCCTCTGTCCGGTTGCCAGCACTTCAGCTGGGTTAGTGTCATAATTTTGGGGCGCCGTCTGCTGCTGAAACTCCCTGTCTCTGTTATTGTCTCCCAGGTTAAAAAATCCTTGTTTTGGAGGGGGAATGGCAGCTTCCTCTCCCTGCATCTCTGCAATCCACTGGGGAAAAAGAAACACCACCTCCTCACCTCGGGCCTCCAAAACTGCCACAGGTGTGGAGCAGGTGTCTGCAGTACTTTGTCCTGCTGCCAGCACTTCTGCTGGGGGTTTCCTAGGTGGTTCCTCCTCTACAAAAACGTCTATTATATCCCCAGTCTCTGGAATTGCTAAAAGTATGGGACAGAGGTCTTGGACCCTCTGTTCGTTTGCCAGCGCTTCAGCTGGAGGAGTCTCTTGTAACTCCACAGATGCTTCTGGCAGAAAATCCCATGTCTCTGTCAGTATTGTGGGAGAAAGGCCGACTACCTCTTCTCTCAGGGAGGCTGAAGCTGCTGTTGGGCAGAAGTTAGCAGAGCTCTGCACTGTTGTCAGCACTTCAGCTTTGGAGACCGCAATCTCCAGAATTTCCACTGCCAATTCTCTGGCATGCTGCTGAACGCATTCTAGCAGTTTCCTGTATGCCCTTTCCAGATGCTGTTCCTTCCTTATCAAATAGTCTAGATCAGGTTTAAGCTCTGAGACCCCTGCAAAACCGAGCATAGCCTCTCTGTGTTCTCGCAGGTCCTCAAGGGTAGGTTCCCCTTCATTGCCAAACACAACACAATCTGTAAGGCTCTCCCACAGCAATCCAGGGCCACCAAAGTCATATCCCTCCGGAGAGAATTCTGTTGTCTCTCCTAAATATTCCTCCTCTGCGTGCCCTTGCAGAGCCCGATACCGATTGTCCAGCTCTATCTCCTGCTGGACCAGCCTGTCCAACTCAGTCACCCATTGCTCCTGGGGCCGCTCTCCCAGGAATTGCATCCGTAACTCCCTTTGTTCACTGGCCTGCTGCTCTGGGGTTGAAAATCACTTGCCTTGTTGCATACCAGCAACTTGGAGGCATCTAATCCAGTGCCTTACCCGAATCTGCTGCCTGACCTCCAGGTATTCATCCACAGACACAGACCTGGTGTATGCTGAAAGGACGATCTGCAGCAGCCCCGGGAACTCTGATGCCAGATTCATATCTCCGCTGGGGTGACCGAAGTCTGCTATCCGATCTTGGATCCAGGTGGAGGTCTTCACAGCCTGGAAGCACGATCCCGCTGCTGCCAACCAGTTGAGACGAACCCTATGTCCTCAAACAGATCTAGGTCCGCCGTCAATGCTTCCTCTGTTAAGAACCAGCATTTATCCCAGACTCTCCAGCCATCCCAATCATCAGACAACACCTCAGTGTAGGGTAAAACCAGCAGACTCTTTATTCAAGCACATGTTAACAGATATCTCACTTCAAAACACTCCCCTCACCCTTGGGAAACAGGACAGGTTAAACTGTCCAATGACAATGGTGATACAGGTCAGGTGTGTTCCAACTTCTCATCAGTAAATAGTCTTAGCAGGGGGCTACTGGAGGAACCCCCCCTCTTTCCTCACAGCAAGACACTTACACATCCCATAATAGTTGAGGTAGTCACAATAGACAATAGAATACAGTCACACCCCACCCCACCACAGCAAATAGTACACAACAGCCAACAGACAATATACACACACAATATATACAATGTATACAGCATTCAGTCTGACTAATACAGATCATAGTGGGGTTCTCATTCACCCTATTAGAGAGACATGGTGATTTACACATAAGAGGCTTCAGGGAAGCTGGACAAGGAGCCTCCAGAACTCTCCAGGGCAAGCTGAGCCGCACAAACCCCCCAAAGTCACTCCTGTCACAGACTCTATCACCTGTCAACTTTTATTCACAAATGATATCTGTTAAATAATTTTTTTGTAGAAGTAGTAGTTTTCCTTGCCTTTGATGAAGCAACCCACTGGGCTTCATTAGCACAGGGACGAAGGACAGTAGAAATATTTTTTTTTTGGGCTGGTAAATACTCTCCCATTCTGATCTTAGAGCAGTCTGTGACTACAACTACTCAATTTCAGAGTTTTATCACAACGCCTGACAGAGGGGACCCTTTCATCATTAGCTTCCCTTATGGGACAAAGTACAAGGAGGTGCAAAGGGAGTCAATTTTAGTAGAATGCAAAACTAGTGTTATGCTCGTTTAATGATTATGACTATTTGTGGTGACATTTTAATTAGTATTTTATTGTAGGTGAGTCTATATAATTTTACAGAACAGCAGGGTATAAAGTACTTCTTTTAGTTACAATTTTTCCTTTACAATCCCCATATACTGTATATGTATGCAATGTGTGTTCAAATAAAAACAGGTTTGTTTTTTTAGCTGAACGTCAATCCAACATTCAGTCTTCAGTTGCAGTTGAACAGACTCTACACCTGTATTGAAATAGCTTTCTTTGATTTCACTGCATACTGTAAGCTTCTCAGGGTGTACATTAGAAGCCACAGCAAGTCAGATAGAGCAATCAAACACACTGTGATTGGGACCTGCGTTTGGGGTATCGTTAATTTAACATTGAAACCTGCCACAGATTGCAACTGCGGTGTGGTTGTAAATGGGGCCTAAGAAATAATTTCATGGAAAAATGGATTACAGGACCATTAAATATTGGATGTGTATGGATTATTTTTGGAGAATAAAGATATATTTTAGTGTCACTTTAACTCAAACATAAAAAATAAAGATGATAGCTCAATGGATAAACTGCTTAGAAACTGATTTGTGTGTAACCTGGACAAGAGAATGGTCTTTGGCTGCTGACCCTTCCTCCCAAGGTTTTGATGACTCTACTGTCTGTAGGATCATTAGTTTCACAAAGCGTTACCCTGATTTAGGAAGAGTGAAGCCTAATGTTTGGGATAGATATTCTATTACTAAAGAACAATACACCTAGATAGCAAAACCCGTAATCTCCTAGCCGCGCAGTTCCCATTTCAATGGGCAGAAACAGGCATAGAATATCTAGGAATCACCCTAACAAGACACTTAAAGAACCTTTTCAAAGAAAACTACACCAGATATAGACAGAAATTTACCCAGTCTCTTCACCATCTAGGAAAACATGAATTCTCATGGGCCGGCAGAATGGCGGCGTTTAAGATGACCACTCTCCCACAACTGTTATACCTCTTCCGAACCTTACCCATCCCTATACCTAAAAGATACACCAACTCCCTCCAATCATCCTTACAATGATTCATATGGGCAGGGAAAAAACCACGAGTGGCTAAATGTAGATTAATCAAACATAGATCGGTAGGGGGTTCAGGACTAGTAGATATTGCAGACTACCACACAATATATAGTCCCGGGTAAAAATAGAAAAAAACTGGATATGTAGTATACATCCGAAAACAATACCCCCCAAATTTCTTCCATTAACTATGACAGCCACAGTCGGAGCATGGCGTAAACTCACATCTACCACCTAGAGAAACACTCCAACAGCACGCATAAATTTACCCCTATCAATCCTTAACTTGCTTATCTCTGATCTCCACTAGTGATGAGCCGAACACCCCCGGGTTCGGTTCGCACCAGAACCCGCGAACGGACCGGAAGTTCGAACGAACATTAGAACCCTATTAAATACAATGGATGCGAACGTTCGAATTCTAAAGTGCTAATTATAACAACTATTATGCATGTTATTGTCCTAAAAAGGGTTTGGGAACCCGGGTTCTGCACCAGGGGACATGTATCAATGCAAAAAGAAGTTTTAAAAACGGTCGTTTTTCGGGAGCAGTCATTTTAATGATGCATAAAGTGAAAAAAAAAAAGTCAAATATTCCTTTAAATATCGTACCTGGGGGGTGTCTAAAGTATGCCTGTGAAGTGCCACGTGTTTCCCGTGTTTAGAACTGTCCCTGCACAAAATGACACTTCTAAAGGAAAAAAAAGCCATTTAAAACTGCTTGCGGCTTTAATGTAATGTCTGGTCCCGGTAATATGGATGAAATTCTTTAAGAAAAATGGCATAGCTACCCCATGACCCCCCCCCCCCCCCTACCCCAGCCCATTACCAGCCCCTTTGGGTCTTGTATGGATATTAAGGGGAACCCCGCACATAAAATAAAAAAGGCCCTATATACTCTGAACAGCCGTATACAGGCGGTGCATACAAGACAGGGACTGTAGGTTTGTTCTTATGTAGAATCTGTTTGTAATTTTGAACAGGTACATTGTTGAAGTGTAGCTCCAGCCCAAAAATCTATTTTTAAACTTTTTGGAAAACATAGGTAAGGGTTATCACCCCTGTAACATTTGTTTTGCTGTCTGTGCCCCTGTTCAGAACATTTCACCTCACTTTCCGTCCCAATGACAACTGTTTTTGAAATGTGGTGTTTTTCTTGAAACAAGGATTGCTGATAAAGCATCAGTACAGAGGAGACACCTTTCTCCCATATTTATTCTTACAGGAGAGAATTTTCCTTCCTAGTGGTAGATTTCCTCTCACTTCCTGTTGTCTTCTTGCGTTTGCAAGTAGGAGTCGTTTGTAAGTTGGATGTTTGAAAGTAGGGACCTGCCGTATATACTCTGCAGAAATAGGCCCCTTAGTTGTTGGTGTTGGCACAACACTGTAAGCACTCACAGTTACTCTTGGTTGGTGCTGGAACGCCCTGCTGTCAACTATTATATCAGGAATTTTAATTACATATAATTGTTGAACAGTGGTAGTAAAAATTGGGCCTTTGATGGTGGTGCTGGTGCCACAACACTGTAAGCCCTGACAGTTACTCTTGGTGGGTGCAGCAATGGGCCCTGCTGTGAATTATTAGATCAAGAATTGTAATTACATGCCCCTGTTGAACAGGGGCTGAAAAATTGGGCCTTAGGCACTGGTGGCACAACACTGCAACCCCTCACAGATACTGTACTTGGAGCACAGCAATGAGCCCTGTTGCAAAGTATTGCTTCAAAAATTGTAATGACACGCCCCTGTTAAACAGGGGCTGAAAAATTGGGCCTTAGGCACTGGTGGCACAACACTGCAACTCCTCACAGATACTGTACTTGGAGCACAGCAATGAGCCCTGTTGCAAAGTATTGCTTCAAAAATTGTAATTACACGCCCCTGTTAAACAGGGGCTGAAAAATTGGGCGTTAGGCACTGGTGGCGGCACCCATAAACAAAAATGATCTTCCAAGCTATCATCATCAATCGTATCATTGAGGACTCGGAGGAGGAGGATAGGCAGTCAACATAACAGCACAGGCACTCAGCATCAGCATCAGTCTTGAAGGGATGTGACATTTTAAAATCAATTAGTCTGTTATATCAGCATCAGGTGTGTGGTAGCTGGTGGTGATCCAAGACTGGTTCATCTTGATGAAAGTCAGTCGATCAACCGAGTCGGTGGACAGGCGCACCCTGTGATCCGTGACAAATCCTCCAGCAGCACTGAATGTGCGTTCCGAAAGAACGCTGGATGCAGGACAGGCCAGTAGCTCAATTGCATACTGTGCAAGCTCTGGCCAGTGATCCATCCTCAAGACCCAGTAAGCCAGAGGATTTTCGGTGGGGAAGGTGTCCAAGTCTGACCTTGCCCCTAGATATTCCTGCACCATGTTTATCAGACGCTGGCGATGGTTGCTGGAACCAATCATACTTTGGGGCTGCGGACTAAAGAATTGTCTGAACGCATCGGTCAGACGGCCACCTTCCCCACCGCTCCTTCTTTGACTGGCCGAAGCCTCAGCAACTCGTTGTCCAGGACCAGGAGTTTGCAACCTCCCAGTCTCTGGGAACGCGTTGCACAGACCTTTCTGCAAGGCCTCCCGGAGTTGTCTCATCCTCTGCTCCCTCTGCGACGGTAACATAAGGTCCGCAACCTTACCCTTGTACCGTGGATCAAGGAGAGTGGCCAGCCAGTAATGGTCCCTCTCCTTGATCCGAAGAATACGAGGATCCTTCCGCAGACTTTGCAGGATCAGGGAGGCCATGCAGCGTAGGTTTGCTGAGGCATTCGCTCCGGAGTCCTCTGGGTCACTAAGGACGACATGATCCGCAGCCACCTCCTCCCAGCCACGTACAAGTCCACTGGTTTCTTGGGACTGTAAATCATCCCTAAAAGACTGCTGCTGATGATGCTGAGTGCCAGCCTCCACCTCCATGCTGACACAATCCTCCTCCTCCTCCTCCTCTTCCTGTGCGATGGGTGGGACAGAAGGAACACTGTCTGGGTAAAGGGGGCCTTGAGAGGCAAGGAAGTCCTCCTCTTCCTGCCTCTGTTCTGCCTCAAGTGCCCTGTCCATTATTCCACGCAGCGTGTGCTCCAACAGGTGGACAAGAGGTACAGTGTCACTGATGCATGCACTGTCACTGCTCACCATCCTCGTGGCCTCCTCAAATGGTGCCAGGACAGTGCATGCATCCCTGATCATGCCCCACTGGCGTGGAGAAAAAAAACCAAGCTCCCCTGACCCTGTCCTGGTGCCGTAGTCGCACAGGTACTCATTGATGGCCCTCTGCTGCGTGTGCAGCCGCTGCAGCATGGCCAACGTTGAGTTCCACCTGGTGGGCATGTCACATATAAGGCGGTTCTTGGGCAGGTTCAACTCCTTTTGCAGCTCAGCCAGGCGAGCACTGGCATTATAAGATCTGCGGAAATGCACACAGACTTTCCTGGCCTGCCTCAGGACATCCTGTAAGCCCGGGTACCTGCCCAAGAACCGCTGCACCACCAGGTTAAGGACGTGAGCCACACAGGGCACATGGGTCAGTTGTCCCTGTCGGAGGGCGGAGAGGAGGTTGGTGCCATTGTCGCAAACCACCATTCCTGGCTTAAGCTGGCGTGGCGTCAACCACCTCTCGGCCTGGCCCTGCAGAGCAGACAGGACCTCTGCCCCAGTGTGGCTTCTGTCCCCCAAACACACCAGCGCAAGCACGGCATGGCATCTTTTTGCCTGCGTACTTGCGTAGCCCCGTGAACGGCTACGGAGCACCGCTGGTTCATAGGACAAACCACAGGAAGAGGCCATGGAGGAAGAAGAAGAGGAGGGGGTGGAGGAGAGAGGTGTGTCACAACCAGTAGTAGCATTTTGGAGGCGTGGCGGTGGGACAACCTCCAACACTACTGCACCTTGTCCTGAATCCTTCCCAGCTGCCAAAAGAGTGACCCAATGGGCCGTGAAAGAAAGGTAACGTCCCTGTCCATGCCTGCTGGACCATGAGTCAGCGGTAATATGCACCTTACCGCTGACCGCCCTGTCCAGCGAGGCCAAGACATTGCCTTCCACATGCCGGTAGAGAGCCGGAATAGCCTTCCGTGAGAAAAAGTGGCGTTTGGGAACCTGCCACTGAGGAACCGCACATTGCACAAACTCACGGAAGGGGGCCGAGTCTACCAACTGAAAAGGCAGCAGTTGAAGCGCTAGCAATTTAGCCAAGCTAGCATTCAACCGCTGGGCATGTGGATGGCTGGGAGTGAACTTCTTTCGACGGTCCAGCAGCTGGGGCAGGGAAATTTGCCTGCTAGAATCGGACGTCGGTGTACTGCTAGCAGAGTGGGCGCAAGTACTTGGCTGTGACACACCTAATTCTACACCTTCATTCCTCTCAGTGCATGTTTCAGAGAGGACTGAAGTTATAGTGGGGTTGGAGATCCCAGCTGATGCGGTGCAAGGAGAGGTCCGCTTTGTTCTTTGGTGTGGGTCTTTGAGGTAGGCTTGCCAACGAGCTGCATGGCAGGTCAACATATGTCTGGTCAGGCATGTGGTACCCAAGCGGCTGATGTTTTGGCCACGCGATATACGCTTGAGACATATGTTGCAAACAGCAGCTGTGCGATCTGATGCACTAGCCTCAAAAAAGGCCCACACCAAAGAACTTTTTGAATGACGGGCAGAGGCAGCGCCCTGCACAGGCGGAGCTCTGCGGTGTGATTCCGTCGGTGTACTGCCCTTACGCTGGCCACCAAAGGGCATCCTGCCTCGTTGGAGATGTGCCTCCTCCTCATCCTCCTCCTCCTCTCTCCTATTAGGCACCCACGTGGAGTCATTGACCTCATCATCCCCTCCCTCCTCATCACTGGAGCCAATCTGGCAGTATGCTGCAGCTGCTGGAACATGACTGCCAGATTGGTGTCCTTCTTGAGCATCCCCTCTGTCTGCTCTCACGCTACTGCCTTCCTCTAGCTGGGTTTCATCATCAGACCCTTCGAAACGCTGGGCATCCTCCTGGAGCATGTACCCAACACTGTGCTGAAACAGTTCGGGGGACTCCTCAGGAGGAGGACATGGTGGGTCTAGGGAAGGAGTGACTGATGATTTGTCTGACATTGATACCAGGGAAGACGACGCTTTGGCAGCTGCTTTTCCAGTACCCTGAGCCTGGGTGAGAGAGGATGAGGAGGAGGAGGAGGGCTTGGTCATCCACTCTACCAAGTCTTCGGCATGATGTGGCTCAACATGTCCAGCTGCCGAAAAGAAGGACAAGCGTGTCCCATGGCCATGTGCTGATGACAATGCACCGCGTCCACGACCAGCACTGTTGCCCCCAGACACAGAGCCTGCTTGCCCTCTTTTATTGCCTCCTGACTGTCTGCCTCTCCTTGTTTGCCTTCCAGACATTCTAATAGATGGCCTGCAGGGAGATGGGAAAAAAGCAATAAGGGCTACCTTCAGGTGTCCTTCTCTGTCCCTGGAAACAAGGACTTGCAGAGTGAAAGAAAAAAAACACTCTCCCTACCTACAGTTTTCTGTCCCTAGAAAAAATGTTTTTTTTAATCACAATATAGCACAAGGAAAATTAACTCACTGTCCTTACAGGTCCCTGGAAACAAGGACTTGCAGAGTGAAAGAAAAAAAACACTCTCCCTACCTACAGTTTTCTGTCCCTAGAAAAAAATGTTTTTTTTAATCACAATATAGCAAAAGGACAATTCACTCACTGTCCTTCCAGGTCCCTGGAAACAAGGACTTGCAGAGTGAAAGAAACTGATACTGTCCCTACCTAGAGTTTTCTGTCCCTAGAATAAATGTTTTTTTTAATCACAATATAGCACAAGGAAAATTAACTCACTGTCCTTACAGGTCCCTGGAAACAAGGACTTGCAGAGTGAAAGAAAAAAAATACTCTCCCTACCTACAGTTTTCTGTCCCTAGAAAAAAATGTTTTTTTTAATCACAATATAGCAAAAGGACAATTCACTCACTGTCCTTCCAGGTCCCTGGAAACAAGGACTTGCAGAGTGAAAGAAAAAAAATACTCTCCCTACCTACAGTTTTCTGTCCCTAGAAAAAAATGGTTTTTTTAATCACAATATAGCAAAAGGACAATTCACTCACTGTCCTTCCAGGTCCCTGGAAACAAGGACTTGCAGAGTGAAAGAAACTGACACTGTCCCTACCTAGAGTTTTCTGTCCCTAGAATAAATGTTTTTTTTAATCACAATATAGCAAAAGGACAATTCACTCACTGTCCTTCCAGGTCCCTGGAAACAAGGACTTGCAGAGTGAAAGAAAAAAAACACTCTCCCTACCTACAGTTTTCTGTCCCTAGAAAAAAATGTTTTTTTTTATCACAATATAGCAAAAGGACAATTCACTCACTGTCCTTCCAGGTCCCTGGAAACAAGGACTTGCAGAGTGAAAGAAACTGACACTGTCCCTACCTAGAGTTTTCTGTCCCTATAATAAATGTTTTTTTTAATCACAATATAGCAAAAGGACAATTCACTCACTGTCCTTCCAGGTCCCTGGAAACAAGGACTTGCAGAGTGAAAGAAACTGACACTGTCCCTACCTAGAGTTTTCTGTCCCTGGAATAAATGTTTTTTTCAGCACAATATAGCACAAGGACAATTAACTCACTGTCCTTACAGGTCCCTGGAAACAAGGACTTGCAGAGTGAAAGAAAAAAAATACTCTCCCTACCTACAGTTTTCTGTCCCTAGAAAAAATGTTTTTTTTAATCACAATATAGCAAAAGGACAATTCACTCACTGTCCTTCCAGGTCCCTGGAAACAAGGACTTGCAGAGTGAAAGAAACTGACACTGTCCCTACCTAGAGTTTTCTGTCCCTAGAATAAATGTTTTTTTTAATCACAATATAGCAAAAGGACAATTCACTCACTGTCCTTCCAGGTCCCTGGAAACAAGGACTTGCAGAGTGAAAGAAAAAAAACACTCTCCCTACCTACAGTTTTCTGTCCCTAGAAAAAAATGTTTTTTTTTATCACAATATAGCAAAAGGACAATTCACTCACTGTCCTTCCAGGTCCCTGGAAACAAGGACTTGCAGAGTGAAAGAAACTGACACTGTCCCTACCTAGAGTTTTCTGTCCCTAGAATAAATGTTTTTTTTAATCACAATATAGCAAAAGGACAATTCACTCACTGTCCTTCCAGGTCCCTGGAAACAAGGACTTGCAGAGTGAAAGAAACTGACACTGTCCCTACCTAGAGTTTTCTGTCCCTGGAATAAATGTTTTTTTCAGCACAATATAGCACAAGGACAATTAACTCACTGTCCTTACAGGTCCCTGGAAACAAGGACTTGCAGAGTGAAAGAAAAAAAATACTCTCCCTACCTACAGTTTTCTGTCCCTAGAAAAAATGTTTTTTTTAATCACAATATAGCAAAAGGACAATTCACTCACTGTCCTTCCAGGTCCCTGGAAACAAGGACTTGCAGAGTGAAAGAAACTGACACTGTCCCTACCTAGAGTTTTCTGTCCCTAGAATAAATGTTTTTTTTAATCACAATATAGCAAAAGGACAATTCACTCACTGTCCTTCCAGGTCCCTGGAAACAAGGACTTGCAGAGTGAAAGAAACTGACACTGTCCCTACCTAGAGTTTTCTGTCCCTGGAATAAATGTTTTTTTTAATCACAATATAGCACAAGGAAAATTAACTCACTGTCCTTACAGGTCCCTGGAAACAAGGACTTGCAGAGTGAAAGAAAAAAAACACTCTCCCTACCTACAGTTTTCTGTCCCTAGAAAAAAATGTTTTTTTTAATCACAATATAGCAAAAGGACAATTCACTCACTGTCCTTCCAGGTCCCTGGAAACAAGGACTTGCAGAGTGAAAGAAACTGACACTGTCCCTACCTAGAGTTTTCTGTCCCTAGAATAAATGTTTTTTTTAATCACAATATAGCAAAAGGACAATTCACTCACTGTCCTTCCAGGTCCCTGGAAACAAGGACTTGCAGAGTGAAAGAAACTGACACTGTCCCTACCTAGAGTTTTCTGTCCCTAGAATAAATGTTTTTTTTAATCACAATATAGCACAAGGAAAATTAACTCACTGTCCTTACAGGTCCCTGGAAACAAGGACTTGCAGAGTGAAAGAAAAAAAACACTCTCCCTACCTACAGTTTTCTGTCCCTAGAAAAAAATGTTTTTTTTAATCACAATATAGCAAAAGGACAATTCACTCACTGTCCTTCCAGGTCCCTGGAAACAAGGACTTGCAGAGTGAAAGAAACTGACACTGTCCCTACCTAGAGTTTTCTGTCCCTGGAATAAATGTTTTTTTCAGCACAATATAGCACAAGGACAATTAACTCACTGTCCTTACAGGTCCCTGGAAACAAGGACTTGCAGAGTGAAAGAAAAAAAATACTCTCCCTACCTACAGTTTTCTGTCCCTAGAAAAAAATGTTTTTTTTAATCACAATATAGCAAAAGGACAATTCACTCACTGTCCTTCCAGGTCCCTGGAAACAAGGACTTGCAGAGTGAAAGAAACTGACACTGTCCCTACCTAGAGTTTTCTGTCCCTAGAATAAATGTTTTTTTTAATCACAATATAGCAAAAGGACAATTCACTCACTGTCCTTCCAGGTCCCTGGAAACAAGGACTTGCAGAGTGAAAGAAACTGACACTGTCCCTACCTAGAGTTTTCTGTCCCTGGAATAAATGTTTTTTTCAGCACAATATAGCACAAGGACAATTAACTCACTGTCCTTACAGGTCCCTGGAAACAAGGACTTGCAGAGTGAAAGAAAAAAAATACTCTCCCTACCTACAGTTTTCTGTCCCTAGAAAAAAATGTTTTTTTTAATCACAATATAGCAAAAGGACAATTCACTCACTGTCCTTCCAGGTCCCTGGAAACAAGGACTTGCAGAGTGAAAGAAAAAAAATACTCTCCCTACCTACAGTTTTCTGTCCCTAGAAAAAAATGGTTTTTTTAATCACAATATAGCAAAAGGACAATTCACTCACTGTCCTTCCAGGTCCCTGGAAACAAGGACTTGCAGAGTGAAAGAAACTGACACTGTCCCTACCTAGAGTTTTTTGTCCCTAGAATAAATGTTTTTTTTAATCACAATATAGCAAAAGGACAATTCACTCACTGTCCTTCCAGGTCCCTGGAAACAAGGACTTGCAGAGTGAAAGAAAAAAAACACTCTCCCTACCTACAGTTTTCTGTCCCTAGAAAAAAATGTTTTTTTTTATCACAATATAGCAAAAGGACAATTCACTCACTGTCCTTCCAGGTCCCTGGAAACAAGGACTTGCAGAGTGAAAGAAACTGACACTGTCCCTACCTAGAGTTTTCTGTCCCTAGAATAAATGTTTTTTTTAATCACAATATAGCAAAAGGACAATTCACTCACTGTCCTTCCAGGTCCCTGGAAACAAGGACTTGCAGAGTGAAAGAAACTGACACTGTCCCTACCTAGAGTTTTCTGTCCCTAGAATAAATGTTTTTTTTAATCACAATATAGCAAAAGGACAATTCACTCACTGTCCTTCCAGGTCCCTGGAAACAAGGACTTGCAGAGTGAAAGAAACTGACACTGTCCCTACCTAGAGTTTTCTGTCCCTAGAATAAATGTTTTTTTTTAAGCACACTATAGCAGAAGCACAAAACACACTGACACTCTCCCTACCTATCCTTCTCTTTCCCTAAACTAAAGGAATCCAGGTTAAGCAAGAAAGAAATAACAGTCACTGTCCCTGCCTATGCTACTCTATCCCTGCTCCGGAACACACTACACTAGGCCGCCGTGCTGGCGGCCTTTTATAGTGTGGGGCGTGTACTAAACACCCTCAGCAATAATTGGCCACAGGCATCCTGCCTGTGGCCAATCATTGCTCTCCTCGCTGCCGGCGCTGTGATTGGCCAAGCATGCGGGGTCACAGTGCATGCTTGGCCAATCACAGCGCCTGGATGACACTGCGATGGCGTAGTGCATTGTGGGCCGTTCGCGTCACTCGAATTTGGCGCGAACGGCCCAAATCGTTCGATCTTCGTCGAACGATCGAACAGCCAATGTTCGAGTCGAACGTATGTTCGACTCGAACACGAAGCTCATCCCTAATCTCCACACACAAAATTGGACCAAACAAGATCCCGCACCCCTTCACAAACTTCTGCACAACGACTGGATCAAACCTTTCCATACCCTTAAAACTGAGCTAAATCTAGACCCAAAATCACAATACCAATATATACAAATTGCACACTGTCTTAAAAGCAACCCACAACTTCTAACCTCAATCCCTAAACAAGTTATTACATTTTACTCACCCCAAGTCCTAGGAAATAAAGGTATTTCCCTATTTTATAACCTTCTACAGGAAAAAAAAAACAATTCCACCACTCCCTGACTTTCAATCAATGGGAGCGAGATCTAGGCAAGTCATACTCAGGGACAGAATGGCAGAGAGCTATCAAATCTACATACAACGCCACACAATGTTGTGGGAACTCACACAAAACATCATTCAAAGGAGGTACTTAACCCCTGATATAATAACTAAATTTGACCATCAAACATCTCCTATGTGCTGGAGGAATTGCGGATTGAAGGGATCTTTAATCCACATTCTATGAGAATGCCCATATCTAACAAAATACTGTCAGGAAGTATTCTCGATCCTTTCACAAATCATAGGTTTAAATATCAAACCATCACCAGATCTAGCTCTATTGAACATAAATATTGATCTCATACCTATAGCACACTCACCCCAGGCTTTACCTGCTTTTCTTTATTTGGCTCCTCCGCAGGAAAGACTGAGGCACACCGCACTACATGCCCGTACCCTCCTGGATGAGGAGGTCGAGCGGTGTTAGTTTTCTCGGGCCTGCCTGCGGCTGGTGTTTGAATCCTCCCGAGCTGATCTCACCTCTGGCTTGGCCAGAGACAAGTCCTTAATTCTCCCCAGTAAAGCCACTGTCCACACCAACTGAAATTCCAACTTCTGTATTTATTTCACATGGATATTAAATAGTCCCTTTAAGAGCAGACAGGTTGAGACGAGACATAGGTCAGATAAGGTGGGAGAGAGGTCCAGGCACAAACTCAAATCTTGGTTCTCTTACTGTTCTGATATGCACAAACAGGTTTGGCGTGCGATCTTTATCACAGACCTAATGAATATGAAAGTTACTGCCACTGACTTGTTGAAGATTGTCACTGCCACTGACTGGGTGAATAGGGCCTTGCCCTATTTGGTCACTTCCACTGACCTGGTGTGCGTAGAGTCACTGCCACTATGACCTACAGAACATGCACTGCCTTCTTGGAGAACTTGGCCCATGTCAAAGAGAAAAACATCCCTCCGGAGTGTTACCAGAGGCCCTCACTGTCACCATGACTCTGCGCTGGGTCTTCAGAAAGGGTCACCTCCCTGGCTTCCTCGATCCAAGATATGGGTCCCCTCGCAAGGCGGTACCCTGGGAGCTCTTGATCCTTAGCGGACCCCAGCCGAAGGTTGCTGGGCTCCGGGCCTCCTATTTAGTACCTCACCCCAGACTGAAGGTGTCTGGGATGGAACAGCAACTCCACCTCTGGGCCTAGGGCACCCAGAGGCAACACACCAAGGTCTCCGGGCCTAGGGCACCCGGAGGCGACACACACAACACCCAGGCTGAAGGTGCCTGGGCACGACCGACGACCCCTCTGGAAGATGGCCGCCCCCTTTTTATACCCTCTCCCGACAGGCACAGCAGGTTCCCCGCCCCTCCGCACTGCTGTCAAGAGGGGACAAGAAAAGGCACAACCCTGTACCGTGGTTCAACCCGGGCCTATGGCAACAGCGCCACCTATATGCCCCAGGGAACTTCACATTAGTACTATCTCCCAGGGACAGAAATGGTCCATGAACCCTAACAATTTGTGTATCTGAGCCTTATTACCACTCAGATACTTCCCTTAAATATAGCACCCCGCTACATACCTATAGCTCACAGAAAAGTAATAACCCACATATTACTGGCAGCTAGGCGCAGCATAACAAAACTCTGGAGGGGGCGGAGACAAGGCCAGTCTCCCTGCACAAGGAGAGAGCAGCAGTGACCGGTATTTATTACAGGAAGCCAATGAACAGAGGCAAGGTTTCACACTGGATTACTGTACATAGGTGAAAGAAATACACAAAGCACACGAGATCACAGTAAAAATACACATGGCTCTTTTATTGTAGACAATATTTCCTTCCCCCAGACTTCAGCTTTAAAAAACAATACCTAACATTTTCCATCTAAAAACACCACAAACAATTCCAATGTTCTGCTACAGATCATTTCAAAGGAAACTTTATCAGAAAATATATCTGCTTTTTAGGTAGAATTGATACATGAGTTTATTGTGACTGTAAATCATTTTTTATTGCACAAGGTTGCATGATGTAACTTCATGTGGTTTGCAAAACAAGTGTTGTGAAACCATAACAATTTTATCTCCTGGTAGTTCTGAGTAACCTTGCAGGTTTGATTTGACCGAAAGTATCTACCCTTGCACAGTCTTACAAAATACTGTCAAGAGGTCAAAAAAATAAATAAAAAAGGTTAGGCAATCCTTCAAGGTTTAATGTACAAAGTTGTTTGGCCTCTGAGAATATTATGGCTGCTTGCTAGTGATAGCAACATTCTGTGTACTCTAAACATTTGCATTATGCTTTCAAGAACGTCTGAAATACTGTACTTTCAAAGTTTCTCTCAGTTGTGTAAAGCCCAACTCCAGGAAACTTGAAAGTTCTGCCTTGCAGTGGGGCTGCGTCTGCACTGCACTGGCTAACTGCTCAGTAAGTAAATGTACTAGCCCATATGAGCTTGGTTTCGAGCTAGGTTATAGGCCTTTGTAGACATAGTTGCATTGTTAAAGTCAGGTCCCATCTCCACTGTTTGATGTTTTCTGATCGATATAATGGTGATTTTTTTTACTTGCTATTATTTTTTGCGAGATACTTTTTTTGTCTTTTTGTGTACGTTTATGTGTTCATAATTTTTTTTTAAATAAAATCGAATAAAAAAAAAAAAAAAAGTACTCTTAAGCCCTGTACACACGATCGGATAACCTATGGATTTTCGTCCGATGGATTTGACCATCGGAAATCCGATGAAACTGTTTTTCATCAGTCTTGGCCACACACCATCAGTCAAAAAACCGACCGTTCCAAACGCGGTGACGTAAAACACTCCGATGAGCCGAGAAAAATGAAGTTTAATGCTTCTGAGCATGCGTTGACTTGATTCTGAGCATGCATGGGCTTTTTAACCGATGGACTTGCCCATAGACGATCGGAAATTCCCATCGGTTTTTTATCCATCGGAAAAATTTTAAGCAAGTTCTATTTTTTCCATCCGATGGAAAAAAGACCGATGGGTACCATACACGATCGGTTGGTCTGATGAAAACCATCCATCGGACGGTTTTAATCAGTTAAACCGATCGTGTGTACGGGGCTTTACTCTCCCTTAGACTTAAAGGAGAAGTTAAAGTGGAGCTCCACCCTAATTTTAAACTTATGCTAATCGGATTCCTCCCCCCCTCCGGTGTCACAATTGACACCTTTCAGGGGGAAGGGGGTGAAGATACCTGTCTAAGGCAGGTATTATCACCCACATCCGCGGGAGTGACGTCACTTCCCCCAGACTTCCCGTTGTGTTCTGGGAGACACTTGGCTCCCAGAACACAGGAGGACGAATCAGAACGGCGCAGCGCAACTCGCGCATGCGCCGTAGGGAACCGGGCATGAAGCCGCAGGGCTTCACTTCCTGGTTCCCTCAGCGAGGATGGCGGAGGGAGCAGCAGAGTGACGAGCGATCGCTTGTCCTCTGCTGCGGACGTCGCTGGACTCCAGGACAGGTAAGTGTCCAAATATTAAAAGCCAGCAGCTGCTGTAGCTGTAGCTGCTGGCTTTTAATAAAAATTTTTTACGGCGGAGCTCCGCTTTAAGGTCACAATTCCCAAATATAGGCTTTAGGGAGTTATATCGGTTCACTTCTGAGTTACATCAATCTGCTTTTAAATTACGTTGTACATCAAGCTGCTTCTGAGTTCTATCAAGCTATTTCTGAGTTACACTGAGCTGCTTCTGAGTTGCATTAAGCTGTTTCGTCAAGCTACTTATAAGTTACATCAAGCTGCTTCTGAAGTACACTGTGCTGCTTCTGAGTTATGTTAAGCTGTTTCTGAGTTATACTGAGCTGCTTCTGAGTTAAACTGAGCTGTTTATGAGTTACATTAGGCTGCTTCTGAGTTACATCAAGCTGCTTCTGAGTTACATCAAGCTGCTTCTGAGTTACATCAAGCTACGTCTGAGTCACATCAGGCTGCGTCTGAGTTACATCAAACTATTTCTGAGTTATATCAAGCTACTTCTGAGTTACACTGAGCTGCTTCTGAGTTGCATCAAGCTTTTTCATCAAGCTGCTTCTGAGTTACATCAAGCTGCTTCTGAGTTACATCAAGCTGCTTCTGAGTTACACCAATCTACTTCTGAGTTACGTCAAGCTACTTCTGAGTTACATCAAGCTGCTTCTGAGTTACGGCAAGCTACTTCAGAGTTACGTCAAGCTGCTTCAGAGTTACGTTGAGCTGCTTCTGAGTTACACTGAGCTGCTTCTGAGTTACACTGAGTTGCTTCTGACTCAGTCACGTCAAGCTGCTTCTGAGTCACGTCAAGCTGCTTCTGAGTCACGTCAAGCTGCTTCTGAGTCACGTCAAGCTGCTTCTGAGTTACGTCAAGCTACTTCTGAGTTACATCAAATTGCTACTGAGTTACACTGAGCTGCTTCTGAGTCACGGCAAGCTGCTTCTGAGTTACACTGAGCTGCTTTTAAATCATGTCAAGCTGCTTCTGAGTTTTTACAGTTACTGCAATGTTTATTTAAATATGCTTTTTAACATTATTGTCATCTGTCTAATGGGCAGAAGAGAACTGCCAGTTGAAACCAGGGGTTTGAAGAACTCCTTGGACAGTGGGACCAGACGACATGGCTGGGAACTGGTTTTAAGGGCTATTGGGGTACTCTGAAACTATTCTCACCCTAGGTATACTACATATATGTTAATGATGTAATGTTAAAATCATTTACAGTAATAGTTACAAAACCTAAAACCTGAAAGTCACCTCCTTATAGCAGCCTGTTGTCGGGGCCTTGGGCTGGGGTACTTAGTCTGGTAGAGGTCACACACAGTTTTTGACAATGTAAGTTATTTTGTATATTGTATTGAATATAGACAGTTTCCGTAGGCACTAATATTCAGGCAATAGAACAGTTGGTAATTGTACAGCATCGCAATATAGCTTGGGCCTGTATTACTGGAGGACAGCTTTCACTGGAAGGGTGTCAGTTAGCAGTTTTCTGGGGTGACACTCTGTTCTGCTGTAAAGAGCACCACTTCACTAGTCAAGAAAGCGGAATGTTTCCTATCCCTGAGCTGACTTTACTTGCTAGGAACCTCTTCCTGCACTTTTCACTTTCCCTCTCAAGCAGGATGTCTGTCCCTAACCTATGTAGCGGGTGGTTACATTTAGGGGGAAGCATCTGAGTGGTAACTAGGCTCAGATGCACTAATTGTTAGGTCTCATGGACCATTTCTATCCCTGGGAGATGGTACTGGTGTAATTCCCTGGGGCCTATAGGTGGCGCTGTTGTCATGGGCCCGGGTTCAACCGCAGTACAAGGTTGTGCCTTTTTTGTCCCCTCTTGGCAGTAGTACGGCGGGGCGGGGAACCTGCTGTGCCAGTCGGGAGAGGATATAAAAGGGGGCGGCCATCTTCCAGAGGGGTCAGTTCCGCGCTCAGGCACCTTAGGCCTTGGTGCGTGTGTATCACCTCTGGGTGCCCTAGGCCCGGAGGCCTGGTCGGAATGTCTCTGGGTGTCCTAGGCCCAGAGACAGAGCTGCTGTTCCATCTCAGACACCTTCAGTCTGGGGTGAGGTACTTTGGAGAAAGGCCCGGAGCCCAGCAGCCTTCAGCTGGGATCCGCCGAGGACCGAGACTCCCAGGGATTTGCCTTGCGAGGGGACCTGTATCCAGGATGAGGAGGCCAGGGAGGTGACCCTTTCTGAAGACCCAGCGCAGAGTCGTGGTGACAGATGGGGCCTCTGGTAACTCTCCGGAGGGATGTTCTTGTCCTATAAAGGGCTAGTTTACTAACAAAAGGAAGTGCGTGTTCTTTAAGTCACAGTGGCAGTGACACTACGCACCCAAGGTCAGTGGCAGTGACTTTCATCTTTTTCACCCGGTCAGTGGCAATGACCAACTTCATGGTCTGTGGCAGAGATCATGCGCCAAGCCTGTTCATGCTAATCAGAGCAGGAGAAAACCCAATTCAAGTTTGTGCCTGGACCTCCTCCCACCTTATCTGACCTGTGTCTTGTCCCAACCTGTCTGCTCTCAAAGAGACTGTTTATTGTACTAAAAAGAATAAATAAGAGTTGGACCTTTCAGTTGGTGTGGACAGTTGTTTACTGGGGAGAACTAAAGACTTGTTTCTGACTACTACAGAAACGAGGTCAGCACTGGAGGTTTTTAAACACTGGCTGCAAGCAGGCCCGAGAAACTAACACCGTTCAACCTCCCTATTCAGGAGGGTACGGGCTTGTGGTGCGGTGTGCCTCATTCTTTCCTGCGGAGGAGCCAAGCAGAAGAAAAGCAGGTAAAGTTGGTGCGCTACACGTGGGGGCTCATCCGGGATGTGTTTGCGGCCACAGAGTGAAAACCCCCCAGAAGCTGAACTTTTATTCCCCAGTGAAGTTCCGTGGTGGTCAGCCATGTTTAGAACTGCGCCACGAGGAGAACCCTAACTGCGTAGTTCGTGGGCGTGTCTGTGACAGGGGTCACTTTGGGCACAGGGTGAGCAAGAAAATAATGGACATTAAGAATATGTCTTGGATTGCTTTAAAATGGGACAGTGATATTTTTCCACAATATTCCCCAGGATATTTGTAAAGAACTATTTAGTGTTGGATTATGAACTCAACAGGTTAACTGAAAAGTGACTCCTTCATGATGTTGGGACACATACTGTTAGATGCTAATGTCACCACATCCAGCCCCCACCTGTGTCTGCTAAGATGTCAGATGTGTATTGGGAGACAGTGAGGCTAGCCTAAAGGTCATGTGTCTGAGTCATCACTGTAGTTAATTAGCTCATGTAAATTAGGTCTGGTCAAAGGTGTATTGTCTGAGGAGAATGTAAGAACCTCCTCTCTGTGTGTATAAAACTGGGAGTTTGTCATTAAAGATTGTCAGTCCAGTTGGAAACTTCATACAGAGTGTTTGTCTCGTATGTTTGGAAGGATTAATCCTATGGGAAGTGGTCGCCTGACTGTGGAGGATCGGCAGTGGATGTGTGTCCAGAGAGGGAATATCCTAAACGGCGTTAACCCCTTTCATACTTGGGGTGCCATTACAGTGTCTATTCAGAAAAGCCCGCGAGCGATGTAGGATATGGGAGGAGTCTGACCATGTATGGAGTTACACGTGGGGACTTTGGCGCGAAAAGGTCAGTGCGCGATGGAGCAGCAGATGGTCAGCATGTCGTCTCATGCATCATGGGTTCCAGTTTCTACAACCGTGAAGATAACCTCATTCGCTGCTTCACTTACGGATACAGGGATTCGGCTCAAGCCCCGGGGAAGATTTGCCCTCTACGTGTGCAAGGATGTGGAGGCCCTCGGTGTGATTTGTCCCGGCTTCTCGGGACTGGTGGTTCATCTGAAGCCATTCGGGCGATGCAAAAGCTGTAAGGAGTTTCTGTTCGAGGTGGAGCAACCTACAGAGAGGCCTCGGGCCTTCCACCTCAATTGCCTTACGGGTGCCACCACTCTGGAAGGAGGAATCGAAGCTTGTACAGCCACCCCTGCGTGCACTGACGAGACTTCAGAGGAAGTCACAGAGGAGATCGCTTTAGCGTGTGAGAAACCGGAGGATGCTGCTTCGGTAACAACAGAGTCTTTTCTCCCACCGCCCAAGAGAAAGATGGGTGTTGTGAAAGCTTCCTGCGGCCGTGGTGGAGCAACGCCCCAGCGCTTACCCGGAACGGATGTCTCTGCAGGGAAAAGTCCGGGACGTCCGAGTCCTTCTTCAAGCCGAGGTAAGCCAGGGGGGAGATACTTTGTTAAAGGCCCCTAGCCCTGGGGATTCACATGCTAGTGAGTTGGTCAGAGGGGGTGAATCGTCCTTCACCAGGAATTACTTCCCTGCAGAGGAGTACGATACCTCTGACCTAGAGTCCGTCTCAGATGCGGGTGATGACGCCGCAATTGACAAACTATTTGAGAGGAAGGGATGGGATAAGATGCCCCTGTCCTTGTTCCGTAAGCCTAGGGACCCACCCATGTCTACTGGGGAAAGTACACCCCAGGTGGTGGCTTCCGAGCCTGAGGAGGGATCTGTCTCCTTGCCTGCCCTTCCACTGTCGGGAGCACCTGCTTCCGCCACTACTGCTACTATAAGACAGGTGTCACTGCGGGCCCCTGCAACTGGCCCAGAGGCAGTTAAAGTGCCTCGAGACCCGGATGCTGTTGTCTTGCCTGGCGCAGGAGACCGCGCCACTATGCCACCGCTGTCCCGTTTACAGAGACTCTTCAACCAGAAGGTTGCCAGTGAATATGGGTGGGAATATCCGTACCTACCCAAAGAACTTTTGTTTGAGGTTGAGGCCTGTAGAGATCGGTGGTACTCGGAGTTTGTGTGGACACACATTAAGGTACCCCAGGCCAGAAGGTATTTTTCACGTTCGTCCGCCGCCACTCTGCGGTTTAAAGATTGCAAAGCTGCTTGGATGTTGGGTCGGCACATTCATGCGGACAAAGTGCTTATCTGCCGGAAGGACAAGGACAATGTGGAGTATCACATAGATACCTTTGATAAACATTGGAAGCCGCTGGTGTTGCCGGATCCACACTACTATTTGTGAGAGACCAGACTCTTGTGTTTTGCATTTGAACTTTCTTTTTCTCTCCAGGAACTTTGCCCCATGTTAAGGGTACTTTACTCTTTGGATGAGCGGGAGTTGTTGCTGTTTGATTTTCTCCCTTCTCTTCCCACCGCAAAGATAACAAGGACTTTGGGGTTGTAGTAAGTGGAGGGCCACAGTTCACAGAGAAGAGAATTTCCTTGCCATGAACAGGTGTTCTGACTGGCGGTGTTGCGCAACTGTTATATCGTAAGCTTTACACTGCACTTACTGTTAGAGCGAGCAGGTTTTTCTCTAGGGAGGAACCTGTTCATTCTAAATTACACATTGTTAGATTATGTGTTTTCCTTTTTCCTCTGCAGGTGAACGACAAGCAAGACTGCTGAGTATGGGGTGGGTCTTAGCTAGTTCTGTGGGAGGGAACTGTAAATTTTTATTGTAATGTTGAGTGACTTTAAAATGTTTTATACACATGTACACCCTCATTCCCATCTGTGTTTGTTTCCTTTCCCATGTTAGGTTCCGGCACAAACGAACAAAATTTTAAATTGTCATTTTTTTTTTAGTTTGTCTCTGGATCTGGCTTATGTTGACTCTGGTTGAAGAGGCATAAATTGGTTTCAGACACTGGGGACCAGTGTTCACAAGTGAGGGGGATGTGTAGCAGGTAGTTACATTTAGGGGGAAGCATCTGAGTGGTAACTAGGCTCAGATGCACTAATTGTTAGGTCTCATGGACCATTTCTATCCATGGGAGATGGTATTGGTGTAGTTCCCTGGGGCCTATAGGTGGCGCTGTTGTCATGGGCCCGGGTTGAACCGCGGTACAAGGTTGTGACTTTTTTGTCCCCACTTGGCAGTAGTAGGGCGGGGCGGAGAACCTGCTGTGCATGTCGGGAGAGGATATAAAAAGGGGCGGCCATCTTCCAGAGGGGTCGGTTCCGCGCTCAGGCACCTTAGGCCTGGGTGCGTGTGTGTCGCCTCCAGGTGCCCTAGGCCCGGAGGCCTGGTCGGATTGTCTCTGGGTGCCCTAGGCCCAGAGACAGAGCTGCTGTTCCATCTCAGACACCTTCAGTCTGGGGTGAGGTACTTTGGAGAAAGGCCCGGAGCCCAGCAGACTTCGGCTGGGATCCGCCGAGGACCGAGACTCCCAGGGATCTGCCTTGCGAGGGGACCCGTATCCAGGACGAGGCGGCCAGGGAGGTGACCCTTTCTGAAGACCCAGCGCAGAGTCGTGGTGACAGATGGGGCCTCTGGTAACTCTCCGGAGGGATGTTCTTGTCCTATAAAGGGCTAGTTTACTAACGAAAGGAAGTGCGTGTTCTTTAAGTCACAATGGCAGTGACACTACGCACCCAAGGTCAGTGGCAGTGACTTTCATCTTTTTCACCCGGTCAGTGGCAATGACCAACTTCATGGTCTGTGGCAGAGACCATGCGCCAAGCCTGTTTGTGCTAATCAGAGCAGGAGAAAACCCAATTCAAGTTTGTGCCTGGACCTCCTCCCACCTTATCTGACCTGTGTCTTGTCCCAACCTGTCTGCTCTCAAAGAGACTGTTTATTGTGCTAAAAAGAATAAATAAGAGTTGGACCTTTCAGTTGGTGTGGACAGTTGTTTACTGGGGAGAACTAAAGACTTGTTTCTGACTACCGCAGAAACAAGGTCAGCACTGGAGGTTTTTAAACACTGGCTGCAAGCAAGCCCGAGAAACTAACACCGCTCAACCTCCCTAATCAGGAGGGTACGGGCTTGTGGTGCGGTGTGCCTCATTCTTTCCTGCAGAGGATCCTAGCAGAAGAAAAGCAGGTAAAATCTGGGGTTGGTGCGCTACACCTACTATTCGCTTCAGGTGTGTCTGATTGACACAGGTACCCTAATTTATAGAGACACACCAAGATGGCTGCCAGAGGTCACCAGAAGTTACAGCATCCAATTATACAGCTGCTACCTCTGAGACACCAATGGAGTCCATAAGTGACAATTCCCTCTAATAGACTCCACTCCCTTTGTAAAATGGCACAGTGTCACATACTGGAAAGAGAAAAACCTGCAGCTGTCTATGAGCTGACCCTTAAAACTGCTCCCTAGCTGAGATTCCTTTTGGAGTAAGGAAAACTGAGCCTGTGTGTCACCTAGCAGATATCAAGGTGAAGAACAAGGCAAGTCCAATCCTTATAGGATAGTAGGTTCACAATGTCTCAGGCTGGGTCAGGACAAGCAGCTCAAGTTGGAAGATGAAAGATAGGCTTCGCAGGCAGCACAGAAATGGTGGTAAGACGGCAAGCCAAGGTAAGGGAAATCAGGCCACTTTACTCCTTCCATGCCAAGTAAAAAGTTCTTCCTGAAGCCCGCCTTCCCTATTACTGATACTTCCTTTCCTCTTGTTTCCCTGCCATCAGTGGCGGCCCGTCCCCCCCTCCTGTGGTCACCAAAAAAAAAAAACGGGCCCTTTAAGAGTTTTTTTTTTTTTAAATGTCCTTTTTTTCACACAATGCGGTGCGTCCATAGTGGGCGCAGAAGTGCCGCCCCCGCTCACTTCTGCGCCCGGCCATCACTCACAACAATACATAGGTTCATGCATTGCATGAACCTATGTATTGTCGCCGCCGCTGCCGCCCACTATTCAGATGGCCGGCCCCTTGAGCGCCGGCCATCTGAATTACAGCGTCTGGTTTGCATTTAGAAGTGCCTATCAGAGCCAGCGGCTCTGATAGGCTTCCCGACTACAGCCTGAGGGCTGTAATCGGCTTCTAAATACCTAACGAGAGGACGCACGGGGGGTGCGTTCCCTGGCCAATAAGTTTCACCGGGTCTGGTTACCGGTAACCTGATTGGCTGAAGCGACATCGAGGGCGGTAGAAGACATCAAGGACGGAAGAAGGAGGCGCTGACCCGAGGAAGGTAAGTGCGGGCTGGGGGGGACAAACTGGCTGCATTTGGGGGACAAACTGGCTGCATTTGGGGGACAAACTGGCTGCATATTGGGGACAAACTGGCTGTATATTGGGGGGAAACTGGCTGTATATTGGGGGGAAACTGGCTGTATATTGGGGGGAGACTGGCTGTATTATGGGGGACAAACTGGCTGTATTATGGGGGACAAACTGGCTGCATTTGGGGGACAAACTGGCTGCATTTGGGGGACAAACTGGCTGTATTTGGGGACAAACTGGCTGTATTTTGGGGACAAACTGGTTGTATTTTGGGGACAAACTGGCTGTATAATGGGGACAAACTGGCTGTATAATGGGGACAAACTGGCTGTATTTTGGGGACAAACTGGCTGTATTTTGGGGGGAAACTGGCTGCATATGGGGGGAAACTGGCTGCATTTGGGGACAAACTGGCTGCATTGGGGGCAAACTAGTGGCGTTTGGGCACAGTGGCTGTGTTTAATGGGCACAGTGGCGGCAATTGATGTTTTTTTTTTTTCAGTTTGTTTGCGCCCCCCCAAAAGTTTGAGCACCAGCCGCCACTGCCTGTCATGATCCCATCGGTTTGCTACATGCTGATTTGTATCAGAGTTTACACAGGGCTAAGGACTCTCCTTCTGTGACTATGTGTTTTGAGAGCAAATGGGCAGAGGATTAAATGCTCCTTCATGCCTTGACATACTGGCTATTTCACCGGGCTCCAGGGGCATATCAAACAAGGCGTGTGCCTTGGATGGCATTTTTCAGGGGGGCAGCATGGCCTCCAGGCAGAAGGGACACTACCTACAAGGACTGCAAAGAAGATCCTAATATGTAGCACTTGGATGAATCATGTCTCAGGGTCTGATTAGGAAGCCACAGCTGTTCACTGTGAACGTCTGCAGCTTCCTCATCAGACCCTGAGACAAGAACGGTATACCCTGGCACCCGCTTTACATTTGTACATTTTACATTTGTAAATGTCCCGACTTACAGTGTCACAGTGTGCCCTGATCTGTACAGCCTCCCTATGCCTCAGAGCTGCATGCCATGTTCTACTGCACCTCCCCAGGGGGGCATCCACCAGTCTGCCTGCTGGCAAGGAAAACTGGGGTCTTTAGTATTAATAACAGCCAGGGACACAGGCAGCTCCAAGTCAAACTAGCGCCCTCAACCTAGTAAATTGCTTGCAATGCATGATAGCCACGTAAGAGGGATAATAACTCTGTTCTCTAGTCCTATCTAAGCTGCCTGACTGATGCACACCAGTAACATACTAGAGACGGCATGTTACTACCCCATAGTCCACCAGAGACTCCACATAGCCACCAGAGATCCCACATAGCCACCAAAGACCCCACACAGCCACCAGAGACCCCACACAGCCACCAGGTTTTTATAGCGTCAGGTACCCCCATATATTACCTAATAAAGGTTTAACCCCCTTGATCGCCCCCTAGGTAACCCTTTCACCCCCTATCACCACTTTCGCTAAGCGATCGTTTTTCTGATCGCTGTCTTATTGTCGGTGATGCCGATAGGTAGCCAGTTATTTTTTTTTAGGTTCGCCGCAGGTTTTTATAGCGTCGGGTACCCTCATATATTATCTAATAAAGGTTTTAACCCCCTAATTGCCCCTAGTTAACCCTGCGTCACACCCCAGGCAGCGTCAGGTTAGTGCCAGTACTGCCAACACCCACGCATGAAGCATACACCTCCCTTAGTGGTATAGTATCTGAACAGATCAATATCTGATCTGATCAGTTCTATACTAGCGTCCCCAGCAATTTAGGGTTCCCAAAAACGCAGTGTTAGCGGGATCAGCCCAGATACCTGCTAGCACCTGCGTTTTGCCCCTCCGTCCAGCCCAGGCCACCCAAGTGCAGTATTGATCGATCACTGTCACTTACAAAACACAACACACATAACTGCAGCGTTCGCAGAGACAGGCCTGATCCCTGTGACTCCAGTGTTGTAGGAGGTGATTTCACCACCACAGTTAAAAAAAAAAAGCAAATATGCCGAAGCATTGGGGCAGCAGGGGCGGAGGAGCGATTTTGCTCCTAATGCCGCGTACATACGGTCGAAATTCCGACGGAGGCTTGCCCGTGGAAAAGTCTGACCATGTGTACGCGGCATAACTTTTGCGGGAAGATGCCCCCATGCTTCGGCATATATAAATGGTGCATGTATGCTCATCATTAGAAGTGGGTGGATGAAGGGCGGTATTTCAATGGTGGGCATACCCACCGATCAATCTTTTTTTTTCGTTCAGCCAACAGGCTGCATGAAAAAAAAGATTACAATACATGTCCAACAAGGACCAGCAACGTACTGGTATGTTGCTGGACTTTGAATGGTTATACCAGATTGATGCCTGTGGGTTTAGGTATCATCTTGGTATCATTCTTTTCAGCCAGCGGCCGGCTTTCATGTAAAAGCAATCCTAGTGGCTAATTAGCCTCTGGACTGCTTTTACAAGCAGTGGGAGGGAATGTCCCCCCCCCGGATATAAAAAGCGCCATTGGGAAATTGGGAAAGCATTTTATCACACCGATCTTGGTGTGGTCAGATGCTTTGAGGGCAGAGGAAAGATCTAGGGTCTAATAGACCCCAGTTTTTTTTTTAAAAAGAGTACCTGTCACTACCTATTGCTATCATAGGGGATATTTACATTCCCTGAGATAACAATAAAAATGATAAAAAAAAATATAGAAGGAACAGTTTAAAAATAAAATAAAAAAGCAAAATTAATAATAAAAAAAAAAAAAAAAAAAGCACACCTGTCCTGCCCTGCTCTTGCGCAATGGCGAACGCAAGCGTGGGTCTGGCGTCATATGTAAACAGCAATTGCACCATGCATGTGAGGTATCAACGCGAAGGTCAGATCGAGGGCAGTCATTTTTGCAGTAGACCTCCTCTGTAAATCTAACGTGGTAACCTGTAAAGGCTTTTAAAGGCTTTTAAAAATGTATGTAGTTTGTAGCCAATGCGCGTTTGTGCGAAATTTTAAAGCATGTCGTGTTTGTTATCTATGTACTCGGCCTAAGAACATCTTTTTTATTTCACCAAACATTTAGGCAATATAGTGTGTTTTAGTGCATTAAAATTAAAAAAAGTGTATTTTTTCCCAAAAAAATGTGTTTGAAAAATCGCTGCGCAAATTCTGTGTGGAAAAAAAAATGCAACACCCACCATTTTAATCTGTAGGGCCTTTGCTTTAAAAAAATATATAATGTTTGGGGGTTCAACATAATTTTCTTGCAAAAAAAAAAAATGTTTTCATGTAAACAAAAAGTGTCAGAAAGGGCTTTGTCTTCAAGTGGTTAGAAGCGTGGATGTAAGCTTCCTAATGTTGTGTATAAAATGCCAGGACAGTTCAAAATCCCCCCAAATGACCCCATTTTGGAAAGTAGACACCCCAAGCTATATGCTGAGAGGCATGTCGAGTCCATGGAATATTTTATATTTTGACACAAGTTGCGGAAAAAAGACAATTTATTTTTATTTTTTTATTTTTTTGCACAAAGTTGTTACTAAATGATATATTGCTCAAACATGCCATGGGCATATGTGGAATTACACCCCAAAATACATTCTGTTGCTTCTCCTGAGTACGGGGATACCACATGTGTGAGACTTTTTGGGAGCCTAGCCGCGTACGGGACCCCAAAATCCAATCACCGCCTTCAGGCTTTCTAAGGGTGTCAATTTTTGATTTCACTTCTCACTGCCTATCACAGTTTCGGAGGCCATGGAATGCCCAGATGGCACAACCCCCCCCCCCCCCAAATGACCCCATTTTGGAAAGTAGACACCCCAAGCTATTTGCTGAGAGGTATGGTGAGTATATTGCAGATCTCGATTTTTGTCAAAAAGTTTTGAAAATTGGAAAAAAAAAATGATTTTCTTTCTTCATTTTCAAAAACAAATTAGAGCTGTAAAATACTCAACATGCCTCTCAGCAAATAGATTGGGGTGTCTACTTTCCAAAATGGGGTCATTTGGCGGGGGTTTGTGCTATTTTGGCATTTTATGGCCTTCGAAACTGTGATAGGTAGTGAGGAGTGAAATCAAAAATTTGTGCCCTTAGAAATCCTGAAGGCGGTGCTTGGTTTTCGGGGCCCCGTACGCGGCTAGGCTCCTAAAAAGTCCCACACATGTGGTATCCCCGTACTCAGGAGAAGCAGCAAAATGTATTTTGGGGTGCAATTCCACATATAACCATGGTATGTGTGAGAAATATATAATTTAGTGACAACTTTTTGTAATTTTTATCATTATTCAATCACTTGGGACAAGAAAAAAAAATATTCAATGGGCGCAACATGCCTGTCAGCATTTCCTTGGGGTGTCTACTTTCTAAAATGGGGTCATTTGGGGGGGGTTTGTGCTATTTTGGCATATTATGGCCTTTGAAACTGTGATAGGTAGTGAGGAGTGAAATCAAAAATTTGCGCCCTTAGAAATCCTGAAGGCGGTGCTTGGTTTTTGGGGGCCCGTACGCGGCTAGGCTCCCAAAAAGTCCCACACATGTGGTATCCTCGTACTCAGGAGAAGCAGCAAAATGTGTTTTGGGGTGCAATTTCACATATAACCATGGCATGTGTGAGCAATATATCATTTAGTGACAACTTTTTGTAATTTTTTATTTTTTTTGTCATTATTCAATCACTTGAGACAAAAAAAAAAAAAATATTCAATGGGCTCAACATGCCTCTCAGCAATTTCCTTGGGATGTCTACTTTCCAAAATGGTGTCATTTGGGGGGGGGGTTTGTACTGCCCTGCCATTTTAGCACCTCAAGAAATGAGATAGGCAGTCATAAATTAAAAGCTGTGTAAATTCCAGAAAATGTACCCTAGTTTGTAGACGCTATAACTTTTGCGCAAACCAATAAATATACGCTTATTGACATTTTTTTTACTAAAGACATGTGGCTGAATACATTTTGGCCTAAATGTATGACTAAAATTGAGTTTATTCGATTTGTCTTATAACAAAAAGTAGAAAATATAATTTTTTTTCAAAATTTTCGGTCTTTTTCCGTTTATATCGCAAAAAATTAAAATTGCAGAGGCAATCAAATACCATTAAAAGAAAGCTCTATTTGTGGGAAGAAAAGGACGCAAATTTCGTTTGGGTACAACATTGCATGTCCGCACAATTTACAGTTAAAGCAGTGCAGTGCAAAATTCTGAAATCACCTCTGGTCCTTTAGCTACCAAATGGTCCGGGGCTTAAGTGGTTAATAGTGCCGTTGTACGTCTTATACGTCACGTGTTCTTGGCGTTCGGAATTTCCGACAACATTTGTGCGACCGTGTGTATGCAAGACAAGTTTGAGCCAACATCCTTCGGAAAAAAAATACACGGTTTTGTTATCGTAATTTCCCATCGTCTGTACGCGGCATGAGTCTGTAGAGTTCAATAATAACGATTCGTACGAAATTCATATTTTGTACGAATCCGAATTAAATTCCGTACACGAATTGAGAATTAAGATTTTTTTTTTAATACGAAACGGAACGGAACGAAGCAAAACAAATTTTTGGACGGCTCCCATGTCTACTAAGTACTATATGAGAACTGCCAACCCATGCAGTAATCAGTGTGTCACCTATTATCCAGGCTTTTCTCCTCTTGTGAATCCATAATAAATCCACTGTTAAAGTGGTTGTAAACCGTTGTAAAAAAAAAAAAAAGCTCATTATGAATTACTTACCTTATATCGAAGCCCCCGCATCAGTCCTCGTACCTCCCACTGGCCGGCGACATCTCTCCCGAGGGTTATTTCCGGGTATCGCGGCTCCGGCGCTGTGATTGCCCGAGCCGCAGTGACGTCACTCCCGCGCCTGCACGCGGGAGCCGCCGGAAACAGCACACAGACTGAAGCAATGGCACATACGTGCCATTGCTTCAGTTTGCTTTAGTGCGCATGTACCAATGACATTGGGGCATGCAGGGGACAGGGGATATCTCCTAAACCGTTCAGGTTTAGGAGATATCCTGGGTAGCTACAGGTAAGCCTTATTATTGGCTTACCTGTAGCATAAAGTGGTTGTAAAAGGTTTACTACCACTTTAAAGCGGGACTAAACCCTTCTTTTCTTTTGCAGCCAAGGAAGCTGCCATCATATCCTCTGTTTGATCTGCAGTTGCCATGGTGCTGAAAATGTAATCAGTTATGACACCAGCCATTTGATAATTTGACATTCTGGTTGAGAGCATGAGCAACTATGACCATTATCATTCATGGCAGGCCTTGAATTTAACAGTTTTGGAAACAGTTAAACTAATGGGTTTAGTGCTTTAAAACTGCAGGAGAAAAAAACGTATGCAGTAATAATGCATTAACGTTTTCCCTGTTTGATAAATCAAGTAATTCTTTCACATGTGAAAATATTGCTCGATTTGTCATTTTTGCGCACAGTATAGATCTCAGATCATTGAATCAGACCACTAAATATTTTTGAAATATAATTACTGTTAGTACAAAAAATAATGCACTTATTTTGATATAGACTGAATTAAGAGATAAGAATCTTTCAGGTAGCGGTGGCCTATTAAACTACCTGTAACACCAAATTTTGCAAAACCCAGCCTTTGTTGTGCTTCACTGAACTGCTATTAATCAACTTGGCACATGCACAGGACAGCTACTACCTTAACGGTTTGATTTACTAAGAAGCAATTTTAAATTTTATGCTACTTTCACCCAATCCTGTGTAGGGCAATTTATAATAAAGGAACGTCTTTTCCGCATTGCTGCGTGTTTGAAGCAAACACAGATTAATTTCACTATGAGCGAACATTATAGTAAACCACCCCCTAAATTTATCATGGCATCATAAGCCAGGGAGCGGATCATATACATAATATCAGTTTTATCTAAACCCCTCTTCCTTTAAAAAAAAAAAAAGAAACTCAGCTGTATTAAGCAATTTTAAAATGTAGGAAAAAAAAGTAAAAAACTATAGGGCTATGTAGCGGGGTGCTAAATTTAGGGGAAGTGTTTGAGTGGTAGGTATACTCAAACACCCTAATTGTTAGAGTTCTTGCAACCGTTTTTGTCTGCAGGGAGATTATTGGTGTACAGTTCCCTGTGACCTGCAGGTTGCGCTGCCATAGTGGGCCAGGGTTGAACGACTGATACAGTGCTGTGCCTTGTGCGTCCCCTCTCAGCAGCCTTACGGTGGGTGTGGTAGGCCTGCTGTGCATGCTGGGAGAGGATATAAAAGGGGCAGACGCTGCCTGTTCAGGGTCTTCGGTTTGTCTTCCACCCCAGGAGGGAGTGTGTGTTCCTGGCCGCCCTGGGCACCTTTGGCCCAGGGGTGGAGGTCGGTGAATCAGTCCCAGGCACCTTTAGCCCTGGGACTGCAGCAAAGGCCTGGGCCCAGCACCTTCGGCTGGAGCCCACCTAGGATCGAGGAATCTCAGGGTGCCGCCTTGCGAGGGGACCCGTATCTTAGATAAGGAGGCCGGGGGAGGACCGTTCCGAGGGACTGGTGAGGAAGTCACAGTGAAGGAAGGGTCCCGGTAACTCTCTGGAGGGATGTCTTCTCCTTAACAGAGGCCAAGTTCACCAGGCCTATGGCAGAGACCAAGTCCACCAGGTCTGTGGCAAAGACCAAGTTCACCGGGTCTGTGGCAGAGACCAAGTTCATCGGGTCTGTGGCAGAGACTTTGGGTAAAGTTTGAGTACCATTTCGGCTGCTAGTCCCAAGCTAGGGAGACTATCCGAATGGGCTGAGTCTGCTTGAGATTCGGAGCAGTGAATTGTGCTACGTTTGTGCCTGGACCTCCTCCACACCTTAAGCTGTCCTGTTCTCCCTCCAACCTTTCCTGTCAGAGACTGTGTTTTACAAGAAAATAAACTCTACGTTGGAGTTGCAGCTGGTGTGAACATTCAAGTTACTGGGGGGGATATAAGGACTTGTCTTTATTCAATATAGAGGTGAGAACCATTCCCTGGCTTTGGCTGCGGAAGACCCACCAACAACACCGCTCAAACTCTTCACCCAGGAGAGTACGGGCTTGTGGTACGGTGTGCCCCTCTCTTCCTGCGAGGAGCCAAACAAGGCAGGTAAAGAAAGGGGTTTGTGCGCTACAGCTATTTATAAGGGGGAGCAGATATCGCTTTACTCTCCGCCATACCTCGCAGTATAACTGTAGTTCATAAAATGCATAAAAAATGTTGCCCATATTAGGCAGCCTGTGGTATCCTTCAAGTGACTGGGTTCTTATCCTGTTTCTCTTTTAGGATCCTTTCTCACTAATATACACTATATTACCATAAGTATTGGGACGCCTGCCTTTACACGCAAATGAACTTTAATGGCATCCCAGTCTTAGTCCGTAGGGTTCAGTACTGAGTTGGCCGACCCTTTGCAGCTATAACAGCTTCAACTCTTCTAGGAAGGCTGTCCACAAGGTTTAGGAGTGTGTCTATGGGAATGTTTGACAGAAGCACATTTGTGAGGTCAGGCACTAATGTGGACGAGAAAGCCTGGCTCGCACTCATCCCAAAGGTGTTCTATCGGGTTGAGGTCAGGACTCTGTGCAGGACAGCCAAGTTCCTCCACCCCAAACTCGCTCATCCATGTCTTTATGGACCTTGCTTTGTGCACTGGTGCACAGTCATGTTGGAACAGGAAGGGACATTCCCCAAACTGTTCCCACAAAGTTGGGGAGCATGAAATTGTCCACAATGTCTTGATATGCTGACACCTTAAGAGTTCCTTTCACTGGAACTAAGGAGCCCAGCCCAACTCCTTAAAAACAACCCCATACGATAATCCCCCCCCCCCACCAAATGATTTGGACCAGTGCACAAAGCAAGGTCCATAAAGATATGGATGAGCGAGTTTAGGGTTTAGACACACTCCTAAACCTTGTGGACAGCCTTCCCAGAAGAGTTGAAGCTGTTATAGCTGTAAAGGATGGGCTAACTCATTGTTGAACTCTACAAACTAAGACTGGGATGCCATTAAAGTTCATGTGCGTGTAAAGACAGGTGTCTCAATACTTTTGGTAATATAGTGTACTTATATCATATACTGTATTTACTAGCCGTGACAGTTTTAAACTTTTTGAGAACCATCATGTGTGAAGGTATTGATCAGGAAATGAGTCATTCCTTGACTGCCAACTCACATGTAAGTCTTTAACCAAAAATGTTTCAGTTTCTTATGTAAGACCAAAATAACTGTATAAACAGATGTTCAGTTTAAACTGCCATAGAATGTTTTACATTTCTGGATATGATGTAACTATGATATATGTAGTAGCTGCAATTTCCCATGGGGTCATGAGATTAGGCTTAAAAATGCTGGGAAAAAATTATATTTGACCATCTTTTACTAAAAAGAAATGTGATGACTGCACCCAGACCCCGTAACTTTTAGTTATACCTCAAGTTTACATTGCGTTTTTACTTTTCTTTAACCGCCTCAATACCAGCATGTTCTTCATTTTCAAAAAGTTGTGTCAAAAATTAAGATCACCATGGGGTCCTTTTGGGGGTGCATGTATAGTTTTGGAATTTTTAATTTATATGTTTTATAAAAAATAAAATGTTTGTAATTACCACCAAAAGAAAGCTCTATATGATTTGGGTACAGTTTAGCATAGCTGAATAATTGTCAGTCAAAGTATCACAGAGCTGAAAACAGAAAAATTACCTGGTAATGATGGGGGTGTACCATGTTTATATTGAGGTGGTTAAAGCCCAACTCCAGGAAATCTAAACATTTCTCTTTCAGTGGGACTGCCCCCACCCTGCAGAGGTTAACTACTCATGTACAGTATTCAGAAAGTATTCATACTCCTTGACATTTTCCACATTTTGTCATGTTACAACCAATAATGTAAATGTATTTTATTGGGATTGTATGTGATAGACCAACACAAAGTGGCACATAATTGTGAAGTGGAAGGAAAATGATAAATGGCTTTCAATTTATTTTACAAATAAATATGTGAAAAGTGTGGCGTGCATTTGTATTCAGCCCCCCTGATTCAATACTTTGTAGAACCACCTTTCCCTGCAATTACAGCTGCAAGTCTTTTTGGAGATGTCTCTACCAGCTTTGCACATCTAGAGAGTGACATTTTTGCCCATTCTTCTGTGCAAAATAGCTCAAGCTCTGTCAGATTGGATGGAGAGCGTCTGTGAACAGCAATTTTCAAGTCTTGCTACAGATTCTCAATTGGATTTAGGTCTGGACTTTGACTGGGCCATTCTAACACATGAATATGCTTTGATCTAAACCATTCCATTGTAGCTCTGGCTGTATGTTTAGGGTCGTTGTCCTGCTGGAAAGTGAACCTCTGCCCCAGTCTCAAATCTTTTACAGACTCTAACAGGTTTTCTTCTAAGATTGCCCTGTATTTGGCTCCATCTATCTTCCCATCAACTCTGACCAGCCTCCCTGTCCCTGCTGAAGAAAATCATCCCCACAACACGATGCTGCCACCACCATGTTTCACGGTGGGGATGGTGTGTTCAGGGTGATGTGCAGTGTTAGTTTTCCGCCACACATAGCGTTTTGCTTTTAGGCCAAAAAGTTAAATTTTGGTCTCATCTGACCAGAGCACCTTCTTCCACATGTTTGCTGTGTCCCCCACATGGCTTCTTTCCATCTGCAAATGGGACTTCTTATGGCTTTCTTTCATCAATGTCTTTCTTCTTGCCACTCTTCCATAAAGGCCAGATTTGTGGAGTGAATGACTAATAGTTGTCCTGTGGACAGATTCTCCCACCTGAGCTGTGAATCTCTGCAGCTCCTCCAGAGTTACCAAGGGCCTCTTGGCTGCTTCTCTGATTAATGCTCTCCTTACCCGGCCTGTCAGTTTAGGTGGACAGCCATGTCTTGGTAGGTTTGCAGTTGTGCCATACGCTTTCCATTTTTGGATGATTAATTGAACAGTGCTCTGTTAGATCTTCAAAGCTTGGGATATATTTTTATAACCTAACCCTGCATTAAACTTCTCCACAACTTTATCCCTGACCTGTCTGGTGTGTCCCTTGGCCTTCATGATGCTGTTTGTTCATGAAGGTTCTCTAACAAACCTCTGAGGGCTTCACAGAATAGCTGTATTTATACTGAAATTTAATTATACACAGGTGGACTCTATTTACTAATTGGGTGACTTCTGGAGGTAATTGGCTCAACTAGATTTTAGTTAGGGGTATCAGAGTAAAGGGGGATGAATACAAATGCACGCCACGCTTTTTATATATTTATTTGTAAAAAAAACTGAAAACCATTTATCATTTTCCTTCCACTTCACAATTCTGTGCCACTTTGTGTTGTTCTATCACATAAAATCCCATTAAAATACATTTACGTTTTTGGTTGTAACATGACAAAATGTGGAAAATTTCAAGGGGTATGAATACTTTTTCAAGGCACTGTAGGTCTAGGAAAGAGCAAAAGCACTTTTACTTACTGTATTCTCCGCTTCCCCTAGAGATGGAGCTTCCTCATGCTCTAGCAATGTTGATGTCATAACATCCAATGTAACCGCATGAACCCTAAATTGGATTTGAATATGTCAGGCCCTAAAATCACTGGAGCATGGGGGATAAGATGCTACAGGGACCAGTCTAGCAGTGTGGAGGAGCCAAGATCTTCATTTCTATGCCCTCAAGACCTAAAAGAACAATCAACCAGTGAAGTGTGGGCACAGCCCCACTGCAAGGGAGAATTTTCTAGTTTCCTAGAGTTGTGTTTTAAGGTCCCTTTACTTGCTGTTTTGTTGTGGTGTATTACCACATGAACCTTAAAGTGTTTATTACCTCGAACATTTCATATTCTTGATATGTGCCTGCTGTACCATGTACTTATATGAGAAAGTATCCTGTGCTCTTTGTATCGCTTCCTTTGTGTGAAATTTCTGGTGTTCCTGCCAGTCCCTCTGCTTTTCTATTTCACACTGACCATACTAAGCAGGAGAGAACACCATGGTCAGTTCTCTAGCTATGCTGGTAACTCAGCCTGCTCTCCTCCAATGATCAGACTTGTCCTGACATGCCCCCTCTGCACAGCCTTTCACTGGGAAGATCAGTGCACTGCAGTTTCTCCTCCCCCGCAGCTCTTATGCAGCTGAGAACAGAGGGAACGTTATCACTTTTAAAAAAGGGGAAAAAGGGTATTTATAAAGAAAAAATATCTATCTATACACAAATGTTTTGCCTTTCATTTCTATTTTAAACGGAATTATTATTATTATTATTATTATTGTACACGATTTATATAGCGCCAACAGTTTACACAGCGCTTTACAATGTAGAGGGTAGACAGCACAATTACAGAACAGTTCAATACAGAAGGTACAGGAGGGCCCTGCTCGTAGAGCTTACATTCTAAAGGGAGGGGGTGGTGGTACAAAAGGTAATAGCTGCAGAGAAAGATTTGTTGGGGGTGGCTCGGGGACAGTTGTTGTGGGATAGGCTTCCCTGAATAATGGGTTGTTTTACAATGTGATCGTTTACAAACACTCTAATGCCGCGTACACACGATCGGACATTCCGACAACAAAACAGTGGATTTTTTTCCGATGGATTTTCGCTCAAATTTGTCTTGCTTACACACGGTCTCACAAATGTTGCTCTGAAATTCCGATCGCCAAGAATGTGGTGACGTACAACACTACAACGAGCCGAGAAAAATGAAGTTCAATGATTCGGAGCATGCGTAGGATTTTTGTGCGTCGGAATTGGATACACGCGGTCGGAATTTCCGACAAGAACTTTTGTTGTCGGAAAAATTGAGAACCAGCTCTCAATCATTTGTTGTCGGAGATTCACATACACACGGTTCGGAAAATCCGACCAAAAGCTCACATCGAACATTTGTTGTCGGAAATTCCGATCGTGTGTACGCGGCATAACAGCCCCTTCATGTAGGTTGGGCTGACAACACACAGCAATGAAGGAGAAACTGGAGTTGCAACTTTTTTTTTTTTAATGAAGCACAGGGCATGTGCATTGTATTGCAGTTCAGTGCCATTCAATTGGCACCATCTGTATGTGTGTTAGAATGTCACTATAAATAAATATCAATGGAAGGCACTGCATAGAGGTGCGTGCTTTACTGTGTTTTTGATTTTATTGTGGACTACTGCAATGCATAGGTTTAAAGTCAGCCCTATATTATTATTTTTTTTTTTTAACAGCTGAAAAACTTGTGTTGCACTTCAGGTTTTTAAAAATATGCATTTAAAATCTTTATTATTAGGGCTTGTATAGATGGGTAAATGCAGTGCGCTGCTGGTAAAACCTGCTTGCGTTTGAGATCAGGTTTGAATTGCCTTTTCTAACCTTCTTCAAGAGCCAGCCATAGATGATTCAGGTCTTGGCCAGTTCAGCAGAGACCGGCTGAGATTCAAACCATGTATAGAGAGGCTGAATATTCCCAAGTTGATTGATCAATCAACTTGAGTACAGCTAGCCTATCGGATTTTGCATGCAATTAAAATTGCCCTTAACAGTAATCACTGTGTTCTCCTGGTGGGGACGACTTCCACCGTCGTGGTTGCAGGAAAGACAATCGCTCCATCTATGGCCGGCTTAAGGTGCATCAAGCTGCTTTTGCATTTTTATTGACTTTTGTGGAAGAAGCATTTCCCATGTTCTAAAGCACTTGAGAAGGGGGGAAGCAGACTTGTACAAGCAGGCTTGTATTGGAAAATAGACCTATTGTGTTCAGTCCAAATAATAAAATTCAAAGGTGATAAAGCAGCACAGTCTAAAAGCCTACATTTTTTCTTTAAAGTGGTTGTAAAGGTTATTTTTTTTTTTTTTAAATTAACAAACATGTTATAATTACCTCCTCTATCCAATGAAGGACCCGAGACAGCGGCTGGAGCTGTTGTGCTCGTCCCTGTCGATGGAATGTTCAGGCTCAGGTAAGTAAAAGGGGGGCTCTGGGGGGGGCTGCTGCACTACAGAAGGTTTTTCACCTTAATGCATAGAATGCATTAGGGTGAAAAACCACGAGGGTTTACAACCCCTTTAATAATGAAAATTCTCTATGTATGTTTCTACACTCTTGGCTCTTACCGGTAACTTGTACAATGCAGTAGCCCCAACTCTGAAAATTAGGCTCAGTGATATGTACCGATCATAGATACAAAACTATTATGCCACCCAATATTGTAGGAACTTTCATGACTTCGTGTGCTCCAATCTCCACTGACAAAACTGTCAAACATAAATTGCAGAGAAAACAATGTTCTATTTCTATGGCATTTCTATTTGTGTTGCATTTTATATCTGAAACTCATTAATGCGGTATTAAAATAAAATGAACATTACATTGTCTCTAAATATCTTACTAGAGTGTATTTTTAGCTATTGCAAAACAAAGCTGTCACAAAGAAAAAGATTTTCTTGAAATGCCTCAGTTAGAAATTGCCATTCTCAGATACTTGTTCTGCATACTAGTTTAGAATGAGCGCCATTACTGGCAGGGAGGCTTACAGGTTTATCTTTATGGATACGGAATTAGCACTTGCCAGAAAATGGAAAGAGAACATCAGCCATCTCCCACTTTGTAACATCTAGAAATGTTATTTGTGAAAAATCTGAAATATCTTTTGGCTAAAATTCCGACTGGAAAATAGAAGTGCACTTCCAGGTGTCACTCCTGCCTAGTCACTCCTGTACATACAATAATATAGCTGTATATATGCAATGTGAGATCTAAGACACTTCTGCCTCTGACTGCTGGTCTCACAAGATTTGAAGTGGGATTTGGTGATGTCACGTCTGTGCAGCTCACTGTTCTTGCTGGAGAGGAGAGGAAGTAAAGCCCTATCCCCTCCAAGATGGCCACCATTACAAAGAGACACAGTGCAGAACAGTGCATTCTAGTCAGGCAAATCAGTAATGGGGAAACGATCAGCTTGAGAAGGCCTACGAGCAATACTGGTGGTGGGTCGTTTGTCCTGTGCTAGCCTTTTTGGACACATCCTCCACAGTTAGGGTTTTCATTAAGCAACATGTGCAAACACTATAGGACTCATCCACACCTATAGATGCGTTACTGCAACACATGGCAATGCACATTACGCTAGTTAGTGCAATGTAATATTATTCATTTTTAATGGCACCCCAATCTATTAAAGTACGGTAATGCATCTGTGTTGCAGTGCACCACAACATACAGTACTGCACTACCATGCGTTGTGGTGTGCTGTGCCGGATTTTTAGTGCGTTGGAGATCCATTCAGATGAACACACTATAACAATCTGAATAGGTCCTCTACACCAGTGGTTCTCAACCTCAGTCCTTAAGTACCCCCAACAGGCCATGTTTGAGAATTTCTCTAAGCCCTGGTTCACACTGGTGCGATTTGACATGCGATTTGACATGTCAAATCGCATGTCAAATCGGCGAAATTTGCTGCAAATTGCGGGCAATGGCACCGTCCTAATCGGTGCGACGCCGCATCTGCGGCGCTGCACCGATTACAAAAAGTAGCTTCTGTACTACTTTTTGCGATTTCAGCCGCGATTTACATTGACATCTGTTTCAGATGTCTTTGAAATCGTGGCTGAAATCAGGACTGCCAGCGGGAGTGAAATTGTGCGAGTTCAGCTGAACTCGCAGGCTTCACTCCCGCAGCCCCAGTGTGAACGTGGGCTTAGATAAAGCAGCTGTCCAAAATAACAAGTTGTTGACTCTGATTTAAAGCACATGTGCAAGATAAAGAAAAACCTGCAAACATGGCCTGTTAACGGTACTTGAGGACTAAGGTTGAGAACCACTGTTGTACACAGTAACCTTTTGTAGTGCAACCTATTGCTCACCACCAGATGCTACAGAAATAATTATTTTTTTAAAAGGATATACATAACACCAATATAAAAGCATAAAACTTTTGAATTTTTCTCCCAACGTGGGGCATCGTCCATTGTACGGGAATGTACAAGACTGTGAGATATACACTGGCCAGTCATAACATTATTATCAATAACAGGTAAAGTGAACAATAATGCTTATCTCATAACAATGGCACCTGAAAGTCCTTGGGATATATTGGGCAACAAGTGAACATATTGTTATGATGTGTTGAAAACAGAAAACATGGGCAAGCATAAGAATTTGAGCAACTTTGACAAGGGCCAAATTATGGCTAGATGACTGTGTCAGGGCAACTCCAAAACTGCAGCTCTTGTGGGATGTTCCCAGTCTGCAGTGGTCAGGACCTCCCAAAAAGTGGTCCATGAAAATAAAACCAGCGAACCGGTGACAGGGTCATGGGTGGCTGAAGCTCACTAATGCACATGGGGAGCAAAGTCTGGCCCATGTAATCCAATAGAAGAGCAACTGTAGCTCAAATTGCTGAAAAAGTTAATGCTAGTTCCCATAGGAAGTTGTTACAACATACAGTGCATCATAGTTTGCTGTGTATAAGGTTGCGTAGCTGCAGACTGGTCAGGGTGTTCATGCTGACCGGTGTCTACTGGACCACGGAGCAATGGAAGAAGGTGGCCAGGTATCATGAATCACAATTTATTTTACATAATGTAGATTGCTGCGTGGTGGGTGTGCGCCACTTACCTGAGGACAAGATGGCACTAGGATGCACAACATAAAGAAGGCAAGCTGGAGGAGGCAGTCTATTGCTTTGGGCAATGTTCTGCTGGGTATAGGTGTGCGCAGCCTATTGCATTAGGGCAGGGCTTTTTTTCAGGGGGAACGCGGGGAAACGCAGTTCCGGCACCTCCTGGACTGACTGTATGTAATGTCAAGGGGTGCTGGGGTGTGCTGCAGGGGATTGATGCTCATTGCTGGTGGAGCTATTCTAGCTGGAGGAGATCTATTTTTGCAAGGGGGTCTATTGTTGCTGAAGAAGATCTACAGTTGGGGGACGGGTCTATTGTTGATGGCTGCCAGAGAGTCTATTAATGCTGCCTGTGCGGAGATCTGTTGATGCTGCCGGGAGTCTATTGTTGTTGGGGGGGGGGGATTTTGTTGTGGGTGGTACATTGTTAGGGGGATCTATTGTTGCTGGCTGAAGGGGAAACCAAATTCCATACAAATTACTTAGCACAACAAAATGATACTTGGTTCTGTATTGTCTAAAAGGGGCGGTACTGGGAGGTGGTTAGGGGATGGAACCAAGGGTCATTGCTCGGAGGTGGGTAGGGGCGGAGAAAACAAGTGACTCAGAAAAGGGAAGTTCCTGCACCTATTGTCTGAGAAAAAAAGCCCTGCATTAGGGTGTGCACCCTTAAGCTCAAACACACATGCATGTGTATGTGTCTACATATATATGACCCCATCACATTGATTTCCCTGCCGGCACAGTGAAAAAGAAGAGCAGTAAGAGTCGGTAAGAATGAGATCTTTCCCATGTTCCTGCTGCTACACAGACCGAAAACGCTAATGCATATGGGGCGATTAGGGTGTGCATGGGCACACCCGGCACACCCTGTGCACACACCTATGCTGCTGGGAAACGTTGGGGTCCTGCCATTCATCTGGATGTTACATGCTTCGAGAGGTCAGGGCTGTTTTGAAGGCAAAAGGAGGACCTACTCAATATTAGATGGGTGGTCCTAATGTTATGGCTATTTGGTGTATGTTTTGCTCTCTGTGATCATTGGAGGAAAAAGTCCTAGCGTGGGGGGTGCGAGGGGGGCCGTGGCCCCGGGCGCAACATTTTAGGGGGCGCAATCCTGGCTCTGTCCCCCAAACTTTATTTCCTGTGTCCCCGCGGCCTGCGCTCCAGCCGCCATGTTTTTTTTTTACAATAACATCCAGCCGCCATGTTTGGTCTCCGGCTGCCCCTGTGATTGGGCGAATGGGGTCATGTGCCTGTGCGTCCTTCCTCTTTCACGTACCGCTCGGCGCGCGCTGACGTCATTTTAGTGCACCGGACGCCTTCAGCTCGGCTCCCCTGATGGTTGACCGCGACACCCCGGGCCCGCTCGGACACCAGCTTGGCCTAGGCCGGCTGCCGCGGCTTTTCTTCTCACAACACCGGCCCCACATCCTCCCGCACTGCAGGTACCAATACCACGCACGCACACACACATCTACTAGACACGGCCGCGCGGCGTCTCTGCCCATAGCCTGGCTGCAGCCATCGGATCCTTCTCCCCAGCGTGGTCACTGGTGCACTTCCATGCTACACCAGCGAACCTTCTGAATGTTGCTGCCTCGCTGGTTACCTCTCCATGCCTGTAGGCTTCCAGTTGTCAGTGTAGTGTAGGAAGAGGAAAGCCCTAAGGCTAACGCTGCGCTATATGACAAGTTGTAGCAATGTGTTTTGTTTAAAAAACATCCAAAATAATAGCTGCTAGCACTATAAGTTCGGTACAAGAAACTTATATATGGTAAACAAGAAAAAAGTGAAAGTGCAGCGCTAAAAAAACACCAATAATGGAATTATAAATAGGTGATGGTAATATAAAGGATATAAATGAATGATATTCAATTAAACTAATTTTTAAACCAAACTTGGAGAAAAAATTAGGAAAATTACATAGGTGAAAAAAGGGAAAAAAACGAATGCAGAGTCTCCAAATGAATGAATATATACAATTAGTAACAGGTGATATTGAAAAATTTTGAGTGAAAAAAATGAAGTCCCAAACAAAATAAGTGGTAGTAAAAATTCCAATCAGAAAGTGTCCACAGTGAAGGTAGAATGGATCAATCTTCCCAAGAAAACTTCAGGTATAACACCCTTGTGGTAAAAGATCTGCTTACCAGAATGCCGTGACTGTATTTAAAACAGTCTCTCCCAGCACAGGGAATAGGTTTCCCCAAGACCTCAGAGTCTTCACGACAGTATTGCAGATAATGGTAGTCCTCACACGCTCATGTGGAAAAAAGGGATATGCCCATAGTGTAATATGCAAAACCAAGTACTTTATTGAAAAAAGGAATGCACTTACAATGTAGTAGATAAATTATAGCGGTGACGGTGGTGGATCGAAGCGGCGTCTCAATGGATCCTGTGTATGTGTGTTCCTATGGCGTCCGCGGCACCTCCTCTCAGTAAGGTATTGCGTGATGACGTCAGCGGCCCCCAGTGTAGTGTAGTCTGTGTTGTGTAGTCTGTGTTGCAGTGGTCAGTGTAGTGTAGTCTGTGTTGTGTAGCCTGTGTTGCAGTGGTCAGTGTAGTGTAGTCGGTGTTGTGTAGTGTGTGTTGCAGTGGTCAGTGTAGTGTGTGTGTGTGTTGCAGTGGTCAGTGTAGTGTGTTGTAGTGTGTGTTGTAGTGGTCAGTGTAGTGTGTGTTGTAGTGGTCAGTGTAGTGTAGTCTGTGTTGTGTAGTGTGTGTTGTAGTGGTCAGTGTAGTGTAGTCTGTGTTGTAGTGGTCAGTGTAGTGTAGTGTGTGTTGTAGTGGTCAGTGTAGTGTAGTCTGTGTTGTAGTGGTCAGTGTAGTGTAGTCTGTGTTGCAGTGGTCAGTGTAGTGTGGCCAGTGTTGTGTTGTGTGTGTGTGTGTGTTGCAGTGGTCAGTGTAGTGTGTGTGTGTGTGTTGCAGTGGTCAGTGTAGTGTGTGTGTGTGTTGCAGTGGTCAGTGTAGTGTGTGTGTGTGTTGCAGTGGTCAGTGTAGTGTGTGTGTGTGTGTTGCAGTGGTCAGTGTAGTGTGTGTGCGTGTGTTGCAGTGGTCAGTGTAGTGTAGTCGGTGACGGTGTTGTGTAGTGTGTGTTGTAGTGGTCAGTGTAGTGTAGTGTGTGTTGTAGTGGTCAGTGTAGTGTAGTGTGTGTTGTAGTGGTCAGTGTAGTGTGTGTTGTAGTGGTCAGTGTAGTGTAGTCTGTGTTGCAGTGGTCAGTGTAGTGTAGTCGGTGTTGCAGTGGTCAGTGTAGTGTAGTCGGTGTTGTGTGTGTTGCAGTGGTCAGTGTAGTGTGTGTGTGTGTGTGTGTGTTGCAGTGGTCAGTGTAGTGTGTTGTAGTGGTCAGTGTAGTGTAGTCTGTGTTGCAGTGGTCAGTGTAGTGTAGTCGGTGTTGTGTAGTGTGTGTTGCAGTGGTCAGTGTAGTGTGTGTGTGTGTGTGTGTGTTGCAGTGGTCAGTGTAGTGTGTTGCAGTGGTCAGTGTAGAGTAGTCTGTGTTGCAGTGGTCAGTGTAGTGTAGTCTGTGTTGTGTAGTGTGTGTTGTAGTGGTCAGTGTAGTCTGTGTTGCAGTGGTCAGTGTAGTGTGTTGCAGTGGTCAGTGTAGTGTAGTCTGTGTTGCAGTGGTCAGTGTAGTGTGTTGCAGTGGTCAGTGTAGTGTAGTCTGTGTTGCAGTGGTCAGTGTAGTGTAGTCTGTGTTGTGTAGTGTGTGTTGTAGTGGTCAGTGTAGTCTGTGTTGCAGTGGTCAGTGTAGTGTGTGTTGCAGTGGTCAGTGTAGTGTGTGGTGTAGTGTGTGTTGCAGTGGTCAGTGTAGTGTGGTGTAGTGTGTATTGTAGTGGTCAGTGGACAGTGTAGTGATCAGTTTAGTGTAGTGTGGACAGTGTAGTGTCTATTGTAGTGGACAGTTTAGTGTAGTGGACAGTGTAGTGTAATGGTCAATGTAGTGGACAGGTAGGTCAGTGTAGTGGTCAGTATAGGAATCGGGTAGGTCAGTGCGGTGGACAGTTAGGTAAGTGTAGCGAACAGTTTAGGAATCATGTAGGTCAGGGTAGAGGTTAGTGTAGTGGTCAGTGTAGTGGTCAGGTAGGTTAGTGTAGTGGTCAGGTAGGTTAGTGTAGTGGTCAGGTAGGTTAGTGTAGTGGTCAGGTAGGTCAGTGTAGTGGTCAGGTAGGTCAGTGTAGTGGTCAGGTAGGTCAGTGTAGTGGTCATTGTAGGAATTTGGCTGGTCAGTACTATTGTAGGAAGGAAAGGGACTCAGGGAATGCTAAAAGTCCATATGTTAGGGGGCGCAAATTTCTTGCTTGCCCCGGGCGCTGACAACCCACGCTACGCCACTGCCTTTACATGCCTCAAACAAACATAGCTGCATTGTTATTTTACTTTAAATGTACCCATAGAAGTGAAATGCTCAAAATATCTGAATGCCCAACACTCATTTTAGTGAAAAATTTGTACAGAAAAGTGCTTGTTTGCATCAGCTGAGCATGCATATTCATATACTGTTCAGACATTTCTTACACACGTTATCATTAAACCTTGTCTATAGACACCTTAAGGCAGAGCAAGAGAAAAAAAAATATTATCTCAGTTCTGCAATGTCAGATTTTTGCAAAATTTTACTTTAAAATCTTAAATAAAAGTACTTCTTGAGATAAGTTTCTTTGTCTTTATTTAGCATAATTACCCAATCAGAAATGTGTGATAAAAAATAATCAGTTGAGCATGAAATTCTTGATAACAGTATTCTTGGAAATATGTTCTATGAATAATACAATTAATTTGCTCAGTTGGATTTAAAGCTGTTGAGTCTGTGTTTCCTTTTCAGACTGATTCAAGTGTATTATTTCTAAGGAACAAACACTATTGTCCTGTTTTCCAGTGCATAGATTTAAAAGATTTAAATTAACAAACAAAACTCTTTTATTGGGAATGTGCTTTATAATTACATTTTAAAGTGAACCTGTGATATGCCAATCAGTGCAAAAAAAAAAAAGGTTCACATATCTGCCACCAGATAAACATGAACTCTGAGTGAAGGGAAATGCCAAAACTTAAGGGCGAACATTCAACTTTCTCCCCTTCACATGTGACAATGCTGGTGCTTGATGACTGGCTGCAAAGTCTTGATATACCGTATATGTTATGTTAGTTCCAAGTCCTCACTCCTTGTGGTCAAATGGAGTGGTAAGATTCTGAAGATAAGGTGTGCCTTACTAAACGTTTTTAATAAAGAGGAACCCTTCACATACCTTTCATGTCCCAGGGAAGCCCTGCTAAAAATGATTTATTGTACTAATTATTTATTATTATTATTATTATTATTATTTTTATTATTTATTATTATTTATTATTTATTAGATCATGGTGCATTATCATTGACTGTAATGCCGCGTACACACGATCATTATTCACGGCGGTTAAAAAACCGCCGTGAATAATGTCATTAAAAACGAGGGAACGGCTTGTTCCCCACACACGGTCGTTTTTCACATCGTTTTTTCTCTTGTCGAGAAAAACGACCGTCTGTGGGCTCTGCGGCAGTGTTTCCCTATGGGAAACACTGCCGCGGAAAACATGTCGAAAAAAACGACGAGACAAATTAGAACATGTTCTAATTTTTCTCGTCGTTTTTAATGCCGTTTTTCTCGTCGAAAAAAACGACAGAAAGCCCACAGACTATCGTTTTTCTCGTCGAATAGGAAAAATGTTGTTTTTCTCGACGAGAAAAACGGCCGTGTGTACGCGGCATTAGAGTACATAAAATAATGAATAAAAGAATAGGGAATGGGGAATAATTATTATATTTGGCATCTAGGGCTGTTCCATACAACAAAACTATTCTCAGTAATAATAATCAAATAAAAAAAAATAATAATGCCAGAAAATAAATGCAGACAGTGAATATTCTGGCTTTCCCTCACATTGTTGGTCACTAGAGAAGCGCCCCCTTACGTTGCTGGTCAGTAGTAAAAAGACCCTCTCATATTGGTGGTCAGTGGGAGAATGATCCCCTTACATTGGTGGGCATTGCGAGAAGGATCCCCTTACATTGGCTAGATTTTTTTGGAGGGGTAAATGGGGGAGGATGAATTGTAATAGGTGGTAAGCAGAACCCTATGTTACAAATAAACAAACAAAAAATAAAAAATAAAAAAACACAGACAAAATGTATTTGTAAATATATGAAAAAATATATATAATGGCAGTGTTGGAACAATAAAAAATTATGGTTTTAGTGGTACTGTATTTATGAAAAATGGCTTGGTTCCTCATTTGACTGGGGTTTTATTATTCCCAGCAATACTCAATTCAGTGGAACAGGGTATATAGAAAAGGTGGTGGCAGAAATGGTGCTTGTATTCACTTCTATGTGACCTGAAAGTGAATATGAAAGATTTTGTCAACAAAATTTGTGATGATGTTGAGACATCTTGGGTAGAATAGAATATTTCCACAAATATTTATAAACAAATTATTGACATGTGTACAAACTCTATTTAACTTCATTCAACCACTTAACGACTGCTCACTGTATATATATGTCGGCAGAATGGCACGGACAGGCACAATCACGTACCTGTACGTGCCTGCCTTCGTATGGGTGGGGGGTCCGATCGGACCCCTCTCCGGTACAGTGAGCGGCCGGAATCGCTTCGGGAGCGATCCGTGATGAGGGGCCCGCCATTCGATTCTGGCCACCCCCTCGCAATCGCTCCCAGCAAATCAAATGCTTCCTCTGCCTGTGTAGTGTTTACACAGGCAGGAGGAAGTGATGTCATCTCTCATGCGGCGCTCACATATACCGAGCGCCGCATGAGAGAAGACACAGAGGTTAGTGCACATAGGCACACGATCGCCCCCCCCAGGCCCCCCCAGATCACCCCCCAGCCCCCAGTCACAGTGTCACTGATTGCTGTGACCATTTATTTACTGATCACAATCAGTGACATTTGTGACTGTAAAAGTGTCAGGGCAGTTAGTTTTAGGTCCAGTGTAGCCCCCTAACCCCCCCCCAATAAAGGTTTAACCCCTTGATCGTCCCCCAGGTAACCCTTTCACCCCCTAGCACCGCTGTCACTAAGCGATCGTTTTTCTGATCGCTGTCTTAGTGTCGGTGATGCAGATAGGTAGCCAGTTATTTTTTTTAGGTTCACCGCAGGTTTTTATAGCGTCGGGTACCCCCATATATTACCTAATAAAGGTTTAACCCCTTGATCTCCCCCCCAGGTAACCCTTTCACCCCCTTTTGCCAGTGTCACTAAGCGATCGTTTTTCTGATCGCTGTCTTAGTGTCGGTGATGCCGATAGGTAGCCAGTTATTTTTTTTAGGTTCGCCGCAGGTTTTTATAGCGTCAGGTACCCCCATATATTACCTAATAAAGGTTTAACCCCTTGATCGCCCCCCAGGTAACCCTTTCACCCCCTTTTGCCAGTGTCACTAAGCGATCGTTTTTCTGATCGCTGTATTAGTTATGCTGGTGCCGATAGGTAGCCAGTTATTTTTTTTAGGTTTGTCGCAGGTTTTTATAGCGTCAGGTACCCCCATATATTACCTAATAAAGGTTTAACCCCCTGATTGCCCCTAGTTAACCCTTTCACCAGTGATCACCATATAAGTGTTACGGGTGACGCTGGTTAGTTAGTTTGCTTTTTATAATGTCAGGGCACCCGCCGTATATAACCCAATAAAGGTTTAACCCCCTGATTGCCCGGTGGGTGATATCAATTAGGTTTTAGTGTCAGAGAGGGTCTGCGTCGCCCCAGGCAGCATCAGGTTAGTGCCAGTAACGCTAACATCCACGCGTGAAGCATACACCTCCCTTAGTGGTATAGTATCTGAACAGATCAATATCTGATCTGATCAGATCTATACTAGCGTCCCCAGCAGTTTAGGGTTTCCAAAAACGCAGTGTTAGCAGGTTCAGCCCAGATACCTGCTAGCACCTGCGTTTTGCCCCTCCGTCCAGCCCAGGCCACCCAAGTGCAGTATCGATCGATCACTGTCACTTACAAAACACAACACACATAACTGCAGCGTTCGCAGAGACAGGCCTGATCCCTGCGACTCCAGTGCTGTAGGAGGTGATTTCACCACCACAGTTAAAAAAAAGAGCATATATGCCGAAGCATGGGGGCAGCAGGGGCGGAGGAGCGATTTTGCTCCTAATGCCGTGTACATACGGTCAAAATTCCGACGGAGGCATGCCCGTGGAAAAGTCCGACCATGTGTGTGCGGCATAACTTTTGCGGGAGGATGCCCCCATGCTTCGGCATATATACTGTAAATGGTGCATGTATGCCCATCATTAGAAGTCGGTGAATGAAGGGAGGTATTCTAATGGTGGGCATACCCACCAATCAATCTCTTTTTTTCGTTCAGCCAACAGGCTGCATGAAAAAATGGCGAACGCAAGCGTCGGTCTGGCTTCATATGTAAACAGCAATTGCATCATGCATGTGAGGTATCACCGCAAAGGTCAGATCGCGGGCAGTCATTTTAGCAGTAGACCTCCTCTGTAAATCTAATGTGGTACCCTGTAAAGGCTTTTAAAGGCTTTTAAAAATGTATGCAGTTTGTCGCCACTGCGCGTTTGTGCGAAATTTTAAAGCATGTCGTGTTTGGTATCTATGTACTCGGCCTAAGATCATATTTTTTATTTCATCAAACATTTGGGCAATATAGTGTGTTTTAGTGCATTAAAATTAAAAAAAGTGTATTTTTTCCCCAAAAAATGCGTTTGAAAAATCGCTGCGCAAATACTGTGTGGGAAAAAAAAATGCAACGCCCACCATTTTAATCTGTAGGGCCTTTGCTTTAAAAATATATATAATGTTTGGGGGTTCAATATAATTTTCTTGCAAAAAAAAAAATATGTTTTCATGTAAACAAAAAGTGTCAGAAAGGGCTTTGTCTTCAAGTGGTTAGAAGAGTGGATGTAAGCTTCCTAATGTTGTGTATAAAGTGCCAGGACAGTTCAAAACCCCCCCAAATGACACCATTTTGGAAAGCAGACACCCCAAGCTATATACTGAGAGGCATGTCGAGTCCGTAGAATATTTTATATGTTGACACAAGTTGCGGAAAAAAGACAATTTATTTATTTATTTATTTATTTTGCACAAAGTTGTCACTAAATGATATATTGCTCAAACATGCCATGGGCATATGTGGAAATACACCCCAAAATACATTCTGTTGCTTCTCCTGAGTACGGGGATACCACATGTGTGAGACTTTTTAGGAGTCTAGCCGCGTACGGGACCCCAAAAACCAAGCACCGCCTTCAGGCTTTCTAAGGGTATAAATTTTTGATTTCACTCCTCACTGCCTATCACAGTTTCGGAGGCCATGGAATGCCCAGATGGCACAAACCCCCCCCAAATGACCCCATTTTGGAAAGTAGACACCCAAAGCTATTTGCTGAGAGGTATGGTGAGTATTTTGCAGATCTCGCTTTTTGTCACAAAGTTTTGAAAATTGAAAAAAAAATAAAAAAAAATTTATTTCTTCATTTTCAAAAACAAATGAGAGCTGTAAAATACTCACCATGCCTCTCAGCAAATAGCTTGGGGTGTCTACTTTCCAAAATGGGGTCATTTGGGGGGGTTTTGTGCTATTTTGGCATTTTATGGCCTTCAAAACTGTGATAGGTAGTAAGGAGTGAAATCAAAAATTTGTGCCCTTAGAAATCCTTAAGGCGGTGCTTGGTTTTCGGGGTCCCGTACGCGGCTAGGCTCCTAAAAAGTCCCACACATGTGGTATCCCCATACTCAGGAGAAGCAGCAAAATGTATTTTGGGGTGCAATTCCACATATAACCATGGCATGTGTGAGCAATATATCATTTAGTGACAACTTTTTGTAATTATTTTAATTTTTTTTGTCATTATTCAATCACTTGGGACAAAAAAATTCAAATTCAATGGGCTCAACATGCCTCTCAGCAATTTCCTTGGGGTGTCTACTTTCTAAAATGGGGTCATTTGGGGGGGTTTTGTGCTATTTTGGCATTTTATGGCCTTCAAAACTGTGATAGGTAGTGAGGAGTGAAATCAAAAATTTGCCCCCTTAGAAATCCTGAAGGCGGTGCTTGGTTTTCGGGGGCCCGTACGCGGCTAGGCTCCCAAAAAGTCCCACACATGTGGTATCCCTGTACTCAGGAGAAGCAGCAAAATGTATTTTGGGGTGCAATTCCACATATAATCATGGCATGTGTGAGCAATATATCATTTAGTGACAACTTTTTGTAATTTTTTTTTTTTTTGTCATTATTCAATCACTTGGGACAAAAAAAAAAAATATTCAATGGGCTCAACATGCCTCTTAGCTATTTCCTTGGGGTGTCTACTTTCCAAAATGGGGTCATTTGGGGGGGTTTTGTACTGCCCTGCCATTTTAGCACCTCAAGAAATGAGATAGGCAGTCATAAATTAAAAGCTGTGTAAATTCCAGAAAATTTACCCTAGTTTGCAGACGCTATAACTTTTGCGCAAACCAATAAATATACGCTTATTGACATTTTTTTTACTAAAGACATGTGGCTGAATACATTTTGGCCTAAATGCATGACTAAAATTGAGTTTATTCAATTTTTCTTATAACAAAAAAGTAGAAAATATCATTTTTTTTTCAAAGTTTTCAGTCTTTTTCCGTTTATATCGCAAAAAAAAAAAACGCAGAGGCAATCAAATACCATTAAAAGAAAGCTCTATTTGTAGGAAGAAAAGGACGCAAATTTCGTTTGGGTACAACATTGCATGTCCGCACAATTTCCAGTTAAAGCAGCGCAGTGCCAAATTGTGAAATCACCTCTGGTCATTATGGTCCGTATTGGTCCGGGGCTTAAGTGATTAACAGCTACATACACAAAAAGGGCTTTACAGACTGGAACAGTGGTCAAAATAGAAGATTTTATTTTGTACTGTTGGTACAGTAAAGCCGTATACACACGATCGGATTTCCTATGGATTCTAATCCAATGGATTTTTCCATCGAAAATCCGATGAAGCTGACTTCCATCAGTCTTGCCTACACACCATCAGTCAAAAATCCGACCGTCCAAAATGCCGTGACGTACAACACGTACGGCGGCACTATAAAGGGGAAGTTCAAATCCAATGGCGCCACCCTTTGGGCTGCTTTTGCTGATTTCATGTTACTGCGTGTTAGTAAAAGTTTGGTGAGAGACGATTCGCACTTTTTAGTCTCCGTGCTTTTCAGATCGTTTTCTGCATTTCAGTTTGTGCTTGTGGGTTCGTATTTGTCTTTCAGTGTGTGCAGTCAGGTTGGTTCTGTTTTGCAGTGCCTTCTTGGCCGCTCGTTACTGTTTTTCAGGTCGTTCTTCACAGGCCTTGCTGTTCCTCGGTGCGTTCTGTTTAAGTTCGTTCTGACCAGCCGACCGGTTTAAAGCCATGTTGGAAGTACGTTCTCATCGTAGAGCTCGTGCTGCGTATGTGCTTGGTGTTGCGGTCAGGGCTGTTTAAAGGAATTTGGGGGCATGAGGGGGGGGGTGCCGTGGGACATTGACGCCAATCGCGGGAGGGGGGGGGCGATCAGCGTCAGCTCGGGGCCCCAAACAGTTGTTTGGTTTGCCTGTCCTGTTCCGACAGCCCTGGTTGCAGTTAATACTGTAACCTGAGTTCAGTCCATGAACAGGGCGAGGAGGAGTTCATGGACCAAGAATTGGTTGCTCCAGCGGGACCAATTCTCTCATATGCCTCTGCTGTGGGAAATCCAGGAGAATAATCCTGATGACTTCAGGAATTATTTCCGGATGACGGACCCCGTTTTTCACCATCTGTTGGATTTTCTGTCCCCCTATACCACGAGGCAGGACACTGTGATGCGCCAGGCCATCACTGCCGAGCAGAGGCTTATTGCCACAATGAGATACCTGGCGACTGGGAGAAGCTTGCAGGACCTCAAATTCACGACAGGCATCTCCCCCCAGACTCTTGGGATCATTATCCCTGAAACATGTTCTGCTATCATACAAGTCATGCAGAAGGACTATATTAAGGTAAGTTTTCTCCTTTAACATCACATTCTATGTATTTAATGTTTGCTAATGTATTGTATTTCTTTCATCCTTCCCAAATTACCATGATTGTAATATGCTGTGAATGTCTCCTTTGTCCCCATGCATGCTGTTTGTCATGTACCTGGGTGTATTTGAACCGGGATCTTCCTGGTCCCAAAGCTGCAGCCTTACCTGTTGCGCTACTGAGCAGATCTAGACTTTTGGAAATGTCCTCTCAGTATTAAACATTACCTTGGACTCACCAGCCCCACCTACTGCCAGCTGTGGACAATTTTCAATCAAAGCAGCCCTTAAAAAGGAAGTGATGCTATCTCTCAGCGCCCGTTTGTGTGGAATAGCTCCCTGGGTGTTGTGACTGCTTTTTGATCCTGATTTTCGTGTTGAACTTCTGCCTGAATTCCTGACTACTCTCCAGCCTGCTGATTTTGTACTTCACTGCCAGCTCGTGTATGACCTTTGCCTGCCTGACCACTCTGGATTTCGATCGTGTACCATTTTGCCTGATCTGTTGCCAACCTAATCTGCCTGACTACGTTTTCGCCTGAATCCTCAGCAGACAAGTTCCACTTCGGACACTACCTATCACAGGTACCTTACATTACAAACGGGCCACAATGACAGTGGACCCTGCTGAGATTGTTAAGGCGATTTCACGTCAGGGACAATTGATTGGAGCTCATGAACAGCATCTTTCTTCCCTGGACGCCAAGTTAGATGAACTTTGTACTATGCTTAAATCTTGTTTGCCTGCTTCCTCTGCAATGGTCCAGACTCTGGATCCTACTCCTGCTACGATCCAACCCACCTCTTCTGTACCACCCAAACTTCCTATGCCTGACAAATTTGGTGGTGATACTGAGGACTGCAGAGGCTTTTTAAATGTTTGCCGTTTGCATTTCCGCAACAACCCTGGGACCTTTAGCACTTCTTCTGCCAAAGTGACTTTTGTAATTTCCTTGTTAAAGGGGAAGGCCCTGGCCTGGGTCTCTCCTTATCTGGAACGCAATGATCCTGTGCTGCAAGACGCTGACAAATTTCTGGCTTCTCTCCAGACTGTATTTGACAAGCCAGATAGAGCTTCTGCAGCTGAGTACTCACTCTTGGACATGCAACAAGGCACCAGGTCTGTGGCACAATATGCTATTGAGTTTCGTACCCTTGCTGCTGAGACTACTTGGGACTCAAGGGCATTATGTGCAGCCTTCCAAAAAGGTCTTGCAGATCGCATCAAAGACGAATTAGTCTATAAGGATTCCCCAGAAGACCTAGAGAAATTCATAGAGCTCTGTGTTCGTCTGGATGTCCGGTATCATGAAAGATGCCAAGAGAGACTTAGAACTCGCAAGTTTCCTCGGCCAGTCTACCGTTTGGCCCCTAACTTCCAAGCACCACCTCAGCCAGAACCTGAAATCTCAGTTGAACCCCAGACACCTGTGGAGCCCATGGATGTAAGCCGTCTCCACCTAACTGAGTCTGAGAAACAAAGGAGGCGTGCATTGGGCCTATGCCTATACTGTGGACTTAAAGGACATTTATTATCTGTCTGCCCTTCCCGTCCAGTAAAAGGCAGGGTCTAACCAGTGTTGGAGGAGCTGGCTTAGACCTTACAGGTATATCCTCCAAGACCAAGATTACCATTCCTGCAATTATCCATTTACCCTCTAAACTTGTCTCCTATGAGGCTTTTGTGGATTCTGGAGCTGCTGGCATATTCTTGGACTACACTTTTGCTAAAAAAAGCAATATCACATTTGTTCCAAAATCTAGACCCCTGAACATTACCACCGTGAATGGACAACCCTTGGGAGATGGCATTGTAAAATTTGAGACTATGACAATCACCCTTCAGGTAGGCGTACTCCACAAAGAGGAAGTTGTCTTGTCTCTTATTGATTCTCCACTTCTGCCTGTTATCCTTGGTTACCCATGGTTACAACAACATAACCCTTCTTTTGATTGGGAAAATGGAGAACTAACCTCTTGGGGGTCGTTCTGTCATTCAAACTGTTTGTCTCAACCCAAAAGACTTCCTGCTTGTATGTTGGCTTCCGTGGCCATCCCACCTACCTTGCCTCATGAATACCATGCATTTGCAGACGTATTTTGCAAGCAAAAGGCAGAGGTTTTACCTCCACATCGTTCTTTTGACTGTGCAATTAAATTGATTCCTGGAGCACCTCTTCCCAAAGGAAGGACCTATCCCCTGTCTTTGCCTGAACAAAAATCCATGGAGGAATACATAAAAGACAACTTGGAAAGAGGTTTTATCCGACCCTCTTCTTCTCCAGTAGGGGCAGGTTTTTTCTTTGTTGAAAAAAAAGATGGCGGTCTTCGACCATGCATAGACTATCGAGGGTTAAATCAAATCACTGTAAAAGACTCCTACCCTTTGCCTCTCATTCTTGAACTGTTTGATGTACTTAAGGGGGCTGTTATCTTCTCCAAGCTAGACCTACGAGGGGCTTATAATCTAATTCGATTTAAAGACGGGGACGAGTGGAAGACAGCATTCAACACTCGTAATGGACATTTTGAATATCTGGTTATGCCATTTGGGTTGTGTAACGCCCCTGCTGTCTTCCAACGTTTCATGAATTAAATTTTTCATGATTTCAGCAACAGTTTTGTGATCATCTACTTGGACGACATTTTAATCTTTTCCAAGACTCATCTAGAGCACATCTCGCATGTAAAGCAGGTATTGCAACGACTGAGAGAAAACCATCTTTACGCGAAGATTGAGAAATGCAGTTTCCATCAAAGCCATGTTCCTTTCCTTGGATACATTATAAGTGCTGCCGGTTTCCAAATGGACCCTCAAAAACTTTCCGCTGTCTTGCAATGGCCCCAACCGACCACTTTAAGAGGGCTCCAAAGCTTTCTAGGGTTCGCAAATTACTACAGACGCTTCATCAAAGGTTTTGCCTCCATTGCGGCCCCCATTACTGCTATGACTAAGAAAGGTACAAATTGCAAGGTATGGTCCTCAGAAGCAGAATCGGCTTTCCAGCAATTAAAAGACATGTTCAGCAAAGCTCCAATTCTTCAGCATCCAAATCCCGATCTCCAGTACATAGTTGAGGTTGATGCCTCTGAGGTAGGAGCAGGTGCCGTGCTCTCCCAGAGACAGCCTAAGTCTGGTAGAATCCATCCAGTAGCATTTTTTTCTAGAAAGTTTTCTCCAGCGGAGATGAATTACGATGTTGGGAATCGAGAACTACTAGCCATCAAATTGGCATTGTCTGAATGGCGACATCTTCTGGAAGGGGCTCCCAAACCTTTTTCTATCCTCACTGACCATAAAAACCTACTGTACCTTCAGACTGCAAGATGTTTGAACTCACGTCAGGCTCGATGGGCTCTGTTTTTCTCCCGTTTTAATTTTGTTCTTTCTTATGTTCCTGGGCATAAAAACAAGAAAGCCGATGCTCTTTCCAGACAGTTTTCTACCTCTGAAGAAGACCAACCTACCGAGCAGTATATAATCCCACCTCACAAAATTGTCGCACAGATCAATACGGCTCTTTCCCAACAGTTACAAGAAACCCAGAATTGTGTTCCCCAAGGCTTGAAGATACCACCAGGTCGCCTGTTCGTAGCCCCTAGCCTCAGAAAACCTGTACTCCTCTGGGCACATGATGGTGTTTTATCTGGTCATCCTGGTGTCACCATCACTCTTAAGACCTTGCAGCGTCATGTCTGGTGGCCTCATATGAAAAGGGATGTTACTGACTATGTGGCTGCCTGTCCAACTTGTGCTGCTAATAAAGTACCCCGTACATTGCCTACTGGACTGTTACAACCACTTTCAGCACCTCGTCAGCCTTGGACCCATTTGACTATGGACTTCATTACAGACTTACCCAAGTCCGAGGGCATGACTGCTATATGGGTCATAGTGGATCGCTTTTCAAAAATGTCTCATTTTGTGCCGCTCCCGGGATTACCTACAGCGGAAGCACTGTCTACTCTCTTCCTTTCCCATATTGTGAGATATCATGGCATACCTACCAATGTTGTCTCAGGCCGCGGATCCCAGTTTGTTTCCCGATTCTGGAGAGCGTTCTGCAAGAAACTGGGAGTAACGCTTTCACTCTCTACCTCACATCACCCTCAAACAGATGGTCAAACCGAACGCATGAACCAGACCCTAGAAACCTATCTTCGACATTATGTCAATGCCTTACACTCCAACTGGTCTGAGTATTTGCCTTTAGCTGAGTTCGCCATTAATTCCCGTTGGCACAGTACTCTTCATACCACACCATTCTACGCAGCCCTAGGCTATCACCCTCAGACTTTTCCCCTACTTCAGCCTTCTTCTGGTGTACCAGCAGCAGATCAGCGGGTTAAAAATATTCTGCTACATTGGAAAAAGATTTGCTTATTACTACGGAAGTCAGCAGGCAAGTATGCACTTTTTTCCAACAAACGAAGACGACATATACCTCCATATGTGGTGGGGGACAGAGTTTGGCTATCAACCAAATATGTGAGACTGAAACAACCTTCTACCAAATTGGGCCCTCGATTCATTTGTCCTTACAGAATTATTGCTCGAGTCGGGCCAGTCTCCTATCGGTTGAAATTACCCTCCTCTCTCCGGATTCATCCTGTGTTCCACGTTTCCCTCCTCAAAAAAGCAATTTTCAATCGCTACTCCAGAACGCAACAGCTACCTCCTCCTGTTCTTGTTGATGGACAAAATGAGTTTGAAGTCTCCAAGATTCTTGAAGACAGGGTCGTGGCCTTCGGTATCTGGTTCATTGGAAGGGATATCCTGTCACAGACCGTTCCTGGGTTCCAGCCAAAGATCTGCATGCCCCTTCTCTTATTTGAGACTTCCATGCCTCCTTTCCCACTAAGCCCCGCTAGGCCCCCGGAGGGGTCCACTGGGGAGGGGGCCCTGTCATGTACCTGGGTGTATTTGAACCGGGATCTTCCTGGTCCCAAAGCTGCAGCCTTACCTGTTGCGCTACTGGGCAGATCTAGACTTTTGGAAATGTCCTCTCAGTATTAAACATTACCTTGGACTCACCAGCCCCACCTACTTCCAGCTGTGGACAATTTTCAATCAAAGCAGCCCTTAAAAAGGAAGTGATGCTATCTCTCAGCGCCCGTTTGTGTGGAATAGCTCCCTGGGTGTTGTGACTGCTTTTTGATCCTGATTTTTGTGTTGAACTTCTGCCTGAATTCCTGACTACTCTCCAGCCTGCTGATTTTGTACTTCACTGCCAGCTCGTGTATGACCTTTGCCTGCCTGACCACTCTGGATTTCGATAGTGTACCATTTTGCCTGATCTGTTGCCAACCTAATCTGCCTGACTACGTTTTCGCCTGAATCCTCAGCACACAAGTTCCACTTTGGACACTACCTATCACAGGTACCTTACACTGTTACTTTTAAATGCTCTTTTTTTGGCCTACATGCATATTTCCCTTCACTAATCTCTCCAGCATGCTATCCTGGGCCCATACACACCTAGCCTAGTCTGTTAACAATGTTTTTGGTTAGCTCCATTGTAGTTCACCCCTCCCCCCCCCCCTAAAATGTGTCCAAACGTTTTATTGAACATTCGATTTCAGCAGAGTGGTAGAGGCTTTTTTTGGGGGGCACAAAATCAGCTTTAACCCCCCCCATTTTTTCAATGGGCCATCAGAGGGGGCGAGTCATCTGATAAGTGGGCCTTCTATTTTTGTGTTTAAATACTCCTTCAAATAAATGTTAAACTGACGTTGGCCAAGAATGTATTTGTGGAATCTGCTTGCAATGTTATGTGCAAAAGTACAATTTCTTTTCTTGTTTGACTTCACAGTTCCCTTCATCACCACAGAGATGGCAGACTGTGGACTCCCAATTTGCCTAGTGGTGGGACTTTCCCAACTGCAGAGGGGCAATTGATGGGAAACACGTCCGCATAGTGCCGCCACCCCGTTCGGGGTCATACTATTTACATACAAGGGTTTTCATAGTATTGTGATAATGGCGGTGGTGTCGGCACGCTATGAGTTCTTGTATGTGGACATGGGGAAGAATGGCTGGATGTCCGATGGCGGAGTCTTCGCACAGACGGAGTTTGCCCACCGTCTGCAGACTGGTGGCCTGGCACTGCCACCTGATGCAGATAATGTGGATGGACTACCATTTGTGTTTATTACGGATGAAGCTTTTGGACTGGGACCCAACCTGATGCGGCCGTTTCCCCAGAGGACCCTCACCCCGGAGAGGAGGGTTTTTAATTACCGGCTGGCCATTATCCCGAAGGCATTCTCAACAACCCTCCGGGCTCTGGCCAGCCGGTAATTAAAAACCCTCCTCTCTGGGGTGAGGGTCCTCTGGGGAAACGGCCGCATCAGGTTGGGTCCCAGTCCAAAAGCTTCATCCGTAATAAACACAAATGGTAGTCCATCCACATTATCTGCATCAGGTGGCAGTTTCGCCTGTTTCAGACAGCCACCCACATGTCGGAATACAAACTCAACCATATTGTGTACAGCTGCTGCATACTCCACAATTTTTTGATGAAATATTTAAAATACGTATCTATCAAATGTTGGGCCTGAGGCCGGACTTTCTGAAAGGACCTTGTTGACAGGCCTGGACACTGGCCATACTGGCTTGGCCCCCTAAACCACCTGTGAAATACGTGATAAATACGTTGAGTACTTCACGGGTAGGGGGGCCATCGCTATGCCAGACCATATCTGAAAAATTTTCGGAAAAATAAACCATAATAATTTATCTTTGAAAAACTTGTTTGGTCATTATTGCTTGTGTTTTTTTTATTTATGTGTCTCCTGGGTTCTCATAGTACACTTGTTGTAGTGACAAGTTGATTTGTCTTTAGTAAATAGCCACAATTAGTGATGAGCCGAACACCCCCGGGTTCGGTTCGCACCAGAACCCGCGAACGGACCGAAAGTTCGTACGAACATTAGAACCCTATTAAATACAATGTATGCGAACGTTCGAATTCTAAAGTGCTAATTATAACGACTATTATGCATGTTATTGTCCTAAAAAGGGTTTGGGAACCCGGGTTCTGCACCAGGGGACATGTATCAATGCAAAAAGAAGTTTTAAAAACGGTCGTTTTTCGGGAGCAGTCATTTTAATGATGCATAAAGTGAAAAAAAAAAAGTCAAATATTCCTTTAAATATCGTACCTGGGGGTTGTCTAAAGTATGCCTGTGAAGTGCCACGTGTTTCCCGTGTTTAGAACTGTCCCTGCACAAAATGACACTTCTAAAGGAAAAAAAAGCCATTTAAAACTGCTTGCGGCTTTAATGTAATGTCTGGTCCCGGTAATATGGATGAAAATCTTTAAGAAAAATGGCATAGCTACCCCATGACCCCCCCCCCCCCTACCCCAGCCCATTACCAGCCCCTTTGGGTCTTGTATGGATATTAAGGGGAACCCCGCACATAAAATAAAAAAGGCCCTATATACTCTGAACAGCCGTATACAGGCGGTGCATACAAGACAGGGACTGTAGGTTTGTTCTTATGTAGAATCTGTTTGTAATTTTGAACAGGTACATTGTTTAAGTGTAGCTCCAGCCCAAAAATCTATTTTTAAACTTTTTGGAAAATATAGGTAAGGGTTATCACCCCTGTAACATTTGTTTTGCTGTCTGTGCCCCTGTTCAGAACATTTCACCTCACTTTCCGTCCCAATGACAACTGTTTTTGAAATGTGGTGTTTTTCTTGAAACAAGGATTGGTGATAAAGCATCAGTACAGAGGAGACACCTTTCTCCCATATTAATTCTTACAGGAGAGAATTTTCCTTCCTAGGGGTAGATTTCCTCTCACTTCCTGTTGTCTTCTTGCGTTTGCAAGTAGGAGTCGTTTGTAAGTTGGATGTTTGAAAGTAGGGACCTGCCGTATATACTCTGCAGAAATAGGCCCCTTAGTAGTTGGTGTTGGCACAACACTGTAAGCACTCAGTTACTCTTGGTTGGTGCTGGAACGCCCTGCTGTCAACTATTATATCAGGAATTGTAATTACATATAATTGTTGAACAGTGGTAGTAAAAATTGGGCCTTTGATGGTGGTGCTGGTGCCACAACACTGTAAGCCCTGACAGTTACTCTTGGTGGGTGCAGCAATGGGCCCTGCTGTGAATTATTAGATCAAGAATTGTAATTGCATGCCCCTGTTGAACAGGGGCTGAAAAATTGGGCCTTTGGTGGTGGTGGTGTTGCCACAACACTGTAAGCCCTCAGAGTTACTCTTGGTGGGTGCAGGAATGGGCCCTGCTGTGAATTATTAGATCAAGAATTGTAATTACATGCCCCTTTTGAACAGGGGCTGAAAAATTGGGCCTTTCGTGGTGGTGGTGGTGGCGTTGCCACAACACTGTAAGCCCTCAGAGTTACTCTTGGTGGGTGCAGCAATGGGCCCTGCTGTGAATTATTAGATCAAGAATTGTAATTACATGCCCCTGTTGAACAGGGGCTGAAAAATTGGGCCTTAGGCACTGGTGGCACAACACTACAACCCCTCACAGATACTGTACTTGGAGCACAGCAATGAGCCCTGTTGCAAAGTATTGCTTCAAAAATTGAAATGACACGCCCCTGTTAAACAGAGGCTGAAAAATTGGGCCTTAGTCACTGGTGGCACAACACTCCAACCCCTCACAGATACTGTACTTGGAGCACAGCAATGAGCCCTGTTGCAAAGTATTGCTTCAAAAATTGTAATTACACGCCCCTGTTAAACAGGGGCTGAAAAATTGGGCCTTAGCCACTGGTGGCGGCACCCATAAACAAAAATGATCTTCCAAGCTATCATCATCAATCGTATCATTGAGGACTCGGAGGAGGAGGATAGCCAGTCAACATAACAGCACAGGCACTCAGCATCAGCATCAGTCTTGAAGGGATGTGACATGTTAAAATCAATTAGACTGTTATATCAGCATCAGGTGTGTGGTAGCTGGTGGTGATCCAAGACTGGTTCATCTTGATGAAAGTCAGTCGATCAACCGAGTCGGTGGACAGGCGCACCCTGTGATCCGTGACAAATCCTCCAGCAGCACTGAATGTGCGTTCCGAAAGAACGCTGGATGCAGGACAGGCCAGTAGCTCAATTGCATACTGTGCAAGCTCTGGCCAGTGATCCATCCTCAAGACCCAGTAAGCCAGAGGATTTTCGGTGGGGAAGGTGTCCAAGTCTGACCTTGCCCCTAGATATTCCTGCACCATGTTTATCAGACGCTGGCGATGGTTGCTGGAACCGATCATACTTTGGGGCTGCGGACTAAAGAATTGTCTGAACGCATCGGTCAGACGGCCACCTTCCCCACCGCTCCTTCTTTGACTGGCCGAAGCCTCAGCAACTCGTTGTCCAGGACCAGGAGTTTGTAACCTCCCAGTCTCTGGGAACGCGTTGCACAGACCTTTCTGCAAGGCCTCCCGGAGTTGTCTCATCCTCTGCGACGGTAACATAAGGTCCGCAACCTTACCCTTGTACCGTGGATCAAGGAGAGTGGCCAGCCAGTAATGGTCCCTCTCCTTGATCCGAAGAATACGAGGATCCTTCCGCAGACTTTGCAGGATCAGGGAGGCCATGCAGCGTAGGTTTGCTGAGGCATTCGGTCCGGAGTCCTCTGGGTCACTAAGGACGACATGATCCGCAGCCACCTCCTCCCAGCCACGTACAAGTCCACTGGTTTCTTGGGACTGTAAATCATCCCTAAAAGACTGCTGCTGATGATGCTGAGTGCCAGCCTCCACCTCCATGCTGACACAATCCTCCTCCTCCTCCTCCTCCTCCTCCTCCTCCTCCTCTTCCTGTGCGATGGGTGGGACAGAAGGAACACTGTCTGGGTAAAGGGGGCCTTGAGAGGCAAGGAAGTCCTCCTCTTCCTGCCTCTGTTCTGCCTCAAGTGCCCTGTCCATTATTCCACGCAGCGTGTGCTCCAACAGGTGGACAAGAGGTACAGTGTCACTGATGCATGCACTGTCACTGCTCACCATCCTCGTGGCCTCCTCAAATGGTGCCAGGACAGTGCATGCATCCCTGATCATGCCCCACTGGCGTGGAGAAAAAAAACCAAGCTCCCCTGACCCTGTCCTGGTGCCGTAGTCGCACAGGTACTCATTGATGGCCCTCTGCTGCGTGTGCAGCTGCTGCAGCATGGCCAACGTTGAGTTCCACCTGGTGGGCATGTCACATATAAGGCGGTTCTTAGGCAGGTTCAACTCCTTTTGCAGCTCAGCCAGGCGAGCACTGGCATTATAAGATCTGCGGAAATGCACACAGACTTTCCTGGCCTGCCTCAGGACATCCTGTAAGCCCGGGTACCTGCCCAAGAACCGCTGCACCACCAGGTTAAGGACGTGAGCCACACAGGGCACATGGGTCAGTTGTCCCTGTCGGAGGGCGGAGAGGAGGTTGGTGCCATTGTCGCAAACCACCATTCCTGGCTTAAGCTGGCGTGGCATCAACCACCTCTCGGCCTGGCCCTGCAGAGCAGACAGGACCTCTGCCCCAGTGTGGCTTCTGTCCCCCAAACACACCAGCGCAAGCACGGCATGGCATCTTTTTGCCTGCGTACTTGCGTAGCCCCTTGAACGGCTACGGAGCACCGCTGGTTCAGAGGACAAAGCACAGGAAGAGGCCATGGAGGAAGAAGAGGAGGGGGTGGAGGAGAGAGGTGTGTCACAACCAGTAGTAGCATTTTGGAGGCGTGGCGGTGGAACAACCTCCAAAACTACTGCACCTTGTCCTGCATCCTTCCCAGCTGCCAAAAGAGTGACCCAATGGGCCGTGAAAGAAAGGTAACGTCCCTGTCCATGCCTGCTGGACCATGAGTCAGCGGTAATATGCACCTTACCGCTGACCGCCTTGTCCAGCGAGGCCAAGACATTGCCTTCCACATGCCGGTAGAGAGCCGGAATAGCCTTCCGTGAGAAAAAGTGGCGTTTGGGAACCTGCCACTGAGGAACCGCACATTGCACAAACTCACGGAAGGGGGCCGAGTCTACCAACTGAAAAGGCAGCAGTTGAAGCGCTAGCAATTTAGCCAAGCTAGCATTCAACCGCTGGACATGTGGATGGCTGGGAGTGAACTTCTTTCGACGGTCCAGCAGCTGGGGCAGGGAAATTTGCCTGCTAGAATCGGACGTCGGTGTACTGCTAGCAGAGTGGCCGAAAGTACTTGGCTGTGACACACCTAATTCTACACCTTCATTCCTCTCAGTGCATGTTTCAGAGAGGACTGAAGTTATAGTGGGGTTGGAGATCCCAGCTGATGCGGTGCAAGGAGAGGTCCGCTTTGTTCTTTGGTGTGGGTCTTTGAGGTAGGCTTGCCAACGAGCTGCATGGCAGGTCAACATATGTCTGGTCAGGCATGTGGTACCCAAGCGGCTGATGTTTTGGCCACGCGATATACGCTTGAGACATATGTTGCAAACAGCAGCTGTGCGATCTGATGCACTAGCCTCAAAAAAGGCCCACACCAAAGAACTTTTTGAATGACGGGCAGAGGCAGCGCCCTGCACAGGCGGAGCTCTGCGGTGTGATTCCGTTGGTGTACTGCCCTTACGCTGGCCACCAAAGGGCATCCTGCCTCGTTGGAGATGTGCCTCCTCCTCATCCTCCTCCTCCTCCTCTCTCCTATTAGGCACCCACGTGGAGTCAGTGACCTCATCATCCCCTCCCTCCTCATCACTGGAGCCAATCTGGCAGTATGCTGCAGCTGCTGGAACATGACTGCCAGATTGGTGTCCTTCTTGAGCATCCCCTCTGTCTGCTCTCACGCTACTGCCTTCCTGTAGCTGGGTTTCATCATCAGACCCTTTGAAACGCTGGGCATCCTCCTGGAGCATGTACCCAACACTGTGCTCAAACAGTTCGGGGGACTCCTCAGGAGGAGGACATGGTGGGTCTAGGGAAGGAGTGACTGATGATGAGTCTGACATTGATACCAGGGAAGAGGACGCTTTGGCAGCTGCTTTGCCAGTACCCTGAGCCTGGGTGAGAGAGGATGAGGAGGAGGAGGAGGGCTTGGTCATCCACTCTACCAAGTCTTCGGCATGATGTGGCTCAACATGTCCAGCTGCCGAAAAGGACAAGCGTGTCCCATGGCCATGTGCTGATGACAATGCACCGCGTCCACGACCAGCACTGTTGCCCCCAGACACAGAGCCTGCATGCCCTCTTTTATTGCCTCCTGACTGTCTGCCTCTCCTTGTTTGCCTTCCAGACATTCTAATAGATGGCCTGCAGGGAGATGGGGAAAAAAGCAATAAGGGCTACCTTCAGGTGTCCTTCTCTGTCCCTTTACTTAAGGATTTCTAAATATGGTTGAGGATGATTGCTTTCGCACAGAATAGCACAACGACAATTTCCCTGACTGTCCAAAAAACAAGGATTTCAAAGATGGTTGATGAGGAATGCTTTAGCACACTATAGCACAAGGAGAATTTCCCTCACTGTCCTTCCCTGTCCCTACAAACAAGGATTAGCACAGTAAAACACACTGACACTCTCCCTACCTATAGTTTTCTGTCCCTAGAAAAAATGTTTTTTTAAAGATGGTTGATGATCAATGCTTTAGCACACTATAGCACAAGGAGAATTTCCCTCACTGTCCTTCCCTGTCCCTAGAAACAAGGATTAGCACAGTAAAACACACTGACACTCTCCCTACCTATAGTTTTCTGTCCCTAGAAAAAATGTTTTTTTAAAGATGGTTGATGATCAATGCTTTAGCACAGTATAGCACAAGGAGAATTTCCCTCACTGTCCTTCCCTGTCCCTAGAAACAAGGATTAGCACAGTGAAAGAAACTGACACTCTCCCTACCTATAGTTTTCTGTCCCTAGAAAAAATGTTTTTTTAAAGATGGTTGATGATCAATGCTTTAGCACACTATAGCACAAGGAGAATTTCCCTCACTGTCCTTCCCTGTCCCTAGAAACAAGGATTAGCACAGTAAAACACACTGACACTCTCCCTACCTATCCTTCTCTTTCCCTAAACTAAAGGAATCCAGGTTAAGCAAGAAAAAAAAATGTCACTGTCCCTGCCTATGCTTCTCTTTCCCTGCTCCGGAACACACTACACTAGGCCGCCGTGCTGGCGGCCTTTTATAGTGTGGGGCGTGTACTAAACACCCTCAGCAATAATTGGCCACAGGCATCCTGCCTGTGGCCAATCATTGCTCTCCTCGCTGCCGGCGCTGTGATTGGCCAAGCATGCGGGGTCACAGTGCATGCTTGGCCAATCACAGCGCCTGGATGACACTGCGATGGCGTAGTGCATTGTGGGCCGTTCGCGTCACTCGAATTAGGCGCGAACGGCCCAAATCGTTCGATCTTCGTCGAACGATCGAACAGCCGATGTTCGAGTCGAACGTATGTTCGACTCGAACACCGAGCTCATCCCTAGCCACAATTATCACAGTAAACAAGAACTTTGACATTTTCTATAACTGCTATTGAGCATAGAAAGAACAAGCCACACATTGTTGAGTCCAAAAACATTTATTTACTCTGTGCACAACATGTGCGTTAGCTTGATTTGGAATATAAAATATTCAAATTTTTGGGTCCAAATTTTGGAGAAATTTTTTGTTTTCATTTTTTTTGGTTTGCATAAACATGCATGGTTCAATCAAGAAAACATATAAAAACAATGGAACTTACAAAGTTGAACCTTAAAGAAAAACATGAGATGGGGTGATGTCACCTCTGAACCATCCAAAATTTGAAGATGCACACTGTTTGTGTGCCAAATGGGTATTTTCATCCTGATCCCATGGCTAAAGTCAACATGTGCTATCTGCCAGCATGGGGGATCAATGGACATGTTTTGGGGTTGCAAAGCCTTCCTCTCACCTACTTGAGTAGCGAGGAAGGGGTTGCACCCACAAAACTCAGACTTAAATATCCTGTGACGGCAGATAGCACATGTTGACACACTGTGTGCATCTTCAAATTTTAGCTTGTGGTAAAACAACAAGAGCAAAATTGTGTTTAGAAAACCCCCAAAAAAACAAGGGGGGGTCAGACTATTCGCCCCAAAATATCAATGATGTTTTTATATTTTTGCTCAATCACATTCATCCTATTCCTCATAATGTACATTTCGCTACTACATTCCATTATTTCTTGAATTATTATTTGGGCACTAGCACTTGAGAAAGGAGTAGTAGGAGTTTCGGACACACCACCATGTTCATCCCCTAAAAAAAAAAAAAGGAAGTAGAAATATGCAGGCCTACATCTCTTTACCTGAAGCTGTGGTGACAGACACTGACTGACCTGTTGTGGTGATAAGCTCCACCTCTCCTTCATCCACCTCTGCTTCCTCCACCTCTGCTTCCTCCACATGCTGATCGTGGGGTTCTTTCAGAGCTTGGGGTTCTTTCTGTGATCTGTGCTTCCTAGGCTCCTCAGATTGGTGTCCTCCCAGTCTTCTCTCCCCTATGAGAATGAAAACAAAGGTATCCTTACCACACAGATATTTGAGGGCATACATTTGAAACTTTGCTTGGAAGTGGAGTACAATTGTTTGATTTGGCAGAGTTCCAAGATGAACACATGAGATTTTTGAAATTCAACAAAGCAGGAATACTTTCATTTTTGGTCCAAAGTAACACACATGGAGACACCCCAAAGTATCCACTGGAGCACCTGTGTGGGACACCCTAAAAAGGTTGTTCTGGTGGCCCACACTATAGTGCTACTGAGTCAAGATGTGTAACCAGCTGCTGAGTGTCCTCTCCTTTACACTGAATTTAGTTTAGCATTTCACATTCTACTTACAAACACATCATCTAGACAACACTGTTTATAAACGTTGTTTTAACACAAATAGGCCTGACCACATGTGGTTTACGTGTATCTGTGCAAAACATGTGATTTTAGACAATCGCTGTTTACTAAAACCATTCCAAAATTTGGACACTAAACTAACATGAAAGTTGCCATTTTACAATGTGAAAGAAATCAATCCAAGCACATGGAGCAAAACATGCAAGAATAAATATTACAATTTGAAATAACACAGGAAAAATACTTACTTTTTTCAATGATTTTTTTAATCTTCCTATACTGCTCCGGATCCCTCAGATTCAGGTCAGACCACCTTTTAAGGAGCTGCTCCTTGGTTCTCCTGACCCCAAATTTATTATAGAGACTCCTCGCCACTTTTTCCATTATTTTGGACTTGCTGAGATTAGGGGTGTCGTATGGCCCATGCTTCCCATCGTAATCTTTCCTCCGCAGGATTTCCACCATCTCTGCCATCTCAGCAAATGACATATTAGTCGCCTTGTATCTTTTATTCCTGGATCGGGACGTTCCCGCCTCCGGGCTTTCCGCGTCGGTACTTAATAAAACACGCACCTGTGTCACCGCAATGTTGTCGTCTCCCACTGTGCGCCGACGAGAAGGCGCGGGGAAATTCCGAAAAAGACCGTCATGGGCGGGCGACACGGGCGGAGTTTCACGCATGCGCAGGGTATATAAATGTTAAACGAGCTTGTGGGTGCGTGGAGTAAGGACGATCAGAAGTGCAGAATGAATCCAACAAAGGTAAGAATGAAACTTGTAGCATCAGTGGCCTAGCCGCCTATACTGGTTCATGATTGTAAAGGCCTATATTGGGATACGATTAGGACAATTTAAGCTGACCTACTGTTTTTGTATTGTGTTTTATCTTGCAGAAATTATTATGCATAAATTAAGGGAGCCAGATATTATGCTTGTCTTCATAGAAAAATACAGTGAAATGCGAAACTTGTGGGAGGTGAAAAATAGTTTGTACCACAACACTGTGGTACGAAGGGCAACAATTAAAAAATTAGCTGCATATATGAAGACCTGGATCCCAGAGGCAGACTATAGCATGATGAACAATAAAATTAACAACATGAGGAATTCCTACAAAAAACGGTACAAAGAGGTCCGCACTTCAAAGAGATCAGGAGCAGCAGCAGACCAAGTACTTCAGCCCAAGCTGTGGTACTACAAACATCTGCAATTTCTGGATGACCAGATAGAAACCAGGGAATCACTTTCCAGCCTTCCTTCCACCCTTCCTTCCACCCATCCTTCCAGCGTTCCTTCCACCCTTCCCTCCACCCCTACAGAGGGGGAAGAGGAGCAACCTGAGCTGGAAGAGCCGGATCTGTGCATCTTTAGCCAGGTATAGTATTTTAAAACATATTTATTGGCCTAGAATTATTATTGTGAACTAGATGTTGTTATTCACAAATGAAATAATTTAAAAAATATTTAAAAAAAACATAGTGGCCAGAAATGATTGGTACAGTTTTGAAAAATGCTGGGGTCAGAATGAGTCTTTGAGATTTATTTAACATTCAAATTGCAACAGTCTCGAGATGAAAATTGTGTGTGATTGATGAACCAAAAACTAACTATGTCCCTTTTTAATACACAGGATGAGCTCAGCCAGGAGGAAGAGGCTCCGGAATGTGGCAGCCAGGAGGAGGCAGGGGTGAGTGGCAGACAGAAGAAGGCTGGGCCAAGTGGAACCCAGCAGGTCCCCAGGGCAAGTGGCAGCACCCAGACCCAAGTGCCTCCCCTCCATGCCAGAGCCAAAAAATCACGGAGGATGACACAGGTGGAGGAGGAGTCACTACAAATAATCAGGGACGCTGCTGCCATAATGAGGGTCCCCCTCAACCCTGTTGAGGGCTTTAGCGCCTACCTAGCTGATAAGCTGCAGCAACTTGAGGAGGGACAACGTGCCCTCTCTGAGCACCTTATTTATACTGTCCTTTACACGGCGGGGAGGGGCCAGCTGACACAGGCAACACATCTCTGCAATCTGGCCCATCCTTCTCCTCCTCCTCCTGCCACATTACCACCAACAGAGCCACAGCCTGCAAGGGGGCGTGGACGGGGCCGTGGAAGGAACGCTGCAGGGAAGCGTGGAGGGAAGGCTACAGGGAAGACCAGAAAGTGATTCCCTGGCTTCAAGCTGCTCTGCCAGAAGATGCAGTTTGTTGGAGTACCACAGCTTGGGGACATGTATGTCTTCGGCTGCTGCTTTTGATTTCCTCATGTTGTTAATTTTATTGTTCATCAAATTCATGTCTGCCTTTGGGGTCCAAAGTCTTCATAAATGCAACTAAGTTTTCAATTGTTGCCCTTCCTGTTTATTTTGTTTTTCCAGAATAAATGGATCTTTGATTTAAGTTAAATACTTGCCTATGTGTTTTTATTGTGAGTAGCCATAACATTTCATAAATACAATGTGTAATTAACAAGGGACACTAAACTCCTCAAGGGGAAAAAATAAAAAATAAAATGTTGTTGGGGTATCCCCCCCATTACTTCTACAACAGAGGTAATGGGGGATAGGGATGAGATCAGTGGTGGAGGGATAGGATCAGTAAGAGGCACAGGTGGTGTGGGAGAGGATGGCACCACCACTGCCACCTCTACCACCCCCTTCAAGTACCACCGCTGCCACCTCCCTCAAGTAGCACCACTACCACGCCCCCTCAAGTACCACTGGCTCCCAGTCCTATTCCTCTCAGTCTAAGTACTGCTGCAAAGGAGATAATGAGAAGTTATGATTAGGTCAGATTCAGGTACTTACACTGGCTGTGTTATAAATGTATTTTATGATTTATCAATGAATATATAGCTGTATTATTTATCTTTTATAGCTGCCTGGAGTTTAGCTTTATTTTTAAGTATATTAATTTTCCACTTTCTTTTCAAGGGCCGCCTTCTAAAAATAGGATTTTTATAACAGCTTACCTGTAAAATCCTTTTCTTGGAGTACATCACGGGACACAGAGCGACATAGTCATTACTAATGGGTTATATAGATACCGTCAGGTGCTGGCACTGGCAACTTCCAAAACCGGAAGTACCCTCCCCTATATAAGCCCCTCCCATCCGGGAGCACCTCAGTTTTGTAGCAAAGCAATAAGTGTCCCCAAAGAGGGGCGGGAGCTCTGTGTCCCGTGATGTACTCCAAGAAAAGGATTTTACAGGTAAGCTGTTATAAAAATCCTATTTTCTTTCTCGTACATCACGGGACACAGAGCGACATAGTCATTACTAATGGGATGTCCTAAAGCAATGCCAAATGAGGGCGGGGATACACCATATATAAGCTGAGCGCTATCAGACATGAGGATCTTTTGCGGCCTGCAACACACTGCGCCCAAAGGCGACATCCTCCTGACTTCTAACGTCCACCTGGTAGAACCTAGTAAACGTGTGTACTGAAGACCATGTTGCGGCCTTACAGATTTGAGCCAGGGAGGCCTGGTGATGCACTGCCCATGAAGTTCCAACTGCTCTCGTGGAGTGCGCTCTAACTTTGAACGGAGGCGGTCTCCTTCTCAAGCCATAGGCTTGTATTATGACCTGTCGAATCCACTTGGCTAAAGTAGATTTTGACGCTGCCTGACCCTTTCTGGGGCCTTCCAGCAGAATAAACAAAGTATCCGTTCTGCGAATCTGAGCAGTGGCTTTTAGATAAGCTTTAACTGCTCTTACTACATCCAAAGAATGCAATAACTTTTCCTCTACCGAAGTAGGTTTGGGGAAAAAAAGAAGGAAGAACCACATCTTGGTTCAAATGAAACCTCGATACCACCTTAGGAAGAAAGGCTGGATGAGGACGTAACACTACTCTATCCTTATGGATAACCAGATATGGCTCCTTACAGTACATAGCTGCTAATTCCGACACTCTTTTAGCCGAACAAATGGCTACTAGAAAAATCAATTTCCTGGTGAGAAGCACCAAAGAAATATGATGTAATGGTTCAAATGGTTGTTTCTGTAGAACCGACAGAACCAAGTTTAGATCCCATGGACATATGGGAATATTAACCGGAGGACTAATACGCATCACTCCTTGTATAAAGGCTTTGACTAGTGAATGCGAAGCCAAGGGCCTTTGAAAAAATATTGACAAGGCCGAAATCTGACCCTTGATAGTACTCAAGGCAAGCTTCCTATCTACAGCCCACTGTAGGAAGTCCAGAATCCTACCTATTACGTACTTATGTGGATGCCATTTCTTGGCCTCACACCACGCGATGTACGCCTTCCAGATTCTATAGTAGATCTGCCTGGATACCGGCTTCCTGGTATTGATCATGGTAGATACCACAGGATTAGAGAGCCCTCTCTTTTTTAGAATGTGGGCTTCAATAGCCAGGCCGTCAAACCTAGGGCTGGTAAGGAAGGGTGGTATATTGGTCCTTGCGAAAGCAGGTCCGGACGACGTGGGAGAGACCAAGGACTCCCCACTGACATTTTACAATCTCCGCGTACCACGCTCTTCGGGGCCACGCTGGAGCCACCAGAATCACTGGTTCCTTTTCTACCCTGATTCTGCGGAGTCATCGAGGTAACCATTGTGGCGGTGTGAATGCATATATCAGCTTGAACTGATCCCAAGGGAACACTAGGGCATCCGAGCCGCAAGCTAGGGGATCCCTTGTCCGAGAGACAAACCTGTCCAACTTTGCGTTGAATCTGGATGCTAGAAGATCTACATCCGATGTTCCCCACCGCTGACATATTGTCCAGAAAACCTCGGGGTGAAGGGACCCTTCCTCTGGGCATAATTGCTGGCGACTTAGAAAGTCCGCCTTCCAATTCTCCACTCCTGGAATAAATACCGCAGATATGGCTGGGACATATCTTTCTGCCCATTTCAGGATGTAATTTACTTCCCTCTGGGCTGCACGACTCCTGGTGCCCCCCTGATGATTGATATATGCCACTGCTGTGGCATTGTCTGATTGAATTCTGACAGGGGACCCTTGGAGTTTGGATGTCCATGCTACTAGGGCATACCGGGCTGCTCGTATCTCTAAGAGATTGATGGGCAGGGCCTTCTGCATCCGACCATCTGCCCTGGAGAGACCATTGCTCCAGTACTGCTCCCCAGCCTATAAGGCTGGCATCTGTAGTGACCACCTTCCAAGAAATCGGACTGAAGGATTTCCTTTTTTCCAGATTCTGGGGAACCAACCACCAACGGAGGCTCTTGCGAACGGAAGGGGACAAGGACATTGTAAGTCTAGGGCCTGAACTTTTTTGTTCCAGGCTGACAGTATGGCCCCTTGCAAATTCCTTGAATGGAATTGACCGTAGGGTACTGCTTCGAATGATGCCACCATCTTTCCCAGCAGCCTCATATACAGGCGTATGGACGGCTGTCTTTTTTGTACCCACTAAGTGGATCAAATCTTTCAAAGACAACACCTTTCCTCGAGGCAAGAATATTTTTCTCTGGCCTGAATCCAACCTTAGCCCCAAGTATTCCAGACTTTTGACTGGTTTTTAGGGCTGACTTGTCTCGGTTGATAATCCAACCGTGAGATTCCAGATACTTGATTGTCTTGTGAACGACCACGTCTAGTTTTTTCACTGAGTGGTCTATCAGCAACAAGTCATCTAGATATGCCATTATCATTACACCTTGTGTTCTTAGATTGGCCAATAAAGGGCCAGAATTTTTGTAAACACTCGTGGTGCTGTGGCCGAACCGAAGGGTAAGGCTCTGAACTGAAAATGGCGCCCTTCTACTGCAAAGCGTAGAAATTTTTGGTGGACTGGAAAGATGGGAATGCGCAAATAAGCATCTTTGATGTCGATCGCGGCTAACCAATCCTCCCCTTTGTAGGGCAGTGGCCACCGATCGGATTGACTCCATTGGAAAGTCCTGATATACAGGAATTTGTATAGCCCTTTTAGAATTAATATGGGCCTCCCGTCCGCGTTTGCTTCGGGACTGTAAAGAGGTTTGAGTAAAACCCGAACCCTCATTCTTCCAGGGGAACCTCCATAATTACTCCTTGGAGCAATAGTTGTTCTAGTGCCAACAGGAGGGACTCTCTCTTCCGGGGATCCCTTGGCACGTTTGACCTCAAAAATGGGAAGGAGGAGAGTCTTTTAACTCCAAACTGTATCCCAAACATACTGCGGAGAGCACCTATCTGTCTTGATCGTGTCCCGCCAGGTCTCTTGCGAACAACTGGAGTCCTCCCCGCACCTGACTGAGTGGGGGCTTCAATGAATTTAACTTTGGGGGAGGTTTTGTACCTCCCCTGACCCAGGGTTTCTCATTACCCTGCTATTGTCCCTGTTTTTTACCCCCGGGAATTGACCGAGGAGGCCGTCGGAACTGTTACACAGCCGATGCCCCAGGGACTGGAGAAGCAGGCCTCTTAAAGAGGGACCTCTAACTCTGTTTTTAACCGGCAAGAGCGTATTTTTACCGCTGGAAATTTTCTGGATATATTTGTCCAGGTTTTCCCTGAATAAGCGTTCACCATGAAATGGGACGCTAACCAGCCATTCTTTACAGGGAGCTTCAGCAGACCAGTTTTTTAGCCATAGGAGCCTACGCATATGTACTATAGACAGCGTAAGGCGGGAGGCCTGATGGACTCTTGCAAATTCCTTGAATCCTTTATGGCGTCAACCGCAAAGCCTAAGGCTCTAGGTAGATCAGCTAGGGCAAAGCCTGCTGATCTGTCAAGTCCCTCAAGACCTGTTTCAACTGATCCTTCACTGCTTAGCAGACCCCAATTGCTGGTTGTGTCACCAAGCTTGCTGTAGAAAGAAGCAGATTTTCATAAGGACTCCAATCTTTTATCTATTGGGTTCTTGAACATTTGGACATTATCCACTGGACATGTCAGTGATTTATACATACAAGAGATGGCTGCGTCCACTGTAGGGACCTTCCATTTTTTTTTTTGATGAACTTATCCTCCATGGGATAGACCACCGGAAATCTCTTGGGGGAATAAATATTTTCTCAGGACGTTCCCAATCCTGGTAAATGAGCCCTTTCAGTAAAGGGTGAAGTGGAAAAGAACAGACAGTCTGGGGGCTTCTAGCGACCCCAACGAGGATACAGTAGTGGTTGATGGTTCCGCAAGGTGCATTTTTAAATGCTGATCGGACCATGTTAGTCAGAGACTGAACCCATAATCTTTCAGCTTGAGATGCTGAGAAAAGGTTCCCCCACTGTTGATTCCTCTATAACGGAATCAACCTCATCCTGATCCCCTTCAGGCAGGTCGATCCCTGTATGGGACTGTTGCTCCGCTAACAGGCACTCTGAAGGAGGAGATGGAGATCGGGCGTGCTTTCCCTGACAGGGAGGCAGCGATAAATGTTGACAATCTCTCTCTAATCCTCCCAGAGCTGAGGAAAAAACCTCCTCTGTTACATACACAGGAGCAGGTGAACTGAGGACAGCCACAGTACCAAGTACCCCTGCGGGGTCTCTACGGTCACTTACCTCTGAACTTCAGGGGAGACTGGTGCAGCAGAAGTATGCCGAAGATCCTCCGAGCCCGATGAGACCCCCTTCGCTTCCTGGAAGATTCAGTTCCGGAGCTTCTGGACGGCATATTCCTAAGCCTAAAGCTGAGGTATTCCAGCCGTAATACACCACTTTTACTGAGAATAGTCTAGCACAATTGCTGCTATATCACAGTTGGTGTCTACTAATGTGCCTTTCTAGGGGATGCCTGTATCAACCGCTTGCTGTATGCCCTTTTTTAAATGTTGCCAGCTCTGTCTCTGTACTTCATAGCCAGCTCACCACACAAAACTGTGGTTTTTACATGCTGGGACGCCCGCACATGCGCAGAAGCGCTGCGGCGCACACAGAGCGTCATCCCCCAGGCTCCGCCCCCTTTCCTGCTCACCTCTATATATAGAGGCGCGTGCACGCGCACGCGCGCCTTCGGCGCTAATTTTGAAAAATGGAGACTAGGGACAAGAGCCAGGGCCCCTCTTTGCCGCAGGCCGGGGGATGGACGAGCATTGCAACATAGCAGAGGAAGCAGCTTCCCATAAGAGAACTCACCATCTGCCTGGACTTGCTCTGCTGAGAAGAAACTAGTCCACATGACAAGAAAACATTCCACAGCGACCTCTAGTGGACAAACACAGGTACCGCAGTCTAATATATTAAATATATAAAAAAATTTTTTTTTTTTTTTTTTTTTTCTTGACCACCATTAAAAATTATTACATTTTTTTTAGTAGTTACAGGCATGCACAGAATTTTGCGGGAATACCATTAGGTAACAGACAGAAAGACAAATTAGGCTTGGGGGTCCCCCAATAGAACCAAGTTCCTGGGGGCCCCCACTTACCTGTTCCCCGCCGCAGGACTTTGTTTGGTCCACAAAAGCCCAAACTTCACCTATCACGGCAGGCATTGTAATCAAACCTTCAGGGACCGGGTTCCCAAGGATTCCACTCCCCTGGACCTGTATAGCACCCTGCACAGAAAACATCTTGGTCGTGGGTATGACCAGAGCTCTGGATCCCAGGGTCCAGCTCTCCTAAGAGAAGCATTACAGGCAAAACCTTGCTCTTCTCTGCAAGGCCCGGGTACCGACCGTTTAGCTATGAAGCTTTTTTGGTCGGATCCGGAATAGCTTACTGAGGCCCAAAAGAACCTGTACACAAGCTCAGTGAAAAACACATGTTTCTTCTTGGCCAACACCTTAGACACTGGCAAAAAACTGAGGTGCTCCCGGATGGGAGGGGCTTATATAGGGGAGGGTACTTCCGGTTTTGGAAGTTGCCAGTGCCAGCACCTGACGGTATCTATATAACCCATTAGTAATGACTATGTCGCTCTGTGTCCCGTGATGTACGAGAAAGAAACAAATGTTGAGAGAGATTATTGACAACAACATTTCACAACATCATATTACATAATTTGATTTTCGTAGACAGCTGTAAAGAGTAAGATAAAATCTAAGTGCCTTGCTTCTTGCATGAGAAAAATAAATGATTTAAAAAAATCAAAATCTTAATGAACAATTGTATTATTGGAGAGTTACAAAGAATACAAGAGTTGGCAAAAATTCTAAATAAGGGTAGGCTATTAAACAGAGCTCTGATTAAAGAAAAAACATACATGGACTTTTTTCGGTACCCCATAGACACATACAATTATTCCAAAATATACATTTTATTACATAAATCAAGTTAAAAATAATTTATGATCATGGAGAGCATTTCCCTTGACATCTATACAGGTATAGATCTAATGCCCCAATCCTGGGGTGAGGTACAATATAAGGGAACACAAACTCCAACCATATTATGAACCTCTAGACGTGTTTCGTAGTGTGAGAAAGTGTAATAACGCATTAACAACAACACTCACATACACAAAACATCAATAAATTAGTAAGTCCCAGACTGAGCCAAAAGCCTTACCCACCTCTTAAATGGCAGGAACCCATTCAGAAATCGAATGCAGAACCTGGGCAAGCTGGGCAAGATCCCTTCCTGGGGGCGAATGTGGGAGCAGGCCAGTGCAGGTGACAGAATCTCGAAAATGATTTAAATAATATTAGGGCACATCCATAGAGCATCCATAGAGCAGGAAAAACCTGCATATAAGATAAAGTTCTAACCAGTAAATCAAGGCTTGTTCAATCCCACTGAAAGGAGGGGGGAGGCACCCAAAGCACTCCAAGCACCCAAAACCAGTTCACTCACAGGGTCCTATTAAAAGCAGTGTACCAAATCCTTAATGAAGAAAAATTGATTGACGCCAGCTGACAGGGGACTTTAGCCCACTGCTGGCTGAATACAGGTCACAGGAGTGCAGAGCTAAGTGCACTCCTGTGATTCCAGGAGAAATAAGACCAAAAGAGCATTGGCCATGCTTCTCGTTTAATGGTAATGAAATTAAAGTGACACTAAACCTTAATTATTTTTTTTTATTAAAATAACAGAAATGTTACCTACTCTGTGCAATGGTTTTGCACAAAGCAGCCCTGATTCTCCTTTTCTGGTGGTTTTCCGGCACTCCAGGCTCCTCCTCATTAGCGCGTGCCCCCATGGAAAGCCACCATAGAATGCATGAAGATAAAAAACATTGAGGCTTTAGGACCACTTTAATGAATGTATTTTTTACAGCTACTCCAAGTACCTACATTTGTGATTTTTCATTAGGTTCCCATATATTTCTTTTAAAGCATGCATTCATGTTTGAGAGAGAAGAATGGCAACATGAGTCGGGTTCTATGTCATTGGTCAGTGCTGTTATGCCGCGTACACATGATCGGACGTTCCGACAGCAAAACCATGGATTTTTTTCCGACGGATGTTGGCTCAAACTTGTCTTGCATACACACGGTCACACAAATGTTGGTCGGAAATTCCGAACGTCAAGAACGCGGTGACGTACAACACTACAACGAGACGAGAAAAATGAAGTTCAATGAATCCGAGCATGCGTCAAATTGATTCCGAACATGCGTAGGATTTTTGTGCGTCGGAATTGGATACACGCGGTCGGAATTTACGACAAGAACTTTTGTTGTCGGAAAAATTGAGAACCAGCTCTCAATCATTTGTTGACGGAAATTCCGACAGCAAATGTTCGATGGAGCCTACACACAGTCGGAATATCCGACCAAAAGCTCACATCGAACATTTGTTGTCAGAAATTCCGATCATGTGTACGCGGCATTATTCTTTCACTTGGTGCATGCTGACAGGAGCAGAGTGTTGATTTCAGTGGTATAGTGATGTTCCTTGGAAATGTATCATTGAGCAAGCTGTTTTGCTTACCTAATAAGGCTGTTTTGCTTAACTGTTTTGCCTAACTGGAGTGGAAAACCTTACTGGTCTGGCAATGTATTCTTGCAGGGATTCCTGTATGGCAAGAATGATAGAAGATACATTTTTTTGGTAGAGAACAGTTCATTTCTTTTTATGTTATGAGTGTATTAGGGCCCTTTCACATAGGTGTTCATACTAGATCTATCTCTCAGTTTTTCAGACAGATCCAGACTGAATCAGAATGTATTGTATGTCTATGGGTGGGTGGATGCAAATGGATGATCATCCATTTAAATCCACCTACATCTGTGTATGGTCAGGTACATTTTTTTAGGATGCATTCACATGAGGTGCTTTACTGTGGGCCCTGTGCAGGTCCATGCTCTCCCAGCATGGGGATGCACAGGTGTTGGGCGCATCCCTGTGCCTGCATCCCATTATTTCCTATTGAGATACAAGGCTGCACAGTCACAGCTGCTGTATCTTAATATGACATATGGGTGAGTCTGGGCACAGGTCTCCAAACACATACAGGGTGCATTTTTGGTGAGCAGATTGGGAGATCGATATAGCGCTGACCTCAGAGTGAGTAATAATGGAACTGCATGACATATATGTATGTTCTCAGTAAATGGAATCAGACATGTTTCTTGGCTTAGGGTACATTGTCTATGGATAATTCCAGTCTTTTGTAACTGACATCTGTTTGTTTATACTCCTAAATGCACAATAATGAATCATGTTCTAAATAAACATATTTCCATAAACAAACAGCATGTAGGTTTGGGAATCAAGTTGAATAATAAACAATTGTTATCAGATCTGAAGAGAGAAAAATCTAGACTGGATTTCATTTTGGTTCACACATTAGGCTATTGGGGTCCCCCAGCAGTTAGTTACAAGAAGAAATGTCCATTGTGGCCAATCAAAAATGGCTGCTTAACTCTGTCCTATGAAGGACAGGAAGTGAAGGTAAATCTTTGCAATAGGATACAGAAGGCAAAAAAACAAACTGACATGGGTTGTGACCCTTTCTTACGTTATCCAAAAAGAAAAGTTTTACCTATAGTTTTACCTTAAGTCAAAATGACGGGTTGCTGTAACTTCCTTTACAAACCAGCACTATGGAAGCCAAGGTGTGAAGATGTTGATGAAGCTACATTTTATTAAAAGAACACACTTTTCGATTTTTATTTATATTAATAAAATTTATCATAGATACTAACAGTCCCTCACTTGGAGAGACTGTCCCTCATTTGGAACCAAATCCCTTTGTCCCTCTATGTTCCTCAGGTTTCTGTTCCTCCTTTTGGCCCGATGTATAGACCTCTATAAAACATGTATATTTTTAAACCATCAAAAGTGTTTTACTGCACTAAACCATTTAACAAACCTTCAAAATATTATTTTTGTTATGATGAAAAATGTTTTTTTTTTGGGTTAAACCAATCATTTTTGTGCATTAATCTTCCTGGTCCACGCTATTTGAGACATGGCTGTGGTGTGTCATTTTCCCTACATACTTTGTGCTATGACGTATCCCACTTTTTCATCTTGAAAAGTTGGTAGTTAGGACATACTGTATTACCAAAAGCTATACAGAGTACACTCAGCCTTTCACATCAGTCCCAGATGTGCTTAAATTCCATGTGCCGTCATAAATGCACCTATACACATTAGGAATATAAAGCACAATTTGAGGCTTCACCATAAGTGCCTCTAAACTCGACACTAGGATTCCCATTATTTTTAATTATACCATTCACTCCTGAGCTGAATGTTATTTGAAGCTCATCACTTGAATAGGGCCATGTGCTTTTTTGGAGCAGTCACATGTTTTGCAAAAAATAATTGAAAAAGACACGTTTTGTGCACATTTTCTTGCCTAGTAGCTAGCATGCACCGCATTCAAAATCACCTGTACAAACAGCTAAAAAAAAGGCTGAAAAATAACCAAAGATTTCCAGGTCAATTCTGAAATTGTGAATGGGGTTAAGTCAGCACCTTTGGAAATCCCTTAACCTTTTAGAATGAATGAGACCTACACAAAAGGAGAAGACACACCTAATAAATGTACTGTAGTGTTGCTGGTGGGAGTCCTTGGCCACCTATTCTGCAAAGCAAAAATTTCTATCACTGAACCACCACGGTGACACCTCCGAGATGTTAACCTTTGATGGGTTTTTCTGACTCTGGGGGGCCTATGGCAAATCTAACCTCTGCTCTGTGTCAGAAGGTAGGAGAAAGGGAAGTACTGTGTACCACTATGATGAAGAGGCCTAGACAACTGCATTTCTCGAGAAGAATACAATAGCTGGCAGCATCCATGCTGTTTAGTGTGCATGGAGGTATCTGTTAGATTTCTTTTGTTTAGTCTATGGACTTAACAAGAGAAACCTTTACATGTATGGCTAGAATTAAGCCGCGTACACATGACCAGTTTTCTCAGCAAGAAACGACAAGAAAACTGTTGGGAGAGCTTTCTTGCCGAGAAAACCGTTCGTGTGTATGCTTTCTCGTCGAGAAAACTAGCCAAAATCTCGACGAGAAAAAAGAAGACCTGCGGATCTTTTTTCTTGTCGGAGTCTCATTTTTTCTCGGCGTGATTCTCGTCAGACTGTTTTTTGGACGAGAAAACCGTTCGTGTGTATGCTTTTCCGAGTCTTCAAAAACCGCGCATGGTCAGGATCAAGTATGAGACGGGAGCGCACCTTCTTGTAAAACTAGCGTTCGTAATGGAGATAGCACATTCGTCACGCGTTAACAATTTTTGCATCGTTTAAATGCTGCACATTAAATTATTCTTTAGAATGGTACAATGATGAACAATTATGAACGTTTTTGGCTGCAGATATTCACACAGATTTCTGACTAACTTTGTGCAACATTTCTGAATGCAGATCTCATGAATATGTTATTTTATTTTCTCGAGCAAGATGTCATATTTTTTTTTTTTTTTTATTTGGAATATTTTTTTCTGATATGCTTTTTAAAATCTTATTTAATTTAACACAATTAGAAAAAAATTATCTTCTATTTTTTGCCTTCAAGGATATTTTTTGGTGTTATCTGTCCCATTTAAAATCTAGCTTTCTAATTTTAGAAAATTACCTGCCTACTCACCAGCTAAATATTTAGCTTTAACAAAAACACATAGGCAAGTATTAAGAGCCGGTTCACACTGGGGCAACACGACATCCAGCGCGACTTTACAAGGCAACTTCGAGGCAACTTCGAGGCAACTTCAAGTTTCCTCCAGGACAGGCGACTTTGCCAGTGGCCAATCAAACAATAATCAGCTCTGTGGAAGGGAGGGGTTTGCCTGAGAAAACTATTTTCTCTTCCTGTAAAGTTGCTTCAGTTAAGACACTGATCCGACTTTGGAGGCGACTTCCATTGAAATCAATGGGTACAAGTCGCCTAGAAGTCGTTTTCAAGTAGTACAGGAACCTTCTGTAGTGTGCATGAAGACGGCTCAATAGACTAACATTACAGCATTACTTAGGCATAACATTACAGCGCGACTTAGGCGACTTGGGGCGTCTCGGGGCGACCTGAAGTCGGATCCTGAGTCGCTCTGTTGTGAACCGGCTCTAACTGTAAAAAAAAATGCCATTTATTCTGGTATACAAAATAAGAATAAACAAACTAGAAGGCAGCACTGGAGAGCCTGCTGCAATTTGTGCAACTGTGTGGACACCAAAATTGGGACCTTGAGAAGCACATACATTAATGAGCCCAATCTTGTCTTGGACTCCCAGAGGTCAGGAACAGCAGCAGGTTAGATACATGTCCCAAGTCTGTGGAACTACAACAGGCTGCCTTCTGTCAGACCACATTGCAGCAAGGGAATCACTTCCTGGTCTTCTTGCTCCACTTCCCTGCAGCCTTCTTGGTAGGCTTCCCTGCAGCCTTCTCTGCAGCCTTCCTTGTCCGCCTGGCTGGAGGCTGTGCCTCTGGAGATGTACTCATGTCAGGAGGAGGAGGTGGAGAAGTAGGAGGTGGAGGTGGAGAAGAAGGATGTGGAGGAGAAGAAGAATGAGGTGGAGGAGAAGAAGGAGGAGGTTGTGAAAAAGGAGGTGGAGGTGGAGAAGACGGAGGTGGAGGAGAAGAAGAAGGTGCAGGAGGATGGCCGTGGTCACAAATTACAGTGGTCTCAGTGAGTCTGCCCCTCAACCCCTTATTTAAAAATGACATGAGCAGGGCCTCACAAAGTAGACGTTGTTCTGTTTGCATCTGGGCCATTTTCATGCCGACCAATGCCGCATAGCCCTCATCAGGGGTTGGGGGCTGCTGGAGGGTGGCATGTGCCTCTTTAATGAGGGCCAATGCTGCCACACTCACAGCCCTATTCCTCCTGGCCCTTCTTGGTGGCATGCGGATTGGAGGCACCTGACACCTTGTCCTACTACTTGGACCAGCCACCTCCTCTCTGCCACTTGGACCAGCCACCTCCTCTCTGCCACTTGGACCAGCCACCTCCTCTCTGCCACTAACACCAGCCTCCTCCTGCCTGACATTTTCCAATCTCTCATCCTGGCTGACCTCCTCCTGTGTAAAAAAAGGGACATATTTTAGAGTTTTTTTGATCAATCACACAAAGGGGGTTATTTAGTAAAGGCAAATCCACTTTGCACTACAAGTGCACTTGAAATTATATTGAAAGTGTACTTGGAAGTGCAGTCGCTGTAGATCTGAGGGGGACATGCAAGGCAAAGAAAAATCAGAAATTTAGCTTGCACATGATTGGATAATAAAATCAGCTGAGCTTCCCCTCATTTCAGATCTACCCCTCAGATTTACAGCGACTTTACTTCCAAGTGCACTTTCAGTGCAATTTTTATTGCACTTTGTACTTGTAGTGCAATGTGGATTTGCTTTTAGTAAAGAACCCCCACAATGTTCAGCTCATTGACTGTTGAAAATAATTATAATTTTATTTTTATTACTCTCATTATGCCCCCATCATTTTGCATTCATCTCCCAAACTTTTTTGCCCACTACTGTCTATTGCTATGTCAAACACTTTTTCTTGATTGACTAAATTTGTTCACATCTTAACATCTATTTTACATCATTAATTTTTTCACAAAAAATGTTTAGAAAATACTATACCTGGCTCCAGACGGACAGATCTGGGTCTTCATCCAAGATGGAAGGTTCCTCCTGATCCTGAGAAGGATCATCTTGGCTGGAGGGAAGGCTGGAGGGAAGGCTGGAAAGTGATTCCCTCTGTGTAATGTGGTCATTCAGAAAGGCCAACCTGTCATAGTACCACAAATGTGGTACATAAACCTCCCCTGCTGCTGCTCCTGACCTCTGAGAAGCCAGGACCCGATTGCGCACAGTCCTATATGTGCCTCTCAAGGTCCCAATTTTGGTGTCCAGCTGCTCAATGGTTGCATTGGGCATCCTGGTGTGCACAAATTGGAGCAGGCTCTCCAGCGCTGCTTTCCTTACCCCTTTTTTTTTTTTTGGTGCTGTGGATTTTTTGGTCTCCCACAGAGCGACAGCTCCCTTAAGCGATCAATAAACTCAGACGGGAATTCTTTTTTGAGAAAAGCATTCATTTTTTCTGCAAGACAAAACACCAGACAAAAATACAAATGTCAATCACACTCTAAACTCGAGAAATCTTTATGCCCATATATGCCTCTTCAATCTCTATGCAGTATAGGCCACTGATGTACCAAGTAATAAATCATACCTTCGGTCTTACGTTCGGAGCTCTTAACTCCTTCCTCCGCACATAGAACGTAGGTACGTCACATGTGTGTTAGCTTTATATACACTACGCATGTGTGACACACGTCGCCCACCCATGACGTTCTTTCTCGATGTTTCCCCGCCCCTTCTCTTTCGGCGCGCAGGCGACATGGCAGAGTCACAGCAGGTGTCTGTGAATTCAGATATTTCTAACGAGGAGACAAGCCCAGAGCGGGAAACGTCACGAACAAGGAGGCGCTACAAGGCATCTAATATGTCCTTTGAGGAGATGGCAGAGATGGTGGCCATATTGAACAATTCTGATTATGATGCAAAGCATGGGCCGTTTTCCCACCCTAATCTTCGAAAAGACAAAATTATGAAGCAAGTAGTGAAAAGTCTGAAGAAGAATTTCGGTGTGAAAAGATCAAAGGAGCAGCTCAGAAAGAGGTGGTCTGACCTCAAACTGAGGGAGCTGGAGCAGTTAAGGAGCATTAACAGAATGCTTAAAACAAGTAAGTACTTCTCCTATGTCCCTATTGTTGTATTTCACAACTTGCATGTTGCTCCATGTTGTTGTATTTTAATATTTTACATTCTAAAATGACATCTTCTACAATTTAGTGGGCACAGTAATCGGTCGATACAGACACATCGTTTGCACACTATATACGATGAATTGTCAATATCCGTGTTTTAATTTTTTGCAAAAACTGGCTGTTTAGATTCCATAATCGTTATGACATTGTTGTCTAGATGATGTGTTTGTAACTAGAATGAAATGCAAACTTGAATCAATGTGAAGGAGAGGACACTCAGCAGTTGTTTACACATCTGCACTCACAGGAGCACTATAGTGTGGGCCGCCAGAACAACCTTTTTAGGGTGTCCCACACAGGTGCTACAGTGGGTACTGGGGGGGAGGGGGCCCATGTGAGAAAATTGTCACAAAAAGGTCAGTATTCCAGCTTTAAGTTCTAAAATCTGGTCTTCAGCTTGGAACTGTGCCAAAACAGACAAGTGTACCCCACCTGCAAGCAATGTTTCATATTCCTAGTTATGACTTCATATATGTGTGTGTTAAGTGTACCATTTGTTTGATTCTCATAGGGGAGAGAAGACTGGGAGGACACCACTCCTCGGAGCCCAGGAACCCCACACATTCTAAAGAACCCCAACCTCCCCAACAAGCCCAACCTGAGGATGTGGAGGAAGTAGAATTGGATAAAGGAGAGATGGAGGAAGGAGAAGTGGAGGAAGGAGAAGTGGATGAGATGGGGGAACTTATCACTACAACAGGTCAGTATCTGTCACCACAGCTTCAGGTAAGAGATGTAGGGCTGGAGATTTTTATTATTTTATTTTTATTTTAGGGGATGAACAATTTGCTGCAATTCCACGATTCTCCAGTGATAGTGCACAAAGACTCATCCAACAAATAATGGATTGTAGTACTCAACTGGACTTCATAAAGAAAAGGATGAATGCTATGGAGAATACATTTAAGGACATCATTGATGTTTTGGGGCGAATTGAATAAAACCCCCCTTTTTTTCAAAGTATTTTTTCACTTTTTTATCAGTTTTTCTAAACCTCAAATTTTGAAGATGCACACAGTGGGTCAACATGTGCTATCTGCCATCACGGGATCTCCATGTACGTGTTTTGGGGGTGCAACCTCTTCCTCACAACTCAAGTAGGTGAAAGGAAGAAGGGATTTCCCCCCCCAAAACATGTTGATTGATCCCCCATGATGGTGGGTAGCACATGTTGACAATAGGGATGAGGAAGAAAATAACCTATTTTACCCACCCTAAAATTGTGTGCATCTTCAAATTTTGTCTTGTTCAGGGGTGACAACACTCCATCTTTAATGAAGGGCAGATAGACATTTGTTTAAAAAAAGAAGGTCTGAGATCTTGCCTAGACTAGAGGTTTACATTGTTGGATTTTGAGGTATGTTGAGGAGAGTTTTTGTAATTTCCTTTTCCCCAAAAATTGCCATGTTAGGTGAAAAACAAAAAATGTGTTGCAAAAATGTAGAGACAGAAAAAATGTTCAAAAGACCATATGTGTGATTGTGCACAGAGTAAAATATAAGAAAAAAAAAAAGCGTGGCTGCTCTTTTTTTAACCACTATAACCTTTTTTGGGTTTAGTTTTGTTGTTAGCAGTGAAATGTTTTGTGTTTACTAAGGAAAATACACTTGACACTACAAGTACACTTTGAAAAAGTAGCAGACAGATAAAATATAAACAAACCAAAACTACAAAATGAAAGTTCAGATATTTTTTTTTATTTTTTATGGTAAATATAAAAAACTATGAAAGATTGTCTGGCATTGGAATGGCCCCCCTACCCATGAAATAGTCCACATAGTTCTGCCGGATTGCACGGGCACTTTGGGGGGGCAAGCCAGCATGGACATGTTCGAGGCCCGGCAGGGCATTGTCTGCAGCAAGTCCGGCCTCGGGCCCAACTGTGGCCATATAAGTAGTAGATTTCTTGCGCAAAAAATTGTGCAGAACACAGCAACAAAAAATTATATAGTTCAATTTGTTCTCCGCCATGTTAATACTAGTTAAAAATAGACGGAACCGGCTGGCCATTATCCGAAGGCATTCTTCACAACTCTTCGGGCTCTGGCCAGCCGGTAGATGAAGACCCTCCTCTCCGGGGTGAGGGTCCTCTGGGGGAAAGGCCTCATGAGATGCCGACCCAGGCCAAAAAAACAAAGGGGAGTCCTTCCACATTCCCTGCATCCGGTGGCAATGCAAGGTCATCAGTCTGTAGACGAAAAGCAAACTCCATCTGTGCGAAGGCTCCCCCATCGGACATCCGGCCATTCTTCCCCACATCCACATAGAGGAATTCATACTGTGCTGACACCACCACCATCAGCACGATACTATGAACCCCCTTGTAGTTATAAAAAAAGGAGCCCGAAAGGGGTGGTGGCACGATGCGGACGTGCTTCCCGTCAATGGCTCCACCGCAGTTGGGGAAGTCCCACCGCCTGGCAAACTCCAATGCCACAGTCTGCCATTCCTGTGGCGTGGAAGGAAGCTGGGGAATCAAAGAAGATACAAAAATATTAGTACTAATAACATTGCAAGCAGATTATACAAAAACATTCATGGTCAACATAAGTATAACATTTTGTTTAAGGATTATTGAAAATTGAAAATAAAATGCACAATTCTCACATTGCTCACCCCCCTCTGATGGCCTATTGTTTTTCTTGGGGGGGGGGGCTAGATGAGTTTGGGACCCCCCCCAAAAATCACATTCTGGAAAATGTCGATACCATTTGAGGGGGGGGGGGACTACAATGGAGATGAAAAAATACATTGTTAACAGACTAGGCTAGATGTGTTTGGGCCCAGGAGAGCATGCTGGAGAGGTAAGTGAAGGGAAAAATGCATTTAGGCCAAAAAAAGACTTAAACAATTACAGCATGCATGGGGACAAATGGGACGTTCTCAGCATATTAAAATCATGCTAATTAGGGAAGGATGAAAGAAATACAATACATTATCATACATGGAATAGATAGAATGTGATATTAAATGCGAAAACTTACCCTGATATAGTCATCCTGCAGGACTTGGATGATGGCAGAACAAGTCTCTGGGAATATGACGCCCAGAGCCTAGGGCGAGATTCCTGTGGTGAACTTCAGGTCCTGCAGACTTCTCCCTGTCGCCAGGTAGTGTAACGCGGCGATGAGCCTCTGCTCAGCACTGATGGCTTCCCGCATAACGGTGTCCTGCCTGGTGATATAGGGGGACACCAAAGCCAACAGATGCTGAAAAACGGGGTCAGACATCCGAAGAAAATTCCTGTAGTCCTCAGGATTATTCTCCACGATCTCCCGCAGCAGAGGCATGTGAGAGAATTGGTCACGCTGGAGCAACCAATTCTTGGTCCATGAACTCCTCCTCACCCTGTTCATAGACTCGTCTTGGTCTTGGTCCAAGACAAGAAGACCAACAGAAACACAAAGTCGATGCACAACACGATCTCTACGATGAGAACGTATCCGCAACATGGCTAAAAAACGGTCGTCTGATCAGAACGAACTAAACAGAACGCACTGAAGTACAGCAAGGCCTATGAAGAACGACCTGAAAATCAGAAACGAGTGGACAAGAACGCACTGAAAAACAGATACGACCTGACTACTCGCCCTGAAAGACAAGATACGAACCCACAAGCACCAACTGAACCGCAGAAAACGAACTGAAAGCACGAAGTCTGAAAAGCGCGAATCGTCTCTTCCCAAACTTTAACTAACACGCGGCAACACGAGATTAGCAAAAGCAGCCCAAGGGAGGACGCCATGAGAATGGAACTTCCCCTTTATATTGCCGTCGTACATGTTGTACGTCACCGCGTTTTTAGACCGACGAGATTTTGGAATGACAGTGTGTATGCAAGGAAAGCTTCACAAGAATCTCGTCAAGCTTGACAAGAAACACGTCGAGAAAAACTACATTTTTTTTGCGACGAGAAACTCAGCCGTGTGTACGAGGCTTTAAAGTTTGTTGGATTTGTAGAGGGGGTTTTTTTGTATGGAAAAATTCAGATTTTAATTAAGTAAGTTGCTGAATAAATATGAAAGAGCAAGTGCTGAATAAGCAAAAGTGGCAGATAGACCCAGGGGCTCTTATTACCTAAGATGTATTACACATGCATCTTTAAAACTGGATTTGTATGGCAGGTGCCACCAGTTTTTTTTTTTAAATCACATGGACTTAAACCCACACGGGACAGACGCGGAACATGCAATATGCACAGATCTCTGTCTTTGTTAATGAGATCTGCTGGGGGTGTTGATTTGGTGAGCTTAAAATAAGGTGAAGCTAAATTTTAATTCACTGTGCAAAATATAACCAAGGAAATGCGCAAGAAATAAATAAAAAAAAAAGGGATTTTTGCTTGCACATGATTGGATAATTGAAGTCAGCACAACTTCCTCTCATTTGCTAAGCTAAATTAATTTTCTCATTGCAAATTGAATGTTGACTTAGCTTAGTAATTGAGGTGAAGTTGTGCTGAATTCATCTAATCATGTATGAGCAAAAATCCTTTTTTAATGTTCCTTGCAAGGGATTGTAAGCATATTTTAATTTTGTTACCTTTTATTCAATAGGATAAGTGACAATTCACTTTGAATGTAAACATTCACTACTCCTTTAGTAAATCAGTCTATGCATATAACAGCCTACATTTACCAAAGAGCCACACTGATTGCATACAAACACCTACCTAGTGACTAATGTAAAGTAGACAAAAATGTTAAAATGCATCTATTTTTCCCATGTGCCTTGTGCCATAGAAGTACTGTATATGGGCAGATGCTAAATCAATTTATTCAAGTCTCAAGTATGATATTAGTCATTTTCCTGTAAAACTGTTGCTAAGGTCAGAACATTTGTTTTATCATCTTTCCTCATTGTGATCTTTCTTTCAGAGCTCCTGTTTTATTTTCCAGCTGCTCTGGCACCCAGAGAAAATACTTTTGACTAGCTAAGGAATCTTCTAAATACTTTTCCATCTCTGCTCATATCTCAGCCCATGGCTGCGTCTGGATGGGAGATAAAAAGATGGAGCCCAGCCTAATGCAAGGAACAGTTGCCACTCAAGAATATCTTGTGAGCAATAATCTAATCCTTGCAGCTGTCTTTATTAAGAGTAGTCAGTATCTGCAGATGAAAAGGAAGAACATCTAATAGCTATATTAAAATACTTAGGTAGGCTTTAAAAATGGAGGGGTTGCCCTCAGGAACCCATAAGATGCTTATTTTCCGGTAATGAATTGGTGTGCACTTTATGCACAAAACAGGACTCTCTTTATTGTTGTCTCATTCATGTCTTCATATGATGTCTGTGTCTGTTCCTACCATCTTGTGGATTCCCACTGGGACATTAAATAGAATGTGTACTTTTTTTCATTATTATTATTTATTTTAGCTATGCTTTTCAATATACATATTAAACATAGTTAATCTGGTAGAAAAGAGTCCATCCAGTTCAACCCCCAGAAAAAAACACACACATACACACACACACATAAATAGAAAACCTCCACATACACAATCCTATACCCACGGTTGATCCAGAGGAAGGCAAAAAAACAAAGAAATAAAGCATGATCCAATTTGCTCCAGCGGGGAAAAAAAATATTTCCTGATCCCCCACGAGATAATCAGATACACCCCGGATCAACTTTACCTATAAATATTAATATGCAGCTATAGTTTATGCATTTATGAAAAAAATCCAGGCATTCTTCAAAACAATCTACTGTGCTGGCCAGAACCAGCGTCTATTCCACATTTTCACATCTCTTACTATGAAGTAGCCTTTCCATATTTGGAGGTTAAATCTCTTTTCCTCCAGATGTAAAGAGTGTCCCCTTGTCTTCTATGATGACGTTAGAAGGAATAACCCTACACCAAGTACGCTACATGGACTATTTATGTATTTATATATGTTGATCATATCCCCTCTTAATCTCCTCTTCTCAAGAGAATAAATTCAGTTCTTCTAATCTTTCCTCATAGCTGAGCTCCTCCATGCCTCTTATCAGTTTGGTTGCCCTCCTCTACACTTTTCCCAGTCCCCCCTTATCCCTTTTGAGAACTGGTGCCCAAAACAGAACTGCATATTCCAGATGAGGTCTTACTAAGGATTTGTACAGGGGCAAAATGATATCTCTCTCTCTCTGCAGTCCATACCGCTTTTAATACAAGAAAGGATTTTGCTCGCTTTGGAAACCGCAGCTTGGCATTACATGTTATTATTAAGCTTATGATCTACCAAAACCCCCAGATCATTCTCCACCATTGACTCCCCCTAGTATGTATTACGCATGAATATTCTTCGTCTCCAAGTGCATAATTTTACATTTATCAACATTAAACCTCATTTGCCACACAGTTGCCCAATAAAACAGAGCATTGAGGTTGGCTTCTAAATTGGAGACCTCCTGTAAGGACATTATTCTACTGCATAGGTTGGTGTCATCTGCAAAGACAGAAATTTTATTTATAATCCCCAGACTGTAATTTTTAAATATATAAAAAAGTAAGTGTCCCAACGCTAAACCTTGGGGTACACCACTCATAAGCTTAGACCAGGGGTTCCCAACCAGTGGCCCGGGGGCCACATGTGGCCCGCGGAGCCCTTTGATGTGGCCCGCGACCTCCTGCTCTGGGATGGTGGGTTGGCAAGCCCATATCGCAGGTTGTCGACCCGCCATCCCCAAGCATCAGTGTTGTGAATGAAGCCAGTGGTAGAGGAAGCAAGCGGCTGTGGAGCAGAGTGCATAAGCCAATGCTTCCTGTAAAGCACCAGCTCCTGTCATAGGCGGAGTTATACCAAATGCACTTTGCCTTGGACAGCAACAGCCAGCGATACCTGAATAGAAGACTGTTATTAAAGGTAAGTTTATTACTAAAATCACAGTGTGTGTTGTGACAGCAGGAAGGTAAAGTCACCTGGTTGCATCCAGGGGGGTAGATATATTTCGCCCAGATTCAGGCTTTACGCTGACTTATACAGCTAGGTGGAGAGTTGTATAAGCCCAGCTGAGACTAGTGGGCTCATTGATGACTCATACCTCTAGGGAGAGGGCTGGGCGTCGTGCAGACAGGGAGTTGATGAGGCCAGCTGAAGCTTGTCAGCTCATTTAGGCCTCTATAAAAAACTCCCAGATTCATTAGATGTTAGCTCATGCCTGGAAGCAGACCTGTGTGGACTGTCTAGGGAGAGTGAACCCCTGTGCGGTGAGAGAAAGCCTGTGTGGCTATATTTTGCTTGGACATTTAAAACCAGGGACTAGGACAGCACTAGGCTGATCCCAGTCGTTAGTTAGGAAACCTGTAAGTTTAGTCAGAGGTCAAGTTGACCAGGATTTATTTTGTTTATGTTTTTTTTGCCTTGCTGTGTTTTTGTCACTGTAAATAGAAAATAAACCGCACCTTTTTGATTTTGAAAACCACAACCTCCGTCTGCTGGGCCTGTTTTGGGTGGGGAGCCCATCCCGGGGGTCACACATACCCGCTGCCGAGCTAGCCCCCTCACAGTGTGTATATGTGTGTATGTATATATATATATATATATATATATATATATATATATATATATATATGTAGCAGGGTCCTAAATTTACGGGTAGTGTTTGAGTGGTATTTATGCTCAAACACCTTAATTGTTAGGACTTATCCATAATTTTGTCCGCAGGTGGAGTATCAGTGTACAGTTCCCTGTGGCCTGCGGGTGGTGCTGCCATGGTGGGCCAGGGTTGAACTGCTGGTACAGTGCTGTGCCTTGTGTGTCCCCTCTCGGCGATCGTATGGTGGCAGTGGTTAGCCTGCTGTGCATACCGGGAGAGAATATAAAAGGGGCAGACGCTGCCTGGTCGGGGGTTAGTTTTCCACCCCAGGATTGGGGTTCCAGTTTGCTTCCTGGGGGTCCTACTCCCGGGGGAGGAGTGGGCGCTCTTTGTCCACCCTGGGCACCTTTAGCCCAGGGGTGGTGGTCGGTGAATCAGTCCCAGGCACCTTTAGCCCTGGGGCTGCAACAGGAAAGCTTTGGGCCCAGCGCCTTTGGGCTGGGGCCTACCAAGGATCGAGGAATCTCAGGGTGCCACCTTGTGAGGGGACCTGCATCTTAGACGAGGAGGCCTGGGAAAGACCGTTCCGAGGGACTGGTGAGAAGTCACGGTGAAGGAAGGGGCCCGGTAACTCTCTGGAGGGATGTCTTCTCCTTAAACCAGGTCTGTGGCAGAGACCAAGTTCACCAGGTCTGTGGCAGAGACCAAGTTCACCAGGTCTGTGGCAGAGACCAAGTTCACCAGGTCTGTGGCAGAAACCAAGTTCACCAGGTCTGTGGCAGTGACGAAGTTCATCAGTTTGTGCAGAGACTGTATATCTAGTTAGAGTGCCATTCTGGCTGCTAGTCCCCTCTCTAGGGAGACTATCCAAATGGGCTGAGTCTGCTTGAGAAGCCGAGCAGTGAAGTGTATTTCGTTTGTGCCTGGACCTCTCTCCCACACCTTATGCTGTCCTGTTCCCCCTCCAACCTTTCTGTCTAGCCCATCACTTCCAAGATCGGGACATATCTTACAAGTTTTAGCTAACCCTCTTATTTTCTCTAGTATTCTCTTCTCACTTTTCCTCTTATCATCTAGTCACTAGATGATAAGAGGAAAAGTGAGAAGAGAATACTAGAGAAAGTAAGAGGGTTAGCTAAAACTTGTAAGATATGTCCCGATCTTGGAAGTGATGGGCTGAAAAAGCCAGGTAGGTTTTCATATAGCATAATACATATGGTATGTATGGTCTGATTCAGGGTAACAAGAAATTACAAGGGTCTTAAAGTATATGTGACTCCTTACCTTTAAAGCAGTTTTTTAGACAGACCCGATCGGATCATCCATTGCTTGCCCTCTATGGAGCGGCGGGTGTCAACAGACATGTGTGCGTTGACACGCGCCGACATCCAATCTGATCCTATCCATTGTGTTTGTGCTTTAAACTTATCTCAGAAGTCGTCAGTTCCTATTTAATGCCCCGCTCCAGCCTGCCGCCTTACCAACACCCTTCCATCCTCTTAACAGCCCCAACTAATTGCTGCCATTAAACATGACAAAAAATACCTAGATGTCCCTCTTACTCAGCTAAATACATTGATGTGATGTAACATTCTAGTCCTGAGTCTTCTCTCTTCCTTTGTGTAGTGATAGGCTATCACTGCCAATAATGCTGTCACCACTAATTATTGATTCTCCTCATTCATTATAAGAGAAGTGTGGTCATTTATACTCACCTAGATGGATGCAGAATCGATCCAATGCTGCATCTGTCCCCTGCCATCTCTGCAGTGAGAACTGAGTGATCAAAACCACTGATCGCTCAGTTCTCTCCTCCACTCTGAGCAGAGAGCCGTGACTGTCAGTCACCGGCTCTCTGCTCTGCACCTCCAGTGCTCACTGGAGCTTTGGACTGTGGGGAGGGCGGGAGGGGCTAATTCCCGCTTTCAGCAGATAGTGGAAAGGCTGAGCCAGGTGCCAGTACAGGCATCTGGGTAGATCTCGACCATATGGACCAGCTGAGTGATGTCAGCCAATAGTGGACTTTAGCCTGCTGTTGGCTGAAAACAGGTCACAGAATGGACTGCACTCCTGTAATCAATAGTAAGTATAGCCAAAATAGCCTTGACCATCCTTCTCCTTTAGGACCTTTATTATATAGATTAACATAACAAAGCTTTTTCCTAAATCCATTCAAGTTCTTGATTATATCTCAAGCCCTTATAAAGATGGAATGTTTTTGGCCCCTGAAACGGGCTTGATGTTTTTTTTTTTTTTTCATCTGTGAAGTAATTTGGACTCCTTACCATTCAGTCTGGCATTCATTCTACTGATGTTTGCTTTGGTTGAATTTCTGGGTACCCACTGTTGGGAGCTGCTTAAGAAGTGAACTCTTTTAATAATTATTCTCTTTTTTCAATTCCCAATATTGATAAAGTTTTAATTCCCAGAGCCTCTTGGATGTTATTTTTTGGAAGCTCTATAGACTTGCCTCAGTGATAAGGTCAGCAAAAGGGGACCGCCTGCAACGCCAGGTTGCTGGTCCCCCGTCTCTGGAAAGGGAGCTGGTTGGGACTCATGCGGCAGATTTAGGTAGAATTTTGCTTTGCAAGTTAATGGAAGGATAAAACAAAAACATGGATGGAGGAATCTTCCTGCTGAGTCTTTGTCTTCTGACAATGGGAAGACCTCCCTTCCGTCAGAATACACTGATCAGCACTGCTGGCTATAGCCTGCAGTGCTGATGGAACAGGGAAAACCCATCAGTGGTTGTACATAAGATGATCGGTACCAGCTGAATTTTGATCCATTTATAGCCGGTTTTACCCAGAGATTGGCTTTAACCAGCTGTGCACTAAAGCTGGCCATAGATGGGTAGAATTTCAAATGAAAATTCCTAAGAAAAGATTGTACTAAGAATGTTCACTCACTTTTCTAATCGTTAGTGGGTCAAATCAACATTCATATTTGAACGCAGTGACAAAATTTGAAGGAGCGGGATGGAAATATTTTGTTGAACAAACAAATTTCTGACAGTGTTATAGTATGTGGTTTTCATTTGATAAAGTTCATTCATTCCAAAACGATGTTAACAGAAAACAAAATCTTTTGAATGACATTTGAATGTTCTGAAAATTTTTGTATGAATTTTCCTTAGGTTCTTCTTTTATTTTCAATTCAATGATAAGGTAAACAGGACAAATAGAGAGGGTGAATCTCCATAACGGGAGCACAAACAGCAATACAAATCTGACAGGTGTTCTAATCCTTCTCCACTTTGTCCAAAAGTAAAAAAAGTTTTGCCTTTAGTTGTACTTTAGGTTGCAGGTGATAAAGGTCAGGATTCAAAATAGAAATGGCAGAAACACTGTGTTGCATAAAGCGGTATTAAACCTCAAACCAAAAATGTATTATATTGCAGATTACCAATCATTAGACGCAGTGCCGGCCCAAGACATTGTGCTGCCTGGTACCAAGAATGAAATGCTGCCCCCCCCCCAAAAATAAAATAAAAAATCATGCCCACCAAAATGCCCCACATCCATTATTTAACCGAATCAGGATTTTTAAAAATACAGTGCTCGTATTGCGAAACGCTCGTTAACCACGTTACTCGCAATCCAAGGTTCCACTGTATCAGCAAATTACAGTTAAAAGTGGTAAAAGTGGAGCAATCATCAAGGGGCACACCTAGGACTCTGGGAATGTGGGGGGACTCTGATGACCAGGCAGAGACTACCTTCCGCAGAAAGAATACACTAAGGTAAGGGGGGGTGGGGTAATGATATAAGGGGGAAACCTTTATATCAGTGCCCCCTTACATTATTGTATTCACACCCCCCTTACATCAATGACCCCCCCCCCCTCAGATTGGCCAGGCAGCGCCAGAGCCATCTTAAGAGCATCATGGGCCCCTGGGCAAAGTGATGCTTTGGGGCCCCTACAAGCTTGTCCCAATTTACGCACCTACTCTCAAGAATGAAAGTACAATATTTCTACTTTACAGCGTGTCACTTGCCACAGGTCCCTTGTCACCAGATTCAGCATGCCACTTGCCCCCGGTCCCTTGTCACCAGATTCAGCATGCCACTTGCCCCCGATCCCTTGTCACCAGATTCAGCATGCCACTTGCCCCCGATCCCTTGTCACCAGATTCAGCATGCCACTTGCCCCCGATCCCTTGTCACCAGATTCAGCATGCCACTTGCCCCCGATCCCTTGTCACCAGATTCAGCATGCCACTTGCCCCCGATCCCTTGTCACCAGATTCAGCATGTCACTTGCCACAGTACCGTCACCAGATCAGCGTGTCACTTGCCACCCATCCCGTCACCAGATTCAGCGTGTCACTTGCCACGGTTCCTCTCCAGAGACACAGCTGCTCTCCCCACTTCTGACAGGAGGAGGGAGATAGGCGAGAAATATAGCCCTCTTCTGGCAGAGGCCTGGGTGACAGCAGGGCAGAGGACTGGGTGACAGCAGAGGGACTGGGTGACAGTAGGGCAGAGGACTGGGTGACAGCAGGGCAGAGGACTGGGCGACATCTGGGGGCTGGGTGACAGCAGGGGGACTGGGTGACAGCAGGGGGGCTGGACGACAGCAGGGGACTTGGCAACAGAGGACTGGGTGACAGCAGGGGACTGGGCGACAGCAGGGGCACTGGGCGACAGCAGGGGACTTGGCAACAGAGGACTGGGCGACAGCAGGGGACTGGGCGACAGAGGACTTGGCGACAGCAGGGGACTGGGCGACAGATGACTTGGTGACAGCAGGGGACTGGGAGACAGAGGACTTGGTGACAGCAGTGGACTGGGCGACAGAGGACTTGGCGACAGCAGGGGACTGGGTGACAGAGGACTTGGTGACAGCAGGGGACTGGGTGACAGAGGACTTGGTGACAGCAGGGGACTGGGTGACAGAGGACTTGGTGACAGCAGGGGACTGGGTGACAGAGGACTTGGTGACAGCAGGGGACTGGGTGACAGAGGACTTGGCGACAGCAGGGGACTGGGTGACAGAGGATTTGGCGACAGCAGGGGACTGGGTGACAGAGGACTTGGCAACAGCAGGGGACTGGGTGACAGAGGACTTGGTGACAGCAGGGGACTGGGTGACAGAGGACTTGGTGACAGCAGGGGACTGGGTGACAGAGGACTTGGCGACAGCAGGGGACTGGGTGACAGAGGATTTGGCGACAGCAGGGGACTGGGTGACAGAGGACTTGGCGACAGCAGGGGACTGGGTGACAGAGGACTTGGTGACAGCAGGGGACTGGGTGACAGAGGACTTGGTGACAGCAGGGGACTGGGTGACAGAGGACTTGGTGACAGCAGGGGACTGGGTGACAGAGGACTTGGGGACAGCAGGGGACTGGGTGACAGAGGACTTGGCGACAGCAGGGGACTGGTTGACAGAGGACTTGGCGACAGCAGGGGACTGGTTGACAGAGGACTTGGTGACAACAGGGGACTGGGTGACAGAGGACTTGGTGACAGCAGGGGACTGGGTGACAGAGGACTTGGTGACAGCAGGGGACTGATTGACAGCAGGCAGAGGACTGGGAGAAATTGGGTTGAAAACTTACAGAGAGGACAGTGCTACAGGAAAAAACAGATACCATCTTGATCTTTGACAGCTAACAGAACTTTTTTACTTCTATGTAAAAGTCTAAAGATAGAAGTAGTAAAGCTGATGAAGCTCAAGATGGTATCTGTTTTTTCCTGTAGCACTTTCCTGAGTGTAATGCCGCGTACACACGATCGTGATTCACGGCGGTGAAAACACCGCCGTGAATCACGACAGGAAAAACGAGGGAACGGCTTGTTCCCTCACACACGGCCGTTTTTCCCATCATTTTTTCTCTTGACGAGAAAACCGACCATGTGTAGGCTCCGCGGCAGTGTTTCCCTATGGGAAAACTGCTGCGGAAAAAAATGACAGGAATCACGACGAGAAAAATTATAGCATGTTCTAATTTTTCTCGTCGTGATTAATGCCGTTTTTCCCGTTGGGAAAAACGGCAGAAAGTCCACAGACGATCGTTTTTCTCGTCCAAAGGAAAAAATGAAATTTTTCTGGACGGGAAAAATGATCGTGTGTACGCGGCATAAGAAATCGAGCAGAGCAGTTTTCAACCCAATTTCCCTCAGTCCAGTAGCTACATAAAAAATAAAACAGCATTTTAAGAGCCTTTTTTTTTTGTACCTCCATGTTGCTCTGCCCAGAAGGACCGTGCGATCATCCCTGAGGCCGGCCGCTCCGTCCCCCCAGTGACAGGCGGGGTCACCCCTTGCCTGGCCACACCCCCTCACGAGTACCGACCAATGTCAATGAAGGAGGCGGGCCAGCTCCTCGGCATCAGAGCCCTGAGCCGCCGAACAGCTCTGCAGCTTGGGGAGCCGGGGGAGGGATCTGTCACTGTACTGCATGCGATAGTTCCCTCCCCGCGCGCCCGCACAATCCCCAGCAGCAGACATTCCCTCTCCACCTCTGTTACACACTGCTGCAGGTGCGCGGCCCTGGAGGAATCGAGCTGGTCTAGGAGGAGGGTGGGACTTTTCTCACAGTGCAGTTTTCACACTGAGCTATGGACCGTGACACACAGCGGTTATGTGTAACATCATGTAGTGGAGGGGAAGGAGGGAGCGGCAGGGCGGCAATTTGCCTCTCAGTGGAGCGGGCGGAACGGGATGGCGGGCGGCCGGCAGTTTGCCGCCCCCCTGAAAGTGCCGCCTGGTACAATGGTACCATCGGGTCCCATGGTAGGGCCGGCCCTGAATTAGACGTGGTGGCTGCATTTTTTTTTTCTGGGGGTTTTTCCTCTCTGTTTTTGCTTTTTGATCCTGCCAGTAACACACCTCCTGTATTAGAGTGCCTCTGCCCTGGATAAATGAGCAGAGGGGCAAAGCAGACAGCAGCATTGTCAGTTTGGGGGGGTGGGAGTGTTAGATAGACTAGCAGATTTAAATACATCAACAAATTAAAGCCAATCTCCAGCTAATACTTGATAGTCAGTTACAGTATTTTCCTTTTAGAACAAATACATAAAAACTGATCATTGTAAGCAGCCCTGTCAGTGGAAAATGGTTTGCTCATCCCTGTAAACTGACAAATCTGGCACCTTTGGACAGCAGCATTGTCAGTCTGGGAAGAAGGGAGTGTCAGATGTACTAGCAGATTTAGATACACTAACAAATTGAAGCTAGACTCCAGCTAATGCTTTATAAGCAGTTACACTGAAGCCCTGTACACACAATCGGATTTCCTATGGATTTTAAACCAATGGATTTTTCCATCGGAAATCCGATGAAGCTGACTTCCATCAGTCTTGCCTACACACCGTCAGTCAAAAAACTGATCGTCCCAAACGCCGTGACGTAAAACACTCCGAAGAGCCGAGAAAATTAAGTTCTATACTTCTGAGCATGCGTCGACTTGATTCTGAGCATGCATGGGTTTTTTATCCGATGGAGTTCCCCACAGACGATAGTAATTTGCTATCGTTTTTTTTTTCCATCGGATAAATTTAAAACATGTTCTATTTTTTAACACCGATGGAAAAAAGACAGATGGGGTCCACACACGATCGGTTTGTCCGATGAAAAAAGTCCATCGGACTGTTTTCATCGGTGAATCCGATCGTGTGTACACGGCTTAACAGTTTTTGCAGGGATAAAGGTTTTACATAAAAATATACAAAAATGATCACTGCAAGCACCCTGTCAGTGGTAAATGGTTTGTCATAACCCTCCAAATGCTACTTATGCAGGACAGCTTGTTCTGTTGAAAACAACAGACTTACTGGGAGGATCGTCAGGTGAAAATAGAAGTAGGAAAGCCTAAAAAAGAAAACAAATACAGCCACCATAGCTAAGAATTGGTAAGCTGCGATATATTAAATATTTACTTTGGGGTTTAATAACGCTTTAAGTTGTTTTTTATGTAGAATTTGGATTTCTCACTATAGTATAGCTATCATATAAACTATATGTACAGGGACAGTGGTGGCTAATTGATTAGCACTCCACAATTAAAAAAATACATTCTGACTTTAGATGTAGAGCAGTGTTAGTTTTGGCATCAAATTTCGATTTAGTTTTAGTCATAGTCTTTTGACTAAAAAATACTATTTTAGTTTTAGTCATATTTTAGTTATCTGCAATTTTTTTAGTTTTAGTCGTATTTAGTCGACTAAAATCTTCAGTACATTTTAGTCGACTAAAATCATTTTAGTTAACTAAAACTATTTTAGTTGACTAAAATGTAATGGGTTTAGGTTAATTGTAATGCATTATTTAAGCATTTTCCTAGAATTTTAAAACCTAAAATATACTCCTGGAGTAAAAAAAAATCTAAAATCATGTTATTATTTATGAAATTAAGGTTTGAACAAACGACAAAGACACTCTGGACGGTGGTCTGTGAAGGCCTATAATGCTGTACAGGGCTCTGGACGGTGGTCTGAGGAGGCCTGTAATGCACAGTGCTCTGAGATGGTGGTCTGAGAGGCCTGAAATGCTGCATAGTGCTCTGGACGATGGTCTAATGGGAGGCCTGTAATGCACAGTGCTCTGGAATGGTGGTCTGAGGAAGCCTGTAATGCACAGTGGTCTGAGAGGCATGTAATGCTGCACAGTGCTCTGGACAGTGGTCAGAGGGGAGGTCTGTATGGCACAGTGCTCTGGACAGTGGTCTGAGGAGGCCTGTAATGCACAGTGCTCTGAGATGGTGGTCTGAGAGGCCTGAAATGCTGCATAGTGCTCTGGACGATGGTCTAATGGGAGGCCTGTAATGCACAGTGCTCTGGAATGGTGGTCTGAGGAAGCCTGTAATGCACAGTGCTCTGGGACAGTGGTCTGAGAGGCATTTAATGCTGCACAGTGCTCTGGATGGTGGTCAGAGGGGAGGCCTGTATGGCACAGTGCTCTGGACAGTGGTCTGAGGAGGTCTGTAATGCACAGTGCTCTGGGACAGTGGTGTGAGAGGCATGTAATGCTGCACAGTGCTCTGGACAGTGGTCAGAGGGGAGGTCTGTATGGCACAGTGCTCTGAACAGTGGTCTGAGGAGGCCTGTATGCACAGTGCTCTGAGATGGTGGTCTGAGAGGCCTGAAATGCTGCACAGTGTTCTGGACGATGGTCTAAGGGGAGGCCTGTAATGCAGTGCTCTGGAATGGTGGTCTGAGGAAGCCTGTAATGCACAGTGCTCTGGGGCAGTGGTCTGAGAGGCATGTAATGCTGCACAGTGCTCTGGACGGTGGTCAGAGGGGAGGCCTGTATGGCACAGTGCTCTGGACAGTGGTCTGAGGAGGTCTGTAATGCACAGTGCTCTGGGACAGTGGTGTGAGAGGCATGTAATGCTGCACAGTGCTCTGGACAGTGGTCAGAGGGGAGGTCTGTATGGCACAGTGCTCTGAACAGTGGTCTGAGGAGGCCTGTATGCACAGTGCTCTGAGATGGTGGTCTGAGAGGCCTGAAATGCTGCACAGTGTTCTGGACGATGGTCTAAGGGGAGGCCTGTAATGCAGTGCTCTGGAATGGTGGTCTGAGGAAGCCTGTAATGCACAGTGCTCTGGGACAGTGGTCTGAGAGGCATGTAATGCTGCACAGTGCTCTGGACGGTGGTCAGAGGGGTGGCCTATATGGCACAGTGATCTGGACAGTGGTCTGAGGAGTTCTGTAATGCACAGTGCTCTGGACGGTGGTCAGAGGGGAGGCCTGTATGGCACAGTGCTCTGGACAGTGGTCTGAGGAGTTCTGTAATGCACAGTGCTCTGGACGGTGGACTGAGGAGGCATGTACTGCTACACAGTGCTTTGGGCAGTCTGAGGAGGCCTGTAATGCACAGTACTCTGGACGGTTGTCTGAGGAGCACGGTAATGCTGCACAGTGCTAAGCACGCCACGCCACTAAGCACGCTACTTTGCTTGTTGAGAGGGGAAACACTCACAGGCTTTACAGGAGGAGCACCGAGGAAACCGGAAGTTCACGTAGGTAAATGTCCCTTCTTCACATTTCTGTTCCATTTCATTTGTAGACGAGAATGGAATTGATTTTAATCATAGTTTTTGCAATTGATGAAAATGTGGGGTAATTTGCGGTTAGTTTTCGTCACTGGAAACATGCCACTGACAAAAATTATGACAAATGTTTTTGGCAACAAAATTAACACTGATAACTGAGTAATATGTTGCTTTATGTATGTGACTGGTCAACATTGCACACCATTTTAAGAATGCAACAGTTTCCTAGTTTGAGAATTCATAAGTACATTATGTTATATAATTGCTTAAGGAATTTGGAAACATCCTAAAAGTTTGTGAAGACATACACTGTGCACTGGTGTGCAGTCATGTTGGGACAGGAAGGGGCCATCCCCAAACTGAAATTGTCCAAAATGTCTTGGTATGCTTACGCCGTAAGAGTTCCCTACACTGGAACTAAGAGGCCAAGCCCAACCCCTGAAAAACAACCCCACAGTATAATCCCCCCTCCACCAAATGATTTGGACCAGTACACAAAGCAAGGTCCATAAAGACATGGATGAGCGAGTTTGGGGTGAAGGAACTTGACTAGCCTGCACAGAGTCCTGACTTTAACCCAATAAAAAACCGTTGGGATGAATTAGAGCGCCTTCTCATCCAACATCAGTGCCTGACCTCACAAATGCTCTTCTGGAAGAATGGTCAAACATTACCATAGACAAACTCTTAAACCTTGTGGGCAGCCTTCCCAGAAGAGTTAAAGCTGTTATAGCTGCAAAGGATGGGCCAACTCAATATAGAACCCTACAGACTAAGACTGGGATGCCATTAAAGTTCATATGCGTGTAAAGACAGGCGTCCCAATACTTTTGGTAATAGAGTGTATGTGTAAACTGGCATATTCCCTAGACACCAACATGCTACAACTAATGTAACCAATACATCTCAGTAGGTGTGATGCCGCGTACACACGATCATTTTTAATGACGTGAAAAATTAAATTTTTTAAAATGGTCATTAAAAACGATCGTGTGTGGGCTTACCAGCATTTTTCCCGATAAGAAAAACGCAGAGAATCATGACGAGAAAAATTAGAACATGCTCTAATTTTTCACGTCGTTTTTTACATCGTTGTTTTTCTCGTCATGAAAAACGGCTGTGTGTGGGCTTTAACAACGTGCAAAAAAATGCGCATGCTCAGAATCGGGAGCGCTCTTTCTGGTAAAACTAGCATTTGTAATTGAGATAGCACATTCGTCACGCTGTAACGGACTGAAAAGCACGTGGCTGAAAAGCGCGAATCGTCTCTCAACAAACTTTCCTAACATGAAGGGTGGCGCCATCCGAATGGAACTTCCCCTTTATAGTGCCGTTGTACGTGTTGTACGTCACCGCGCTTTACTCGAACATTTTTTTCCATGATAGTGTGTAGGCAAGGCAGGCTTGAGAGGAAACACGAAAAATCACGTCGAGAAAAATGCTGGTTTTTTCAATGACATTAAAAACGATCGTGTGTACGCGGCATCAGATTTCACGGCCAGTGAAGATCACTTTTGGAAATTCAGATATTTTCATTTGTGCTATATATGTTAAATGCACATAATTCAACTACCATTGTGTTATAATGTTATTCATGTCTAGCATGCAAATGTTACCCTTTGAAAGTCACGCTGTGTGAAATTCAATGCATGTGTATTTTTTTTTTTGCATTTTTGGCATATCCTGCTGGCGCACAGAACCCGCAATGTGTTTATTGTTACGCATAGTAAACAGAGCAATAAAAACACGTTGATGTCAGCCTTTGTCAGCTGTGCAACTTGACTCGCACATTACATCTGGCCACAGTCGCAGGGATTCTGAGAGATTAGCGGTTAATATAGATCATTCTGAAAGTAGATGGTGAAGGCAGGGGGCTGTGAGAATAAATTAACAATTCGTATGAAGGTGTGAAGAGTTGTAGGTGGACGGTTATTTTTTGAAACTAAATATAGAAGGCTGATCTTCCATACCGGTAAGACCAAGGCTGAAAACATGCTTATTTTTCTTGAATTTAATGAAATGCCAGAGGCATGTACAAGTCAGGTGACTCTGCTTCAACATCTGAATCATGGCCCTTTCATTATCCACAAACATCTTCCACTGTGTCATTTTTAAATACGTTTTACTTGTTCTAATACTTATGTGCTAGATGCTTAAAGCGAAACTAGACTTATTCAATCAACACTATTTTTAATCAATATGCTGCTAGCATTAATAAATAGGGAAGAAGGTATATTATAATATAGTCTATTATATTTACTTTTTTTCTTTTTTTTCTTCCATTGCTTCTTGGTTTCTTGCCTAGGCCAAAAATGATGTCTTTGTGGGCATTTTTGAGCTAAGAGCAGATAGATTCCAGGAAGTTAATGCTACATGAATCATCTGCCCTTACTCAAGATGGCCATGGATAAAAATAGGGATGCACTGATACCAGTTTTTTAAGACTGAGTACAAGCACTGATACTTTCTCTCAATTTTTCACGTACCTGACTGTGGAGCCTGAGACGACGAGGGTGGCCTTTTGCACAATTCCCGTCCAAGCACCCCTGGTAGTGGAGACAGGGACTGCTAGGGCAGTGGAAGGGTGCAGGTGCCTGGCAGCTGTAGCTGCTCATTTGTAGAAATCTCTTTTCACTTTGGCATCAAGAGTACATTTCTCTTGATCGCTGTTAACCACTTCAGCCCCGGACAATTTGGCTGACCAAAGACCGGGCCACTTTTTTGCGATTCGGCACTGCGTCGCTTTAACTGACAATTGCGCAGTCGTGCGATGTGGCTCCCAAACAAAATTGACGTCCTTTTTTTCCCACAAATAGAGCTTTCTTTTGGCGGTATTTGATCACCACTGCGGTTTTTATTTTTTGCGCTATAAACAAAAATAGAACAACAATTTTGAAAAAAATTCTATATTTTTTACTTTTTGCTATAATAAATATCCCCCAAAAATACTGTATTTATTGGCGTGTAACTCTCACTTTTTTACCCTGAAAATAGAGGGTAAACTGTGCCTGCATGTTATACGCAGGGGGCTGTGGAAAGTTTTTTTCCTGAAACTTCCCTCTTAAAGTTAGGGTGCGTGTTATACGCCTGTGCGTGTTATACGCAGATAAATACGGTATATAAAAAAACATTTTTTTTTCCTCAGTTTAGGCCGATACATATTCTTCTACATATTTTTGGTAAAAAAAAAAAATCGCAATAAGCGTTTATTGCTTGGTTTGCACAAAAGTTATAGCGTCTACAAAATGGGGGATTGTTTTATGGCATTTTTATTAATATATTTTTTTTTTACTAGTTTTTTATCGTGACTGCGACCTTATGGCAGACACATCGGACACTTTTGACACCATTTTGGGACCATTGTAATTTTTACAGCAATCAGTGCTATAAAAATGCACTGATTACTGTAAAAATTACACTGGCAGTGAAGGGGTTAACCTGTAGGGGGCGCTGAAAGGGTTAAGTGTGACCTAGGGAGTGATTCTAACTGTTAGGGGGCGTGGCTTGCCGTGACACGTCACTGATCGCTGTTCTTGATGACAGGGAACAGACGATCAGTGACATGTCACTAGGCAGAACGGGGAGCTGTTGTGTTTACACAAACATCTCCCCGTTCTTCAGCTCCATGACACGATCGCGGGACACCGGCGGACATCGAGTCCGCGGGTCCCGCGGGCATGGTCACGGAGCTTGCGGCAGGGTCGCGAGTGTGCCGCCGGCGGCGCGCGCGTTAGCGGCCACACGGCGGCAATTTAAAGGGGACGTATATATATACGCCCATTTGCGCAGCCGTGCCATTCTGTCTACGTAAAAAGTCGGGCGGTGTTCGGCAAGCGGTTAAAAGACAACAACAAAATGTACATTTACTTTGATTCAATAAATTCAAACCTCCAAGTTGGTGAATACTTTTGTAGGCATTTAATGAATCTCTTAGTTTTATTTAGTTGGCTTGCCTCCATGTTTGATAGTTTAAATAGTACCAGGTCCACTTTAAATGAACATTGTATTCTTTTGTTTCAAATTCTCTTGACCAGAAATGGTTAACAATCTGTCCTTGAAACAAAGTGACCTGGAAAACAGGCAGTGTGTTGGAGGTCAGAGATTGCTACAAACTCCGAGGGTCTCCAGCTTCCATTCATATTTAATGCTTCCTGTGCTACCAAGAAACCGGAGCCAAACCCATTGTACTGCCATCTCAATTTTAACTTGAACAAGATAAAGCCCCATTCACTTACAGAAAGTCTAATGTTTCAAGCAAAAGAGGACAAAGAGTCATTCTTGGAAGAGGTCTGAGCGTCATGGCTACTGTAACATGTTCCTTGTTCCTAGCTCATTCAAGACATGTCACTAGATATCAAACACACAGGCGGATAGTATTGCACTATAAGGCATTCCCTTGTATTTATTTCTAATCTCATACTAAACAGCTAAGTAACAGCTAATCTTATTTTAAGGATAGCAAAAAGGTTTTCAGCCGTATAATTTGTACATTTCACCTCTTCTTCCTTGTTACCTGTTGCACATTATTTAAAGGAAATGTATACTATTTTGTTTTTCTCTTTTTTTTTTACATGTGAGAATGAGGTCGGTTTAGCATAAATAATCTTATCAAGGAGTGCTTATAAATCAGGAGCCATTTTTAGTTTATCATCTATAGATATGCATAAAGGGGCAACCATGTTTATTGCTTACTTATTTAAGCATGAATGTGGGGAGGTGCGGTGTGGTTTGACGGCAGTAAACACAGAGTCCGGTTGCAGAGAACAGAACCTGTATTAATGCAGATTTCAGTAATTCACCCGATCACTCATGGCAATATCAGCAATGTGTAGCAGAGTAGGTCTCAGATGTACTGACAGCGTCTGTCTTGAGGGGCGGAATGCGGCCTGGGTGGTCCAAGCCCAAATGGGGAGGTCTCCAGAAGCATGGCATGTCCCTATCCTTTCCCTACTTGTTTGGAACCTCTCTCTAATCACTGTCCCTGTCAGACGGGTGACCTGTCCCTACAATACCCACACACAAAATACCTGCCAAGCCTAGAACCCTTGGCTCTACCTGACCGAAGATGGCTACTAGAGTCACATGGGGCAACAGCATCCAATTGGATAGCTTCCCCAGTAACCCTGGAAACCATAGAGGAACCATGTTCTTCTTAACTTCCTCTCCCCCTGCTATGCCCTATGTTGCTGCAGTTCAGCGCCACCTGCAGTGAAGAAAGTAGACTGCACCTGCCTACCTGCCCACACTAACAATCCCCACCCCCCACCCCCCTTTTGACAGATGATGTCCTCTGCATCGCAGCATGGTAAAAAGAAAAGTGAAAGATGCAATCAACATAATTAAAGCATAACAGGTACAGGTTCAAACAACATAATCAGAGTATCTTAGAGGAAGCTGGCTGCGGTTAGACCACAAAGGCCAACAGGCAACAGTGTTTCCTGGGGAGTCAGGTTGCTGGAAATCCTTTTCTGGCTGACACTCTGAGGTCACAGGGGAATGAGGGTAAATCAGGCCTTCCATACCCCCATCACCTGGGCCCAAGCCTGAATTCTCGGTTGATTGTGGACAGTCCATGGAACTTGCAGGAGTGGCTGGACTATCAAAAGATGCTGTCCTGGGGCTTTCTGCTTATACAGCAGGAGAGTCTGGAGGCTCGAGCAAGAGAGGAGACAGGTATCCTTAAACGGGGACTTCCTGTACAGGTGGGACATCCCCAGGATCAGTCAGCCCCCGATCGCCTGCTGGTTTGGCAGCAGTCACCCCTTAGTACACAGGGTCTTAGCAGATTGTGATAGTCATCTCTTGACGGGATTATGTCCTTCTGAGATTACATCACACGCTGGAGTCAGAGGGAAGGATTATTGTTCAACCTGATTGGGAGTATGTTCCCACTTGGGCTCCAGCTTACTGCCTTGCTCGTTCTTGGTATTTTTTACCAACACCCACTCCGGGTGCTTGATGTGATCCTCAAGGGTCTTGGAGAAGATAATGATATTGCAGTAGGCTAGTGAGATCTCTTTAAGACTGTTTAACCTGTGAAGAGATTGATTGGAGGGAGCATTTTAAAATATACTATAGGCACATGTACTGTAGATGAGGAGCATCATAAATAAAATCCACAATAAATGTATGTATTGCTAGCAAATCTAAAAGAAACCAATGCATATCAAGGGTTTACAGGCACCCACTGCTTCACAAATAATACATCTTGTGGGAGTATATTTAATTAGTTGGCGTGGCTGTGGGAATTTAAGCTTGGCATTGTGCTCTTACCATACAGGTCACTGTGATCTGGCTGTTGGTTTAATACTCAAATGTTTCATTAGGAAAATGCTTTTGTATTTTATTTCTGGTGCTACATTAGGTTATTCGCAGTGTGCAAAATAACATTTAATAAACTTTTCACAAACCTGGGCAACTTAAACTAAGCGGGACTTATCCCCATATGAGCTCCACCACCAGACAAGACCATCGCTTAGACAAACTGAGATGTTGCAGAAAGGAGGCGGTGAGAGAGCTTGACTCAGTATAGCTGGCTATACTGTATACTTAAAACAATAAAAATTGTCGCGCCAGGTATATCTGTAGCAGAAGCAAAAGGCACCTCTATTTTTGGCCGAAGAATTGTCTAGTGGAAATGGGTGGTAGGGCAAGTTGATATAGTTTGTAGGGTATAAAATAGTGGATACTGGAGTATTATGAGAGATATCATGCAAAGTCCATAGAACCTGGGTTTAACCTCAGGAGTAGCAGATTCGTTCTTTTGCTTATTCAGAAGAGGCAGCACGCTGGAGAGCAGAACAGACTCTAGGATATAAAAACATAAAGGACAAAGAGCAGCGCCATTCTGAGTGTAGCGATAAAGTTTAAAACAATTTATGCTGTAAGTAATGCACTCACTAGAAGGTAGTGATATACAGACACATCAAATAAAGTATATGAGATGGTTGCAGAGATCCAAGGAGGCATCGAGGAGGTGTGCTGTCATCAAACCCATCGGCGCCGGTGGTATCCGGTGTCCTGGGCTGGATGGGATAGGCTCAGCAGGAAATCTCTGAGGGGAAGACTGAATCATGCCCGGATGTGATGACAGCGCGCCACATCGATGCCTCATTGGATCTCTGCAACCATCTGATATACTTCATTTGATGTGTCTGTATATCACTACCTTCTAGTTAGTGCATTACTTATGCCGCGTACACACGTACGTTTTTCTTGCCATTTTTTTTCTTTATTGAATTTTTTTTTAGGGTTTATTAGCAGTCCCTAATTCCCATGATTCTTAGCTGCAGGGAATGTCCCCTTTCTCCACATGGTAATTTATTTTTGGGAATGTTTTTATTAGGCCTACATTTAAATTTGCCTTACCTAACCTCTCCAGCATGCTATCCTGGGGCCATACCCACCTTGCCTAGTCATTTCCATGTATTTTAATCTATGCTCCATCGTAGTGCTTTACCCTAAACGCCCCCTAAAGATTGCCTAGGAATCTTACATTTTTCACTAATTCATACAGAGTGCTACAGCCTTCATTTGTGATCTCCCCAACTCATCTTCAACCCCCCCCCCTTTTTTTTGTGGGGTTTGTTTTTGGTTTGTTGTTGCTTACTAATAATGTTGTAATTTTTCGGTTTCTCCCAATGTTGGCCATGAATGGTTTTCTTAAATCTACTTTCAATGTTTCTGTCTCAAAGTATACATTTTTTGTTAATTTAATTCAACAGTTCCCTTCTACGCCACATGAATGGCAGAATGTGGCATCGGAGTTTGCCCAACGATGGAACTTTCCAAACTGTGGAGGGGCCATCGACGGCAAACATGTTCGGGTCGTCCCACCATCCCATTCGGGATCCTATTATTACAATTATAAGGGGTTCCACAGCATCGTGATGATGGCAGTGGTGTCGACCACCTACGAATTCCTCTATGTGGACGTTGGCAAGAATGGCAGGATGTCTGATGGAGGAGTCTTTGCACAGACGGAGTTTGGGGAACGGCTCCTTTTGGATCAGCTGGCCTTGCCACCAGCGGAGCTGAATGTGGAGGGACTCCCATTTGTGTTTGTGGCGGATGAGGCGTTTGGCCTGGGTCCCCATTTGATGAGACCATTCCCGCAACGCACCCTCACCCCTGAGAGGAGGGTGTACAACTATCGGCTGGCCAGAGCAAGAAGGGTGGTTGAAAATGCCTTTGGCATCATGGCCAGCCGCTTCCGCCTGTTCCTCACCTCCATCCACCTTGCCCCTTACAAATGGAACCATGTTGTAATGGCTTGCTGTGTGCTACATTATTATCTCCGGGTGCATTCTACAAATTATCTGACTTTGACAGGGCCTGAGGCCTCATTAATGGAAGCAGAACATCTTGTGGCCCTGGAAGCTGGCCATCCAGGCTTGGCCCCCCAAACCGGACGTGAAGTCCGTGACAAATATTTGGATTATTTTGTGGGTAGGGGGGCCATTGAAATGCCTAATGACTTTTAACCTTATTATTTGGAAAAATTCAACTTTATTTTTATCAAAGATTGGTTTGGTGTTTTAATTTAATAATGTTTTATGTTTCTCGTAGGTTTACCTAGTGCACTTGTATTGCCATGTGTATTGTGCATTCTTAATTAGCCTTCATTGTCAGTGTAAACACAAAACATTGATTAGTTCACTTTGCACAACATTTACATAATGAAGCCACAATTTCTTGATAACAAAATACAATTTTTCATTATTTTTTAGGACAATTCCTTTTAAATGTAGATGTCCAAAAATGTTTTGGATGGTTAAAACGCATGAACAGCCATTCATACAAAAAAGATCTTTAAAAATATAGTGAAAAAATAAACATGTACTAGTCTTTAAAGGTTCAAAGAAAAACAAACCTGCCAAAACACAGCAAGTTCAACGGTATTATTTTTAAAAACATTATACACGCCCAAGCACAGCCATGATCTTTTGTAGCCTTTCCTCCACCCGCTTGGTATTTTCCCTGATCTCTATCAAGTCTTCCTTTCATTTTTTAAGGTCCCGACAGCAGACCATCAGGTATTGGAGCAGGATCTGGGCACTGTGATGTGTAAAATTTTTGGGGTCTTCGGCCAGAACTGCACCTACATTTAAAAAAAAAACATGTAGTATAGAATATGTAGGCCTACATCTATTAACCTGCATCTGTCTGGTTTGACACTGACCTGTTGAGGTGCCACTTTCCACTTCCACAACCTCACGTTCCTCTCCATCATGTGGGTCTGGGGGTATTGTTGAAGATGTTGGATTTAGAGGCTCATCTGACGTAGCTTTTTGAAGCCCTATGTAGATTGCAAGAAAAGGTATAGTTTCATTAGTAACAAAGATATTTTTGAGAAAATTAAACCATGAACAAATAATTTGTAAACATTATTTTGAAGTGTGGTCCATTTTTCAATGTACCCCCAGTGACAACCGGAACACATGATTGGATACATAGCCAAAAGCATAGCATATACTTTTTTTACCAAAGTTTGACACATTGTAACACCCCAAAGTATATACACAGGATCACCTGTGTGTGACACCCTCAAACTTTGGGGCTTTTGGCCCACACTTGTACTACTGCGTTCAGATGTTTTATCAGCTGCTGAGCATTCTCTCCCTTAACATTACCATGCATATCCTTTATTTTATTTAAAATTGTCCTTTGGATTTGATCCCCAAAAATAATTGTTTACCAAACTTGCTACCCCAAATAAAAATAAATAAATGGGTGTTCACACTGGATGAACCAAAAACATCGTTTTATGAACTGTACGGAGAAAGAGGTTTAATACGTCCGTTTACTGTGCAGACGAACCAGAAAGATGGTATCTTTCACTGTACTATATCAAAGACAAAAATACACGACATAATACAAGTAATAATCTCTAGCAGGGAAAATATCAAAAATATACTTACTTTTTCTTAAAACTTTCTTGATTCGTTTGTATTGGTCGGGTTCCCGCAACTTCAGATCAGACCATCGTTTTCTGAGCTGTTCCTTCGTTCTGCACACCCCGAATTTTTGGTGAAGACTTTTGACCACTTTGCCCATAATTTTTGTCTTGACCAGATTAGGCCTTTTATACGGCCCATGCTTGGCATCATAATCCTCCCTCTTCAAAATGGCAACCATCTCCACCATTTCCTCGAATGACATGTTGGATGCCTTATATCTCCTGGATCGGGATTTGGGCTCCTCAGGAATTTCATCCTCTGTAGAGGTAATCTCAGCCACCTGTGTCTCCGCCATGTTGCTAAGCACTACGACGAGCGAGAAGGGGCGGGGAAAGTACTATATCGAACGTCAGGGGCGGGGAAAGCGTGCAGAGTTTCACGCATGCGCAGTGTATATCAAGTGAAGATCCATGTGCCGAAAAAACATTTGGCGGGAGAGGGAGTTCGCAACGAACGTGTTGACCAAGGTACATAACATTTTAAGGATTTTGGTTTCCTCAGAGGAGGTTATTTGGGGCTTTTATATCTGTCCAAAATGCGGATTTGATGAATGTTGCCTGAAACAAATGTATTTTCTGGGTTCTTGATTTTACAGAGAGAATGAATACATTCAAAAACCCTGAGTTCATGGGGGAGTTCATTGATAAATGGAAGGAACTCCCTATCCTGTGGCAGACCAAAAGTGGGTCCAATAAAAACAAAACGGCCAGGACAGCAGCACTGGAGAGCCTGCTTGCATTTGTCCAAACCCAGATACCCACAACAACTCTCCAAGATGTGAAAACCAAAATTGGTACCATCAGGGGGACATACAGGACCCAGAGGAATATGGTCCTGAAGTCCCAGAGGTCAGGTGCTGCAGCAGATAAGGTTTATAAACCCACTCTGTGGTACTACAGCAAGCTATCTTTTCTGGATGACCAGCTGGAAGTGCGGGAATCTCTGTCCACCCTTCCCCCCAGAGGTCAATCCAGCCTTCCTTGTAGCCAAACCTCCAGCCTTCCTTGCAGCCAGCCCTCCAGCCTTCCTGGCAACCCTGCTCTGGCTTCCTCTGAGGATCAAGATCAGGCCCTTGAGGAAGCAGATTTGGATATATGGAGCCAGGTAAAGTATTGATATCTCCATGTATATGTTACAAAAGTGAGGAATTTAAATTGATGTTAGTATTGTTAGGTATTTAATGTTCGAAAATAAAAGGATTTAAAGAGCAAGATACAGTAGTGGTCAAATTTGATGTGGACAAGGCAACAATATCAGGAGGCGGAATCTCTGAAACTTTTCGAAATTTTCACATTCAATTCAAAAATGTCTTGAGGTGAACAATGTGTGTGATTGATGGTGGCAAAAAATAAATAAAGTTCCTTTCTTTTTTTACAGCCAGAGCAGAGCCAGGAAGAGGGTGATGTTGGGGACCAGGAGGAGGCAGGGCCAAGTGGCACCCAGGAGGAGGCTGGGCCCAGTGGCACCCAGGAGGAGGCTGGGCCCAGCACAAGAGCCCAGATGCCTCCCCTGATAATGAAACCACGAGGGCCAAGGAGAGGTAGGCAGGTGGAGGAGGAAACAAGAGCCTTTCTAAAAGAGGCTACTGCGGCCCTCAGAGAGGCACCCTCTGCTGAGGAGGGCTTTGCCGCAGTCCTCGCACATAAGCTTGGCCAAATGGACTTGCGGCAAAAGCTCTATAGTGAGACCCTTCTCCTGAAGATAATTAACAAGGGATTGCTCGGTGAACTCACCAAGTTCACCGACATCACGGAGGTTGTCCCTACTCCTCCACCTCCTCCTCCTCCTCCTACTACTCCTCCTGCCACAACCTCTCCTCCTGATCCCCAGCCTCCTAGGAAGAAACCAACCAAGGCTGCAGAGAAGGCTGGAGAGAAGGCTACAAGGAAGAGGAAAAAATAATGCCTGCTGTAGTACCACAGACTGGGGACATATATGACTTAGCTGCTGCGGTTCCTGACCTCTGGGAGTTCAAGCCAAGATTGGGCTCCTTTTTGATATCTTTCCATCACTAGTTTGGTTTTCACATCTTGGATGGTTGTTGTGGGGTCCAAGGGATGCACAAATGCAAGCAGGCTCTCCAGTGCTGCCATCCCCTTTAATTTGTTATGTTCCTAAATAAAGGATTCTTTTTTTTGGGCTTAAAATACTTGACTATGTGATTTGTAGTTCAAAAGAGACTTTGCTAGGGAGTAGGCAGGGACATTTCAAATAATATTATTGTTATTAACAAGGGACACAAACCTCCTTGAGGCAAAATGAGACAAATTTTGAAGGTTGGTGTGGTAACTTTACACAAGAATAATTTAAGCAAAAAAAAAAAAAGGCCCCAAAAAATTAATAAGCTAACTTAATTACTAAAATAAACTGCAAAAGCAAAACAAAAAAATATTTTGGATCTTTACATTTATTCAGGAATTTATGAGGGAGATGTGGCTTGAAAAGAATATTTTTCTATCATTAAATCAATTAGGAATTACTTTAGAAACAAGTTTGGCATAACTCTCAATGTCATTATCAAAAGAAGGTAATTGTTGAAGCATTCTCAAAAGAAGAACGGAATGCACAGCATTAAAACGATGCTATTAATTCAACCGTGACGAATGTGCCATATCTATTTCCAACGCTAGCTTTACCAAAACGAGCGCTCCCGTCTCATACTTGATTCTGAGCATGCGCATTTTTTTCACGTCGTTAAAGCATACACACTATCGTTTTTCACGTCGTTAAAAAAAACGACATGAAAAACGACGTGAAAAAAGAGAGCATGTTCGAAATTTTTAATGGCCGTTTTTCACGTTGTTAAAAATGCTCTGGAGCATACACATGATCATTTTTAATGGCCATTTTTTAAAATGGCATTTTTAACCACTTCCCGCCCAGTCAATAGCAGATTGATGTCCGGGAAGTGGTTCTGTTATCCACACTGGACGTCATATGACGTCCTGCGGGATAACAGCCGCCGCGCGCCCGGGGGGGGAGCGCATCGCGGCGATCGGTGGAGCGGTGGGACAGTCTGACCCACCGCTACACTGATCTCGGTAAAAAGCCTCCGTTGGAGGCTTTTTACCACGTGATCAGCTGTGTCCAATCACGGCTGATCACAATGTAAACAGGAAGAGCCGTTGATCGGCTCTTCCTCACTCGCGTCTGACAGACGCGAGTAGAGGAGAGCCGATCGGCGGCTCTCCTGACAGGGGGGGTTCGCGCTGATCGTTTATCAGCGCAGCCCCCCCTCGGATACCCACACTAGACCACCAGGGAAGCCCCCCAGGACGCCCCAGGAAGCCCCAAGCATGTGGATGGCCCCCATGGCCATCCACATGTAATAAAATAAAAAAAATAAAAAAAATATGCCAATCAGTGCCCACAAATGGGCACTGACTGGCACTATGATGGCACCACCACAATGTGTGGTGGCTGGCATTGCTGGACATCAGTGTCCATCAGTGCCACCTACTAGTGTCCATCAGCGCCACCTATCAGTGCCCATCTGTGCCCATCTGTGCCCATAAGTGCCCACCTATCAGTGCTCATCCGTGCCACCTATCAGTGCCGCCTATAAGTGCCCATCAGTGCCACCTATAAGTGCCAATCAGTGCCGCCTATGAGTGCCAATCAGTGCCGCCTATGAGTGCCAATCAGTGCCGCCTATGAGTGCCAATCAGTGCCGCCTATGAGTGCCAATCAGTGCCGCATACCAGTGCCGCCTATCAGTGCCCATCAGTGCCGCCTATCAGTGCCCATCATCAGTGCCCATCAGTGCCACCTCATTGGTGCCACCTCATCGGTGCCCATCAGTGTCACCTTATCAGTGCCCGTCAGTGCCGCCTTATCAGTGCCCGTCATTGAAGTAGAAAAGGTACTTATTTCCAAAAAAAAATAACAGAAACAAAGAAAAACGTCGTTTTTTTCAAAATTTTCGCTCTTTTTCTATTTGTTGTGCAAAAAATAAAAATCGCAGAGGCGATCAAATACCACCGAAAGAAAGCTCTATTTGTGGGAACAAAATGATAAAAAATTTGTTTGGGTACAGTGTAGCATGACCGCGCAATTGTCATTCAAATTGCGACAGCGCTGAAAGCTCAAAATTGGCTTGGGCAGGAAGCTGTATAAGTGCATGGTATTGAAGTGGTTAATGGCATGAAAAACGATCGTGTGTATGGGGCATTACAGCATAAATTGTTTTAAGCTTTATTGCTAAACTCAGAATGGCGCTGCTCTTTGTTCTGTATGTATTTATATACTGTATACTCGTTGAATTTCGTTCAAAAGGTTAGATTTTTTAATGTTCAGTGGTTTTCATTTCGATGTTCATGTGACATGAACATTCAAGGCACAGGATGAAAGAATTTACCTGAATGAACACATTTCTAACAGCTTATGTGGTTTTCAAATACTTTTGAACAACATTTGTAAGTCATTGAATGTACTGAGAATTTTTTTACAAATGTATGTATGGATATTTATAGAAATGTTCATTTGAAAATTTACTAGTATATACCCAGTTTACAGTGGAAGCTTTGCAGTTAAAATCGAACCTTTATTTCTTAGAATAATAAAATAATCTTTAGGCACTGTATTGTTGCTAAATATCGAATACATATAGCAGCTAGACATGTGCACTGCCAAAAAATTTGTTAGTTTTAGTTTCAATAGTTTTTTGTTTTTTTTTGGGTCATTCGTTATGATCGCAATTCGTAAATTTGTGCATTCGTAAATTCGTACATTCGTAAATTCGTACATTCGTAAATTCGTACATTTGTAAATATATACATTCGTAAATTCGTACATTCGTAAATTTGTAAATTCGTACATTCGGAAATTTGGAAATTCGGAAATCTGGAAATTCGAAATTCGAAAATCCGAAAACCCGAAAATTCAAAAATCTGAAAAAATAACTATTAAATTATAGGTATTGTAATTTCCTTTAAAATTTGGCTGTTAGCGAACGAAACGAATACAAATTTATCCGAAGTTACGCATAACCTGAAATAACAAATGCCACATCTAAACAAATGGAACGGAACCAATTAATAATTAATAATAATAATAAAACGTTTTTATTATTATTATTATTATTTATTATTATTATTAATTTATTACGTTCCATTCGTTTAGATACGGCATTCATTATTTCGGAAAACAATTTGTAACTTTGTTAAGTTCACTAACAGCCAAATTTGAAAGGAAATTACAGTACCTATAATTTAATAGTTAGTAATTTCCGAATGTACGAATTTCCGAATGTACAAATTTACGTTAAATGAGTTTTCGTTAATTCGGTAATTTCTGAATTAACTAATTTGTCGAAATTCGTTAAAAAACTAATTCGGAACAAAACGAATTGCACATGTCTAATAGCAGCCATCCTATCTTTCTCTGCAAACAATTGGCCTGTGCAATCAAATGTGGCTGCTCAGTCACTTCCAAGTATCGCTGTCACTGTCTGTTCAAAAAGCCCCCCCCCCCCCCTGTCTATCATGTCAGTTGCTTTCTCAGGAATGAGGGCGCATACGTGTCCTCATTCATAAGAGAGCTCCGACAGGGGAACCTGTGATGCAGCTTCTGGAAATGATGCCACTAGACACTCCCACTGACCACCATTAGAATGGAAATGAAGGGGGATAGCGGTCACATGGCTGGCAATAAATACCGCAAAGAAAAAGGAAGAAAATTAGATTTTTGCATTTTTGGGCATACCCACATTACATTACATTAAAGTGGTTCTAAAGGCAGAAGTTTTTGTACCTTAATGCATTCTATGCATTAAGGTATAAAACTTTCTGGGTGCGGTGTACCCCCAAGCCCTCCCCCCCATACTTACCTGAGCCCCATCTTGATCCAGTGATAAGCATAAGAGTAGTGGCTCTCCTGGGTCTCTCTCTCCTGATTGACTCACACAGAAGCGGGTCAGTGAGCCAATGAGGCGAGAGCAGGGGGCAGGGAGGAGCCGCGCTCTGTTTCGGACTGGACAAATGAAGCATGGCTTGGGAGCGAGCCTGCTATAGTGTCCCCATAGCAAGAGGCTTGATATTGGGGGCACTTGGAAGGGGGGCAGAGCCTGGACCACTGGCACGGGACCCAAAAAGAAAAGGATAGGGCTCCTCTGTGCAAAACCAATAAACATGTTTCTTATTTAAATGTCTTTTAATTTTTAAAAAAGCAAAAAAAAAAAAAAAAAACTTTAGTATTACTTTAATGATTGCAGTGAAAATGACACTTTGCTACAATGTAAAGTAGTGATTGTACAGCTTGTATGACAGTGTAAATTTTCTGTCCCCTCAAATTAGCTCAACACACAGCCATTAATGTCTAAACCGCTGGGAACAAAAGTGAGTACACCCCTAAGTGAAAATGTCCAAATTAGGCCCAATTAGCCATTTTACCTCCCCGGTGTTATGTGACTGGTTAGTGTTACAAGGTCTCAGTTGTGAATGGGGAGCAGCTGTTTTAAATTTGGTGTTATCGCTCTCACTCTCTCATACGGGTCACTGGAAGTTCAACATAGCACCTCATGGCAAAGAACTCTCTGAGGATCTGAATTTTTTTTCTTGCTCTACATAAAGATGGCCTAGGCTATAAGAAGATTTCTAAGACCCTGAAATTGAGCTGCAGCACGGTGGCCAAGACCATACAGCGGTTTAACAGGACAGGTTCCGCCAAACAGGCCTCGCCATGGTTGACCAAAGAAGTTGAGTGCACGTGCTCAGCATCATATCCAGAGATTGTCTTCGGGAAATAGACATATGAGTGCTTCCAGCATTGCTGCAGAGGTTGAAGGGGTGGGGGGTCAGCCTGTCAGGGCTCAGACCATACGCCACACACTGCATCAAATTGGTCTGTATGGCTGTCGTCCCAGAAGGAAGCCTCTTCTAAAGAAAGCCTGCAAACAGTTTTCTGAAGACAAGCAGACAAAGGACATGGGTTACTGGAACCATGTCCTGTGGTCTGATGAGACCAAGAGGAACTTATTTGGTTCAGGTGGTTTCAAGCATGTGTGGCGGCAACCAGGCGAGGAGTACAAAGACAAGTGTGTCTTGCCTACAGTCAAGCATGGTGGTGGGAGTGTCATGGTCTGGGCTGCATGAGTGCTTCCAGCACTGGGGAGCTACAGTTCATCATGAATGCCAACATGTACTGTGACGTACTGAAGTAGAGGATGATCCCCTCCCTTCAGAGACTGGGCCACAGGGCAGTATTCGAACATGATAACGACCCCAAACACACCTCCAAGATGACCACTGCCTTGCTAAAGAAGCTGAGGGTAAAGGTGATGGACTGGCCAAGCATGTCTCCAGACCTAAACCCTATTGAGCATCTGTAGGGCATCCTCAAACGGAAGGTGGAGGAGTGCAAGGTCTCTAACATCCACCATCTCTGTTATGTCATCATGGAGGAGTGGAAGAGGACTACAGTGGCAACCTGTAAAGGTCTGGTGAACTCCATGCCCAAGAGGGTTAAGGCAGTGCTGGAAAATAATGGTGGCCACACAACATATTGACACTTTGGGCCCAATTTGGACATTTTCACTTAGGGGTATACTCACTTTTGTTGCCAGCGGTTTAGATATTAATGGCTGTGTGTTGAGTTATTTTGAGGGGACAGTAAATTTACACTGTTATACAAGCTGAACACTCACTGCTATATTGTAGAAAAGTGTAATTTCTTCAGTGTTGTCACATGAAAAGATATAATAAAATATTTACAAAAATGTGAGGGGTGTACTCACTTTTGTGAGATAATGTATGTATAGTATATTATATAAATTACATGTAAAACTGATTGTACTACTGAAAAAATACATCTGACATGAGCTAACACTATACCATACATTGCCTTTAAAGTTTTGGCCGTGCACTTATAATTCATAGGTCATTCAAGGACAATGGAAACAGTAGCATGATGATTATATTCAGAGGAAGATGTGCACATCAAGATTGTCCTTCCTGCCCTCATGGTATTCAAAAAAATCATGCTCAGGTGAGGTAGTTTATTGCATGCCAATTATTATGCCTTGTACACACGGTCGGATTTTCCGTCGGAATAAACTCTGACGGGTTTTTCCGACGGAATTACGTTCAAGCTGTCTTGCATACACAATGTCACACCAAATTCCGACCGTCAAAAACGCGGTGACGTACAACACTACGACGAGCCGAGAAAAATGAAGTTCAATGCTTCCGAGCATGCGTCGACTTGATTCTGAGCATGCGTGGTTTTTAGTCCGTCGGAATTGCATCCAGACGAACGGAAATTCCGCTAGAATTTTTTTCCGTCGGAAAAAAAAGGGAACATGTTCTCTTTCTAAGTCCGTCTGAATTTTCAAAGGAAAAAGTCAGGTGGGGCATACACACGTTGGGAATATCCGATGAAAAAATTCCTGCCGGCCTTTTTCAATTGGAAATTCCAAACGTGTGTACACAGCATAAGGTGTAAAATGGTGCAATTTGGCTGATTTCTGGCTCTCTTGGCTGGCTTTTACACACACAAGCTGAATGATGAGAAATACACTGGTTAAAAGCTTGTTGTCAAAGAAGGGTAAAAAGGTTCAAATACTATATATATGCTTACAGATATTTCCCAAAATGCTGTAAAATATTATTTGTTAAGCACAAATGTTTGATGCTTAACACTGTTGCAAAAAAGAAAATGTATATACAGCAAAAAAAAAATGTGTGATGGGTTGCCTGTAAACGCAGAGCTATGTATGACAAACAATCATTGATTCGTTATAAAATGCTGTATGTACAATTTCAATTTATTCCCCCAGCTCCCCCCTTGTTACACAGGCTACTTTTGCATGTTTATATTCCATGGACAATGACATTATGAAAGCTGCTTTGTGTAGTTGCCCACAGTAGAGGTATAAAAGGAGTTGTGGGAGAAGCCAACGTTGTTGGGAGACAACTTTTTGAGGAACCCTGTTAAGACAGAAGGAGACTTCGAAAATAGCTATATAAATGTTAAGCCCTGTACACACGATCGGATATCCTATGGATTCTAATCCGATGGTTTTGTCCATCGGAAATCCGATGAAGCTGACTTCCATCAGTCTTGCCTACACACCATCAGTCAAAAAGCCGACTGTTCCAAACGTGGTGACGTAAAACACTCCGATGAGCCGAGAAAAATGAAGTTCAATGCTTCTGAGCATGCGTCGACTTGATTCTGAGCATGCGTGGGTTTTTTATCTGATGGACTTGCCCACAGACGATCGGAATTTGCTATCGGTTTTTTAGGCCTATCGAAAAAAGGCCGATGGGTCCCATACACGATCGGTTTGTCTGATGAAAACAATCCATCGGACGGTTTTCATCAGTTAAACCGATCGTGTGTACGGGGCTTAACAGGTTTTTTCGGGAAGGGTAAGGGGACTCCTTCATGGAGGAAGTTAGGAGGTGAGTAGACATTTTCTTTTAAGTGGGAACAAATATTAAACTAAAATTACTTTGTGGGTATTATGATCTCTCCAACAGACCTGTTAAATGTTTGAAAAAAAAAGATGCTTATCCCTGTTGAAATCTTTGTTGGATAGACATGTTCTATTGTTGGAACTGTGTGTTGTACAGTAAGGTGTGTGTTTTTATGCAAGCAGCCACCCGGTGGGACTCCTCCTTTACCAAGGGCTGAAGATGGCAGGCAGACATATTGGACATCCTGCTGGAGCACAATGACATCTTATGAAAGGCAAGAGCCAGGACTGAAACTTGAGTGGTTGGCCACTGTCACTTTCCAGTGTCGATTGTGGACAGCTTGTTGGTGCTGGTCCACACAATCACTGAAAAGCTGTGGTTGACTGGGAACAATCAGTCCCTATGTCTGTGGTATCAACCTAAGAAGACAGAACACACTCTGTATCTGAGAGATGAGCTTTGGGTGATGTGTATATTGCTTGTGCAGGTTCCCTGGGTCTGGAAGGGGTTGCTTTTTTAACTACCTAGCATGGAAAAATGGCAAAAAGAAAGAATGGCTTTGAAATCTTTCCTAGACCGATACATGTACATTACGTTTTTTCTAATCTGTTCTTGATTTTTTTTTAGATTGTGGCATGATGTGTGGCTTTTTGTGATCTGTTAGCGTGTTTCACTTTGTCAAACAGCTTCTATTTACAGTGGAACCTCGGATTACGAGTATAATCCGTTCCAGGAGAATGCTCGTAATCCAAAGTACTTGCATATCAAAGTGAGTTTCCCCATTGAAGTCAATGGAAACTAAAATAATTAGTTCTGCATTGACTTCAATGGCATGCAATACTGCATGCGGCCAGTGGCGGGGGCCACCGGAGAGCCTCGGGAACACACAAAAAGGCCAGAGGGCAGCTCGGCTGACCTCGGCAAACATCGGAAAGGCTTGGGAATGGCGTATTTCCGATTATTTCCGAACTGCTCCGTTCGGCTCCGGCGCCCCCCCACCTCAGGCCGAATGCGGTACTGCACACCGCTTTGTCTTGAATCCTGCTCGTGTTGCGAGGCAACACTCGCATACCGAGTTAGGATTTTAAAAAATACAGTGCTCGTATTGCGAAATGCTCGTTAACCGCGTTACCCGCAATCCGAGGTTCCACTGTATGTGATTTCTTGATTCAACAGGTTTGGCAGTAATCAGGCCTAGGTGTGGCAAGTAAAAGTTAACTCAGCTTTCCAAAAAATTGTGGTTAATCACAGTTCATTCATGATTCAGCATGGGAGGGGGCCATCACATTTTCACATAGGGCCAGGCAGGTTTGAACAGCTTTTTCCCTTAATAAATTAAATAAAAATTTAAAAACTGCATCTTGGATTTACTCTGCGTATCTTTGTGTAATATTCAAATTTATTTGATGACCTGAATCATTTAAGTGTGAGAAATATGCAAAAATAAATAAAAAATTAGGAAGTGGGAAAAAACATCAGGTCTGGTATGGATTTTAAGGGGAACCCCGTGGGAATTTTTTTTTTTAAATGGCGTGGGAGTTCCCCTAAAATCCATACTAGACCCTTATCCGAGCACGCAACCTTTCAGGCCGCAGGACGAGAAAGCCCCCCCCCTGAACCGTACCAGGCCACATGCTCTCAACATGGGGAGGGTTCTTTGGGGTCTCCCCCAAAGCACCTTGTCCCCATGTTGATGGGGACAAGGGCCTCATCCCCACAGCCCTTGCCCAGTGGTTGTGGGGGTCTGCGGGCGGGGGGCTTATCGGAATCTGGAAGCCCCCTTTAACAAGGGGGCCCCCAGACACCACCCCCTCATGTGAATGGGTATCGGGTACATGGTACTACCCATTCACCAAAAAAAGTGTCAAAAAAGTAAAAACGACAGGAGACAGTTTTTGTAAATTCCTTTATTAAAAAATTTAAAAAATAAAGTGTCCCGCAATGTCCATCCATCTTAAATCACGGCGCTGACGAACCCGAAAAAAAAAGCTCTGCCTCAATGGGAGGCGTCTCCTTGACTGCTGTCTTTTTGTGGTGACAGCTGTTATATAGGCAAGGGCTGGGCCACCCGGTGACATAATGGGGTGACCCTGCCCCCTTCTGACATCATGTGATGTCAGAGGGGGGCGGGGTCACCCATTTACGTCACCGGGTGACCCCGTCTTTGCCTATATAACAGCTGTCAAACCAAAAACAAATCAGTCGTGGGGAGGCCTCTCATGGAGGCAGAGTTTTTCCGATTTTTTATTTTATTTTTTCAGGACAGTCGGATGCCGTGATTGACGATGGACTTACATCGTGGGACACTTTTTTTTATTTTTTGGAAATTTTTTGGTGAATGGGTAGGGGTAAAATGTACCCGGTACCCATTCACATAGGGGGTGTGGGATCTGGGGGCCCCCTTGTTAAAGGGGCTTCCAGATCCTGATAAGCCCTCCGCCCGCAGACCACTACAACCACTGGGCAAGGGTTGTGGGGATGAGGCCCTCGTCCCCATCAACATGGGGACAATGTGCTTTGGGGGACCCCAAAGCACCCATTCCATCTTGAGGGCTGCTCTCTCGCCCCCCCCCCCTTTTCCTGCGGCCTGCCAGGTTGCATGCTTGGATAAGTAAGGGTCTGGTATGGATTTTGAGGGGGACCCTCATGTCATTAAATAAAAAAAAATTATCGTGGAGTTTCCCTTAACATCCATACCAGACCTGATGGGCCTGGTATGGACTGGGGGGGGGGGACCCACGCTGTTTTTTTCAATGATTTTTTCCATCCGGCAATACATTACAGCTGCGAGCAATTTTAAATGCCATTTTTTTCTTTAGAAATGTCATTTAATTGCCATCAATCAATGAATCCACATGGATACAATCAGGCTGCCCATAGATGGTTCGAATCTCGGCCAGTCCCTGTTGAATCAGATGAATTTCGATCCATGTATGGCCGGTGTTCTGTCAGAATAGCAAACCCATCAGATTAGGTAATGGAAGTGACGTTCTATCAGATTAGTGAACCCGTCAGATAATGTAACGGAAGTGACGTTCTGTCCTCCTGCGCATGCATTCCATGTACCAGGTTTGCTCATCTGACAGAACACCTGCAGTCAGAAGAAGGCAGCGGACATCTTACTACACCCAGCTACGTCTTGAATTTCAGAGTAATTTTAGCAATAAAGTGAGCGTATGTAAATAAATATAATATGTTGACATCTGTGATGCTGTTTGGATGTTACATTTTGAAAGAAGCTGAACGCCAGCAGTAGGAAGGTGGTGGAGGCCATGTTGGTACACCCCACACTGCTTAGCGATAAACCTTTAGACTTTCAAAATTAAACTTCCAAACAGCATCACAGATGTCAATATACTATATTTATTTATATACGCTCACTTTATTGAGAAAATTACTCTGAAATTCAAGATTAGTGATGAGCCGAACACCCCCGGGTTCGGTTCGCACCAGAACCCGCGAACGGACCGAAAGTTCGAACGAACATTAGAACCCTATTAAATACAATGGATGCGAACGTTCAAATTCTAAAGTGCTAATTATAACAACTATTATGCATGTTATTGTCATAAATAGGGTTTGGGAACCCGGGTTGTGCACCAGGGGACATGTATCAATGCAAAAAGAAGTTTTAAAAACGGTCGTTTTTCGGGAGCAGTCATTTTAATGATGCATAAAGTGAAAAAAAAAAAGTCAAATATTCCTTTAAATATCGTACCTGGGGGGTGTCTAAAGTATGCCTGTGAAGTGCCACGTGTTTCCCGTGTTTAGAACTGTCCCTGCACAAAATGACACTTCTAAAGGAAAAAAAAGCCATTTAAAACTGCTTGCGGCTTTAATGTAATGTCTGGTCCCGGTAATATGGATGAAATTCTTTAAGAAAAATGGCATAGCTACCCCATGACCCCCCCCCTACCCCAGCCCATTACCAGCCCCTTTGGGTCTTGTATGGATATTAAGGGGAACCCCGCACATAAAATAAAAAAGGCCCTATATACTCTGAACAGCCGTATACAGGCGGTGCATACAAGACAGGGACTGTAGGTTTGTTCTTATGTAGAATCTGTTTGTAATTTTGAACAGGTACATTGTTGAAGTGTAGCTCCAGCCCAAAAATCTATTTTTAAACTTTTTGGGAAACATAGGTAAGGGTTATCACCCCTGTAACATTTGTTTTGCTGTCTGTGCCCCTGTTCAGAACATTTCACCTCACTTTCCGTCCCAATGACAACTGTTTTTGAAATGTGGTGTTTTTCTTGAAACAAGGATTGCTGATAAAGCATCAGTACAGATGAGACCCCTTTCTCCCATATTTATTCTTACAGGAGAGAATTTTCCTTTCTAGGGGTAGATTTCCTCTCACTTCCTGTTGTCTTCTTTCGTTTGCAAGTAGGAGTCGTTTGTAAGTTGGATGTTTGAAAGTAGGGACCTGCCGTATATACTCTGCAGAAATAGGCCCCTTAGTTGTTGGTGTTGGCACAACACTGTAAGCACTCAGTTACTCTTGGTTGGTGCTGGAACGCCCTGCTGTCAACTATTATATCAGGAATTTTAATTACATATAATTGTTGAACAGTGGTAGTAAAAATTGGGGCTTTGATGGTGGTGCTGGTGCCACAACACTGTAAGCCCTGACAGTTACTCTTGGTGGGTGCAGCAATGGGCCCTGCTGTGAATTATTAGATCAAGAATTGTAATTACATGCCCCTTTTGAACAGGGGCTGAAAAATTGGGCCTTTCGTGGTGGTGGTGGTGGTGGCGTTGCCACAAGACTGTAAGCCCTCAGAGTTACTCTTGGTGGGTGCAGCAATGGACCCTGCTGTGAATTATTAGATCAAGAATTGTAATTGCATGCCCCTGTTGAACAGGGGCTGAAAAATTGGGCCTTAGGCACTGGTGGCACAACACTACAACCCCTCACAGATACTGTACTTGGAGCACAGCAATGAGCCCTGTTGCAAAGTATTGCTTCAAAAATTGTAATGACACGCCCCTGTTAAACAGGGGCTGAAAAATTGGGCCTTAGGCACTGGTGCCACAACACTCCAACCCCTCACAGATACTGTACTTGGAGCACAGCAATGAGCCCTATGGCAAATTATTGCTAAAAAAATTGTAATTACACGCCCCTGTAAAACAGGGGCTGAAAAATTGGGCCTTAGCCACTGGTGGCGGCACCCATAAACAAAAATGATCTTCCAAGCTATCATCATCAATCGTATCATTGAGGACTCGGAGGAGGAGGATAGCCAGTCAACATAACAGCACAGGCACTCAGCATCAGCATCAGTCTTGAAGGGATGTGACATGTTAAAATCAATTAGTCTGTTATATCAGCATCAGGTGTGTGGTAGCTGGTGGTGATCCAAGACTGGTTCATCTTGATGAAAGTCAGTCGATCAACCGAGTCGGTGGACAGGCGCACCCTGTGATCCGTGACAAATCCTCCAGCAGCACTGAATGTGCGTTCCGAAAGAACGCTGGATGCAGGACAGGCCAGTAGCTCAATTGCATACTGTGCAAGCTCTGGCCAGTGATCCATCCTCAAGACCCAGTAAGCCAGAGGATTTTTGGTGGGGAAGGTGTCCAAGTCTGACCTTGCCCCTAGATATTCCTGCACCATGTTTATCAGACGCTGGCGATGGTTGCTGGAACCGATCATACTTTGGGGCTGCGGACTAAAGAATTGTCTGAACGCATCGGTCAGACGGCCACCTTCCCCACCGCTCCTTCTTTGACTGGCCGAAGCCTCAGCAACTCGTTGTCCAGGACCAGGAGTTTGTAACCTCCCAGTCTCTGGGAACGCGTTGCACAGACCTTTCTGCAAGGCCTCCCGGAGTTGTCTCATCCTCTGCTCCCTCTGCGACGGTAACATAAGGTCCGCAACCTTACCCTTGTACCGTGGATCAAGGAGAGTGGCCAGCCAGTAATGGTCCCTCTCCTTGATCCGAAGAATACGAGGATCCTTCCGCAGACTTTGCAGGATCAGGGAGGCCATGCAGCGTAGGTTTGCTGAGGCATTCGCTCCGGAGTCCTCTGGGTCACTAAGGACGACATGATCCGCAGCCACCTCCTCCCAGCCACGTACAAGTCCACTGGTTTCTTGGGACTGTAAATCATCCCTAAAAGACTGCTGCTGATGATGCTGAGTGCCAGCCTCCACCTCCATGCTGACACAATCCTCCTCCTCCTCCTCCTCCTCCTCCTCCTCTTCCTGTGCGATGGGTGGGACAGAAGGAACACTGTCTGGGTAAAGGGGGCCTTGAGAGGCAAGGAAGTCCTCCTCTTCCTGCCTCTGTTCTGCCTCAAGTGCCCTGTCCATTATTCCACGCAGCGTGTGCTCCAACAGGTGGACAAGAGGTACAGTGTCACTGATGCATGCACTGTCACTGCTCACCATCCTCGTGGCCTCCTCAAATGGTGCCAGGACAGTGCATGCATCCCTGATCATGCCCCACTGGCGTGGAGAAAAAAAACCAAGCTCCCCTGACCCTGTCCTGGTGCCGTAGTCGCACAGGTACTCATTGATGGCCCTCTGCTGCGTGTGCAGCCGCTGCAGCATGGCCAACGTTGAGTTCCACCTGGTGGGCATGTCACATATAAGGCGGTTCTTGGGCAGGTTCAACTCCTTTTGCAGCTCAGCCAGGCGAGCACTGGCATTATAAGATCTGCGGAAATGCACACAGACTTTCCTGGCCTGCCTCAGGACATCCTGTAAGCCCGGGTACCTGCCCAAGAACCGCTGCACCACCAGGTTAAGGACGTGAGCCACACAGGGCACATGGGTCAGTTGTCCCTGTCGGAGGGCGGAGAGGAGGTTGGTGCCATTGTCGCAAACCACCATTCCTGGCTTAAGCTGGCGTGGCGTCAACCACCTCTCGGCCTGGCCCTGCAGAGCAGACAGGACCTCTGCCCCAGTGTGGCTTCTGTCCCCCAAACACACCAGCGCAAGCACGGCATGGCATCTTTTTGCCTGCGTACTTGCGTAGCCCCGTGAACGGCTACGGAGCACCGCTGGTTCATAGGACAAACCACAGGAAGAGGCCATGGAGGAAGAAGAAGAGGAGGGGGTGGAGGAGAGAGGTGTGTCACAACCAGTAGTAGCATTTTGGAGGCGTGGCGGTGGGACAACCTCCAACACTACTGCACCTTGTCCTGCATCCTTCCCAGCTGCCAAAAGAGTGACCCAATGGGCCGTGAAAGAAAGGTAACGTCCCTGTCCATGCCTGCTGGACCATGAGTCAGCGGTAATATGCACCTTACCGCTGACCGCCCTGTCCAGCGAGGCCAAGACATTGCCTTCCACATGCCGGTAGAGAGCCGGAATAGCCTTCCGTGAGAAAAAGTGGCGTTTGGGAACCTGCCACTGAGGAACCGCACATTGCACAAACTCACGGAAGGGGGCCGAGTCTACCAACTGAAAAGGCAGCAGTTGAAGCGCTAGCAATTTAGCCAAGCTAGCATTCAACCGCTGGGCATGTGGATGGCTGGGAGTGAACTTCTTTCGACGGTCCAGCAGCTGGGGCAGGGAAATTTGCCTGCTAGAATCGGACGTCGGTGTACTGCTAGCAGAGTGGCCGCAAGTACTTGGCTGTGACACACCTAATTCTACACCTTCATTCCTCTCAGTGCATGTTTCTGAGAGGACTGAAGTTATAGTGGGGTTGGAGATCCCAGCTGATGCGGTGCAAGGAGAGGTCCGCTTTGTTCTTTGGTGTGGGTCTTTGAGGTAGGCTTGCCAACGAGCTGCATGGCAGGTCAACATATGTCTGGTCAGGCATGTGGTACCCAAGCGGCTGATGTTTTGGCCACGCGATATACGCTTGAGACATATGTTGCAAACAGCAGCTGTGCGATCTGATGCACTAGCCTCAAAAAAGGCCCACACCAAAGAACTTTTTGAATGACGGGCAGAGGCAGCGCCCTGCACAGGCGGAGCTCTGCGGTGTGATTCCGTCGGTGTACTGCCCTTACGCTGGCCACCAAAGGGCATCCTGCCTCGTTGGAGATGTGCCTCCTCCTCATCCTCCTCCTCCTCCTCTCTCCTATTAGGCACCCACGTGGAGTCAGTGACCTCATCATCACCTCCCTCCTCATCACTGGAGGCAATCTGGCAGTATGCTGCAGCTGCTGGAACATGACTGCCAGATTGGTGTCCTTCTTGAGCATCCCCTCTGTCTGCTCTCACGCTACTGCCTTCCTCTAGCTGGGTTTCATCATCAGACCCTTCGAAACGCTGGGCATCCTCCTGGAGCATGTACCCAACACTGTGCTGAAACAGTTCGGGGGACTCCTCAGGAGGAGGACATGGTGGGTCTAGGGAAGGAGTGACTGATGATGAGTCTGACATTGATACCAGGGAAGAGGACGCTTTGGCAGCTGCTTTTCCAGTACCCTGAGCCTGGGTGAGAGAGGATGAGGAGGAGGAGGAGGGCTTGGTCATCCACTCTACCAAGTCTTCGGCATGATGTGGCTCAACATGTCCAGCTGCCGAAAAGAAGGACAAGCGTGTCCCATGGCCATGTGCTGATGACAATGCACCGCGTCCACGACCAGCACTGTTGCCCCCAGACACAGAGCCTGCTTGCCCTCTTTTATTGCCTCCTGACTGTCTGCCTCTCCTTGTTTGCCTTCCAGACATTCTAATAGATGGCCTGCAGGGAGATGGGAAAAAAGCAATAAGGGCTACCTTCAGGTGTCCTTCTCTGTCCCTTGAAACAAGGACTTTGACAGTGAAAGAAACTGACACACTCTCCCTACCTACAGTTTTCTGTCCCTAGAAAAAATGTTTTTTTTAAGCACAATTTATCACAAGGAGAATTACCTCACTGTCCTTCCAGGTCCCTGGAAACAAGGACTTTGACAGTGAAAGAAACTGACACACTCTCCCTACCTACAGTTTTCTGTCCCTAGAAAAAATGTTTTTTTTAAGCACAATATAGCACAAGGAGAATTCACTCACTGTCCTTCCAGGTCCCTGGAAACAAGGACTTTGACAGTGAAAGAAACTGACACACTCTCCCTACCTACAGTTTTCTGTCCCTAGAAAAAATGTTTTTTTTAAGCACAATATAGCACAAGGAGAATTCACTCACTGTCCTTCCAGGTCCCTGGAAACAAGGACTTTGACAGTGAAAGAAACTGACACACTCTCCCTACCTACAGTTTTCTGTCCCTAGAAAAAATGTTTTTTTTAAGCACAATTTAGCACAAGGAGAATTACCTCACTGTCCTTCCAGGTCCCTGGAAACAAGGACTTTGACAGTGAAAGAAACTGACACACTCTCCCTACCTACAGTTTTCTGTCCCTAGAAAAAATGTTTTTTTTAAGCACAATTTAGCACAAGGAGAATTACCTCACTGTCCTTCCAGGTCCCTGGAAACAAGGACTTTGACAGTGAAAGAAACTGACACACTCTCCCTACCTACAGTTTTCTGTCCCTAGAAAAAATGTTTTTTTTAAGCACAATTTAGCACAAGGAGAATTACCTCACTGTCCTTCCAGGTCCCTGGAAACAAGGACTTTGACAGTGAAAGAAACTGACACACTCTCCCTACCTACAGTTTTCTGTCCCTAGAAAAAATGTTTTTTTTAAGCACAATTTAGCACAAGGAGAATTACCTCACTGTCCTTCCAGGTCCCTGGAAACAAGGACTTTGACAGTGAAAGAAACTGACACACTCTCCCTACCTACAGTTTTCTGTCCCTAGAAAAAATGTTTTTTTTAAGCACAATTTAGCACAAGGAGAATTACCTCACTGTCCTTCCAGGTCCCTGGAAACAAGGACTTTGACAGTGAAAGAAACTGACACACTCTCCCTACCTACAGTTTTCTGTCCCTAGAAAAAATGTTTTTTTTAAGCACAATTTAGCACAAGGAGAATTACCTCACTGTCCTTCCAGGTCCCTGGAAACAAGGACTTTGACAGTGAAAGAAACTGACACACTCTCCCTACCTACAGTTTTCTGTCCCTAGAAAAAATGTTTTTTTTAAGCACAATTTAGCACAAGGAGAATTACCTCACTGTCCTTCCAGGTCCCTGGAAACAAGGACTTTGACAGTGAAAGAAACTGACACACTCTCCCTACCTACAGTTTTCTGTCCCTAGAAAAAATGTTTTTTTTAAGCACAATTTAGCACAAGGAGAATTACCTCACTGTCCTTCCAGGTCCCTGGAAACAAGGACTTTGACAGTGAAAGAAACTGACACACTCTCCCTACCTACAGTTTTCTGTCCCTAGAAAAAATGTTTTTTTTAAGCACAATTTAGCACAAGGAGAATTACCTCACTGTCCTTCCAGGTCCCTGGAAACAAGGACTTTGACAGTGAAAGAAACTGACACACTCTCCCTACCTACAGTTTTCTGTCCCTAGAAAAAATGTTTTTTTTAAGCACAATTTAGCACAAGGAGAATTACCTCACTGTCCTTCCAGGTCCCTGGAAACAAGGACTTTGACAGTGAAAGAAACTGACACACTCTCCCTACCTACAGTTTTCTGTCCCTAGAAAAAATGTTTTTTTTAAGCACAATTTAGCACAAGGAGAATTACCTCACTGTCCTTCCAGGTCCCTGGAAACAAGGACTTTGACAGTGAAAGAAACTGACACACTCTCCCTACCTACAGTTTTCTGTCCCTAGAAAAAATGTTTTTTTAAAGCACAATATAGCACAAGGAGAATTCACTCACTGTCCTTCCAGGTCCCTGGAAACAAGGACTTTGACAGTGAAAGAAACTGACACACTCTCCCTACCTACAGTTTTCTGTCCCTAGAAAAATTTTTTTTTTTTAAGCACAATTTAGCACAAGGAGAATTACCTCACTGTCCTTCCAGGTCCCTGGAAACAAGGACTTTGACAGTGAAAGAAACTGACACACTCTCCCTACCTACAGTTTTCTGTCCCTAGAAAAAATGTTTTTTTTAAGCACAATTTAGCACAAGGAGAATTACCTCACTGTCCTTCCAGGTCCCTGGAAACAAGGACTTTGACAGTGAAAGAAACTGACACACTCTCCCTACCTACAGTTTTCTGTCCCTAGAAAAAATGTTTTTTTTAAGCACAATTTAGCACAAGGAGAATTACCTCACTGTCCTTCCAGGTCCCTGGAAACAAGGACTTTGACAGTGAAAGAAACTGACACACTCTCCCTACCTACAGTTTTCTGTCCCTAGAAAAAATGTTTTTTTTAAGCACAATTTAGCACAAGGAGAATTACCTCACTGTCCTTCCAGGTCCCTGGAAACAAGGACTTTGACAGTGAAAGAAACTGACACACTCTCCCTACCTACAGTTTTCTATCCCTAGAAAAAATGTTTTTTTAAGCACAATTTAGCACAAGGAGAATTACCTCACTGTCCTTCCAGGTCCCTGGAAACAAGGACTTTGACAGTGAAAGAAACTGACACACTCTCCCTACCTACAGTTTTCTGTCCCTAGAAAAAATGTTTTTTTTAAGCACAATATAGCACAAGGAGAATTCACTCACTGTCCTTCCAGGTCCCTGGAAACAAGGACTTTGACAGTGAAAGAAACTGACACACTCTCCCTACCTACAGTTTTCTGTCCCTAGAAAAAATGTTTTTTTTAAGCACAATTTAGCACAAGGAGAATTACCTCACTGTCCTTCCAGGTCCCTGGAAACAAGGACTTTGACAGTGAAAGAAACTGACACACTCTCCCTACCTACAGTTTTCTGTCCCTAGAAAAAATGTTTTTTTTAAGCACAATTTAGCACAAGGAGAATTACCTCACTGTCCTTCCAGGTCCCTGGAAACAAGGACTTTGACAGTGAAAGAAACTGACACACTCTCCCTACCTACAGTTTTCTGTCCCTAGAAAAAATGTTTTTTTTAAGCACAATTTAGCACAAGGAGAATTACCTCACTGTCCTTCCAGGTCCCTGGAAACAAGGACTTTGACAGTGAAAGAAACTGACACACTCTCCCTACCTACAGTTTTCTGTCCCTAGAAAAAATGTTTTTTTTAAGCACAATTTAGCACAAGGAGAATTACCTCACTGTCCTTCCAGGTCCCTGGAAACAAGGACTTTGACAGTGAAAGAAACTGACACACTCTCCCTACCTACAGTTTTCTGTCCCTAGAAAAAATGTTTTTTTTAAGCACAATTTAGCACAAGGAGAATTACCTCACTGTCCTTCCAGGTCCCTGGAAACAAGGACTTTGACAGTGAAAGAAACTGACACACTCTCCCTACCTACAGTTTTCTGTCCCTAGAAAAAATGTTTTTTTTAAGCACAATATAGCACAAGGAGAATTCACTCACTGTCCTTCCAGGTCCCTGGAAACAAGGACTTTGACAGTGAAAGAAACTGGCACACTCTCCCTACCTACAGTTTTCTGTCCCTAGAAAAAATGTTTTTTTTAAGCACAATTTAGCACAAGGAGAATTACCTCACTGTCCTTCCAGGTCCCTGGAAACAAGGACTTTGACAGTGAAAGAAACTGACACACTCTCCCTACCTACAGTTTTCTGTCCCTAGAAAAAATGTTTTTTTTAAGCACAATATAGCACAAGCACAAAACACACTGACACTCTCCCTACCTATCCTTCTCTTTCCCTAAACTAAAGGAATCCAGGTTAAGCAAGAAAGAAATAAAAGTCACTGTCCCTGCCTATGCTGCTCTATCCCTGCTCCGGAAACACACTACACTAGGCCGCCGTGCTGGCGGCCTTTTATAGTGTGGGGCGTGTACTAAACCCCCTCAGCAATAATTGGCCACAGGCATCCTGCCTGTGGCCAATCATTGCTCTCCTCGCTGCCGGCGCTGTGATTGGCCAAGCATGCGGGGTCACAGTGCATGCTTGGCCAATCACAGCGCCTGGATGACACTGCGATGGCGTAGTGCATTGTGGGCCGTTCGCGTCACTCGAATTTGGCGCGAACGGCCCAAATCGTTCGATCTTCGTCGAACGATCGAACAGCCGATGTTCGAGTCGAACGTATGTTCGACTCGAACACGAAGCTCATCCCTATTCAAGATGTAGCTGGGTGTAGTAAGATGTGCGCTGCCTTCTTCTAACTGCAGGTGTTCTGTCAGATGAGCAAACCTAGTAGTGGTGGAATGCATGCGCAGCTGACGGAACGTCACTTCCGTTACATTATCTGTCGGGTTCACTAATGTGATAGAACACTGTCTTTGCTCTGCTCTGGGTTTGTTACAACCACTTTTTTATGATAAGTTTTCATTAATGTGACTCTTGGGTTGATAAGTCCTCTACTTTGAAAAGACTAAGGTTAGATAGGCATTGGTCACGAGACATATTTGCATTAAATTCCTACTTGCTTGAAAGTATTTTTACTATACTACAACTCCTCATGCATCCAGAGAATGAACTAAGATTAAACTGGAGTTTGTTTTCATGATTGTGTTAAAAGACATGCTACTCAACCGTTGCCGTGTTTATATTTAAAGGTTGTGCTAAAAGTGAAGGACGTCTTGCATACAATGCCAGATCTATCTTTAAATCCCGTCTAGTACACTCTTATCCAAAGGAAATTGGAATGCCTTAAGGAAGATTTGATTCTCAGAACTTCTTAAAGTTTTTCTTTTTAGTTGCAAGTGGAAACTATTACATGTGTCCACATGGATTCTTGTGCTAGTAGATAATGTTTTTATGCAGAGCACTATCTTTACGAGGGGGGGTTAGAATAACGGCTGATGTACACTAAGGTATGCGGGAGGAATGTACTAAAATGGACACTATATAGAATGTATGGCTGCATGGTAAAGTCTGTCATCAGGTCCTGGTTCACATTTTGTATTAGTGCTCAGACTAAGGTCATCTGCTCCTTTCCAACAGAATGTACAACACTGTCCATGACTGTTGTTACTGAACACATTTAATCAAAACTACAGCCTTACAAATGCAAGAAATTATTCCTGACCATTAGCTTACAATAAATGTTGGATGGATCTTAAGGCCCTACTCCAGGCAGATAAAAAATGATAAGTGTACTCAGTGTTGAGGCACTACCGGTAACTTAAAAAATATAAAATATAAATGTATGCAAATGACCACATGCAATACGTGTGATAAAAGTAACAGATCCATGCAATCAGGAGATTTTCAAGTGAAACAATATAAAGTTCTGAAAACAATAAATAATTAATCAAAGCTTGTGATCTGCTTCTTTCTTTCACTACATGTGCATTAGTGATGCATGCTCATCTCAATTTACAGTGCTTCGAACTAAAGTCTTCCACCACATAATGTAAGGCCAGCAGGACCCTCACCGCTTTTTATGACAAATCCTAGTCTTGATTAATGCTTGGCATCTACAGTATTTCACAAAAGTGAGTACACCCCTCACATGTTTGCAAATTTTTAATTATATCTTTTCACGTGACAACACTGAAGAAATTACACTTTGCTGCAATGTAAAGTAGTGAGTGTACAGCTTGTATAACAGTGTAAATTTGCTGTCCCCTCAAAATAACTCAACACACAGCCATTAATGTCTACTCCGCTAGCAACACACGTGAGTACACCCGTAAATGAAAATGTCCAAATTGGGCCCAATTAGCCATTTTTGCTCATGTGACTCGTTAGTGTTACAAGGTCTCAGGTGTGAATGGGGACCAGGTGTGTTAAATTTTGTGTTATCGCTCTCACTCTCTCATACTGGTCAATGGAAGTTCAACATGGCACCTCATGGCAAAGAACTCCCTGAGGATCTAAAAAAAAGAATTGTTGCGCTACATAAAGATGGCCTAGGCCAGTGATGGCGAACCGTTTTGAGCCTGAGTGCCCAAACCGCGATGCAAAACCGACTTATTTCTTTCAAAGTGCCAACACAGAATTAAACCTGCCAGCGGCTCTGTACAGAGGATGGGACTGATCATCCCTCAGAATGAGCCCTAAGGGACCAAAAACATAAGATTCTGCCAGATTCGCTCAGAATGCAGAGATCAGGAATACGTTGTGCTCAGAATGCACTGTGCAACATACACCAACCTACCCGACCATTACACTCACCTACCTGACACATGCACTTACCTACCTGACCATTATACCCACCAACCTGACACATGCTTCCTTCACTACTCAAATCCCCCCCCACACACAGTAAAATGTAGATCTGAGGATCCATCCTCCTCCTTACCTTTCCATGGCCTCATCGCTCAGCTCTCCCTGGGCAGTATTGTAGGAATCCCCGCCATCCAGCCGCTCCTCGATATCCCTGCCACCGGGAGGTCAGCTAGCAGCCACTGCACCTCTCCCCATGGATGATCTGCTCCGAGCACCACCCATCCCCCTCCGTTTTATCACAGCCTGCGCTAAAAGGACAGACTGAACCAAAGTCATCCTGGAGCAGGGAGAGCTGGAATAGGGTGCCTGCAGAAAGAAATGCCCGAATGCCTTACCGTAGGTGTAGGGGTCCGGGGGAGGCAATAAGCTGCAGAACAGAGTCAGGACGGTGGAGGAAGAATTTTACACCCCCCCCCCTAAACAGCGCACTTGGAACAAGATGACTGGCTGCCCACTCCCCTGCTGACGTCACTGGCACTGATGCAAGGAAGGGAGATGGCCCGGCTCCATGCCTGCACCATCAGTGCAAGTGTCTGCCTGGCTGGGGGATTCCCCTGGCGTGCCGACAGAGAGGGCTTGGCGTGCCATAGGTTCGCCATCACTGGCCTAGGCTATAAGAAGATTGCCAAGACCCTGAAACTGAGCTGCAGCACAGTGGCCAAGACCATACTAAGAATTTGAGTGCACGTGCTCAGCATAATATTCAGAGGTTGTCTTTGGGAAATAGACATATGAGTGCTGCCAGCATTTCTGCAGAGGTTGAAGGAGTGCAGGGGGTCAACCTGTCAGTGCTCAGACCATACGCCACACGCTGCATCAAATTGGTCTGCATGGCTGTCATCCCAGAAGGAAGCCTCTTCTAAAGATGATGCACAAGAAAGCCTGCAAACAGTTTGCTAAAGACAAGCAGACTAAGTACATGGATTACTGGAACCATGTCCAGTGGCCTGATCAGACCAAGATAAACTTATTTGGTTCAGATGGTGTTAAGCGTGTGTGGTGGCAACCAGGTGAGGAGTACAAAGACAAGTGTGCCTTGCCTAAATTTAAGCATAGTGGTAAGAGTGTCATGGTCTGCGGTTGCATGAGTGATGTCGGCACTGGGGAGCTACAGTTCATTGAGGGAACCATGAATGCCAACATGTACTGTGACATACTGAAGCAGAGCATGATCCCCTCCCTTTGGATATTGGGCCGCAGGGCAGTATTCCGATATGATAACGACCACAAACACACCTCCAAGATAACCATTGCCTTGCTAAAGAAGCTGAGGGTAAATGTGATGGACTGGCCAAGCATGTCTCCAGACCTAAACCCTATCAAGCATCTATGGGGCATCCTAAAAAGTAAGGTGGAGGCACTCAAGGTCTCTAACATCCACCAGCTCCATGATGTCGTCGTGGAGGAGTGGAAGAGGACTCCAGTGGCAACCTGTGAAGCTCTGGTGAACTCCATGCCCAAGAGGGTTAGGGCAGTGCTGGAAAATAATGGTGGCCACACAAACTATTGAAACTTTGGGTCCAATTTGAAAATTTTTACTTAGGGGTGTACTCACTTTCGTTACCAGCGGTTTAGACATTAATGACTGTGTGATGAGTTATTTTGAGGGCACAGCAAATTTGCACTGTTATACAAGCTGTACACTCACTACTTTACATTGTAGAAAAGTGTCATTTCTTCAGTGTTGTCACATGAAAAGATATAATAAAATATTTACAAAAATGTGAGGGGTATACTCACTTTTGTCAGATACTGTACTTCTTTTCCTCTCAAATCCAGTGTCACCATCAGAAATATCCCAGAATGAGAAAGCAACAATGCAACAATCGGGCAATATTTTTATTTAAAATTGAGAGACATTAACCACTTGCCGACCGCCGCACGCCAATGTACGTCAGCAGAATGGCACGGGCAGGCATATGGGCGTACAGGTACGTCCCATTAAATTTGCCGCCCTGAGGGCGCGCGCACCTGCGGGTCCCGGGAACTCGATGTTCCCGGGAGTCCCGCGATTGCCGTCGGCAAGAGCAGAACAGGGGAATGCCTTTGTAAACAAGGCATTCCCCTATTCTGCCTAGTGACACTGTCACTGATGACCGTACCCTGTGATCGGGAACGGTCATCAGTGACGTGTCACGTGTAGCCACGCCCCCTCAAAGTAACAATCACTCCCTAGGAAACACTTAACCCCTGCAGCGCCACCTAGTGGTTAACCCCTTCACTGCCAGTGTCATTTTCACAGTAATCAGTGCATTTTTATAGCGCTGATCGCTGTGAAAATGACAATGGTCCCAAAACGGTGTCAAAAGTTTCTGATGTGTCCGCCATAATGTCGCAGTCACAATAAAAATCGCTGATCGCCGCCATAACTAGTAAAAAAATATATATTAATAAAAATGACAAAAAAACAGTCCTCTATTTTGTAGAAGCTATAACTTTTGCGCAAAACCAATCAATAATGCTTATTGCGATTTTTTTTACCAAAAATATGTAGAAGAATACGCCTAAACTGTGAAAAAAAAAAGTTTTTTTTATATATTTTTTGGGGATATTTATTATAGCAAAAAGTAAAAAATATTGGATTTTTTTCAAAATTTTCTCTCTATTTTTGTTTATAGCGCAAAAAATAAAAACCGCACAGGTGATCAAATATCACCAAAAGAAATCTCTATTTGTGGGAAAAAAAAGGATGCCAATTTTGTTTGAGAGCCACGTTGCAGGACCGCACAATTGTCAGTTAAAGCGACACAGTGCCGAATCACAAAAAGGGGCCTGGTCCTTTTGCTACAAAATGGTCCGGGGCTTAAAGTGGAAGTAAACCCATCGATTTAAAAGTTTAAAAAAACAGTTACATTTCCGGCATGCCGGAAATGCTAAATGTCACATTGGTTGTGCTCTCAACCAAACTGTCAAACCATCCAATGGCTGGTGTAATAACTGATCACATGTGCAGAATTATGGCAGTTGGAGATTAAACAGAGTCCAAGATGGCAGCTTCCTTGGCTGAAAACGATAGGAGGGTTTACTTCCACTTTAAGTGGTTAAAAAGCGTGTTAGTACACTCACATTTCCTTGTGCCATGAATCGGCACCCACTATAGAAGGCCTAGATGGTTACAGTACTCGCCGCTGCTCGTCTCTCTGAGCCAGCGTGCGTTCCGCCGCCTGAGCTGGACGTGATGTCAGTGAAAGACCTGAAGTTCTGTCACTCATCTGAGATTTCACTGATGTCACGTCTGATGTCACGTCAAAATGCATATGCCTTGTACATTGGACCCACTTGTGCAGGGAACCAACCAGCTTACAAACAGATCCCAACCTCATTGACCAATCACAATCTGCCAGCAGCACACCTCAATTTTTTGACTTGTGGTAAGTCTGTAGTACAGTTGGGCCCCTTTCACACTGAGGCGTTTTTACAGTGTTTTCACGGTAAAAACAGCGCTGTAAAAATGCCTGAAATAATCCTGCCCCATCATTCTCAATGTGAAAGCCCTGAGGGCTTTCACACTGAGGCGTTTTGCTGGCTGTGTGTTGGAAAAAATCCTGCAAACAGCTTTTTGGAGCATCTTTGGGGCGCATAAAATAGCGCTGTAAAAACGCCTATCCCCATTGAAATGAATGAGTACCCCTGTAAAAACGCGGTAAAAACGCGGTAAAAAACACCCAGAAGCTGTGGGAAGGTCACATGACCGCAGTAGAGTGGAGGATTGTGGGATACCAAATAATCCTTTTTACCGCAAAAACGCGGTAAAAACGCATATGCGTTAGCGCTATTTTTACCACGAACGCAGTAAAATCGCGGTAAAAAAAAATCATAATTTTTTGGTGTTTTTTCAACGCCTCAGTGTGAAAGGGGCCTTAACCTTGTGTTTTATTTTCTGAACAGTCCAAATATAGTGGACTCTGATAACAGAAAAAGATTCTAGGGTGTTTGCCTCACAATACGTTCACAATATACTTCCTGTAGACATATCTAAAGACTCTTATCCTGGTAAATCCATCTCTTCCAGACTAAAATGTATTACACATGTCATGCCTAGACATGCATCCAGCTGTCTGTCCAATTATGTCCTGTATCAAATGCTCTCATCTGTTTATACTTTCAGCTGTTTATTTTATTACTGAACTATTTTACTCCATCATCTGTCCTATGGGCAGCTCAGAGTCATCCTGCCATGTCTGCTCAAGGCCTGCCAAATGGACTTTGTGAAAAATGCTTTATTTAGAGATATTGCATCAGTCAGACAGAAAATCATAAGTAAGCATACATAATAGCATGCTGTGTGTATTTAACTCACTATTTCATTTGAATGACCTGAAATCACACTGAAAGGTGGAGAAAGTAGTGTTTGTACTACCTTTTAAAAAGCGTGCTGCAAAACTACATGGTACCACAGTACCATGTGGTTTTGGTGCCCACAAACACACTGCATTTGTGATCTGTGTTTAGGGTGCTATCAGTGGTGGCTGGTGCTAAACTTTTTGGGGGTAGCGGCAAACAAACCCCCCCCCAGGTCTGCACTCAGCCCTCTACGCTCCCCCGCACTCAGCCCTCCACGGTCCCCCCACACTCAGCCCTCCACGGTCCCTTCACACTCAGCCCTCCACAGTCCCCCCACACTCAGCCCTCCACGATCCCTTCACACTCAGCCCTCCACGGTCCCTCCACACACAGCCCTCCACGGTCCCCCCACACTCAGTCCTCCACGATCCCTCCACACTCAACCCTCCACAGTCCCTCCACACTCAGCCCTCCACGGTCCCTCCACACTCAGCCCTCCACGTTCCCCCAATACTCAGTCCTCCATGGTCACCCCACACTCAGCCCTCTACTGTCCCCCCCGCACTCAGCCCTCCACGCTCCCCCCACACGTAGCCCTCCATGGTTGCCCCACACTCAGCCCTCTACTGTCCCCCCCGCACTCAGCCCTCCACACTCCCCCCACACTTAGCCCTCCATGGTCCCCCCCGCACTCATCCCTCCAGTGTCCCCCCACACTCAGCCCTCAAAAGTCCAACAGTGAATATTGATTCGCTAGTGTCACAAGTGGGTGGGATTAGGGCACCCTGAGCCCAATCTTTTTCGTGTGGCTTAAAAAAAAAGAGTCCAGCACCCCGCATGTATCCCTGCACGCAAACTAGGGGGGGCGGCGCCCCTGCGCCCCTTATGGACCATCTGCTCCTGGGTGCTATTGACAATGCATTGGCACCCACAGGAGATTGCAAAAGTGGTGCTTTACAGTAAGGTGCAGAAAAAGCACACGGAAAGCACCTTTCCTGCACCTTGTTATGGCGTGAACCAGCCCTAACATAGTGTTTTTCGTAATGACATACGTTTGCTGTAATCCATCAGAGTGTAAATGTAGACTGTCAATCTGTAAACATCTGTAAAGGTATAAATACTATATTGTTTTCTTTAATACATATATCTAAAGAACAAACTATGAGGCTGGCACTCTCAGCACTCACAGATATTTTCCAGCTCAAGGGCCAACAATCTATGTGCCAGCAGACTGGGGTTGGTCAACTACACAGCTATCCCTTTACACACACAAACAATAGTTGCCACAACATGTTTTACCACAACAATTCTGACCTTCAGACTCTTACCTCCTTTTCTGGGGTCCCTCGTCGGCATTCTCCGCTACTCCTTTTCTCTGAGTGCCCCCATAGCAAGCTCTGTGCAGGTGCGCTCCCGAGCTGGGCTGTGCATGTCCATAGACACTCCCTCCTCACAGGATTTGATTGACAGCAGCAGGACCGGCTGCTGTCTTTGTGTCCTATAAGAAGAGGGAGAGAAAGCAGCGCTGCTGCAGACGGGCACAGTTCTGGATAGAAAGAGAAGCCAGGTAAGTATTTAGGGGGTCTGAGGGGGAGCTAATATTGGAAGGTTTTTACCTTAAATCAGAGAATGCATTAAGGTAAAAAAAATGCCTTTAAAAACACTATAAAGCTTAACTTCCAGGGATTCTATATTTTGTATATTTACAATGGGCCAGCTTGGCACAATATAAGTATGTATACAGTATACACCGGGTAAAATAAGTATTGAACACGTCACAATTTTTCTAGGTAAATATATTTCTAAAGGTACTATTGACATGACATTTTCACCACATGTCAGTAACACCCATGCAATCCATACATACAAAGAAATCAAAACAAATAAGTTCAGAAATTAAAGCGATATTAAAGTCTTGTTTTTTATTTTTGTTATAATTACCTGCTTTGTGCTGTGGTATTTCACAAAGCAGCCTGGATCCTCCTCTTCACGGGTCCCACGCCGGCGCTCCTGGCTCCTCCCTTCTGCCGGGTGCCCCCACAGCAAGCAGCTTACTCTGGGGGACACCCAAGCAGGCACGCTCTCAAGCCGCGGCTGTTTGTCCATTCACACATGGAGCGGCTTGGCCCTGCCCCCTATGTCTCCTGATTGACTCACTGGCTGTGATTGAACCATTGGCTCCCGCTGCTACCAAAATCCAATCAGGAGTGTGAGTCCGCGGATAGGCAAGGCTCTCCTGGACATCACTGGATAGAGAGGGGGCTTAGGTAAATATTAGGGGGGGTGGGGGGGCTGCTGCACACAGAAGGATGCATGAAGGTAAAAAACCTTGTACCTTTACATAGTCAGGTTGAAAAAAGACACATGTCCATCTAGTTCAACTAATTAAAGAGAGGGGGAAAAAAATCACACAATCCCATATACACAATCCTATACCCACAGTTGATCCAGAGGAAGGTGAAAAAAACAACCACTTTAAGTTATGTGTAATAAAATGGATTGACACAGGGAAAATTTATTGAACACATGAAGAAAGAGGGGTGCAAAAAGACATGGAAAGCCAAGACACCAGCTGAAATCTATCAGTAATTAGAAAACAATCCTGCCCATTCTCAGTGCAAATTAATATCAGCTGGTTCAGTCTCAACTGATGGCCTATATAAAGGTGTCTTATTACCAAGGTGTCACACAAGAAACATCTCACGATGGGTAAAAGCAAAGAGCTCTCTCAATGCCTTTGCAACCTTATTGTTGCAAAACATACTGAGGTCATTGGTTACAGAAGGATTTCTAAACTTTTGAATGTTTCAGTGAGCACTGTTGAGGCCATAATCCGGAAGTGGAAAGAACATAATTTCACCATAAACCGGCTACGACCAGGTGCTCCTCGCAAAATTTCTGACAGAGGAGTGAAAATAATTATGAGAAGAGTTGCCAAGGACCACTTGTGGAGAGCTTCAGAAGGACCTGGAATTAGCAAGTACAATTATTTTAAAGAAATCAATAATAGGATTTTTATAACAGCTTACCTGTAAAATCCTTTTCTTGGAGTACATCACGGGACACAGAGCGACATAGTCATTACTAATGGGTTATATAGATACCTTCAGGTGCTGGCACTGGCAACTTCCAAAACCGGAAGTACCCTCCCCTATATAAGCCCCTCCCATCCGGGAGCACCTCAGTTTTGTAGCAAAGCAATAAGTGTCCCTAAAGAGGGGCGGGAGCTCTGTGTCCCGTGATGTACTCCAAGAAAAGGATTTTACAGGTAAGCTGTTATAAAAATCCTATTTTCTTTCTCGTACATCACGGGACACAGAGCGACATAGTCATTACTAATGGGATGTCCTAAAGCAATGCCAAATGAGGGGGGGGATACACCATATATAAGCTGAGCGCTATCAGACATGAGGATCTTTTGCGGCCTGCACACACTGCGCCCAAAGGCGACATCCTCCTGACTTCTAACGTCCACCTGGTAGAACCTAGTAAACGTGTGAACTGAAGACCATGTTGCGGCCTTACAGATTTGAGCCAGGGAGGTCTGGTGATGCACTGCCCATGAAGTTCCAACTGCTCTCGTGGAGTGCGCTCTAACTTTGAACGGAGGCGGTCTCCTTCTCAAGCCATAAGCTTGCATAATGACCTGTCGAATCCACTTGGCTAAAGTAGATTTTGACGCTGCCTGACCCTTTCTGGGGCCTTCCGGCAGAATAAACAAAGTATCCGTTCTGCGAATCTGAGCAGTGGCCTTTAGATAAGCTTTAACTGCTCTTACTACATCCAAAGAATGCAATAACTTTTCCTCTACCGAAGTAGGTTTGGGGAAAAAAGAAGGAAGAACCACATCTTGGTTCAAATGAAACCTCGATACCACCTTAGGAAGAAAGGCTGGATGAGGACGTAACACTACTCTGTCCTTATGGATAACCAGATATGGCTCCTTACAGGACATAGGTGCTAATTCCGATACTCTTCTAGCCGAACAATTGGCTACTAGAAAAATCAATTTCCTGGTGAGAAGCACCAAGGAAATATACTGTAATGGTTCAAATGGTTGTTTCTGTAGAACCGACAGAACCAAGTTTAGATCCCATGGACATATGGGAATATTAACTGGAGGACTAATACGCATCACTCCTTGTATAAAGGCTTTGACTAGTGAATGCGAAGCCAAGGGCCTTTGAAAAAATATTGACAAGGCCGATCTGACCCTTGATAGTACTCAAGGCAAGCTTCCTATCTACAGCCCACTGTAGGAAGTCCAGAATCCTACCTATTACGTACTTATGTGGATGCCATTTCCTGGCCTCACACCACGCGATGTACGCCTTCCAGATTCTATAGTAGATCTGCCTGGATACCGGCTTCCTGGCATTGATCATGGTAGATACCACAGCATTAGAGAGCCCTCTCTTTTTTAGAATGTGGGCTTCAATAGCCAGGCCGTCAAACCTAGGGCTGGTAAGGAAGGGTGGTATATCGGTCCTTGCGAAAGCAGGTCCGGACGACGTGGGAGAGTCCAAGGACTCCCCACTGAAATTTTACAATCTCCGCGTACCACGCTCTTCGGGGCCACGCTGGAGCCACCGGAATAACTGTTTCTTTTCTACCCTGATTCTGCGGAGTAATCGAGGTAACCATTGTGGCGGTGTGAATGCATATATCAGCTTGAACTGATCCCAAGGGAACACTAGGGCATCCGAGCCGCAAGCTAGGGGATCCCTTGTCCGAGAGACAAACCTGTCCCCCTTTGCGTTGAATCTGGATGCTAGAAGATCTACATCCGATGTTCCCCACCGCTGACATATTGTCCAGAAAACCTCGGGGTGAAGGGACCCTTCCTCTGGGCCTAATTGCTGGCGACTTAGAAAGTCCGCCTTCCAATTCTCCACTCCTGGAATGAATACCGCAGATATGGCTGGGACATATTTTTCTGCCCATTTCAGGATGTAATTTACTTCCCTCTGGGCTGCACGACTCCTGGTGCCCCCCTGATGATTGATATATGCCACTGCTGTGGCATTGTCTGATTGAATTCTGACAGGGGACCCTTGGAGTTTGGATGTCCATGCTACTAGGGCATACCGGGCTGCTCGTATCTCTAAGAGATTGATGGGCAGGGCCTTTTCTGCATCCGACCATCTGCCCTGGAGAGACTATTGCTCCAGTACTGCTCCCCAGCCTATAAGGCTGGCATCTGTAGTGACCACCTTCCAGGAAATCGGACTGAAGGATTTCCTTTTTTCCAGATTCTGGGGAACCAACCACCAACGGAGGCTCTTGCGAACGGAAGGGGACAAGGACATTGTAAGTCTAGGGCCTGAACTTTTTTGTTCCAGGCTGACAGTATGGCCCCTTGCAAATTCCTTGAATGGAATTGACCGTAGGGTACTGCTTCGAATGATGCCACCATTTTTCCCAGCAGCCTCATATACAGGCGTATGGACGGCTGTCTTTTTTGTACCCACTAAGTGGATCAAATCTTTCAAAGACAACACCTTTCCTCGAGGCAAGAATATTTTTCTCTGGCCTGAATCCAACCTTAGCCCCAAGTATTCCAGACTTTTGACTGGTTTTTAGGGCTGACTTGTCTCGGTTGATAATCCAACCGTGAGATTCCAGATACTTGATTGTCTTGTGAACGACCACGTCTAGTTTTTTCACTGAGTGGTCTATCAGCAATAAGTCATCCAGATATGCCATTATCATTACACCTTGTGTTCTTAGATTGGCCAATAAAGGGACAGAATTTTTGTAAACACTCGTGGTGCTGTGGCCAAACCGAAGGGTAAGGCTCTGAACTGAAAATGGCGCCCTTCTACTGCAAAGCGTAGAAATTTTTGGTGGACTGGAAAGATGGGAATGTGCAAATAAGCATCTTTGATGTCGATCGCGGCTAACCAATCCTCCCCTTGTAGGGCAGTGGCCACCGATCGGATCGACTCCATCGGAAAGTCCTGATATACAGGAATTTGTATAGCCCTTTTAGAATTAATATGGGCCTCCCGTCCGCGTTTGCTTCGGGACTGTAAAGAGGTTTGAGTAAAACCCGAACCCTCATTCTTCCAGGGGAACCTCCATAATTACTCCTTGGAGCAATAGTTGTTCTAGTGCCAACAGGAGGGACTCTCTCTTCCGGGGATCCCTTGGCACGTTTGACCTCAAAAATGGGAAGGAGGAGAGTCTTTTAACTCCAAACTGTATCCCAAACCTACTGCGGAGAGCACCTATCTGTCTTGATCGTGTCCCGCCAGGTCTCTTGCGAACAACTGGAGTCCTCCCCCCACCCGACTGAGTGGGGGCTTCAATGAATTTAACTTTGGGGGAGGTTTTGTACCTCCCCTGACCCAGGGTTTCTCATTACCCTGCTACTGTCCCTGTTTTTTACCCCCGGGATTTGACCGAGGAGGCCGTCGGAACTGTTACACAGCCGATGCCCCAGGGACTGGAGAAGCAGGCCTCTCAAAGAGGGACCTCTAACTCTGTTTTTAACCGGCAAGAGCGTATTTTTACCGCTGGAAATTTTCTGGATATATTTGTCCAGGTTTTCCCTGAATAAGCGTTCACCATGAAACGGGACGCTAACCAGCCATTCTTTACAGGGAGCTTCAGCAGACCAGTTTTTGAGCCATAGGAGCCTACGCATATGTATTATAGACAGCGTAAGGCGGGAGGCCTGATGGACTGAATCCTCTATGGCGTCAACCGCAAAGCCTAAGGCTCTAGGTAGATCAGCTAGGGCAAAGCCTGCTGATCTGTCAAGTCCCTCAAGACCTGTTTCAACTGATCCTTCACTGCTTAGCAGACCCCAATAGCTGCTACTGCTGGTTGTATCACCAAGCAGATTTTCATAAGGACTCCAATCTTTTATCTATTGGGTTCTTGAACATTTGGACATTATCCACTGGACATGTCAGTGATTTATACATACAAGAGATGGCTGCGTCCACTGTAGGGACCTTCCATTTTTTTTTTTTATGAACTTATCCTCCATGGGATAGACCACCGGAAATCTCTTGGGGGAATAAATATTTTCTCAGGACGTTCCCAATCCTGGTAAATGAGCCCTTTCAGTAAAGGGTGAAGTGGAAAAGAACAAACAGTCTGGGGGCTTCCAGCGACCCCAACGAGGATACAGTAGTGGTTGATGGTTCCGCAAGGTGCATTTTTAAATGCTGATCGGACCATGTTAGTCAGAGACTGAACCCATAATCTTTCAGCTTGAGATGCTGAGAAAAGGTTCCCCCACTGTTGATTCCTCTATAACAGAATCAACCTCATCCTGATCCCCTTCAGGCAGGTCGATCCTGTATGGGACTGTTGCTCTGCTAACAGGCACTCTGAAGGAGGAGACGGAGATCGGGCGTGCTTTCCCTGACAGGGAGGCAGCCTCTCTAACCCTCCCAGAGCTGAGGAAAAAACCTCCTCTGTTACATACACAGGAGCAGGTGAACTGAGGACAGCCACAGTACCAAGTACCCCTGCGGGGTCTCTACGGTCACTTACCTCTGAACTTCAGGGGAGACTGGTGCAGCAGAAGTATGCCCAAGATCCTCCGAGCCCGATGAGACCCCCTTCGCTTCCTGGAAGATTCAGTTCCGGAGCTTCTGGACGGCATATTCCTAAGCCTAAAGCTGAGGTATTCCAGCCGTAATACACCACTTTTACTGAGAATAGTCTAGCACAATTGCTGCTATATCACAGTTGGTGTCTACTAATGTGCCTTTCTAGGGGATGCCTGTATCAACCGCTTGCTGTATGCCTTTAAATGTTGCCAGCTCTGTCTCTGTACTTCATAGCCAGCTCACTACAATATTGTGGGTTTTTTAAACTGCTGGGACGCCCGCACATGCGCAGAAGCGCTGCGGCGCGCACAGAGCGTCATCCCCCAGGCTCCGCCCCCTTTCCCGGCTCACCTCTATATATAGAGGCGCGTGCACGCGCACGCGCGCGGCCACGTGCGCCTTCGGCGCTAATTTCAAAATATGGTAACAAGGGACAGGAGCCAGGGCCCCTCTTTGCCGCAGGCCGGGGGATGGACGAGCACTGCAACATGGCAGAGGAAGCAGTTTCCTATAAGAGAACTCACCATCTGCCTGGACTTTGCTCTGCTGAGAAGAAGCTAGTCCACATGACAAGAAAACATTCCACAGCGGCCTCTAGTGGACAAACACAGGTACCGCAGTCTAATATATTAAATATATATATATAAAAAAAAATTTTTTTTTTTTTTTTTTTCTTGACCACCATTAAAAATTATTACATTTTTTTAGTAGTTACAGGCATGCACAGAATTTTGCGGGAATACCATTAGGTAACAGACAGAAAGACAAATTAGGCTTGGGGGTCCCCCAATAGAACCAAGTTCCTGGGGGCCCCCACTTACCTGTTCCCCGCCGCAGGACTTTGTTTGGTCCACAAAAGCCCAAACTTCACCTATCACGGCAGGCATTGTAATCAAACCTTCAGGGACCGGGTTCCCAAGGATTCCACTCCCCTGGACCTGTATAGCACCCTGCACAGAAAACATCTTGGTCGTGGGTATGACCAGAGCTCTGGATCCCAGGGTCCAGCTCTCCTAAGAGAAGCATTACAGGCAAAACCTTGCTCTTCTCTGCAAGGCCCGGGTACCGACCGTTTAGCTATGAAGCTTTTTTGGTCGGATCCGGAATAGCTTACTGAGGCCCAAAAGAACCTGTACGCAAGCTCAGTGAAAACACATGTTTCTTCTTGGCCAACACCTTAGACACTGGCAAAAAACTGAGGTGCTCCCGGATGGGAGGGGCTTATATAGGGGAGGGTACTTCCGGTTTTGGAAGTTGCCAGTGCCAGCACCTGAAGGTATCTATATAACCCATTAGTAATGACTATGTCGCTCTGTGTCCCGTGATGTACGAGAAAGAAAAGTAATGCACTCATCCGCCATAGTCTGTATGAAAATGTCATGTCAATAGCATCTTTAAAAATATATTTACCTAGAAAAATAGTGACATGTTCAATGCTTATTTTACCCGCTGTATGATACCTATAGAAGCCATAAATCTGACTGTGATCTTCTCTCCATTTAGAAAACGCATTTTTCAGAATGAATGCAAAGCCTTACTGCCTCTTTTAACAATAAGTGGGCGCCACCAAGATTGCCCCCCCCCCCATATGCCCCCCTCTCTAAACTGCTGAAAAAAAAGATCCTCTTCCATCGCTCACTCATAATGAATTTCATCTCCCAGTCGCTGCCACTAGAAGCAAACAAAGGGGCAGGGATTCCTGTGTGACGTTATTGACCAATCATGGGTACGACCATATTTGGTCGGTGACATCACAGGAATCCTATGAATGGACTGAGAGGGGATGAGTCATGGTTGTTAGGATGCCAGCAGCTGCTAGTGTCCTAACAACCAGTAACAGGAAAAGCTGTGACATTTAGCAGTAGTAGAAATATGGAATATAATCACTTCTCCAATTATCATACTGTATATCATAAGTATACTATGGAAGATTGGATTATGATGCACCATTAGAAAACATAAAGAAATACTTAAAATGGCCAGTATTTCACAATAAAGTGTTATATTTTTTGGAAAGCCAGAAGAGGGATTAAGAATAATAGTGTTAAAATTGGATCCTTCCTGTATATAAGCCTTCTTACTTCTTACAGCCATTGCTTTTTATCTCATAACATTGCAGATCAATGCAAAATATATAAATTGTATGAAAAAGGCTATTTGGAAACTGTTTGTATATAAGTTATCAATGTTTTTTATAGAAAGCATCAATTCAGCACGTATCTGTTTCTGTTATCATAAAGTACAATCTCTCTTTTCCTAAGAGATCATCCGCAGACAAATAACAGGATTTTGGCTGCTGTGCCTATCTTAAAGGATTTCTTAGAAAATGTTCCTGCCTATCTCCTATTTTGATCAGGTATAAAGAAAACATTGCCAGCATTCCAGCCATGTTTTCTGACTGATAAGAAATCCAGGTTCTGTGAAGTTAAATCAACTGAACCTGAAATACAAATCATCATTTGTATGTGTTTTAGGGCTATATGAGGCTGTAACCAGGCGTTACACAACTTTATTTTTGTCCCAGGCTCAAATACTTTACAAATAATGTACCCGGTGCATTTTCTTCAGAGTAGTTGGATGTAGAGGATGTTCAGAATGATGGGAACCAGTCAATTACATTTTTTGTAGATTTTATTGCACTAGTGAAGGGGTATCCAAACTTTCTTAACAAAGGGCCAGTTTACTGTCCTTCAGACTTCAAGGGGGCTGGACTGTGGCCAATGGGAGTAGAAAATGCCACATCATTGGTAATGTTGGGGGGTATTGCCCCATTATTGCTATCATGGGAAAAAAGAGTGCCCCATCATTTATCTTAGTGGGAGGAATAGTTCCCCATCATTGATATTAGTGGGTGGAATAGTACCCCCATTTTTGGTGTCAGTGGTGGGAATGGTGCCCCATCATTGGTGTCAGTGAAAGCAATTGTGCCCTATTGTTGGTATCAGTGACAGGAATTATGAACCATCATTGATGTCAGTGGGAGGAATGGTGCCTTGGATCACTGTATCAGTGGAAGGAAAAGTGCCCCAAGGGCCAGATAAAGGCAAGCAAAAGGCCACATCCGGCCTCCGGGCCTCAGTTTGGAGACCACTACACTAGTGCACGGAGAGATAAGAAGGAGGGTTGATGGAGCACAGGATACCTTCGGGTTCTACCCAGGGCACAGTCCTTCACCTTCTTTATGTATTTCTAACCTTCTGGATCCCTCTCTTACATATATTGCTGTATTGCACAGACTATTAAACTTCACATGTGGCTCTTTGACAACTGAGGTTCTAGTGGTATCTCAGTCTTAGAATTCAGAGAAGAACAGCAATGGAAAGATGCCTGGTTTTCTTTCCATCTCCGTCAGTATCCCACCACCTCCATGTGGGGGACAACCATGGTCTGCTTCCTTTAAGCCCAAAGTAACACTCCATGGCTACCAGTTTCTTCAAGGAGGCCTCCAAGGAGGGTAAATCCTTGCAGCTTCCTACATCCATAGGCCCTAGGGCCTAATGAAAAGATGTTACCACAATGTCCTCACAGTGCAAAAGCCCAGGAAAGAAGACCACTTGCCAAAACTACCGGGATCACATATAGCGCGGTGCTGACGTCAACCCACTATATGTGATCCCTGAAGGATGGGCGTTCGTGGTTTAGCCAGCCAGCTTGTTTTATGTGCTGTTTTTAATCTACATTGATCTAAGTGCATTCATTACCTTTTGGTTAATTAGATTTTACACTATGGCGAGTTTATCTCTTTTTGGGAAATTATGATTGCACTCTGAGAGAGAAACTCGTCCTTTAAAGTTGTGTGGAGTACCCTGGACCCTGTCTCCTTATCCGAGTTAAGAATTGCCCTGGTCCCTGGAATATAGGCTTGGTGAGAAATGCCATTTAAATATCCCCTTACTGGATAAAGACCCTGGCTGGGTATTAGCCACAAGTGTCTGTGATCTTCAGTAATAGGAGGTTCCCATCAGCTGGTAAGCGAGCATTCCTTGCGGTGGATTTTGCACATTACTTGGTGGTGGTGGATATTAACACTTTGGAAGGACACTTTACGAATTTGGAAGGGCAATCCTTTGAATTTGGACTATTTTTTACTTTATATATTTTTCACTATTTTAATGATTTTGGTTCTTGCACGATTAATAAGTATTTCTGTATATGGACAAGTTGGATAGTTTCCAGAAACAGATAATGTGGTCTCCCAATCCCTAGTGAGCAGTAAAAAGGAAGGGTGAGAGAGGAAACTCTCTCAGGTGAATGGGATTTTAAAGGGAAACACCAAATCTGTTTGTAAGGTGAGCACATTAGACAGGATATGTAAAAATATATAAATTTATTAATATGATAGTAAAAACATATGAGTAATTAACATAAACGAGTTGAAACAAGATACTTCGTTGTGCAGATAGCCAACATGTTTCGCACATAGGTGCTTCGTCAGGGCCTTACACTCATTTTTCGTTTCATTAGGTCTGTACAGGACATAAAAAGATGTCATTAGTATTTAACAATAGTTTAGATAACAATATTTAGGCATATATTTACATTATGACATTTGACGTATTTTAGCAGTGATAACTGCTGCTTGCTCACCTAATCTGAAAAAGTTGGATGAATCATGCATAGCTACAATAACACCGCCAGCACCATGGAAACACACACTGTGACTATCCTGATGGAAGCCAGATCCAACAGGTAAGACCGTAAGGATATTAGATTGTTGCCAACAACCAGACGACCATAAGGAAGGTCTACAAAATTTAGATAAAAATAAAAATAAAAAATATAGATGATAATAATGATGATAATACTTGAATATTCATCATAAGATAGCTAACGTGCTCTGTTATTGTTAGGGATTTTTGTGCAATTGTACATTAACATAAAGAGTTAATAGTAATATTGTTAATGTTCATCCGAATAGAATGCTATAGAGATTAATGTCATAGTATAATTAACCAGCATGTAAAGCTTAATAAAGGATGTATTAATGAGCCAAATAAATTAAAAAATAAATAAAATAAATTGTTGGTGTATATATATATATATATATATATATATATATTGTGAGGGGGTTAGCTCGGCAGCGGGTGTGTGTGACCCCCGGGATGGGCTCCCCACACAAAAACAGGCCCAGCAAACGGAGGTTGTGGTTTTCAAAATCAAAAAAAAAGGTGCGGTTTATTTTCTATTTACAGTGACAAAACACAGCAAAGCCAAAAGAAACATATAAACAAAATAAATCCTGGTCAACTTGACCTCTGACTAAACATACAGGTTTCCTAACTAACAACTGGGATCAGCCTAGTGCTGTCCTAGTCCCTAAGTCCCTGGTTTTAAATGTCCAAGCAAATAGCCACACAGGCTTTTTCTCACCGCACAGGGGTTCACTCTCCCTAGACAGTCCACACAGGTCTGGTTCCAGGCATGAGCTAACATCTAATGAAGCTGGGAGTTCTTATAGAGGCCTAAATGAGCTGACAAGCTTCAGCTGGCCTCATCAACTCCCTGTCTGTACGATGCCCAGCCCTCTCCCTAGAGGTATGAGTCATCCATGAGCCCACTAGCCTTAGCTGGGCTTATACAACTCTCCACCTAGTTGTACAAGTCGGCGTAAAGCCTGAATCTGGGCGAAATATATCTACCCCCCTGGATGCAACCAGGTGACTTTACCTTCCTGCTGTCACAATATATATATATATATATATATATAGATGCTGCAGGGAGCCAGACGGCAGGTATCTACCTGTCTCCAGTGCATGTACCCAACAGTAAGCATATATAAATAATAATGGGGTTCATTATCATAGACACCTAAACTCCATTGTTGTGCAAAAATTATGGTGAGTGGTCATCATATAGATGAACAAGGTTAACACTCACTCCATCTTAATCAGAGCTGATTGAGCAGGTAAAGTAGACATGGTATTGATAGCAAATTCAGAAGATTAATTATGACCCCTATTTGGCATAATAAGAGTATTCGCATTTAGGAAATATATTTTCTCTTACCCAACAATAGCACACCTAGTATATGGAATGGAAAGCAGTGTAGATAATTCCCATCAAAGTGGTTCTCTGGTAGTGGAGTGACCTGCGTCTGGTGCTGGTTGCATACAGAGGGCATGTGTTGGCAAACGCCAACCGCGCCATCTGTTTCCCTTTAAAATCCCATTCACCTGAGAGAGTTTCCTCTCTCACCCTTCCTTTTTAATAAGTATTTCTATTTTTAATTTATTTTCATTAGCACTACCTAAATAATTGTCATTAGCTCAGCCTTATTTACGATCTTAATATCAAAAAACATTTTGGGATTTATGCTAGATGTATGTAAAATATCTATGTAATTACTGTATGTTTAAAGAGGCACACAACAGCAATATTGGCTCCAATATCTGTCTAGATTTCAGGTACTGTAAAGGGTTCAGCAGTTTTTGCAGTACACTAACACTGACGGACAAAGATTGATGAATATTGACAAATGGATAAAGACTAAAACCCATTAAAGGACATACAGGGGAAGATTTCCTAAAACTGGAGAGTGCTAAATCTGGTGCAGCTCTTGTTTTATTGTCAAAGCCTAAATGAACAAGCTGAAGTTAGAAGCTGATTGCTTGCCACGCACAGTTGTACCACATTCTGTGTGCACCACTTTTAGTAAATCCCCCCCCCCTCCCACAAAGTCAAATGGACATTGGCAATACATTTGTGAAAAATGACACAGACCAGCACTGGCAGACCTACCTAAGAGGCTTTCCTGGTCACAAGTGGAGATATGTAGAGCATTTATTAACATGAGCCTGTGGTTTACCCATGAAGTTGTTTGGGGTGGGGGCGTATTATTTATATGTGCAAATGTGTTGCCTATAACCAGAAACAATCACAAGTTAGTATTTTTCCTCTAGGAAGGTAACTACTGCTGGGAATCAGTTAGAACTACAGGTTATTTTCAGTTCACCCTCGTTCTTTGACAAATACTCTTAACTTGATTGGCAACTCCAAATCAATGAAAGCAATTGCAGTGACCAGCCTTTTGTTGAATGTTCAGTAGATGGGATCAGAAAGATTGTGACTCTTTCAAAGCACTGAGTCATATGATCTGCTGCTCCTCTCTCTCTACATTTTGGATTTCATCCATGTTCCATTATGATGACCTTGTTGCCAACATAAAGTAATTCAATTGCCCTTTACACAGCCGTTCAAATGAAGCAAATGACCTGCGTGTATTAGGCTGCCCTCTCCTTAAAAACAAAGATCAACTGTATAAAATTAATTGCAATCAACATTTCCATCTCAAGGGCTTTTACCTCTTTGTCTTGCCTTTTATGGCCTTGAAAAAAGATTTAATCTGTTAGTGACAATTCTGTGACCTGGTACTAATCTCAGTTAGTGACTATTACGTGCACTCAAGAAACAAATCTACAGTATATTCCTACACATGGTCTTCTAGTATTAAATTTGCTGGCTCTAAATAAATAAGAGAATATCCAATTTTCCAGAAGTCAGAGGTGGCAAAGTACATTGCAAAGATTAAGTTAAAATGTATTTCAAAATGCAATTTCTAGTACAAAAAAATATGGATAAGAACAGAATTGAGTCATTATTAACTTTTCATCTTTAAAGTGGTTGTAAACCCTAGGAAAAAAAAACAAACCTGCAAGACAAAGGAATAATGAGCTAGTATGCAGAACAAACTAGCTCATTATGAATTACTTACCTCACATCGAAGCCCTCGCAGCGGTCCTCGTACCCCCTCCCGCCGGCGACATCGCTCCCAGAGTTACTTCTGGGTATCGCGGGCTCCGGCACTGTGATTGACCGGAGCTGCGGTGACATCACTCCTGTGCATGCGCGCGGGAGCTGCAAGTAACGGCACACTCACTGAAGGTTTAGGAGATATCCGGAGTAGCGACAGGTAAGCTTTATTATAGGCTTACCTGTAGCAAAAAGTGGTTGTAAAGAGTTTACAACCACTTTAAACTGAAGTTATAGAATGTTTTATTATATTATTAATATTATACAGGACTTATATAGCATCAACAGTTTGTACAGTGCTTTACATTATAACGGGAGACAGTACAGTTACAATACAATTCAATATCTTAAGAAGATTAGGAAGGCCCTGCTCCTGAGAGCTTACAATCTACTAGGGAGGGCCAAGTGAAACAAAAGGTAATAACTTTGAGGAATGAGTTGTTGTGAGAAGTTATGACTAAGCAGTGTAAATCAGGGATTTTGTAGGATCAGAGTCAGGTGTATGAGTAACCAAGCAGGTGCTAATGATCATCAATTTCATATGTAGGTTGAATCACAGTCATTAACTGAAACAGAAACAGCTGTGTAGGAGGCTTAAAACTGAATGAGGAACCGCCAAACTCTGCTACTCAGATGAGGATGTTTCAGGTTATACACCATGGTAAGACTGAGCACAGCAACAAGACACAAGGTGTGTCTTGCATTAGCATCAGCAAGGTCTCTAAATGGCAAATATTTCAAAGCAGACTGGGGTTTCAAGATGTGCTGTTGAAGAATCACAAAGAAACAGGCAACACTGAGACAGACGCAGACACATCATGCCTACTTTCCTTTGACATCAGAAGATGTCCAGCAGTGTCATCAGCACAGAACTAGTAGAAACTAATGGAAGAAGTTTGGCCAGAAGTGATCTCCATGGAAGAATTGTGGCCAAAAAGCCATACCTCGAATGTAGAAAAAAGACAAAGTGACTCAACTATGCATGAAAACATAGGAACTGGGGTGCAGGAAAAATGGCAGCATGTGCTCTGGACAGATAAGTGAAAATTTGAAATATTTGGCTGTAGCTGGAGGCAGTTTGTTCACCAAAGGGCTGGAGAGCAGTACAATAATGAGTGTCTGTAGGCAACAGTGAAGCATGGTGGAGGTTCCTTACAAGTTTGGGGGCCGGGGCTGCATTTCTGCAAATGGAGTTGGAGATTTGGTCAGGATCAATTGTGTCCTCAATGCTGAGAAATACAGGCAGATACCTAAAAATGAAGACGTGTCTCACTGATATATTCAATGACTATGTCTGATTCCGGTGGGGTCATGGGATTGAGAAAGAAATACAATTGCTCAACTCTGCATATCCTGCAGGCAAAAATAAAAAAGTGGTATATCTTGAGTTAAGAAGTGTGTTAGTGTTGGGCTGATGACAAGTGCGGAAGTGCATACCTGAGTGGTTTGTAAAAGAAAGAGCAGGAAAATGTGGTCTGTAAGTCTTGCCTGAGAGCTTGCTGTGAATTTACCTGGAAAATACTGTAAAGTAAAAACTGATTACCTGCAAATGATCAGCTCTGGATGCAGATAGGAATCTTTGCTGGGTCTCCCACATGTAATCACAAACAGCCCAATTCTCAAGTGTACAAGGGGCCTACAAACCTGAGTTGATATTTTTTGCAGAAAAAAAAGGTTTGCTTTCTACCGATCCAAAATCAGATTTTTTGCATATGTTTAGAGTAGATCTATCATTGGGGAAAATTTGCAGACATCCATTTCTAACCTTTTCTTTTGAAATGCTAGTTGCCTATTTATCATACCAATGCTTTGTTTTTTTTCAATGACCCAGAACAAGTATGGAGATAAGGAATTCTGACATTTGTGCAATATGTGCTTGTTTTGGGTCCCCAACTCAGAAATAATAAAAATAGACAGAGTCGGGGTAACTTGCAATTTTAGAATGAGGCCAGCAATATTAGCCTACGTGTTTTTGCTTACTTTATTTTGGCCTAATGGTCAAATCAACGTGAACCAAATCAGTCCGGTGAAAGTATTGGCAGTGCTTTATTACAGCATTGTGCTATGGCCAGGGCCGTTTGGAGAAATTTGGGGGCCCCAAGCAAAATGGACATGGAGGCCCCCCAATCGCCCCCCCGGAAGGCACGCACGCAAAACCTACAGAAACCACAGCATAGCCATACAGTTTAAGTCCTACCCCCTCCCTGTGTTCTTCTTACTCCTTCCCATCAAATGCAGCCACTGTACCCCATCAAATGCAGCCACTGTACCCCATCAAATGCAGCTACTGTGCCCCATCAAATGCAGCCACTGTGCCCCATCAAATGCAGCCACTGTGCCAATCAAAATGCAGCCACTGTGCCAATCAAATGCAGCCACTGTGCCCCAAACGCACCCACTGTTGCCCATCAAACGCAGCCACTGTTGCCCATTAAATGCAGCCACTGTTGCCCATCAAACACAGTCACTGTTGCCCATGAAACGCAGCCACTGTGCCCATCATACTCAGCCACTGTGCCCCATCAAATGCAGCCACTGTGCCCATCATATGAAGCCACTGTGCTGCATCAAATGCAGCCACTGTGCCCCATCAAATGGCGCCACTGTACCAATCATATGCAGCCACCGTGCCAATCATATGCAGCCACTGTGCCCATAAAATGCAGCCACTGTGACACCCCCTCCGGACACGGACACCTAAATAGGGGGTGGGCACGGTGGCCATAGATAGATTCATGCAAGGCAGGAATCTATCAATTTTACATATAGGGGTGGCATGATGAAGGGGGCAGCACCCTTAATGGACAGGCCACCACTGCACTGGTGTACTGGCGGGTATCCATAGCCGCAGTCCCTCAGATTTCTTTCAGGTTGTGCGTTTTTGCTGCATTTTCTGGAATTGCACCAAAGATGCAGCATGCAGGACTTTTTGTGCACTTTCAGAACATGTAGCAAAAAATGTACAACCTAATAGAAGTCTATGGGACCGGAGGTAACATGCAGGAAGACAGTGCCAGTACACCAGCATTGCGGCCAAACTGCAGCATGCCAGCATGGACCCACATCAAAAAACATAGGAGGGCAAGAAACTGTCACAGGCTGCAGTGCTAGTAATAACAGGCTGCTAGTAATATGCAGAGAGGGGAGGAGAGAGCAGGAAGGGAGGGAGGAGAAGCTCACTTGTCACTTACTTGGTGGCAATGGACAATCCCAGCAGGCTCACTTTTTTTTTTTAATGGGTGTAGGCAATTTCTTTTTTTTAAGGCTGTGGATGCCGAGGCGACTGCTCTGTTTTAACTTTCCCGCCCACACATCTTCTTCACAGACAACACACGAGCTGCCAGGAGTGTGGGTGGGGAAAGAAAGAGCAGATCCACCCAGCCTCTGATAAAGCTTCGTGTGGAGGAGGGAGGGGCTGGGCTGAACTCTGTAACACACAGACTGTCAGCCCAGAACAGAGCTCATCGCTGCAGTACTGAATCCGGCCTGTTTCCGGCCGGACTGAAAGGAAGTGAGCACTCAGTGTGCACTTCCTGTCAGCCGGACTGACAGGAGGAAGAGGAGCTCGGCCACGCTACAGCCTGGGAAGGGGAAGTTGGGGGCCCCAGGCCAGCTCGGGGCCCCAAGCAATTGCTTGTTTTGCCTGTCCTGTAGCGACGGGTCTGGCTATGGCCACAATGGGGTGGTTTGGTGACCAGTATCGTGGCAATTAAATGCTTTTTTTTTATATACAGCACATCACAACACAGACAGTTCCCATCTATGCGTTGTAGCGCATTGCAACAAATGTTTGTTTAGGTGTGCTAGCAAGGTGCGATGGCAAGCCATTCACAATGAACAACTTGGCCAAGACTAACTATATAAATGAAAGGAAAGATGGAGTTAGGCTTTAACTTAAAGTGTAAAATCATATATTGATTTTTTTTAAAGGGTTACTTAACAAAAAAGTGCAGGTAGTGGTGTTTGTAGATAAAAGCAAACTCTGCAGCTCTGACTAAAGATGAAAAATGTCCTTGCTATGGGTGTAGGCAATTTACCTACTTCCTGAAGCCTAACTGGGAAACTCCCAAGTTGTTGCAGGGACGATGCTAAGAGAGGCCTAGTCAATACTGCTCAAATCCACCATCATGGGAGTGAGTGCTCAGATACCAAGTTTAGAGCTACTGCATCAGGGGGAAGAAAGATCATGTGAGGGGAGTTTGAATCAGAGAAAGAGCTCACTCCTGTGATGGTGGAGGTGAACAATAATGACCTGGCCTCACTTAGCAACATCCTGGGAATAATCCAGTCACACTTCAGGGGGTAAGTAAATGGTGACCTAACCCTTTAACCTGAATGACCTTGAACTTTGTAAACTTACTTTGTGAAGATCCTCACATGTTTAGTTCCTTGATTTTAGTGACACATTTTCAATATGCCTTGTGGATAGGCACTGCTGTGTCACAGAATTCACAGAGCCTGCCTTCTGGACTACAGAGGTGCTGAGAGGAGGAGTTTTAGGATGCAGAGTCAGTACAGGAAGCACTGCTTGTAGACAGCAAGGTACACGGGGATATGTCATCCATAGAAATGGAAAGTAAAGAGCAGAGGAAAAGCTGCAAAGTATGCAGAGTATCCATGAATTTGTGTAAAGAGCAGTGTTGTAAGTAACGCTGTTTAAATAAACGGCGTTACCTAACGCAGTCACTTTTGAGGGTAACGGGTAATGTAACGGATTACTCTTCCCCTTATGGCAACGCCGTTCCCATTACTTGGGCGGCGTTACCCCAATTACATCTACTCGCCGCAGCCGCCACGAGAAGATGTAACCGCAATTACAGCCGCCGTCTGCCTACCTGATCAGCGTGTCATGCAGACAGACGGCGGCCATTGCAGTGTTCAAAAGCCGTGCCTCCTCGTCTGTGATAGGCAGAACACTAAATTTCACAGCAGGCAGTGTTAAGCCTATCACGGACATCCTCTCATCCTCGTCTGTGTTATGAGGATGAGCGGATGTCTGTGATAGGGGGAACACTGAATGCTGGGAAATTGAGCGTTCCGCCTATCACAGACGAGGAGGAGGCACGGCTTTTGAATACTGGAATGGCCGCCAGGACGCCGCCGTTCAGGTACGCGGGCACAATGAAGCATGGACACAGTAAAGCACGGGCACAGTGAGACACGGGCACAGTGAGGCACGGGCACAGTGAGGCACGGGCACAGTGAGGCATTGGGCACAGTGAAGCATGGACACAGTGAGGCATGGGCACAGTGAGGCATTGGGCACAGTGAAGCATGGACACAGTGAAGCATGGGCACAGTGAGGCATGGGCACAGTGAATCATGGACACAGTGAGGCATGGGCACAGTGAGGCATGGGCACAGTGAGGCATGGACACAGTGAGGCATGGGCACAGTGAGGCATGGGCACAGTGAGGCATGGGCACAGTGAGGCATTGACACAGTGAAGCATGGACACAGTGAGGCATGGACACAGTGAAGCATGGGCACAGTGAGGCATGGGCACAGTGAATCATGGACACAGTGAGGCATGGGCACAGTGAGGCATGGGCACAGTGAGGCATGGACACAGTGAGGCATGGGTGCAGTGAGGCATGGGCACAGTGAGGCATGGGCACAGTGAGGCATGGACACAGTGAAGCATGGACACAGTGAGGCATGGGCACAGTGAGGCATGGGCACAGTGAGGCTGGTATGGGCACAGTGAGGCATGGACACAGTGAGGCATGGGCACAGTGAGGCATGGGCACAGTGAGGCTGGTATGGGCACAGTGAGGCATGGACACAGTGAGGCATGGGCACAGTGAGGCATGAGCACAGTGAGGCGCAGTGAGGCATGGGCACAGTGAGGCACAGTGAGGCATGGGCACAGTGAGGCATGGGCACAGTGAGGCACAGTGAGGCATGGGCACAGTGAGGCATGAGCACATAACCAATATTATTTATTGTTATCCCTCCTATTATTTTTATACACTGAAAAAATTACATATATATCATCCTTCTACTGCCCCACCCCCGATCCTGTATATATATAATATAACCAATATAGTTACTTTGGTGAGTAACTAATTACTTTTTCAATGTAGTAACTGAGTTACTAACTCAATTACTTTTTGGAAGAAGTAATTTGTAACTGTAACTAATTACTTTTTTAACGTAAGATGAACAACACTGGTAAAGAGATGGTCAGCAGACAGGCACAACATGAAAGGGGATGTTTCAAGTAATCTTATATTGAATTGTCAAAAATAACTATTGTTTGTATTGTTATTACAATGCTGATGTTATAAAATGAAAGTGTAAACTGTGACCATAATACTCCCATACAGTTTAGATTTAGCAGGAATTGTGGAAGAAAGAGTGTGTGAACATAGAAGCTGCCTAATGTATACAGAGTGCCCTGCGGCTACCATGGAGCTCAGCAGGATGCTTTTCAGAAACAAAATGTATTGTGACAGCAGGAAGGTAAAGTCACCTGGTTGCATCCAGGGGGGTAGATATATTTCGCCCAGATTCAGGCTTTACGCCGACTTATACAACTAGGTGGAGAGTTGTATAAGCCCAGCTAAGGCTAGTGGGCTCATGGATGACTCATACCTCTAGGGAGAGGGCTGGGCGTCGTGCAGGCAGGGAGTTGATGAGGCCAGCTGAAGCTTGTCAGCTCATTTAGGCCTCTATAAGAACTCCCAGCTTCATTAGATGTTAGCTCATGCCTGGAACCAGACCTGTGTGGACTGTCTAGGGAGAGTGAACCCCTGTGCGGTGAGAAAAAGCCTGTGTGGCTATTTGCTTGGACATTTAAAACCAGGGACTTAGGGACTAGGACAGCACTAGGCTGATCCCAGTTGTTAGTTAGGAAACCTGTATGTTTAGTCAGAGGTCAAGTTGACCAGGATTTATTTTGTTTATATGTTTCTTTTGGCTTTGCTGTGTTTTGTCACTGTAAATAGAAAATAAACCGCACCTTTTTTTTTGATTTTGAAAACCACAACCTCCGTTTGCTGGGCCTGTTTTTGTGTGGGGAGCCCATCCCGGGGGTCACACACACCCGCTGCCGAGCTAACCCCCTCACAGTTGGTGGAGAACCAGTGGCAGTTTTTTTTAAGCCAGCATGGAGGAGATACTGAAGCAGCTGGCTCTAGCAAATGCCAATCAACAGCAGACAAATGCAGGTTTGCAAAAGAGCCTTGCAGCTCAACAACAGAACTTTGCAGCCCAGCAGCAAGCTCACCAACAGAGTCTGGAAGCTCAGCAACAAGCCCAGCAGCAATCTGAGGCCCGCTTCATAGACCTGTTACAGAAGCAAGAGCAGAGACTACAACAAATGGAAGCAGTAATGCAGCAACGTCCGCAGACCAGTGAGGAAAGCCGTCCCACTAATACCGCGTCCTTTGGGGTGAGTCGTTTATTGACAAAAATGACTGGAGAGGATGATCCAGAGGTATTTTTGACCACATTTGAAAGGACTGCTGAAAGAGAAAAGTGGCCTGAGGAGCAGTGGGCTGGACTGGTGGCTCCTCTGTTAACTGGTGAATCGCAGAAAGCTTACTATGACCTAGAGCCTAACCAAGCAAAAGACTATGTGATGCTAAAAGCTGAAATATTGGCAAGGCTGGGTGTCACCCAGGCTGTCCGGGCTCAGCGTGTGCATAACTGGACTTTCCAGCTTGGAAAACCCCCCAGGTCTCAAATGTATGATCTCATTCACCTGAGCAGAAAGTGGCTACAGCCAGAGACTTTGTCCGCACCAAAGATTGTGGAACGTGTTGTAATGGATCGGTTTTTGAGAGCTCTTCCTACTGCCATCCAAAACTGGGTAAGCCATGGAGACCCAGAGACGGCCGATGGTCTTGTGGATCGTGTGGAGAAATACTTGGCTACAGAGAACCTGACGGCCTCTTCCAGAGACACTCGGACTTTCCACCCTAAGACCAGACCATCCCCAGGGGCGGATAAGAGGATTCCAAGGGGTGAGGGTGGAGAGAGTGAGAGGGTGGGAGCTCTACCCCAAGTTTGGCGAGAACAGCCTGGGAAATCAGCGGCTCAAGAGGCGGCAAGAAGGATCGTTTGCTACCGCTGCCGGCAAGCGGGACATATTGCAGCCAATTGCCCGGTTGTGGAGGAACCCATGCAGTGTGACTTTCTGACGGGCAGACGTCAGTCGCTGTGTGCGACAGTCGCATGCACTGCCATTCGAGGAACTGAGAAACATTTATGCAAAATGTGTGTTAATGGTAGAAATGTTGTGGTATTGCTGGATTCAGGTAGCCTTGTGACCCTGATAAAGGCTGAGTTAGTTAAAACAGAGGTCTCTGGGAATAGCAAGGTAGCTGTTATTTGTGTGCATGGGGACACCCGAGAGTATCCAGTGACTACAGTGTGTTTCGAGACCCCCAAAGGTACCCTCTCTCATCCAGTGGGCTTAGTATCTCAGTTACCGCATGACGCCATTGTGGGAAGGGATTTTCCGAAGTTCTGGGAACTGTGGGATGATCCTGAGCCCCCCACTGGTGCCCCTATGTACCAGGAATGTGATAGCCAGAACTCCCCTGAGAGTGGTGAGGACTCTCCGGAATTTCCCTTATCAGTATTGGCAGGGGAGACTCAAGAAACTGGAGAGGAGCCCACCTCCTCAGACGAAAACCTACCGTCTGTGGAGTTTTCTGATCTTGAGGTTCACAGGGAAAACTTTGCCACAGAACAGTTGAAAGACCCCGCCCTAATAAAGGCACGCGAAAACGTAGTGAAAATAGATGGCGAGTTAGTGAACCCAGATAATACCTGCACTTACCCATACTTCAGCGTAGAGAAGGACCTACTGTATTGGGTGGCAAAAAGGGCAGAAGAAACCGTTGAGCAGCTTGTGGTGCCCAAACCTTACAGGAAGTTGGTGTTGGAGTTGGCCCATGGGCACATTCTTGGAGGTCATCTGGGGACAGAGAAAACCCGAGAGAGGGTATTACAGAGATTCTATTGGCCGGGGGTGATGAAGGACATAGAAAATTATTGTTCCTCCTGCCCTGTGTGTCAGAGGTCGGCCCCGATGCCACATTTCCGTAGCCCGCTGGTCCCTCTACCCATCATTGAGGTCCCGTTTGAGAGGATCGCCATGGATTTGGTAGGTCCTATAATCAAGTCCGCTAGGGGGCACCAGTACATATTAGTTATAATGGACTATGCCACCCGTTATCCAGAAGCGATCCCTCTCCGAAATACCTCGGCCAAAACCATAGCCAAAGAGCTATCTCTTGTGTTTAGCCGGGTGGGTATTTGTAAAGAACTGCTTACGGACCAAGGTACACCCTTTATGTCCCGGGTTATGAAGGAGCTGTGTAAATTGTTCAAAGTGACGCAATTACGTACATCTGTGTATCACCCCCAAACCGATGGGCTGGTTGAAAGATTCAACAAAACCCTAAAACAAATGTTGAAGAAAGTGGTGGATAGAGATGGAAAGGATTGGGACTGTCTACTTCCTTATCTGATGTTTGCTATTAGGGAGGTGCCCCAATCCTCTACGGGATTCTCCCCCTTTGAGTTACTGTATGGGAGACACCCAAGAGGGCTGTTGGATATTGCCAAGGAAACTTGGGAAAGTGAGAGTTCTCCCCACAGGAGTGTGATTGAGCATGTCGCCCTGATGCAAGACCGAATTGCACAGGTAATGCCCATCGTGAAGGAACATTTGGCCCAAGCGCAGTTAGCACAGCAGAGAGTGTACAACCGTGGAGCCAAGACCCGTACCTTTTCCCCGGGGGATAGGATACTGGTACTTGTCCCTACGGTTGAAAGTAAATTCCTTGCCAAATGGCAAGGCCCCTACGAGATAATGGAAAAAGTGAGTGAAGTGAATTACAAGGTCAGACAACCAGGAAGGCGAAAGCCCGAACAGATCTATCACGTTAATCTGTTGAAAGCCTGGAGGGATAGAGAGTCCCTAGTCGCAGACACTTGGTCACCAGCTCAAACTGGTTGCGTGATTCCTGAGGTTGGAATAGCAGCCACCTTGTCACAACCCCAACAACAGGAGGTTAAGGAGTTTGTGCTTCGCAACAAGGAGGTATTCTCTGAGCTGCCGGGACAAACATTTGGGGTAGAGCATGACATCATTACCCCGCCCGGTGAAAGGGTGAAGTTAAAACCCTATCGGATCCCAGAGGCTCGACGGGAGGCAATACGGGAGGAAGTACAGAAAATGCTGAACTTAGGGGTGATAGAGGAGTCCCAAAGTGATTGGTCTAGTCCCATCGTGTTGGTGCCTAAACCGGATGGGAGCTGGCGATTTTGTAACGATTTTCGTCAGTTGAACAAAGTTACAAAATTTGACACCTACCCCATGCCACGTATAGATGAGTTGATCGACCGGCTGGGAACAGCCCGATACATGACGACTCTTGACCTCACAAAAGGGTATTGGCAAATCCCCCTGGCCAAATTGGCCAAAGAGAAAACCGCATTTGTAACCCCAGACGGGGCGTTCCAATATAAAAGAATGCCGTTCGGGTTACAGAATGCGCCGGCCACATTCCAGCGGAAAATGGACCAGATGCTGAGGCCCCATCGGAAGTATGCTGCGGCTTACCTGGATGACGTAATTGTCCATAGCACAGATTGGGCCTCACATCTGCCAAAAGTGCAAGCAGTCCTGGACTCTGTTCGGGAAGCGGGGTTTACGGCTAACCCCAAGAAGTGTACCATTGGGCAGGAGGAGGCCAAATATCTTGGGTACACCATTGGGAGGGGAGTAATAAAACCCCAACTCAACAAAGTCGAGGCCATCCAGAGTTGGCCACGTCCCAACAGCAAGAAGCAGGTACGAGCCTTTCTGGGAATCGCTGGGTATTATCGGCGATTCATTCCCCACTTTGCTTCTAAGGCTGTGCCCCTAACCAACCTAACGAAGGGGAAAGGGTCGGTCATGATTAAATGGACCCCCGAGGCTGAGGCAGCATTCCAATTCTTGAAACAAGCCTTATGTAGCCAGCCAGTGTTGTACTCACCCGACTTCTCTAAAGACTTTGTCGTACAAAGTGATGCGTCAGATGTGGGGTTAGGAGCAGTATTGTCCCAGGTCTGGAACGGGGAAGAGCACCCAGTCATTTACCTCAGCAGGAAGTTGAAGTCCCATGAGGTAAATTACGCCACCGTTGAAAAGGAGTGTTTAGCGGTGAAGTGGGCTCTAGATTCCCTTCGGTACTACCTGCTAGGTAGGCACTTTGACATGGTTACGGATCACGCTCCGTTAAAGTGGATGGCTCAAAACAAGGAGACAAATAGAAGAGTGAATAGGTGGTTCCTGGCCCTACAGGAATTCAACTTCACAGTAAAGCATCGCCCTGGCGTTCAAATGGGGAATGTGGATGCTTTGTCTCGAGTACATGAATGCCTGATTGCTGGTGTTCCAACCCCGAGGTTAAAACAAGAGGGGGGGGTATGTGACAGCAGGAAGGTAAAGTCACCTGGTTGCATCCAGGGGGGTAGATATATTTCGCCCAGATTCAGGCTTTACGCCGACTTATACAACTAGGTGGAGAGTTGTATAAGCCCAGCTAAGGCTAGTGGGCTCATGGATGACTCATACCTCTAGGGAGAGGGCTGGGCGTCGTGCAGGCAGGGAGTTGATGAGGCCAGCTGAAGCTTGTCAGCTCATTTAGGCCTCTATAAGAACTCCCAGCTTCATTAGATGTTAGCTCATGCCTGGAACCAGACCTGTGTGGACTGTCTAGGGAGAGTGAACCCCTGTGCGGTGAGAAAAAGCCTGTGTGGCTATTTGCTTGGACATTTAAAACCAGGGACTTAGGGACTAGGACAGCACTAGGCTGATCCCAGTTGTTAGTTAGGAAACCTGTATGTTTAGTCAGAGGTCAAGTTGACCAGGATTTATTTTGTTTATATGTTTCTTTTGGCTTTGCTGTGTTTTGTCACTGTAAATAGAAAATAAACCGCACCTTTTTTTTTGATTTTGAAAACCACAACCTCCGTTTGCTGGGCCTGTTTTTGTGTGGGGAGCCCATCCCGGGGGTCACACACACCCGCTGCCGAGCTAACCCCCTCACAGTATGCTTAGGCAATATTGTAGCTCCTGCTTGTCGCTGGTTATGTTGGCTTGATTTGACTTGCTTTGAAACAGGTTCACTTTCTGTTTCAGCTGTAAGAATTGTGAAATGGCAAAAAAAAAAAAAAAAAGAATCAGATTACTGCTTAACGAGCAAACAACAAAAACAAAGTTGTCCTTATTGCCGTATTAGTTTTATATGCATCACTACATATATATATATATATTTATATTTGATCTGCTTTATGGCCATGAAAATTTCATAAGCAGTTATTACAATATTTAAAACCAGCATTAGCCGTCCTTTCTCTTTATTGCCTTGCCTATTCAGCGGGATAGTGTGCACCATGAGCCTCTTGCTGGCTCGTGGTGCATAAATTTACAAACATCATGCAAATGTATTATTTGCAATAAAACTGACTAATGAACTTTAAAGGCAAATTACTTTCCCTGTCTGCTGGCTCTGCAAGAGACAATCATCTATCATTCAAATTTACGCTTGTGTGTTTGCTTTAGGGAAATCATAATCACTTCTTAATTTATGACTTATAAAAGACATCATGGATTTTCAATATCTTTAACAAGTGTGTACCAAAACAGTTCATTTGTTGGCTGCAAGTTTAAATTAGAGTTTAATGTGGCTAGATGTGGGGCTGCCACAGTATTCGCATGAAAAATAACCGACGCCAGACCATTTTCTTTCAATGGATTGGCCTACAGGGTGTACTATATAATTTGATTTGATTGTTGAAGATTCGAGAATCTAATTTTTTTTTGGCATGATTTTGGTTGTGCTGAAATACTAGGTTTTGCCACTAGGTAGCCCTGCAGAAAAATTACGTAACTGCAAAGTGCAGGAAGGATCCACAGAAATAGAAGGTCCTGTTGTGTTTTCTTGGACACCCCACTTATGCAACCCATTTGTCACCATTAACTTTTAATGGTACTTCAATGTGCATACACAGTGTAAACAATTGCACCTGCCCCGTAGCATACAGTAATTCATGTAATAAAGAACACATGTTGCTTTGCAATACGTTGGAAAAAAAAGTGAGGCAGGTATGTTCTTTGACCTGTAGATATGCATTGGGGGCTCATTCAAAATGAATATGTATGCTTAATGTGATACTAACTCGTCAAATGTGATACTAACTCGTCAAATAATTCGAGAAATAATGTACTTTAGAATAAATGGATTCTTAGATAATATGGTTTGTTTTAAGTATTTTTTTTGCATCTGAAAATATACATCAATGGATGGAATTATAGATCTCCTTACAATCACACTGCAGGCCCACTCTTCTAAACTACATACCTCTACTGGTACACTTCCATGGGGGGGGGGGGGGTCAAACATGGGCAGATAGGCAGCTGGAGTAATAACTGGCATATTAGAAAGATTTTCACACTACATACTGCAGGTTTATGCAAGACACTCCCCATTTTGCAGATTAAATTGTCCATCAGCCCAGGTTTCATGGAATCTCCCGTCAATATACAAGCTGCTGGTGCAAGTAACATGTAAAAAGAACTGTCAATTTTTATTGTTGCATTGTCCTTCCAATGTAGTAGGTTTGAGATCAGGGAGAACGATCTGTATACTGAACTCTTTATTTACCACTGAAGAAAATAATAAGTCCTTGAAACACTTCATGTGCTCTCATTGCTTATATCTGTGGTGATGAGGATGTGCTTGGCACAGATTTAGTTTTCAGGGTTTTATCCATTAGCTGCTTCCAATTGCTGGCTATGGTGTGTGTGGTCTCCTGGTATACTGAGGTCGGCTTCCCCCTGCTCTTATACCCCAGCAATTGGGAACTTTGTTATCTCTCTGCACTGTTCACTCCCTTGACCTATTCATTAATTGTTTTATGTATTTGAAATAGTTTTATTATTTTGTACACCTCTTTTTTCCCCCGTATAATCATTGAAATTAAAATGAATGAGTCCTTGTCTTTAGGTTCTTAGGTGGTGCCTTTCAGTTCTATGTCTACTAGATATAATTTCAAATGTGTGTATGTGTAGATGTTCCTAATCAAGGGCATAGATATGGCCACAAGAGACCATGTGATAGTTATGGGCCTTTACATTATCAGCATAACATGAGGGTATATATAGTACTGGCACCAGAGCTGGCTTGCTGTGAAAGCAGATAGCATGTTTTAATATTAGCATGCAGAATTTTCTGACACAATGGACAATCTCTCCTTTTTCAATCACTAATTGTTATTTCTATGGAGAATTCTGCAGCAGGACCCAACAACAGAGGTGGGTCAGTGTAATTTTAAACCAGTAACACCAGAAGCAGTTGGATTAAACAGCCACTAGCTTCTAATATCTCCAAGTATTCCCACCCAAAAGATGTTTATCTCTCATAGTCAGGGCTGAATTTATACTTCCCAACCTCGCTAGTTCCTGTTGGTTCTCTCTTTCACCCCAGTTAACTGGATAGCCTTTATAGGAGACCAGCATACCATACATTGTCTCCACAACCAGGCATGGAATGTAGAAGCTGAAAGACAGAGTTTGTCCTCTAATGCCGCGTACACACGGTCGGAAATTCCGATGGAAAAAGTCCGATGGGAGCTTTTGTTCGGATATTCCGACCACGTGTATGCCCCATCTAACTTTTTCCATCAGGATTTCAGACGGACTTAGATAGAGAGCAGGTTCTCTATTTTTCTGTCGGAAATTCCAGTGGCAAGTCCGGGCGTGTGTACACGGCATTAGCCTTAGCGCACAATGACTAGAAGAGACTTTTGATTTATTCTGATAACAATTTGGTTCTAGGTGTACAAACTTAGTCAAACTTAGTCAACAAAATGTATTGTTGACTGTTTGCCATCCCAGCAGAATTGCTACCTTAGGCCATAAACTATTTTTGGCTATGCAGAAATTCATCCTTGGTCAAAATTAAGACTTCCTAATACTCTTTATTCTACATTATGGAAAAGCCATCATTGAATCCTTGAATCATGATGCCCTAAATTTAGTCAGAAATTGACTGCAGTAGTTGGAAAGAAGTGGGAATTCTATTGAGCATATGTCATCCCTACAATCCAAGAGAGAGAACTCCACTCAGCATTCACAGCAGCACACACCCTGTCTTTGACTCTTTCCGCTCTGATGCATGGACATCAAGTCCCTAAGCTATCTTTGCTGGGTTCGCATTATCAGTACCAAAGATGGGACAGGACAACATTAAATTAATATACAGTGGATATAGAAAAAATTCATCCCCCTTTAAAAATAATCATTTTGTTGCTTTGCAGCCTGGATGAAGATTGTTTTATCCAGCTGCATTTACTCAGTGCAACTTAGAACATCCAAGTGAAAGATATAACATCAACATGTCAGAAAAACATAAACAAAAAAAAAACAGAATCACTGAGTTGGAAAAAGGATCACCCTCTTGTGTCAGCCTTTTACAGCCTTTTATCTGTTAGCATAGGTCTCTATTAACTTTGCACATCTAGACTTTGCAATATTTGCCCACTCTTCTTTGCAGAACTGCTCAAGTTCAGTTAAACTTGATAGTGGTGTTATTTGGATGGTGAGCTGCATTGGATTCCCGCCAGACATATCATTTGGTGTTGAGGCCAAATAATTAAATTGTAGTCTCATCTGACCATGACACCTTTTTCCATGTGGCCTCAGAATCTTCAAGGTGTGTTTTGGCAAAGCTCAGACATGACTGCATGTGGTCTTTCTTGAGGAGTAGCTTTTTTCTTGCAACCCTCCCATACAAGCCACTTTTGTGGAGAATTTGTGATATTGTTGTCACATACACACAATGACAACTCTTTGTCATAAATTCCTGCAACTGCTTCAGAGTTGCTGCAGGGCTCTTGATAGCCTCTCTGACCAGTTTCCTCCTGGCTCTTTCATCTAGCTTGGAGTGACATCCTGATCCAGGGAAGGTCTGTGTTGTACCAAATACCTTCCACTTCTTAATAATAGACTTCACTGTGCTTCTAGGCATTGATAAAGCCTTTGAAATGTTTTTGGATCCATCTCCTGACTCCAGGAGATCTATTGACAGTGCCTTGCCAACTATAGTTGATTATTTGCTTCAGTTGCGCTACTAGCGACTGAAATGCTCCAGGAAAGCTAATTTCATGCTGAGCAAATCAAAATGACCACATCTGATCGCAGTTGAAAGTCAATGGCTTTGTGTTCCATTGAGAAGGTGATTAGCTACAACTGATTGAGTTTACAAGTCATTTTTAGGGGGGGGGGGTGATAATTTTTCCAACTCTGTGGTTTTTTATTTATTTTTATTTTTTATGACATGTTGTGTTATATCTTTCACATGGATGTTATAAGTTGCACTAGTAAATACAGCTGGATAAAACAAAAGCTGTGACTGTATTAATTTCAGGCTGCAAAGCAACAAAATGTGATTATTTTAAAGGAGGGTGATTCTTTTCTATACCCACTGTAATTATTTGTAAGTGCCATAACAGTCCTGTACAAAACGCTATTCATACAGGTCAATGAGGCTGGCAAAGACAGAACAGGGCATGGGTAATTTATTTCCAATCAATCAATCCGAGGGACTTTGATGGGTGAAGTCTAGGATGGAAAATGACCTGGGGGTCCTAGTAGATGATAGGCTCAGCAATGGCATGCAATGCCAAGCTGCTGCTAACAAAGCAAACAGAATATTGGCATGCATTAAAAAGGGGATTAATTCCAGAGATAAGATGATAATTCTTCCGCTCTACAAGACTCTGGTCCGGCCGCACCTAGAGTATGCTGTCCAGTTCTGGGCACCAGTCCTCAGGAAGGATGTACTAGAAATGAAGAGAGTACAAAGAAGGGCAACAAAGCTAATAAAGGGTCTGGAGGATATTAGTTATGAGGAAAGGTTGCAAGCACTGAGCTTATTCTCTCTGGAGAAGAGACGCTTGAGAGGGGATATGATTTCAATTTACAAATACCATACTGGTGACCCCACAATAAGGATAAAACTTTTTTGTGGAAGGAAGATTAAAAAGACACGTGGCCACTCATTAAAATTAGAAGAAAAGAGGTTTAACCTCTACATAGAGGGTTCTTTACTGTAAGAGCGGCAAGGGTGTGTAATTCCCTTTCACAGGCGGTGGTCTCAATGGGGGGCATTGATGGTTTCAAGAAACTATTAGAAACTATTAGATAAGCACCTGACCTACCACAACATACAAGGATATACAATGTACCGTATTTTTCGGACTATAAGACGCACTTTTTTCCCCCAGAAATATGGGGGAAAATGTCCCTGCGTCTTATAGTCCGAATACATGACAGGCCCCGCCCCCCCCATCGCTGGCACCGCCCCTGCCATCCGCTCTCATTGCTCCCGTAGCCGCTGGAATCCCCTGACCACCGCCACTGGCTCCGCCCCCCGTCCCCGCTGGCACCGCCCCTTACACATTGCTCGCATTGCAATCCAATTAGAGCTGCTCTCTCTTTCTTTTCTCCCTTCGGGTTACAGAAAGGGAGGGGGGGCGGCGGGGGAGATATACAGACAGCCCGCAGCTCTCCTCTCCCTGTCACAGCGCCGCTGCCAAGTTCTCTGGCAAATAGAGCAGCGGCGCTGTGACAGGGAGAGGAGAGCTGCGGGCTGTCTGTATATCTCCCCCGCCGCCCCCCTTCCCTTTCTGTAACCCGAAGGGAGAAAAGAAAGAGAGAGCGGCTCTAATTGGATTTGCTGGCCGCCACCCAGCTTACTGCCCACTGTTTCCCTCCCCATGATTGGCCACAGCAGAGGGCCAATCAGAAGACACTGGGGGCATCATGGGAAATGAAGTCACGGCAGAGTTCTGGCACCAGTTCCTCCAGCATGCAAACACTCTGCTGGAGGGGGTGTTAGAAGAGGAGCAAAAGAGTATACTCTGCTGGGGGACACGCTGTACCCCGCACCACCAGAGAGCCACGCTGTACCCCGCACCACCATAGAGCCACGCTGTACCCCGAACCACCAGAGAGCCACGCTGTACCCCGCACCACCAGAGAGCCACGCTGTACCCCACACCACCAGAGAGCCACGCTGTACCCCGCACCACCAGGGAGCCACGCTGTACCCGCACTGCCAGAGAGCCACGCTGTACCCTGCACCACCAGGGAGCCACGCTGTACCCCGCACCACCAGGGAGCCATACTGTACCCGCACCGCCAGAGAGCCACACTGTACCCGCACACCGCCAGAGAGCCACGCAGTACCCGCACTGCCAGAGAGCCACACTGTACCCGCACACCGCCAGAGAGCCACGCTGTACCCTGCACCACCAGGGAGCCACGCTGTACCCTGTACCACCAGGGAGCCACGCTGTACCCCGCACCACCAGGGAGCCACACTGTACCCGCACCACCAGAGAGCCACACTGTACCCGCACACCGCCAGAGAGCCACGCTGTACCCGCACCGCCAGAGAGCCACGCTGTACCCGCACCGCCAGAGAGCCACACTGTACCCACACACCGCCAGAGAGCCACAATGTACCCGCACCGCCAGAGAGCCATGCTGTACCCGCACCACCAGAGAGGGAGCCACACTGTTCCCGCACCACCAGAGAGGGAGCCACACTGTAACCTCTGTACCCGCACCACCAGAGAGGGAGAAAGACTGAGCCGCTTCCAGGATACAGACATGCTACACTACTGACTAGAGTCACCCCGGGCAACCCAGAGTGAGCGAACGTCCAGCCAGAGGGATCACTGTTGCGATTTCGCTGGGTCTGGTAAGAGGGCCTGTTGGCCATTATCCATTACTATTCCCAGGGATTGAGCCATTAGGAAGTGCCTAGCCTGCTATCCTCTAGGCCTTATTGACTGCCACAACGTCCCCTCTGTCCTCTTCCCACGGCGTCCCCTCTGTCCTCTTCCCATGGCGTCCCCTCTGTCCTCTTCCCACGGCGTCCCCTCTGTCCTCTTCCCACGGCGTCCCCTCTGTCCTCTTCCCACGGCGTCCCCTCTGTCCTCTTCCCACGGCGTCCCCTCTGTCCTCTTTCCACGGCGTCCCCTCTGTCCTCTTTCAACGGCGTCCCCTCTCTCCTCTTCCAACGGCGTCCCCTCTCTCCTCTTCCCAGGGTGTCCCACCACTGATGGCATGGTCACTCTACGTTTACTATGACAATGGTCACTCTGCGTTTACTATGGCAATGGTCAGGCTGCATTTCATGGGCACTGGAAAATATTTTAGTACACCATTTGGTTCAGAATATTTTTTTTCTTGTTTTCCTCCTCTAAATTCTAGGTGCGTCTTATGGTCAGGTGCGTCTTATGGTGCGAAAAATACGGTAATACTGACATATAATCACACACATAGGTTGGACTTGATGGACTTGTGTCTTTATTTAACCTCACCTACTATGTAAATAAGTAGGAAATGAAGAATTATGACTTTTAAATTAATATTTCCAGAACACCACGATACTAGAAAACATAGGATAGACAGTTCACATAGCCAGATAATGATGGAAATAAAATAAAGGCCTTGGGAAGTTAGTCCACATTGTTTAATGTTAATGTTTGTACTTGACTGAATTGTACATTTAAGGAAGACATTCCAACAAGTTTACGAAACATGTCGAACACTACAGATGTATTTCTTTTGCATTTGTATTTATCTTTAAACTTAATTTTAAATAAAATTTATTGAAAATGTATTGAAATTAAGGTGTAGCACCCTTTAGTTGTGCTAGGTGTTAGAATAGGCAAATTTCTTTGGCTCTTGACTGGGCCTGAGCTGTGAATCTGGGTCAGGGTTTAGTGACTCAGGGCTGGATGACTCATCCTAGCAGCCTCCCTGGGGCCTCCCCATATTTTCTGGGACATTGGAGAATGTTTTAGACATAGTGGGTGGAGGTTAGGGTGCTGCTTGGTATATTAATGAGCGCCTCAGCCAATCCCCAGGAAAGGGCTGGCAGGGGGCAGGCCACCTGATAAATAGGCATGAGTCATGCCAGCAAGGGCATTTGGGTAGAAGATAGAGTTTTAATGCTGAGGAGGCTGTCGGTGGCCCTCGAGGGTGCCCCCTATCCTGGGGGGGTGACCTTGGGCTGGGGCTCGGATGCTGGTAGGATCGTGCCATATCACACAGAGGAAGCCCTTCCTGGAGGCAGGGGAGCAAGGAGAGAGGACAGCAGGAACAGGTCAGCACTACTGGGAGATCTCCTGAGAGTCAGCCAGGTGGGCTGGTGTGTGTCAGTCTGGAGGACTGTGGTGGAGATATTAGCCAGGCACGCTAGTAAAGGGGCAGCTGCTGACAGGGAAGTGGTGCAGGGATCAGTAGCCACAGGAGGAAGAGTAAAAGCTGGACACTGCAATATTGCTACACAACCAAAGGGCTTCGGGTTCCTGCCTGTAATGGGCCATTGCCTTTAATCTGACTGAGTGACTGTCAGATCTTCACACAGTGGTCCAGTTGGGTTCTGCAGGCAAGTGTGTGCTGGAGGAACAAGTGAAGTTATATATAGAGACTGTATATAGAGACTATAAATAGGAAGAATATCCCTGAAGTTTTGCTAAAGTTGAGTGGGCTTCCCATAATCTCCCATCCCTATCCAAGTTTTTTCCCTCTAATAAAAAACAAAAAAAAACAAAACAAAATCACAGACTATTCTCTGAATCAAGAGTGCCTGTGAAGATTTGGTGTACCTGGCTGTGCAGGGTGAGGGATCCCAGTTATCTGCGGCTGTTTAGGGGGTGTGCTACAAAGGAATAAAAACTATTATTCATTACAGCTGTTTTGACATGTATCCAGCTCAGAAAAGTGAAAGAGTAAACTCGTCTGGGTATTGAAGGAAGTGTTTGAGAAGTCCATCAGAGCCATTACTAGGTCCTGTCTAATCAAAACGTAAAGCATCCTGAAGACCTGAAGTTAATGGACAATATTAATCTTAACATTCACAGGTAATCAAGGTTGTTTGTGCCATAGAGTCTCAATAGTCTAGCTTATGCTGTGAGGACAAATAAGACAGGAAGTAATCACTAAAATATGAAATTTCTTGAGTTATAAGCTGCCATGTCAATCACCCAAATATAGTTTCCAAAACTGTGCTTTGAATAACTAAACCAGACGGGTGCTCATGAAAAGGCTGCAGCTGGCTACAGGATTTCAGCACACCTTTTTTTTTAAAAAAAGAAGCATTACACCTTCTATAGACATAAGGATCAATTTACTAAAGAAGTATAGGCTCACTTTGCAAGGGAATTTTCACTTTTGAATTAATTAAATGGGGTGAAGTTATGCTGACTTTCATCATCCAATAATGTGCTAACAAAAATATATATACATTTTTTTATTTCCATTGCACGTGTTTTGTGTATTTTTTTTGTAGAGTGAATTTTCACCACAATCAACAGGAAATAGTGACATATATAGTGCAGTCAGGCAGTAATATTCAAGAAGAATTTAAGGCTAGATCTAAGCTTAAAATGACTCCATTCCCACTTCTAACTCCTATTCAAACTACCCTGAGGAGGAAATATGCTTATATTTATCTATTCTCAGATCGTTCCATTACGGTCGCGTGATCTCCCCAGCGGCTGGGTTCAGGGGAGAGGAGAGAGTGCTGACAACAGCTGAAATGCCTGGGTGGTAACGTCACCCATAGGCCTTCTATGGGGCATCCATTGTCTGCTGTTCCTCCTCTCCTCTGAGGGTGGCTGCTGGGAGCCAATCAGGTGTTCAGACCAGAGCGCCCTGAGAGCAGGTAGGTATAAGCATTTTTCTTAAAAATGGTAGTTACATAAGGAGTTAGGAGAGTGGTAGCTGATTTAACCGCCTCCTGTAGCTTTGCTGATACACTGCAGCCCTGCTGCGCTGGAACATTTGTATATATACATGATCCAGCATATCCAGGTATCGGGCATGCAGATCAGCAGGTCCCAGCTGAAGATTTATGGCCGGGACCTGCTGATCGGCTAAGCGAATGACAGAACAGAGCTCTGTGTTGACAAACAACATAGAGCTCCGTAAAGACAACAGTGAAGTGCCATTTTTTTCTCCCTGTTTTGAAGATAGGTAGGAAGAAAGATATTCTTTTGGTGCAGCTCACAGGAATTGACAAGGACTTTTCTTGAATGGAGCAGCAAGTATCTTTTGTATATGCTGAAAATATTTTTAGCTCGAAAACAAAGAAAATTAATGGAGCCAGCACATCTAAGGACAGTAAGCTGCAAAATGTTGCAATGTTGTTCCTAAGTTTTGTTGTCAATTAACCTTTCAGAATGTCATCCTGCCAGTTAGCGTTGGTCTGAACATGTTTGTTGGTGGAATATAGTGTTGGAGTATAATATGTACCCACAGCTCACCTTCCCCGTGTCCCTATATCTGGAACTGAAGTGCTATCAGAGCAGATCAATCTCTTGCCCCAGTCTTCTATTCATTGGCTTTAGTTATATTGACTCAGAGAGTGCACAAATTGGCTCTTTTAGCTTCTTTGCCCCAAACTTTGTACATTGTTAGTGTGATGGCTAGCCAGTTGATTGCGGTTGGAGGGGTCAGCAAAAGACAGTTGGCCTGGGGGGCAAAAAGTAAAAAATAAGGCTTTGATAGCAAGGAGTCTAACATGTACATCTGTGTATTTCTTAAATTCTAACTCTAAAATAGACTCCTTAGTTACATCTTTATATATTTATTTATTTTTTTTAAAGGGAAAACTATGTATAGTGTAACTATATTGAATGAAAATGTATTGTTCTTGTAATGCATGAGTTGATTTTTTTTTCTTTCTTAATTACATCTATGCAAGACTGAGACTACAGTAAAATATTCCTAAAACAAGCATTGCTCTGAATTAATTTGACTTCAGCTTTTTCCATTTTACAAATGTCATGTATTACAAAATAAACAAAAGAAAAATGTCAAGCATCAGTGAGAAATTCAAATAAAAATGTCAGATATTAAAAAAATAGACTTAAATAAATTCACTAAAAGGAAAGCATGTGTTTTGGTTTTCCAGCTTACAAGGCACATAATAAAGCTATTAATAATATTGGTACAAAATGTGTCTTATAAAGGGTTTCCACTAAAATCAAGTGATTCAGTGGTGCCTCCTAGTAGCAGAATGACAAAAACATTCTTACTCTGCTTCTTCCACTATAAATTCCCACAACTGGGGGGGTGGTTAGCCTAGGGAGGTGGCAATAGGAACAAGTGTCACTGCCCCAGACGAGCATTTGGCAAAGTGAGTGCTTTGTTTCAAGCAGCACTAGTATCCTGAACAGAGAGGGTGGCATTTGCACAGATTTACTGTACAGTCTTGACCAGAAAAACAAGTCGCCCTGGGACTTTGAATGAGGTGGGAGAGATTGGCACATGTTCACACAAATATGCAATAAATAGGCATGTGCATTTCGTTTCGTTCCGAATTGAAATTCTAACAAATTTTCATTATTCGGACGTTCGGATGCATCCGAATTAACGAATTACAATGCTGACGAATTCAACCGAATCCGAATGTTTCGAATCGAAAAACCATGGACGAAATTCGAATCGAATTTGAAAAAAATTTGAATTGAATTCGAAAAAAATTCCAGTCGAATCGAATTTGAAAACAATTAGAATAGAATCGAAAATATTGGAAAGAATCGAATAGAAAAACAATAGAAAAAGATAAAATACAATATATATATATTATATTTTATTCTATTCTGTTCTATTTTTTTTCTAGTCTATTTTCTATTTCTATTCTAATCTTTTCTAATTAGAATTCGAAAAGTCGGTCGCATTCGAAAATATTTCAACCAAATTCGAAAATATTTCTACCGGATTCGATAATATTTCATCCGCATTCGTTAATATTTCAACCAAATTCGATAATATTTCAACCGGATTCGAAATTATTCCAACTGAATAGAAAAGACCATGTTCCGACATTTGAATTTCGTATAGAATGAATTCAAATTTCAATTAGAAAAGCTTAGAATAGAAATAGAAAATAGACTAGAAATAGACTAGACTAGGGAAATGGCTGCTAATAGTTTGCAGGAGACCTGCAAAAAAAAAAAAAAATGAAATAGATGCTTATAGTCTGCAGATCTGATGAGAAAATGAAATAGATACTAATAGTCTGCAGGAGATCTGCAAAAAAATATATAAATGCTAATAGTCTGCAGGAGATCGGATGGAAATAAATAGTAATCGGCAAAAAATAAAATAATGAAATAGATGCTAATAGTCTGCAGGAGATCTGCTTAAATAAAGGAAATGGCTGCTCTAATGCAAAAAAAAAAGAGAGAGATCTGCAAAAAAAAAAAATAGATGTTAATATACTGCAGGAGATCTGATGGAAATAAATAGTAATCTGCAAAAAAAAAAAAAAAAAGATCTCCTGCAGTATATTAACATCTATTTCATTTTTTTGCAGATCTCCTGCAGACTATTAGCATCTATTTCATTTTTATTTTATTTTTCTTCATTAGAGCAGCTATTTCCTTTTTTTCAGCAGATTGTCATGGATATGCATTAAGGTCTGTCTGCCATCTTACCTTCCTCCTCATGTGTTCATCTAGAGACCAGACCTCCTTCACCTGGCTTCCTTTATAATCTCCTCCCAGCCTGACTCCACCCCAGGCCCTATCACTGAACACTATGTTAACCTGTGCACTGCAAGCCTGCTTTGCTGATCAACGTGTTTGTTAGGCATTGTGTGTTTGGGTTCCTGCCTGCCGTGTGCTACGTCTGTCTCTCTGTTACGTTATTGGCTTGTCCCCGACTATCCCTGTCTGCTCGTGGCCCTTGACCTTTGGCTCGTTCTTCGTTATCCTTGTCTGCTTGTGGCCCCTGACCTTCAGCTTGTTATTCGGTTCTCTCTATCGTGTGCTGCTGCTTCCCCTCTTTTCCCCTTATCCTACGGGGCGTGAGCTAGGAAACTCCAGGGGCCGCGACCTGGTCCCAGCCTGCAGCGTAACATCCTCACCACTAGAGGCCCTGGAGAAGACCAGCTGGGTCTTAGACTCCGCGCCCTGGGGAATCTTGGCTCTCGTTTCCGTTGGGATCCCAGTTGTGCTCCTCTGGTCCCGCTTTCCACAACCACCCAGTTTCCTATCCGCAGAAGCCAGCCATAGGGTTCACTACCTCGCGGTGCACTCCTGTCCCCCTATGGTGTGCATCTGTCACCTGGCCACAGGTGACCCTGACAGTTTGATCAGCCATGAACCCGGCTGACATCCCGCTTCCCGCGGATGATCCATTGCAGGGCATAGTTCGCAGACTTGAGACCCAGAAATCAAATCAGACCCAGGTGATGCGATTCCTCCAGGATCTGGCTTCTCGATTTGAGCAGCTTCAGGTCTCCTTGGGAACCCCGAATCCGCAACCCCAAGTACAACCAGCGGCTGTACCTATCGCACCAGTCGCAGCCTCACACTCACTAAGATTGCCAGCTCCGTTCCGTTTCTCTGGGGACTCCAAGGCCTGCAGGGGGTTTCTCAGCCAATGCACTATTCATTTTGAGCTTCAGCCTCAAAGCTTCCTGTCTGACCGGGCTAAGGTAGCCTATATCATTTCCCTCCTCTCCGGTGAAGCTTTGGCCTGGGCTGCCCCCCTGTGGGAGAGGAACGATCCGGTGGTTTCCAGTCTGTCCGAATTCTTGAAGCTCTTTCGTAATATCTTCGAAGAGCCGGCTCGGGCTTCTTCAGCGGCTAGTGCTGTCTTACGTCTTCGCCAAGAATCTAGTTCAGTGGGGCAATATGCTCTTCAGTTCCGTATCCACACAGCTGAATTGAGCTGGAATAATGAGGCCCTGGTCGCTACCTTTTTACATGGCCTCTCTGACCGAGTGAAAGACGAATTAGCGGGAAGAGCCATTCCCGTCGGTCTGGACGATGTAATTTCATTATGCAACCAGATCGACATTGGTTTTCAAGAGAGGTCCTTAGAAAAAAGACGCCAGCACTCTCTGGGTCCTAGCCAGTCTGAGCTCCCCTCCCTTCATTCTGTGGAGCATCCTCTACCTGCTGAAGAACCTATACAGCTGGGCCGGACCAGACTAACCCCCAAAGAACGTGCTAGGCGCAGAACTCTGGGCTTGTGCCTCTATTGTGGGGGCAAGGGTCATTTTCGTGACTCCTGCTCGCTTCGTCCGGGAAACGCTCGGGTCTAATACATTTGGAAGGTGGAGTATTGGACCCAGAAACATCACCTTCTCGCCTGCTCTTGCCGGTGTTCCTTCATGTAGGCACTTCTCCTCAGTCAACCCTTGCATACCTGGATTCCGGGGCTGCCGGCAATTTCATGGATTGGAGAACTGCTTCTTCTATGAAGCTTACCCTTTCACCTCTCACTACCCCATTGGTAGTCTCGGCAATTGATGGCACTGTTCTCCCAGGGGGCCCTATTCGCTTCCAGACGCTATCCATTAGGATGTCGGTAGGGATTCTCCACCAGGAGTGGATATCCTTTCTTATTCTACCCAAGGCCTCTACCCCAGTTGTATTGGGCCTCCCTTGGCTACAGCTCCACTCTCCACATGTGGACTGGGTCTCTGGGCAGATCCTGGCCTGGGGTTCCTCATGTTTCTCGTCGTGTCTTCTCAAGGTGACCCCCAAGGAGAGTCTTCCGGTTGCTGCCATTTCTGTTTCTTCTGATCTTCCCGCCGCATACAGCGATTACCGGGATGTGTTCTGTAAAAAATCAGCTGAGGTGCTTCCTCCCCACAGGTCTTTTGACTGTGCTATTGATCTTGTCCCCGGAGCAACTCTACCCAGGGGTCGTACCTACCCTCTGTCCATCCCAGAGACCCAGGCCATGTCGGAGTATGTAGCAGAGAATCTGGAGAGAGGTTTCATCCGGAAATCCTCATCGCCTGCAGGGGCAGGGTTCTTTTTTGTTGCCAAAAAGGATGGTACCTTAAGACCCTGCATCGATTATCGGGGTTTAAATGCGGTTACTATTAAAAATCGATACCCCTTACCCTTAATATCTGAGCTATTCGATAGGTTGAAGGGTGCCTCCATTTTCACCAAGTTGGATCTCAGAGGCGCGTACAATCTCATTCGAATACGGGAGGGTGACGAATGGAAGACTGCATTCAACACTAGAGACGGGCATTACGAATATCTGGTGATGCCTTTTGGTCTGTGTAATGCTCCAGCCGTGTTTCAAAACTTTGTCAATGAAATCTTCAGAGATCTGCTGTACCAGTTTGTTGTCATCTATCTGGATGACATTCTGATCTTTTCTGAGAATCTGCTCGTCCACAGAAACCATGTCCGCACTGTACTTCAACGTCTTAGAGAGAACAATCTCTATGCCAAGCTGGAGAAATGTTCCTTTGAATGTTCTGAGGTCCTGTTTTTGGGGTGCTTCGTCTCATGTTCGGGGCTTCGTATGGACCCTGGGAAGGTCTTGGCTATCACCAACTGGCCTCTTCCTGCTAGCCTCAAGGCCACACAGCGCTTTCTTGGCTTCACTAATTATTATAGGCAGTTCATAAGGAATTACTCTTCCATTGCCGCGCCTATTATCGCTTTGACCAAGAAGGGTGTGAATGCCAGAGACTGGCCTCCCGAAGCTGTCTCTGCATTTCACAACCTGAAACAGGCCTTTGTTTCTGGCCCCCTCTTGAGGAGACCAAATCCTGGGAATGCATTTTTTATTGAAGTGGACGCTTCTTCAATGGGGGTGGGAGCTGTGCTTCTTCAAATCTTTGAGAAGAGACGCCAACCATGTGCGTTCTTCTCCAAAAAAAATTCTCAGGCAGAGAGGAATTATGCCATCGGTGATCGGGAACTTCTCGCAATTAAATTGACGTTAGAGGAGTGGCGTCATCTCTTGGAGGGTTCCCCTCACTCCATAACGATCTTTACCGATCACAAGAATTTACAGTATCTACAGAATGCTAAACGTCTGAATCCTAGACAGGACAGGTGGAGTCTCTTCTTTGCCCGTTTTAATTTCACGATTACCTACAAACCTGGTTCCTGCAACGGTCGGGCTGATGCGCTCTCTAGGTCATTTGACACTTTGGACGAGGAGTCCGCCCCTGAACCTGAGCCGATCATTCCCACCTCATGCATTGTTGCCCACTCTACCACCCTGAAGTCTAAAATTCCGCCTGGTAAGACCTTTGTCCCCACTGAGCTAAGAGCTAAGATCCTTCGTTGGGGACATGATTCCAAGGTGGCAGGGCATTCTGGATTCCTCCGATCCTTCCTACTCATCAGTCGTCACTACTGGTGGCCTAATCTCCGCTCAGACGTCAAAGACTACGTTAAAGCTTGTCATGTCTGTGCTCAGTCCAAATCCTCCACACAAGCTCCTGCTGGTCTCCTCATGCCCTTGCCCATTCCTAAGGAACCCTGGGTCCATATTGCCATGGATTTTATCACTGATCTCCCACTGTCTGAGAATAATACAGTCATTTGGGTGGTAATCGATCGATTCTCCAAGATGGCTCATTTTGTTCCTCTTCCTGGTCTTCCTTCTGCCCCTGCCTTGGTTCCCATTTTCATTCGGGAAATTCTCCGCCTACATGGGGTCCCTTCTCATATTGTTTCCGACAGGGGAGTCCAATTCACGTCTCGTTTTTGGAGAGCCTTTTGCAAATCCCTCAATATTGTCTTGGATTTTTCTTCTTCTTACCATCCCCAATCCAATGGACAGACTGAGAGGGTTAATCAGGAGTTAGAGGTCTTTCTTCGCACCTTTGTGTCTTCTCACCATGACGATTGGTCCTCTCTACTCCCGTGGGCAGAATTCTCCCATAACAATCATGTGAATACCAGTTCGCAGAAGACACCCTTTTTCACAGTTTATGGAAAACACCCTCAACTTCCTCTTCCCATGATCTGTTCTCCAGACATTCCAGCTTTGGCTTCGGTTCAGGAGTCTCTCAATTCCGTTTGGGGTCACGTTCATGATTCCCTCCGGGCAGCTGCTGAAAAATTCAAAGGCTTTGCCGACCGCCGCAGGCGTAAACCGCCTTCTCTTCAGCCAGGGGACAAAGTCTGGCTCTCTACCAGGAACATCAAGCTCCGAGTTCCTTCTCTGAAGTTTGCTCCACGATTCATCGGTCCATACACGGTAACTGCTAAACTGAATCCGGTTTGTTTCAAACTCCAGATTCCTAAGAGCCTTAAAATCACTAACTCCTTTCATGTTGCTCTTCTAAAGCCTTTAGTCCTCAATAAATTCTCTCGTCCTCTCCCTACCGTGGCGCCTGTCTCTGAGGATAATCAGGAGTACGAGATCAGTCAAATTCTGGACTCCCGACTCTGTAAAGGCATTCTTCAGTACCTCGTTCATTGGAAAGGGTTTGGTCCTGAGGAGAGGTCTTGGATCACTGCATCTGAGGTCTTTGCACCTCGTCTGTTAAAGGAGTTTCATCTGAAGTTTCCCTCTAAACCTGGGCCCAGGCGGGGAAGGGGGAGGCCTCGTAAGAGGGAGGGTACTGTCATGGATATGCATTAATGTCTGTCTGCCATCTTACCTTCCTCCTCATGTGTTCATCTAGAGACCAGACCTCCTTCACCTGGCTTCCTTTATAATCTCCTCCCAGCCTGACTCCACCCCAGGCCCTATCACTGAACACTATATTAACCTGTGCACTGCAAGCCTGCTTTGCTGATCAATGTGTTTGTTAGGCATTGTGTGTTTGGGTTCCTGCCTGCCGTGTGCTACGTCTGTCTCTCTGTTACGTTATTGGCTTGTCCCCGACTATCCCTGTCTGCTTCTGACCCTTGACCTTCGGCTCGTTCTTCGTTATTCTTGTCTGCTTGTGGCCCCTGACCTTCAGCTTGTTATTCGGTTCTCTCTATTGTGTGCTGCTGCTTCCCCTCTTTTCCCCTTATCCTACGGGGTGTGAGCTAGGAAACTCCAGGGGCCGCGACCTGGTCCCAGCCTGCAGCGTAACATCCTCACCACTAGAGGCCCTGGAGAAGACCAGCTGGGTCTTAGACTCCGCGCCCTGGGGAATCTTGGCTCTCGCTTCCGTTGGGATCCCGGTTGTGCTCCTCTGGTCCCGCTTTCCACAACCACCCAGTTTCCTATCCGCAGAAGCCAGCCATAGGGTTCACTACCTCGCGGTGCACTCCTGTCCCCCTACGGTGTGCATCTGTCACCTGGCCACAGGTGACCCTGACACAGATCTCCTGCAGACTATTAGCATTTGTATAATTTTTTTTGCAGATCTCCTGCAGACTATTAGTATCTATTTTATTTTCTCATCAGATCTGCAGACTATAAGCATCTATTTCATATTTTTTTTTGCAGGTCTCCTGCAAACCATTAGCAGCCATTTCCCTAGTCTAGTTTATTTCTAGTCTATTTTCTATTTCTATTCTAATCTTTTCTAATTGGAATTTGAATTCATTCTATACGAAATTCGAATGTCGGAACATGGTTTATTATAATCTTTTCTATTCGGTTGGAATAATTTCGAATCCGGTTGAAATATTATCGAATTTGGTTGAAATATTAACAAATGCGGATGAAATATTATCGAATCCGGTAGAAATATTTTCGAATATGGTTGAAATATTTTCGAATGTGACCGACTTTTCGAATTCCAATTAGAAAAGATTAGAATAGAAATAAAAAATAGACTAGAAAAACAATAGAATAACAGAATAGAATATAAATACTATCTATTTCATTTTTAATTTTTTTTGCAGATTACTATTTGTTTCGGATGAGACCTGCAAAAAAAAAAAAAATGAAATAGATGTTAATATACTGCAGGAGATGTGATGGAAATAAATAGTAATCTGCAAAAAATCAGATTGAAATATTATCGAATCCGGTTGAAATTTTTTCGAATTCGGTTGAAATATTTTCGAATGCGGTTGAAATAATTTCGAATCATGTTGAAATATTTTCGAATCCGGTAGAAATATTTTCGAATGCGACCGATTTTTCGAATTCGGTCGTAAACTAAACGAAATCCGAAAACGAAGTTAACGAGTTTAACGAATCTAACTAAACGAAATTAATTAATTAACAAATTAAAACGAAACTAAACAAAAAATTTTTTTCCTTTTGCACATGTCTAGCAATAAAATCAATTTATTAGTCACAAATGCTGCAAAACAGAGTGGAAAAAGCAATAATTGTGCGTAACCAGGAATAGTGGCCAATGTTCACAACATGAGTGCGCCTGTGCAGCAGCTGCCCATCCATCCGGGATGTTCCACACAGCCCACAAAGGTATGACATCTGAAGGCGTCAATGTATGGGCATGGAGAACATGGCGCTGATGCGCAGGTGGCCACGCCCATCCACAAGGACAGGCGAGGACAGCAGGAGGTCCGAGGTACCTCCCTTTTTGCACATTGCAGCCCTCGAACTAGGTTAATGAATACCACCATAAGGGAAGAGCAGCGAGGGAAAATGGATCAGCCCAGGGGGCACCCCAGAGTGACAGTGTGAAAGCACAACTGGCCAGGGGGGATAGTGGTAATGCACTGAATGTAGAGGTGATCAGTAGCCAAGGGTTGCAGCAGACCAAATTGTGGGCTGAATGGGTGTTTGCCACCTGGATAAACTAGAGAAAAGGGGTTAAGGTCTGGTGCAGCCACTCTAACACCTCCATCCCTAATATTGAACAGAAAAACAAGTCGCCCTGGGACTTTGAATGAGGTGGGAGAGTATGGGGTCTCTCTTCCTTTCTGACCTCTTGTACCTACCACTTCTTCTGGCCCCAATTTTTAGTAATATACATTGTGACAGCAGGAAGGTAAAGTCACCTGGTTGCATCCAGGGGGGTAGATATATTTCGCCCAGATTCAGGCTTTACGCCGACTTATACAACTAGGTGGAGAGTTGTATAAGCCCAGCTGAGGATAGTGGGCTCATGGATGACTCATACCTCTAGGGAGAGTGTGGGGCATCGTGCAGACAGGGAGTTGATGAGACCAGCTGAAGCTTGTCAGCTCATTTAGGCCTCTATAAGAACTCCCAGCTTCATTAGGTGTTTGCTCATGCCTGGAACCAGACCTGTGTGGACTGTCTAGGGAGAGTGAACCCCTGTGCGGTGAGACAAAGCCTGTGTGGCTATTTGCTTGGACATTTAAAACCAGGGACTTAGGGACTAGGACAGCACTAGGCTGATCCCAGTTGTTAGTTAGGAAACCTGTATGTTTAGTCAGAGGTCAAGTTGACCAGGATTTATTTTGTTTATGTTTCTTTTGCTTTGCTGTGTTTTTGTCACTGTAAATAGAAAATAAACCGCACCTTTTTGATTTTGAAAACCACAACCTCCGTCTGCTGGGCCTGGTTTTGTGTGGGGAGCCCATCCCGGGGGTCACCCACACCCGCTGCCGAGCTAACCCCCTCACAGTTGGTGGAGAACCAGTGGCAGTTTTTTTTAAGCCAGCATGGAGGAGATACTGAAACAGCTGGCTCTAGCAAATGCCAATCAACAGCAGACAAATGCAGGTTTGCAAAAGAGCCTTGCAGCTCATTAACAGAGCCTTGCAGCTCAACAACAGAACTTCGCAGCCCAGCAGCAAGCTCATCAACAGAGCCTTGCAGCCCAGCAGCAGACAAACGCAACTTTGCAACAGAGTCTGGAGGCTCAGCAACAAGCCCAGCAGCAATCTGAGGCCCGCTTCATAGACCTGTTGCAGAAGCAAGAGCAGAGACTACAACAACAGATGGAAGCAGTAATGCAGCAACGTCCGCAGACCAGTGAGGAAAGCCGTCCCACTAATACCGCGTCCTTTGGGGTGAGTCGTTTATTGACAAAAATGACTGGAGAGGATGATCCAGAGGTATTTTTGACCACATTTGAAAGGACCGCTGAAAGAGAAAAGTGGCCTGAGGAGCAGTGGGCTGGACTAGTGGCTCCTCTGTTAACTGGTGAATCGCAGAAAGCTTACTATGACCTAGAGCCTAACCAAGCAAAAGACTATGTGATGCTAAAAGCTGAAATATTGGCAAGGCTGGGTGTCACCCTGGCTGTCCGGGCTCAGCGTGTGCATAACTGGACTTTCCAGCTTGGAAAACCCCCCAGGTCTCAAATGTATGATCTCATTCACCTGAGCAGAAAGTGGCTACAGCCAGAGACTTTGTCCGCACCAAAGATTGTGGAACGTGTTGTAATGGATCGGTTTTTGAGAGCTCTTCCTACTGCCATCCAAAAGTGTAAGCCATGGAGACCCAGAGACGGCCGATGGTCTTGTGGATCGTGTGGAGAAATACTTGGCTACAGAGAACCTGACGGTCTCTTCCAGAGACACTCGGACTTTCCACCCTAAGACCAGACCATCCCCAGGGGCGGATAAGATGATTCCAAGGGGTAAGGGTGGAGAGAGTGAGAGGGTGGGAGCTCTACCCCAAGTTTGGCGGCCTGGGAAATCAGCGGCTCAAGAGGCGGCAAGAAGGATCGTTTGCTACCGCTGCCGGCAAGCGGGACATATTGCAGCAAATTGCCCGGTTGTGGAGGAACCCATGCAGTGTGACTTTCTGACGGGCAGACGTCAGTCGCTGTGTGCGACAGTCGCATGCACTGCCATTCGAGGATCTGAGAAACATTTATGCAAAATGTATGTTAATGGTAGAAATGTTGTGGTATTGCTGGATTCAGGTAGCCTTGTGACCCTGATAAAGGCTGAGTTAGTTAAAACAGAGGTCTCTGGGAATAGCAAGGTAGCTGTTATTTGTGTGCATGGGGACACCCGAGAGTATCCAGTGACTACAGTGTGTTTCGAGACCCCCAAAGGTACCCTCTCTCATCCAGTGGGCTTAGTATCTCAGTTACCGCATGACGCCATTGTGGGAAGGGATTTTCCGAAGTTCTGGGAACTGTGGGATGATCCTGAGCCCCCCACTGGTGCCCCTATGTACCAGGAATGTGATAGCCAGAACTCCCCTGAGAGTGGTGAGGACTCTCCGGAATTTCCCTTGTCAGTATTGGCAGGGGAGACTCAAGAAACTGGAGAGGAGCCCACCTCCTCAGACGAAAACCTACCGTCTGTGGAGTTTTCTGATCTTGAGGTTCACAGGGAAAACTTTGCCACAGAACAGTTGAAAGACCCCGCCCTAATAAAGGCACGGGAAAACGTAGTGAAAATAGATGGCGAGTTAGTGAACCCAGATAATACCTGCACTTACCCATACTTCAGCGTAGAGAAGGACCTACTGTATCGGGTGGCAAAAAGGGCAGAAGAAACCGTTGAGCAGCTTGTGGTGCCCAAACCGTACAGGAAGTTGGTGTTGGAGTTGGCCCATGGGCACATTCTTGGAGGTCATCTGGGGACAGAGAAAACCCGAGAGAGGGTATTACAGAGATTCTATTGGCCGGGGGTGATGAAGGACATAGAAAATTATTGTTCCTCCTGCCCTGTGTGTCAGAGGTCGGCCCCGATGCCACATTTCCGTAGCCCGCTGGTCCCTCTACCCATCATTGAGGTCCCGTTTGAGAGGATCGCCATGGATTTGGTAGGTCCTATAATCAAGTCCGCTAGGGGGCACCAGTACATATTAGTTATAATGGACTATGCCACCCGTTATCCAGAAGCGATCCCTCTCCGAAATACCTCGGCCAAAACCATAGCCAAAGAGCTATCTCTTGTGTTTAGCCGGGTGGGTATTTGTAAAGAACTGCTTACGGACCAAGGTACACCCTTTATGTCCCGGGTTATGAAGGAGCTATGTAAATTGTTCAAAGTGACGCAATTACGTACATCTGTGTATCACCCCCAAACCGATGGGCTGGTTGAAAGATTCAACAAAACCCTAAAACAAATGTTGAAGAAAGTGGTGGATAGAGATGGAAAGGATTGGGACTGTCTACTTCCTTATCTGATGTTTGCTATTAGGGAGGTGCCCCAATCCTCTACGGGATTCTCCCCCTTTGAGTTACTGTATGGGAGACACCCAAGAGGGCTGTTGGATATTGCCAAGGAAACTTGGGAAAGTGAGAGTTCTCCCCACAGGAGTGTGATTGAGCATGTCGCCCTGATGCAAGACCGAATTGCACAGGTAATGCCCATCGTGAAGGAACATTTGGCCCAAGCGCAGTTAGCACAGCAGAGAGTGTACAACCGTGGAGCCAAGACCCGTACCTTTTCCCCGGGGGATAGGATACTGGTACTGGTCCCTACGGTTGAAAGTAAATTCCTTGCCAAATGGCAAGGCCCCTACGAGATAATGGAAAAAGTGAGCGAAGTGAATTACAAGGTCAGACAACCAGGAAGGCGAAAGCCCGAACAGATCTATCACGTTAATCTGTTGAAAGCCTGGAGGGATAGAGAGTCCCTAGTCGCAGACACTTGGTCAACAGCTCAAACTGGTTGCGTGATTCCTGAGGTTGGAATCGCAGCCACCTTGTCACAACCCCAACAACAGGAGGTTAAGGAGTTTGTGCTTCGCAACAAGGAGGTATTCTCTGAGCTGCCGGGACAAACATCTGGGGTAGAGCATGACATTATTACCCCGCCCGGTGAAAGGGTGAAGTTAAAACCCTATCGGATCCCAGAGGCCCGACGGGAGGCAATACGGGAGGAAGTACAGAAAATGCTGAACTTAGGGGTGATAGAGGAGTCCCAAAGTGATTGGTCTAGTCCCATTGTGTTGGTGCCTAAACCGGATGGGAGCTGGCGATTTTGTAACGATTTTCGTCAGTTGAACAAAGTTACAAAATTTGACACCTACCCCATGCCACGTATAGATGAGTTGATCGACCGGCTGGGAACAGCCCGATACATGACGACTCTTGACCTCACAAAAGGGTATTGGCAAATCCCCCTGGCCAAGTCGGCCAAAGAGAAAACCGCATTTGTAACCCCAGACGGGGCGTTCCAATATAAAAGAATGCCGTTCGGGTTACAGAATGCGCCGGCCACATTCCAGCGGAAAATGGACCAGATGCTGAGGCCCCATCGGAAGTATGCTGCGGCTTACCTGGATGACGTAATTGTCCATAGCACAGATTGGGCCTCACATCTGCCAAAAGTGCAAGCAGTCCTGGACTCTGTTCGGGAAGCCGGGTTTATGGCTAACCCCAAGAAGTGTACCATTGGGCAGGAGGAGGCCAAATATCTTGGGTACACCATTGGGAGGGGAGTAATAAAACCCCAACTCAACAAAGTCGAGGCCATCCAGAGTTGGCCACGTCCCAACAGCAAGAAGCAGGTACGAGCCTTTCTGGGAATCGCTGGGTATTATCGGCGATTCATTCCCCACTTTGCTTCTAAGGCTGTGCCCCTAACCAACCTGACGAAGGGGAAAGGGTCGGTCATGATTAAATGGACCCCCGAGGCTGAGGCAGCATTCCAATTCTTGAAACAAGCCTTATGTAGCCAGCCAGTGTTGTACTCACCCGACTTCTCTAAAGACTTTGTCGTACAAAGTGATGCGTCAGATGTGGGGTTAGGAGCAGTATTGTCCCAGGTCTGGAACGGGGAAGAGCACCCAGTCATTTACCTCAGCAGGAAGTTGAAGTCCCATGAGGTAAATTACGCCACCGTTGAAAAGGAGTGTTTAGCGGTGAAGTGGGCTCTAGATTCCCTTCGGTACTACCTGCTAGGTAGGCACTTTGACATGGTTACGGATCACGCTCCGTTAAAGTGGATGGCTCAAAACAAGGAAACAAATAGAAGAGTGAATATGTGGTTCCTGGCCCTCCAGGAATTCAACTTCACAGTAAAGCATCGCCCTGGCGTTCAAATGGGGAATGTGGATGCTTTGTCTCGAGTACATGAATGCCTGATTGCTGGTGTTCCAACCCCGAGGTTAAAACAAGAGGGGGGGGTATGTGACAACAGGAAGGTAAAGTCACCTGGTTGCATCCAGGGGGGTAGATATATTTCGCCCAGATTCAGGCTTTACGCCGACTTATACAACTAGGTGGAGAGTTGTATAAGCCCAGCTGAGGATAGTGGGCTCATGGATGACTCATACCTCTAGGGAGAGTGTGGGGCGTCGTGCAGACAGGGAGTTGATGAGACCAGCTGAAGCTTGTCAGCTCATTTAGGCCTCTATAAGAACTCCCAGCTTCATTAGGTGTTTGCTCATGCCTGGAACCAGACCTGTGTGGACTGTCTAGGGAGAGTGAACCCCTGTGCGGTGAGACAAAGCCTGTGTGGCTATTTGCTTGGACATTTAAAACCAGGGACTTAGGGACTAGGACAGCACTAGGCTGATCCCAGTTGTTAGTTAGGAAACCTGTATGTTTAGTCAGAGGTCAAATTGACCAGGATTTATTTTGTTTATGTTTCCTTTGCTTTGCTGTGTTTTTGTCACTGTAAATAGAAAATAAACCGCACCTTTTTGATTTTGAAAACCACAACCTCCGTCTGCTGGGCCTGGTTTTGTGTGGGGAGCCCATCCCGGGGGTCACACACACCCGCTGCCGAGCTAACCCCCTCACAACATCTACTGTCTCTATTTTTACAACAGATACAATTATCATGCATCCGCCCCCGAAGAAGCGAGCGGAGTCTCGCGAAACGCGTAGGGCACCACTGATGCGTTTTGTATACCTGCATGTGTTGAGGATCTATGCCGTTTGCAAGGAGCTAACATATTGGTTCAACATTTTTATTTCTATATGAGCATTTGTCTCTGTCTGTGTATATGTACCCACTGGCCCATCTACCTCCAATCATCATTACTGTTGTTCATGGATGTAATATATCTGCAATGTATCTACATTTATCCGTACTCATGTTGTGAACATTGGCCACTATGCCTGGTTACGCACAATTATTGCTGTTTCCGCTCTGTTTTGCAGCATTTGTGACTAATAAATTGATTTTATTGCATATTTGTGTGAACATGTGCGAATCTCTCCCATCTCATTCAAAGTCCCAGGGCGACTTGTTTTTCTGTTCAATATTAGGGATGGAGGTGTTAGAGTGGCTGCACCAGACCGTAACCCCTTTTCTCTAGTTTATCCGGGTAACAAACACCCATTCAGCCCACAATTTGGTCTGCTGCAACCCTTGGCTACTGCTCACCTCTACATTCAGTGCATTACCACTATCCCCCCTGGCCAGTCGTGCTTGCACACTGTCACTCTGGGGTGCCCCCTGGGCTGATCCATTTTTCCTCTCTGCTCTTCCCTTATGGTGGCATTCATTATCCTAGTTCGGGGGCTGCGATGTGCAAAAAGGGAGGTACCTCGGACCTCCTGCTGTTCTCGCCTGTCCTTGTGGATGGGCGTGGCCACCTGCGCATCGGCGCCATGTTCTCCACGCCCATACATTGACATCTTCGGACATCATACATTTGTGGGCTGTGTGGAACATCCCGGATGAATGGGCAGCTGCTGCACAGGCGCACTCCCTCTGATGGCTGGCGCCTCACTGACGCCAGTACGTTGCCATCCGTACATGGCGCGGGGGCGGAGCTCCCGGATCCTCCGCGGGTATATCCAGATGTCTGGCACAGCTGAGACTCGCAGTTGTGGTCCAGCGGTCTGGCGTGGTGGTCACACTTGTGAGAGTGCAACCACAATGGTTGGATTTTTGCTTATTCTATCAAGGTAAACCTTTCCATCTAATTTAGCATCCAACATGCAGTTTTTTACTATTTCAAATACACATTAGAGTTGAGTAATCCTCTTATTTTATACCTGTATACCTTACATCTGTCCATATCCTACCACTCTTATATTGCCCCTCAGCCTCCCGGCCCATATCAACTTGTGGCTCATGTTGATTTTTAGATAATCACATACTATATTCCACACTCTAGTACACTGCATATATGCACATAATACAGCAATCTCAGTCCACTTTTATTTCATTTGCATATCTTTATACAAATTTCATGTATTAGGATCTACCATATCAAGTCCATGTTGTTATTATGATGCCGTCTGACACATGTGCATCGTCATATATTTTTTCTAGACACATTTTTTATGGACCTTCTGTGACCATTGGCCAAGTACCCCCATACAGACTGTGCTTTTAATCCGGATGTTTTCCCGTGGTTGGTGTTCGTTTTGCCTCGCCTCTCAGCTCCCAAACTGGATATACAATTTGCTGCCATTTTGGTACTCAACGACTGGTAACTCAGCCCAGGGTAGTGGTGAGTATGGGGTCTCTCTTCCTTTCTGACCTCTTGTACCTATCACTTCTTCTGCTCCAATTTTTAGTAATATACATCTACTGTCTCTATTTTTACAACAGATACAATTATCATGCATCCGCCCCTGAAGAAGCGAGCGGAGTCTTGTGTACTTGCATGTGTTGAGGATCTATGTCATTTGCAAGGAGCTCACATATTGGTTCAACATTTTTATTTCTATATGAGCATTTGTTTCTGTCTGTGTATATGTACCCATTGGCCCATCTACCTCCAATCATCATTACTGTTGTTCATGGATGTAACATATCTGCAATGTATCTACATTTACCGTACTCAAATTGTGAATATTGGCCACTATGCCTGGTTATGCACAATTTTTGCTGTTTCCGCTCTGTTTTGCAGCATTTGTGACTAATAAATAGATTTTATTGCATATTTGTGTGAACATGTGCCAATCTCTCCCACCTCATTCAATGTCCCAGGGCGACTTGTTTTTCCGTTCAATATTAGGGATGGAGGTGATAGGCCCCTTTCACACTAGCAGACCGTATGTCCGCTTTTTCATCCATCCGTTTACTGATGAAAAAGGGACATACATTGGTCCCTATGAGATCGCGGGTGTCAGCGGATGAACATCCGCTGACACCCGATCTCCTCCGTGTCCGCAATCCCCCGATTCTGCAGACGTAGGAAAATCCTATTTTTCTATCCGTCTGCAGAGCGGATCGGATGAACACGGACAGACGGTCCGTGTTCATCCGATCCCCCCATAGGGGAGAGCGGAGATCTGACAGGGCGGTCCCTGCACAGTGTGCAGGGACCACCCTGTCATCTGCTGGCTCAGTGGGGATCAACGGAGCGATCCCCGCTGAGCAAACGGAGGTTCACGGGGCGGATCCTCACGGATCCGTCCTGTGTGAAAGGGGACTTAGAGTGGTTGCACCAGACCTTAACCCCTTTTCTCTACTGTACAGTCTTGGTCATTCTTTTCTATTGCATATCCATGCAAGATGCTTCAGCCGACAGTATCACATTTTTAAAACCTTTTGTGGCTTCCATGCATAACATCATGGAAGTTTCAATTGTGGAATATGTAAATTCTTCACAGAAAGTGTTAGTTCTCACACTAAAGACTACAGTTGCTTTATGTTTGAACATAAACAAAAACTGCTTATACAGGAATGTGAAGATTTTCTCAACTGTAGGCTGTCCATACAGGGCAATAAATGGTACCATGAAACTACATGATTAATACACCTCTTATGCAGTAAAAAACAAAACAAAAGGTGCAAGTAGGAAGGTTTATAACTCCATTAAAATAGTTTAGAAGTGTTTTTAAATGCACAAACTTGGCTTTTAATAATTATAATAAATACCACCACAGATTGCTGAACAAGGGAGTATAAAAGTGCCTTAGGCAACCAGGAAGGATATTTTTTTTTCAAATTGGACCATGCTTTATAAGCATTCTTTTTTTCCTCTGGGTCAGCTTCAAGGTTCTGGGGAATATATTTATTTTTTACTTTAGAACTTAATGTACACATCATTTTATTCCAACCTGACTAAGTAATATGTATGGAGTTGTAAAAAAAAAAAAAAGATTGACTGGTGTTGATGTGAGTGAATGCAAAAAAATGCACTTAGAGAAACAAAATCCTCCAATAGAATACAATACGGGGCTTCAGTGTTAGCCAGAGGAAAAAGTTTTAGGGATGCTTATTTCTGATAATTTAAAAAAAGCAAAGAGTGGAAAAGCCAACAGAATTCTGGGGTTCATCACTAGAGGGATTACTAGCAGGAGAAAGTAGGTCTTGATTCCACTATATAGGTCTTTAGGTATCACCAGAGGGATCACCATCAACAGTTGGAAGGAGGCCCTGATTCATCTATACAGTATAGATCTTTAGTTCAATAAAGGGATCACTAGCAGGAGGAGGGAGATCCTGATTCCTCTATACGGAAGGTAAGTTATCAATAAAGTGATCAACAGAGGTGGAAGGAGGTCCTGATTCCCCTATATAGATCTTTAGTTATGACCACAGTTATCACCAGCAGGAGGAAGAAGGTCCTGATTCTTCCATATAGACCTTAGTCATCACTAGAGGGATCTTTAGCAGGAGGAAGCAGGTCCTGATTCTTCTACATAGAACTTTAGTTATCACTAAAGGGATCATTACCAGGAGAAAGGAGGGTCTGATTCCTCTACATAGAACTTTAGTTATCACTAAATTGATCACCAGCAGGAAGTTGGAGGTCCTAATTCCTCTATATAGACATTTAGTTATCAATAGAGGGCTCACCTACAGGAGAAGTAAGTCCTGATTCCACTATATAGATTTTTTGTTTATCAACAGATAACTCACCAACAGGAGGAAGAAGGTTCTGATTCCCGTATGTAGATTTTTAGTTATCACTAGAGGGATCACCAACAGGGGGAAGAAGATCCTGATTCCCCTCTATAGATCTTTCAATATCACTAGAGGAATCACCAGCAGGGAGATGGAGGACCTGATTCCTCTATAGAGAGCGTTAATTATCACTAGAGGGATCACCAGCAGGGGGAAGAAGGGCCTGCTATATAGATAGTTACTTAGACCTCATTGACAATACTGTGTCCAGTTCTGAAGACCTTGTTTACAAAAAGATATTGATAAGATAGGAGTCCAGAGATGGGCAACTAAAATGGTGGAAGGTCTGAAGGATAAATTATATCAGGAGATACTGAGTCAGACAACAGTAAGTCAATTTAAACATGCTTGGGATAAATATAGGTATATAGCCCAGGTTCACACTGGGCTGCTAGAGTGAAGCAGTGCGAGTTCAACTGAACTCGCGCGATTTCACTCCCCCTGGTCAGTCCCGATTTCGGCCACGATTACAGAGACATCTGTGCAGGTTTCTGCACAGATGTCAATGTAAATCGCGGGCCAAAATCGCAAAAAGTAAGAAACTACAGTTTGAAATCTGTGCAGCGCCGCAGATGCGGCGTCGCACCGTTTAGGGCGGTGCCATTGCCGGCAATTTGCGGCAAATACTGCAGTTTTGACATGATTGCATGTCAAAGCGCACCAGTGTGAACCAGGGCTTAGTTAGATAAAAGGGTTAAAAAAAAGCATAAAAAGGTACAGACTTGGCAAACCACTTGGTATTTCTCTGCCCTCGCTTTTATATATTTCTTTTTAGTTATACATTCTCAAACTGAAAAAATTAGGGGTGCGGAAATTAACGATTAATTGTTCGATTAATCGTTAATTTCTTTGATCGATCAAAAAAATTTTGATCGATGACGATCCGCGGAGTTAGCTCTGCGGTCTCGTCCATAGGAAAGGCCGCGGCTTCGGCCTAGCTCCGGAGCGCGGCGGCCATCTTGGTCCACCCTGCGGCAGCCTAGTAGCGGCGCGCTGACGTCATCATCAGCCGCCTGCTTGTGCCGTCTACTCTGCGGACGGTTCTACCTGGATCTTAAGGTATGGGGGAGATGTGGACATTACGGGGGGAGATGTGGACATTACGGGGGAGATATGGACAATGACATTACAGTGGGAGCACATGTGGGCATTACATTATGGGGGGAGATGTGGATATTACGGGGGAGATGTAGACATTACAGTATGGGGGCACATGTGGACATTACAGAATGGGGGCACATGTAGACATTACAGTATGGGGGGGAGATGCGGACATTACGGGGGAGATGCGGACATTACGGTATGGGGCACATGTGGACATTACGGTATGGGGACACATGTGGGCATTGCAGTATGGGGGGGAGATGTGGACCTTACGGGGGAGATGTGGACATTACAGAATGGGGGGGGGGAGATGTGGACAACTAACAAACTAACTTTCTACGTTTTTCTTAAAGTTTAATAAAAAAAAAATCTTGTAAAAACCGTGCATTATAATTAATCGAAATTAGTCGATTAATCGATTTTAAAAAAATCGATTAATCGAACACGAAAATTTTGATCAGTAACAGCCCTAGAAAAAATGTGTTCATCTTAATGATACAGTAAGTAAAACCTGGCTCAGCTTTCCATGTTTTCATGTTAATGATGACTGAACCACACCTTCTGAGCAATGTCCATGTTAGATAAACCACACCCACTTTTTTGCAGCATAGCTCAAATTAAAGTCTTTTTATTAGTTTTTCTATTACTCATTCTCTGAATGGATGTGTGACTGGAAATTTGCTTTACTGAAATATGATTATTTAATTTTTAATTTTATTTGATGATACATAAATGTATATATTGGAATTTTAGTGAGAGTGAACTTGTAAGTGAAGGTTATATTGGGTAAAGGGGGTAATGGCGCTGCTATATTTTAATTGTGCTGTTTCCCATTGAGTGGAATGGAACAGGAACAGGTTGGAACAACCAGCTGGTTGTTCCAACCTGTTCCTGTTCCATTCCACTCAATGGGAAACAGCACAATTAAAATATAGCAGCGCCATTACCCCCTTTACCCAATATAACCTTCACCATTACTTGCCCTACAGGGGGGGCAGCAGCATACTACATCCATTTTGCGCGGATACCCCAATCTCTACTATGAACATGTAAGTGGTCCAAAGGATTGCTTTATTTGTTTGCTTTCTGGAGGAATGTTTCCTTTTTTGAAAACTACAGAAACATATAGGCCATTGTAGTGCCTACAATGGCCCAAAGGGGCAGCAGGAAATAAACAGGTCTTCTTTATCTGGCCAGAGGCTGCCTGCCCAGTTTTCAGTCCCAGAAACACAAACAAATTCAGGCTCTACTGAAAGATACATAATACTCAAAGGCACATACCGTATTTATCGGCGTATAACACGCACTTTTTTCCCCTTAAAATCAGGGGAAAATCGTGGGTGCGTGTTATACGCTGATCCCCACCGATCCTCGCTGATTGTGAGCGGAGCGATCGCCGCTGAGATACACATAGCCGAGTGTACTCGGCTCTTCTCGGCTTCGCTCACAGTCACGCCCAGTCCCGCCATTGGACCTGTATTATGTCCATAATAGGGCGGGACTGGGCGTTACTGTGAGCGGAGCCGAGTACACTCGGCTATATGTATTTCGGCTCCGCCCAGTCCCTGCAATCTCGGCAGCGTTTGCTCCGCTCCACCCAGTCTCGGCGGCGATCTCGGCGGCGCCAATTTTAAATTCATCCAAGGCTGCAATGGACACTGGCGGCAAGGCTGCACTGGGGTAAGGCTGCAATGGACACTGGGGGCAAGGCTGCACTGGGGCAAGGCTGCACTGAAAAGGCTGCAATGGACACTGGGGGCAAGGCTGCACTGGGGCAAGGCTGCAATGGACACTGAGGGGAAGGCTGCACTGGGACAAGGCTGCACTGACAAGGCTGCAATGGACACTGGGGGCAAGGCTGCACTGGGGCAAGGCTGCAATGGAAACTGGGGGCAAGGCTGCACTGGGGGCAAGGCTGCACTGGGGCAAGGCTGCACTGACAAGGCTGCAATGGACACTAGGACAAGGCTGCACTGACAAGGCTGCAATGGACACTAGGACAAGGCTGCACTGACAAGGCTGCAAATGACACTGATAAGGCTGCATTGATGGGCATTTAAATGTAAGTTTTTTTTTTCTTAAGCTTCCCTCCTAAAAGTTTTTTTCCTTAAAATTCCCTCCTAAACTTGGGGTGCGTGTTATACGCCAGCGCGTGTTATACGCCGATAAATACGGTAAATCTTAGATGACAGCTACCTGAAAAATCCTTGTTCCAGCAATATTAGCTCTAAAGTAGCAGCCTCAAAATGATGCTTTAGAACAGTGGTTCTCAACCTGGGGGTCGAATGATGATTTGCCAAGGGTCACCAAATCCTGGGCTGGTCCTGAAGCCCGCACCGCTCTCCAAGCCTTTTTGCGGCCACCCAGCAGGGCTATCCTCGGAGCCTGTGGCCGCCCAGCTGGGCTGTTTCTAGAGCCCGCAGCCGCCCACTCAGCCTATTCGCAGCCACCCATTCAGTTCACTGCATGGCTGGAAGGCAAAGACTAGAGGTCAGCTGACTGGTGAGGAACGTGAAGTAGGAGGGGCTGGAGGAGACCCTATCTCCTGATTTCGGCATAGGTGTCACTGCTGCGAGACACCACAAAGTCGGAGACACAGTAAGTAACACTACCTGTGATTATAATTACCATTAAAAGGACTCAGGTAGCGCTAAATGTCCGTGGGTTAGGGGTGCAAATTACTTGTCTTGCCTTGGATGCTGACAGCCCATGCTATAAATAATTTTACTGTTAGGGGTCCCCACAACTTGGGAAATTTTATCAAGGGGTCACCGCACTAGAAGGTTGAGAATCACTGCTTTAGAAGGAGGGGACAGCCAGTCAATCTTAGATGCTATACCAGCAGTCAGAGTCCTTAAGCAGCAGCCATTGGTGTATCTTCCTCTGTGAACTGTTCTGTACCTTGAGCTTTAGGCGAAATGCACCCACCTCTCCAGCCAAGCTTCTGCATGTAGTGTATTCTAACAAATTTCCTTAAGTCAAGCTTATAACCCAGTAGTTAATTCTCCTACTTTTCTGGACTATTATTCCAGAGGCAGGCAGAAGCAATTTGCCCCCAGATTTAGAAATAAACCTAATCAGACCTAAAAAGTAAATTGCAGCTCAGCTGGTTACAGAAAAGCCATATTCTAAATTTAGCCAGCCCAGGGCAGGGGCGCTATATCAGTGTGACCTGTAAGTGGTAAACCTTGCAGACATCCACTATTTGTGAATATTTATTTTCAATTTTACTATTAAAGCAGAGCTCCGCCGTAAAAAAAAATATTAAAAGCCAGCAGCTACACATACTGCAGCTGCTGACTTTTAATATTAGGACACTTACCTGTCCTGGAGTCCAGCGACGTTGGCAGCAGAAGATGAGCGATTGCTTGTCTCTGGGCTGCCCCCACCGCCATAATGGGTGAGGGAATCAGGAAGTGAAGCGTTGCGGCTTCACTTCCCGGTTCCCTACTGCGCATGCGCGAGTAGCGATGCACGTCTTTCACTGGTCTCCGCTGTGTTCTGGGAGCCGTGTGTTTCCCAGAACACAACGAGGGGGGGGGATGTGACTCACTACCCGCAGTCTACCCGCAGAGTGCATTCACGGAAGTGGGTTCAATTACCTGTCTTAGACAAGTATCTGCACCCCCCTCCCCCCCCCCAAAAGGTGCAGATTGTGGCACCGGAGGGGGGGGGGAATCCGATGAGCAGAAGTTCCACTTTATGGTGGAGCTCCACTTTAAGCACTACATAAAATGTTGGCGCTACATAAGTTAGTAAAAATGATAATGGTAATCGCAAAAATGAATAAATAAATATATAAATAAGCTCCATTTAACAACACACATACTGTGTAAAATATCATTTATATTTGCATTGCGCTGTCTTCCTGCCCAGTTAGCATTCTAGGTATTAAAGAATAGATAAATATATTGATATATGTGAGCAGCACATATAGTTCATACATTGTTTTCCCGCTGGCTTTGTTTCTTTATTCCAGCAATGTGACTGTTATGTGATGGCCTGAAACGATTTTATAATAGAATATTTGCCTAGGAAATGAGACTGCATTAATGGATGACCTTTCGCTAAAGGCATTATGTTTGCTAGAAACTCATAGAAGGCTGAAAACAAATAAATAAGCTATACTTAAAAGACATAAATAAACAGTTAGAAAGGAAATGTAATCATAAATGAAATTTGAAATTCAGATCATTTAAAATTTACATTAAACAAGAAGGTTCACTATTATTGCTAACAGGATTTTTATTTAAATACTTTGTAGGGATTAACATTTTATCTATCTATCTATCTATCTAAAAAAATAATTTCAGGGCTATCTATTACTATTGCTTGGGTTCATGTGTGATTTTTTTCAAACAAGACTTTATTGATTTGCACTGAAAACAGAACGGTTGCCCTTTTCCCCCTTTTTTAACTTTTCCCATTTCTGTTTCTCTATTCTAGACCAGAAAGCATCATTATAAAATATGAATAATCATTTTGACAAATTTTTTGCTTTATCTAAAGTAAATGCAGATCCAATTTGGACAGCTCCAGCGTTTCTCTTATGATCTTTGTGGATGAATTACTCCACATTGACTGCAGTTAGAGGACAGTGAGGACTTTTTTTGTACATTTATGTACTGCTTGTTATAAATTTGTAAATATTTATTAGTCCAGATAGGCTACAAGTTCTCCCCTTCCCATTACTTTTTTTTTCTCATTTTCCTATTTCCCATTTTTTTTTCCAATTGCCATGCCATTTGTAGACCAGAAAGAATCATTATCAATATTTAAAAAAAATACACCTTTTTAATACCTGTTCTTTCTCCCTCTCTCTATTGTTCTCTCTCTCTCCCTCTTTAACCACCTTAGCCCCGAAGAATTTACCCCCTTTCTGACCAGAGCACTTTTTGCTATACGGCACTGCACAGCTTTAACTGACAATTGCGCGGTCGTGCGACGTTGCACCCAAACAAAATTGACGTCCTCTTTTTCCCACAAATAGAGCTTTCTTTTGGTGGTATTTGATCATCTATGCGTTTTTTTTTTTTTTTGCGCTATAAACAAAAAATAAAAAGAGTGTAAATTTTGAAAAAAAGCAATATATTTTACCTTTTGCTATAATAAATATCTCCAACAAAATATATTTAAAAAAAAACAATTTTTTTCCTCAGTTTAGGCCGATACGTATTCTTCTACATATTTTTGGTAAAAAAAAAAAAAAAATCGCAATAAGCATATATTGATTTTTTTGCTCAAAAGTTATAGCGTCTACAAAATAGGGGATAGATTTATGGCATTTTTTTGTTAGTAATGGCGGTGATCTGCAATTTTTATCATGACTGTGACATTATGGCGGACACATCGGACACTTTTGGCACTATTATGAGACCATTGTCATTTATACAGCGATCAGTGCTATAAAAATGCACTAATTACTGTGTAAATGACACTGGCAGGGAAGGGGTTAAACACTAGGGGGTGATGAAGGGGTTAAGTGTGTCCTAGGGTGTGATTCTAACTGTGGGGAGGATGGGCTACCAGTGACATGACAGAGATCACTGCTCCCGATGACAGGGAGCAGTAGATCTCTGTTCTGTCACTAGGCAGAACGGGGAAATGCTTTGTTTACCCCTTTTCCCTACCTTTGGCTCACTTGTGGGAAAAGGAGCACACCATGCCACATGCCCGTACCCTCCTGTGTGAAGAGGTTGAGCGGTGTAATGTACCTGGGTCTCTACGGCTAGGTTCTCCAGAGAATGGTTCTCATCAATACTTCAATAAAGACAAGTCTCTATTCCCCAATAACTCCAAGGTCCACACCAACTGCAACTCCAGCGTAGAGTTTATTTTCTCATATGCATAGTCATTAGATAGAAAAGGATGGATGGAGAACAGGACAGCAAGAGGTGTTGGAATAGGTCCATGCACAAACGAATACTTATTCACTACCTGTATCTTCAAGTAGTCTCAGCTCACCTGGATAGTCTCCCATTAGAGTGGATCCTAGCAGCCGGAGTGATGCTCAAATTATTTAACACACACAGTCTCTGCACAAACTGTTACGGGTGAATTTAGGCCTCTGCTACAGACCTGGTGAACTTTGGGTCTCTGCCACAGACCTGGTGAACTTTGGGTCTGGTATTAGGCCTCTTTCAGGGCAATGACATCCCTCCAGAGAGTTACCGGGCCCCTTCCTTCACTGTGATCTCTCACCAGTGCCTCGGAGCGGTCCACCCCCGGCCTCCTCTTCCAGATACGGGTCTCCTCGCAAGGCAGCACCCTGGGATTCCTCCTCCCTCCGTGGGCTCCAGCCAAAGGTGCTGGACCCAAGGCCTTCAGTTGCAGCCCCAGGGCTAAAGGTGCCTGGGACTGATCCACCAATGTACCGGGCCAGGAACCCCACCCCAAGGCTAAAGGTGCCCGGGGTGGACAACGAACAGAACAACACACTTCCCGGGGTAGGACCCCCGGGAATACGACACCCTACAGACAGGGTCTGCCCCTTTTATATCCTCTCCTAGCATGCACAGCAGGCCAACATGCCCACTGCCGAGAGGGAACATCCAAGGCACAGCACTATACCAGCAGTTCAACCCTAGCCTCCGATGGCAGCGCCATCCACAGGCCACAGGGAACTACACACCAGCATCCCACCTGTAGTATAAAATGGTTTAGCAAAGCCCTATCAAATAATGTGTCTGAGTACAATTACCACTCAAACATTCCCCTAGATTTAAAGACCCTGCTACATAAATATATATATATATATATATATATATATATATATATATATATATATATTGTGACAGCAGGAAGGTAAAGTCACCTGGTTGCATCCAGGGGGGTAGGTATATTTCTCCCAGATTCAGGCTTTATGCCGACTTATACAACTAGGGAGAGAGTTGATGAAGCCCAGCTGAGGCTAGTGGGCTCATGGATGATTCATACCTCTAGGGAGAGTGCTGGGCGTCGTGCAGGCAGGGAGTTGATGAGACCAGCTGAAGCTTGTCAGCTCGTTTAAGGCCTCTATAAAAACTCCCAGCTTCATTAGGTGTTTGCTCATGCCTGGAACCAGACCTGTGTGGACTGTCTAGGGAGAGTGAACCCCTGTGCGGTGAGACAAAGCCTGTGTGGCTATTTGTTTGGACATTTACTAAACCAGGGACTTAGGGACTAGGACAGCACCAGGCTGATCCCAGTTGTTAGTTAGGGAAACCTGCATGTTTAGTCAGAGGTCAAGCTGACCAGGATTTTTTTTGTTTATGTTTCTTTTTGCTTTGCTGTGTTTTTGTCACTGTAAATAGAGAAATAAACCGCACCTTTTGATCTTGAAAACCACAACCTCCGTCTGCTGGGCCTGATTTTGTGTGGGGAGCCCATCCAGGGGGTCACACACACCCGCTACCGAGCTAACCCCCTCACAGTTGGTGGAGAATGCGGGCAGTTTTTTTTTAAGCCAGCATGGAGGAGATACTGAAACAGCTGGCTCTAGCAAATGCCAATCAACAGCAGACAAATGCAGGTTTGCAAAAGAGCTTCGCAGCCCAGCAACAAGCCCAGCAGCAATCTGAGGCCCGCTTCATAGACCTGTTGCAGAAGCAAGAGCAGAGACTACAACAACAGATGGAAGCAGTAATGCAGCAACGTCCGCAGACCAGTGAGGAAAGCCGTCCCACTAATACCGCGTCCTTTGGGGTGAGTCGTTTATTGACAAAAATGACTGGAGAGGATGATCCAGAGGTATTTTTGACCACATTTGAAAGGACTGCTGAAAGAGAAAAGTGGCCTGAGGAGCAGTGGGCTGGACTGGTGGCTCCTCTGTTAACTGGTGAATCGCAGAAAGCTTACTATGACCTAGAGCCTGACCAAGCAAAAGACTATGTGATGCTAAAAGCTGAAATATTGGCAAGGCTGGGTGTCACCCTGGCTGTCCGGGCTCAGCGTGTGCATAACTGGACTTTCCAGCTTGGAAAACCCCCCAGGTCTCAAATGTATGATCTCATTCACCTGAGCAGGAAGTGGCTACAGCCAGAACTCCTCTGAGAGTGGTGAGGACTCTCCAGAATTTCCCTTGTCAGTATTGGCAGGCGAGACTCAAGAAACTGGAGAGGAGCCCACCTCCTCAGACGAAAACCTACCGTCTGTGGAGTTTTCTGATCTTGAGGTTCACAGGGAAAATTTTGCCACAGAACAGTTAAAAGACCCCGCCCTAATAAAGGCACGGGAAAACGTAGTGGAAATAGATGGCGAGTTAGTGAACCCAGATAATACCTGCACTTACCCATACTTCAGCGTAGAGAAGGACCTACTGTATCGGGTGGCAAAAAGGGCAGAAGAAACCGTTGAGCAGCTTGTGGTGCCTAAACCTTACAGGAAGTTGGTGTTGGAGTTGGCCCATGGGCACATTCTTGGAGGTCATCTGGGGACAGAGAAAACCCGAGAGAGGGTATTACAGAGATTCTATTGGCCTGGGGTGATGAAGGACATAGAAAATTATTGTTCCTCCTGCCCTGTGTGTCAGAGGTCGGCCCCGATGCCACATTTCCGTAGCCCGCTGGTCCCTCTACCCATCATTGAGGTCCCGTTTGAGAGGATCGCAATGGATTTGGTAGGTCCTATAATCAAGTCCGCTAGGGGGCACCAGTACATATTAGTTATAATGGACTATGCCACCCGTTATCCAGAAGCGATCCCTCTCCGAAAATACCTCGGCCAAAACCATAGCCAAAGAGCTATCTCTTGTTTTTAGCCGGGTGGGTATTTGTAAAGAACTGCTTACGGACCAAGGTACACCCTTTATGTCCCGGGTTATGAAAGAGCTGTGTAAACTGTTCAAAGTGACGCAATTGCGTACGTCTGTGTATCACCCCCAAACCGATGGGCTGGTTGAAAGATTCAACAAAACCCTAAAACAAATGTTGAAGAAAGTGGTGGATAGAGATGGAAAGGATTGGGACTGTCTACTTCCTTATTTGATGTTTGCTATTAGGGAGGTGCCCCAATCCTCTACGGGATTCTCCCCCTTTGAGTTACTGTATGGGAGACACCCAAGAGGGCTGTTGGATATTGCCAAGGAAACTTGGGAAAGTGAGAGTTCTCCCCACAGGAGTGTGATTGAGCATGTCGCCCTGATGCAAGATCGAATTGCACAGGTAATGCCCATCGTGAAGGAACATTTGGCCCAAGCGCAGTTGGCACAGCAGAGAGTGTACAACCGTGGAGCCAAGACCCGTACCTTTTCCCCGGGGGATAGGATATTGGTACTTGTCCCTACGGTTGAAAGTAAATTCCTTGCCAAATGGCAAGGCCCCTACGAGATAATGGAAAAAGTGAGCGAAGTGAATTACAAGGTCAGACAACCAGGAAGGCGAAAGCCCGAACAGATCTATCATGTTAATCTGTTGAAAGCCTGGAGGGATAGAGAGTCCCTAGTCGCAGAAACTTGGTCACCAGCTCAAACTGGTTGCGTGATTCCGGAGGTTGGAATAGCAGCCACCTTGTCACAACCCCAACAACAGGAGGTTAAGGAGTTTGTGCTTCGCAACAAGGAGGTGTTCTCTGAGCTGCCGGGACAAACATCTGGGGTAGAGCATGATATTATTACCCCGCCCGGTGAAAGGGTGAAGTTAAAACCCTATCGCATCCCAGAGGCCCGACGGGAGGCAATACGGGAGGAAGTACAGAAAATGCTGAACTTAGGGGTGATAGAGGAGTCCCAAAGTGATTGGTCTAGTCCCATTGTGTTGGTGCCTAAACCGGATGGGAGCTGGCGATTTTGTAACGATTTTCGTCAGTTGAACAAAGTTACAAAATTTGACACCTACCCCATGCCACGTATAGATGAGTTGATCGACCGGCTGGGAACAGCCCGATACATGACGACTCTTGACCTCACAAAAGGGTATTGGCAAATTCCCCTGGCCAAGTCGGCTAAAGAGAAAACCGCATTTGTAACCCCAGACGGGGTGTTCCAATATAAGAGAATGCCGTTCGGGTTACAGAATGCGCCGGCCACATTCCAGCGGAAAATGGACCAGATACTGAGGCCCCATCGGAAGTATGCTGCGGCTTACCTGGATGACGTAATTGTCCATAGCACAGATTGGGCCTCACATCTGCCAAAAGTGCAAGCAGTCCTAGACTCTATCCGGGAAGCGGGGTTTACGGCTAACCCCAAGAAGTGTACCATTGGGCAGGAGGAGGCCAAATATCTTGGGTACACCATTGGCAGGGGAGTAATAAAACCCTAACTCAACAAAGTCGAGGCCATCCAGAGTTGGCCACGTCCCAACAGCAAGAAGCAGGTACGAGCCTTTCTGGGAATCGCGGGTTATTATCGGCGCTTCATTCCCCACTTTGCTTCTAAGGCTGTGCCCCTAACCAACCTGACGAAAGGGAAAGGGTCGGTCATGATTAAATGGACCCCCGAGGCTGAGGCAGCGTTCCAATTCTTGAAACAAGCCTTATGTAGCCAGCCAGTGTTGTACTCACCCGACTTCTCTAAAGACTTTGTCGTACAAAGTGATGCGTCAGATGTGGGGTTAGGAGCAGTATTGTCCCAGGTCTGGAACAGGGAAGAGCACCCAGTCATTTACCTCAGCAGGAAGTTGAAGTCCCATGAGGTAAATTACGCCACGGTTGAAAAGGAGTGTTTAGCGGTGAAGTGGGCTCTAGATTCCCTTCGGTACTATCTGCTAGGTAGGCACTTTGACATGGTTACGGATCACGCTCCGTTAAAGTGGATGGCTCAAAACAAGGAGACAAATAGAAGAGTAAATAGGTGGTTCCTGGCCCTACAGGAATTCAACTTCACAGTAAAGCATCGCCCTGGCGTTCAAATGGGGAATGTGGATGCTTTGTCTCGAGTACATGAATGCCTGATTGCTGGTGTTCCAACCCCAAGGTTAAAACAAGAGGGGGGGTATGTGACAGCAGGAAGGTAAAGTCACCTGGTTGCATCCAGGGGGGTAGGTATATTTCTCCCAGATTCAGGCTTTATGCCGACTTATACAACTAGGGAGAGAGTTGATGAAGCCCAGCTGAGGCTAGTGGGCTCATGGATGATTCATACCTCTAGGGAGAGTGCTGGGCGTCGTGCAGGCAGGGAGTTGATGAGACCAGCTGAAGCTTGTCAGCTCGTTTAAGGCCTCTATAAAAACTCCCAGCTTCATTAGGTGTTTGCTCATGCCTGGAACCAGACCTGTGTGGACTGTCTAGGGAGAGTGAACCCCTGTGCGGTGAGACAAAGCCTGTGTGGCTATTTGTTTGGACATTTACTAAACCAGGGACTTAGGGACTAGGACAGCACCAGGCTCATCACAGTTGTTAGTTAGGGAAACCTGCATGTTTAGTCAGAGGTCAAGCTGACCAGGATTTATTTTGTTTATGTTTCTTTTTGCTTTGCTGTGTTTTTGTCACTGTAAATAGAGAAATAAACCGCACCTTTTGATCTTGAAAACCACAACCTCCGTCTGCTGGGCCTGTTTTTGTGTGGGGAGCCCATCCAGGGGGTCACACACACCCGCTACCGAGCTAACCCCCTCACAATATATATATATATATATTGTGACATAGGATAGTTAGCTCTTGTGGTAGATTTTACATTTATACAGTAAGCCCCTCCGCAGATAAGAATTATATTTAAGGGCTTGGTATCCACTTTTATATAAAGAAAGCAAGAGTCACAAATGAATGTCTTCCCACACAGGGGATCTTCTTCAGCTTCAGCAGAATACAAACACTGGAAATGCCAAGCCATCTGGCTCATAAGCTCACTCAGCTTCAACTGCAGTACCACGCTGAACCTCTTGCCAGTCTCTCAGACTGTGTTGTACATCTCTCTTTGAAACTTGGCTCTCTAGCTTTTAGTCACAGCACCCTGCACAGCCCACCTCTGGCCTATGGACTGAGGTTCTCCTGACATCCCAATAGGAGCCGACCTGACTCCTGGAACTGAGACCCTCTGCCTCTTCGCTTCTGGCTGGGACCCTCTGACCCCTCAATGAGACCTTCCATCTCCCCCATTGGGAGCTCAAAACAGATTATAGGGCACACATGCAAAAATTACATTTATCCTGCAAGGCTAGTTAAAAACACATGAACATATTAAAAAATACAGGGGTTTGGTCACACTATATCATCATATAGTGCTAAGCCCCAGTGGCGGTGCGTCCATAGAGGGCGCCGGAGCGCCGCCCCCTCTTGCTCCCGCACCGCCACTGAAAGACAATACACAGATTCATGCATTGCATGAATCTGTGTATTGTCGCCGCTGCCGCGCTGCCCACTATTCATATGGCCGGCCTCCTGGTGAGCGCCGGCCATATGAATTAGAGCGGTGGCCGGCGGTGGGTGTGACTTGGAAGTGTCTATCAGAGCCAGCGGCTCTGATAGGCTTTCCGAATACAGCTCTCACGCTGTAATCGGCTTCCAAAAACTCCTCCTAGGTAGGCACGGGGGTGCGTTCCTTGGAGTACAGTCACAGGCGGTTCAGCCAAACAGGTTCACCGGATCTGGTTACCAGTAACCTGATTGGCTGAAGCAACATCGAGGGCGGGAGAACACATCGAGGACGGCGCGGACCGAGGAAGGTAAGTGCAGGGCTGGGGGGGGGACTGGCTGCATTTGGGGGGAACTGGCTATATATATATGGGGGAACTGCACACTGGCTATATATATGGGGACACACTGGCTTTATATGGGGACACACTGGCTGTATATGGGGGACACACTGGCTGTATATGGGAGCACACTGGCTGTATATGGGAGCACACTGGCTGTATATGGGGGACACACTGGCTGTATATGGGGGCACACTGGCTGTATATGGGGGCACACTGGCTATATATATGGGGGCACACTGGCTGTATATGGGGGCACACTGGCTATATATATGGGGGCACACTGGCTATATATATATGGGGGCACACTGGCTGTATATGGGGGCACACTGGCTGTATATGGGGGCACACTGGCTATATATATGGGGGCACACTGGCTATATATGGGGACAAACTGGTTGTATATAGGAGCACACTGGCTGTATATGGGAGCACACTGGCAGTATATGGGAGCACACTGGCAGTATATGGGAGCACACTGGCAGTATATGGGAGCACACTGGCTGTATATGGGGGCACACTGGCTGTATATATGGGGACACACTGGCTGTATATATGGGGACACACTGGTTATATATATATGGGGGCACACTGGCTGTATATGGGGACAAACTGGCTGTATATGGAAACAAACTGGCTGTATTTGAGGGGGCAAACTGGTGGCGTTTGGGCACAGTGGCTGCGTTTAATTTTTATTTTTTTCAGTTTGTTTGCGCCCCCCAAAAAATTTTGAGCACCAGCCGCCACTGCTAAGCCCACTTTCTGCGACAAAGTACCCTGAATTAGTGGGTCCTAACCTGTTTATAGAATGAAAGAACCTAGTGTCTCAACCTTGGGAGATAAACTCCTCTATATGGGAGAACTGAAGGGATTCCTCCTATGTACTGGTGGCCACTAATAGGAGGTAATGAAGAGGGGGAGGGGTGATCCAGCCCTCCCCCTCTTTGTATAGGGTCTATACAAAGACATACTTGGGGGGCACACCCTAAAAATGCTATACATCTAAGATGGTGCTCCTATAAGACCAAAGACAGTACAAAACAGATTATCGCGCACACATGCAAAAATGACATTTATCCTGCAAGGCTAGTTAAAAACACCTGAACATATTCAAAAATACGGGGGTTTGGTCACACTATATGGTGCTAAGCCCACTTACTGCAACAATGTACCCCAAATTAGTGGGTCCTAACATAGTAATGAAAGAACCTAGTGTCTCTACCTTGGGAGCTGTCTCCAAACTGGGAGCTCTGAGCTATCCTCAGACCTGAGTAGTCAACAATCCTGCACACCTGAGTACTCAGGTTGCAGGTGTCTAGCAAAACCCAGACACAGAATTGAATGTTCTGATCCAGAACTGCAGAATCAAGAGAAAGCCAAATAAACACCTTTCCCTGCCCCCAAAAAAACAGTAAGTTTCAGGATCTTGGATATCTTCTTATAGCATAGGCCATCTTTAAGTAGAGCAACAATTCTTTTTTTTAGATCCTCAGAGAGTTCTTTGCCATGAGGTGCCATGTTGAACTTCCAGTGACCAGTATGAGAGAGTGAGAGTGATAGCACCAAATTTAACACACCTGCTCCCCATTCACACCTGAGAACTTGTAACGATAACAAATCACATGACTAAAATGTGGCTAATTGGGCCCAATTTGGAAATTTTCACTTAGGGGTGTACTCACTTTTGGTGCCAGCAGTTTAGACATTAATGGCTGTGCATTGAGTTATTTTGATGGGACAGCAAATTCACACTGTTATACAAGCTGTACACTTACTACTTTACATTGTAGCAAAGTGTAATTTCTTCAGTGATGCCACATGAAAAGATATAATAAAATATTTACAAAAATGTCAGGGGTGTACTTACTTTTGTCAGATACTGTACATGGCATCCTAAGTATACATTATTTTTGCCATCTGACACCAGTGGAACAATTACAGGTGAAAATGTAAATGGTCAAAAGTGCTGATTGCACAACAAATCTGGACACCAAGACTGTTATGAAGTCCCAGAGAAAGTGTAGAGATTGCTTTAAAGGGGATTCTGGTTTTACTTGCTTTCAAACAATGTACAAATTATTAGTACCTTACAATATTTTTAAACCTCCAATACAGCACATTTAACACAACAGGAACAATGCTGTACCTAGATGCACTCGTTTTTTTCACCAAATTCAGTTGTGAGGGGGTTAGCTCGGCAGCGGGTGTGTGTGACCCCCGGGATGGGCTCCCCACACAAAACAGGCCCAACAAACGGAGGTTGTGGTTTTCAAAATCAAAAAGGTGCGGTTTATTTTCTGTTTACAGTGACAAAACACAGCAAAGCAAAAGAAACATAAACAAAATAAATCCTGGTCAACTTGACCTCTGACTAAACATACAGGTTTCCTAACTAACAACTGGGATCAGCCTAGTGCTGTCCTAGTCCCTAAGTCCCTGGTTTTAAATGTCCAAGCAAATAGCCACACAGGCTTTGTCTCACCGCACAGGGGTTCACTCTCCCTAGACAGTCCACACAGGTCTGGTTCCAGGCATGAGCTAACATCTAATGAAGCTGGGAGTTCTTATAGAGGCCTAAATGAGCTGACAAGGTTCAGCTGGTCTCATCAACTCCCTGTCTGCACGACGCCCAGCACTCTCCCTAGAGGTATGAGTCATCCATGAGCCCACTAGCCTTAGCTGGGCTTATACAACTCTCCACCTAGTTGTATAAGTCGGCGTAAAGCCTGAATCTGGGCGAAATATATCTACCCCCCTGGATGCAACCAGGTGACTTTACCTTCCTGCTGTCACATACCCCCCCCTCTTGTTTTAACCTCGGGGTTGGAACACCAGCAATCAGGCATTCATGTACTCGAGACAAAGCATCCACATTCCCCATTTGAACGCCAGGGCGATGCTTTACTGTGAAGTTGAATTCCTGGAGGGCCAGGAACCACCTATTCACTCTTCTATTTGTTTCCTTGTTTTGAGCCATCCACTTTAACGGAGCGTGATCCGTAACCATGTCAAAGTGCCTACCTAGCAGGTAGTACCGAAGGGAATCTAGAGCCCACTTCACCGCTAAACACTCCTTTTCAACGGTGGCGTAATTTACCTCATGGGACTTCAACTTCCTGCTGAGGTAAATGACTGGGTGCTCTTCCCCGTTCCAGACCTGGGACAATACTGCTCCTAACTCCACATCTGACGCATCACTTTGTACGACAAAGTCTTTAGAGAAGTCGGGTGAGTACAACACTGGCTGGCTACATAAGGCTTGTTTCAAGAATTGGAATGCTGCCTCAGCCTCGGGGGTCCATTTAATCATGACCGACCCTTTCCCCTTCGTCAGGTTGGTTAGGGGCACAGCCTTAGAAGCAAAGTGGGGAATGAATCGCCGATAATACCCAGCGATTCCCAGAAAGGCTCGTACCTGCTTCTTTCTGTTGGGACGTGGCCAACTCTGGATGGCCTCGACTTTGTTGAGTTGGGGTTTTATTACTCCCCTCCCAATGGTGTACCCAAGATATTTGGCCTCCTCCTGCCCAATGGTACACTTCTTGGGGTTAGCCGTAAACCCCGCTTCCCGAACAGAGTCCAGGACTGCTTGCACTTTTGGCAGATGTGAGGCCCAATCTGTGCTATGGACAATTACGTCATCCAGGTAAGCCGCAGCATACTTCCGATGGGGCCTCAGCATCTGGTCCATTTTCCGCTGGAATGTGGCCGGCGCATTCTGTAACCCGAACGGCATTCTTTTATATTGGAACGCCCCGTCTGGGGTTACAAATGCGGTTTTCTCTTTGGCCGACTTGGCCAGGGGGATTTGCCAATACCCTTTTGTGAGGTCAAGAGTCGTCATGTATCGGGCTGTTCCCAGCCGGTCGATCAACTCATCTATACGTGGCATGGGGTAGGTGTCAAATTTTGTAACTTTGTTCAACTGACGAAAATCGTTACAAAATCGCCAGCTCCCATCCGGTTTAGGCACCAACACAATGGGACTAGACCAATCACTTTGGGACTCCTCTATCACCCCTAAGTTCAGCATTTTCTGTACTTCCTCCCGTATTGCCTCCCGTCGGGCCTCTGGGATCCGATAGGGTTTTAACTTCACCCTTTCACCGGGCGGGGTAATGATGTCATGCTCTACCCCAGATGTTTGTCCCGGCAGCTCAGAGAATACCTCCTTGTTGCGAAGCACAAACTCCTTAACCTCCTGTTGTTGGGGTTGTGACAAGGTGGCTGCTATTCCAACCTCAGGAATCACGCAACCAGTTTGAGCTGGTGACCAAGTGTCTGCGACTAGGGACTCTCTATCCCTCCAGGCTTTCAACAGATTAACGTGATAGATCTGTTCGGGCTTTCGCCTTCCTGGTTGTCTGACCTTGTAATTCACTTCGCTCACTTTTTCCATTATCTCATAGGGGCCTTGCCATTTGGCAAGGAATTTACTTTCAACCGTAGGGACAAGTACCAGTATCCTATCCCCCGGGGAAAAGGTACGGGTCTTGGCTCCACGGTTGTACACTCTCTGCTGTGCTAACTGCGCTTGGGCCAAATGTTCCTTCACGATGGGCATTACCTGTGCAATTCGGTCTTGCATCAGGGCGACATGCTCAATCACACTCCTGTGGGGAGAACTCTCACTTTCCCAAGTTTCCTTGGCAATATCCAACAGCCCTCTTGGGTGTCTCCCATACAGTAACTCAAAGGGGGAGAATCCCGTAGAGGATTGGGGCACCTCCCTAATAGCAAACATCAGATAAGGAAGTAGACAGTCCCAATCCTTTCCATCTCTAGCCACCACTTTCTTCAACATTTGTTTTAGGGTTTTGTTGAATCTTTCAACCAGCCCATCGGTTTGGGGGTGATACACAGATGTACGTAATTGCGTCACTTTGAACAATTTACACAGCTCCTTCATAACCCGGGACATAAAGGGTGTACCTTGGTCCGTAAGCAGTTCTTTACAAATACCCACCCGGCTAAACACAAGAGATAGCTCTTTGGCTATGGTTTTGGCCGAGGTATTTCGGAGAGGGATCGCTTCTGGATAACGGGTGGCATAGTCCATTATAACTAATATGTACTGGTGCCCCCTAGCGGACTTGATTATAGGCCCTACCAAATCCATGGCGATCCTCTCAAACGGGACCTCAATGATGGGTAGAGGGACCAGCGGGCTACGGAAATGTGGCATCGGGGCCGACCTCTGACACACAGGGCAGGAGGAACAATAATTTTCTATGTCCTTCATCACCCCCGGCCAATAGAATCTCTGTAATACCCTCTCTCGGGTTTTCTCTGTCCCCAGATGACCTCCAAGAATGTGCCCATGGGCCAACTCCAACACCAACTTCCTGTAAGGTTTGGGCACCACAAGCTGCTCAACGGTTTCTTCTGCCCTTTTTGCCACCCGATACAGTAGGTCCTTCTCTACGCTGAAGTATGGGTAAGTGCAGGTATTATCTGGGTTCACTAACTCGCCATCTATTTTCACTACGTTTTCCCGTGCCTTTATTAGGGCGGGGTCTTTCAACTGTTCTGTGGCAAAGTTTTCCCTGTGAACCTCAAGATCAGAAAACTCCACAGACGGTAGGTTTTTGTCTGAGGAGGTGGGCTCCTCTCCAGTTTCTTGAGTCTCCCCTGCCAATACTGATAAGGGAAATTCCGGAGAGTCCTCACCACTCTCAAGGGAGTTCTGGCTATCACATTCCTGGTACATAGGGGCACCAGTGGGGGGCTCAGGATCATCCCACAGTTCCCAGAACTTCGGAAAATCCCTTCCCACAATGGCGTCATGCGGTAACTGAGATACTAAGCCCACTGGATGAGAGAGGGTACCTTTGGGGGTCTCGAAACACACTGTAGTCACTGGATACTCTCGGGTGTCCCCATGCACACAAATAACAGCTACCTTGCTATTCCCAAAGACCTCTGTTTTAACTAACTCAGCCTTTATCAGGGTCACAAGGCTACCTGAATCCAGCAATACCACAACATTTCTACCATTAACACACATTTTGCATAAATGTTTCTCAGTTCCTCGAATGGCAGTGCATGCGACTGTCGCACACAGCGACTGACGTCTGCCCGTCAGAAAGTCACACTGCATGGGTTCCTCCACAACCGGGCAATTGGCTGCAATATGTCCCGCTTGCCGGCAGCGGTAGCAAACGATCCTTCTTGCCGCCTCTTGAGCCGCTGATTTCCCAGGCTGTTCTCGCCAAACTTGGGGTAGAGCTCCCACCCTCTCACTCTCTCCACCCTCACCCCTTGGAATCCTCTTATCCGCCCCTGGGGATGGTCTGGTCTTAGGGTGGAAAGTCCGAGTGTCTCTGGAAGAGGCCGTCAGGTTCTCTGTAGCCAAGTATTTCTCCACACGATCCACAAGACCATCGGCCGTCTCTGGGTCTCCATGGCTTACCCACTTTTGGATGGCAGTAGGAAGAGCTCTCAAAAACCGATCCATTACAACACGTTCCACAATCTTTGGTGCGGACAAAGTCTCTGGCTGTAGCCACTTTCTGCTCAGGTGAATGAGATCATACATTTGAGACCTGGGGGGTTTTCCAAGCTGGAAAGTCCAGTTATGCACACGCTGAGCCCGGACAGCCTGGGTGACACCCAGCCTTGCCAAAATTTCAGCTTTTAGCATCACATAGTCTTTTGCTTGGTTAGGCTCTAGGTCATAGTAAGCTTTCTGCGATTCACCAGTTAACAGAGGAGCCACCAGTCCAGCCCACTGCTCCTCAGGCCACTTTTCTCTTTCAGCGGTCCTTTCAAATGTGGTCAAAAATACCTCTGGATCATCCTCTCCAGTCATTTTTGTCAATAAACGACTCACCCCAAAGGACGCGGTATTAGTGGGACGGCTTTCCTCACTGGTCTGCGGACGTTGCTGCATTACTGCTTCCATTTGTTGTAGTCTCTGCTCTTGCTTCTGTAACAGGTCTATGAAGCGGGCCTCAGATTGCTGCTGGGCTTGTTGCTGAGCTTCCAGACTCTGTTGGTGAGCTTGCTGCTGGGCTGCAAGGCTCTGTTGATGAGCTTGCTGCTGGGCTGCAAGGCTCCTTTGCAAACCTGCATTTGTCTGCTGTTGATTGGCATTTGCTAGAGCCAGCTGTTTCAGTATCTCCTCCATGCTGGCTTAAAAAAACTGCCACTGGTTCTCCACCAACTGTGAGGGGGTTAGCTCGGCAGCGGGTGTGTGTGACCCCCGGGATGGGCTCCCCACACAAAACAGGCCCAACAAACGGAGGTTGTGGTTTTCAAAATCAAAAAGGTGCGGTTTATTTTCTGTTTACAGTGACAAAACACAGCAAAGCAAAAGAAACATAAACAAAATAAATCCTGGTCAACTTGACCTCTGACTAAACATACAGGTTTCCTAACTAACAACTGGGATCAGCCTAGTGCTGTCCTAGTCCCTAAGTCCCTGGTTTTAAATATCCAAGCAAATAGCCACACAGGCTTTGTCTCACCGCACAGGGGTTCACTCTCCCTAGACAGTCCACACAGGTCTGGTTCCAGGCATGAGCTAACATCTAATGAAGCTGGGAGTTCTTATAGAGGCCTAAATGAGCTGACAAGGTTCAGCTGGTCTCATCAACTCCCTGTCTGCACCACGCCCAGCACTCTCCCTAGAGGTATGAGTCATCCATGAGCCCACTAGCCTTAGCTGGGCTTATACAACTCTCCACCTAGTTGTATAAGTCGGCGTAAAGCCTGAATCTGGGCGAAATATATCTACCCCCCTGGATGCAACCAGGTGACTTTACCTTCCTGCTGTCACACAGTCTTAAAATATAACTAAAGACAAAACATACTTTTTCATTACAGATAGAGTAAGGCCAGCCATAAACGGTTTGAATCTCGACCGGTTCAGCAGGATCCAGCCGAAATTCGAACTGTGTGTGGGCTGGCTGAATGTACCAAGTTGATTGATCAATCGATTCTGTTGCAATTATCGCTAGCTGTTGCTATAGCAGCTAGCAATAATAAATGTCTTCTCCCAGCGGTGATGGACGATAATCTCATTGTGTGTACTAGGCTTTAGGTTGCTCCTTTAAAAGCACTTACGCCATAAATTAGCAAGTTATGGTGTCTGCTTTCCTCCTAGTGTTTATTTTTTTCAAGGATGTAAAGGAATATAGGATTTATATACATGACTCACATATGTTATTATTAACGGCAGCCTGGATTCTGCCCATCTCCAACCCATGGTCCCACATAACTGTTGGTGCTGAAGGGATAGAGAGTATTTTTTGCTACTAAACATTAAAGTGATTGTAAAGTCTCGTTTTTTTTTCTAAAAATCACAAACATGTTATACTTACCCGCTCTGTGTAGTGGTTTTGCACAGGGAAGCCTGAAACCTCCTCTTTTCAGGTCCCTCTTTGGCTCTCCTGGCCCCTCCCTCCTGTAGAGTGCCCCCACAGCAAGCAGCTTGCTATGGGGAGCACCCGAGCCGAGTCACAGCTCCATGTGCCCATTCAGACATGGAGTCCCGGTTCGGACTCGCCCCCTCTCTCTCCTGATTGGATGACTGACTTTGATTGACAGCAGTGAAAGCCAATGGTGCCGCTGTTGTGTTTCAGCCAATCAGGAGGAGTGTCCCAGATGGCCGAGGCACTCGTGGACATCACTGGAGAGTGTTGGGGCTCAGGCAAGTATTAGGAGGGCTGAGGGTGGCTGCTGCACACAGAAGGTTTTTTATCTTAATGCATAGAATGACTTTACAACCACTTTAAAGCTTAACTTTTACTTTAACCACTTTAAGACCAGGCCTTTTTTGGAACTTTTTGCTTACAAGTTTAAATTAGTATTTTTTGCTAGAAAATTACTTAGAACCACCAAACATTATATATTTTTTTCAGCAGAGACCCAATAAAATGGCAATCGTTATTTTATGTCACACCGTATTCGCACAGCGGTCTTACAAATGAAATTTTTGGTGAAAAAGTACACTTTTCTAAATTATTTATTTTTTATTTTTACATTGTCCCTTTAAATTTCTTTTTTTTTTATCACTTTTATTCCTATTACAAGGAATGTAAACATCCCTTGTAATACAACTAAGCATGACAGGGTCTCTTTATTGCAAGATTTGGGGTCCAAAAGACACAACATACACTTAAAAGCAAAAAAAATAAGTAATTTTTCCTTTAAGAGATGCAAAAAATCATTCCTTTAAGGCCGGATGGCAGAAGTGACGTCGGGCCTCACTCCGTTCCTCCAAGGGCATAGAGCCGAGTGGGGGCTATCTCCCCTCACTCTAATTCCAGCCCAGCCACAGAGAGGATCGGATCGGCACTGTGCTAACCGACAGATCCGGTAAGCCCAGAGACGATCGGGAAGCGGTGGGAGGGGGGTCGCCTCTCCCGCCGCCTATAAAAGTGATCCTGTGGCAAATCTGTCGCCGGGACCACTTTTATTAGACGCAGAATCGTCTGCAGTATAAGAAAATATTGGAGTTATGGCAACTAGCTGCTGCCATGACAGCGGTATTTAAAGTGGAGGTTCCGCGGTCCCTAACTTTTTTTTTTTCTATGCATTCTATGCTTTACAATGTGTCTTTTATTAACTCACTTCTCCTGTGCTTCCATGCATCCCCCGTCCGTTTTGCGCAGAAAAAACACTTTATAAAAAATTGCATGTATTTCCCATTTTGCTTGTGGGCATCTTGAAGCCCACAAGCATATTCTTCCGGGTAGCGATGAATGCTTGTCTCCCGGCATTCATCACTGGATCTCGCGCACGCTCAGTGTTGACGGCGAGCAGCGCCGTCAACACTTCCTGGTTGCCATCACAACGGGCATCAACAGTTAAAATACACCTGCGTGCCCTTATTAAAAATGGCGAAATTAGATCCGCCGCCGTCACGTGACCGGGTAGATGAGTCACGTGACGATTACATTATCGTGATGTCTCAAAGGAAGGCGGTACAATATTACTCCTGGGAAGCAGGACAATTTGCTCCCAGGAGGCATTGCGGAACAATAGCCCAGCGAAGGACACGCCTACTCCCGCGGGAGGAAATCCCGGAAGTAGAAGCAAAGAAATTAGAAGAAAGAAAACTACAGAGAAAAAAAAAAAAGGTTAGTGTTCTATTTTTATTCTTACTAAGACGGACAGCTGAAAGGAAAGTTAAAAATGTGGGTGAACCTCCGCTTTAACGTCAAAGTAATGATGTAAATGTAGTGTGGGCGGTCCTGAAGTATTGCTTGTGTGAGCCAAGCTGACCCAGAAAATGACCCAGAAAATCTATTTCCTTTACTATTAGACATGAATGCTGTCAGTGCTGTATAAACTGTATATAGCATAAGCTAAATACACTATACAGCACTGTGACCTGGCAGCGGTATAGGGGCTTGTTTCTGTTGCCGGTACAAAATTGAGTCAGACTGAAAGCTCCTCAGCCCTTCAGAGGAAGCCTTGTATTTTATCAATGAATTCAAGGCTTTGATTGGCTGAGGTAGAGATCATGACTTTATCATCCGGCTGCGTGAAACAATGTACCTGTAGGTTGTGGCTTCTTCTGGGTCTTGGGCACGCGCGCACGCTGCCAGCGACCCACACCTGCTGTGATTGGACACAGCGGGAGCCAAATGTGATGTCCGCCAGGATCCACAGATCGTTCACAGGAGAGGCAGAACGGCGGTCTGCCTATGTAAACTACGCAGACCGCCGTTCTGTCAAAGAGAAAGATGGAGATCTTGTGTTTCTGCTAAGCAGAAACACAGATCTCTGTCTTCCTCCAGTTAAGCCATACCCCACACAGTTAGAAAGCATTCCCTAGGAGCACACTTAACCCTTTGACCGCCCCTGATGTTAACCCCTTCCCTGCCAGTGTCATTAGTACAGTGAGAGTGCATTTTTTAGCACTGATTACTGTATTAGTGTCACTGGTCCCCAAAAAGTGTCACTTAGTGTCAGATTTGTCCTTCGCAATGTCGCAGTCTGGCTAAAAATCAGTGATCGCCACCATTACTAGTAAAAATGCCATAAAAAAACCCCATCGTTTGTAGACGCGATAACTTTTGCGCAAACCAATAAATAGAAGCTTATTGGGATTTTTTTTTGCCAAAAACATGTAGCAGAATACATATGGGCCTAAATTTATGAAGAAAATAGATTTTTTTACATTTTTTATTGGATATGTTTTATAGCAGAAAGTAAAAAATTGTATTTATTTTTTTCAAAATTGTCTTTTTTTGTTTATAGTGCAAAAAATAAAAACTGCAGAGGTGATCAAATAGGACATAAATTTTGTTTGGGTACATGAACGCGCAATCGTCAGTTAAAGCAAAGCAGTGCCGTATTGCAAAAAATGGTCTGGTCATGAAGGGGTCGAAACCTTCTGGGTCTGAAGTTAACAAAGGAGATACCGTATATTTTCGAGTATAAGCCGAGTTTTTCAGCCCTTTTTTTAGGGCTGAAAGTATACCCCTCGGCTTATACTCGAGTCAGTACCTGAAAATCTTCTTATTCCGCGGCCGGCATCCATTGTTTAAATCTCGCGGCTTTATTCTGGTCCCTTCCGCGATAGGCGTTTCCAGCAAACACTGTGTTGAGTGTTGCGCCTATCATGGACGTTCTCTTGTCCGACGTCCGTGATTGGCGGAATACTCACAGTGCCTGCTGGGAAACGGAGTCAGAGAATGAGAGGATCTCCGTGATAGGCGCAACACTCAACACAGTGTTTGCTGGAAACGCCTATCACGAAAGGGACCAGAAGAAAGCCGCGAGATTTAAACAATAGACGCCGGCCGCGGAATAAGAAGATTTTCAGGTACTGACTCTGGCACAGGGAGGCTGCAATGGACACAGTAAGGTGGCAATGGGCACAGTGAGGTGGCAATGGGCACATTTCCCCCCCTAGGCTTATACTCGAGTCAATACGTTTTCCCAGTTTTTTGTGGTAAAAGTAGGTACCTTGGCTTATACTCGGGTCGGCTTATACTCGAGTATATACGGTCGTTCATTTGTGTGAGCTTGTCCCAGCAAACTATGTAAAGTAAAAGCAAACCCGGAGTTAGGCTTTAAGGAATTACATCAGAGGAGGCACCGCTCTACTAGAGCTGCCTACCCACTAACATGCAGGACAAATCTAAACTCTGTATAGTGACTAAGGGTTAGTGCATGAATTTCATAAAAAGTATCATGTAGAATGTTTACTTTATTCTTTCTCAAGAAGGATACTAGATAACATTGGAGCGCAACTGTTATTATGAAGACGAATAAAATATCATCCTAATGGGTCTCATAAAAAGGCAAACAGGACTGTGCTTCAAGCTGTAAATGGAGAGATAACTAGTACACATTTTATATTGGGTCTACTAAAACCCTAGTTGCTGTATATTCTATCTAGATATGTAGCAATTCCATAAACTACTTCAAAGGGGGATTTTAAACCATTACCATGCAATATAAAGAGACATTAAACAGTTGAAATGATAAACCATATTGATTAAATTACATTAATGTCGTCTGCAAACACTGAATAAAATCGCTGCTTCCTAAACAAGAGTTTTATGGCAGTTGACGTTTTATGACATTGAAGTTCCATCAGATTTGATATTAAAAGCCGTCTCTGTGATACAGACTTCATTAATTTTGTATAATTTACAATATCACATGCTTCATTTCTTCTTTTATGGAGATGGGAATTTGAAATTAAAGTTGTGGAAATGAGCTTTTGAAGCGTTAGTGTGCCTTCAGCGGAAGATTTTGCTTTTATTACAAGCGGTAGGAAACATTCAATTGAGCTTATTTTATAGGTTTGTGATTGAAGCATAACAGCGAATTGTTCTCCACAACTTTGGAAAAAAAAATATGCAGTGGAATTATAATTCTAGATGTAGCTTTCAACCCAATTTAATCAAAATTTTAATACATGCTTGTTACTTGTGGAATTGATTTACTGAAAAGATTTTCAGAGAAATATTATCATGATGCAAGGTGTTAAATCCCAGGCAGATATTAAACACAAATTAACGCAGTGCGGTGTCATGCAGAGTTTGTCCCTGAGGACCAAATTTTCTCATTTTTAATTGGGAAGCCCTTGCTTATGCAGTAAAACCTTGGTTTGAGAGTCACTTGGTTTGAGAGTGTTTTGCAAGACAAGCAAAAATGTTTAATTAATTTTGACTTGCTATAAAAGCGATGTTTTGATATACAAGTAGCGTCATGTCACAACTGTGTATAAGGCCCCTTTCACACTGGGGCGGGAGGTGCGTCAGCGGTAAAGCGCCGCTATTTTTAGCGGAGCTTTACCGCCAATTTTGCAGCGCTATTCAGCCGCTAGCGGTGCGGTTTTACCCCCCCCGCTAGCAGCCGAGAAAGGGTTAAAAACCACCGCAAAGCGCCTCTGCAGAGGCGCTTTGCCGACAGTATAGCCGTGGTGCCCCATTGATTTCAAAGGGCAGGAACGGTGGAGGAGCGGTATACACACCGCTCCTTCACTGCTCCAAAGATGCTGCTATCAGGACTTTTTTTACCGTCCTGCTAGCGCACCGCTCCAGTGTGAAAGCCCTCTGGGCTATCACACTGGAGACACAGCAGCGGCTGTTTCAGGTTGGTTTGCAGGCGCTATTTTTCGCGCAATAGCGCCTGCAAAATGACCCAGTGTAAAAGGGGTCTAAAAGAGAAGAGAGGTGCCTCTAAAAGTAGCAATATGGTTACATTTAATGAAGGTTCAACATTTAGAAGGCTTCCATTTGTGAATTTGAGTTTCCATTATTTCTTATGGGGAAATTTGCTTTGATATACAAGTGCTTTGGATTGCAAGCATGTTTCTGGAACGAATTATGCTCGCAATCCAAGGTTTTACTGTATATGTCAATTGATACATAAGAAAAATAATAAACAGCCGAGCAATTGATGTCATCTCCTACTGGCCAAAAAAGAGGTCCAAAGATTGGCACTTAGAAGAAGATGCTGGTGCTGGCGAGGGACTGTTGGACAGGTAAGTATTCACCCTTTAGTTCCACTTTAAGGAGAATCTTTGTTTTGGCATAGTAAGAGACATAGACAGTAGGAGTTTAGCGAGTTTGGAAATGGGTAGGGTATTATACAAACCCAGTAGGAACACTTCATGGGATGCTTCAGCACCACTGTCAGCCTGGCTACAATTTGTTGCCAATATTCAAATAGCAGGGGGCAGCTGCACCCCTCATGATAAAAAGATCTAATTTCATTCTGACATTTATTGCAAAGTGGAGAGAGGGCAGTATTAATACAATAGGGTTTGTGAGGGGTGTAGTATATTCTGCATAGAGATTTCAACTGAACACATTTATCTCCAGCATTCTATCTCTCATCAGTTTGATACAGTTGCAAAAAAAAGTATGTGAACCCTTTTGGAATGATATGAATTTCTGCACAAATTGGTAATAAAATGTGATCTGATCTTCATCTAAGTCACAACAATAGACAATCACAGTCTGCTTAAACTAATAACACACAAATAATTAAATGTTACCATGTTTTTATTGAACACACCATGTAAACATTCACAGTGCAGGTGGAAAAAGTATGTGAACCCTTGGATTTAATAACTGGTTGAACCACCTTTGGGAGCAATAACTTCAACCAAACGTTTCCTGTAGTTGCAGATCAGACTTGCACAACGGTCAGGAGTAATTCTTGACCATTCCTCTTTACAGAACTGTTTCAGTTCAGCAATATTCTTGGGTTGTCTGGTGTGAATCGCTTTCTTGAAGTCATGCCACAGCATCTCAATCGGGTTGAGGTCAGGACTCTGACTGGGCCACTCCAGAAGGCGTATTTTCTTCTGTTTAAGCCATTCTGTTGTTGATTTACTTCTATGCTTTGGGTCGTTGTCCTGTTGCAACACCCATCTTCTGTTGAGCTTCAGCTAGTGGACAGATGGCCTTAAGTTCTCCTGCAAAATGTCTTGATAAAATTGGGAATTCATTTTTCCTTCGATGATAGCAATCCTTCCAGGCCCTGACGCAGCAAAGCAGCCCCAAACCATGATGCCCCCACCACCATACTTCACAGTTGGGATGAGGTTTTCATGTTGGTGTGCTGTGCCTCTTTTTCTCCACACATAGTGTTGCGTGTTTCTTCCAAACAACTCAACTTTGGTTTCATTTGTCCACAGAATATTTTGCCATTACTGCTGTTGAACATCCAGGTGCTCTTGTGCAAACTGTAAACGTGCAGAAATGTTTTTTTTTTGGACAGCAGTGGCTTCCTCTGTGGTATCCTCCCATGAAATCCATTCTTGTTTAGTGTTTTACGTATCGTAGATTCACTAACAGGGATGTTAGCATATGTCAGAGACTTTTGTAAGTCTTTAGCTGACACTCTAGGATTCTTATTCACCTCATTGAGCAGTCTTTGCTGTGCTCTTGCAGTCATCTTTACAGGATGCCCACTCCTAGGGAGAGTAGCAGCAGTGCTGAACTTTCTCCATTTATAGACAATTTGTCTTACTGTGGACTGATGAACAGCAAGGCTTTTGGAGATACTTTTATAACCCTTTCCAGCTTTATGTAAGTCAACAATTCTTAATCGTAGGTCTTCTGAGAGCTCTTTTGTGCGAGGCATCATTCACATCAGGCAATGCTTCTTGTGAAAAGCAAACCCAGAACTGGTGTGTGTTTTTTATAGGGCAGGGCAGCTGTAACCAACACCTCCAATCTCATCTCATTGATTGGACTCTAGTTGGCTGACACCTGATTCCAATTAGCTCTTGGAGATCTCATTAGTCATACTTTTTCCACCTGCACCGTGAATGTTTACATGGTGTGTTCAATAAAAACATGGTAACATTTAATTCTTTGTGTGTTATTAGTTTAAGCAGACTCTGATTGTCTATTGTTGTGACTTAGATTAAGATCAGATCACATTTTATGACCAATTTGTGCAGAAATCCATATCATTCCAAAAGGGTTCACATACTTTTTTTTGCAACTGTATATTGAGCTCTGTCATTCTCCCACTCTTCTTCTGATAGGGTCCGTATTTTGTTTTTCCATTTCTGGTTAAGTGAGGAGGTTTTTACACCATGATAAGTGATAAGGTGGGCATATGTTAAGGAGAAGGGTTTGGTGAGACCAGTTTGTTCTCAATAAGGATTCAAGCGGGGATAATTGGAGAGTAGGCACATGGGAGAATTGAGGGTCCGATCATTCCTACTTGACGAGCTAAACAGCTGTGCAGGGATGAACTCCTGGGCGTGCATTTAACAGCAGCACCAGCAGTTGTCAAAATACCTAAGTAGTGACTGCATCTGACTGGCTACAGTCACTGTTTGACCACAAAACAAAATTTCCACCTTGCTCCTTCAATTTCAAAGGCTCAGTTCACCTTTGAGTAAAAAATAACAAATGCACATATTTTTGCAGGAACAAAAAAAATATGCAGCTATTATTTTAGTCCTACAAGAGTCTGCAAAGTATTGCATCTGCAATTAGTGGATCAGGGTTACATTGTCAGGCTTCTGCACACTCTCCCTCCAGCTATCTACCTGTACCTCTTTACGGGCTTTCACTTGAAAAGCTGGAGGAAGACTATGAGTATTCTGATCAGCGTACTCATAGTCCATTGAGAACTACAAGCCATCTGATGCTGTGGTAGATGAGACTTGTAGTTTATTCATTCATAGATCACTAAAAATAAATGATGTAGTTGTGTGGGTGGAACTGACATGGGAAGGCTCAGGGGGTGGGAGGGTGCTGGAACAGGTTATGTGTTCCTACATACAGATGCAACATCTAACATGTTTCAAAAGGTAAGTGTATCCTTTGAGATTGAAGTTTGTGGTGCAGACAGTGCCATCAATGGCTTGCATTTCGACCATTTAAGCAGAAATTAGGTGAAATTTGAGCAGCATATGGGCAGTATAAAACAAAAAAAAAAAAAATCAACTTTATATTAATTTGTTAATACTCAAATGCTTTTTTTTTATTTTGGCTTTTGAAATAAGGTTCATACATTTATCGTATTCAGAGTGCCTGTTTGTGCCCATGTCACACTAACAATTTTGTAGCAGTGATTTACAACACTTCCAGAATTACTCTCCTAAAGCAGGACATAATAATAAAGATTGCCTTGCCTCTACAGTAAATATTGGAGTGGGGGGGGGGGGGGTGCCTTCATCCCGAATTGGATTGATAGAAAATTGGTGGGGATAAATACAGGGAGTTAGGAGTTATCCCTGTATTTATCCCCACCAATTTTCTATTAAAGCAGGACATAGATGGTTTGAATCATGTATGGGCAGGCTGAATGTACCCATGTTGATAGATCAAACTATCATGTTGGATTTTACACAGGATTATTGCAATCGGCTGTTATAGGGGAAGCCATCCCCACCGGTTGAACACAATGACTCGGCGGGGGGGGGGATTCCCCTGTCAGCCCGTTGTTGCAGGAAAGAAATTTGCTCCGTCTATGGCTTGCCCTAGGCTACATTCACACGGGCTGCCAGGGGTGGATAGTTTACTGCATTCAGAAGTGACTGCAACAGAGGAAACCCAGACATGTTTAAGTGAAATATGATAATTTATTAAAGATAAGTGAAATAATATAAATATAACCACCTACAATACCACACAGTGCACAACAACCAATACCAACAGAACCCACAAATAATACAGTAACAGGTCAATATGTACAAGTAATGCAGAAAACCAGAACCATAAACAGGGCCACGACAGGGTCTACAATGGGAGGTCAGCAGCTGGGGAAAGGGAAAACAAACAGGACAAGGAGAGGATGGATGGATCACAGGAGGGACTGGTACAGGTACAAGGCTCAGGGTTCAGGGTACATATAACAGGCAGGATCTGGTGCAGAGCATCTCAGGTTCAGGGCCAGGGCGCAAGGAGAGATACCAAGGTGAAGTATGATTGTGTCTGCCGGGTATTAATACAGCTCTCCTGCAATCAGCCTCAGGTGACGCCTGTGTGCAGGAGAAGATGTCGGCCCCACACTGCCAGGAATTCCCCGCTGGTGAACGCCAGTACTGCGGCCCAAAGATCGCATAATACCAACACCAGGGGAGAGCTCCCCTAGCAGTTCCAGACTGCCAGGAGACACCTGCTGGTGGACCACTGTACTGCACGCCAAATATCAGGCAGTTTCACCAGTGGATGGAACCTTTCCTGACAGTACCCCCCCTCAATGGAGTGGCCTCCGGACGCTCCAACTATCTGTAGTTGTCCATAGTCTATGACATCTGGCTGGGCAACAGGCACTTCAGGCAGGGCACCAGGCATTTCAGGCAGAGCATCAGGTGTTTCAGGCAGGGCAACAGGTACATCAAACCGGACAGCGGGTACCTCGGGGCAGACAGCGGGTACCTCAGGGCGGACAGCGCTTACCTCAGGGCAGACAGTGGGCACATCAGGGCAGACAGCAGGCTCCGGGTCATCGAGCTGGGCAGCAGGCTCCGGGTCATCGAGCTGGGCAGCAGGCTTTGGGTCAGACAGAAGCTCATCAGGCTGGGCAGCGGACAGGAACACATCAGGCTGGGCAGCAGATAGGAACACATCAGGCTGGGCAGCAGACAGGAACACATCAGGCTGGGCAGCAGGCTCCGCAGGCCGGGAAACGGGCATCACAACCTAAGGCCGGGAAATGAGCACCACAACCCCAGACCGGGAAACGGGCACCACAACCCCAGGCCGGAGAACAGGCACCACAACCTCAGGCCGGGAAACGGGCACCACAACCTCAGGCCAGGAAACAGGCACCACAACCTCAGGCCGGGAAACGCTGGCACCCCGGGCTGGAACACTGGCACCCCAGGCTGGAACACCGGCACCTCAGGCTGGGACACCGGGACTTCAGGCTGGGACACCGGGACTTCAGGCTGGAAGGCAGGAACTGAGACAACAGGCTGGAAGGCATGCACATGGACATCAGGCTGGAAGGCAGGCACCGGGACATCAGGCTGGAAGGCAGGCACCGGGACATCAGGCTGGAACACTGGCTCTGGCACTTCAAGTTGGAACACTGGCTCTGGCACTTCAGGCTGGAACACTGGCTCTGGCACTTCAGGCTTGAACACTGGCTCTGGCGCTTCAGGCTGGAACACTGGCTCTGGCACTTCAGGCTGGATAGCAGGCAGAGGTTTGGCAGAATCAAGTGGGTTAACAGGTTCAGCTGGCATGCAAGCAGACTGGAGCAGGTTGATTGGTGTGGGGGCAGGTTGGGTTACTGGCAGGATCGTTTTGGTTGGAAAAAACTTTTGCTTCTTTTTTGGCTTAGCCACTGAAGCTCTGTAGGTAAGAGGTGCAGCAGACTGGAAAGGAGGATTGGGATATGACAGAGAAGAGGTAATTGTAGCTGGAGAAGGTTTTTGTGGGTTTGTAGGCAGCTAAGAAGAGACAGGTGGGTAGAATGCAGGATAGGTACAGGGAGCAGAGACTGGGTATGAGTATTTGGTTGGGAGCAGCGTATACTGGGCAGGCAGGTGTCTGATGGCAGAGGTGGTTTGTTGTGGTTTAGCTGGGGGTGATTGCAGCATGTCAGACCATGCTTGGAGCACTGTTTGAACAAAGGACGGATCACGTGCTGCTTATCTAACAAGGGTCTGTACAGAGTGAATACATTCTCTAAGCTTTTGTTGAGAACAAACTGAATAATACTCAAAAAAGCATGCAGAATCATCCTCTAGCAGCCACACCAGGGACTCCACCTGATCAACACTGAAAGGGGGAGAGTAGTCATCATGGCCCTTCGGAACACAGGACAGGGCTAGCTCAGCACACATTTGAATCAAGGGCTGAACATCCCCAAACAGCATACAGCCCTGATCAACCCAGGAGTGAGCAAAACAAATGATCTCTAGCAGCTGATCACTGGTCCACTCTTTCAGTGGCTGGCGGAGATATTCACTACTCTCTGACGCCAGCAGAGCATAATAATAAATCATATCCAACTTCGTTGCAGCAAAGCAACCTGAACCAAGATGATTCCTCTGTGCAGCCACTTCTGGTCAAGAATGGCCTTGGTATACTGTCACGTATCAGATAAGACCAGAACTGTGTGGACTGCAACAGAGGAAACCCAGACGTGTATAAGTGAAATATGATCATTTATTAAAGATAAATGAAATAATATAAATATAACCACCTACAATACCACACAGTGCACAACAACCAATACCAACAGAACCCACAAATATTACAGTAACAGATCAATATGTACAAGTAATCCGGAAAACCAGAACCATAAACAGGGCCAGGCCAGGGTCGACAATGGGAGGTCAGCAGCTGGGGAAAGGGAAAACAAACAGGACAAGGAGAGGATGGATGGATCACAGGAGGGACAGGTACAGGTACAAGGCTCAGGGTTCAGGGTACAGATAACAGACAGGATCAGATGCAGAGCTTCTCAGGTTCAGCGTCAGGGCGCAAGGAGAAATACCAAGGCGAAGTATGATTGTGTCTGCCGGGTATTTATACAGCGCTCCTGCAATCAGCCTCAGGTGACGCCTGGCTGCAGGAGAAGATGTCGGCCCCACACTGCCAGGAATCCCCCGCTGGTGGACGCCAGTACTGCGGTCCAAAGATCACATAATACCACCATCAGGGGAAAACTCCTCTGGCAGTTCCAGACTGCCAGGAGACACCTGCTGGTGGACCACAGTACTGCACGCCAAATATCAGGCAGTTTCACCAGCGGATGGAACCTTTCCTGACAGTGGCTAAGCATCGCCTTTGGATGAAACAACACTCTGTGCTGTGGCCGCATACCAACTGGCCTATCAGTTGTGGCCAGTTTGTGTGCGGCAATCTGCTTACGTCCAGGGCCAGTCGTGGCCCAGGTGAGGGGTTAGCAGTGGTGCTGGCCATTGATTTGGACCGAGTACAAACCTGACAAGTGTTGATGTTCGCACATACTGAGGGAGATTTACAAAAACTAGAGCACTCAGAATCTGGTACAGCTGTGTATGGTAGCCAATCAGCTTCTATCTTCAACTTATCCAGTTAAACTTTGACAATAAAACCTGGAAGTTGATTGGTTTCTACGCAGACCTGCACAAGATTTTGCACATTTAGTTAATAAATAACCTGCACTATGTGCATTTAGTGAGTAGCTCCACCGGCCAGGGTGGTTCCAACATCTTTCATCATCACAGTGGCCCTGCACCTCCAGGTGGTCTTTGTTTTTCTTCTAATTTCAACCTAATCGAGCCAATTCCAGCCTGTATTCTACCTTCCTGTGATAAAGTGGCAACACCTTGAATTTACTTAGGCAAGAGCAGCATTTTCACCTAGCAATGCCCACTTCCAGAATGTGCTGGTTTGCTGATGAAGGGCTCATTCACACGGCACCGCAGTATTCTACTCAGGATCTTGCTGGCAGATGAGTAATTATACATCAAGAATTACGTTACTGAAGTGTTCAAGCAGGCGTGTTGGAGCTTTTACAGCGGGGACCCTAGCAGCTATCCTTTGGGATTCAAAGCTTTGTTAGACCCTTTGGTCATTCCCTGAGGTGAGCGGCCAATTCTTTCATTGGTGGCGGTGGTTGCTGTTCGTTTCACTGGATATATCTTTTACTTCAGTCACGTTATGGACTGAGCAGTTTTTATACATATATTTTTTGCACTTGGACTATATAATTTCACTTGGATTCTATCTGTGATTTTTTTGGACTCACTATGATTTGCAATTTATGTTTATGTTTCACTTATAAATTTATTTAATTTTAGTTAATTGAGCAAGCGCACCATTCCTTATATATTACTATTTTCACGCTAGTGTTGGAGTGTACTTTTAAATGGTTGCAGCTGTTCGTTTTCATTTGTTATATTGTTAGCACAATTTTGAGTTATTTACATAGCAGCGCGCAAGCTTATCACCATTCATCCACCAGCCAGAATCTCTTGATTTTCAGCAGCGGCTGCCCCAGGCCACATGCTTGTTTTTTCAAGTAAATATAGCCTTATATCTTCAATAGATAATAATGTTACATCCACAGCAAATCTGGATCAAGCTAACAAACACCAACAAAAAGAAGCAATTTGTAGCTGCCACAAATCTCCATGGAAAGGTTAAGTATTATGTTCTAAGGCCAGGTTCAGACTTGTGCATTGCAGTAACATACAGCAAAACACATTCACTGAGGAAACACATCAAATGCAGTACCATTCATTATGAATAGCACATCAATGTACCTTATAAATGCATCATAACACACGTGCGTTTCTGCATGCCATACATAACACATAGTGGAAGATTTACTAAAACTGGGGCACTAAGAATCTGGAGCAGTTGTGCATTAGAGCCAGTCAGCTTCTAAATTCAGCTTGTTCAATTAACCACTTAAGGCCTGTGTCATGCTGATATACGTCGGTAGAATGGCACAGCTGGGCAGATTAACGTATATATATACGTTGCCCTTTAAGCCGCGGCATTGTGGGCGCGTGCGCGCCTGCCACGAGCTCCGTGAGTTCGACCGCGGTTCCCGTGGATTCAATGTCCGCCAGGAGTCCCGCGATCGTCTCACGGAGAGGAAGAACGGGGAAATGCTAATGTAAACAAGCATTTCCCCATTCTTCCTAGTGACAGGACACTGATCACAGCTCCCTGTAATCGGGAGCGGTGATCAGTGTCGTGTCACTCGTACCCCACCCCCCTACAGTTAGAACACATCCCTAGGACACACTTAACCCCTTGGTTAACCCCTTCACTGCCAGTGTATTTTTTACAGTAATCAGTGCATTTTTATAGCACTGATCGCTGTAAAAATGACAATGGTCCCAAAATGGAGTCATGGAGTCAAAAGTGTCCGATGTGTCCGCCATAATTTTGCAGTCACGATAAAAATCGCAGATCGCCGCCATTACTAGTGAAATTTTTTTTTTTTTTTTTTTATAAAAAGGTCATAAACTATCCCCTATTTTGCAGACGCTATAACTTTTGCGCAAACCAATCAATAAACGCTTATTGCATTTTTTTTTACCAAAAATATGTAGAAGAGTACGTATCAGCCTAAATTGAGGAAAAATATTTTTTTATATATATTTTTTGGGGATATTTATTATAGCAAAAAGTAAAAAATATTGCATTTTTTTCAAAATTGTCGCTCTATTTTTGTTTATAGCGCAAAAAATAAAAACCGCAGAGGTGATCAAATACCACAAAAAGAAAGCTCTATTTTGTGAGAAAAAAAGGACGTCAATTTTGTTTGGGAGCCACGTCGCGCGACCGCGCAAAATTGTCAGTTAAAGCGGCGTAGTGCCGAATCGCAAAAAGTGCTCTGGTCTTTGGCCAGCCAAATGGTCTGGGGCTTAAGTGGTTAAGCTTTGCCAATAAAACCTGGAAGCCGATTGTTTTCTATGCAGAACTGCACCAGATTTTGCACACTCCAGATTTAGGCCCCTTTCACACTGGGGCGTTTTTCATGCGGTTTAGCGCTAATAATAGCGCTGTTATACCGCATGAAAAAATCCTGCCCTGTGCCTTCAATGTGAAAGCCCGAAGGCTTTCACATTGAAGCGGTGCGCTAGCAGGACCGCTCCAAAAGTCCTGCTAGCCGCTTCTTTACAGCGGTAAAGGAGCGGTGTGTTCACCGCTCCTTTACCGCGGTCTCCCATTGAAATCAATGGGACAGCGCGGTAATACCGCCCGCAAACCGCGGCAATAGCTGCGGTTTGCGGGCGGTATTAACCCTTTTTCGGTAAGAACAACGGTATAGCAGCGCTGAAAATCACGCTGCTATACCGCCACCGCACCTGCCCGCCCCAGTGTGAAAGGGGCCTTAGTAAATCTCCCTCATAGATGTGAACCATGGGGTGTGATACTTTTGAAGAAAAAAAACATTATTGTATATACACCTTAAATACAGGTGTAACATGTAGCCAAATGTGAACCTATCCTTAAACAATCTTTAGGTCTACTGGTCTTTTACACCTTCCTTTGTAGGTTCTAATCAATATGCATTTGTCTAATGAATATCTGAATACTAATACGATCTAGGCATCATTTTTTTATAGATTGATTTATTAATGAAAAGATTGATTATAAAACTGATTGATTTGTTTTCTCCAAGTTATATTTTGCCATCCGTGACAGCTGATTTCAAAGTTAACTGGTGTTGTCCTTGGTTGCTTTACAAAGTTTAGTGTTTTAAAAGAGAATCCCCAAATAAAATGCTTGTGTTCACCTTTTTATCTTTTGATATTGATGGTCTCCTTCAGCCAAATGTGGAATTAAAGTTGAAGATTCATAAACATTGAAAATGGCTTTTGAAATTACATGAACAATTTAAGTCTCCATGGTATTTAAAGTGACTGTAGAGGCTATTAAAAAACATAAAACATTTTATATTTACCTGACCTATGCAATGGTTTTGCACATAGCGGCCCCGAACCTCCTCTTCTGGGGTCCCCCTGCTGGTGCTCTTGGCTTCTCCTCTTCTCACTCATGTGGGTTTGATCCTTAGCTAGGCTGTGTGTACCTGCAGACACACACAATGCGGCTTAGCCAGCCATCTGCTCCCATATCACAGGATTTGACTGACAGCAGCAGGAACCAATGTCTCCCACTGCTGCCTAGTCTCCTGTGAGAAGAGAGAGAGCGGAGAAGAGCTGCTGCAGATGGGCACAGTACTGGATCAAGATCGGGCTCAGGTAAGTGTTTAAATGGGGGGCTGGGGAGAGCAACTTTTGAAAGTTTTTTTTACCTTAAAGCGGAACTTCATCCAAAAGGGGAAGTTCCACTCATCCTCCTCCTCCCTCCCCCTCCTATACATTTGTCACATTATTTTTTTTTGGGGGGAGCAGGTACCTGATTTTGACAGGTACCCGCTCTCTCCCACTTTTGGTCGCAGCGATCAGCATGTAAGTTCAGCCCCCTCAGAAGACTGCGGGACCAATCACAAAGCGCAGAGGGCCCACGCATGCAAAATTGGAAGCCGGCTGTCAAGCCGCCAAGCTTCACTGCCGCTTAGTGAAGATGCCGGACCTGCATCCGAGGTCTATTGAAAAGGACATCGCTGGACTCCATGACAGGTAAGTGTCCTTATAACAAAAGTCAGCATCTACAGTATTTGTAGCTGCTGACTTTAAATTTTATGGGGGGGGGGGGGGGTAACTGGGGCTCCTCTGTAATGCAGAGAATGCATTAACGTAGTGGCGGCTGGTGTTTTTTTTTTTGGGGGGTGGCAAACAAGCCCCCCCTAACTGCCGGTGGAGCGGCACTAGCACAACTGCCAGCTACCCCCCCACGGCACGGCACTAACACCCTGTGACGGGAGGGCCCGTGGAACCCAGAATCCCTTGGGAAGTATGGAATACCCTTGTTTAAGCTCCCCATGCACCTCTTATGTCTAAGTGACCCTGTGTCTATTAGGGGCACAGGGTGAGCAAGAAAATAATGGACATTAAGAATGTGGCTTGGGTTACTTAAAATGGAACCCTGTATATGCCATATTAGAAAGACTGACTGATTCATACTGTTAGGAGGTGCTGATGTCAACTCCAGCCACCTGTCTGTCTGTTGTCTGCTATATTGCGTTAATTAACTCTGCTATTGTGTGAAGGAGTGGATTACCACCACTGGAATATTTTTTTTTATTTTTAATAAAGGACTTTTCCCAACGGTGTCTGTGTGTTTTTTTACAATTTTTTACACTTTCTTTGTGAAATGGTAGGGGTACAATGTACCCCTTTCCAATTCACATAGGGGGGCCGGGATCTGGGGGTCCCCTTTGTTAGATTTCGATAAGCCCCCCGCCCGCAGACCCCCACAACCACCGGGCAAGGGTTTTGAGGATGAGGCCCTTGTCCCCATCAACATGGGGACATGGTGCTTTGAGGGGTCACAGACCCACAAAGCATCCTCCCCATGTTGAGGGCATGTGACCTGGTACGGTTCAGGAGGGGGGCGCTCTCTCGTCCCCCCTTTTTTCCTGCGGCCTGCCAGGTTGCGTGCTCGGATAAAGGGTCTGGTATGGATTTTTGGGGGGAACTCCACGCCATTTTTTTTTCAAATTTGGCGTGGAGTTCCCCTTAAAATCCATACCAGACCTGAAGGGTCTGGTATGGATTTTTGGGGGGAACCCCACATAATTTTTTTTTTATTTGACGCAGGGTTCCCCTTAATATTCATAGCAGACCTGAAGGGCCTGGTAATTGAATTTGGGGGGACCCCCACGCATTTTTTTTTATTTTTATCAATTACTTTTCTCTGTATTGCCGGGAGCCGACAATTCATTATAGCCGCGAGTGCTTTTAAATGACTTTTTTTCCTTCAGAAATGACACTTTGTGCAGGGACAGTTCTAAGCATGGGAAACAAGTGCTACTTTACAGGAATACTATAAACACCCCCTAGGTATCAAATTTAAAGGAATATTTCACTTTTATTGTTTCACTTTAAGCATTATTAAAATCACTGCTCCTGAAATAAAAACAGTTTTTAAAACGTTTTTTGCATTGATACATGTCCCCTGGGGTAGGACCCGGGTCCCCAAACACTTTTTATGACAATAACTTGCATATAAGTCTTTAAAATTAGCACTTTAGATTTTTCATGTTCGAGTCCCATAGACTTTAACGGTGTTCGGATGTTCGAACAAATTTATTGCCTGTTCGCAAGTACTGGTGCGAACCAAACTGGGGGGTGTTCGGCTCATCCCTAGTGTTAATTAACTCTGCTATTGTGTGAAGGAGTTCTGTGTTGATTTGTGATAATGTTGATTGTGTCTTCTGAGCTACAAGATGGCAAGTCTGGCATAAAGGTCATGTCTCTGAGTCATCTAGGCTGTCTAAAGGATTGCTAATTAGCTCATGTTAATTAGGTCTCTGGTCACAGATATATTTTCAGAGTAATATGAGCAGGAGGTATGCACCTCCCCTTTTACTGTATAAAAGAGCCTGTATTCCTTTCAATAAAGTCTCATTCCTGCTTTACCCTCAACACGGAGCTTTGTCTCGTACTTGGGGGGAGAATTATTCGTATGGGTTTCTTGTTCGGCTGATTGGAGTGTTCGGTAGCTGCCTTTGTGTTCGGGTATGGAATGTCCTAAACAACTTTAACCCCTCTCATACTCGGGTGTCATTACACACCCCCCTCTACCACCCACTGTCCTTATCGTGGATCTGGGCGGTCAGAGCTGCTGTGGACATCTTCCAGCGAGACGGGCTCCGGTGTCCTCTCCGCGGTGCGTAACATCTCCTCTCTGCTCCTCCTGGCGCTTGTCATCCAATAGGATCGCCTGACGTTTTGGCCAATCTGGGAAACGGGTTTCATACCTGCTTGCGGATTGGCCAGGAGGAGGATCAGAGTTGTTGAAACACACCTGGGTGGGCTCCAGATCGCATGCTCTGCGACCCGAGCCCAAGCTATTTTGAAGCCTATTAGAGCCTATGGCTCTAATAAGGTGCTTCAAAAATACACCCCGCCTCTGTAATTCATGTGCCCGGTGACCCGAAAGGGGCCTATTAGAGCCTATTAGAGCCTATTAGAGCCTATGGCTCTAATAAGATGCTTCAAAAATACACCCCGCCTCTGTAATTCATGTGCCCGGTGACCTGAAAGGGGCCGGACACATGAATAGGGGGTGGCCTGGGCGGCCATGGATAGATTCATGTTATGCATGAATCTATCCACTGCATAAAGGGTGTGGAGAGATGGGGTGGCATCCGTGCGCCCCTAATGAAGGGCCGCCCCTGCATTAAAGTGGTGTTCCGGCCGAAATTACACTTTTTAAATAAAAATACCCCTAGAATACACAAGCTTAATGTATTCTAGTAAAGTTAGTCTGTAAACTAAGGTCCATTTTGTTAGGTTATTACAGCATTTAGACTAGAAATAGACTGTGGCCATTTTAAGTCTGGGCATCTGAAGCCAGACTGTATGTCTTCCTGGATATCAGGCTTGCAAATCTCGCACAAGCAGTGTAATCGGTTTCAGTTTCATGTTACCTTTTCTCTCCAGTTTCATAGCAAGTTGCCGCCCCCTATTTATGTAAACATCTCCTCCCCTCCTTCCCTCCAGTATGTACAAGCAATAATATTCTAGAAATACAGAAATCTGCTGCTAAAGGTAAGAGCTTTAAAAATATCCTAATTGTAAACTAAATCATTTGTTTCTGTGCAGATATATCTACAATATATATATATATATATATATAAGTGTGTGTATGTGTATATATATATATATATATATATATATATATATATATATATATAGTAGATATATCTGCACAGAAACAAATGATTTAGTTTACAATTAGGATATTTTTAAAGCTCTTACCTTTAGCAGCAGATTTCTGTATTTCTAGAATATCATTGCTTGTACATACTGGAGGGAAGGAGGGGAGGAGATGTTTACATAAATAGGGGGCGGCAACTTGCTTGTACATACTGGAGGGGGAGGAGCACGTGTCCCCCATCACAGCACATGTCCCACTAAACATGTCCCCCAACACAGCACATGTAGGGTGACCCAGGGCCGGACTGGGAATAAAATCCAGCCCTGGAATTTTTTTTATACCAGCCCCACAGCATTTTAATACCAGCGTAACAGCATAACGTCATTATTTTCTTGTTCATGAAAGGGAAAACCATACATTTTAAAGCACATTTGAAGAGTGTATTATATATAGATAAGACCGATATGAAATCACATAGGGCTTTATATATATGAACGCAAATTCCAGTTAAAAGTGGTCAATCATCAAGTGCCCCCTTACAATATCGTGTTCACTCCCCCCTTACATTAGTGACCCCCCTCAGGTGCACCGTGCCTAGCGGTGCTGTCACTGACCCCCTCTCAGGTGCGCCGTGCAGGGCTCAGTCAGTCGGCTCCAGCTCGGTGGCTCTGGTTTTATCCTATATAGTCTCTACAGTCCACACACATCTGACTTCTCCCATGACCCCCAGCAGTGCTCCCACTCTTGACTCCTCTCCAGACTCCCTCAGAGACTGCAGACATGATACAGGAGATGGTCAGAGGCTGCAGACACAAGAGCTCAATGCAGCCTCACCAGTGCCCATCAAATGCAGCCTCATCAGTGCCCATCAAATGCAGCCTCACTGTGCCCATCAATGCAGCTTCACTGTGCCCATCAATGCAGCCTTACTGTGCCCATCAATGCAGCCTCACTGTGCCCATCAATCCAGCCTCACTGTGCCCATCAATGCAGCCTCACTGTGCCCATCATTGCAGCCTCACTGTGCCCACCATTGCAGCCTCACTGTGCCCATAAATGCAGCCTCACTGTGCCCATTAATGCAGCCTCACTGTGCCCATTAATGCAGCCTCACTGTGCCCACCATTGCAGCCTCACTGTGCCAATCATTGCAGCCTCACTGTGCCCATTATTGCAGCCTCACTGTGCCCATCATTGCAGCCTCACTGTGCCCATAAATGCAGCCTCACTGTGCTCATCAAATGCAGCTTTACTGTGTCCATGAATGCAGCCTCACTGTGCCCACCATTGCAGCCTCACTGTGCCCATCAATGCAGCATCACTGTGCCCATCAAATGCAGCTTTACTGTGCCCATGAATGCAGTCTCACTGTACCCACAAATTCAGCCTCACTGTGCCCATCATTGCAGTCTCTTATATGCCCCATGTCCCAGTCTGCAGTCCCTGTCTGTGGGAAGGTGTGTTGTTGATGCTCGTTACAGTACCTTCTATGCCAGCAGGATATCCATGATCGCCATCAGCAGGCAGGGTCTGTTCTAGTTTTGTATGGGGACAGTGCTCCTTCCAGAGGATCTGTTTGCTGTGAGATGGAGTGGTCCCCGGCCACCTGCACCTTCAGCTGTCCTCATTTTCTGCCCCCAGACAGCCTGTCCTCTGGTCCTGGGGAAGTGAGAGCACTGGGTGGGAGCTGGAGAGAAGGGGGAGCGGAGAGCACTGGTGGGGTTGGAGAGCACATGGGTGGGGGCAAAGAGCAGGGGGAGTGGAGATCACAGGGGTGGGGAGCGGAGAGCGCTGGGGGGGCTTGAGAGCACTGGGGGGGAGCCAAAAAGAACAGGGGTGGAGAGCATGGGAGGCTGAGAGGGGGGGCTGGAGAGCACTGAAGGGGCTAAGAGTGTGGGGGGTAAAGATCACTGGGGGGATCTTGAGAGCACGGGGGGGGCAGAAAGAACAGGGGTGGAGAGCACGGGGCTGGAGAGCACTGGGGGGTACAAAGAGCAGGGGGGAGTGGAAAGCACTGGGGGGGGAGTGGAGAGCACTGGGGGGTGAAGAGCAATGGGGGGAGCTTGAGAGCACCAGTGGGGGCCAGAAAAAACAGGGGTGGAAAGTACAGGGGGCTGGAGAGCACTATGGTGGGCGGAGAGCACTGGCGGAGTTGGAGAGCACATGGGTGGGGCAAAATGCAGGGGGGAGTGGAGAGAGCACTAGCGGGGGTTGGAGAGCATGTGGGTGGGGGCAAAATGCAGGGGGGAGTAGAGAGTAGTACAGGGGTGGGGAGCGGAGAGTGCTGGGGGGAGCTTGAGAGCAATGGAGGGGGAGCCAAAAAGAACAGGGGTGGAGAGCATGGGGGGGCTGGAGAGCGATGGGTGGAGCTTGAGAGCACTGGGGGGGGCAGAAAGAACAGGGTTGGGGAGCACGGGGGGCTGGAGAGCACTGTGGGGGTGGAGAGCACTAGGGAGGGGGCTGGGAGTGATAGGGAGAGCTGGAGAGCACTGGGGGGGAAAAGAACAGGGGTGGAGAGCACTGGGGGGGGAAAGAACAGGGGTGGAGACTGGAGAGCACTGGGGGGGAGAACAGGGGTGGAGAGCACTGGGGGGGAAAGAACAGGGGTGGAGAGCACTGGGGGGGGGAAGAACAGGGGTGGAGAGCACTGGGGAGGGAAAAGAACAGGGATGGAGAGCACTGGGGGGGGGGGGAGAACAGGGGTGGAGAGAACTGTGGGGGGGGGGCTGGAGAGTGTGGTGGGGGGGAGAGCACTGGGGGGGGCAGCAAAAGAAGTTGGATAGGAGGAGAAGCAGGGCGGCTACATATAGAGGAATTGAGCTTTCTATTGTCCTCCATACAGCCGCGGAATGCTTGATTCTCCTCCTCTCCCTCCTGCAAGCATTCAGCGGCTGCATGGAGGACAGTAGAAAGCTCAATTCCTCTATATGCGGCCACCCTGCCAAATCCGATCCTCCACATTGGGCGGGCTGTACGGTGGGCATCTCCTTTAGAGCTGGCTGAGTCTGTGTGTGTTCGGCGGTGGGCGGCACTGTAACGCGGTCCCGCCCCCCCAGACCGGCTTGTGTGATAGGCTGAACACTGATTCTATCTACTATCACACGAGCCAGTCTAGGGGGGGCAGGACCGCGTTACAGTGCCGCCCGCCGCTGAACACACACAGACCCAGCCAGCTCCGTAATGCACAGGAGCAGGAGAGAGGGGACAGGGAGCACTGCAGCAACTAAAACCGGCCCCAGGACAGGCAGCCTACCGGGAAATCTCCCGATATCCCGGTAGGCCAGTCCGGCCCTGGGGTGACCACATCTCCAGACTGCCATTCAGGGACACGCCCCCCCAAAAAGATGATCTTTGAATTTTTTTTGCAGATTTTTGGGCCAAAGGCATCAAAGCGCGTCGTGGTGAACTGTAGACATGTCTTAAATTGCGCTAAATATTGGGCGTGGCTTAAAGGGGGTGTTGTTAAAGAGAGTCTGAGATAACTTATATAGTGCAGAATTTGGTAATGTTAAATAGGGAATGCAGAGTGTATGGTGGTGAGTAGTATGTACAGGAGAGGAGTGCGGAATGTATGGCGGGGGGTAATATGTACAGGAGAGGAGTGCGGAATGTATGGCGGGTGGTAATATGTACAGGAGAGGAGTGCGGAGTGTATGGCGGGGGGTAGTTAGTGGAGAGAGGAGGAAGAGGAGTGCAATACCACCTCCTGATACAGTATGGAAAAAAGGCTGCGCTAATAGCAAATTGGGTAGGTTAAATAAATGAATAAACAAAGGCAGCAGCTATGGTGAAATAAACACAATAGAAAAATAAACAGAAAAAACTGCGCCAATAAACAAATGTTATTATAGCATGCAGGGGCTGATGTGCAAAAAGCAGTGCACACACGGAAAAGGCACCAGCCACTAAATCCCAAAAATAATGTGCATAGATTGAAAAAATATAATGAAAATAATGATGAAAGTCCAGATGAGTACCCAATGATGCAATAAGAACCCCAAAAAACTTTGACCACAATAACCTAAATTATAAAACTAAATGATGAATTGATAGTCCTATGCAAAAATATGAAATCCAGTAAATAGCAAGATCAAATCAGTAGATGAATATGCAACACCCGGTGATATCAGCAGACAAAGGTGCCCTCCACCATAATAAGGTAGCAGCTTACCAGAGGCAAGCCCACGGAAAACGGTCGGCTGTGACCCAGCCGCGCCTTTGCTCATATGAGGACAGCAGGGCTCTTGGAGGTGTGGGTGTCCTTCAGCTTTTGCTTCTGCTGGAATTCCACTGTCTCCCTTGCTCCTAGACTGAGTCGGCAACACAAAAGCTGTTGAGCCCTGCTGTCCTCATACGAGCAAATCGCATGGCCCACAGCACATTGCATCTCCCCCAGCACTTCGAATCGCATCAATCACAGCACATTGCATCTCCCCCAGCACATCGAATCGCATCACTCACAGCACATTGCATCACCCCAAGCACATCAAATCGCATCACCCCAGCACATTGCATCACCCCCAGCACATCGAATCGCATCACTCACAGCACATTGCATCAACCCCAGCACATCGAATCGCATCACTCACAGCACATTGCATCACCCTGCCACCAAATCGCATTGCCCCAGCACATTGCATTGCCCCCCCCCGCCAAATTGCATCGCACCAGCACATCGCCCCGCCACCAAATCGCATCGCCCGAGCACATTGCATTGCCCCCCACCAAATCGCATTGCCCCCGCCAAATTGCATCACATCGCACCAGCACATCGCCCCGCCACCAAATCGCATTGCCCCAGCACATCGCATCGCCCCCGCCAAATTGCATCACATTGCACCAGCGCATCGCCCCGCCACCTAATTGCATCGATGCAGCACATCGCATTGCCCTCCCGCCAAATTGCATCGCACCAGCACATCGCATCGTCCCGCCATCAAATTGCATCGCCCCGCCAAATTGCATCGCATCGCACCAGCACATCGCATCACCCCGCCAACAAATTGCATTGCCCCAGCACATCGCATTGCCGCCCCGCCAAGTTGCATCGCATCGCACCAGCACATCGCATCACCCCGCCAACAAATCGCATTGCCCCAGCACATCGCATTGCCCCCCGCCAAATTGCATCGCATCGCACCAGCACATCGCCCCGCCACCACATTGCATTGCCCCCCCCCCGCCAAATTGCATTGCATCACACCAGCGCATCGTCCCCCACCAAATCGCATCACTCCAGCACATTGCATTGCCACCCCGCCAAATTGCATTGCATCGCCCCAGCACATTGCATTGCCCCCCGCCAAATCGCATCGTCCCCCGTAAATTGCATCACATCGCATCCCAGCCCATCTCCAGCACATTGCCACCATTACAAGTCCACCAGCACATTGCCACCATTACATGTCCACCAGCACAGCACATTGCCACCATTACATGTCCACCAGCACAGCACATTGCCACCATTACATGTCCACCAGCACAGCACATTGCCACCATTACATGTCCCCCAGCACAGCACATTGCCACCATTACATGTCTACCAGCACAGCACATTGCAAACATTACATGTCCCTCAGCACAGAACATTGCAAACATTACATGTCCCTCAGCACAGCACATTGCAAACATTACATGTCCCCCAGCACAGCACATTGCAAACATTACATGTCCCCAGCACATTGCTATCCTCTGCCGACGATCTCGCTGCTAGGGACGCTAGGTGAATACAGGCAACAATTGCCTGGTTGCCCTCATTTAAAATGGTGCTGGCCTCATTTCCGGTTTCGCGTCATTTCCGGTTTTTGAAATAACGCGATTCTACAGCCCAGGGACGGCTATGTCTTCTGGGATTGATGACAAACATCTCCCAGGAGGCCTAGCGATCAGTGGATGACGTGACGAGGCTGATGCGGCCACGGCGGGAGATTCAAATAGATGACTACTAAACAGTGAGTTTAAAAAAAAAAAATTATAATATGCCAATTGTTATTAAAGTGGAGCTCCACCCTAATTTTTTACTTTTGCTTCTCGGATTCCTCCCCCCCCCTCCGGTGTCACAATTGACACCTTTCAGGGGGGAGGGGGGTGAAGATACCTGTCTAAGACAGGTATTTTCACCCACATCTGGGAGTCCTCTCTCCGGGAATCTGCGGGAGTGACGTCACTTCCCCCAGCCTTCCCTTAGTGTTCTGGGAGACACTCGGCTCCCAGAACACAGGAGCACCAATCAGAACGGCGCAGCGCGACTCGCGCATGCGCCGTAGGGAACCGAGCATGAAGCCGCAGGGCTTCACTTCCTGGTTCCCTCAGCGAGGATGGCGGAGGGAGCAGCAGAGCGACGAGCGGTCGCTCGTCCTCTGCTGCGGACGTCGCTGGACTCCAGGACAGGTAAGTGTCCAAATATTAAAAGCCAGCAGCTGCTGTAGCTGTAGCTGCTGGCTTTTAATATTTTTTTTTTTCCGGCGGAGCTCCGCTTTAAGGGGACATTACTAGAGAGGATGGAACAAACTTGAAAAATAGGGTGGAACTCCACTTTAAGGTGAAAGACATTTCACCTTTAAAACACATTTAAATAATTGGGTTAATATATATTTAGTCCACTAAATTTATCATAATTTAGCTAGAATATTTTTTTATTTCCAGACCAGGTTGTGCAATGCTTTGGGAGGGGATTTCTGTGAAGGACTGTAGCCTTTTGCCAGTCATTGTTTAATGTAAAAAAGCCTCTCTCTGTGGGCTCCTTTACACTTGCGGTTGTGGGGCCAGTAAAAACATGTGGTTGAGCTGTGTTTTACCGCTCCCCCTTAAGCTGCAAAGGCAGCAGATGCAAGTGTACACCTGCTGTGGCCACAAAGCTGTGTCTTGTAGCCGTGGCAAGAATTACACCCCTGTTGTGTTTGATGGGTGGTACTGCTCGCCGAATGCAACCCATTCCAACTGAATGGGACCATCCCTCATCCCTGTGCAATGCATGTGGTTGTGGCATGGTGATGTGTGCTTCTGGAGTTAAAACAGACCTGTCAACTTCTGGGTGGGTACCAGGACCATCTATTTGCATGTGACCCAAATTTTTTAGTTTTTATGCTTTTAATTTCTGTACCTGCAATCCTGAATAGTCGATTGCAGCAATTTAAACATACCTTGGCTAGATTTTTCATGGTGCATGTGACAGAATGTACAAATGTCTGATACCGCCACAGAGCAGCAGTGGGGAGAATTTATGAATCAAGTTATGATTCTCTAGTAAATCTGTCTATAAAATTCAATTTTGCTCCTCTTTTGCATTGCCGTGTTGAACCACAAAGGTGAGCATTATGAGTTATTACTCTGACATTTACATTATAGTCATTTTTCATGTGACTTCCACATTTAGTAATGTTTTTTTTCTAACAAATTTTCATTACAGTATTATATATGAAGATCTGTAATTTACCTCTATTGTAGATAATGTTATTTTAGGCAGATTCACAGACTCTCTACCTAATAACTGCTGAGAAAAAAATCTCCATATATGGTCATGTATAATGCATTGCTTCAATCCTAACCTGACTGATAGTAGACAGCAAGGTTAATTGTTGTGCATTTGCATTTTTATACATTTTTGTGATTTTTTATGTGCTTTGATGCATTTTCAGGCATTTTAGGGTCCATGTGCACTAGGAGCTGAAAAAATACCAGAACCTCTGGCAGAAAAAGGAAAAAAAAATGCTCATAGTGGCTCATATTGTACAAGAGTTTATGAGCTTTAAAGTGGTTTTAAAGTCAGAATGTTTTTAATCTTAATGCATTCTTTGCATTAAGACAAAGACCTTCTGTGTGCAGAAGCCCCCCTCAGTCCCCCTAATACTTACCTGAGCCCCCTCTCGATCCAGAAATGTTGCACAAGAGTCTCTGCTGGCCGGGATTCTCTCTCCTCATTGGCTGAGACAGCAGCAGGGCACCATTAGCTCCCACTGCTGTCAATAAAAGTCAGTGAGCCAATGAAAGGAGAGATGGGGCACTGCTCTGTGTCTGAATGTAGTGGTGGGTTATATATGTATGTCTATTATATATGGGGTTTTTTTGTTTTGTTTTTTTTCCCTCTTTCCTTTTTATGTTTTCCCAAGATGTTCAATTAAATATACAATTGTTTAAAAAATGATGTACATATACAGTGTTAATATTGCGATACTTATGTATTTTTTTTTATTTTTCTGTATATTTTTAACTATATCAGCACCTACCCAGTATGTCCTGAGGAAGCAATTAATGTTGCGAAATGCTTTGACAAGCTAGCATGGAGGAGACCATGGACAGTACATAGTTACATAGTTAGTCAGGTTGAAAAAAGACACAAGTCCATCCAGTTCAACCGTAAAAAAATAAAAAAAAAATAAAATAAAATAAACATATATCGTACAATCCCATATACCCAATTCTATACCCACAGTTGATCCAGAGGAAGGCAAAAAAAAACCAGAAGAGCATGATCCAATTTGCTACAGCAGGGGAAAAAATTCCTTCCTGATCCCCCGAGAGGCAATCGGATATTCCCTGGATCAACTTTACCTATAAATGTCAGTACCCAGTTATATTATGTACATTTAAGAAAGAATCCAGGCCCTTCTTAAAGCAATCTACTGAGCTGGCCAGAACCACCTCTGCAGGGAGTCTATTCCACATTTTCACAGCTCTTACTGTGAAAAAACCTTTCCGTATTTGGAGGTGAAATCTCTTTTCCTCTAGACGCAAAGAGTGCCCCCTTGTCCTTTGTGTTGACCGTAAAGTGAATAACTGAACACCAAGTTCACTATATGGACCCCTTATATATTTGTACATGTTGATCATATCCCCCCTTAATCTCCTCTTCTCAAGAGAGAATAAATTCAGTTCCTCTAATCTCTCCTCATAGCTGAGCTCCTCCATGCCTCTTATCAGTTTGGTTGCCCTTCTCTGCACTTTCTCCAGTTCCCCAATATCCTTTTTGAGAACTGGGGCCCAAAACTGAACTGCATATTCCAGATGAGGTCTTACTAATGATTTGAACAGGGGCAAAATGATATCTCTCTCTCTGGAGTCCATACCTCTCTTAATACAAGAAAGGACTTTGCTCGCTTTGGAAACCGCAGCTTGGCATTGCATGCCATTATTGAGCTTATGATCTACCAAAACCCCCAGATCCTTCTCCACTACGGATCCCCCCAGTTGTACTCCCCCTAGTATGTATGATGCATTCATATTATTAGCCCCCAAGTGCATAACTTTACATTTATCAACATTAAACCTCATCTGCCACATAGTCGCCCAATTAGACAGAGCATTGAGGTCGGCTTGTAAATTGGCGACATCCTGTAAGGACGTTATTCCACTGCATAGCTTGGTGTCATCTGCAAAGACAGAAATGTTACTTTTGATCTCAGACCCAATATCATTTATAAACATATTAAAAAGTAAGGGTCCCAGCACTGAACCTTGGGGTACACCACTGATAACCTTGGACCATTCAGAGTAAGAATCATTGACCACTACTCTCTGAATTCTGTCTTTTAGCCAGTTTTCTATCCATTTACAAACTGATATTTCCAATCCTGTAGACTTTACCTTACACGTGAGCCGTGTGTGGGGAACTGTATCGAACGCTTTTGCAAAATCCAAGTATACCACGTCCACTGCCACCCCTCTGTCCAAGGTCTTACTTACCTCTTCATAAAAAGAAATCAGGTTTGTTTGACAACTTCTGTCTTTCATGAATCCATGCTGTCTGTTGCTTAAATAGTTTTTTTCCAGCAAGAACTCATCTATGTGGTCTTTTATTAACCTCTCCAGTATTTTCCCAACTATAGAAGTTAAACTAACAGGTCTATAGTTACTTGGTAAACACTTAATTCCCTTTTTAAATATAGGTACCACATTGGCCCTGCGCCAATCCAGTGGTACTATTCCTGTCATTAATGAGTCCCTAAAAATTAAATACAATGGCTTTGAAATTACAGAGCTCAATTCTTTTAGGATCCGTGGGTGTATGCCATCTGGTCCAGGTGCTTTATCCACCTTTATTCCATCTAAATATTTCTGGACCATATCACTTTTGAGCCATTGTGGATTTGGGGCTGTGTCACATATGGACATATACAGTGTATATATATATATATATATATATATTTATATATATATATATATATATATATATATATATATAAGTAGTACAGTATTAAAACAGTCAAATGCTCTGGATTAAACGGATACTAAAACAGCGCTAAAATGGAAATAATCTGTGTGATAAACCCAACAGTCAATAGTCTTTGTGCAGCAATGATAGTGAGTAAAGCTCAAAGATATCAAGGGTGATGATGAGAGCAGTAAATTCAGTGTGCACCTTCCACGAGAATAAACATCCGACTTTCCACCTCGTGAAGCACACTCCCCCAGGGGGTCAAACTCACCAGAAGCCTGTAATCAATAGGCTTAAGAGTAAGTGTTCCTCAGTCAATTCGCTCTAAGGCCCCTTTCACACTTATACGACTTGTCCCACGATTTGTGATGGCAAAGCAGCATGACAAGTCGTTTCCCATTATTTCCAATGACAACCATTCATATTAGTACGACTTCAAGTCGTTCCGACTTCAAAGTAGTCCCTGCACTACTTTGGTCCAATTTTGATGCCATTTACACAGGCATTCCCTGAAATCGTGCCCGCGAATTGTGGCAAAATCGTGGCAAAATCACGGCCGCGAAATCGTGGGAAAATCACGCGACTTTGAAGTTGCATTAGTGTGAAAGGGGACTTAACCTCACTATCCATAGAGATCCACAGGAAAAACGGCTCCAATAAACGTCATAAAAAAACAAAAGATATTGCACATAGCGTAATTCTGTTTATTTTAAACGTATTCCCCATAAAACTAAAGGATCCCTTCATAATATCTACGTACACAATAAAATAATAAGTCAAGCATACTTCCGGGATGTCGATGTAGACGACATCCCAAAAGTGACGCCTGCACTCCACCGCCTTACCCTACCCGGAAGTAATTGCAGTGTCTGCAAGGAGACACGCGGATTCGCTGGGACGGCAAGATTACGGTGATAGCGCCCTCTTGGGCCACTTGATATGCTTGACTTATTATTTTATTGTGTACATAGATATTATGAAGGGATCCTTTGGTTTTATGGGGTATATGTTTAAAATAAACAGAATTACGCTATGTGCAATATCTTCTGTGTTTTTATGACGTTTTTTGGAGCCGTTTTTCCTGTGGATCTCTGTGGATAGTGAGGTTAAGAGCGAATTGACTGAGGAATACTTACTCTTAAGGCCTATTGATTACAGGCTTCTGGTGAGTTTGACCCCCTGGGGGAGTGTGCTTCACGAGGTGGAAAGTCGGATGTTTATTCTGGTGGAAGGTGCACACTGAATTTACTGCTCTCATCATCACCCTTGATATCTTTGAGCTTTACCCACTATCATTGCTGCACAAAGACTATTGACTGTTGTGTTTATCACACAGATTATTTCCATTTTAGCGCTGTTTTAGTATCCGTTTAATCCAGAGCATTTGACTGTTTTAATACTGTACTACTTATTTTTATCTTTATATTTTAATCAGCTGCTTAGCCATATTATTTTATATTTTTATATCATTTTGGAATATTTATCTTATATTTATTATCTTTTGCTACTTGAGACCTGTAGGACAGAATTAGCGCTGAGTGGTGTACTGCAGGCCGAATATACACTTTTTATTTATTTTATATACCGGTATATATATATATAATATATATATATATATATATATATATATATATATATATATAGTTTTTCTGTGTGATTCACGGACTCACATCTGCCTTTGAAAAGTTTCATGCTTCCACGTTTTGCTCTATTGCAGTGGTTCTCAACCTGGGGTCGGGACCCCCTCGGGGGTCAAATGACGATTTGCCAGGGGTCACCAAATCTTGGGCTGTTCCTGAAGCCTGCACCACTCTCCCAGCCTTTTTGCGGCCGCCCAGCATGGCTGTCCCTGGAGCCCGAAGCCGCCCATTCAGTTCACGGCATGGCTGGGGGGGCAGAGACTAGAAGTGAGCTGACTGGTGAGGAATGTGAAGTGGGAGGGGCTGGAGGAGACCCTATATCCTGATTTCGGCATAGGTGTCACTGCTGCGAGACACCACAAAGTCAGAGACACAGTGAAGACGGAGACACAGCGAGTAACACTACCTGTGATTATAGTTACTATTAAAAGTCCCCACTACAGTTCTCAGATCAGCAGATGACCTTGATCAAGAGCACCTAAGTTGGCTAATCAGGACTCCCCCCAGCACTGCCACTCATCCCAACTCCCCGCCAGCACCGCCAATCATGCCATCCCCCCCTCCACCAAGGAGTAAGAGAAGGAATAAAAATAGAGAGAATACATGGAATGGAGAGGAAAAGAGGGGGAAGAACTAAGAAAAAGGGAGAGAAATAATAACAGGAAGAACAAGAAAGATGGCTAGAGAGAGGGATGGGAAAAAAAACAAAAAAATTAGGATAGGAAGGGATAAAAGGGAAAGAAAGGAGAACAAAGAGAAAAAGTGGTATATCCTAAAATGTACCATAAGGGGTTTTAACACTGTATGAGTGGAAGGGACTCAGAAAGTGCTAAATATCCATGGGTTAGGAGTACTTGTCTTGCCTGCAAAAATAATAATACTTGCCCATGCTGCGAAAATAATTTTACAGTTAGGGGTCCCCACAACTTGGGAAATTTCATCAAGGGGTCACGGCACTAGAAGGTTGAGAACCACTGCTCTATTGAGTATCTGTTGACCTTGTCAAGTAAAGGATGTTGTCTGTTTGTCATTGTATGTTTTTTAAACAATTTTGTAATAAAGATATATTTTATAATTTACTGCCTCATGTTATGCCCACAAAGTCCGCAATTTTTGAAAAGAGTTTTTACTCTTTTCAACCCTTTTATACAGTAACGTTTTTAAACATACTTTATATGATATATGATATATATTTATATCAAGCCAATAAAGTTCACATACATGAAAAAAAAAACATTGACAGACAACTGATCCCTTTTTATAATATACATTACCCCAAGCACTAAAATCTCAAATAAGCCATAACAAGTTAATGTCATTTCAAAGCTAATTTTAATATTTTAAATCTGGAGCTTTCAATAAAATAACACCAGGTGATCCTGCCATGCACTTCCTGTTAACCACTTAAGCCCCGGACCATTTTGTAGCTAAAGGACTAGAGGTGTTTTCAGAATTTGGCACTGCGCTGCTTTAACTGGAAATTGTGCGGACATGCAATGTTGTACCCAAACGAAATTTGCGACCTTTTCTTCCCACAAATAGAGCTTTCTTTTAATGTTATTTGATTGCCTCTGGGATTTTTATTTTTTGCGATATAAACGGAGAAAGACTGAAAATTTTGAAAAAAAATGATATTTTCTACTTTTTGTTATGAGAAAAATCGAATAAACTCAATTTTAGTCATACATTTAGGCCAAAATGTATTCAGCCACATGTATTTAGTAAAAAAAATATCAATAAGCGTATATTTATTGGTTTGCGCAAAAGTTATATCTACAAACTAGGGTACATTTTCTGGAAAATTAACACAGCTTTTAATTTATGACTGTCTATCTCATTTCTTGAGGTGCTAAAATGGCAGGGCAGTACAAAACCCCCCCAAATGACCCCATTTTGGAAAGTAGACATCCCAAGGAAATTGCTGAGAGGCATGTTGAGTCCATTGAATATTTTTTATTTTTTTGTCTCAAGTGATTGAATAATGACAAAAAAAATAAAAATTACAAAAAGTTGTCACTAAATAATATATTGCTCACACATGCCATGGTTTTATGTGGAATTGCACCCCAAAATAAATTTTGCTGCTTCTCCTGAGTATGGGGATACCACATGTGTGGGACTTTTTGGGAGCCTAGCCGCGTACGGGCCCCCAAAAACCAAGCACCCCCTTCAGGATTTCTAAGGGCACAAATTTTTGATTTCACTCCTCACTACCTATCACAGATTCGAAGGCCATAAAATGCCAAAATAGCACAAAACCCCCCCAAATGACCCCATTTTGGAAAGTAGACACCCCAAGCTATTTGCTGAGAGGCATGGTGAGTATTTTACAGCTCTCATTTGTTTTTGAAAATGAAGAAAGAAAATATTATTATTTTTATTTTTTTTCAATTTTCAAAACTTTGTGACAAAAAGCGAGATCTGCAAAATACTCACCATACCTCTCAGCAAATAGCTTGGGGTGTCTACTTTCCAAAATGGGGTCATTTTGGGGGGTTTTGTGCCATCTGGGCATTCCATGGCCTCCGAAACTGTGATAGGCAGTGAGGAGTGAAATCCAAAATTTACACCCTTAGAAAGCCTGAAGGCGGTGCTTGGTTTTTGGGGTCCCGTACGCGGCTAGGCTCCCAAAAAGTCTCACACATGTGGTATCCCCGTACTCAGGAGAAGCAGCAGAATGTATTTTGGGGTGTAATTCCACATATGTCCATGGCATGTTTGAGCAATATATCATTTAGTGACAACTTTGTGCAAAAAAAATAAAAATAAAAAATAAATTGTCTTTTTTCCGCAACTTGTGTCAACATATAAAATATTCAATGGACTCGACATGCCTCTCAGTATATAGCTTGGGGTGTCTACTTTCCAAAATGGGGTCATTTGGGGGGGTTTTGAACTGTTCTGGCATTTTATACACAACATTAGGAAGCTTACATCCACTCTTCTAACCACTTGAAGACAAAGCCCTTTCTGACACTTTTTGTTTACATGAAAACATATTTTTTTTTGCAAGAAAATTATGTTGAACCCCCAAACATTACATATTTTTTTAAAGCAAAGGCCCTACAGATTAAAAAAAAAATTTCCACACAGTATTTGCGCAGCGATTTTTCAAACACATTTTTTGGGGAAAAAATACACTTTTTTTTTAATTTTAATGCACTAAAACACACTATATTGCCCAAATGTTTGATGAAATAAAAAAGATGATCTTAGGCCGAGTACATAGATACCAAACACGACATGCTTTAAAATTTCGCACAAACGCGCATTGGCGACAAACTACATACATTTTTAAAAGCCTTTACAGGTTACCACGTTAGATTTACAGAGGAGGTCTACTGCTAAAATGACTGCCCTCGATCTGACCTTCGCGGTGATACCTCACATGCATGGTGCAATTGCTGTTTACATATGATGCCAGACCGACGCTTGCGTTCACCATTGCGCAAGAGCAAGGCAGGACAGGGGTGCTTTTTTTTTATTATTATTAATTTTGCTTTTTTATATTATTTTTAAACTGTTCCTTCCATATATATTTTTTTTTTAACATTTTTATTGTTATCTCAGGGAATGTAAATATCCCCTATGATAGCAATAGGTAGTGACAGGTACTCTTTTTTTGAAAAAACTGGGGTCTATTAGACCCTAGATCTTTCCTCTGCCCTCAAAGCATCTGATTACACCAAGATCGGTGTGATAAAATGCTTTCCCAATTTCCCAATTTTATATCCGGAGGGGGGGGACATTCCCTCCCACTGCTTGTAAAAGCAGTTCAGAGGCTAATTAGCCACTAGGATTGCTTTTACATGAAAGCCGGCCGCTGGCTGAAAAGAATGATACCAAGATGATACCTAAACCCGCAGGCATCATACCAGTACGTTGCTGGTCCTTGTTGGACATGTATTGTAATCTTTTTTTTTCATGCAGCCTGTTGGCTGAACGAAAAAAGAGATTGATCGGTGGGTATGCCCACCATTAGAATACCTCCCTTCATTCACCCACTTCTAATGATGGGCATACATGCACCATTTATATATGCCGAAGCATGGGGGCATCCTCCCGCAAAAGTTATGCCGCACACACATGGTCGGACTTTTCCACGGGCAAGCCTCCGTCAGAATTTCGACCGTATGTACGCGGCATTAGGAGCAAAATCACTCCTCCGCTCCTCCGCCCCTGCTGCCCCAATGCTTCGGCATATATGCTTTTTTTTAACTGTGGTGGTGAAATCACCTCCTACAGCACTGGAGTCGCAGGGATCAGGCCTGTCTCTGCGAACGCTGCAGTTATGTGTGTTGTGTTTTGTAAGTGACAGTGATCGATCAATACTGCACTTGGGTGGCCTGGGCTGGACAAAGGGGCAAAACGCAGGTGCTAGCAGGTATCTGGGCTGATCCCGCTAACACTGCGTTTTTGGGAACCCTAAATTGCTGGGGACGCTAGTATAGATCTGATCAGATCAGATATTGATCTGTTCAGATACTATACCACTAAGGGAGGTGTATGCTTCACGCGTGGGTGTTAGCGTTACTGGCACTAACCTGACGCTGCCTGGGGTGACGCAGACCCTCTCTGACGCTAAAACCTAATTGATATCACCCGCCGGGCGATCAGGGGGTTAAACCTTTATTGGGTTATATACGGCGGGTGCCCTGACACTATAAAAAGCAAACTAACTAACCAGCGTCACCCGTAACACTTATATGGTGATCACTGGTGAAAGGGTTAACTAGGGGCAATCAGGGGTTTAAACCTTTATTAGGTAATATATGGGGGTACCCGACGCTATGAAAACCTGCGGCGAACCTAAAAAAAATAACTGGCTACCTATCGGCATCACCAACACTAAGACAGCGATCAGAAAAACGATCGCTTAGTGACACTGGCAAAAGGGGGTGAAAGGGTTACCTGGGGGGGGGGGGCGATCAGGGGGTTAAACCTTTATTAGGTAATATATAGGGGTACCCGTGAAAACCTGTGGCGAACCTAAAAAAAATAACTGGCTACCTATCGGCATCACCGACACTAAGACAGCGATCAGAAAAACGATCGCTTAGTGACAGCGGTGCTAGGGGGTGAAAGGGTTACCTGGGGGGGCGATCAAGGGGTTAAACCTTTATTGGGTAATAAATGGGGGTACCCGACGCTATAAAAACCTGCGGCGAACCTAAAAAAAATAACTGGCTACCTATCGGCATCACCGACACTAAGACAGCGATCAGAAAAATGATCGCTTAGTGACACTGGCAAAATGGGCTGAAAGGGTTACCTGGGGGGGCGATCAAGGGGTTAAACCTTTATTAGGTAATATATGGAGGTACCCGACGCTATAAAAACCTGCGGCGAACCTAAAAAAAATAACTGCCTACCTATCGGCATCACCGACACTAAAACAGCGATCAGAAAAACGATTGCTTAGTGACGGCGGTGCTAGGGAGTGAAAGGGTTACCTGGGGGGCGATCAAGGGGTTAAACCTTTATTAGGGGGGGTTAGGGGGCTACACTGGACCTAAAACTAACTGCCCCGACACTTTTACAGTCACAAATGTCACTGATTGCAGTGATCAGTAAATAAATGGTCACTGCAATCAGTGACACTGTGACTGGGGGCTGGGGGGTGATCTGGGGGTGTCTGGGGGGGCCTGGGGGGGCGATTTATATGTGTGCTGGTGTTAGTGCAGTGTTTGTGCACTAACCTGTGTGTCTTCTCTCATGCGGCGCTCGGTATATGTGAGCGCCGCATGAGGGATGACATCACTTCCTCCTGCCTGTGTAAACATTACACAGGCAGAGGAAGCATTTGATTCGCCGGGAGCGATCGCGAGGGGGTGGCCAGAATCGAATGGCGGCCCCCTCATCACGGATCGCTCCCGAAGCGATCCCGGCCGCTCACTTTACCGAAGGGGGGTCCGATTGGACCCCCCACCCATACGAAGGCAAGTACGTACAGATACGTGATTGTGCCTGTCCGTGCCATTCTGCCGACGTATATTTACAGTGGACGGTCGTTAAGTGGTTAAAAGATGGCAGCAGCATTAGGAAGCCACCTTGAGAAATAACATGCAGCCAGTGCTGGAGTGAATGTAGAAAGGAAGTGGTGGCAATGTGGTTGCATGAGATCAGAAGAACTGGGATCAGGATCGGGACAAGGGGTGGGCAGAAGGGGAAGCTGCCCAGGGGGCAGTGAAGCAAGGGGGCAAAGAATGGATGCAGGGTGGTTCACCCATTCTATGGCATGTATTAACAGTGGGGGAGGGGGTGCAGTTCTGTATCCTTGCCCTGGGAGCTGGCCGATCCTGCCCCAGTACTGACTAGGATGCAACAAAGTATAAAAAAAGTGAAAAGAGGATTTTGTTTACAATAAGCAATTTTTATGTTACACTTTGCTTTTACAAACTATTTGTCATTCAGTTAGGGTTTACATCTACTTTAATACCTATGTCACTTACCATTATTTCAAAAAGAATACTTTCAGCACAGGGATATTGAGTATATTTTGGCTTGCCTTGTCCCTTTGTCACACAAAAACTAATCTTATGGTCAGGCACAGCGCCGATCGGTTCATTAGTGGAAAGTACAATGAAGAAGAACGCAGTTTATACCATGTAATGTGCCATGCTTTATTTCAATGGCAGATGTTTCAGTGATTAGATGCCTATCCTTGCACGTTGCTGGCACATAACAGAGATAGCTGGCCATTGCGGCAGGGAGAATGGATTCTGCTATCTACATCAAGTATAATAGAAAACAATGACAAAGCCTGGGATTTCCCAGAGGCTACACACATTATAAGATAAGGCACTCTGTGTTTTTTTTTTGGGGGGGGGGGGGGTGTTCAAATGCAGTAAATATATTACTTTTCTGTGTATTTTGCAGCCTACTATCAGAATTCAGATACTCACCTTGAAGACTGCTATTAAAGAGAATTTCTGGAACTCCTCAGCTTTTGCCGCTCCATGTAAAATGATTTTTGTTTCATTCACTATGGTGTGTGTGTCACTTTTTTTGTTTATTTTAATTACCGGTACATTGATGAAGCCATTGCATACTTCCTAGCTATTTTAAATAATAAAGAGGGACACCTTTTAGCACACAGTATGTAGATAAAGGACACATGCTTGCCACAGCCTCGTTTACGCAGACCATAAAGCTCTAATATGCAGAAAATGATTGGCTGAAACACAAAAAAGCATAGTTTTTACCTCTATTTTTCCTTAATATTGGCTTTAAAATAACAAATGCTGCAATATAGAGTTTAGAACAGCATAATGCTTTTGGTAGTACAATGTAACATTTTGTATAGAGATGTATACATCAGATCAAAAAGAGGGACAGCTGAGGCTGCATGAGGACTTTGATCTCAAAATAGGGACAGTACCTCCAAATGTGGGGCAGTTAGGAACTATGCCAATGTATTGGTAACACATGTTGGGGTTTTGGGTTATGATGTGTGTGTGTCTGAAGCTTCTAATTTCAGTACTTTAGTTCTTAGGGTTTGATTTGTTAATGTTTTCATTTAAGAATCAAACAGCCTTCACCCAAGATTAACATATTTGAGGCTTATTCATTTTATTGAGTTAGTTTTCAAACAACTTGATTAGGGTAGTTCAGAGGTAACCCACCCCTCAAAACACTAGCATACCCCATAGCTGCACTCCCACTTGCCTGAAATAAAACATTTACCTTGAGGTGGAGTTAAATGGCCATAAGGTCTCTTATTAGACAATAAAACAATAAGTAATCAAAATAACAATAAATAACCAATAAATCAGATCTTTAAAATTACAGTCATAATTTGTAATGCCTGGTACACACAATGATATTATTGGACGAATAGTCGTCCGTTTTTTTTTTTTTTTTTGCATGCTAGTCTCATATCGAAAATTAAGAGTTTACTAAAGTTATGAAAATTCTCGTACAACAGAATAAAAATTTGGAAGTGATGTAATGTGTTGTAGTGTATTTGTGTTGTATTTCTGAACGACAACTGTACTGAATAAAGGAAAATCCTATGAGAAATTTTTTCGTGCTTGTCCCATGGGATAATTATTGTGATTGGCTCTCGAAAGCTGTGTACTAACCATCAGCGTATCATACTATTGCTTCAAAAGCGGTATTTTTCGGACAATTTTCTGGTCATGTGGCTTTATGTCCTTGAAACACCATAAACCAACCCGTTTTGTGTCTGTGGCAATATTTTACTAAATATATATGCTCCCAGCCACAAGACACTGCCTTGGGGACATTCCCAATTGCCCTCAGTTGCTTACAGGTCTACCAGTACCTGGTCACTATCATTGGGCCACAACCAACCATCTGACACCATACCAACAGACAGGTCCCCACTTTTATCTCAGACAACAGTTTTAAAACCCATTCGAGGTCCTCCAACCACCAACCTTGTCACTAGAAGACCCACCCAAAGCTTCACCAGGGGGGGAGGTAGGGACGTTCATATGATGGCTTCCAGACTCCGACTGTTACACCCAAAATCCCTCACTGCAGTCTAATGTCTTGCGCTCCTCCCCCTCACCCGGCTCCTCAGCCAATCACGTGAGTAATCCTCCTTTCGTATATCTTCAAAACCATAACTCTCCGATGCCTGGGTCCCCTTCCACCCTGTCATGTCAGCCCTACTCTTATTCATGCTTCATAGCTACGAGTACTTGATGCAAATAAACAAAGGTAGTATGCAAGCTTCATGACACAATCAGTCAACATGACGGTACAGAATAATAGTCTTTTTTTATGAATTTAATGTAAACTAGAAATAACAATTCCCAAGATTAAAGCATAAAGGGGTGGGCGAACTTGGAGAGAAAAATAGTCTCAATTATGTGCAACATTGGAACACAAAAGCAGACAAGAACACAAAAAGCAGGCAAGAAAAGACAGGGGAGAGGGGAGCAAAGAAAAAAAATAAGCTTAGGAGGGGGGGGGGGGAGAATGAGAACTTGTTGGGGATAAAAGAGGGAACCAATGCATTAAATATTGAGAAAAGTGTGATCAAAATACACAGGTTGATAGTGTGTGATCCAAGGATGCCAAATTTTATGAAATGTAATGCAAAGGCAAGATGCCCTTCCTGTGTGAGTTTAGATTTCCCAATAATTATTGCGATTGTATGTGGTTGAAAAGGAAAAGGAATATACCGCGCTTAATAAATGAAATAATCTTAAAAACGACTAAATAACCTAAATAAAATAAAAATTTAATAGAAAAAATTGAATAGAAAAAATTTAATATGACCCCTAAATATGCAGCACGCTCAAAGTGTATAGACAAACCACTAATGAAGGACAAAGAGAGAAAGAAAGAGCTGCGCAAAAATTATTAAACAAAAAATTAATATGTGCATACATGTGAAATGTTCATCTTATACCGGACTATTGGTGTAAGTGACAAATAAATAGCAATAATGTGAACACCAATAAATTGATAATTAGATGAACACCAATAAAAACTAAATGAGCACCAATAAAAATCAATTATTAATGTGAATGTCCATAAAAAAATCCAACACTCCAAAGGCAGGGACTCAGTATCTAATGGTCATTATCCAGAAATAGAAAAGAAGAGGCACGTAGTGTGTATCGTCTAAACAAACTGGTTTATTTAAATAAAAATGGCAACTTACAGAAATGCTGAAATTGCAAGCATAAAATAGAGGAGAGCCGGCCGGCAGGCAGTCTCCCATCCAGCAGTGATGACGTCAGCGCGTCAGCCTCCCGACGTAGCTTAGCTGTCGCTGAGAAAAGTGTTCAAGGGCTGTATGCATTCCATCACCGGATGAATACTATTGCAAATCGTTTGGCAGCTGGGCTATATCAAAATCAGACATTTCATGTGAGATCAGGAATATTATGGCTGCCACTGCTGACTTGATATTTCAGGTGCAGGTTCCAGAGCAGTTATCCTGGTCAGGATAACTTCTCTGGAACCTGCACCTGAAATATCAAGTCATCCGGTGATGGAATGCATACAGCCCTTGAACACTTTTCTCAGCGACAGCTAAGCTACGTCGGGAGGCTGACGCACTGACGTCATCGCTGCTGGATGGGAGACTGCATGCCGGCCGGCTCTCCTCTATTTTATGCTCGCAATTTCAGCATTTCTGTAAGTTGCCATTTTTATTTAAATAAACCAGTTTGTTTAGACGATACACACTATGTGCCTCTCCTTTTCTATTTCTGGATAATGACCATTGGATACTGAGTCCCTGCCTTTGGAGTGTTCCATCCTTGAGTCCTTCATCCACTGCGAGGAAGTGAGCTATTCAGGTGTTTGGCTTGGAATTAGCTTGCCTTTGGTAAGCGCATTGATTTGGTGGTGGTGCACGTGTGCAGTTTGGTGTGAGTTTTGAAGTTCACCCTTTTCTTCTCCATTCACATCTTCATTTCAAGATTTACATCATGGATTCTATTTTGGATTTCATTATGGATTTTTTTATGGACATTCACATTAATAATTGATTTTTATTGGTTCTCATCTAATTATTAATTTATTGGTGTTCACATTATTGCTATTTATTTGTCACTTACACCAATAGTCCGGTATAAGATGATCATTTCACATGTATGCACATATTCATTTTTTGTTTAATGATTGTATGTGGTTGTTAGGTAAAGGAATCCTGTTATCAGCGCAGCCTCATATGGCCCATTCACACACCTATGCTTAAACATGTATGTCTTACAATGTGTTGTGTCATGAGAGAAACATAAAAGTTGCATTCATGCCCACCAAGTTGAAAACACTATAACCCTCTGGCTGCAGTCATTTAAAGAGTATGTAAACCCAACATGTCATATTCCTTATATGTATCTGCTGTACTATGTACTTGTATGATAAAGTATCCTGTTCTCTTTGTACTGCTTCCTTTGTGTGAAATCCCTGGTGTTCCTGCAAGTCCCTCTGCTTTCCTAATAAAAGCTGACCATATTAAAGTGGTTGTAAACCCTTTACAAACACTTTATGCTACAGGTAAGCCTATAATAAGGCTGACCTGTAGATACCCAGGATATCTCATAAACCTGCACGGTTTAGGAGATATCCCCTGTCCCCTGTTGCGCACCAAAGCAAACTGAAGCAATGGCACGTATGGGTCATTGCTTCTGTCAGTGTGCCGTTACCGGCGGCTCCCGTGCGCATGCACGGGAGTGACGTCATTGCAGTTCCAGGCAATCACAGCGCCGGAGCCGCGATACCTGGAAGTAACCCTCGGGAGAGATGTCACCAGCCGGAGGGGGGTACGAGGACCGCTGCGGGGCCTTCGATCTAAGGTAAGTAATTCATAATGAGCTAGTATGCTATGCATACTAGCTCATTATGCCTTTGTCTTGCAGGGTTTTTTTTTTTTTTTTTTTTACAAGGGTTTACAACCACTTTAAGCAGGAGAACACACTGTGGTCACTCTAGCTGTGCAGGAACTCAGCCTGCTCTTCTCCAATGAACAGACTTGTCCTGTCGTCAACACCACCCCCACCCTTCACAGCCTTTTTTTCGCTGGGAAGATCATTGTGCTGCTGCTGCTTCTTCTCATGCAGCACTTATGCAGCTGAGATCACTTATAAAAAGAGGGGAAAAGGGTGTTTATGTTTTATTTAAATTCATACACAAATTTTTTACCTTTCACTTCTATTTTAAATTGAATGGGTTGTTTTACAACAAGGTGAGGGTTTACAATCACTTTAAGACACTGACTTGAAACATTATGTAAAACAGGACTTCTGACATTTTCCTGACTTTCCTACTCTGCCTACTTGCTTCAGGTTAGGTACTCAAAAGTTAGCGAAATTAGTAAATTAGAGTTCTTTCACACGGTTTTCTAATCGGGTTTACCTTTCAGATTTTCAGGAAGACCTGACAGGAAAGGAAGCTCCAAGTCTATAAGAAGGTGGATGTAGGTGGATCTGTGCTCGTTTACATCCACCATCCACATCTGAGACTGCATACTTTTCCCTTTTTTTCTAAACCTAAATGCGATGGATTGGAGGTAGTCTGATGTACACAGTCTGGTGTCAAAATTCAGACAAAAAAAAAAGGAACGGCATGGACATCACAAAAGTGATATCTGTCCTATTCTGCTCCAATTCAGCAGGATCTTCTGAATAGAGCAGAGTAAACCATCTGAAAGGACAACATTCATGTAAATAAATTTTCAGAAGAAATTCAGCAATAGCAGGTCAACCATTTTTCCCACACGAGAGGACATGGACCTGGCGATTCTCCACTCAGGCACCAAGCACTACACTGTGACCAATGACCATCATAAGGGTTCCCCATATGACCTCATACCCAGACATTTCAGGTTTTTGGCTAGTACATGGAATAAGATCAAGGTGGAGTGGAAGCAAGGGAATAGTAAGCATAAATTCTTTCTGGTGTCTTCTATTACTTTTCCAGGACAAGGCTTGCTTTGAATATAGCACTTTAGTTAACAGCGTTGGTAAGGAATTTAAATACATTTTGGAATTTGCATGCTATTTTTAATTTTGGGCCTGAAATTTGTAGCAGACATACATGCAATACAAACAATATATTTAGACACATTAGAATATATTGAATAATTTGGAAAATAAAATCAATGGTTACATTTTTTAAATTAGGAAACATACATATATTGATTGCAAAGTAAAACATCAATATAGGCCGTGAGTCATAACATTTAATTAGGAGATTCTGAACATAAATTTGCAGATGGACATGTTAAGAACTATTGATCAAGGACAACAGTACTAGTTAATTAACTTCAATGGTTCTTTAATATGAAGAGAATTTAATCAATAAACCCTAGCATTGTAAATAATCCAGAGCAAATGTGTTTATTTTATGGCTTATTGTTGCGGAGAAAAACAGATGTAAAAAAAAAACTGGAAGGAAACACAATTTGTTCTATTAAAAAGCTGTAAAATTAATCTATAATTAAAAGGTACATTCCATTCAGAACTGTAAAGTAAGCCTTGAGATCCTAGAGAGAGCAATGCCTACTGGCTCAGGATTTGTATTTCTATCCAGGCAAAGCTGTTGTGCTTCAGTCTATTCTGCTTCTTTTTGTCTGTAATTTGGTGATCTGGGAAGGTCCTAAGCTGAGGTGTCCACAGACATGTCTACTTCTGGTTGTTTTTCAGACATATCAAAGTGTCACTACCGGGGGGCGTGGCCTGACGAGGCATGTGAGCAGAAGTGTTCCACGGAGCTCCCGCTGATCATCCTGTACCGATCCTTCCCTCGCCGCTATTAACGCCCGTTTGTGCCTCAATCCGGTGCCCGCTGATACCAGGACACTCCCGGATTAATAACCGACCGAAAACCGGGTATGATGACCCGCGGAAATCGCGGAGATGCCGCGGCTGCGGCCTGCCAGGCTTCACAAGATGGCGCCTGGTCATCTCAGCCACAGAGGACACCACGAGGCCAGGACAAGAAGACAGAGCTGGGGGGTAAGTCTGCAAAACCCCCTAAGCCTAAAGACCAGGCCAGGGACATGCTCTACTATGCACAGAAGCTGGCAGGCCCCACAGACTCCTTGCAGGTCAGGGTACAGCAACATGCAGAGCCCATGGAGCAGACAGACAGGGACAGCCCAGATAGGATGGATGACCCTGACATTATGGAGTCAGTCCCTGATCCCATGCCAGCATTAGTTGATGCACAATCAGAGGACAGCCCACAGCCCACACTCAGTGAAATACTGCATGCTGTCCATGGATGCACTGCCTCTATAAACGCATTGAAGGAGCGATTCGGGGGGCTGGAAGAGAAGGTGTCACTCCTCCGCCATGATATCCAGAAAATTAGGGAGAGAACTACCGCTGTGGAGGGCAGAGTGAGTGACATTGAAGATCAGATGCCACATGTGACTAGAGAGGTGCGAGTAGCAGCTCAGCATGCCCGCCAGGCATATGATAAGACAGACGACATCGAAAATCGCATCAGACGCAATAACATCTGCATAGTGGGGCTTCCTGAGAAAGTGGAGGGCAGGGACCCCACGACATATATTGAAGGATGGCTGCAAGAAGTGTTCGGCAAGGAAGCATTCTCCACCCTATACGCGATTGAGCGGGCACACAGGGTGCCGCCACGTCCCCTCCCGCCAGGCAACCCCCCGAGAGCGATGCTAGCAAGGCTCCTGAACTATAGAGACCGTGAGGTGGTGCTGCGACTTGCAAGGGAGAGGGGAGCAGTGCATCACAACGGTGCCAAAGTATCCTTTTATCCAGACTTCTCGGCAGAAGTACAGCGCAAACGTTCTAAGTTTGCTGAGGTCAAAAAACGTCTACAAAAGCTGCAGCTTCCCTACGCTATGCCATTCCCTGCAAAGCTCCGCATAACAGCTAGAGATCAGACCCACTTTTTTGAGTCCGCACAGGACGCAGCAGGGTGGCTAGACCATAATGAACAGGCCCTACGCCGCCGGGGTCGTGAAGAGGGAGAAGGTTGATGTCGCAGGATGGGCACACGCATTGGGCATGAAGGGCGCCCATTCTCCCTTCTGCAGCTTTCATTTGGCTAAATGAGGGCCTATACCTGATTCCATAGCTCAGCGAGTGGATTTCCACCACATAAGAAAATCATTTTTCTTTTGTTCCCTGTTGGGACTCTGTTCCAGTCCTTTTCGGTGCCCTATCAGTTTAAGTCCCGGAATACGGGAGATATGAGACTATTTACATCTTTTGTATGGGGCCTTCTGTTTTGGATGACTTGGTTCCGGCCTCGGTGCCCGGTTGGCACAGGCTGGACGCATACTTCCCATGCCTCACAGAATATGAAAGGTATCTGTTCTGTCCCCGTGCGGGGATGCGGGCCATGGGTGGCGTGCTGCCAAAGTATCTGTTTCCCTGTACTCCTTGGTGCGCAGTTGCGCAAGATGCTACACTTCATTTTTTCAAAGTTTTTCCAATGTGCGGATTCCTTTAAGACTGCTGTTCATGTATTGAAATCCTTCATGGCTGCTCCAGACTGCCCACCGACCAGATGCTGGTGGTACATGAAACTACCTTCTTGGCCTGAGAGGCCCCCTTGTACACGCAAATGGCTAACTGTATACATAACATGTCTGCTACACCTATAGTGTCGTGGAATATCTGAGGGGTGAATGATCCCCTGAAAAGAACTATGATCTCTGCGGGTTTGAGAAAGTTCCATCCAGCTATAATTGGCCTACAAGAGACTCACCTGCAGAGGGATACAACTGGGTTTTTACAATATGCATGGGTGGGAAAGGCCTATCATTCCACCTACTCTGCTTTTTCACGCGGAGTGAGTGTACTGATACACAAGGCATTGGCCTACCAGGAGCTGGACTCCCTAATTGATATATCTGGTATATTTGTGTTCCTGTACTGTAAGTTATACATGGTAACAATGATCTTGGCTTTTGTGTATATACCCCCCCCATTCTCGCGGGAGGTGTTGCAGTTGCTGCTGTCTTACCTGGCTACTAAACCTGACACTCCGGTCCTGATTATGGGTGATTTTAACTGTTATTTAGATCCCAGATTGGATAGACACCCGCCGATAGCACCCCCTGGGGGAGGCCGGGGTACTGCCCTCAGCCGGCTTCTGGCGGAGGTGGGGTGGACAGACATATGGCGTATACGTAACCCTGATAGTAAACAATTCTCATGCTTTTCCAAAACTCATGGGTCACTCTCCCGGATTGACCTCTGTGTGGGTACCCCGAACCTGGTGAGCAGCACCTCTAAAGTGGAATATTTCCCACGGGGAGTGTCAGATCACTCCCCATTGGCTCTATGGTTAATTACCCAGCCGCCCAGCTCGATGCCTAGGGCACCGTGGAAGCTTAATGCTTTTTGGCTTAAACTGTTCACCTCGCAAGAAAGAATAGTCTCTCAGGTTACAGGACTTTTTTTGGACGCACCAAAGACACACTAGTAGCTTGCAGAAGTGGGAAACCTTTAAAGCCTACATTAGGGGGGTGTTCATTCATGAAATTCAAATTGTTAAACATAATTCTTCAGCATTGTTGGAGCGGGTGGGAGACCAGGTGAGACAGCTGGAACTGGCATATGTGACTAGCCCTACTGACTCTGCAAGGGAGGCATGGATGTCGGCCCAGGATTCTCTGGACCGGCTGAGATCCTCCACCGCAGAGCGCAAGCGGTTATTTACGAAATTGGCATTCTATGAGGAGGGGGAGAAGACAGGTCGCCTTCTGGCCAAAATTGCACGATCCCAACAACAGTCCCCGGTTATAGGTGCCATTCACGCTTCTAGTGGAAAACTGGTTAGTTCCCCCGATGCCATTATATCCGAGCTGGCTTCCTTCTATATGGACCTCTATGGGGCGAGGGAGACCTACTCGGATGACGAATTGGCTACCTACATGTCTCACATTGATCTGCCCTCGCTGTCTGTTGAGGCTAGGAAACAACTAGATGCCCCGATTACTATAGAGGAACTGCAGGCGGCGGCCTGCTCTTTCCCCACATGCAAGGCGCCTGGTGAGGATGGCTTACCGATGGAAGTGTTCACTCAATACGGTGAGCAATTACTGCCAGAATTATTGAAAGTCTTTAATGCCTCGTTGGAGGTAGGTAGTCTCCCTGATTCTATGACTAGAGCAAATGTGATACTCTTACTGAAGCCGGGGAAGGACCCGGTGGACCCGGGATCCTATAGACCTATCTCATTGCTCCAGAGCGACATGAAGATACTCGCTAAGGTCCTGGCGCTTCGGGTCAATGGGATAGTTTCCTCCATTATTCACCAAGATCAGGCTGGCTTTATGCCTCAAAAATCCACTGCTACTAACCTTAGGAGACTGTACCTGAATATGCAAATTCAAGCAGAGAGTGGGGGTCGTAGGGCACTTTTGTCCCTTGATGCCAATAAAGCATTTGATAGTGTAAGCTGGAGGTACCTGTGGGCAGTGCTAGACAAGTTTGGCTTTGGGACTCAGTTTGTGGCGTGGGCTAGGTTACTTTATGCGGCCCCGCAGGCGACCATTAAGATGGCGGACAAAATGTCTCCAGCTTTTGCTCTGGGCAGGGGAACGCGACAGGGTTGCCCACTGTCCCCCCTGCTCTTTGCGATCGCTATAGAACCACTGGCAGCCCTTGTGAGGTCAAGTGAACAGATATGTGGATTTAGGTACGGCACTATACATGAAAATATTATGTTATATGCGGATGACATGTTACTCTTTTTGGAAGATCCCAGTCTATCAGTGCCAGGGGTTATGTCCATAATAACGCAGTTTGGTCACTTTTCAGGTCTGACCATAAATTGGTCTAAGTCTGCCCTGATGATGCTGGATGAAGACCGGGAGGTGGACCTCCCGACCTCTTGTCCCATTCCGGTGGTTACTGGCTTCAAGTACTTGGGTGTGCAGATTTCACCCAAGATATCGGAATACTGCTCTCTGAATGTGTACCCCTTGCTGTCCCGTTTTCGAGATAAGATCAACACCTGGAATAACCTTAAAATGTCCCTGGCAGGTAGGGCCAATCTAATCAAAATGATTCTGATGCCCCAATTACTATACTTCCTACACAACTCACCGGTGGTCATACACCTGAAAGTTTTCAGAGTCGTGAACACTCTCTTCCGGAGGTTGTTGTGGAATGTTAGGACCCCCAGAATTAGGCTGGAGCAGTTACAGCGCTCTAAGGATAGCGGAGGGTTGGCGGTCCCGAACCCTTGGCTGTATTATGTGGCTGCCCAGCTGCAGCATTTGGTGGGCTCTATGGCTCGGGATCCGGCGGGCTCGGCGGCACAGCTGACGCTGTTTGCTTCAGGAGCTGAGACCATTCCCCTGGGCCTGGAGGCACAGATGTTTCTGAGGTCCAATAAGCAGACCCCAACTCTGGCTTTAACACAAAAGATATGGAACAAGGGTAGGCAACTCCAGGGGGTGCGGGGGTTCACAGACTTTAGCCCAATTTGGGGCAACCGCTCCTATGTTGAGCTGGCTAAGTTACATCATGGGCCCCAATGGGGTGCCCGTGGTGTGACCATGCTATCACACATATTTGAAAATGGTAGGCTGCTTTCCTTCTCTGAACTACAAACCAACTTTCAATTGCCAGCCAGTATGTGGTTCTTATACCTCCAGCTCCGGCACGCAGTAGCGGCGCAGGGAGATGCGGGGGAGTGGACTTTGTCGCCCACTCCGGTATTCCATGTACTGTACTCTGCCACTGAGACCAAGGGGATTATATCCCAATGTTATCAGATGTTACTATCTGGACACTTGAGGGCGTATCCTTGTAGGGCAAGGTCTTTGTGGGAACAGGACCTTGGACAGATTACCGGTGACCAGTGGGAAGAAGCTCTACTATCCATAACCACTTGCTCCCTGAACGTGGCACAAAAAGTTTCCCAACTGTACCTGACGCTAAGAGTACACTATACTCCGGTGAAACTCCATAGAATGGGTAGACTTCCAGACCCGCTGTGTTGCCGTTGCCAGCAACACGACGGGCACCTTATACACCTTCTGTGGCGGTGTCCAAAGCTGCATAGATACTGGAGAGAGGTGGTGAGGACACTGAACTCTGTGTTCCAAATTGAGGTCCCTCTTGATCCCATGTGTTGTATATTGGGGGTGCTGGGTGTGGTGATCCCTGAGGAACTGATCAGGGTGGCAGCTTCTAGAGCGCTGTTCCAAGCTAGGAAGCTAATTTTAATGGGATGGAAATCAGCGGCACCTCCCGCCCACTCTTCGTGGATTACCCATATGGGGAATACACTCATTATGGAGAAATATATTTACCAACATAGGGGGTGCCAAGGCAGGTTTGAGCGGATATGGTCACGATGGCTGGACACACCGGGTCTAAGCCCAAAAGAGCTGGTGATGACCAGACTTTTGCAATGTTTGTAAGGGATATTGAAATATGTACTGTATGTATGCCTGGTATGACATGTTAAGGGTCGGGGGGGGGGGGGATGGAGTAGTTTATGGAAGACCATGCTTAATCGATACATGAAAGGCAAATGTGTATATTTGTATGATGAGCAGTTGACGGAGTCGATTATATGCTTGTACATTGGAAATTGTTGTTGTTTATCTATTTGTTCAATAAACACCCTTTTGATTTAAAAAAAAAAAAAAAGTGTCACTACTATAAGTGTTTATGACAGTCCTTATTGAAATTCAACCTGGGCTGGAAGATGGAATCTAATTGGTGATGCAGGAAATATCAAAATACTAGTCATGTTTGGGTTGTCCATTCATTGGCGAAACACTCATTAAGATTGGCACCTCATCCCAGAAGATTATTATAAAAAAGAGGTAGGATGAAAGGGATTTTTATGGTGCAGGAATTAATCGATGAGAGAGAGTTTCTAATATAATATAGTTAATAATTTTATTAATGCAAAAATAGACAAAAAAAGTATAAAATATATAAAACCAATCCTAGGTTTTTTGGTACATATACAGTATCATACATAGATGGTGGTCATAATGCATAAAGTTTGCATGAACATAGAATCGCATAGAAACCCAACATGTTTCGCTTGAAACAGCTTCCTCAGGGGTTTGCGATGACCATCCGTATTTGTCAAGTATGACTTGCCGTCTGTATTGTCTGCTGCGCAACACCGAGAAACGCAGGATCAAGAGCAAAGGTCACCCCATATATATAGAGAATGCGGATAGGTGACCACAGTGGACACTAAATAAAAGACCGGGTAGAGTCAGGTGAACAGAGATATGTTCACTTGCTGAGATGGAGAGGCTATCTGCTTGCAAGAAACCACAGATGGAGATTGTGGAGGCCACTTTGAATAGTTGAACCGCCAGCCAGAACTCCACCAACCCACACGTGTGTTCACCTGACTCTACCCGGTCTTTTATTTAGTGTCCACTGTGGTCACCTATCCGCATTCTCTATATATATGGGGTGACCTTTGCTCTTGATCCTGCGTTTCTCGGTGTTGCGCAGCAGACAATACAGACGGCAAGTCATACTTGACAAATACGGATGGTCATCGCAAACCCCTGAGGAAGCTGTTTCAAGCGAAACATGTTGGGTTTCTATGCGATTCTATGTTCATCCAAACTTTATGCATTATGACCACCATCTATGTATGATACTGTATATGTACCAAAAAACCTAGGATTGGTTTTATATATTTTATACTTTTTTTGTCTATTTTTGCATTAATAAAATTATTAACTATATTATATTAGAAACTCTCTCTCATCGATTAATTCCTGCACCATAAAAATCCCTTTCATCCTACCTCTTTTTTATAATCAAAATACTAGGTTATACAGCATTGGATGACAAAGTCATCAAAGGACACCTAGGTAAGAATGATTTTTGGAAAATAATTCAGCTACTGGCAATAAGGTCCGAAGCACCATATTGTTGCCCTGCTCCTCTGCAGCCTTTGCTCTCATTAACGTTTTAGAAACCAGACTCAAGCAGGAGCCAACACTGTAATATGTCAAAGGAAAATTAATTGATGAATATGACAGAAGGAAAGAAAACATGCACCATGATGACAAAGGCACAAAGCACAACAAAGAAATCAGAGCCTGTTTTCGATGCAAAAGGACCAGTCACTTAAAAAAGGACTCTTCTATCTGAAAAGCCGAGCAGCGAAAGCTAAAGCTATCCACAAATGAAAGAGTCAAAGCAATCACAAAGGAAACTGCAGACACATCATGGAGTGGCCCCCTTCAACCCTGGCAAACAGATGATACTAGAAGTCTGAAAAAGCACAGCCGTGCTCTTGAGCGCCAATGGCGTAAGACTAAGTCCCAGAAAGACTTCGGCCAGTATAAATCTGCCCTCAAATATACAATTCCAGCCTCCTCACTGCCAAGCAGACCTATTTCATCACCCTCATTAAAAACTTATCATCCCGTCCCCGTCAACTCTTCTCTACTTTCAACTCGCTCCTTCGTCCCCCACTGCCTCCACCCACTAACTCACTCACTGCCCAGGAGTAGTGATGAGCCGAACACCCCCGGGTTCGGTTCGCACCAGAACCCGCGAACGGACCGAAAGTTCGAACGAACATTAGAACCCTATTAAATACAATGGATGCGAACGTTCGAATTCTAAAGTGCTAATTATAACAACTATTATGCATGTTATTGTCCTAAAAAGGGTTTGGGAACCCGGGTTCTGCACCAGGGGACATGTATCAATGCAAAAAGAAGTTTTAAAAACGGTCGTTTTTCGGGAGCAGTCATTTTAATGATGCATAAAGTGAAAAAAAAAAAGTCAAATATTCCTTTAAATATCGTACCTGGGGGGTGTCTAAAGTATGCCTGTGAAGTGCCACGTGTTTCCCGTGTTTAGAACTGTCCCTGCACAAAATGACACTTCTAAAGGAAAAAAAAGCCATTTAAAACTGCTTGCGGCTTTAATGTAATGTCTGGTCCCGGTAATATGGATGAAAATCTTTAAGAAAAATGGCATAGCTACCCCATCACCCCCCCCCCTACCCCAGCCCATTACCAGCCCCTTTGGGTCTTGTATGGATATTAAGGGGAACCCCGCACATAAAATAAAAAAGGCCCTATATACTCTGAACAGCCGTATACAGGCGGTGCATACAAGACAGGGACTGTAGGTTTGTTCTTATGTAGAATCTGTTTGTAATTTTGAACAGGTACATTGTTGAAGTGTAGCTCCAGACCAAAAATCTATTTTTAAACTTTTTGGAAAACATAGGTAAGGGTTATCACCCCTGTAACATTTGTTTTGCTGTCTGTGCCCCTGTTCAGAACATTTCACCTCACTTTCCGTCCTAATGACAACTGTTTTTGAAATGTGGTGTTTTTCTTGAAACAAGGATTGCTGATAAAGCATCAGTACAGAGGAGACACCTTTCTCCCATATTTATTCTTACAGGAGAGAATTTTCCTTCCTAGTGGTAGATTTCCTCTCACTTCCTGTTGTCTTCTTGCGTTTGCAAGTAGGAGTCGTTTGTAAGTTGGATGTTTGAAAGTAGGGACCTGCCGTATATACTCTGCAGAAATAGGCCCCTTAGTTGTTGGTGTTGGCACAACACTGTAAGCACTCACAGTTACTCTTGGTTGGTGCTGGAACGCCCTGCTGTCAACTATTATATCAGGAATTTTAATTACATATAATTGTTGAACAGTGGTAGTAAAAATTGGGCCTTTGATGGTGGTGCTGGTGCCACAACACTGTAAGCCCTGACAGTTACTCTTGGTGGGTGCAGCAATGGGCCCTGCTGTGAATTATTAGATCAAGAATTGTAATTACATGCCCCTGTTGAACAGGGGCTGAAAAATTGGGCCTTAGGCACTGGTGGCACAACACTGCAACCCTTCACAGATACTGTACTTGGAGCACAGCAATGAGCCCTGTTGCAAAGTATTGCTTCAAAAATTGTAATGACACGCCCCTGTTAAACAGGGGCTGAAAAATTGGGCCTTAGGCACTGGTGGCACAACACTGCAACTCCTCACAGATACTGTAATTGGAGCACAGCAATGAGCCCTGTTGCAAAGTATTGCTTCAAAAATTGTAATTACACGCCCCTGTTAAACAGGGGCTGAAAAATTGGGCGTTAGGCACTGGTGGCGGCACCCATAAACAAAAATGATCTTCCAAGCTATCATCATCAATCGTATCATTGAGGACTCGGAGGAGGAGGATAGCCAGTCAACATAACAGCACAGGCACTCAGCATCAGCATCAGTCTTGAAGGGATGTGACATTTTAAAATCAATTAGTCTGTTATATCAGCATCAGGTGTGTGGTAGCTGGTGGTGATCCAAGACTGGTTCATCTTGATGAAAGTCAGTCGATCAACCGAGTCGGTGGACAGGCGCACCCTGTGATCCGTGACAAATCCTCCAGCAGCACTGAATGTGCGTTCCGAAAGAACGCTGGATGCAGGACAGGCCAGTAGCTCAATTGCATACTGTGCAAGCTCTGGCCAGTGATCCATCCTCAAGACCCAGTAAGCCAGAGGATTTTCGGTGGGGAAGGTGTCCAAGTCTGACCTTGCCCCTAGATATTCCTGCACCATGTTTATCAGACGCTGGCGATGGTTGCTGGAACCGATCATACTTTGGGGCTGCGGACTAAAGAATTGTCTGAACGCATCGGTCAGACGGCCACCTTCCCCACCGCTCCTTCTTTGACTGGCCGAAGCCTCAGCAACTCGTTGTCCAGGACCAGGAGTTTGCAACCTCCCAGTCTCTGGGAACGCGTTGCACAGACCTTTCTGCAAGGCCTCCCGGAGTTGTCTCATCCTCTGCTCCCTCTGCGACGGTAACATAAGGTCCGCAACCTTACCCTTGTACCGTGGATCAAGGAGAGTGGCCAGCCAGTAATGGTCCCTCTCCTTGATCCGAAGAATACGAGGATCCTTCCGCAGACTTTGCAGGATCAGGGAGGCCATGCAGCGTAGGTTTGCTGAGGCATTCGCTCCGGAGTCCTCTGGGTCACTAAGGACGACATGATCCGCAGCCACCTCCTCCCAGCCACGTACAAGTCCACTGGTTTCTTGGGACTGTAAATCATCCCTAAAAGACTGCTGCTGATGATGCTGAGTGCCAGCCTCCACCTCCATGCTGACACAATCCTCCTCCTCCTCCTCCTCCTCCTCCTCCTCCTCCTCCTCTTCCTGTGCGATGGGTGGGACAGAAGGAACACTGTCTGGGTAAAGGGGGCCTTGAGAGGCAAGGAAGTCCTCCTCTTCCTGCCTCTGTTCTGCCTCAAGTGCCCTGTCCATTATTCCACGCAGCGTGTGCTCCAACAGGTGGACAAGAGGTACAGTGTCACTGATGCATGCACTGTCACTGCTCACCATCCTCGTGGCCTCCTCAAATGGTGCCAGGACAGTGCATGCATCCCTGATCATGCCCCACTGGCGTGGAGAAAAAAAACCAAGCTCCCCTGACCCTGTCCTGGTGCCGTAGTCGCACAGGTACTCATTGATGGCCCTCTGCTGCGTGTGCAGCCGCTGCAGCATGGCCAACGTTGAGTTCCACCTGGTGGGCATGTCACATATAAGGCGGTTCTTGGGCAGGTTCAACTCCTTTTGCAGCTCAGCCAGGCGAGCACTGGCATTATAAGATCTGCGGAAATGCACACAGACTTTCCTGGCCTGCCTCAGGACATCCTGTAAGCCCGGGTACCTGCCCAAGAAGCGCTGCACCACCAGGTTAAGGACGTGAGCCACACAGGGCACATGGGTCAGTTGTCCCTGTCGGAGGGCGGAGAGGAGGTTGGTGCCATTGTCGCAAACCACCATTCCTGGCTTAAGCTGGCGTGGCGTCAACCACCTCTCGGCCTGGCCCTGCAGAGCAGACAGGACCTCTGCCCCAGTGTGGCTTCTGTCCCCCAAACACACCAGCGCAAGCACGGCATGGCATCTTTTTGCCTGCGTACTTGCGTAGCCCCGTGAACGGCTACGGAGCACCGCTGGTTCATAGGACAAACCACAGGAAGAGGCCATGGAGGAAGAAGAAGAGGAGGGGGTGGAGGAGAGAGGTGTGTCACAACCAGTAGTAGCATTTTGGAGGCGTGGCGGTGGGACAACCTCCAACACTACTGCACCTTGTCCTGAATCCTTCCCAGCTGCCAAAAGAGTGACCCAATGGGCCGTGAAAGAAAGGTAACGTCCCTGTCCATGCCTGCTGGACCATGAGTCAGCGGTAATATGCACCTTACCGCTGACCGCCCTGTCCAGCGAGGCCAAGACATTGCCTTCCACATGCCGGTAGAGAGCCGGAATAGCCTTCCGTGAGAAAAAGTGGCGTTTGGGAACCTGCCACTGAGGAACCGCACATTGCACAAACTCACGGAAGGGGGCCGAGTCTACCAACTGAAAAGGCAGCAGTTGAAGCGCTAGCAATTTAGCCAAGCTAGCATTCAACCGCTGGGCATGTGGATGGCTGGGAGTGAACTTCTTTCGACGGTCCAGCAGCTGGGGCAGGGAAATTTGCCTGCTAGAATCGGACGTCGGTGTACTGCTAGCAGAGTGGGCGCAAGTACTTGGCTGTGACACACCTAATTCTACACCTTCATTCCTCTCAGTGCATGTTTCAGAGAGGACTGAAGTTATAGTGGGGTTGGAGATCCCAGCTGATGCGGTGCAAGGAGAGGTCCGCTTTGTTCTTTGGTGTGGGTCTTTGAGGTAGGCTTGCCAACGAGCTGCATGGCAGGTCAACATATGTCTGGTCAGGCATGTGGTACCCAAGCGGCTGATGTTTTGGCCACGCGATATACGCTTGAGACATATGTTGCAAACAGCAGCTGTGCGATCTGATGCACTAGCCTCAAAAAAGGCCCACACCAAAGAACTTTTTGAATGACGGGCAGAGGCAGCGCCCTGCACAGGCGGAGCTCTGCGGTGTGATTCCGTCGGTGTACTGCCCTTACGCTGGCCACCAAAGGGCATCCTGCCTCGTTGGAGATGTGCCTCCTCCTCATCCTCCTCCTCCTCCTCTCTCCTATTAGGCACCCACGTGGAGTCATTGACCTCATCATCCCCTCCCTCCTCATCACTGGAGCCAATCTGGCAGTATGCTGCAGCTGCTGGAACATGACTGCCAGATTGGTGTCCTTCTTGAGCATCCCCTCTGTCTGCTCTCACGCTACTGCCTTCCTCTAGCTGGGTTTCATCATCAGACCCTTCGAAACGCTGGGCATCCTCCTGGAGCATGTACCCAACACTGTGCTGAAACAGTTCGGGGGACTCCTCAGGAGGAGGACATGGTGGGTCTAGGGAAGGAGTGACTGATGATTTGTCTGACATTGATACCAGGGAAGACAACGCTTTGGCAGCTGCTTTTCCAGTACCCTGAGCCTGGGTGAGAGAGGATGAGGAGGAGGAAGAGGGCTTGGTCATCCACTCTACCAAGTCTTCGGCATGATGTGGCTCAACATGTCCAGCTGCCGAAAAGAAGGACAAGCGTGTCCCATGGCCATGTGCTGATGACAATGCACCGCGTCCACGACCAGCACTGTTGCCCCCAGACACAGAGCCTGCTTGCCCTCTTTTATTGCCTCCTGACTGTCTGCCTCTCCTTGTTTGCCTTCCAGACATTCTAATAGATGGCCTGCAGGGAGATGGGAAAAAAGCAATAAGGGCTACCTTCAGGTGTCCTTCTCTGTCCCTTGAAACAAGGACTTTCACAGTGAAAGAAACTGACACTGTCCCTACCTAGAGTTTTCTGTCCCTAGAATAAATGTTTTTTTTAATCACAATATAGCACAAGGACAATTCACTCAATGTCTCTCCAGGTCCCTGGAAACAAGGACTTGCAGAGTGAAAGAAACTGACACTGTCCCTACCTAGAGTTTTCTGTCCCTAGAATAAATGTTTTTTTTAAGCACAATATAGCACAAGGAAAATTAACTCACTGTCCTTACAGGTCCCTGGAAACAAGGACTTGCAGAGTGAAAAAAAAAAAACACTCTCCCTACCTACAGTTTTCTGTCCCTAGAAAAAATGTTTTTTTTAAGCACAATATAGCACAAGGACAATTAACTCACTGTCCTTACAGGTCCCTGGAAACAAGGACTTGCAGAGTGAAAGAAAAAAAACACTCTCCCTACCTACAGTTTTCTGTCCCTAGAAAAAATGTTTTTTTTAATCACAATATAGCACAAGGAAAATTAACTCACTGTCCTTACAGGTCCCTGGAAACAAGGACTTGCAGAGTGAAAGAAAAAAAACACTCTCCCTACCTACAGTTTTCTGTCCCTAGAATAAATGTTTTTTTTAATCACAATATAGCACAAGGAAAATTAACTCACTGTCCTTACAGGTCCCTGGAAACAAGGACTTGCAGAGTGAAAGAAACTGACACTGTCCCTACCTAGAGTTTTCTGTCCCTAGAATAAATGTTTTTTTTAAGCACAATATAGCACAAGGACAATTAACTCACTGTCCTTACAGGTCCCTGGAAACAAGGACTTGCAGAGTGAAAGAAAAAAAACACTCTCCCTACCTACAGTTTTCTGTCCCTAGAAAAAATGTTTTTTTTAATCACAATATAGCACAAGGAAAATTAACTCACTGTCCTTACAGGTCCCTGGAAACAAGGACTTGCAGAGTGAAAGAAACTGACACTGTCCCTACCTAGAGTTTTCTGTCCCTAGAAAAAATGTTTTTTTTAATCACAATATAGCACAAGGACAATTAACTCACTGTCCTTACAGGTCCCTGGAAACAAGGACTTGCAGAGTGAAAGAAAAAAAACACTCTCCCTACCTACAGTTTTCTGTCCCTAGAAAAAATGTTTTTTTTAATCACAATATAGCACAAGGAAAATTAACTCACTGTCCTTACAGGTCCCTGGAAACAAGGACTTGCAGAGTGAAAGAAACTGACACTGTCCCTACCTAGAGTTTTCTGTCCCTAGAATAAATGTTTTTTTTAATCACAATATAGCACAAGGAAAATTAACTCACTGTCCTTACAGGTCCCTGGAAACAAGGACTTGCAGAGTGAAAGAAACTGACACTGTCCCTACCTAGAGTTTTCTGTCCCTAGAATAAATGTTTTTTTTAAGCACAATATAGCACAAGGACAATTAACTCACTGTCCTTACAGGTCCCTGGAAACAAGGACTTGCAGAGTGAAAGAAAAAAAACACTCTCCCTACCTACAGTTTTCTGTCCCTAGAAAAAATGTTTTTTTTAAGCACAATATAGCACAAGGACAATTAACTCACTGTCCTTACAGGTCCCTGGAAACAAGGACTTGCAGAGTGAAAGAAAAAAAACACTCTCCCTACCTACAGTTTTCTGTCCCTAGAAAAAATGTTTTTTTTAATCACAATATAGCACAAGGAAAATTAACTCACTGTCCTTACAGGTCCCTGGAAACAAGGACTTGCAGAGTGAAAGAAACTGACACTGTCCCTACCTAGAGTTTTCTGTCCCTAGAATAAATGTTTTTTTTAAGCACAATATAGCACAAGGACAATTAACTCACTGTCCTTACAGGTCCCTGGAAACAAGGACTTGCAGAGTGAAAGAAACTGACACTGTCCCTACCTAGAGTTTTCTGTCCCTAGAATAAATGTTTTTTTTAAGCACAATATAGCACAAGGAAAATTAACTCACTGTCCTTACAGGTCCCTGGAAACAAGGACTTGCAGAGTGAAAGAAACTGACACTGTCCCTACCTAGAGTTTTCTGTCCCTAGAATAAATGTTTTTTTTAAGCACAATATAGCACAAGGACAATTAACTCACTGTCCTTACAGGTCCCTGGAAACAAGGACTTGCAGAGTGAAAGAAACTGACACTGTCCCTACCTAGAGTTTTCTGTCCCTAGAATAAATGTTTTTTTTAAGCACAATATAGCACAAGGAAAATTAACTCACTGTCCTTACAGGTCCCTGGAAACAAGGACTTGCAGAGTGAAAGAAACTGACACTGTCCCTACCTAGAGTTTTCTGTCCCTAGAATAAATGTTTTTTTTAAGCACAATATAGCACAAGGACAATTAACTCACTGTCCTTACAGGTCCCTGGAAACAAGGACTTGCAGAGTGAAAGAAACTGACACTGTCCCTACCTAGAGTTTTCTGTCCCTAGAATAAACGTTTTTTTTAAGCACAATATAGCACAAGGAAAATTAACTCACTGTCCTTACAGGTCCCTGGAAACAAGGACTTGCAGAGTGAAAGAAACTGACACTGTCCCTACCTAGAGTTTTCTGTCCCTAGAATAAATGTTTTTTTTAAGCACAATATAGCACAAGGACAATTAACTCACTGTCCTTACAGGTCCCTGGAAACAAGGACTTGCAGAGTGAAAGAAACTGACACTGTCCCTACCTAGAGTTTTCTGTCCCTAGAATAAATGTTTTTTTTAAGCACAATATAGCACAAGGAAAATTAACTCACTGTCCTTACAGGTCCCTGGAAACAAGGACTTGCAGAGTGAAAGAAACTGACACTGTCCCTACCTAGAGTTTTCTGTCCCTAGAATAAATGTTTTTTTTAAGCACAATATAGCACAAGGACAATTAACTCACTGTCCTTACAGGTCCCTGGAAACAAGGACTTGCAGAGTGAAAAAAAAAAAACACTCTCCCTACCTAGAGTTTTCTGTCCCTAGAAAAAATGTTTTTTTTAAGCACAATATAGCACAAGGACAATTAACTCACTGTCCTTACAGGTCCCTGGAAACAAGGACTTGCAGAGTGAAAGAAAAAAAACACTCTCCCTACCTACAGTTTTCTGTCCCTAGAAAAAATGTTTTTTTTAATCACAATATAGCACAAGGAAAATTAACTCACTGTCCTTACAGGTCCCTGCAAACAAGGACTTGCAGAGTGAAAGAAAAAAAACACTCTCCCTACCTACAGTTTTCTGTCCCTAGAAAAAATGTTTTTTTTAATCACAATATAGCACAAGGAAAATTAACTCACTGTCCTTACAGGTCCCTGGAAACAAGGACTTGCAGAGTGAAAGAAACTGACACTGTCCCTACCTAGAGTTTTCTGTCCCTAGAATAAATGTTTTTTTTAAGCACAATATAGCACAAGGACAATTAACTCACTGTCCTTACAGGTCCCTGGAAACAAGGACTTGCAGAGTGAAAGAAAAAAAACACTCTCCCTACCTACAGTTTTCTGTCCCTAGAAAAAATGTTTTTTTTAAGCACAATATAGCACAAGGAAAATTAACTCACTGTCCTTACAGGTCCCTGGAAACAAGGACTTGCAGAGTGAAAGAAAAAAAACACTCTCCCTACCTACAGTTTTCTGTCCCTAGAAAAAATGTTTTTTTTAATCACAATATAGCACAAGGAAAATTAACTCACTGTCCTTACAGGTCCCTGGAAACAAGGACTTGCAGAGTGAAAGAAACTGACACTGTCCCTACCTAGAGTTTTCTGTCCCTAGAATAAATGTTTTTTTTAATCACAATATAGCACAAGGAAAATTAACTCACTGTCCTTACAGGTCCCTGGAAACAAGGACTTGCAGAGTGAAAGAAACTGACACTGTCCCTACCTAGAGTTTTCTGTCCCTAGAATAAATGTTTTTTTTAAGCACAATATAGCACAAGGACAATTAACTCACTGTCCTTACAGGTCCCTGGAAACAAGGACTTGCAGAGTGAAAGAAAAAAAACACTCTCCCTACCTACAGTTTTCTGTCCCTAGAAAAAATGTTTTTTTTAATCACAATATAGCACAAGGAAAATTAACTCACTGTCCTTACAGGTCCCTGGAAACAAGGACTTGCAGAGTGAAAGAAACTGACACTGTCCCTACCTAGAGTTTTCTGTCCCTAGAAAAAATGTTTTTTTTAAGCACAATATAGCACAAGGACAATTAACTCACTGTCCTTACAGGTCCCTGGAAACAAGGACTTGCAGAGTGAAAGAAACTGACACTGTCCCTACCTAGAGTTTTCTGTCCCTAGAATAAATGTTTTTTTTAAGCACACTATAGCAGAAGCACAAAACACACTGACACTCTCCCTACCTATCCTTCTCTTTCCCTAAACTAAAGGAATCCAGGTTAAGCAAGAAAGAAATAACAGTCACTGTCCCTGCCTATGCTACTCTATCCCTGCTCCGGAACACACTACACTAGGCCGCCGTGCTGGCGGCCTTTTATAGTGTGGGGCGTGTACTAAACACCCTCAGCAATAATTGGCCACAGGCATCCTGCCTGTGGCCAATCATTGCTCTCCTCGCTGCCGGCGCTGTGATTGGCCAAGCATGCGGGGTCACAGTGCATGCTTGGCCAATCACAGCGCCTGGATGACACTGCGATGGCGTAGTGCATTGTGGGCCGTTCGCGTCACTCGAATTTGGCGCGAACGGCCCAAATCGTTCGATCTTCGTCGAACGATCGAACAGCCAATGTTCGAGTCGAACGTATGTTCGACTCGAACACGAAGCTCATCCCTACCCAGGAGATTGCCAATCACTTCAAACAGAAGATTGATAGAATTTGCAAGGAAATCTGTACGGTTCAGATACCCTGTATGCTATACACCTCATGCCCACAGGTACAATCTTTACTTCCCTCTTTCAATCCCACCACTATAGACGAGGTTGCTAAATTACTTGCTAATGTCCATCCTACCACCAGCACTCTGGATCCTATTCCCTCGCAAATGCTACGTTCACCCTCTGGCTCTATTCTACGCTCTATAACCCACATCTTCAATCTCTCCCTCTCTTCTGGCATCTTCCCTAACTCTTTGAAACATGCACTAGTCAGCCCCTTACTTAAAAAGCCCTCTTTGGACCCATCCAATCTTGACAACCTGCTCCCTATCTCCTTGCTCCCCTTTTTATCCAAACTCCTTGAACGTCTAGTCTACAACCGATTGAGCGTCCACCTTGCTAAAAATAACCTTCTTGATCCCCTTCAGTCTGGATTTCGTCCTCAACATTCCACAGAAACTGCCCTCCTAAAATTAACAAATGATATACTAACGGCCAAAACTAAGGGACACTATACCGTACTCCTACTCCTGGACCTCTCTGCTGCCTTCGATACGGTTGACCACCCCCTCCTCCTCAAAAAACTCCATGCCTTTGGTCTCCGGGACTGTACTCTTCGCTGGTTCTCTACCTACGTATCCAACCGCACCTTTAGCGTTACTTACAACTCTACTTCCTCCTCTCCCCTTCCTTTCTCAATTGGGGTCCCCCAAGGTTCTGTTCTTGGACCTCTCCTATTTTCAATCTACACCTCCTTCCTGGGTCAGCTGATAGCCTCCCACGGCTTCCAATACCACCTCTATGCTGACGACACTCAAATCTATTTCTCTGCCCCTCAACTCACTCCTTCATTCTCCTCACGTATCTCTAATTTACTATCAGATATATCAGTTTGGATGTCACACCACTTCCTCAAATTTAATCTATCCAAAACTGAACTGGTAATTTTTCCTCCCCCTCGTGCCTCCTCCCCCGATCTCTCTGTTAAAATTGATGGCACAACTATCAACCCATCCCCACACGCCAAGGTCCTAGGAATAGTTCTGGACTCTGAACTCTCCTTTAATCCTCACATCCAATCACTGTCCAAATCTTGCCGCATCAACCTCTGCAACATCTCCAAAATACGCCCCTTTTTATCCAAAGACACAACAAAGCTCCTTATCCACTCCCTGGTCATTTCTCGCCTCGATTACTGCAACTCCCTCCTCATTGGCTTACCTCGGAAAACTTTAACCCCCCTTCAGTCCATCATGAATGCTGCTGCCAGACTCATCCACCTTACCAACCGCTCTGTGTCTCCTTCTCCTCTCTGTCAATCCCTCCATTGGCTTCCGCTCACCCAACAAATTAAATTCAAAATACTAACGACCACCTACAAAGCCATCCACAACACTGCCCCCAGATACATCACTGACCTAGTCTCAAAATACCAACCTAATCGTTCTCTTCGTTCTTCTCAAGACCTCCTGCTCTCTAGCTTGCTCATCACCTCCTCCCATGCTCGTCTTCAGGACTTTTCCAGAGCCTCTCCAATGATATGGAACTCCTTACCCCAATCTGTCCGTCTATCTCCTTCTCTATTAGCTTTTAGAGGATCCCTAAAAACCCTCCTCTTCAGAGAAACCTATCCCACCCACACCTAACAACTATATTTCCATTCTGTCCACCTGATCATCCCCCACAGCTAATACCCTTTGTTTCACGTGACCCTCCCTTCTAGACTGTAAGCTCTAATGAGCAGGGCCCTCTGATCCCTCTGTATTGAATTGTATTGTGATTGTACTGTCTTACCTGATGTTGTAAAGCGCTGCGCAAACTGTTGGCGCTATATAAATCCTGTATAATAATAATAATAATATACAGGACATTATAAAGAGAGATTTATCAATAGATTTGACAGTAATGCCTTGCAAAATGCTCATGAAGTGCAAGTGCTGCAATGAAGCAAAAGAGTCACATGCTCCCCTTCCACAGGCATCTCAAAAAAATACTGCACACCCCCTGCAGCTCATACACAGTGACGTATGTGGTCCAATGAAAACTCCCACGTCGGGTGGTAACAGATATTTACTGACTTTTACTGATGATTATTCCAGGTACACAACTACCTATTTGATGAAACACAAGAATGAAACATCAGAGAGATTTCAAGAATTTGTTGCCATGTCTAGCAACAAATTCCAATGGAAACCATGAATATTATGCAAGACAATGGGGGGAATACACTCTTATATAATAGACCAGGTGTATTTTGTCAGATGCCAACCTACCTTACAAGTAATGGGGAGAAGCAGCCATGACTGCAACCTACCTACAGAACAGACTACACTCAAGAGCCTTAAAAGTACTCCATTTGAAATGTGGCATGGATCAAAGCCTATCATAGGGCACATCAGAGTGTCTGGATGTAAAGCATATGCCTATATTCCAAGTGAAAAGTGATCCAAGCTGGAGAACAGAGCCATAGAGGGCATTCTAGTAGGCTACAGTGAGCAAACTAAGGGTTACAGAATTCTACACCAAAAGACTGACAAAGGGACAATAAGCCATAGTGTTTATTTTGATGAGAGCCCATCATCAGAAACACCAATCCCTGAAAACTGTGAAATGAATATACCCAGCAAACCAGAAGGAAAGGTTGATCAAAGGGAACCCTTGAAGGAGTCAGAACAAGAGGTGGAACTCACAATGCCTAAACAAGGTTCCCCACCAGATCTTGCTGAACTGCCTGAAATCAGAATATCCACTCAGACTACAATGGGGATACCACCCCGCAAAGTGTCATACACTGTCAAAACGCACAGCAAACTTGAACAAACTGGGAAGACATAGAAAAACTGCCAAAACTTGAAGTCAGTAAATGGAGAAAGGCAGCAGAAGAAGAATTAAAGTCACTATAAGAAAATTAATTTTGGGCGCTTACAGAGTTCCCTCCCAAACCCAAAACTATAGGAAGTAAGTGGACTTTCAAAGTAAAGTCAGATGCAGAAGAGAATATCCACAAATACAAAACCAGACTAGTTGCCAAGGGTTACTCCCAGAAATTCGGGGAAGATTACGATGAAACATTCGCTCCCATCGTAAAACACTCCACCATCAGAGCACTTCTTATCATTGCAGCCGGGAAGGGCATGCAAGTTAAACACCTAGACGTTAAAACTGCTTTCCTATATGAAGACATTAAGGAAGATCTCTACATGGAGAAACCGCCAAGGTTTGAGCAAGGAGACAACCTTGTATGTAAACTTCAGAAGACCATCTACGATCTTAAGCAATCTGCATGGAAGCAGATTCCTGTCTCTACTCCAAGAATCAAAAAGACAGATGGGTATTATCTATGTCGATGACATTATAACTTGTTTTGAACAAGAAGGGGATAACTATCAGATAGTTCACAAGCTGAAAGAAAATTTTGAAATCAAAGAGCCAGGGAACATTAGCTACTATCTGGGAATCTAAATAGAGAGAGAAGAAGAAGTTACCTTCTCAACCAATCTCAGAAAATCTTGCAACAATTCCATATGCAAGATGCAAAGGAAGTGAAAACTCCTATAGAACCAGGCTATCTAAAGAGCAATGAAGCGGAAAACGTGCTACTCAACGATGACATGTATAGCAGAGCAGTCGGTGGGCTGCTACTGTGACAAGACCAGACATGGCCACAGCAGTGGGCATACTATGCAGGAAAGTTTCAGCTCCTTGTCAGCATGACTGGAACACAGTAAAAAGAGTGATGCAATACCTCAAAGGAACAAAGTGCATTTATCTTCCAGTATGGGGAAGGAACCATAAGTTGGTCTAGTTGAAAGCAAGCAACTGTCGCTCTATCTTCAACTGAAGGCAGAGTACATGGCAGCAACACACGCATGTGAAGAAGCAATATGGATTTTTTTTAACTTTTTATGGACATTGGGATAGACATTTCAAAACCTATTTCCATTATGGACAACCAGGGATGTATAAAGTTTACGCAATCAGAAAGGGTCAATCCTAGGACCAAACACATCAATGTCAAGTATCACCTACTGAGGTACAATCAAGAGCAAGGTGTTATTGACATTTAATACTGCCCATCAGAGGAGATGACTGCTGATGCACTCACCAAGTCTTTGTTGAAGGAATGTCATAGTTATTTCAAGAAGAAGCTGAATATAATTTGACAAAGCACATGCTGTTGAGAAGGGATGTTGGAGGAACAACAGATGGTTGCTAATAAACTGACAATATTGTATGCATAACATCTATCTATCCAGCAGGTGGCACTATAGTTTTATAGTGTATAGTGAATGTATTCTATGATATAACAGGATGTATTGTCTATCTATGTTCAGTGCCCTTGTTTGTGGTTAGTTCCTGTTTATGTTTCTCATGCTGTAAAGATATGCATTGGTATTTCTCCATAAAAGCAAAGCTACTGCTGCAAACAAGAAGCTTCCAGCGCATGATTTCAATACTCAGCTAACAGCACATTCCTCTAAGGCACATATGTCAAACACAAGGCCTGCGGGTCGAATGTGACCCCCCAGGCCATTTCATGTGGCCCTCAACACCTCTTCTGCAGCTGCGGCACTCCCCTTGTCTTCACCCCCACCTTGTCTCAGCAGTCAGCAACAGAGACGAGGACAGAACTCCTTTTCCAGATCTTGTGCTTCTTCATACAGCCTCGGTGAGGTTCATCTCTGCCCCTGTCTTAGCTGTGGGCAGCAATGATGAGGACAGAGCTCCTCCTAGAGATCCTGTACCTTTCTGTGCAGCCGCAGCTCCCCTTAGTCTCTGCCCCCCCCCACACACAGTGTTAGTATTCAACTGTCTCCAGCAGCTGACTCCAGCCATCCTCTGGCCTTTTCTTCAGACCCTGCACTTTTTGCTTCCCAGCTCCACCCCCATCTTCTTTCTGGCAGCAGCACAAGGTAAGGGGGGTGCATTGTGATTTAAGGGATGGTGGGGGGACTCTTGACTTCTGATGGTTGGGGGGCTCTTGACAGCTGATGTAATGAGGGGGGGTGCTCTGGACATCTAGTCCTACAGATACAACCGGCCAAATGAGGGCAACCATAATGCTGCTACGGCACATGATGAAATTGAGTTTGACATCCCTGCTCTAGGGGAATGATTATTTTTACAGAATGGAAGAAAGATGGACACCAGACACTTTAAAATTTAAATTGAACAGCTTTATTTCACTAGTGCATAGTGGATAGGAAGGGGGGTGGAGGAAGCACAAGATACCTGAAGGTTTCCCACACAGAAAACAGTCTCTGGTCTTCTGCACATCTTTCTATACTCTCCGAGTCCCTCCATTACAGGGCTATCCTGACTGGACCCTTATAATTAGGACATGGTCCCTTAACAACTGAAGTTCAGTGGTATCATCATCTTTATATTTCAAGTGTATACTTCCTTATCAACCAGTCCCCCACCAATTTTCTTGAGGGGTAAGGGAAGAGGGCATTACTTACAACCAGCTTTTTTAGGGTTTCCTCCCAAGAAGTAAAATTCCTGCAGCAATTCAATCCATAGGCTCAAAGAACTGGGAAAACGATAGTTCTCATACTGGCATCTTCACAGGGCAGATGCCCTGTAGGAAAGATCATGTGCTAGAAAGTCTTTCAAACACTAAACATGCATAACACAAAATGTCACCAAGTGGTAAAATGGTACACTCCAGGCTTAGAGAACACTAACCGACACATACAGCTCTCTGGTTTCTATTGAATAACAAAAAGTCAAAAGGGGAATTTAGAAAAATGTCACATGTCGATAGATGGACAGATAGATAGAGGTGTAGTGTTTATAACCAGGAATTCTTTAATGGTTCATAAGCAACTAGGTCAAACACCATCTTCGATTCCATACCAAATGTTCAAGAAAAGATAGGAGGAGAAATCTCTCAGTACCAGTTAGGCAGGTATCAACCTCCCTGGTGGTAATCCCGAGTCTGGCTCGGGGTGAGTTTTCCATGCTAAGAGCGGTAACCCTGAGCCAGACTCGGGATTGCATTGCAGGATACAGGGAAGTTACTTACCTTGTTCCCTGGCTGTCTCCTCGCTTGATCCACACTGCCGAGTGCCGAGCTCCATTTCCTGCGACGTTGCGACGCACGGGAACGGAGTTCGGCGCCAAATTCAAAAAGTGAAAAACACAGTATAGATAAAGTATACTGTAATCTTACTGATTACAGTACTGTATCAAATAATTACACATCCATTTGTCCCTAGTGGTCTGTCCAGTGCCCTGCATGCACTTTTATATTATAAAAACTGTTCTTTCTGCCTGGAAACTGGAGATTGTCCATAGCAACCAAAAAGTGTCCCTTTATGTCAAAAGTGGTTTAGACAGCTAGAAAACAGTGATAATAAATTAGAATCACTTGCAGAATTGAGCGATAGCGATTTTGTGGGGAAATTCATCATCAAACACTAAATCTAATGACAGCAACAATTCTGCAACTGAGCAAATTTCAGTGTTTTTGATTTGATTACATTATTGAATAATTTTTATTATAATTACATTACTATTTGTTATAATTATTTATAGTTATTTATTATATTATAATTTATGATTTTGTGTTTTAAACTTTATCATACCCGGGATGTCTACTAGACTCTTGTTTGGTCAGGTTTAAGTAAGTACTGTATTGGCGTATAACACTCACTTTTTTACCCTGAAAATAGAGGGTAAACTGTGCTTGCGTGTTATACGCAGGGGGTTGTGTAAAGTTTTTTTTTGCTGAAACGTCCCTCTTAAAGTTAGGGTGCGTGTTATACGCCTGTGCGTGTTATACGCCGATAAATACGGTAATTACTAAGAATTGCAGGCCTACAATACATAACACCAAATTTCCATGCAAAATAATTGTACCGCTTTTGGTACATAATTCCAGACAGAATCATACCGCCAGGGAGGTTAAGGGAGCTCTCTGCCCAGCAGCACTTAGAAATTACAAATCAGAAGCATGGTCAGGGCATCATCTTCCCCATCTTACCTGTCCAGAAATTTAAAAGTATCTTATTTATAGTGGGAGAAGATATCAGTATTTTTTTTCCTCACCTCCTGTTTATTTGACAACAACCAAGAAATGGGGTTTGCAGTTGTCAGTGGAGAAGAAAGCATCAAGCAACAATAAAAACATTATCAGGAGTTTAATCGTTTCTCATGTTATTAAATTGTAGTTTTATATTTGTGCCACTGTTTAAGAGATTTACTATCACTTCTGTCCTAAAACAAAGCAAAGGGACTCACCCTAATTGGGAACAAATATAGAAAAACAAAACTTAAAGGTTAACTTCACCTTTTAGATCATGTTACATCCTACATCCATATTTAGAATGTACCATGGTTGTAAGTAAATCACCAGAGATGTTATGCTGAAATCCAAATCTTTTGGCAGTTCAAATCTGAAAGAGAACTGACACTGGAACATAGAGCAGATCAGTCTGTGTGGGGAAAGGAACACACAATAAAGATAATACTTGAGTATTGCCGGACACTATATGCATGCCATTATGCATAACAATAAATTTGCATCTGTATTCAGTGGAGGAAAGTTGGAGACGTTGGCCAGAGAGCTTAGGCTCCTTTTCCAAATTTTAAGCCTCAAAAAAGACTCCATTACTATGCCCATTCAGCGACATGTTCTCTTGTAAGACCAACCCCCCAATTCACTAATACTGACCTCCCCATTCTCCCCTGCCAATCTGTTCTTTTTCCAGAGTCCAAATCCTGTGTAAGCTACATGGCAAACTGTGTTTATGTCTACAAAAGATTAGTGTCTTCCTCCTCTAAATCTCCTGCAATTGGCTGCTCAGGACTTGTCACTGTATTCGGGGAGGAGATCAGATGTTCTCCCATTCCTGGAAGAACTTAGTAGCTGGGGAGCTGTTCTTTGAAGAAAACCTGTCACTTTTCCCTGAATTTTAATTTCCAGTTCTGACTTGAGTGACTATTGAAAAAATTTAATAAAGTTTGCTGTGTGCATTTTATGCTTCAGTAGCATCTTGTTATCACATTAAGTTAGGTTTACACTTTACTTATTTTTGAAAGGTGCTTAGCCAAATATGCAGGGAAATAAATTCCTCTACGGAGATTTGATTTGTGTCCAGCTCACCTCAATGCTGATTAAAATACTTACAATATAGTGTCTGCTTACTGGACCGTATGATTGTAAGTCTTTGGTATCATTCCAGATGTCCATATCATCATAATTGCCAAATTATTCCTGGCAGATATTGCCTGGTGCCTTCATGAGAAGTAGCATTAAGGTTCACGTTGTCTCATGTTAAGTGTTTTGCCTAAAAAAACATTATGCTATTTTCTTAGTATATCCACTACAGGGCTGCCTGTTTCCTGGAGTGTTGAATTGGAACTCCAGCAAGAACCTTTAAAAAAAAATTTCTAGAGTACTCCTTTTTTGGTGTCAACCATAACATTTTAGAGATCCCCCAGTTTTATGTCCCCATGACAATGTTCACCACGACAAGGGTGACAAACAATGGATTCCTCAATGGGGATACGGAACCCAACAGAGGTTTTGTCTGGTGTTCTTCTTTAGCTAACACAGTCTGACAATTCAATAAGAGCTTACAGTGCTCCAAATCAAAATGGCTGTCAGTATGGCTTATTAGTGACTTTTCCTGGCAAAGAAAAAAGCTGGCAGGAAATAAATTTTTTGCAAAGATGATGATGACCTTACAGGATGGTCTGATTTTTTTTTTTTTAAATCCTTACAAATATATAAACACATTTAAATACATAGATTGCAAATATAAATGTATATCTACGTATAACTTGACTACAAAGTGGAATTTGTGCTTGTAGTATTCACTGCACGCTGATTAGTACTTAAAGCAAACATTTCTTTTCTGTGTACAGGGCTAAAGTAACATCAATAGATCAATAGATAAACTTGTATACAACCAGCTAGCCCGTACATGGATCAAGATTCGGCCAATCCCTGCTGAATCTGTTGAATTTTCGATGTATAGCTGGCTTAAGTTGGGAGATCTCTCTCTGCTGTGGCTTTCCTCGGCACTACAAGAGCAGTCTGCAGTCTTTTTCCTGACTATCAATCTAATTTCCATTCAGTCAGAGAATTCTATGTTAGACAATATATTGGATTAAATAGGGGATTAGATTGAATAATGTAGACAAGGTCATACAGCCTTTCCTGACCTCTTCCTAGCCAGAATCAGTTGACCTGTCAATAAAGGCTGTGACATGTGATGACAGGTTAGGTAATGCTGAATGATTAAAAGGAAGTAAGGATCAATTTTAATTTTGTTAAACGATTACTGTTAATAAATGTTTGCTGAAAGAATATACATAAAGCTCACAATTCATTCAGCTATCTAATTTATAGATTTAATCAATACCTAGCCTTCAAAATAGGTTTGCATGGTCTATCGCAATAGCCAGGAAGGGGAACATGTATTAAATGTTTATTTGTAAAAAAAGATTTTGTGTGTATGTTCAGTTTCCCTTGCATCCAACAGTCATGCATGGAAAAATTTGAAACTGTCACATACCTGACCGGAGAGCTCGAATTGAGAAGGGTGGCCTCTCGCACAATTCTTATCCAAGTACTCCTGGATATGGAGACATGGACTCAGGGCAGCCATCAGAAATATTTGGGCCCCTTACACAGCTTTAGGCCTGAACCCCCCCCCTCCCGAGCCTGCTTACCAACATTCCCCAGGGCTTTGCCCACGAGCCATCCCACCAAATCCATACACCGGCCACCTCACCTGTATGTACTCAGCCCCCTCAATCCTGTATATATCGCAGCTCCCCCTCAATCCTGTATATTTTGCAGCCCCCCCTCAATCCTGTATATATGTCAGCCCAACCCCCCCACACTCTTGTATATATGTCAGCCCCATTCACACCTGTATATATGTCAGACCCCCCCACACCTGTGTATATTCCAGCCCCCCTCACACCTGTATATATGTCATCCCCACACACCTGCATATATGTCAGCCCCCCCACACCTGTATATATGCCAGCCCCCACACCTGTATATATGCCAGCCCCCCTCACACCTGTAAGTATGTCAGCCCCCCTCAAACTCCTGTATATATGCCAGCCCCCCTCATACCTGTATATATGTTAGCCCCACCCCCTCCTGTATATATATCTATAGGTCAGCCCCACACATACACAAATCTGTAAACACACAAGTCTCTGGCCCCTCCCTGTACACAAACAGCCCCCCTCCCTTTTCTTCATAGCCCCTACTTGTAAAGGAAATCTTCCTACCTAGTCCCAGCTCCTTTTCACAAAGCTGACATGTTGTTGACACAGAGGAGCACAGTACAGGCAGCTCAAACGAGGGGTGCACATGCACATAGTAGCCAGAGCTGGTAGTAAAGAGCTCGATGTCAATGACACAAAGAGCAGCAGAAGCTGCAAGATCGTTTTCTATAGTGCTCAACACGGCTCCTCTTCACCCATCCTGCCTTCTTCTGGCCTGGGCCGGCCCCTCGGCCCCCGGGGGCCCCTTACAGATGTATTGGCTGTCCCCCCCTGATGGCGGCCCTGCATGGACTACTAGGGCAGCGGAAGGGTACAGGTGCCAGGAAGTTGGATCAGTGAACTTGAGCTTGAAAGTACTGATGGATGTCAGATGAGCTGAAGCATAAAGTCATGTCACAAACCAAGTTTGATAACAACCAGGCAGAGAGGTACAAAATCTCAAACAAAGTCCAGATCAGAGACAGGCAAGGGCTGGCAGCCAAGTACAAAACCAGAAGGGAGAAGCTTATTCAAAAGTCCAGACCAAGGTCAGTACCATGGATGAGCAACAGACATGAACAAGCAAGGGAAAACTAGAGAAGAGTCAGACATAACTGGGTCAAAAAAAGTCAATAAGGCTACAAAAACACATATAACAAGGGAATAAGCTGAAAGATCATCCATCAATGATCCCATGCAGGCTTCAAGTTTAAATACGCTATCAGGCACCAGCATATATGGCAGATGTGCCTGGGGATCCTTGTGTGTGCTGCGTTGCTGGCATTTGTGTGTGCATGCTCATCCTTGCACACTTAGATAAGCTCCTATGGCTGAGAAAATGAGCACAACGTCCCTGCTGGCCGACATGAGGTTCCTGAAAGAAAAATTGGGGTTCATTTACTAAAGATAAATAGACCACAGTTGGTGAATGTGGTGAAATGTAATTGTGAAAAGGATAATCAATCAATTTGCACAATCAAAGAAAATTGAAAAAAAAAACAGCATTTTTGCTTGCACATGTGTAGCACACAGACCCTTTTTTCCTGCTTACCTCCACTCGCAGGTTTAAGGCACACCATGCCACATGCCCATATCCTCCTGGTATAAGAGGTTGAGCTGTGTTCTTGTAATTTTTGGGTCCTGCCGCGAGTTACCCCCTTCCACTGGTTCTCGTCCCTAGAGTGTAGGGAAGAGTCTATCTTTCCTGCTTAAGAAGGCCAATGTCCAGACAGTGTCAACTCCAACAAAAGAGTTTATTTTTCCTTTGCTTGATACCAACAGGGGAGGTTGAAGAGAGAAAGAAGTTGGATAGGGAGGTAGATTCAGGCACACAACACCTATCGTTACATTTTGCCACTCAAGCCTGAGTGGGCTTTGCTCACCCGGATAGTCCCCTCTCACGGTTCTAGCAGCCAGAATGAAGCACGAACGGTTACTTTGATTTCGTCCCCTTCACGGACAAGTTCAGGAGATCCTCTGCCACAGAATCCTTTAATTCCTGAATTATAACTTTGAAACCCCTGTAGATTATTAGAGACCATAGGTGCCAATGGGGCACACTACAGGAGCTATCTTGCAACTCACGAATCCTTCCCTCTGATAGGCAACCAGGCCTTCCTGAGACAGTGACTTCCTTCACTTGTCCTCCAGACAGGTCCCCCCCTGGTTTCCTCTATTTCAGAGCGGGCCACCCTCACTCGGGCTCCCTGGAACTCCAGTGGTTGGTTGTAGACCCAGTCCAAGGTACTGAGCCTACCTGGAACTCTATAGCCTCGGGCTAAAGGTGGCCGAGACTCCTCGACCAGTTCACGCACCCCCCGGCCAGCAAGGCCAAAGGGCGTGACTTCGCCACCAGGGGTCCTCCTTGGAATCCCCCAGGCACACCACCCCAGATCATGGCGTCTGCCCTTTATATACCCTCTCCCGGCATGCACAGCAGGGCAGAACCCACCCACCGCACGGCAGCCGAGAGAGGACACCCAATCCTGCAACGCCACCTGTGGTTCAACCCGAGACCTAGGCAACAGCGCCACCCACAGGTCAAGGGGAACTACACTCCAGGCAACACCACAGCAGAACAGAGTCCAAAGTAACAGAATTAGAGAACCTGAGCCAAACTATTGCTCAGGCTACCCTTAAATTTAAAGCATAGGGACCCAAAATTTTGGGGGTCCACTACACATGATTGGATGATGTGAGTTAGCAGAGCTACAGTTCTTTCACTAATTCACAGTTCATTTACTAATCTCTGGGGAAAATTCCCTTCTAAAGTGCAACTTTCCTTGCAAAGTGAGTGGTCTATTTACCTTTAGTACATGAACCCAATTAGCATAAAATTGCTCTTTCTCCTCTGCATGATATGGTTGAACAGGTCTGAACTGTGGATTTTTTCCTTTCCATAATACATTAGGTGCTTTTTCATATTTTGCTCTGTGTAAGCTGTTCTGTCAGGTAGCAGTAAATGGGGTGACCACAGACACAACATTTTAGAAGGTGTCAGGTTTTGGGCCACATGACTACATCTACTATCACAACAAGGAATGTAGATCAAAGATAAATATAGATCTGTGTGTGGCCACTGGCCACTTATATGCAGTAAGCCTGAACCTGGAAAAAAATACTTATCCCCATACAACACATGATATGACATTTTCCTGTTCTGATTGGCTGCTCTCAGCTGTCCTTCATGTAATCTAAGCTGTCTGCAGAACTTAGTGTGGTCACAGACAAGCAGAGGACTTCTAAGAACTTTCCACATCCGATAAAGCAGAATCTAGACTCGGTTCTAAAAGCTTCTCTTAGTAATACACCTTTTCAGTTAGCCTTCCTTAACCACTTAAGGACCGCCCCATGCAGATATACTGCGGCCCTCCTGTGCAAAATCACGTGCCTGTACGTGATTTTGTGCACGGGGTCTGGGACGCGTGCATGCTGCTGGTGACCTGCTCTCGCTGTGATCGGACACAGCGGGAGCCAATCAGCGAGTTCGCAGGGAGCCAATCAGCGGGTCCTCCGGGACCTGCAGATCGTTCTGAGGAGAGTCAGAATGGCAGACCGCCATTCTGCCAGAGGGGAAAAATGGAGATCTTGTGTTAAGCAGAAACACCGATCTCTGTTTTTCTTTAGTCAAAGCATCCCCCACAGTTAGGAAACACCCCCTAGGGACACATTTAGCACTTTGATTGCCCCTGATGTTAGCCCATTTCCTGTCAGTGTTATTTGTACAGTGACAGTGCATTTTGTTAAGCACTAATCACTGTATTGGTGTCACTGGTCCCCAAAAAGTGTCACTTAGTGTCAGATTTGTCCACCGCAATGTAGCAGTCCAGCTAAAAATCACTGATCACCGCCATTACTAGTAAAAAATAAAAATTCCATAAATATATATCACATAGTTTGTAGACGCTATAACTTTTGCGCAAACGAATCAATATACGCTTATTGAGATTTTTTTACCGAAAATATGTAGCAGAATACATATTGGCCTAAATTGATGAATAAATGGGATTTTTGTTTTATTATTGGGTATGTTTTATAGCATAAAGAAAAAAAAAATATATATATATATATTTTTTAATTCTCAGTCTTTTTTTGTTTATAGCAAATACCAACAAAAGAAAGCTCTATTTGTGGGAAAAAAAGGAAATCAATTTTATTTAAGTACAGCATCGCAGGACCGCACAATTGTCAGTTAAAGCAACGCAGTGCTGTATCGCAATAAATTGCTGGGTCATGAAGGGGGTAAAATCTTCTGGGGCTGAAGCGGTTAAAGTGGTTGTAGCGGCAGAAGGTTTTTTACCTTATTGCATTACCCCACGCCGGCAGGAGACCCGAGAAGAGGAGGATCGAGGCCACTCCGCACACAGAGGGGGGGAAAGTATAACATGTTTCTTATTGTAATAGAATAAAAAATTAACACTTACAATCACTTTAATTATAGTGAAAGAAACAAATGAAAAAAATATTTTTTTTGTTGTTTTTTTTTTTTGAGGGTGGGGGGGGGGGTCTAAGAGAATAAAAATAATTCATATGGTTAATTTACCTTTAAGACAGAGTTTACCCCTGATGTTAAACAAAAAACTCCTGACGCAGATCTGAATTGACTATTTTGTACTTGCCTGGTGGAGAATGTCAAGCCCTGTGGCCTTTAAGGGACTTTGAGATGTGTGAGACCGAAAAAAATTACCTTAGGGGGATAAATCATTGCTAATACACACAATGAATATTCATTGTATATCATAGCATAAACATAGGATGTGGGTACAGTTGTTGTCTATTTAGTGTTGCTAACCTATGTACTACGAAAATAAATATACGGTAACTTCCTAATTGCAAAAGCAAGCGAAAAATGGGTTTAATTTATCTACTGAGATTAGTAATATCATTTGAACAGACATTTTGCACAGTAGCTTTTGGCCTTTTAAAATGGCTTATTTTTCAGCCAGTTTCAGCACGCACATTTTTGGTGGCAGCGCAAACAGTATATTTTACACTCTTATCACAAAAATGTACTATCCATTTACTGACTATTATTCACCAATTAACGTAAGCCTAATCTTAACAATAATCCTAACCTCCAAGCTTAATTGGTAAGATTGATCTGGTCTGTACGCTAAAATTCAATGAATCCTCAGCCTTAACGTGGTTCCTTACATTAGACCTTTTAGTCTACTGTAAAATAGAACACTTACCGGTACTTTTTTTTGCACGAGACAGGTGTTATTATTAATATTATACAGGATTTATAATAGCGCTAACAGTTTACGCAGCACTTTACAATATAAAAGAGAGACAATACAGTTACAATACAATAAAATACAAGAGGATTAAGAGTGCGCTGACCAGAAGAGCTTACAATCGAATAGGGTAGGGCAGGGGCGTTGCTAGGTGGCAAAAAGACCAGGGGCTTCAGCCCGAGGTCCAAGGCCAGAAGCGGGGGGGATGGGGGTGGGATGGTGTATGTGACGTAGGCTTTTTTTTTGGCTGGCCCGTGACCTACCTGACCTACATACACTGATGGTAGTGACCTACATACACTGATCTACCTGACCTACCTACACTGACGGTAGTGACCTACATATACTGACCTACCTGACCTACATACACTGACAGTAGTGACCTACATACACTGACAGTAGTGACCTACATACACTGACCTACCTGACCTACCTACACTGACGGTAGTGACCTACACTGACCTACATACTCTGACCTACCTGACATATACTGACGGTAGTGACCTATATACACTGACCTACCTACACTGACCTACCTACATTGACAGTAGTGACCTATATACACTGACCTACCTGACATACACTGACCTACCTGACATACACTGACCTACCTATGCTGACCTACCTACACTGACGGTAGTGACCTATATACACTGACCTACCTACACTGACCTACATACACTGACATTTACATACCCATTACACTGTCTGACCTACCTCAGCTCAGCGGTCTCACAGCAGGCACTATAGCAGTCGGTCATTCCATCAGAGGAGGAGCCTGGAGGGGAGGAGAGCCGAAGAGCCTGGAGGAGAGCCGGGGAGGAGAGGAGAGCCACCCGCCCGAGCGCTAAGCGGGGATTTGGCACGGCGGCCGCATTGTAATTCCCGCCTTCTGGAGTTTGCAGAGCCTATGATGGACGTCACACGTCCTGCAGTCGTGGCATTGGACCAGTGTGACGACCATCATAGGTGTTGAGCAGGCTCCAGAAGGCGGGACCCGCTATGGCACTCAGTGAGTCGGCAGGACTCAGCGGCAGGACTAGGCCACACTCGGCCATACTCGGCCACATTCGGCGGCGCTCGGGATCAGATCGGTCTCGGCGCTCACCACTCGGGGCTAACAATGGAGACCTAAATGCCTGAGACTCTGCGCTTTTCAGGGACCCATTCGGGGCTCCAGCCTCCCAAGCCCGGGCCTCCCGATGCCCCTGGGGTAGGGGCAAGTGGCACAGAAGGTTGAAACTGTGGGGAATGAGCTGATGGAATGATAAAAGATTGGTTGGAGGTGTGATAGGCTTCCCTGGTGAGATGACTTTTCAGGGAAGACCTGAAGGCAGCCAGAGTAGGAGATAGCCTGACAAATTGGGGTAGAGAGTTTCAAAGGATAGTTGAGGCTCTGGAGAAGTCCTGGAGATGAGCATGGGAGGAGGAGACGAGAGAGCTTGGGAGCAGGAGGTCTTGAGAGGAGCAGAGAGGACGGTTTGGGTGATATTTGGATACAAGATTGGTGATGTAGCTCAGGGCACAGTTGTGAATGGATTTGTATGTTGTTAGAATTTTAAATTTAGTGTGCTGGGCGATCGGAAGCCAGTGTAGGGATTGGCGGAGAGAGGTGGCAAACACTGAGCAGTTAGTAAGGTGGATAAGTCTGGCAGCAGCATTCATGATAGACTGAAGAGGGGATAGCCTATGGAGAGGTAGGCCTATTAGAAGAGAGTTGCACTAGTCAAGGCTAGAGATAACAAGGGAGTGAATGAGTAGCTTGGTGGTTTCATTAGTTAAAAAGGGGAGAATTTTAGAGATGTTACGGAGGTGGAGTCTACAAGCTTTTGACAACAATTGGATTTGAGGCGGAAAGGACAGGTCCGAGTCTAGGATTACACCTAGTATCCTGGCGTGAGGGGAGGCATTGATGGTTGCATTATTAATTTTGATGGAAAAGTCATGGAAGGGGGCACAGCCAGGAGGGAATATAATCAGCTCTGGCTTTAATTTAGCAGATTTGGATACATATATTTGTGCCTTGCTTTTTATTTGGAATACATAGTGAAAAATGTGAAGAAAATGCAATGTAATTTTTACCAAAGCAGCGTTTATGTATTTTCTGCACCCCCTATATGTACCCCAAAATATAATCAACAAAGGCTGCTGATTAAAATCATATAAGCATCAGTGTGACTTTATGTAATGTAGCAGAATAATAAAACTCAAAGTAAAGTGCTTTATTCCCCTTTCTATGCGGAGGAAGAAAATCAGTTTTCCTAAATTAGTTAGCATAACATTAAGATAACATTAAGTCAGGTTGATGAGGGCACAAATTAGCACGCCGACAAAGTTTTGACAGGTTTGTGATTGCTAAAAACCCAAATGACCTTACGTCATTGACCCACGTGAACATTTTTAATTTTTTTTACATGATTTTTTTTCATGTGGTGTTCTGGATCTGGTCAATAGAGACTTGATCTTACTGAACCCCACGCAATCATCCAGCAATAAATTACTATAACGGTGATGTATTGCTGCACGGAGATACTGGACAGTTGTAACAGCTCTATTCCAGCCTCTGTACTAAATGGAAGGACCATGACATCACTGATGACGTCACTACATTGCCGATGTAAACACAATGTGGAAGCATTGTATTTACATTGATCTGCTACAGGCACTCTTATCAAACCCAAAACTCAATGACATTAAAGCCCCGTACACACGATCGGTTTGACTGATGAAAACCGTCCGATGGATGGTTTTCATTAGACCAACTGATCGTGTATGGTACCCATCGGTCTTTTTTCCATCGGTTGGAAAAAATAGAACTTGTTTTAAAATTTTCCGATGGATAAAAAACCGATGGGAATTTCCGATCGTCTATGGGCAAGTCCATCGGTTAAAAAACCCACGCATGCTCAGACTGAATTAGGAGAGGGGAGCACTCGTTCTGGTAAAACTAGCGTTCCTAATGGAGAGAGCACATTCGTCATTCTGCAAGTTATTGCTTCGTTTAATGCAGCACATGTTTTGTTGCTTTAGAACGGTGTTTAAAATGTCATTTTGGCAGCAGATCTTTCTCATGAGTTCTGACAAACGTATGTCTTTCTTCTTTCTTGTGATCTTAGGAATAATTAGTTTAATTCTTCAAGGCCGAGCTCACAAATTCCCCCTTTTTTTTTTTTTTAGTCTTTAAATTTGTTGTGCATTATTTGGTGTGTCAATTTCTCAGAAGAACTTTTTTTTTTTTTTTGTTTCCTCATGGAGGTTGGTGTTCCTTGTTATTAATTACACATTATATTTATGAAATGTTATTGCTACTTCAAAAAAAAACACATCAGGCATGTATGTTGGCTGAAATCAAATTTCCCTTTATTTCAGAAAAAAAGCAAACAAAAAACGAAGGGCAACTATTCAGAAATTAGCAGAGAATATCAAGTCCTTAGATCCCAAATGCAGACCTGACTATGATGAATAATAAAATCAACAACAGCATGAAATCAGGATCAGCAGCCAAAGACATACATCATCCCAAGCTGTGGTACTCCATCAACCTGCAACTTCTGGATGAGCTGCTCGAGGCCAGGGAATCACCTCCTGCTCTTCCCTGTAGCCTTCCCTCCACGCTTCCCTGCAGTGTTCCTTCCACGGCCCCATCCATGCACCCTTGCAGGCTGGGCCACTGTGGGTGGTGATGTGGCAGGAGGAGGAGGAGAAGGAGGAGAGGGATTGCCCTGATGTGACAGATGGGTGGCCTCAGTCAGCTGCCCCCTCACCCCCATGTGTACGGCCATGTATATGAGGTGCTCACAAAGGGCCCGTTGTCCCGCCTCTATTTGGAGCAACTTATCCGCCAGATAGCTGCTAAACCCCTTCGTAGGGTTGAGGGGGGCCCTCATGATGGCAGCAGCCTCCTGAATCATCTTTAGTGACTCCTCCTCCACTTGTGTCATCCGCCGTTGTTTTGGCGGTCTGACGTGGAGGGGAGCCACTTGGGAGACGGTGCTGCCACTAGGCCTGGGGACCTGCTGAGTCCCACTTGGCCCTGCCTCCTCCTGCCTGCCACACTCCTGACCCTCTTCCTCCTGGCTTGCCTCATCCTGTTTATAAAATAAAATGAAAAATTGTATTATTTGGGGAATCTATCACCCACAATTTGGATATCATTACTGGTGCATATTTTTTTTCGTGGGGGGGGGGGGGATTGATATCATTTATGGGTAATCCAAACAGTTCAACACAATATTACTTAGTGGACAATAATTATCATCAAAAATACTATACCTGGCTGAAGATGCAAAGATCTGGCTCTTCAAGTTCAGGAGGCTCCTCCTCCGCCTCTGCAGGGGTGGAGGGAAGGGTGGAAGGAACGCTGGAGGGAAGGGTGAAAGGAAGGGTTGAGGGAAGGCTGGAAATAGATTCCCTGGCCTCGATCTGGTCATCCAGAAATTGAGGATGTCTGTAGTACCACAGCTTGGGCTTTACTACATCGTCGGCTGCTGCTCCTGATCTCTTTGACTGGCGCACTTCCTTGTATTTTTTTTATAGGAATTACGCAGGTTGTTGATTTTATTATTGATCATAGTGTAGTCTGCATCTGGGATCCATGGCTTCATATCCTCTGCTAATTTGCAAATAGTTGCCCGACGTACATCACTCTTGTGGTACGCAGGGTGTTTCAGTTCCCACAGGTTGCGCTGTTCCTTATATTTTTCAATAAAAGTCAGCATCACCTCCGGCTCACGTAGTTTATGCATCTTTTTGGATCAGCAAGTAAAAAAACAAGGATAAAAAAAAAAAAATAAGATTTGATTCTCCTCAACTTATCACAATATTGCCCTTTACAATCATGAACCATTATAGGCCACTGCAGGCCCGAGTTCCCTTCTTACCTTAGTTCAGTTCGTTGGTTCACTTCCGGTCGTCCTTACTCCGCGCATCGCTAATAACTTCTTTCCCCTTTTTATACCCTGCGCATGCGTGTAACTCCGCCCTCGTCGCCCGCCCATGACGGACTTTTTCTGCATTTCCCCGCCCCTTAACGATCGGCGCACAGTGTGAGACGGCAACATGTCGCAGACACAGGTGGCTTCTTTAGTAGAAATTACCGACGAGGAAAGCCCGGAGGCGGAAACGTCCCGATCCTGTAAAAAAAGATACAAGGCGACTAATATGTATTTTTCTGAGATGGCGGAGATGGTGGACATTCTGCGGAGGAAGGATTACGACGGCAAGCATGGCCCATACGACACCCCTAATCTCCGGAAGTCACAAATTATGGATAAAGTGGTGAAGACTCTCTATAAAAAATATGGGGTCAGGAGATCCAAGGAACAACTCCGTAAAAGGTGGTCAGACCTGAAGCTCAGGGAGCCGGAGCAGTATAGGAAGCTTCTAAAAAGCCTAGAAAAAAGTAAGTTGTTTTTACTGTGTTCTTTCACATTGTAATATGTATTCTTCCATGTTTTGCAACATGTGCTTGGCTTGACTGGTTTCACATTTTAAAATGTCAACTTTTATGTTAAGTGGAGAGTCCACTTATTTGGTAAATGTGTTGTTAAATAAAAAATGCTGCTCTTCCCCCAAACATGTTTGGCACATATCCACGTAAACTACATGTGGGCATGCCTCATTTTACTTCAACGATGTTTATCTACACATTGTTGGCAAGATGATGTGTTGTAAGGAAAATTAGAATGTGAATGAAAGGATAAACTGTATTCTGGGTAAAGGAGATGACACTCCAGCAGTTGTGTACTTTTTTTTGTTCTTGATCAAGATACTATACTCTGGGCCACATGACCAAATTTCTTAACGGTGTCACACACAGGTGGTCCAGTGGATACCTTGGTGGTTATCCAAGTGTATTTGTGAGTGTCCTCCAAAATAACATGTTGCTTTGTTGAGTTTGCAAGATCTCATATGTTCATCTTGAAACTCAGGGCCAAATATCAATTGTACCCCACTTCAAAACAATGAGAATCCATTTTCAGGCCTAAAAACTCTGTGTGCTAAAGGATACATTATTTTTGACATTCCCATAGGGGAGAGGAGACTGGGAGGACACCATGCTCAGGAGACGAAGAACCAAACACCACAGAAACTCCCCGAAGATCACAAAGCAGACCAAGATCAGCAGGTTCAGGAAGCGGAGGGGGAGAAAGCGGAGGTGGAGGAAGGGGAGGTGGAGGAAGGAGAGGTGGAGCTTATCAGCACAACAGGTCAGTGTCTGTCACCACAACTTCAAGGTAAATACAGATGTAGGCCTGCATAGTTTAAACATTTTTTTTTGTTTTTAGGGACTGAACGTGGGGGTGTGTCAGGAAGTCCAAATTCTCCATTCTCGAATGCCAGCGCCAAAATAATCATTCAGGAAATCATGGAATGCAGTAGCGAAATGGACATTATAAGAAAGAGAATGATTGTGATTGAGCAAAAATATAAAAACATGATAGATATTTTGGGGAGAATAGTGTGAACCCCCCCAGTTTTTGTGTTTTGTTATGCGTCCGAAATTTCCTATGGGATTTCCACCAGCCCAAAAGTGATGATGCACACACTGACTCAACATGTGCTATCTGCCGTCACAGGATATCTATGTCCCTGTTTTGGGGGTGCAACCTCTTCCTCCCTACTCAAGTAGGTGAGAGGAAGGGTTTTCACCCCCAAAGCACGGCCATTGATCCCCCATGATGGCAGATAGCACATGTTTACCTTAGCCATGGGATCATGTTGAAGATACCCATTTGAGCCCCAAAAAGAAAGTGTGGTTCTTCATATTTGGGATGGATCAGGGGTAACATCACCCCATCTCATGTTTGTATTTTTCACTGTGTTATTTTTTTACTTTTTCAGAAAAAAAATATTGGCTTTTGACCCATGCATGTTTCTTCCAAAAAAGCCGCACAAACAAAAAAAAAGACTAGAATTTCGCAAAACAACCAAAAAAGTTGTGCAATCAATAAAAAAATTTGGGAAGTCTAAAAAAGGTGTGCCTTGTTCTTTCTATGCTCAATAGCAGTTCTGAAGAGGCAAAAACAGTGTTTTTACCTCTGAGATTTGAGGGTATTTACTAAGGACAAATACACTTGGCACTACTAGAACCTGGGAGACACATAAACCACAAATACAAGAATGACAACACAAGTTTGTAGTAAATCCAATTTTTTATTTTTTGAAAAAGGTAAGAATAAAAGGTCAGATGTGGTCTGGCATTGCGATGGCCCCCCTACCCGTGAAGTACTCTACGTATTTCTGACGTACTTCACGGGCACTTTGGGGGGCCAAGCCAGTACGGGCAGTGCTGAGGCCGGTCAGATTTGTCAGTTCAGATGGACCGGCCTCAGGTCCAACTGATGACACATAATTAGCAGAAAATTTTCGCAAAAATGTGTGCAATAAGCAGCAGCAGTAGACAATGTTGTTCAGTTTATAATCCGCCAAATTGATAGCTGTCTGAAACAGGTGGAACCGGCTGGCCATTATCCCGAAGGCATTCTCCACAACTTTCCGGGCTCTGGCCAGCCGGTAATTAAAAACCCTCCTCTCCGGGGTGAGGGTGCGTTGGGGAAAAGGCCGCATGAGGTGTGGTCCTAGTCCAAAAGCTTCATCCGCGATGAAAACGATCGGTAGCCCTTCCACGTTCTCTGCATCTGGAGGCAGTGCAAGACCCCCAGCCTGCAGACGGTGAGCGAACTCCGTCTCAGCGAATGCTCCGCCATCGGACATCCGGCCGTTCTTCCCCACGTCCACATACAGGAACTCGTACCGTGCCGACACCACTGCCATTGACACAATACTATTGAAACCTTTATAGTTAAAATAGTATGACCCCGAACGGGGGTGGCGGCACTATGTGGACGTGCTTCCCATCAATTGCCCCTCCGCAGTTGGGGAAATCCCACCGCTGAGCAAATTGGGAGGCCACAGTCAGCCATTCCTGTGGTGTGCTAGGGAACTGTGGAGTCAAACAAAAAGAAGACATTAGTACGGTTTATGTTTACAGTGCAAGCAGATTACACGCAAGAACATTGTTGACCAACATCATTCTAACATTATTATTTAAGGGAGTTTTTCCTACCAATAAACAAAGGCCCACTTAGCAGATGCCTCACCCCCGCTGAGTGGACATTCTAAAATAATCTAAGGGGGGGGGCTAAGGTGATTGTGGGGGATCCAAAAAAAGGCTCTACCACTCTGCTGAGCTTGATTGAGAACTAAAAATAATTTCACATCTTTAGGGGGGGGGGTTGTCAAACTACGAGGGCACTGACCCCAAAAATATGAAAAGGAAAATAGAAGGCTAGCTGGGTTTGCACCCACGATAGCATGCTGGAGAGGTTAGTGAAGGGAAATAGGCATGTAGGGCCCAAAAAGGCCTTTACAGGTAAAAACATGCATGGGGAAAATGGGGACATTACCAGGATCTTACAAACAGGCAAATTTGTGTTAGGAGGGAAAAAAAAGAAGATTCTAAAACAATAAAAACATATAATGTGAGGTTAAAGGAGCAAAATTACCTTCATATAGTCCTTCTGCAGGACCTGAATAATGGCCGAACACGTCTCAGGGATAATGATCCCGAGAGCCTGGGGGGAGATGCCTGTTGAGAACTTGAGGTCCTGCAAGCTTCTCCCAGTCGCCAGGTATCTCAACGTGGCAATAAGCCTCTGCTCGGCAGTGATGGCCTGGCGCATCACAGTGTCCTGCCTCGTGATATAGGGGGACAGCAAATCCAACAGACAGTGAAATACGGGGTCCGTCGTCCTGAGATAGATCCTGAAATCATCAGGATTATTCTCATGGATTTCCCGCAGCAGAGGCATATGAGAGAATTGGTCCCGCTGGAGCAACCAATTCTTAGTCCATGAACTCCTCCTCACCCTGTTCACAGACTGAACTCGGATAACAGTGTTAACTGCAACACCAAGTCCAAAGCCAGCACGAGCTCGAGAACAAGAACGCACTTCAAACATGGTTTTAAACTGGTCGGCTGGTCAGAACGCACTCAAACAGAACGCACCGTGGAACAGCAAGGCCTGAGAAGAACGACCTGAAAAACAGTAAACGAACGGCCAAGAAGGCACTGCAAGGCAGTAACAACCTGACTGCACGCACTGAATCACAAATACAAACCCACAAGCACAAACTGAACACCAGGAAACGATCTGCAAAGCACGGAGACTGAAAAGCGCAAATCTGCTCTCACCAAACGTTTACTAACACGCGGTAACACAAAATCAGCAAAAGCAGCCCAAGGGGTGGCGCCATTAGATTTGTTCGGCCCTTTTATAGCGCGGCGTATGTTTTGTACGTGCCGTCGTTTTCTTGCCGTCGGTTTTTTGACTGATGGTGTGTGGCCAAGACTGATGAAAAACAGTTTCATCGGATTTCCGATGGACAAATCCATCGGACGAAAAACCATAGGTTATCCGATCGTGTGTACGGGGCTTATGTTTGCTTTTTGTGCGTATTAAACAGGTGCTACGTATTGTCTTTGTTTTACCTCTTTTTCATGCATCTCAGTGCTGATGATCTCCTCTAGCACCTTTTAGCCTCATTCTTCATGGTTTCAATGGACTGCCCTACATGCGATAAATGCAGCAAAGTAGCTCATGGCGTATTTTGGCGTGTTGCAGTTTGCACATTTTTTACAGCGCATTTGTCACACATTTTTGCATTTGACAAAACTAGTGTTTGCTTCTGTGTTTGGGGTGCCATTAACAAAAGAGCAACTATTTCATTTTAGGTGTCCATGCAATCTGATTGTACAATCTCTGTACAATCTCCATTAGATTTACCAAAACTATATAATAGGAGGACACACCTATCTTTCCAATTACTCTATATCTAATCAGTAGGGATGAGCCGAACACCCCCCAGTTCGGTTCGCATCAGAACATGCGAACAGCCAATAAATTTGTTCGAACATCCGAACACCGTTAAAGTCTATGGGACTCGAACATGAAAAATCTAAAGTGCTAATTTTAAAGGCTTATTTGCAAGTTATTGTAATAAAAAGTGTTTGAGGACCCGGGTCCTGCCCCAGGGTACATGTATCAAAAAAAAGGTTTAAAAACTGCATTTTTTTCGGGAGCAGTGATTTTAATAATGCTTAAAGTGAAACAATAAAAGTGAAATATTCCTTTAAATTTCGTACCTAGGGGGTGTGTATTGTATGCCTGTAAAATAGCGCTTGTTTCCCGTGCTTAGAACTGTCCCTGCACAAAGTGTAATTTCTGAAGGAAAAAAAGTAATTTAAAAGTACTCGCGGCTATAATGAATTGTCGGCTCCCGGCAATACAGAGAAAAGTAATTGAAAGTCATTGATAAAAAAAATAAAAATGCATGGGGGTCCCCTCAAATTCAATTACCAGGCCCTTCAGGTCTGGTATGGATATAAACGGGAACCCTGCGTCAAATAAAAAAAAAATGACGTGGGGTTCCCCCCAAATATCCATACCAGACTGAAGGGTCTGTTATGGATTTGAAGAGGAACTCCACCCCAATTTAAGAAAAAATGCCGTGGAGTTCCCCCCAAAAATCCATACCAGACCCTTTATCCGAGCACGCAACCTGGCAGGCCGCAGGAAAAGATGGGGGGACGAGAGAGCGCCCCCCCTCCTGAATCGTACCAGGCCACATCCCCCCCCCTCCTGAACTGTACCAGGCCACATGCCCTCAACATGGGGAGGATGCTTTGGGGGTCTGTGACCCCTCAAAGCACCATGTCCCCATGTTGATGGGAACAAGGGCCTCACCCCCACAACCCTTGCCCGGTGGTTGTGGGGGTCTGCGGGCGGGGCGCTTATCGGAATCTGAAAGACCCCTTTAACAAAGGGAACCCCCAGATCCCGGCCCCCCCATGTGAATTGTTAAGGGATACATTGTACCCCTACCATTTCACAAAGAAAGTGTAAAAAATTGTAAAAACAACACACAGACACTGTTGGGATAAGTCGTTTATTAAAAATAAAAATAAAAAAATAAAAAAAAGATTCCAGCGGTGGTAATCCACTCTCGGTCTCTACTCCAACGCTGTCGGTATCCTGTGATAGATGCTCTCCTCTCCGGGGTCCAGCGGTGGATGATCTCCTCTCTATCCAGGTCTAGGCTCCAGCAATGAGATGTCCAGCGCAGCGCATCCTGTCTCCACCGGAGACATCCCGGGAATATCGTTGCCGCAGCCTGACAGGTCTCGTATGTAGCTGAGGACGGGGCCAACCAGTACGTGACCCCGTCGCCCTCTGACGCAAGGGGAAACCCAGGCTTACCTGCGTTACATCAGAGGGGGGCGGGGTCACCCACACGTCACTGTGAAAGCCTGGGTTTCCCCTTGCATCAGAGGGGGGCGGGGTTACGTGACGGGTGGCCCCGTCCTCAGCTACATAAGTCAGGCTGCGGCGACGATATTCCCGGGGTGTCTCCGGAGACAGGATGCGCTGCGCTGGACACCCCGGAGAGGAGAGCATCCATCGCAGGATACCAACAGCGTTGGAGTGGAGACCGAAAGTGGAGTACCACCGCTGGAATCTTTTTTTTATTTTTATTTTTTTATTTTTATTAAAGGACTTATCCCAACGGTGTCTGTGTGTTTTTTTTTTACTTTTTTTTACACTTTCTTTGTGAAATGGTAGGGGTACAATGTACCCCTTACCAATTCACATGGGGGGCCGGGATCTGGGAGTCCCCTTTGTTAAAGGGGTCTTCCAGATTCTGATAAGCCCCCCGCCCGCAGACCCCCACAACCACTGGGCAAGGGTTGTGGGGATGAGACCCTTGTCCCCATCAACATGGGGACATGGTGCTTTGAGGGGTCACAGACCCCCAAAGCATCCTCCCCATGTTGAGGGCATGTGGCCTGGTACAGTTCAGGAGGGGGGGGCGCTTTCTCGTCCCCCCGCCTTTTCCTGCAGCCTGCCAGGTTGCGTCCTCGGATAAAGGGTCTGGTATGGATTTTTGGTGGGAACCCCACGCCATTTTTTTTTTAATTGGGGTGGAGTTCCCCTTAAAATCCATACCAGACCTGAAGATTTTCTTGGGTCCCTTGGCCTGCTGGGAGAACCTATATATTTGGGCGGAGTCAGCTGATCGGGGTTCTAGAAGGCTGTCTGGGTGGACATATGTTTTATAGCCCTGGGATGCTAGGCCAAAAAACCTAAGGCCTATCCCAAGGACATCTGGCTGTTAGGCTATCTGAGGGCCTATCTAGAAGGAGGAAAGCAGCGTAGGGTTGGGACTGCTGGCTTGTAGTCCAACCAGGAGTAACGGTTCGGCCGGTTGGGGAACCAGTTGTGATCGGAGGCCACAAAGGGACCATCCACCTTGCTACCGGAGACCACAGTGAGTGAGCTGAGGCCAGTACCAGAGCAGACTTCTCGCTAGCCGGGGACGGTGAAGAAGTGGGAAAGTATCAGCAAGTGCCAAGTCAGGAACCCAGTGGGACAGCAGAGGTGACGCTTGTGGAGTGTCAAGCCAGGGACCTAATGTATCAGCAGGGGTGAAGCTTGAAGAGTATTTGTGAGTGCCAAGCCAGGAACCCAGCAGTGAAGCGGGGGTGACACTTGAGGAAGATACTGTGTGCTACAGTGAAAGAGCTCAGGGGATCCAGTGGCTAGTGGATCTGAAGTCTAGTGAGAGAGACTGGGAGCTTGTTGTGTGAAGACCCACAGTGAATGAGTGTGGGGTAAAGAGAACTGTTTACGTTGCAGATAATTGAATACCTTTACCGTTAGTTACAGCTGCAAGACTGTTGCCATAGGAGACAGGGGTCCTATCTATACAGAAGTGGTGTCCGGCTGGATGCCTTCACCTGTATAGCTGCCTACCTTATAGAGGTCTCGGAGTCTGCTAATTATCTTTGCATCTACCTAAGGGTGTCCTGGTCCTAACCCTCTCTCCCACAGTTCTGTTTAAGAGACAATAAATCTCTTTGCATTCATAAATTGTCTGGCGCCCACCTGTTCATCTTGCATTACACCCACCATGCCCTGTGTTAGCTCCGCGTAATCCATATATCCTGTGCTAATAAGCACACATTTTGTCTAAATGGTATAATGCATCTTACCTATCACTCTATTTCCCACATATCCCCAAGTAAACAGACAAGACCACCATGCTTTACATCCTCAGTACCATGCTCGTCTGGCCTCTACCTAGCATAGCACTTGGTTTTTATTCAAACACAACAAAAGCAATGACAAACAGGAAGTGATGGCTCCAACAGCCAATCACTTCCTCCATGGGAAATGACCTCACAGGATCTGACCTCACAGGATATGAATGTCAACACAGGAAATCCTTCGACCAGGATAAGTTTATACCACAACTAATGAATAATGGCTAAGGGAGTCTTATGGGCGTGTCTGGGCAGGGACAGTGTGTATGTTTTAAACATGGACACTCTCCCTGACCATAACAATTCAAAAGCTCCCGTTTTACCGTTGGTATGAATCCTTATTCTGCGTTGTTCAGAGAACAACGCATACCCGGATTATACTACCGTTCCTGCTGATGGGAGATTATCTGCAGGTGTACGCTACGCGTCCTGCAACGTGTTGATCAGGCACACAGAGATACACGAGCGCACATCCCCTAACCGATAATGTCTTTGCAGAGTGAACACATCCCCCTCAGGCGAATGTTCTGTGCATCGCATGGGGGCCCTTTCGCTGGCGGACATATCCCCACTCTGCAAGCACCTCTCTCCAACCTCAGGAAGTTTTTCACTACCAGACGGGTCTCAACCCATCAGCTCTTTAGAGCGGGCTGCGGGAGTACTAACATTGGGAGACACTATGACAATACATATTATATACATCTTCATAAAATTTCCACAACACTTGTAACCCACTCTACACTGAAAGATGTCAGTGCTCCCTAACTCTGGAGGTAACTATTAGGCCTAAAGAGGCCTGGGGCTTTGCTACATGCGCATACCTACCAACCCGCACGGATTCTGCGGGTTTCTCCCGCAGGGACATCATCTTCCCGCGTACCCATGCGGGACACTGTTTTCCCGCATAGAGCGGCAGCGAAAAGCAGGTGAGTTCGGCGGACGGCACTTCCGCGACCCGCGACGAACACCCCCCCCCGACCGCGACGAACCCCCCCCCCCGACACGTCACGTCATACTTCCGCGACCCGCGACAACAACTTTGATGAGAGGGGGAAAATTATTTGAATTAAAGTCCCGCAGTGGACAATGGGAAAGTTGGGAGGTATGCATGCGCTATAAACATAAAAATACTGATAATGACTGAAAATAATAGATGTGAATGGAGCCTAAAGCAAAATTATTATTTTGGCTCAAACAAACATTTACAAGTTTGCTTCAAGCAAAGAGCCATGGAAGGACAGGTAGCCAGGCAAAACCAGTCATAAAACAACTCGTGCAATTAGCTTATTGCATGGTTAATATATCACCCTTCAGTCATTTCAGCTACAATTTCAGTCTTTCACCAACAGTTGCAGTTTTTCTTGTGTTTCTTTGCATAGACTATTATAAAGCTTTTTGTTTCCGACAGCCTAAAGCACGGCTTTCACTGAAATGGAAAACATTACAATTATGATCCATAAGGATAGCAATTATTGTTGAACAACTTTTGTGAGCGGTTATACAAGGCAATCTCCATGGTGAAATGTTTTGTGAAGCACCTAAAGCACTTAACTCGTACATCAAGATAATAGTCATTTTCCTGTAATCTGCAGAGAGAACATATTGTATATGAGCTATATTTATATCCTCACGATTGTGATTACATTCAGACTTATACTTATCTAGTCAAACTTCAGAAAAATACCATCCTTGATTAAAACACACAAATGTTGCCTTGTTTCCTGGAAATCATGTTTGTTAACTAACATTTGTGTGCATTTATTAGTAGAGCATATCAGAGCCTATGTTAACAGGAGCAGGAGGGACATTGGTCCAGGGTTATCACAGCTCAATATAGCCAAGGGACTCAGGCCTCCTGGGCAACATGGTGATTTGTTGCCAGGTTATGAAGACTTTGTCCTGTTTCTTCTCTGTCACATGTATGCTGGAAGTGTCATGTCTACTGGATCTTAGTTCTGCCTTTGATACTGAAGACCACAATGTTTTACTCTCTTGCCTTGAAACCATATTTGGAGTCTCAGAATTGTCTTTGAAATGGTTTAAGTCATATCTTACTGATCACTGTCACTTTGTTTTTCTTGGCGGATTCCAGTCTGAAGTCAGTCCAGTCAAGTTCGGTGTTCCTCCTGGCTCAATCCTGGATCCCTTACTTTTTAGCATTTACATGTTTTCACTTGTCCAACTGTTAACCGATTGCCGACCGCTGCTTGACTATTTACTTTGGCAGAATAGGGTGTCCACGTGTCCCGGATTGCCCGGGATTATCCCGTAATCCAGATATTTGTCCCTGGTCCCGGGCAGCTTCAATCCAGGTCCATACAGGGTCCCGGAATGAAACATTCAGTCTGGGAACAATGGCGAACCGAGCCGCCATAGCGCTGGCTCTGGCTCCATCTAGTCTTCTCTATCGCCGCCACCCGCCGGGCGCCCCCCCCCCTCCTTCCCGCATTATTTTCTTTGAAGTCATTGGCAGCTAGGAGCACTGTCCTAGTAACCAATGACGCTTGCCGAATGCCAACGCCCGGTCCACCTCAGCTCCACCCCCTAATTCCAGCTCCCTCAGTCCCTCTCTGCTCTGCATGCAGAGTAAAGCAGCCGCCAGCCACCCTGACCCCCTCGTCCCTGTCAATGCAGCGTTTCTTGCAGGAGCCCAGCAGAAGGAACAGCCAGTCAGTGTAGAGGGAGGAAGTGCAACCCACTACAGAACGGGACAGCAGGAGAAAGGTATGTCCCGGATTGCCCGGGATTATCCCGTAATTCAGATATTTGTCCCTTGTCCCGGGCAGCTTCAATCCGGGTCCATACAGGGTCCCGGAATGAAACATTCAGTCTGGGAACAGTGGCGGACAGAGCCGCCATAGCGCTGGCTCTGGCTCCGTCTAGTCTTCTCTATCGCCGCCGCCCACCGGGCGCCGGGCGCCCCCCCCCCCCTCCTTCCCGCATTATTTTCTTTGAAGTCATTGGCAGCTAGGAGCACTGTCCTAGCAACCAATGACGCTTGCTGAATGCCAACGCTCGGTCCACCTCAGCTCCACCCCCTAATTCCAGCTCCCTCAGTCCCTCTCTGCTCTGCATGCAGAGTAAAGCAGCGGCCAGCCACCCTGACCCCCTCATCCCTTTCAATGCAGCGTTTCTTGCAGGAGCCCAGCAGAAGGAACAGCCAGTCAGTGTAGAGGGAGGAAGTGCAACCCACTACAGAACGGGTCAGCAGGAGAGTGGTATGTGTACACTCCATCACTGAGCACCACTGTCCCTCTATCCACCCCACTGTCCCTCTATCCACCCCACTGTCCCCCTATATACCCCACTGTCCCTCTATCCACCCCACTGTCCCCCTGTACATCCCACAGTCCCCCTGTCCATCCCACGATCCCACTGTCCATCCCACTGTCCCTCTATGCATCCCACTGTCCCTCTATGCATCCCACGGTCCCCCTGTCCATCCCACGGTCCCCCTGTCCATCCCACGGTCCCCCTGTCCATCCCAAGGTACCCCTGTCCATCCCACGGTCCCCCTGTCCATCCCACGGTCCCCCTGTCCATCCCACGGTCCCCCTGTCCATCCCACTGTCCCTCTATGCATCCCACGGTCCCCCTGTCCATCCCACGGTCCCCCTGTCCATCCCACTGTCTCCATCTGCATCCCACTGTCTCCGTGTGCATCCCACTGTTCCCCTGTCCATCCCACTGCCCCTCTGACTACTCAGCGGCCCCTCTGACCACTCTGCAGCATCTACAGGGCTGTGGCAGGGAGTGAGCAAGCAGTAGTGGAATAGGGCAGCCATGAGGTGGGTGGTGTGCTCTGCTTTTCCTAACATTCACCTGGCATGGATTAATGGCCATCACTCCTCAGGACTCTCTTCAGGGGGCACTCTGGGGGTACTATCTGTGTGCCTCCAGAGTGCTCCCTTACTTCCTCCCCTTACTTTCTCCAGAGTGACCCTTTACTTTCTCCAGAGTGCCCCTTAGTACAGTAGTACTAAGGGGGCACTCTGGAGGGGGATGTAAGGGGGCACTCTGGAGGGGAATGTAGGGGACACTCTGGAGGAGAATGTAAGGGGGCACTCCAGAGGATGTAAGGAGGCACCAAGGGGGCACCCTGGAGGATGTAAGGGGGCTCTGACTAAGTTAGTACCGCCAGAGTGCCCCCTTACATCCCCCTTACAACCTCTAGGATGCCCCCTTAGTGCCTCCAGAGTGCCCCTTTACTTCCTCCAGAGTGCCCCCTTACATCCTTTGGAGTACCCCACCACCAAAGTGGTATAGCAGTGGCTGACAGACTATCATGAGGTGGTATTGCACTCCTCTTCCTCCTCTCTCCATTAACTACCCCCCGCCATACACTCTGCACTCCTCTCCTGTACATATTACCCCCCGCCATACATTCCGCACTCCTCTCCTGTACATACCACTCACCACCATACACTCTGCATTCCCTATTTAACATTACCAAATTCTGCACTATACAAGTCATCTCAGACTCTCTTTAACAACACCCCCTTTAAGCCAATATTTAGCGCAATTTAAGACATGTCCACCGTTCACCACGACGCGCTTTGCACGCCATATTGTTGTTCGTCTTGATGCCTAGGGCCCACTTTTGATCTTGCACACGGGTCCGCTGATTTCATACGCCCCTGCCCGGGCCCCTTTTTGGGGGGGGCGGTGTCCCTGAATGGCAGTTTGGAGATGTGGTCACCCTATGGCAGAATGGCACGGCTGCGCATATGGACGTACCTGTATGTTCCCTTAAATTGCGGCATTGCGGGTGCGTGCGCCCACTGCAAGCTGCGTGAGTGTGACCGCGGGTTCTGCGGACTCGATGTCTGCCAGGTGCCCGGGATCGTGTCACGGAGCTGCATAACAGGGAGATGCCTTTGTAAACAAGGCATTTCCCTGTTCTGCCTAGAGACAGGACAGTGATCTACTGCTCCCTGTCATCGGGAGCAGTGATCACTGTCGTGTTACTTGTAGCCCAGCCCCCCCACAGTTAGAATCACTCCCTGGGACACACTTAGCCCCTTCCTCGCCCCCTAGTGGTTAACCCCCTCCCTGCCAGTGTCATTTACACAGTTAAACAGTGCATTTTTATAGCACTGATTGCTGTATACATGACAATGGTCCCAAAATAGCATCAAAAGTGTCCAATGTGTCCGCCATAATGTCGCTGTCACGATAAAAATCGCAGATTGCCGCCATTACTAATAAAAAAAAATGTATAAAAAAAATGCCATAAATCTATCCCCTATTTTGTAGACGCTATAACGTTTGCGCAAACCAATCAATATATGCTTATTGCGATCTTTTTTACCACAAATATGTAGAAAAATACATATCGGCCTAAACTGAGGAAAAAATTGGTTTTTTTATATATTTTTGGGGGATATTTATTATAGCAAAAAGGTAAAAAATATAGTTTTTTTTTCAAAATTGACGCTCTTTTTTTGTTTATAGCGCAATAAAAAAAAACGCAGAGGTGATCAAATACCAGCAAAAGAAATCTCTATTTGTGGGAAAAAAGGGCGTCAATTTTGTTTGGGTACAATGTCGCACGACCGCGCAATTGTCAGTTAAAGCGACGCAGTGCCGAATCACAAAAAGTGCTCTGATCAGGAAGGGGGTAAATTCTTCTGGGGCTGAAGTGGTTAAAGATCACATGGGCTCAATTATCACTTCTATGCTGACAACACTCAGATATACATCCACACTAAACCAGATTATACTTTGGCTGCATTCCTCCTATCTAACTGTATTTGTGATATAGAAACTTGGACAGCCTACAATTTTACATTTGTCTCTGGCTTGCTGCTCTGTCTTGACATGACCTACTTTATTATTGTGAACTGCTCTTAAAATATGTCACTTCCTTTTTTTAATCCTTTGGAATCCTGGATTTCTGCTCTCTTGTATGACCTACTTTGTGAACTGCCCTGGGAAGGTTTCACTGCTTTTATCTGAGAAGTTACATATAGTTACATAGTAGATGAGGTTGAAAAGTCCATCAAGTCCAACCTATGTTTGTGATTATATGTCAGTATTACATTGTATATCCCTGTATGTTGCGATCGTTCAGGTGCTTATCTAATATTTTTTTGAAACTATTGATGCCCCCCCACTGAGACCACCGCCTGTGGAAGGAAATTCCACATCCTTGCTGCTCTAAAGCCTCGTACACACGGCTGAGATTCTCGTCGAAAAAAACATGTCGTTTTTTTCGACGAGATTCTTGGACAAGAAACTTGTCCCGGCCGAGTGTACAGACGCTCGATTCAAAGAACCCGCGGTTCTTTGAATGGAGCGTACGCGGTGACCTCATCGACTACGACGAGCATGCGCTCGTCACATTCGATGCCGTCGCCGCCATCTTGGTATACCCTACCTATGCCTAGGAAGCTACCGCGCATGCGTCGAATTCATTTCGAACATGCGCGGGCTTCCCGGAGGACAGGTAAGTGTACACACACTCACTTTTCTTGTCGAGAAACATGCCGATGAGAATCTCGACGAGAAAATAGAGAGCAGGTTCTCTATTTTCTCGTCGAGATTACTTGTCGGTTTTCTTGACGAGAAACCATACACACGAACGAATTTCTGAGTGAGTGAGTGAGTGAAAAACTTGTATAGCGCTAACAAATGCGAACTAAATCGCCTCAAGGCGCTTAGCATCCAGTAGCTTCATGATCCATCAGAAGAGGTGGGTCTTAAGTTTTTTCCTAAAGGCCCAATGGTTTTCTTCCATACGGATATCCGTGGGTAGCGCGTTCCATAGCCGTGGTCCTTGGACTGCAAATCTTCGTTCTCCCTTTGATTTGTAGCGAAATTTGGGGATGTGAAGGAGGTTTTGGTTTGTTGATCGGAGACTGCGTTTGGGGTTGTAATGCTTTATCTTCTCGCATAAATATTGCGGAGCGATTCCTTGTGTGCACTTGTGGGTGAGGCAGAGGGTCTTGAATGTGACCCGATCCTTTACGGCTAACCAATGAAGGGTCCTCAGTGCAGGGGTGATGGATTCTGTTTTGGATCCGTTGAGTTTAAGTGAACTCTCAGTCATCCAATCATCGATCAATGTGAGGCACTTTTCCAATCCGTGATATTGGTCTTTTTTTCCAGTGATACGAAAGTAGAGTTGGGTGTCGTCCGCGTATGAGTGGTAGCATAAGTCCTGTTTGCTAATGATTTTTAGGAGTGGGCGGAGGTAGATGTTAAAGAGAAGGGGTGACAGTGGTGATTCTTGAGGGACTCCGCAAGAAATTGCGCGAGTTTCAGAGGTGAAGGCACCTAATTTCACTGTCTGAGAATGATTCTCAAGAAAGGAAGCGAACCAAGGAAGGTCAGGGTCTGCGACTCCTGCTACTTCTTTAAGCCGAATGAGTAGAGTTTTGTGGTCTACTGTGTCGAACGCTGCACTGAGGTCCAGCAGCACCAGGAGACATGATTCTCCGTCATCTGCGGCTTCGAGGACGTCATCCCATATTTTGAGAAGTGCCGTTTCTGTGCCATGGCCTGGGCGGAAGCCTGATTGTAGTGGATCCAAGAGTTTGTAAGTGTCCAAATGGCCTTGTAGCTGTTGTACTACCGCTTTCTCCATGATCTTGGAAATGGTGTTGAGGCTTGTTACCGGTCTGCGGTAATTTGGGTCCTTAGGGTCAAGATTGGGTTTCTTTAGGAGGGGTTTGATTATACCTTGCTTGAAGGAGTTCGGAACCAAACCTTCTTTGAATGATAGATTTACGATGTGTGTAATGGTAGGAGCTAAAATGTCGGTACATTCTTTCAGGAGTTTTGTGGGAATTATGTCATTTGACGATGTAGTGTCTCTGAGGCTTCTGATGATGTTTTTGGTGGTGTCAATGGTAATCGGGACCAACGAAAATTTTGCTAGTTGTATAATGTTCGTATTGATTTTCTCTGTTTGCTTTGGCTGTGTGAAGTTGGTTGTTTTTTTCTGTTGAATTATTTCCCGAATATTTTCGATTTTGTCGATAAAAAAATCCGATAGCTCATTGCAGAACTCTTGGGTTTCGTTTGCTGGAGGCTCTAGACAGGTAGGATTCATGGTCCGAGTGACTAGTTTGAAGAGTTCACGAGGCCGGTTTAGGGCTTTTTTTATGGTGTTTGAGAAATGTTCCTTTTTTGCTTTAAAAATTGCTTTGTGATATTTCTTAGTGAGTGCTTTGTAGTTTGTGTGGTTTTCCTCCGTTGGGTTTCTTCTCCAGGCTCCTTCAGCTCTTCTGCGTTCTTGCTTCAGTAGCGTAAGAGTGTCACTAAACCAGCCCGAGTTGTTTTTACGGATGTGTGCTCTGCGTCTCGGAGCGACTGTGTCCGCTGTTTGTAGTAATATTTTGTTTAAGGAGTTGAGTGTTTGTTCCGTTGAGCGGTTATGCTTTAGCGTTCCTATTTTTTTTTGATAGAGTGGTTTTGAAAAGTTTTGAGTGTAGTTTCTTCTGAGATCTTGTCCAGTATGTTTTTGTTGAGTCTTCCGGTTTTTGGGAGATGGTGCTGGTGGTAAATTTGAATTTGATAGCGTGGTGGTCCGTCCATGGTAACGGCATGTTGTCCAGTATGTTGATGTCCATATTTTGTTTGAAGATGAGGTCAAGAATGTGACCCGATCCATGCGTGGGTGCATTTATCAGTTGCTGCAACCCTAGTTCTTCCAATTGGTTGATACAGGCGGTGGCGATGGGGTCCTGAGTGGTGTTAGCCCAGAGGTTAAAGTCCCCGAGTAGTAAAAACTTTTTGGTTTTTAAAGTGTATGTCGAGAAGAATTCGGTGAAGGGTGTGAGGAGATTTGTCTTCGGTCCTGGTGGTCTGTAGCATAGCAGTATGTGAATGGTGTCATGGGGTGTTGTTTGGAGTTGCAGGATGAGTGTTTCCATGAATGGCAATGAGTTCTGTAGGGTTGGTTTGGTAAGAGAGAGGTGCGATTTGAAGATAACTGCTAGGCCTTCTCCTCTTTGTCCTATTCTGTGCTCAGTTAGGATGCGGTAGTTCCCAGGTACTAGTTCCGTTAGGACGGTGTTACAATCCGGTGTTAGCCAACTTTCCGTGATAAAGAGGCAATCTATGTCGTTTTGTGTGATGAAATCGTGAATTTCCTGTCTGTGCTTGACTGCTGATCTGGTGTTAATCAAGGCGCATGATAAATCTTGTAGATGAAGTGGTGTCTTTGTGGTTTTGATAGTTGATTGTCGATTGATCCTAAGCAGTTGTTCTTTTTGTAGGATTTTTTGGGTGGTGGTTGGAAGTGTTGGGGCGGTATTCCTTAGCCTGCGCAGGGTGTCCGCTGAGTATTTAAAGATGCACATGATGGGAGGAAAAGGTGATGGGGATGATGGATGGGGCCCAATGACCTAAACCGCCCTCCCGTTGGTCCAGAGGAAGGCAAAAACCACCAGCCGAGTCTGGCCAATTGCTGCAGCAGGGGAAAAATTCCTTCCTGACCCCCCGAGGGGCGATCGGGTAAACCCTGGATCAACTCGCTACTAGTTGGTGGTGCCCCGATGTACTTACCCGGTCGGCACATGCGGGCCTGCTGGAGAGAGACTCGGGGAGGGTGTAGAGTGATGGCCGGAGCTAGGCCACAGCCGCGGTCTGTCCTGCAGTTCTAACAGTCTAGAAATGGGCGCCCGGATGGCGGCAGGTGGCAGTCGGCGGCTGTGGGTGAAGCGGTGGTGAGCTGGGGGATCTGAGCTTGGGGAGAGTGGGGTCCCGTGGAAGCCGCAGGTCGTCAGGTTAACGTTTGCTGGAGGAGCGAAACGCCAGAGTCCAAGGGGGTTCCTGTATGGCCAGAGCTCCTGCCACACACGTCCGTTACGCTTGACCGTATGTGTGGATTGCTCTGTGAAGCGATGAGGTCAGGGCTCCTGTCACACACGTCCGCTTCCCTGGACCGTGCGTGCGGATTGCTCTGCGAAGTGGTGAGCCTCGGGGGCCTATCGCACACGTCCGTTATGCTTGGCCGTGTGTGTGGGTCTGGGGAGATCGCGTAGTGGCGGCGGTCAATGCTGTAGGTTGGGGCAGCCTGAGTACGTCAGGGGGGGGCAATCAGTCATAAGTAGTAGAGTTATTGAAGAGTATTGTGAAGATAGTAATGGGGGTGGGGTGGGGAATTAGTAGGAATAGAGAGAAAAAATAAGTTTTTTTTTGGGTTTTTTTGTCAGTGTTGGGGAAAGGCTCTGGGTGTATCAAGATGGCCGCTACTTACTGGGCCGAATATCCATTTCGTCCTCCCGGCTGCCTTTTGTGAGCGACCCAGTGGGAGCCACAGGCAAGTGACCCGTGAGTGGATGCGAACCGGTAGTTATCCCGGGTCAGAATATTCCAGGGGGCCGGGAGAGGAGTTTGAGGGCTGGGGCTGGGTGTCCCAAGATGGCCGCCGCGGCCGGGTCTAGGCCGAAGCCGCGGTCTATCCTGCTGGGCAGGTAGCAGCTATTGCTGCTTCGGGGCCTGCTGCCTCCTCTGGGGGGCTCCGCGAGTGGGTGAGTGCCGTAGGGTGGCTCCTTGGATGATCCGGATGCTGGAAGAGGGATCGAATGTGGCTAGGCCGCAGCCGCGGACTTTCCTGTCGGTGGCTGCGGGTGGAGGGGGGTTCCGCCGGCGGCGGATGAATGGCCTCGGTGGCGGGTGGAGGGCTCGGATGTAGCTCGGTGAGCTAGGCCAGGGGTGCAGCCGGTCTGTGAGGGAGGCGCCAGAGGGGGGGACCGTGGGATGAGTGATGTTAGGCCGCAGCCTCGGACTTGCCCGGCGGCGGCTGCGGGAGGAGGTGTCTGGCGGGGGGGCTCGTATGGATTGGGGTCCCGCTGGATGGAGGGGGGGGGAGAGAACCGGGGGACAAGGGTGAGAGCAAGGGGGGACAAGGGTGAGATCAGGGGAGAGAGCCAGGGGGAAAATAGGGGAGAGTAGGGGGGAGAGTCCTGGGGAGAGAAGCAATGCAGCCCTGGAAGTCAGGAGCTAGGTACACACGTCCTCTCTGTCTGGCAACAAGAAACAAATTTCTCGGCAAGACATCTCTGCCAGCAAGTTTCTTGCTGGTTCTTGCCGAGAAACTCGGTCGTGTGTACGAGGCCTTACAGTAAAGAACCCTCTACGTAGTTTAAGGTTAAACCTCTTTTCTTCTAATTTTAATGAGTGGCCACGTGTCTTGTTAAACTCCCTTCCACAAAAAAGGTTTTATCCCTAATGTGGGGTCACCAGTACAGTATTTGTAAATTGAAATCAGACCCTTTATCAGCTTAGTTGCCCTTCTTTGTACTCGCTCCATTTCCAGTACATCCTTCCTGAGGACTGGTGCCCAGAACTGGACAGCATACTTCAGGTGCGGCCGGACCAGAGTCTTGTAGAATGGGAGAATTATCGTTTTATCCCTGGATACTGTAGCTGCTGACTTTTAACATTAGGACACTTAATGTACCTGTCCTGGAGTCCAACGATGTCGGCACTGTAGCTGATGTTTTCATTGGCTGGCCGGGTGCTGCCACTGCCATTGCGGGGAAGGGAACCTGGCAGTTTAGCCTTTCGGCTTCACGACCGGGTCCCTACTGTGCATGCACAAAGCACGCTGCGCTCTCTCACTAGCCCGGCAGAAGGGGAGGAGGAGGAAGGAGAAGGGGGACTGGGCTGCTGATGTAATTTGCCGTGGCCCAGTCTCTCAGAAGTGGTGAGAGGGTACCTGTCAGGCCAGGTTCACACTTGTGCGACACGACACTTGTCCTACTTTGGATCCGACATTTCCCTGTGACTTGAAGTCGACATACGTCCGACTTTCAATGAACAGGGATGCTTTGGGGCAGGGGGGCGTCCTGAGGCCCCGCCAACCCAAAGCACCCTGTCCCCACTTTGATGAGGACAGGGCCTCTTCCCGACAACCCTGGCCATTGGTTGTCGGGGTCTGCGGGCGGGAGGCTTATCGGAATCTGGGATCCCCAGATCCCGGCCCCCACCCTATGTGAATGAGTAACATCGTACCCCTACTCATTCACCTGGGGGGAAAAAGTGTCAAGAAAAAAAAACCACACTACACAGGTTTTTAAAGTCATTTATTAGGCAGCTCTGGGGTTTTTTTCCGACTTCAGGGGTCTCTTCCGACTTCGGGGGTCTTCTTCTGACTCCGGGGGTCTCTTCCGACTCTCCGGTGCCTTCTCTGCGCTCTCCAGTTCTTCTCCCACTCTCCAGTGCTTTCTGCCTTCTGCCGAGCACCTCCGCTATCTTCTGCCAGCTCTTTTGCTAGCGGTGGCCCTGTCTTCCCCGTCGCCTTCTCCCCTCTTCTCTTCTTGAGATGTTGACACGACGAGGTCTCCCGCTGTAATGCAGTGTGTGCTGTGCGCAATGATTTATATAGGCATGGGGCATGGTCACCGGGTGATGTCACCCGGTGATCCCGCCCCCTATGGCGTCACAGCCCCGGGACATTATGGGAATGTGACGTCATAAGGGGACGGGGTCACATCACCCAGTGACCACGCCCCATGTCTATATAAGTCGTTGCACGCCGGGCACATGGCATTCACGGCCAAAGGATCTCTCTATGTCTCTGTTGGTGTGCCAGTTGACACTTTCTGGTTCCTGAACTTTACACTTATGGACTTTTTTTGTGTTATATGTGATTTAGATTTTTGAGTGCTGCACTGCTTTCTATACATGTGTATGCAAGACAGCTTTGAACAGAATTCCGCCAAAAAATTCCATCGGATTTTAGCCCATCGGAATTCCGATCGTGTGTACAGGGCATAAGTTTGCAGCCTAGAAAAAAATGTTTTGATCTGACAGATACAAACTCAGCTGATAACTTTATTAAATTATTCCTGTCAGTATATAATTGCTTCTTCAATTTGTTCTGCCTGTAAGAAGATAACATTATTGAACAGGCCAACTGTATTGTCATTACACTTTGCCACTAACAAGGTAAGCTTTTTCATAGACAGGTGTGTCTTGTTTGCTTGTAGCTGTCTACTAAAGAAAAATAAAACTTTTGGAAGCTGTACCAAAAAAAAAGTAGGCAGCGGGTAAAGGCTAGCATTGCCTGCATAGTTGCCAACAGTCCCGAATTTCCCGGGACAAGCACGATTTTTGGACCCTTGTCCCGAATTGGGCTTGTCCCGATTCGGGACAAGCCCAATTCTTTTTGTCCCGTTTTGTCCCGGTAAATTTGGGAATGTTTAGGGCTTAAAACGGCGACGGCTACACCAAAATGGCCGCCGTCACCGCCACAAGTGTTAGTTTCACTGACCTCTAGTGTGAGGGGAGGGGCAGCCAATCGCGGCTCTCTCTCTTCGGTGGCCCCTCCCTTCACACAGTGACCCTTAACCCTGCCGCCGCCGCCACCGATCGCTGCTGGAGGTGATGGAAAAGTTCTTCCCCTCCCAAACATAACTGCCTAGCAATGCCTGCGCTGCACCCGCCCGCCATGGCACAGCCGGGGCTGTCTTTACCTTGCCACCTGCTGTGTCGGATGTCCTCAGAGTCACCTCAGGTTAGGGGAGGACTCAGGAGGATCCCACGACAAGCACAGCACAAAGTAAGTCCAGCAGCACTGCAACTCATCGCACATCTAGCTGCAGATCGCTCACTCTATAGTCCTGCAATTTATGCTGCCTGGAATGCAGTGTAGTGTAGAAATTTGTGTAGTGGGTGGCAGGGTAATCAGTGTAGTGGGTGCATAGTTGCCAACAGTCACGGATTGGCCGGGACATTCCCGGGATTCAAACCCTTTTCCCGGATTTATTTTGTCCCGGCCAGTGTCCCGGCCAATCCGTTTTTTCCCGTTTTCCCCGAATTTGGACGCCGCAGGCCGCCGCTGCTAGAGGTCCACGGCTGGCGGAGACAATGTCTCGGCCGGCCGCCATGTTCAAGAAGACCAAAACACGGATGTAGTACAATAGAAAATAAAGCCGCTGCGGCGCCGCCCACACCCCGCACCTCCCCGGGGGTGGGCGGCGCCGCAGCAGCTTTATCTTCTATTGTACTACATCTGTGTTTTGGCTGGCCGGCAGGCCACCCCCCCGCCCCGCCCCGCCCCGCTGCAGGTCTGTCTGTAATGGAAAGGGGCGGGGGTCGGCAGCGCCACAGCTTAATTTTTTTTTTCAGCCACACTGTCGGCTCCGCCTCTATTTTGTTCCCCTTCGGGGAAGGGGAAACAATAATGGCGGCCGAGACAGGAGACGCCTGTGGTTAAGGGGGGACTCCGCTGGGGATGCCTGTGGTAAGGGGGGACTCCGCTGGGAACGCCTGTGGTAAGGGAGGACTCCGCTGGGGACGGCTGAGGTAAGGGGGGACTCCGCTGGGGACGCCTGATGTAAGGGGGGACTCCGATGGGGACGCCTGATGTAAGGGGGGACTCCGCTGGGGACACGTGATGTAAGGGGGACTCCGATGGGGACGCCTGATGTAAGGGGGGACTCCGCTGGGGACGCCTGATGTAAGGGGGGACTCCGATGGGGACGCCTGATGTAAGGGGGGACTCCGCTGGGGACGCCTGAGGTAAGGGGGGACTCCGCTGGGGACGCCTGATGTAAGGGGGGACTCCGCTGGGGACGCCTGAGGTAAGGGGGGACTCCGCTGGGGACGCCTGATGTAAGGGGGGACTCCGCTGGGGACGCCTGATGTAAGGGGGGACTCTGCTGGGGACGCCTGATGTAAGGGGGACTCCTCTGGGTACACCTGATGTAAGGAAGGACTCCGCTGGGTACGCCTGAGGTAAGGAGGGACTCCTCTGGGGACGCCTGATGTAAGGAGGGACTCCGCTGGGGACGCCTGATGTAAGGAGGGACTCCTCTGGGGACACTTGATGTAAGGGGGGACTCCACTGGGGACGCCTGATGTAAGGGGGGACTCCACTGGGGACGCCTGCATAGTTACCAACAGTCCCGAATTTCCCGGGACAAGCACGATTTTTGGACCCTTGTCCACAAGTGTGGAGGGGGCTCTGCTGGGGAGGCACCTGATGCAAGGACGGACTGCTGGGGAGGCACCTGATGCAAGGACGGACTGCTGGGGAGGCACCTGATGCAAGGACGGACTGCTGGGGAGGCACCTGATGCAAGGACGGACTGCTGGGGAGGCCATCTGGTGGCAGGCGACGTGGCAGGTAACACGCTCAGGGCTTCCACTGATTCGGCATTATGGTGAGTTGAATGATTTCATTTTATATTACAATGTAAAAATAGAAATAATGCACTTCAATCATCCTGACACCGTAACAACCATGGTGCCGGGATGATTGAAGCGCCAACAGGTGTTTTGGAGCATCCTTATCTGCCAATTTTGTTACACATTACTATTGTGGTGTAGGATCTGGCTTCTTTCTTTCTATTTCTTTCTCTCTCTTTCTCTCACCTCGGACTCTAGCCACACCCCTTTGAACCACGCCCATTTAAACCACACCCACTATCGTGCGTAAACCACGCCCATGTTTCACCGCATTTTTTACTCCGGCATGACACGCCTACAAACGAATGCCCCGCCCCCTCATTATAGCAAGGCTCCGCCTCAATACAAAAAAAGTGTCCCAGATGTTTTTTTGCAATGTTGGCAACTATGTGCCTGTGGTCTACTTGCAGCAGATATTTTTTCCATTACTGACTTACAATTGTTCTGCACCATGTAGGGGTGGCCAACTTGATGGAGGCTGGGCTTTATTTCTTGATGTCAGAGCCTCCAGCAAGGAGAACAGTAAGCTGCACCGTAGTGATATCACCAAATTTCCCTCCAAATGTCCTGAGACTAGCAGTCAGAGGCAGCAGTGCATTCGATTTTAAGCTCTGCTCACACCATGCAGGTGCAACTGAGCAACCATGCAGGTGTGACCGGGGTCTGGCGATTCAATCCCAGGTTCTGATCCCTTAATGGAGCAAGCAGCCTGAAACAGGGTATTTGCAGCCAAATGCATTCAAACTCACTTAGCTCTCAGACAGTAATTAGGCAGATAGTGTCTTTTTTTGGTGTTTTTATTGTTTTGCAGAACTAGGATAGGGATTGGGAAAAGCTTTGGGATGCCCAGAACTAGACAACTTGAGCAAGGACACTATCTTGAAGTCGCTAAAAATTTTCCTCCACTAAAAAGGTAGCACACAGTTTAAGCACAGGGGCCTTCTCTTCTCTAATGCCTCGTACACACGACCGAGTTTCTCGTAAAAAAACGACAAGAAAACTGCCGAGAGAGCTTTCTTGCCGAGAAAACCGTTCGCGTGTATGGTTTTTCGTCGAGAAAACTGCTGGGAATCTCGACGAGAAAAATAGAGAACCTGCTCTCGATTTTCTCGTCAGGATTCTCGATTTTCTCGTCGGGTTTCTCGTCAGCCTGTTTTGCAACGAGAAAACCGTTCGTGTGTATGCTTTTCCAAGTCTTCCAAAATCGCGCATGCTCAGAATCAAGTATGAGACGGGAGCGCTTCTTCTGGTAAGACAAGCCTTTGTAAAGGAGATAGCACATTCGTCCCGCTGTAAATTATTGCATCGTTTAAATGTTGCACATTTAAATCTTCTTTAGAATGGTACAATAATGAAAAATAATGAACTTGTTTTGCTGCTGATATTCACACAGAGTTCTGACTAACTATTTTAAGCATTTTTCATGCTGATCTCATGAATATTTAGCTGTATTATATAGAGCAAGATCTCCTTAATATTTATATTTTTAACATTTTGAATACAGATCTTCAATTTAAATGATTCTTTATTTTATAATTATCTGCATGATTTTTTTTTTTTTTTTTTTTTTGTGTCAAGTTTACCCCTTAATTTTTTTTTCTTGTTTTTTTCAACCTTCAAGGAGATTGTTTTGTGTTAGCTGTCCCTTTTATTTTATTTGTTAAAATGTATCTGCCTACTCCAAAGCTAAATTTATAATTATTATAAAAACCCATTTATTCTGGTATATAACAAAATAAATAGAAGGCAGCGCTGGAAAACCTGCTGCCATTTGTGCATCCATGGGACCCCAGAGTACACATCAACCCTGTGTGGACAATACAATTGGGAGCTTGACAAGCACATCAGTTGTGAGCACAATCTGATGCTGGACTCCCAGAGGTCAGGAACAGCAGCAGGTGATATATATGTCCAAAGTCTGTGGTACTACAACAGGCTGCCTTCTGTCAAACCACATTGAAGCAAGGCCATCACTTCCTGGTCTTCTTGGCAGCCTTCCCTGCAGCCTTCCTTTTGCGTGTGGCTGGAGGCTGTGCCACTGGAGGTCTACTTGTGTCAGGAGGAGGAGAAGGAGGTGGAGGAGAAGAAGAAGGTGGAGGAGGAGGAGGAGGTTGAGGTTGTGTAAGCTGGGCGACCTCACATATGGCCGTATTGGGGGTAATTCTCCCCATCACCCCCTTGTTCAGTAAGGTGATCAGCAGGGGCTCGCATAGGAGGCGTTGTTCCATGCTCATCACATTGAATTTGGCCCCAACTAGGCCAGCAATGGCCTCTTCAGTGGATGTTGGCTCCTGGAGGGTGGCATGTGCCTCTCTAATCAGGGCCATTGCTGCCTCACTTGTGCTCCTGTCCCTCCTGGTTCTTTTTGGAAGGCGGATGGGAGGCACCTGAGATCTGGTCCTGCTACTTGGCCCGGCCACCTCCGGTCTGCCACTGGGCCTGGCCACCTCCTGTGTGCCACTGGGCCCTGCCACCTCCTGGCCCACAGTGGGCCCTGCCACCTCCTGGCTCACAGTGGGCCCTGCCTCCTCCTGGCTCACAGTGGGCCCTGCCTCCTCCTGCCTGACACTTTCCAGACCCTCCTCCTGGCTAATGTCATCCTGTGTATGAAAAAGGGACATAGTTTTAGTTTTTGGTTCATCATTTACACACAATTTCTAGCTCATGAATGTTGCAAATTGAATGTAAATCAATAGAAAAGACTATTATTATGACCCCATCATTTTTCATTCTTCTCCCCCAATTTTTGGCCCACTACTGTCTATTGATATTTAGATCACTTTTTGGTCCCAATTTTTTTGGGTATTTACATATTATCTTTTTTTCCCTGCATTAATTTTCTCACAATACATTTTTAGAAAATACTATACCTGGCTTCAGATGTCCAAATCAGGTTCTTCCAGGATGGCTGCCTCCTCTTGCTCCAGAGAAGGCTCAGGTTGGCTGCAGGGAAGTCTGGTGGGAAGACTGGACAGTGATGGCCTTGGCTCAATGTGGTCATCCAGAAAGGACATCCTGCTGTAGTACCACAAAATCGGGACATATACATCCGCTGAGAAGCCAGGACCCTAAAGCGCTCAGTCCTGTATGTGCCTCTCAAGCTTCCAATTTTACTGTCCACCTGTTGTGTGGTTGCTGTGGGTATCTTGGTCTGCACAAATGGGAGCAGCCTCTCCAGCGCTGCTTTCCTCACTCCTTTTTTTCGGTGAATGGGGTTTTTGGTTTCCCACAGAGCGGGCAGCTCCCTTACCCAGGCAATAAATTCCCCCAGAAATTCTTTGTCGCTGAAAGCATTCATTTTTGGTCTGTAAGCCAAAACACAAGACAAAAAAAGTAATGTCAGTCACACAGTCTAAACTCCTGTAAATCTGATTCCCCAAATATATCCTCAAACAATCTCTAGGCAGTATAGGCCACCGATTTCACAAAGTATAAAAATCACATACCTTTGTTCTCACGTCCGTCACTTTTCCTCCTCTCTCCGCACACAGAACGTAGTAACGTCACATGTGTGTTTGCTTTATATACACTATGCATGCGTGAAACTCCGCACACGTCGCTCCGCACACGTCGCCCACCCATGATGTTCACATTATCAACTTTTCCCCGCCCCTTCTCTTTCGGCGCGCAGACAGATATGGCGGAGTCACAGCAGGTGTCTGCTAATTCATCAAATAACGATGATGAGACCAGCCCGGACCGTGAAACGTCATGATCAAGGAGGAGATTCAAGGCATCTAATATGTCTTACGCGGAGATGGTGGAGATGGTGGACATATTGCTAAAGTCGGATTATGATGCAAAGCATGGGCCGTATACCCACCCTAATCTAAGGAAGTCCAAAATAATGAAGAAAGCAGTGAAAAGTCTGAAGAAGAATTTCGGGGTGAAACGATCAAAGGAGCAGCTTAGAATAAGGTGGTCTGACCTCAAACTGAGGGAGCCGGAGCAGTTAAGGAGCATTAAGAGAATGCTAGAAAAAAGTAAGTACTTTTCCTGGGTTTCTATTATTGTATTTCTGAGCTTGCATGTTGCTCCATTTTGTTGCATTTTACTATTGTACCTTAGAAAATGTCATCGCTCAAAATTTGGTGGGCCCAGTAATCGTTCGTTACAGACACATTGTTCGCCCACTATATACGATGTTTTGCGAAGAAACAGGGTTCCAATAATTTAGAGAGATGCCTGTTTTTATTCCATAAATGTTATTACAGTGTTGGCTAGATGATGTGTTTTGAAAGAGAATGAAATGCAAACTTTAATCAGTGTAAAGGAGAGGACACTCAGCAGCTGTTTCCACATCTGGACTCTGGAGCACTATAGTGTGGGCCACCAGAACAACCCTTTTAGGGGGCACCACACAGGTGCATCAGTGTATTTTTGGGGTGCCTCCATGTGTACAAATTGTCATCAAAAGGTGAATAGTCAAGATTTGTATATTTTGAAATAATGTCTTCAGCTTGTAACTCGGCCCAAACAGACACTTCTACCCCACTTCCAAGCAATGTAGCATGTTCCTATTTTTTAGCTAAAATATCTGTGTGCTAAGTATACCTTTTGTTTCATTCTCATAGGGGAGAGAAGACTGGGAGGACACCACTCCAGGGAGCACAGGAAGCCCACACCTTCTAAAGAACCCCAACCTCACCAAGAACACCAACCTGAGGATGTTGAGGAAGTTGAAGAAGTGGAGGAAGGAGAAGTGGAGGAAGGAGAAGTGGATGACGTGGTGGAACTTGTCACCACAACAGGTCAGTATCTGTCGCCACAGCTTCAGGTAAGAGATGTAGGCCTGCAGAGTTATAATTCCTTTTGTATTTTTTTATAGGGGATGAAAATGTTGTTGTGAAAGAAAGTCCGCGTTTCTCTGCTGACAGTGCCCTACGAATCATCCAGCAAGTGATGGAGTGTAGTACAGAACTTGACAGAATTAAGCAAAGAATGAATGTTATGAAGCAAACCTTTAAGGACATCATAGATGTTTTGGGGCGAATTGAATAAGGTACAAAACACCCCTTTTTATATTTTTCGATTGTTATTCCCCAAATTTTTCACTTTTAGACAATCAATCAAGCCAAAATTTGAAGATGCACACAGTGTGTCAACATGTGCCATCTGCCATCAGGGGATATCCATGTACGGGTTTTGTGGGTGCAACCCCTTCCTCGCATCTCAAGTAGGTGAAAGGAAGAAGGGGTTGCACCCCCAAAACACGTCCATTGATCACCCATGATGGCAGATAGCACATGTTGACAATAGGGATCAGGAGGGAAAAAACCCTTTTTAAAAACACTCTAAATTGTGTGCATCTTCAAATTTTGGCTTGGTCAGGGGTGCCAACACCCCATATTATGACGGGCAGATAGAGACATTTTTCATTAAATAGAATGTCTGATATTGCCAAGAGGTATACAATGTTGTAGTTTGTTGGATGGTAATGATGGTTTTGTATTTTCTTACACCAAAAAAAGGGCCTGTTTCTGGCCAAACCAAAAAAAAAAAGTGTTATATTTACCATGTGTGTGAATGTGCACAGAGTAAAATGTTTGAACAACAACAAAGTGTAGCTTCTTTATCAAATAGGCTCTAACCTTATTTGTGTATATTTTTGGTGTTACTAGTGAAATGGTTGGTATTTACTAAAGGAGAATACACTTGGCACTACAAATGCACTATGACAAACTAGGAGACAGGAAAAAAAACACCAGCAATACATCAAAAATCATATTAAACCAGATATTTATTTTGTTCTTTCTCCCAATTTTTTTAGACATGGCCTGGCATAGGAATTGCCCCCCTACCCGTGAAATATTCTACATATTTCTGGCGAACCTCACGGGCATTTTGGGGGGGCAAGCCAGGACGGTCAGATTCTAGGCCCAGCAGGGTATTGCCAGTTGAAAGTCCTGCCTCAGGCCCAATTGAGGCCATATAATTTGTTGATTTCCTTCGAAGAAAATTGTGTAGCACACAGCAACAGAATACTACGTAGTTCAGTTTGTACTCCGCCAAGTTAATTGGTGTCATGAAAAGGCGGAACTGGCTGGCCATTATCCCAAAGGCATTCTCCACGACTCTTCGGGCCCTGGCCAGCCGGCAGTTGAACACCCTCTTCTCCGGGGTCAGGGTCCTTAGGGGAAATGGCCTTATGAGATGCGGTCCCAGTCCAAAGGCTTCATCAGCCAAAAACACAAAGGGGAGTCCTTCAACATTCCCTGCATCCAGTGGCAATGCAAGTTCATCACTCTGGAGACGGAGGGCAAACTCCGTCTGGCTGAAGGATCCCCCATCGGACATCTGGCCATTCTTCCCAACATCCACATAGAGGAATTCATACAGTGCTGACACCACCGCCATTAGCACGATACTATGAAACCCCTTGTAGTTGTAGAAGTAGGACCCAGAACGGGGTGGCGGCACGATGCGGACATGCGTCCCGTCAATGGCTCCACCGCAGTTGGGGAAGTCCCACCGCGTGGAAAACTCAGATGCCACAGTCTGCCATTCCTGTGGCGTGGAAGGAAGCTGGGGAATCAAACAAGATAAACAAATGTTAGTACTTTTGCACATAACATTGCAAGCAGATTATACTAAAATACATTCTTGACCAACATCATTATAAGTTTCCGTTTAATGTGTTTTTAAATACTAAAATAGAATGCTCAAGTATCATATTCATCACCCCCTCTGATGGTCCATTGTAAAAATATTTGGGGGGGGGGGGGCTAGATGAGTTTGGGAATGCACAAAAATAAGGACAATTAACATTTGTAAACATTTTATGAGGTGATTAGGGGGGGAGGGAAAAGCACTAGAATGGAGCTGACAAAATACATTGGGAAGTGACTCGGCTAGGTGTGTTTGGGCCCAGGATAGCATTGCAGTGGCGGTGCGTCCATAGTGGGCGCAGGAGCGCTGCCCCCTCTCTTTCCTGCGCCCGTTACTCAGAACAATACATAGGTTCATGCCTTGCATGAACCTATGTATTGTCGATGCCGCCCACTATTCAGGTGGATGGCCCCCTGTTGAGCGACGGCCATCTGAATAACAGCGGCTGGTTGGTTTTTGGAAGTGCCTATCAGAGCCAGCGGCTTGATAGGCTTCCCGATTACAGCCTGAGGGCTGTAATTGGCTTCCAAAAAGTTAACCAGGGGACGCAGGGGGGGGTGCGTTCCTTGGTTAAACACTGACAGGCTCCTCAGCCAATCAGGTTCACCGGGTCTGGTTACCGGTAACCTGATTGGCTGATGCAACATCGAGGGTGGGAGAAGACATCGAGGAGAGAAGAAGGACGGCGCAGACCAGAGGAAGGTAAGTGCAGGGCTGGGGGGGAACTGCCTGTATTTGTGGACAAACTGGCTGCATTTGAGGGGACAACTGGTGGCGTTTGATCGGCACAGTGGCTGCGTTTAATGGGCACAGTGGCGGCAATGGATGTTTTTCATTTAAAAAAAATTTCTCCGCCCCCCCAAAGATTTTGAGCACCAGCCGCCACTGCTGGAGAGGTTAGTGAAGGGAAATATGCATGGAGGAGAAAAAAGGGGCATTTAAAAGCTTACAGCATGCATGAGGATAAAGGGGACATTCTCAGCATATTACAATCATGGTAATTAGGGAAGGATGAAAGAAATGCAATACATTAGCATACCTGAAATACATAGAATGTGATGTTAAAGGAGAAAACTTACCCTAATATAGTCCTCCTGCAGGACTTGGATAATGGCAGAACAGGTCTCTGGGATTATGACGCCCAGAGCCTGGGGGGAGATGCCTGTCGTGAACTTCAGGTCCTGCAGACTTCTCCCTGTCGCCAGGTAGCGTAACGTGGCGATGAGCCTCTGCTCAGCACTGATGGCTTCCCGCATAATGGTGTCCTGCCTGGTAATATAGGGGGACACCAAAGCCAACAGATGCTGAAAAACGGGGTCAGACATCCGCAGAAAATTCCTGTAGTCCTCGGGATTATTCTCCACGATCTCCCGCAGCAGAGGCATGTGAGAGAATTGGTCCCACTGGAGCAACCAATTCTTGGTCCATGAACTCCTCCTCACCCTGTTCATGGACTCGTCTTGGTCCAAGACAAGCAGACCAACACCAAGCGCACGCACAGCACGAACTCTATGACGTACCCATGACATGGCTAGAAGACGGTCGTCTGATCAGAACGTACAGAACAGAACGCACTTAAGAACAGCAAGGCCTATGAAGAATGACCTGAAAATCAGAAACGAGCGGGCAAGAACGCACTGTAAAACAGATACAACCTGCCTACATGCCCTGAAAGACAAGATACGAACCCACAAGCACAAACTGAACCGCAGAAAACGAACTGAAAGCACGAAGACTGAAAAGCGCGAATCGTCTCTTCCCAAACTTTTACTTCACACGCGGTAACACGAGATCAGCAAAAGCAGCCCAAGGGAGGACGCCATGAGAATGGAACTTCCCCTTTATACTGCCGTCGTACATGTTGTACGTCACCGCGTTTTTAGACCGACGAGATTTTGGAATGACAGTGTGTATGCAAGGAAAGCTTCACAAGAATCTCGTCAAGCTTGACAAGAAACCCGTCGAGAAAAACTAAATTTTTTTTGCGACGAGAAACTCAGCCGTGTGTACGAGGCTTCAGAGTTTGTTGGATTTGTAGAGGGGGTTTTTTTATATGGAAAAATTCAGATTTGAATTAAGTAAGTTGCTGAATAAATATGAAAGGGCAAGTGCTGAATAAGCAAAAGTGGCAGATAGACCCAGGGGCTCTTATTACCTAAGATGTATTACACATGCATCTTTAAAACTGGATTTGTATGGCAGGTGCCACCAGTTTTTTTTTTTTAAATCACATGGACTTAAACCCACACGGGACAGACGCCCATAGGGTGGCGCCATTGAAATCGAACTTCCCCTTTATACTGCCATTGTACGTGCTGTACGTGACCACGCAGAACAACAACAAGATTTGGAATTGACAGTGTGTATGCAAGGAAAGCTTGACAAGAAGCTTGTCAAGCTTGACAAGAATCTCGTCGAGAAAAACTACGTTTTTTTTACGACGAGAAACTCGGTCGTGTGTACGAGGCTTCAGGCACAACTCTGACAGAAAGTTTGGAATGATCCCTCTAACAAGAAAATGGTGTACAGACAACAGTCTGTATTCTCTAAGGCCTACTCACTGTGACCCAAGCAGTCTGAAGACCTCCTCTCAGCTTCAGCTTTACTCTGCATCAATTCTCACAGGAAGATTCCCACTGGTTGCTGCCTTGAATGTTCCTACAACTATAAGGGTAATCCTAAGGCTCCTCACTGAGCGAGAATCATCCAGGACTTCTTAAAGCAGAGCACCAGTTTCCCCTCAAAAAATACTGTAACTGCTGACTTTTAATATAAAAACATTTACCTGTCCAGGGATCCAGTTATGTTGGCTTCACAGACGGTTTTCTACTGCTCATGTGCAAGTCATGCTGTGCTAGGGTTGCCACCTCATCCCTTTACAACTGAACATATATTAATTATCCAGGTTCTGTGGCTGATTAAAGTGGTAATTAAACTCACTTAGTGCCTTATCTGCATTAAATTAGCCCCAGAAACTGTGTTATTCATGTGTTTGATTTAAATGTATGAGGTGGCAACAATAGTGTACCTCTTGGCATGTAAGAGTGCCTGGGCAACTCTGTGTTTCCAGCCTCATATCTTTATATTGTAAGGCTAACAGCTTTCCGTGTCAGTGTAGCACCCTGCTAGATCAGGTGCTAGAAGTGAGGCAAATTTAGTTTTTGGCTCTACTGTTAGAAGTGGAGATATGATTGAGTTTTGCTTACTCTGAGTTCTGCAGCTGCAGGCTTGTCTGCCCCCCCCCCCTGTCTTTCCAGAATCTTCTGGAAACATAGTGAGCAGGAGAGAGCAGAGTCTAGAAGTGAGGCAAATTTAGTTTTTGGCTCTACTGTTAGAAGTGGAGATATGATTGAGTTTTGCTTACTCTAAGTTCTGCAGCTGCAGGCTTGTCTGTCCCCCCCTGTCCTTCCAGATTCTTCTGGAAACATAGTGAGCAGGAGAGAGCAGAGTCTGAGCTGGCCCTGGATACAGCTTCAGCTAATCCCTTGTAAAGATGAATGGCCAGCTGGGGGCTGAAAGGTATATATAAGGCTCAGAGCAGGAGGTAGCAGGTCCTTTTGCCTGCTGACAGTGACCCAGCTTGAAAATGCTGTTAAACCTTCCAAGGCTTAGGAGAGGCTTTAAAGCAGAGCTCCACCCAAAAGGAGAAGCGGGTACCTGGTTTTGACAGGTACCCGCTCCCACTTCCGGCTCAGATAGTGACGGCGATCTACGAGCATGTTTGGCCCCTCCCACACACAGGTCCCAGAAGACTGCGGGACCATTCACAAAGCACAGCATAGGGTTGCCACCTCATCCCTTTAAACCCAAACACATATGAATTACACAAGTTCTTAGGTTAATTTAACCACTTCTCTACTGTGCACGAAAACCCCCTTCCTGCCCAAGCCATTTTTCAGCTTTCAGCGCTGTCACACTTTGAATGACAATTGCGCGGTCGTGCGACGTGGCTCCCAAACGAAATTTGCGTCCTTTTTTTCCCACAAATAGAGCTTTCTTTTGGTGGTATTTGATCACCTCTGCGGTTTTTATTCTTTGCGCTATAAACAAAAGAAGAGCGTCCAGTTTGGAAAAAAAAACCACTATTTTTTACTTTTTGCTATAATAAATACCCATATTTTTTTTTTTAAATAAAATTTTCCTCAGTTTAGGCCGATACGCATTCTTCTACATATTTTTGGTAAAAAAAAAAATCGCAATAAGCGCGTATTGATTGGTTTGCGCAAAAGTTATAGCGTGTACAAAATAGGGGATAGATTTATAGCATTTTTATTTTTTTATTTTTTTATTAGTAATGGCGGCGATCTGCGGACACTTTTGACACATTTTTGGGACCATTCACGTTTATACAGCGATCCCTGCTATAAAAATGCATTGATTACTGTATAAATGTGATTGGCAGGGAAGGGGTTAACCACTAGGGGGCGGGAAGGGGTTAAATATGTTCCCTCAAAGTGTTCTTACTGTGGGGGGAGGGGACTGACTGGGGGAGGTGACCGATGGTTGTCCCTATGTACAAGGGACACACCATCGGTCCCCTCTCCCTCACAGGACGTGGATCTCTGTGTTTACACACAGAGATCCACTTTCCTGCTCGTTTCCCGGGCAATCGCGGGTACCCGGCGGCAATCGCGGCCGCCGGGCACGCGCACCGGGACCTGGTGAACGCGGCGGGCGCGCGCGCGTGCCTCCTAGCTCGTTTTAAAGGGAGGACGTCATATGACGTCCTCCCAGAACGAGAGTATCCTCCGCCCGCCGTCAATTGACAGTGGGCGGGGGACAAGTAGTTAATGCAGATAAGGCACCAAGTGAGTTTATTTACCACTCTCATCAGTCACACAACCTGTGTAATTAATATGTGTTTGTTTTAAAGGGATGAGGTGGCAACCCCTACTGGCGGCCCATGAGAGGAACAACCCAGGGTAGTCACTATACATAAGGGATACATGGCATTGCTTTAACCACTTAAGCCCCGGACCATTTGGTAGCTAAAGGACCAGAGGTGAATTCAGAATTTTGCACTGCGCTGCTTTAACTGTAAATTGTGCGGACATGCAATGTTGTACCCAAACGAAATTTGCGTCCTTTTCTTCCCACAAATAGAGCTTTCTTTTAATGGTATTTGATTGCCTCTGCGATTTTTATTTTTTGCGATATAAACGGAAAAAGACCGAAAATTTTGAAAAAAAATGATATTTTCTACTTTTTGTTATAAGAAAAATCGAATAAACTCAATTTTAGTCATACATTTAGGCCAAAATGTATTTAGCCACATGTCTTTAGTAAAAAAAATGTCAATAAGCGTATATTTATCGGTTTGCGCAAAAGTTATAGCGTTTACAAACTAGGGTACATTTTCTGGAATTTACACAGCTTTTAATTTATGACTGCCTATCTCATTTCTTGAGGTGCTAAAATGACAGGGCAGTACAAAACCCCCCCAAATGACCCCATTTTAGAAAGTAGACACCCCAAGGAAATTGCTGAGAGGCATGTTGAGCCCATTGAATATTTTTTTTTTTGTCCCAAGTGATTGAATAATGACAAAAAAAAAAAAAAAATTACAAAAAGTTGTCACTAAATGATATATTGCTCACACATGCCATGGTTATATGTGGAATTGCACCCCAAAATACATTCTGCTGCTTCTCCTGAGTACGGAGATACCACATGTGTGGGACTTTTTAGGAGCCTAGCCACGTACGGGACCCCGGAAACCAAGCACCGCCTTCAGGATTTCTAAGGGCGCAAATTTTTGATTTCACTCCTCACTACCTATCACAGTTTTGAAGACCATAAAATGCCAAAATAGCACAAAACCCCCCCAAATGACCCCATTTTAGAAAGTAGACACCCCAAGGAAATTGCTGAGAGGCCTGTTGAGCCCATTGAATATTTTTTTTGTCCCAAGTGATTGAATAATGACAAAAAAAAAAATTACAAAAAGTTGTCACTAAATGATATATTGCTCACACATGCCATGGTTATATGTGGAATTGCACCCCAAAATACATTCTGCTGCTTCTCCTGAGTACGGGGATACCACATGTGTGGGACTTTTTAGGAGCCTAGCCGCGTACGGGACCCCGGAACCCAAGCACCGCCTCCAGGATTTCTAAGGGCGCAAATTTTTGATTTTACTCCTCACTACCTATCACAGTTTTGAAGGCCATAAAATGCCAAAATAGCACAAAACCCCCCCAAATGACCCCATTTTGGAAAGTAGACACCCCAAGCTGTTTGCTGAGAGGCATGGTGAGTATTTTACAGCTCTCATTTATTTTTGAAAATGAAGAAAGAACATTCTTTTTTTCTTTTTTTTTTCAATTTTCAAAACTTTGTGACAAAAAGCGAGATCTGCAAAATACTCACAATACCTCTCAGCAAATAGCTTGGGGTGTCTACTTTCCAAAATGGGGTCATTTGGGGGGGTTTTGTGCCATCTGGGCATTCCATGGCCTCCGAAACTGTGATAGGCAGTGAGAAGTGAAATCAAAAATTGACACCCTTAGAAAGCCTGAAGGCGGTGCTTGGTTTTTGGGGTCCCGTACGCGGCTAGGCTCCCAAAAAGTCTCACACATGTGGTATCCCCGTACTCAGGAGAAGCAACAGAATGTATTTTGGGGTGTAATTCCACATATGCCCATGGCATGTTTGAGCAATATATCATTTAGTGACAACTTTGTGCAAAAAAAAAAAAAAATAATAATAATTTTATTTTTTCCGCAACTTGTGTCAACATATAAAATATTCCATGGACTCGACATGCCTCTCAGTATATAGCTTGGGGTGTCTACTTTCCAAAATGGGGTCATTTGGGGGGGTTTTGAACTGTTCTGGCATTTTATACACAACATTAGGAAGCTTACATCCACTCTTCTAACCACTTGAAGACAAAGCCCTTTTTGACACTTTTTGTTTACATGAAAACATATTTTTTTTTGCAAGAAAATTATGTTGAACCCCCAAACATTATATATATTTTTAAAGCAAAGGCCCTACAGAATAAAATGGTGGGTGTTGCATTTTTTTTTTCTACACAGTATTTGCGCAGCGATTTTTCAAACGCATTTTTTTGGGAAAAATACACTTTTTTTAATTTTAATGCACTAAAACACACTATATTGCCCAAATGTTTGATGAAATAAAAAAGATGATCTTAGGCCGAGTACATAGATACCAAACACGACATGCATTGGCGACAAACTACATACATTTTTAAAAGCCTTTAAAAGCATTTACAGGTTACCCCGTTAGATTTACAGAGGAGGTCTACTGCTAAAATTACTGCCCTCGATCTGACCTTCGCGGTGATACCTCACATGCATGGTGAAATTGCTGTTTACATATGACGCCAGACTGACGCTTGCGTTCGCCATTGGGCAAGAGCAGGGCAGGACAGGGGTGCTTTTTTTTTTTTTTTTTTTTTTTTTATTATTAATTTTGCTTTTTTATTTTATTTTTAAACTGTTGCTTCCATATTTATTTATTTTTATCACTTTTATTGTTATCTCAGGGAATGTAAATATCCCCTATGATAGCAATAGGTAATGACAGGTACTCTTTTTTGAAAAAACTGGGGTCTATTGGACCCTAGATCTTTCCTCTGCCCTCAAAGCATCTGACCACACCAAGATCGGTGTGATAAAATGCTTTCCCAATTTCCCAATGGCGCTTTTTATATCCGGGGGGGGGACATTCCCTCCCACTGCTTGTAAAAGCAGTCCAGAAGCCAATTAGCCACTAGGATTGCTTTTACATGAAAGCCGGCCGCTGGCTGAAAAGAATGATACCAAGATGATACCTAAACCCGCAGGCATCATTCTGGTATAAACATTCAAAGTCCAGCAACATACCAGTACGTTGCTGGTCCTTGGACATGTATTGTAATCTTTTTTTTCATGCAGCCTGTTGGCTGAACGAAAAAAAAAAGATTGATTGGTGGGTATGCCCACCATTAGAATACCGCCCTTCATCCACCCACTTCTAATGATGGGCATACATGCACCATTTATATATGCCGAAGCATGGGGGCATCTTCTCGCAAAAGTTATGCCGCGTACACATGGTCAGACTTTTCCACGGGCAAGCCTCCGTCGGAATTTCGACCGTATATACGCGGCATTAGGAGCAAAATCGCTCCTCCGCTTCTGCTGCCCCAATGCTTCGGCATATATGCTTTTTTTTTTTAACTGTGGTGGTGAAATTACCTCCTACAGCACTGGAGTCGCAGGGATCAGGCCTGTCTCTGCGAACGCTGCAGTTATGTGTGTTGTGTTTTGCAAGTGACAGTGATCGATCGATACTGCACTTCGGTGGCCTGGGCTGGACGGAGGGGCAAAACGCAGGTGCTAGCAGGTATCTGGGCTGATCCCGCTAACACTGCGTTTTTGGGAACCCTAAACTGCTGGGGACGCTAGTATAGATCTGATCAGATCAGATATTGAGCTGATCAGATACTATACCACTAAGGGGGATGTATGCTTCACGTGTGGGTGTTAGCGTTACTGGCACTAACCTGACGCTGCCTGGGGTGTGACGCAGACCCTCTCTGACGCTAAAACCTAACTGATATCACCCGCCGGGCGATCAGGGGGTTAAACCTTTATTGGGTTATATACGGCGGGTGCCCTGACACTATAAAAAGCAAACTAACTAACCAGTGTCACCCGTAACACTTATATGATGATTACTGGTGAAAGGGTTAACTAGGGGCAATTAGGGGGTTAAAACCTTTATTAGGTAATATATGGGGGTACCTGACGCTATATAAAAACCTGACGGCGAACCTAAAAAAAAATTACTGGCTACCTATCGGCATCACCGACACTAAGACAACGATCATAAAAACGATTGCTTAGCGACAGTGGTGATAGGGGGTGAAAGGGTTACCTGGGGGGCGATCAGGGGGTTAAACCTTTATTAGATAATATATGGGGGTACCTGACGCTATAAAAACCTGCGGCGAACCTAAAAAAATTTACTGGCTACCGATCAGCATCACCGACGCTAAGACATCGATCAGAAAAATGATCGCATAGTGACGGCGGTGCTAGGGGGTGAAAGGGTTACCTGGGGGATGATCAAGAGGGTTACACCTTTATTAGGTAATATATGGGGGTACACGACGCTATAAAAACCTGCGGCGAACCGAAAAAAAATACTGGCTACCGATCAGCATCGCCGACGCTAAGACATCGATCAGAAAAATTATCGCTTAGTGATAGTGGTGATAGGGGGTGAAAGGGTTACCTGGGGGGGCGATCAAGGGGGTTAAACCTTTATTAGGTAATATATGGGGGTACCCGACGCTATAAAAACCTGCGGCGAACCTAAAAAAAATTGCTGGCTACCGATCAGCATCGCCGACGCTAAGACATCGATCAGAAAAATTATAACTTAGTGACAGTGGTGATAGGGGGTGAAAGGGTTACCTGGGGGGCGATCAAGGGGGTTAAACCTTCATTAGGTAATATATGGGGGTACCCGACGCTATAAAAACCTGCGGCGAACCTAAAAAAAATTACTGGCTACCGATCAGCATCACCGACGCTAAGACATCGATCAGAAAAATGATTGCTTAGTGTCAGTGGTGATAGGGGGTGAAAGGGTTATCTGGGGGGTGATCAGGGGGTTAAACCTTTATTAGGGGGGGTTAGGGGGCTACACTGGACCTAAAACTAAATGTAGTGACACTTTTACAGTCACAAATGTCACTGATTGCAGTGATCACTAAATAAATGGTCACTGCAATCAGTGACACTGTGACTGGGGGCTGGGGGGGCTGGGGGGTGATCTGGGGGTGTCTGGGGGGGCCTGGGGGGGCGATTTATGTGCCTATGTGTCCTGGTGTCAGTGTGCTGTTTTGTGTACTAACCTGGCATCTTCTCCTGTACGGCGCTCGGTATATGTGAGCGCCCCAGGAGAGATGACATCACTTCCTCCTTCCTGGCAGGCAGGGGAAGCTCTCTCATTCGCCGGGAGCAATCGAGAGGGGGTGGCTGGAATCGAACGGCCGTCCCCTCATGCCGGATCGCTCCCGAAGGTAAAACGACCGCTCACTGTAAAGAAGGGGGGTCCGATCGGACCCCCCAACTATACAAAGGCAATCACGTACATATACGTGATTCTGCCTGTCGGTGCCATTCTGCTGACGTATATTTACAGTGGGCGGTCGTTAAGTGGTTAATGTAAGGTGGGAGTAGTCTTTTGTAACAATTTTGTCCGATAGCGTGGCAGTTTTCTTATATTTGTGCAGTGCTTCTTGTTTCCAAAAAAGGTGGCAAGACCACACTACAATTAAATCTCATGGTTATGTAGTGCCCTGCTCCTATTGGGTAGGCGCTATTTGTAAATTTAGTTGTCTGAGCTATAGTTTAGCCCAGAATAGTTGTGGTAAATTGCTGGTTTCTGTTCCAGTCCAGCTGTGTTGCACATATTTCCACTTGACTGTAGGTGTCGCTGTCACCACAGGTCAAGGTTGGAAATTCAGCAGGCTGGATGTATTGAGTACCTCTTGCCCAGAAATGGCTCAGTGGGAGTGGTTCACCCGCTGTGCATTCTGGGAGAGGGTACTTTAGGGACTTTGGAGAAACCAGGGGTGGACTTTTCTCAGAGAAGACCGAGCAAAAAGGCTGGTATCTCAGGAAGAGCCTGGAGACTCAATTGGAGGATGCATCTACCTAATAGTGTTGCCGGGTCGGCTGAAAGAAACTGGTACTTTGTGACTGTACTTTGACTTTACAAAAAAGCTATTGGTTATACAATCCTGTGGCAGAGGATTGTCTAACGACTCTAAGATATTCTTCAAGTCTGTGGCAGAGACTATGATCGAACACCGCACTGGCTGCTAGGTCAGTGAGAGAGGCCTATCCGGTGGTTGCTATATCCAGGGTGGAAACTGTTTGTCCTCTGGATTAAACAAGTAACCATGATCCGCAAATACAAGGTACATGAATCTCCCCTAATCCTCCATCCCTCTAACTGTTAAATAAAAACCATTGCAAAAAGAGACTGTGTGTTGGCATGGGTGTCCGCTGAACTTTTTTCAGGGGGGGGGGGGATAATTTTAAGGTCATACATGCATCTTTTGGGCAGTGGAGCAGCGCTGTATACACCACTCCTCCACCACCCCTGCCCATTGAAATAAATGGGCACCGCTGCCGAAGTGCCTGCAAAGCGATTCGGCAGCGACGATACACAGTTGCATTTAACCCTGTCTTCGACCTCTAACTGGGGTTAAAAGCGCCCCACTAGCGGCCGAATAGCTCCACTAAAACAATGGTAAAGCGCCGCTAAAACTAGCAGAGCTTTACCGATAACGCGGCCAGCTGGCAGTGTGAAATAGCTCTTGAGGATAATTCAGCTTCACTCCACCTTGTCCATATAAATATAGCCTAGAGAAGGTACATCTTTCTATATTGCAATATATTGCAATACATCTGTTGTGGCCATATTTTGATCTTTATGAAATCAGCCTATACTGTATAGGTTGTTTTCATTAAGATCAAAATATGGCCACCCACAACAGATGTATTGCAATACATTGCAATACAAAAAGATGTACACAGTGGTGTCGTGGCACAGGCACTGCTGTTACCTGTAGTTCTTCAGCGATAGGCCCAAGGCAGGCACTGGCAGCGTATTCTCTCATCTCGGCCACTGCACGCCACGCACCTGTGGGAGGAGCCAGCGCATACATTCACACAGGCAGAGGCAGGCTGAGGCAGCAGCCAATCACGGAACAGCCGGGTCACGGACGGTGATGTTAAGCAAAGGCCTGAGCGGCAGAGCCAATCTGATGCTCGGGCCGGGGGTGAGGAGGGAGGGACGGATCTGTATTTGGAAAAGACAGAGCAGCCCCAGCCCCCAGGCCAGCAGCAGACTTAGAAAAAAAAGTGCACGGCTGCTGCGGAGGTGGCCATTGCAACACAGGGGGCAAGTGTCTTCACTCTTCACTCTGACTTCTGATTCCAGGGGGGGAAATTGACCCCCCTTGCCCTATGGAGCGGACGCCCATGTGTGTTGGTGCTGACATCTATGAACAACTCTTCAATGGAACCCCTATGACGGATATGGTGAACAGACAGATAACGGCATGACCCAAAAATATAACCAGCAGCTCCTACGGGGGTAGTGCTACAGTTATATTAAAGACAAACCCAGAAAGTGAGCTCCAAACATACGACAGACTTAGTTCATACAGGGTCAGTTTTAGGGGCGATATGAAAGTAATGTGCAGGTAGTGGGTGTAGCGTCATGTAATAAACAAGCTTTGGGAAATTAAAGGCCTCTGCTCAGAATATGCAGACCTGCCTGGAATTTGACACGTGGCGACTTGCTGTTCCGCTGCTGAGAGCTCCAAGGTGGGTATAAGGTGTGATGGGTGTATGTGTTAAATAATTTGGGGTGAATGGTGGGGTGGGCTGGAGTGAAGGGTGTTTGTCCTCTCCCTACATGGTGCAGCATGTTAAATCCACCAAACTGCCCCATCTCAGTTGTGCACAATACATTACATACTCCCTATTTAGTGTGCTTATACAGCATATCCCCAGCTGCCCTTATCTAAACACAGTGCTGAAATTACATACTCTACCAGTTGCAGCTGCTCCATTAGTGGCGCAGGGGCCCCACCCCCCTAATTCTTGCACCCGACCCCTAATCTACACGCAGAGCAGCCAGTGCATGGATTTCAATGTTTTTGGGGGTTTTTTGATGCACATGATTAGAGCCGCAAGCGGGCGGAAATCCTATCGGAAAAAAAATGTTGGTTTTCTCGACGGGATTCCTGGCAAGCTTGTCTTGCCAAGCCCTGTGTACACACGCAATCATTCAAAAGAACCGCCATTCTTTTGAATGGCAAGAATGCAGTGACGTTATCGACTATGACGAGTCAGCGCTCGTCACATTCGATGTCGTCGCCGCCATCTTGCTACACCCCACACTAACCTTGTATGCTACCGCACATGCGTTGAAGTCTTTTCAAGCATGCGCGGGTTTCCCTGGACAGGTAAGCATACAGATGACCAGGTTTCTCGGCAGGAAGGTTCTCTATTTTTCTCGTCGAGATTCCCGCCAGTTTTCCTGTCGAGAAACCATACACACGAACGGGTTTCTCTGCAAAAAGCTCTCCCAGCAGTTTTCTTGCCGAGAAAACCGGTCATGCGTACGAGGCTTGAGGCTTTAATTGGCTTAAAAAAGGGTGAGTTCGGGGCACAGAGCACTGCACCCTGAGCCCACCCACTTGTGTGATGATAGCAAATTAATATTCGCTATTGTTTTTCTGCTTCTCCTCCTGGCAAATCAGGAAGCAGGTCTTAAAACCTGATTGGCCAAGAGGAGAAGCGATAATATTGGCTGGCCAGGAGCAGAAGCAGGGGGGAAGCCGTCGAGGAGATGCAGGGGGAAGCCGCCAAAGCTGCCCGTGACCTGGATGGGGTAAGTTCAGGGCTGGTGGGCGGACGGGCGAGCGACAGCGGGGGGACGTTTGTTGGGGAAGTTTGTTGGGAAAGTGACCTAGCGTGGGGGAGTGGGGGGTTTATTCAATCGACTGACCGACCAACCGAACGAGGGTGCGGGGGGTCGGCTGGTTTGTTTGCCGCCCGACCCCCCAAAAAAATGGAGCATCAGCCCCCACTGTACTCCACACTGCTCCACTCTGAATACTTTGGTCTATGTTATTTTTCCATAACTTTAATCATCAAAGTATTGCCATATTAATAGACAGAAATGATTCATACCGCTGGGGCTTGCAAATTCCAGCCCTGTTCATCGAACAAGCACACTTTTGCTAGTAATTTTTAATGCTATAACTGATTAGTAGGATGCTACATTGAATAAATAACTGAACCTTAAAGTCTCTTTCTTGCATTTTTCATATCTTCAGTCTCTTAAAATAAATATAATTGAACACTTGGGAGAAGTTGATGAAATATGACATAAAAACAGATGTATGGCTTTGTCCTTGTCACTGCTCATTTTATTTTCTTCTAGCTGCTGGCAGGTATTTAAATCTTGCCTTTTCCAAAGTAAGCCAGGAGCAGGAAGGAATTAACTCAATGGAAAGATTACCCCCACAAACAAAAATAGCATATTTCCCTATCAACGCAAGGCAGAACACTGCTTTTTAATTGCCTTCCATGCCTAATTTCAATTAATCACTGTGTGAGATATTTCAGTAGTGGGCAGAACACTAATTTAGTGTGTCTTGTTTGCATGGTCCAAAGCTGATTCTATTCTCCAATTCATTTGGTAGATGGCTTGATTTCTGAATATCAAGTAACACCATGTGGGTGCCGTTATACCAATTAGAACATAGTAAAATATAAATCTCAGGTTAGAGTGCATTATATAGAATCATATAACAGGTCAGAAGTCAAGAGGCGTCATTAAACACTCAGCATGCTGAACCATGCCTGTTACCAATTATTTAAATGAGCTCTGCACACAATAAATAAAGCCTGTTTTCAATACGAGTTAATTTAATGTGTTTTCTTAATTACAGAATGCTTTTATTTTAGAATACATGGCTACAAGTACCAACATTTGTGAAAATCCAACCACAGCTAGAAAAAAAATCCTCTGCTATATTATGTGTAATGTATTACATCGTATTATGTAATATATAATAAATACTTTATTTTATATTATGCACAATTGTATCACATGCCATTTAACACTATGCTAAAATATATGATATATAATATTATGCTGGACTAATTATAAACCTAAAGATTATCCTATGTTATAACATTGTGTTTAAAATTTCACCAGCAAAAAATGCCCATTTGTTGAACAAAAACTGAAAATTGTATACTCACCTTTCCGTAATTTTCCTTTCCTGACGCATCTCATGGCAGCACACACACTGGGTTGTGACTCTGCCCCCACAACCTGATAGGACTTATTAGCTTTAAGTGTTGAAGAGGAGCCCCCCGCCATATTCTCAGTATATATTACCTCATACGGGTGGGTATCTGTGTGCTGCCATGAGTTGCGTCAGGAAAGGAAAATTACGGAAAGGTGAGTATACAATTTTCTGTTTTCCTGACGCATCATGGCAGCACACACACTGGGAAATAACTTGCAACAAGGGTGGGTGCTTTCAAACGCATATATTATTTTTTTTATTTATTTTTTATTTTTTTATCCACAAGATATGGAGGAATTAGTTTCAATGACCGCTCTTCCAAATTCCACCGTCGTTAACCATGCCGGGTCTATTCTGTAGTGGGACATGAACGTGGTTCCAGAAGACCATGTTGCTGCCTTACATATCATTTCTGGTGACACTCTACAATATGCTGCCCAAGATGTCGCCACTTCCCTAGTCGAGTGAGCCTTTAAGTCGTTGGGTATTGGAAGGAGTTGAATTGCGTATGCTCTTTTGATGATTTTAACCAGCCAAGATGCTATTGTCCTGGAAGAGGCTGCTTGGCCTTTCTTAGGGCCGTTTGGCATGACAAACAGACTCTCCGATTTTCTAAATGGGTTAGTAAACTCCAGATATGAGGATATAATGGACTTGATATCCAATGGATGCAGATCCCCCTGGCTAGTGAGAAAAACTGGTAGATTGATTTCTGGATTGAAATGGAAGGCAGATGTTACCTTCGGTATTAATTGTTCGGACGGTCTTAGAATGACTCTGTCGGGATAGAAGATTAAATGAGACTCTTTCATAGACAGTGCTTGCTATTCGGATACTCTCTTTGTGGAGATTATTGCGACCAAAAATGCCAATTTAAGTGTTAAGTCCCCTAAAGATATCTCCTCTAAAGGAAAAAAAGATTGTTTCGATAAGGCTTCTAGAACTATTGACAGGTCCCAAGTTGGGAGGGTCGGTTTTCTTGGTGGTCTTTTCTTTAAGCATGCTCTTTGGAACTGAATTATGAGAGGATTAAATGCCCATTTGATTCCCGTCATGGCTGACAAAGCAGATGTTTGAACTTTTAAGGTGCTTGAACTTAGGCCTATATCCAAGGTCTAGTTGAAGGAATTCAAGAACTTGTGCCACCGTAGGAGAAAGTGGGTCCCATGACTGCCGTTGCGCTAACGCAGTGAATCTTTCCCAAACCCTGCTATAGACGCTGTTAGTTGATTTTTTCCTGGCCTGTTGCAATGTAACCACTACTCTTAGGGAACATCCTTGATCTAATAGCCTCCCCCTCTCAATTTTCAAGCCATTGGGTGGAGCCTTTCTGGTGCTGGGTGTAGGAACTGGCCTTGTGAAAGTAGGTTCGGCGTCACTGGAAGAATCAGTGGATCTTCTATACTCAGCTGTAGGATGGTCGTGAACCACGGCCTCCTCGGCCAAAAAGGTATCACTGCTATCACTGTAGACATTGAGTTTCTCAGTCTGGCCAGGAACCTGGCTATTAAGGGAATGGGAGGAAATATATAACCCAGACGAAACCTCCAAGGGTGAAGGAGACAGTCGACCCCCTCTGCCATTGGATAAGCAGTTTGCGCTAAAAACTTGGGACATTTGTTGTTCATCGGTGTTGCTGCCAAATCGATGTCAGGAATTGCCCACTTCTGTGTTATAAGGGAGAATGCTCAGTGACTCAGCGACCATTCGTTGTTTGAGATATATATCCTGCTTAGATCGTCCGCAAGCTGGTTCTGAGCCGCTGGAACATATACCGCCTTCAAGTCTTCTAGGTGAACTTGGGCCCACTCGAGAATAGGGCGCACCTCCTGTATAAGAGAGTGGCTTTGCGTTCCGCCCTGTCTGCGGATGTAGTTCACTGCTACAGTATTGTCCATGCGCAATATAACACTCTTCCCTGTGAGATATGGTCTGAACGCTAGTAGCGCTTGAAAAGCGGCCCTGACTTCCAGGATGTTCGAGACTAATCCCTGAGGATGGAAAGCCCAGCGACCCTGTGCTGCCAGATCCTGGTAATGTGCACCCCAGCCCTGGAGGCTGGCATCTGATGTGACTATTTCCGCCCGAGGGGGTACGATGCCGCTTTAGGTTGTTGATTCGTTTCCACCACCATACCGACTGTTTCACCGATCTGCTGATAATGATCCGTTGGGTAATGATGTTCCTTTCCATTGCCTCAGAAACGAAACCTGGAATGTCCTTGTATGCCACTGGGACCACTGGACCATTGGGAAGGTGGAGGATATGGAACCTTGGATGCTTAGGCATGTACTGGCTTGCAGATGCGTCCCTGCCATTAGTCTTTTTATTTTTTGTATCAGCGGTCCTATTTTCTCCTGCGGTAGACCCACAGTGTTGGCATTGGTGTTGATTTCCGCGCCTAGGAAGATCATAGACTGGGTTGGTTCTAGACTGCTTTTCTTCCAGTTTATTATCCAACCGAAGTGTTGTAAGGTGGATATTAGTATCTCTCAATGCTGGAGTAATAGTTGCTGGCTGCCGGCCAGGAGGAGGATATCGTCGAGATAGTGGTGGACTCTGAGTCCTCTCTCTCTCAGATATGCTATCACCGGAAGAAGAACCTTCGTAAACGTCCTGGGGGCCGTCGATATTCCAAACGGAAGATTCCGAAATTGGAAGTGTTGATGTCCTATCATGAAGCGTAGGTACTTTTGGAAGTCTTGGTGTATAGGAATATGGAGATAGGCGTCGGATAAATCTATTGATAACATCCAATCTTTTGTATTGACCGCTAGAAGTATGGATTGGAGACTCTCCATTTTGAAGGATTCTACTCGTATCGATCTGTTGAGGTTACATAGTTACATAGTTAGTCAGGTTGAAAAAAGACAAAGTCCATCCAGTTCAACCATAAAAAAATAACTAAAATAAAATAAAAAAATATTGTGCAATCCCATATACCCAATTCTATACCCACAGTTGATCCAGAGGAAGGCAAAAAACCCCAGCAGAGCATGATCCAATTTGCTACAGCAGGGGAAAAAATTCCTTCCTGATCCCCCGAGAGGCAATCGGATTTACCCTGGATCAACTTTACCTAGAACTGTTAGTACTCAGTTATATTATGTACATTTAGGAAAGTATCCAGGCCTTTCTTAAAGCAATCTACTGAGCTGGCCAGAACCACCTCTGCAGGGAGTCTGTTCCACATTTTCACAGCTCTTACTGTGAAGAAACCTTTCCGCATTTGGAGATGAAATCTTTTTTCTTCTAGACGTAAAGAGTGCCCCCTTGTTCTCTGTGTTGACCGTAAAGTGAATAACTCATCACCAAGTTCACTATATGGACCCCTTATATATTTGTACATGTTAATCATATCCCCCCTTATTCTCCTCTTCTCAAGAGTGAATAAATTCAGTTCCTCTAATCTTTCTTCATAGCTGAGCTCCTCCATGCCTCTTATCAGTTTGGTTGCCCTTCTCTGCACTTTCTCCAGTTCCCCGATATGCTTTTTGAGAACTGGTGCCCAAAACTGAACTGCGTAATCCAGATGAGGCCTTACTAATGATTTGTACAGGGGCAAAATGATGTCTCTCTCTGGAGATCTAGAACCGGTCTCAGATCCCCCGCATTTTCTTTATGAGAAAGAGAGGGGAATAAAAACCTTTGGTTTTTTGGTGTTGGGGTACCTCCACCACTGCTTGCTTCCGAGTTAACTCCAATACTTATTTGATTAGAAGTTTTCTTTTTAGTAGGGATGATGGAATCCGGGTAACTTGAAAATGGTCTTTGGGGGTTCTGCTTTTGAAACCCCATCTGTGTCCTTCTCTGATCGTGGATATTGTCCATGGGTCCTTTATATGGTCTGCCCATACCCGTGTAAATAGTTTGAGCCTTGCTCCTACTGGTACGGGCTGGGTGACCGATCCATCAAAATGACTTCTGTTGCTCTCCTGTAATGGCAATCTTGGGTTTCTGTGTTCTTAAGTAAGATGATTGGGTATTTCTCCAATTTCCTTTGAACTCTTTGCCCGGTCTATATGATCTTGCTTCCCTGTATGACTTGCATGTTCCGTCTGCGACCCACGGTTTTAGCCAGAGGGCTCTTCTGGACGTAACTGACGCTAGCATCGCTCCCGCTGATGATCTAATAATGTCCACCGATGCTTCGGCTACGAAGTCCCCTGCCAGACTAAGCTCTTGTAGTGCAGAAATTATTCTGTCCTGATCTGCTGCTTCCAATAGTAGTTTCTCGATATTTGATGTCCAGTTGGTAATTGCTCTGCCTACCGCAGCTAGGGCGATAGCTGGCCTGCAGGCACCTCCTGCCGATGAATAGGCTTTTTTTAGTTCAAGGTCAATTTTCCTGTCCAAGACATCTCTGAAAGTTACCGCATCCTCTATTGGTAGGGTCACGTGTCTAGCCAATCTTATTAGAGAAGAATCTACTATAGGAGCTGAGATGAGGGGATTTACTGCCGGCTCTTTTAAAGGATATAGCTTTGCTATCCTATTGTTAAGGCTTGTTTTTTTGTCAGGTTTTTCCCACTTATCCTTAATTAGTTCCACGAGTTCGTCAATGAAGGGAAAGGTTTCAGGGTCGCTCTTTAGGTTAGGGAAACATTTCCTGAGCTTACGAGGTGTTTCTTTAGATTCATCTCAGCCGATAGCTTCTTTTACTGATCTTGTAAAAGGATCTATTAGGGCAAAATCGAAACCAATCGATACTGGATAATCCTCTTCAGCTACGACCTCATCCGACCATGGCGGAATGTAAGAGGTTGATGCTGGTGTTGCCTGGGCCAACCTCTCTGGTTCTGTGACAGAGGCTTCCAAAATTGACTCTTTAACAGAATCTCTGATAATATTTGATACCTCTATTGCACCCGACTGCTTGTCTCTGGTGGCTTCGTCAGCACAGGATTGGCAGGCCAATTTATTGGGAAGAGCCTGTGCTCCGCATACTCATCAGGCATTAGCCGCAGGACGGGTTTGATGGCTATCCCTTGCTTTGTGGGAGGATGATCGTTTATTATGGTGGTGAGAGGAGGTTCTTGACCTGCTTCTTCTGGAATGCGAGTGTCTGGAGGGAGATCGTTCCCTGCGTCTGGAATGAGATGATCTTGAAGATCTGCCAGGGCTATCAAAAAAGCGATATTAATGGCTTAGCTTCTCTTTTTTGTCTCCTCTTCACTACTTACCACTTCGTTGCCTCTTACCTTACTGGCTGTGGATGGTCTGCTGGGGCAGCGGCCTCCATAGGAGATAGAGAGAGTGTACCTGAAGGAGGAAGAGCGGATAGATTCTAGTAAAAGGAAAGTTTCCAAAGGGGTATCCTTTGCAAAAGATATATGCAGCTTTTTAAACCTCACTTACCAGGCTAAGGAGCTTGTTTAGTATGTGGCAGCAGTGTCTCTGCAAAGCGCAGTGTGTGCGGTCATATGAGTGGCCAGAATACTGACATTTCAGTCCTTTTAAACAAGCCGCCGTCGCCGTTGGACTGACGCGGCGCCATGCATGCACACTAGCAGTTTGCTGTACCGAGCGCCATCTTTGGAACTGGCGAGGTGAGAAGTAATGTCACTTCCGGCGTGACACCGAAGCGCCCACCGCCATGATGGAATGGGTCAGTAAGCCTGTAGGACTAGAGAGCCCAGCAAGAGCGCTGAGAGTGAGAAATAGGCAAAAAGAAAGGAACATGGAGAAAAGGTGGAGGCCGTGCCGAGTAGTTTAAAGCCCGTTTAAGGCTTGTGATACAGTAAGATATACTCACAATTCCCCTGAGACCATCAGAGTGGGGCCCCTGCATAAAGCTCATTTGAGACTGTACAGTCAGGGCTTCCAAACTAGAAGATGCTGTACCTAGCTGGAGCGAGAAGCGGTAAGGGGTCTGCTACTTGATTGTCAGTCCTAACAGATGAGGAAAAAAAAGGAGAATGTGGCGGGGGGCTCCTCTTCAGTACTTATAGCTAATCAGTCCTATCAGGTTGTGGGGGTGGAGTCACAACCCAGTGTGTGTTCTGCCATGATGCGTCAGGAAATTAAAATAGAATTCCAAGCTAAAGCTAACTCGTTCTAAAAATGCTCCCTCCCCCCTCCTAACAACTATGCAGACTAAACTTTGTAAGAAAAATGTATACACTTACCTATTTTTAGCCCGCTCCAGTCCAGTCACAAGATCTGGCTTCCCTGTGTCAGCCAGCAGGACTGCAGGGGAGAGGATTGCCAACAACAGATGGGCCATGGGGGCCTATGGGCGATGTCACCGCTCCCAAGTATTGCCAGCCATTGTTGAGCACTATCTTATCTCCCCTGCAGTCTGGCCTACATAGGGGAGATCAAGTGTACGAACCGGTCAGAAAATAGGTAATTATATACACCTTTCTTACACAGGTTAGTCAGCATAGGTGTTAGGAGGGGGGAGGGGACATCTTTAAGATTAGTTAGGTTTAGCCTGGATATCCACTTTAAACCCCATTTACCTAAAGAAAGTTAACTGACTGTTGCAGGAACTGGCCATAGTGTGTGTATTAAATAAAGGTTGTAGCAACATTAGATTGTAAGCTCCTTTGGGCAGGGACAAAGTAAGCCTATTACCACTTATATATTTTTTTCTCTCAACAAATGTTAACAAATAGAGCAGATAGTAAGAACAAGAAGGGGAAAGAGCAAAATACCCCAGGGTCACAGGTAAGACCAAATTCCCATTAGTATGGAGTATCCAAAGCCAAAGAAGGGATGGGTGACTTTCAGGCTTTAGGATTTTTTTTGTTTGGCTGCTGTAAAAACAAAAAATAGTCATTTTAAATTGAATCTTGGAAAAGCCTGGAGGTTTGAGGTTTAGGAGTACATATTAAGCTAAGAAGGGGACTGGGAGCCCATCAGTTTCGAGATCATCTAGAACATTTCTTGCCAGAAAGGCTGTGCTATTGGGTAATTCAACCACATGTGGAGTAAGGTTCCTAATTGACCACAACCTCTAAAGTAGAGCAGAGAGTGTCCAAGTACATAGCAGGCAATTACAATTGGTATTAAATATCACTGTGTCAGGACATTATAGTTGGTCTCAATTGCTATGGTATTGAAAGAACAGGATTTTATTGATTCCCATATTTGGGATCAATCTTGTTCATCCAAGTCTTTTGTCAGACCCGCTGCATATTTCTGGGTGTATCTAGGAAGATGTTGAAAAGAGGGTGCTAATAGCGTATTGTACAGTAGGATGATCATCCCTGGTGCATAGAGATCTGAATGGTATACTTGTTCCAGGGTGTTGGTGACTCTAATGCCGCGTACACACGACCGAGAAAAACGACCGTGTGTGGGCTTTTGGTCATTTTTCCCGACAAGAAAAACGGCATTAATCAGGACGAGAAAAATTAGAACATGCTCTAATTTTTCTCGTCGTGATTCATGGCATTTTATTCCCGTGGCAGTTTTCCCATAGGGAAACACTGCCGGGGAGCCTACACACGGTCGTTTTTCTCGAGCAAGAGCAAAAATGACGGGAAAAACGGCCGTGTGTAGGGAAACAAGCCATTCCTAGTTTTTCCCATCTATTTTCTCGACTGTGTTTTCACCGTCGAGAAAATCGATCGTGTGTATGCGGCATTAGGCTTGTCTAGGTTGCACACTTTAAGAAATGTTTGTCTTTTAGATAGCACAATAACTCACCATCTGGGAGTTCTTTGCCACATTGTAGCACTGGGAAGGACTTCACTCTTCCTTTAGTGATTAGGTGTTACACTTTGGTTAGTTCCCTAATTATCCATTCCTTGAAAGCCAAGGGGGTATGACGTCCTGAGGGAATGATGGATTATGAGTGATAGTCATAAGAGATTTACAAGTAGATTGAAAGGTCATCAGGCAATGGGGCAGTAGCACCATATATGTAGAAATACACCCCGGGTAGCCCCTAAAACAGTTCTGTTAGCATCCCAGTACTGTATGTGCCAATTAAGTGGATACATACTAGACATGTGCATTCGTTTTCGTCCGAATGCATTTTCGTCCGAATTTCAGCTATTTTCGTTATCGTTTTAACAAACGAAAACGAAAGCACAGAATCCGAAAACCAAAAGATCCGACATAAACAAATGCTTTATTTTCGTTTTCATTGCTACAACAGTTCGATATAGATAGGAGATTTGACGTTACGCTGACAATAACAATCTGTGTCTATCGAACCTGTGGTCGAATGTGCCTAACCTTAACTCTAATAGTCCAAGATTATTCTACATAGAGAGAAAAGATTCGACATTATAGAGAGAAAAGATTTGACATTATAGAGAGAAAAGATTCGACATTATAGAGAGAAAAGATTCGACATTATAGAGAGAAAAGATTCGACATAGGAGAGAAAAGATTCGACATTATAGAGAGAAAACATTCGACATAGAGAGAAAAGATTCGACATTATAGAGAGAAAAGATTCGACATAGAGAGAAAAGATCACTGCTGGAATTGGGTGGGGGAAGTAAAATAAAAATAATGATGATGATGAATGTTATTGGCTGATTGTAACCAAAGAGGAGGAGCAGTAAAATAGCTAGAATGACGAAGATTCGACAAAGCATCGAAAGTTAGAAGATTCGACGGTGCAGCAAAACTGTACGACGCTGCAATCGTACATTTCCGGTCAAATGCATCCGCCCATAGGCTATAGAAGAATTCTAATGTTGGTTGGCTAGTAATAGAAATTAATAAATATAATTATTACTAGTCATACAACATTAGAATTCTACTATAGCTTGTGCGCTGAACATTCGACCGGAAATGTATGATTGCAGCGTCGTACAGTTTCGCTGCTCCGTCGAATCTTCTTTGAACTTTCGACAGACACCATAAGCCTTCAATGACAGATTCGACCTTAATTAATTCAGATTTTTGGACGAATGCAATTTCTAACGAAAAACGAAATAAATAAAAACGAATTTCGGGAGTAACTAAATAAATTTATTTTTCGGACGAAAACGAAATTCCGAAACAAAATATTTCAGTGTGCACATGTCTAATACATACTATCAAAGTGGTGCTGTGTAATTATTAGGTTCCAGGATGTTTACATTCTGAGAAGATGATTAGTTGGTGCACCATATTTGGGACCACATTTTGGGTTTCATTGTGACCTCAGCAACCCATTTCATCATGTAATTAGGATCTATGTGTAGCGGTCCCACCCGCTCTCTCCCTTCCTCTTCACGGCTGGTTTACTAGTCTAGGGGGACCAGGGGGAGGAGTGAGATGCTGCCACCAGCTCGCCCCTCTTATGCGTGTAGAGGTTTGAGCTATGATCTTTACCTTCGGGTCTGTGTCCCTGTCCAGAGATTCCACTTCAAAAATGACCAGTAGATAGGTAAATGTAGAACACTTTGCTCCCAGAAAAGTAAGCCCACACCAGGTGACAGTGCAACATTTATATTTATTTCCGCAGAGATAAATATGCCTCTTTGCAAGCAGACAGGTTGATACAAACACAAACTTGGTGGGGTGAGGGTTCAGGCACAATCCTTTCAGATCAGAGAAGCTGCTAGGAACTCACAACAACTTTTGGCGCACGGTCGCTGCAACCGACCGTGAGGTTGGTCCCTGCCACAGACCTGGTGAACGATGAGGTCTCTGCCACAGACCTTAGGATAGGCCTCTTCCACCGACCTGATGTAGCTGGGTCTCTGCAAAGACCATAGAACATGAACAACTTTCTAATGGCGACCCCTGTTAGGGAGATGATCCATCCCGGACGGTCCCCAGAGGCCTGCACTGTCATCAGCCAATGCTGCGCTGGGTCTTCAGGCCAGGTCACCTCCCTGGTTCTCCTCGCCCCAGACTCGGGTCCCCTCACTCGGTGGGCCCCCTAGGCATCTTCTCCCATGCGGGACCCATGGTTAAGGTGCCTGGGATGGAACTCGAACTCCCTCGCACCCAGGCCGAGGGCACCTGGGCGCGGACGACAGAACAGCAGCCCCCAGGCTGAAGGTGCCTGGGGCTTGCACCTCGTATGCAAGATGTCCGCCCCTTTATACCCTCTCCCAGCAGGCACAGCGGGTTACCAGCCCCGCCATACCACTGCCACCAGAGGACAAAAAGGGCACGGCCCTACAATAATGGTTCAACCCCAGCCCAAGGCGACAGCGCCACCCAGGGGCCGCAGGGAACTGAGCACCATTATCCTCCACAAATCAAATTGGCCATAGATTCCTAACAATTAGTGTATCTGGGCCATGCTATCACCCAGATACTCCCCCTAAATGTTAACCCCCGCTACACATGTAAGAAAGAGATCATATCCTTAGAGTAGGAAACCTTGTTACATTTCTGCTTAAAGGAACTAAAGACTATTCCTGTCATTGGTGTCTTGACAGTGGTGCAAAATATTTTGAAGGGATAAAATGTTCCTCCCTATGATAGACAACTTTGGCAACATTGGTCAGCTCTGATAGACTTTTGAAATATGTACATCCTTAAAGACATTTCATTTTTCTATTACATATTAACAAAGTTGCAATTTTGGTTTAGCTGCATTTTATTTTTATGTCTTTTTTTTTATTTGCACATCTCAAAGAAACCAAGTTTAGAGTATTAACAACAGAAGAGCTGCTAAGACAATTATATTACCTGAAAGGAAGAAAAAATGAGTAATTTCTCTAAGACAGCTTCTAAATATATTTTGTGCTACAATAGAAAACTCGATAAATTGAATTTCTGACTCCGGGTGGAATTAAGATTTCTTCTCAAAGCATAAAAACATAAAGTTAAAAAGACATTTCGAGGGGTACTGATGGGAGGCAATAAAACAATCTCTCCCGGCGTGCTAAAAACAAATAAATAAAAACCAAAACTACAGGAACATCCAGATAAATTGGATTTATTTAATTTCTTCGGGACTGTGTACATAAAATATATTCTTGTAGCGGCTTTACTTTCATCTTGGTTGCAGGATCTATTGTACACGATGTCTGCCTTTCTTGTAAAATATGCAATAAATGTGTCAGTTCTGTGCAGTGTTTTATGAGCCCAGTTGTGTTGTAAGGGAATTAGAGCCATTCTGAGTAAGGGCTTATTCACACTTGTGCGTCGTGGCAATGTGCAATAAAACGCACACGTTAACAAGAGTTGCTACAATGCAAGGCAATTCACCTGCTTTATGACTGCACTGCACTGTTTTTTATCTGTTGTGGTGCATTGGCAGTCCATTTGCAATGAATGGTCTGCCTGAATGCCAAGCATGTTAACGCGTGCCATAACGCGCCGCAATACCGCAATACCGCAATTTGTTAAATGAACAACCAGGTTGGTTAACCACTTGCCGACCAGCTCATGTACATATACGTCGGCACTTTAAAGATGGATAGCTGCTGCCGAGATATCCATCTTTTCAGTGAGCGGTCCTGTAAACGATAATGGTGGTCTCTGCGACGGATTCATCGCAAGATCACTGTTATCGGCGGCGGAAGAGGGGCCCCCCCTCCCGTCGCTCTCCCACGCCCTCCGCCGCTTACCGGAGCCGTCGCTAGCGGCGGAGGCGATCGGGTCCTTGTCCCTCTGTGGTATGGATACGAGTGAGGGGAAGATGGCCCCCACCCGTCTCCATACCATAGCAGGGCGGAAGCGACGTCAAAACGTCAGCTCCGCACATACGTCTTAAAGGGACATTTTTTTGTTTTCATTTTTTTAAATGAATTTTTTTTTTTATTATTGCATTTTAGTCTAAATATGAGATCTAAGGTCTTTTTGACCCCAGATCTCATATTTAAGAGGACCTGTCATGCTTTTTTTATATTACAAGGGATGTTTACATTCCTTGTAATAGGAATAAAAGCAACTATTTTTTTTTTTTTTTAAAACAGTGTAAAAATAAATAAAATCAAGTAAAATAAATAAGAAAACATTTTTTTTTTTAAAGTGCCCCATCCTGAGGAGCGAGGTATTGCCGCAATTGTTAGAGCGAGAGCAATAATTCTAGCCATAGACATCCTCTGTAACTCAAAAGATGCAACCTATAGAATTTTTTAAACGTCGCCTATGGAGATTTTTAAGGGTAAAAGTTTGACGCCATTCCACGAGCGGGCGCAATTTTGAAGCGTGACATGTTGGGTATCAATTTACTCGGCGTAACATTATCTTTCACAATATAAAAAAAAATTGGGCTAACTTTACTGTTGTCTTGTTTTTTAATTAAAAAAGGTGATTTTTTTCCAAAAAAAGTGTGCTCGTAAGACCGCTGCACAAATACGGTGTGACAAAAAGTATTGCAATGACCGCCATTTTATTCTCTAGGGTGTTAGAAAAAAAACAATAGATAATGTTTGGGGGTTCCAAGTAATTTTCTAGTAAAAAAAACCTGTTTTAAACTTGTAAACACCGAGTCTGAAAAACAGGCTTGGTCCTTAAGTGGTTAATGCAGGTGTAAGAAGATTGCCCTAATGATTATGTAAGATCCTGATATGACTATTTCTGTTGACTGTGGCAGGTTCTGCTGATTAAGGCAATATTCTAAAATTCCTATAGAGATAAAACAACAGACACAAAACAGAACATAGTTCCTTGTATGCAGTAGCAATGTTATATTTTTTAGGTATAAAAGATTTAAGTATATTTTCAAACAAGTTTACTCACCCTTTTTGCACCCCCCACCTTAACGTGATCGGGTTCAAAGTGGACAAAGAGTATGCTGTAAAAGGAAGTGAGCTTACATTTCTGATGTCTTATTTGACCGCTGGTCGCTGCTGGGTTTAGGTGTGTTGAATACCTGCACCCCCCACAGCATGCTGCAATCCCTTCCCACTGGCTTTTTTGTAATGTAGTGGCATATGAGCCAGCAGGAGGAACTACAGTATGCAGCCATAGGAGCAGTTATTCAACAAACCTTGAAGTATCAATCATCTGCAGCCACCAGGGGTCAGCAAAGCAGTGAAATTTGAAGACATGGGCCTCCGGATAGGTATTAATACTGTACATGCTCTTCTTTTACAGCATGGCTTTTGCTTGCATTGGACCCAGTGGTGACAGGGTCACTTGAACTAACCCACCCTTCCTAGCCCCAGCTACATATTTACAACATTCTTGCAACTATGGCCTGCCGCAATGTGCATATCCTACCAGCCCCGATCTTCTTATTGATGTCCAAGCCAAAGAAGTCTACATAGACTTCTTTAGGATTGCCTTTCGAATTTCTCCTGTATTGAAAGAAAACCCCATCGAAATCTATAGTGAGCTACTGCACAGACAAGGTTAGTGGTTAGAAAATCACCCAAAAGGAGCTTCACATAGGCTTTTACATCTTCACATATTCTGTGGTGAGCTACTACATAGGCATGGAAATGGACAAGAAGATCCAGGTTGGTAGGACATAAAACAAGTGGTAAGCCATGCCTGCATGAACTTTGTGATTATGCAGCTGTGTCAGGGGAGTTATGGTTAGTTAAGATCAGAGGGGCAAACAGAGTAAAAAGACAAGACTTTGCTGGAAAACACACCCACTCTTTGATATACTGTACCTGCAGTGTTACTGGGGGGATCTGCAGTTTACCAGAGAGTGTTGTCACTTTATCAGAGACATGTACCCACTACCAGAGAGACTGTCAAGAAAGTGTCACAAGATCAGAGAGACTATCATGTGAATTCAGTGATTTGTGGATTGGTATTATCATTTCCCTGTGTAAATGTCATTTAAAGCGGTAATAAACCCAAAAGGCACACATTTATTATATTGCAGCTTCCCATTTGTAGCACCCTGGTATTAGGCAGGGTTGCTAACAAATTTAATTATGCTAGGCGGTAATTAACCTGGCTAATTGGTAGTTGTATCCTCTGACTTTTTTGAATCTGGTGCATTTCTCACTTCTGTCAATAGGTGGCACTGCTGCATTTGGCATTAGAATGACAAGACCACAGTGGATTAAGGTTGTGAATAGACATAATTTCTCAGCCAATCATATTTGTGGCTAAGCATGCTGGGAGAGTCTATTTAAGGGGAATGGGTCAGGTGATCAGTGTTCTTTTAGCCCCAGGCTGAGGCCTGGGGCTGTGTGTGAAGCAGCAACTGAAGGTTAGGCCCAACCCAGGAAGTCAGCACAGCACAGGGATGGTGGGAGCCCCTCATAATGAGCAAAACAGGGGTACAAAGCCAGGAAGTCAGCACAGCACAGGGATGGTGGGAGCCCCTCATAATGAGCACAGCAGATGTGCGGGGTTACCGGGGATGTGTGGGGTCACTGGAAATTGTTTGGTGTTACCGCGCATGTGCTCTCCGCACATCCCCGGTGACCCCGAACAGTGGAGGGTATCTATTGAAACGGGAGCAGGCGAAAACTGGAGCAGCTGTGAATGGCAGCCAATCAGCTTCTCTCTTTCATTTTCAAATCTTAAGGGAACGAACTGAAGAGAAGCTGATTGGTTGCCATGGGCAACTGCTCCAGATTCTGTTCGCTCCAATTTTGATCAATTTCCCTAAATGTTTTTTTATCTGTTCTAGCAGTCATATGTGTAAATGAGAAGAATGGTGGGGGCACTGGGGGAAGGGGAGGGGGGTAATTGGGGAACCTGGACATGGGGCAGCAGAGAGTAGATGTGACCCAGCCAGGATAAGGGGGAGATCTGAGAGAGAATCTCCTTTCACTTGTTCTGTTCTATAGATTTCTCTCTGTGTCCAGGCTCCTAATACTCACACTGACACACAGAACTATGACTCATCCTGCTGTATCATTCTCCACAGAGCAGAGAGGGGAGGGGGGAGGAGAGGGGAAAACAGCTAATTGCAGTTCAGATAAGAAACCCGACCCTGTGAGAGATGGATTGAAGATATTGTGGATGGAAGTTTGAACTTCTAGGTCTCTGGCCTATAAAATAATCTATAAAATAAAGTATGAAATACAGCCCTGTGACTCCTAAGAATGCACACACACGTTCATCCCCCTGCACCTCCCCATTACCACCAAAAACTCAAAATCACTTACAAAGGTGGAAAATGTCCTTTAAGTCTTGTGTTGGGGTGCTGAAGGAGGAGTGCTATATTGAGAAAGGTATTTTTGCTTTTTAAATTCATCATAACGAATGGTCGTAATTGTTACGAAAAGTAAACAAATCTAACGAAAATTCGTAATTCGTATGAATCCAAATTGAATTTTGGACACGAATTATGAAATACAAACTAACGGCTAATACGAAACGGAACGAAACAAATTTATTGACGGCGCACATGTCTAACAGCGAGAGGCTGTGAGATGAAGGCCAAGTCCTACACAACGGGGATACCAAGTTGGGTATGTGTACAGATCTGTGTTGAAGTCAACCTACAAGTTCAGTTGCCATAGGAGACAGCCATATCTACAAATACAGTGCTGCAACCAGCTTAAAGGCCCGCAACTTGTATAGCTGTCTGCCTATTTTGTCTCAGAGTCTGCTAATTGCTATTGCATCTGCCTAAGGGTGTTCAGGCCCTAACCCTATCTCCCCCAGTTCTTGTTAAGAGACAATAAATCTCTTTTGTTCGCATTCGAAAAGTGACTGGCGCCCAATCATTCTATCTTGCATTACACCCACTATGACCTAGTAACCCACTCTACAAAAAAGCATGTCAGCTGTCCCTGACTCTGGAGGTCACCATTAGGCCTTTAGGGGTCAGGGCCCTTGCTACACTTTCCTTAGATGTTATGGATGCATTTTTATTTTTAGGCTTTCTTTCTTCTATTTTCACCTTCTGATCCAGCCAGTAAGTTTGTTTTTCAAAAGAACAAGCTCTTCAGCAGAATGTATCAGGTACAGAAACAAACCATTTAACACTAGCAGGGGTGCTTACAATGAACAGCTTTTTTTTTTATTGATGTAAAACCTTTATCCCAAAAGAAATAAAAACTATTTGCTGTAACTAGTGTAGTGCCCCTTTACTTTTAAGGGAGCTAGGTACCTAAATTTAGGGGTTGATCTGGGTTAGTAGCCAGACCCAGATCGCTTCAATTGTTAGGTTTTGTTCTTCTGCTTTTGCCAAGTGGTGTTGCTGGTGTACAGTTCCCTGTGGCCTGTGGGTGGCGCTGCCATAACAATTCAGGGTTGAACCGCTAGTGACATTACTGTACCTTTGGGTGTCCTCTCCAGGCAGCTGTACGGGGGCGTGGTCAGCCCACTGCGCATGATGGGAGAGGATACATAATGGGCCGACGTCATCTTAGGAGAGGAGAAAGAGGGGAGAAGGAGGGGTACTGAGGAGCAGTACCGAGGAGCAGTCTGTCTGCGCCTCATGGCCCTCCAGGCCATGGGAGTGCGCATGGGTGGATCAGTCTCAGGCACCTTTAGCCTGGGGCTGCAACTCTTCATGTAGGCCCAGCACCTTTAGCTGGCCTACCATCTAAAGAGGAATTCCAGGGAACTCGAGGGTGACCCGTTCTGGAGAGGGAGCCAGGGTTACCGGTAGGGATGAGCTTCGTGTTCGAGTCGAACATACGTTCGACTCGAACATCGGCTGTTCGATCGTTCGACGAAGATCGAACGATTTGGGCCGTTCGCGCCAAATTCGAGTGACGCGAACGGCCCACAATGCACTACGCCATCGCAGTGTCATCCAGGCGCTGTGATTGGCCAAGCATGCACTGTGACCCCGCATGCTTGGCCAATCACAGCGCCGGCAGCGAGGAGAGCAATGATTGGCCACAGGCAGGATGCCTGTGGCCAATTATTGCTGAGGGTGTTTAGTACACGCCCCACACTATAAAAGGCCGCCAGCACGGCGGCCTAGTGTAGTGTGTTCCGGAGCAGGGATAGAGCAGCATAGGCAGGGACAGTGACTGTTATTTCTTTCTTGCTTAACCTGGATTCCTTTAGTTTAGGGAAAGAGAAGGATAGGTAGGGAGAGTGTCAGTGTGTTTTGTGCTTGTGCTATAGTGTGCTTAAAAAAAACATTTATTCTAGGGACAGAAAACTGTAGGTAGGGACAGTGTCAGTTTCTTTCACTCTGCAAGTCCTTGTTTCCAGGGACCTGGAAGGACAGTGAGTGAATTGTCCTTGTGCTATATTGTGCTTAAAAAAACATTTATTCTAGGGACAGAAAACTGTAGGTAGGGAGAGTGTCAGTTTCTTTCACTCTGCAAGTCCTTGTTTCCAGGGACCTGGAAGGACAGTGAGTGAATTGTCCTTGTGCTATATTGTGCTTAAAAAAAACATTTATTCTAGGGACAGAAAACTGTAGGTAGGGAGAGTGTCAGTTTATTTCACTCTGCAAGTCCTTGTTTCCAGGGACCTGGAAGGACAGTGACTGAATTGTCCTTGTGCTATATTGTGATTAAAAAAAACATTTATTCTAGGGACAGAAAACTGTAGGTAGGGAGAGTGTCAGTTTATTTCACTCTGCAAGTCCTTGTTTCCAGGGACCTGGAAGGACAGTGACTGAATTGTCCTTGTGCTATATTGTGATTAAAAAAAACATTTATTCTAGGGACAGAAAACTGTAGGTAGGGAGAGTGTCAGTTTATTTCACTCTGCAAGTCCTTGTTTCCAGGGACCTGGAAGGACAGTGACTGAATTGTCCTTGTGCTATATTGTGATTAAAAAAAACATTTATTCTAGGGACAGAAAACTGTAGGTAGGGAGAGTGTCAGTTTATTTCACTCTGCAAGTCCTTGTTTCCAGGGACCTGGAAGGACAGTGAGTGAATTGTCCTTGTGTTATATTGTGATTAAAAAAAACATTTTTTCTAGGGACAGAAAACTGTAGGTAGGGAGAGTGTTTTTTTTCTTTCACTCTGCAAGTCCTTGTTTCCAGGGACCTGTAAGGACAGTGAGTGAATTGTCCTTGTGCTATATTGTGCTTAAAAAAAACATTTATTCTAGGGACAGAAAACTGTAGGTAGGGAGAGTGTCAGTTTATTTCACTCTGCAAGTCCTTGTTTCCAGGGACCTGGAAGGACAGTGAGTGAATTGTCCTTGTGTTATATTGTGATTAAAAAAAACATTTTTTCTAGGGACAGAAAACTGTAGGTAGGGAGAGTGTTTTTTTTCTTTCACTCTGCAAGTCCTTGTTTCCAGGGACCTGTAAGGACAGTGAGTGAATTGTCCTTGTGCTATATTGTGCTTAAAAAAAACATTTATTCTAGGGACAGAAAACTGTAGGTAGGGAGAGTGTCAGTTTATTTCACTCTGCAAGTCCTTGTTTCCAGGGACCTGGAAGGACAGTGACTGAATTGTCCTTGTGCTATATTGTGATTAAAAAAAACATTTATTCTAGGGACAGAAAACTGTAGGTAGGGAGAGTGTCAGTTTATTTCACTCTGCAAGTCCTTGTTTCCAGGGACCTGGAAGGACAGTGAGTGAATTGTCCTTGTGTTATATTGTGATTAAAAAAAACATTTTTTCTAGGGACAGAAAACTGTAGGTAGGGAGAGTGTTTTTTTTCTTTCACTCTGCAAGTCCTTGTTTCCAGGGACCTGTAAGGACAGTGAGTGAATTGTCCTTGTGCTATATTGTGCTTAAAAAAAACATTTATTCTAGGGACAGAAAACTGTAGGTAGGGAGAGTGTCAGTTTATTTCACTCTGCAAGTCCTTGTTTCCAGGGACCTGGAAGGACAGTGACTGAATTGTCCTTGTGCTATATTGTGATTAAAAAAAACATTTATTCTAGGGACAGAAAACTGTAGGTAGGGAGAGTGTCAGTTTATTTCACTCTGCAAGTCCTTGTTTCCAGGGACCTGGAAGGACAGTGAGTGAATTGTCCTTGTGTTATATTGTGATTAAAAAAAACATTTTTTCTAGGGACAGAAAACTGTAGGTAGGGAGAGTGTTTTTTTTCTTTCACTCTGCAAGTCCTTGTTTCCAGGGACCTGTAAGGACAGTGAGTGAATTGTCCTTGTGCTATATTGTGCTTAAAAAAAACATTTATTCTAGGGACAGAAAACTGTAGGTAGGGAGAGTGTCAGTTTATTTCACTCTGCAAGTCCTTGTTTCCAGGGACCTGGAAGGACAGTGAGTGAATTGTCCTTGTGTTATATTGTGATTAAAAAAAACATTTTTTCTAGGGACAGAAAACTGTAGGTAGGGAGAGTGTTTTTTTTCTTTCACTCTGCAAGTCCTTGTTTCCAGGGACCTGTAAGGACAGTGAGTGAATTGTCCTTGTGCTATATTGTGCTTAAAAAAAACATTTATTCTAGGGACAGAAAACTGTAGGTAGGGAGAGTGTCAGTTTATTTCACTCTGCAAGTCCTTGTTTCCAGGGACCTGGAAGGACAGTGACTGAATTGTCCTTGTGCTATATTGTGATTAAAAAAAACATTTATTCTAGGGACAGAAAACTGTAGGTAGGGAGAGTGTCAGTTTATTTCACTCTGCAAGTCCTTGTTTCCAGGGACCTGGAAGGACAGTGACTGAATTGTCCTTGTGCTATATTGTGATTAAAAAAAACATTTATTCTAGGGACAGAAAACTGTAGGTAGGGAGAGTGTCAGTTTATTTCACTCTGCAAGTCCTTGTTTCCAGGGACCTGGAAGGACAGTGAGTGAATTGTCCTTGTGTTATATTGTGATTAAAAAAAACATTTTTTCTAGGGACAGAAAACTGTAGGTAGGGAGAGTGTTTTTTTTCTTTCACTCTGCAAGTCCTTGTTTCCAGGGACCTGTAAGGACAGTGAGTGAATTGTCCTTGTGCTATATTGTGCTTAAAAAAAACATTTATTCTAGGGACAGAAAACTGTAGGTAGGGAGAGTGTCAGTTTATTTCACTCTGCAAGTCCTTGTTTCCAGGGACCTGGAAGGACAGTGAGTGAATTGTCCTTGTGTTATATTGTGATTAAAAAAAACATTTTTTCTAGGGACAGAAAACTGTAGGTAGGGAGAGTGTTTTTTTTCTTTCACTCTGCAAGTCCTTGTTTCCAGGGACCTGTAAGGACAGTGAGTGAATTGTCCTTGTGCTATATTGTGCTTAAAAAAAACATTTATTCTAGGGACAGAAAACTGTAGGTAGGGAGAGTGTCAGTTTATTTCACTCTGCAAGTCCTTGTTTCCAGGGACCTGGAAGGACAGTGACTGAATTGTCCTTGTGCTATATTGTGATTAAAAAAAACATTTATTCTAGGGACAGAAAACTGTAGGTAGGGAGAGTGTCAGTTTATTTCACTCTGCAAGTCCTTGTTTCCAGGGACCTGGAAGGACAGTGACTGAATTGTCCTTGTGCTATATTGTGATTAAAAAAAACATTTATTCTAGGGACAGAAAACTGTAGGTAGGGAGAGTGTCAGTTTATTTCACTCTGCAAGTCCTTGTTTCCAGGGACCTGGAAGGACAGTGACTGAATTGTCCTTGTGCTATATTGTGATTAAAAAAAACATTTATTCTAGGGACAGAAAACTGTAGGTAGGGAGAGTGTCAGTTTATTTCACTCTGCAAGTCCTTGTTTCCAGGGACCTGGAAGGACAGTGACTGAATTGTCCTTGTGCTATATTGTGATTAAAAAAAACATTTATTCTAGGGACAGAAAACTGTAGGTAGGGAGAGTGTCATTTTTTTTCACTCTGCAAGTCCTTGTTTCCAGGGACCTGGAAGGACAGTGAGTGAATTGTCCTTGTGTTATATTGTGATTAAAAAAAACATTTTTTCTAGGGACAGAAAACTGTAGGTAGGGAGAGTGTTTTTTTTCTTTCACTCTGCAAGTCCTTGTTTCCAGGGACCTGTAAGGACAGTGAGTGAATTGTCCTTGTGCTATATTGTGCTTAAAAAAAACATTTATTCTAGGGACAGAAAACTGTAGGTAGGGAGAGTGTCAGTTTATTTCACTCTGCAAGTCCTTGTTTCCAGGGACCTGGAAGGACAGTGACTGAATTGTCCTTGTGCTATATTGTGATTAAAAAAAACATTTATTCTAGGGACAGAAAACTGTAGGTAGGGAGAGTGTCAGTTTATTTCACTCTGCAAGTCCTTGTTTCAAGGGACAGAGAAGGACACCTGAAGGTAGCCCTTATTGGTTTTTTCCCATCTCCCTGCAGGCCATCTATTAGAATGTCTGGAAGGCAAACAAGGAGAGGCAGACAGTCAGGAGGCAATAAAAGAGGGCAAGCAGGCTCTGTGTCTGGGGGCAACAGTGCTGGTCGTGGACGCGGTGCATTGTCATCAGCACATGGCCATGGGACACGCTTGTCCTTCTTTTCGGCAGCTGGACATGTTGAGCCACATCATGCCGAAGACTTGGTAGAGTGGATGACCAAGCCCTCCTCCTCCTCCTCATCCTCTCTCACCCAGGCTCAGGGTACTGGAAAAGCAGCTGCCAAAGCGTCGTCTTCCCTGGTATCAATGTCAGACAAATCATCAGTCACTCCTTCCCTAGACCCACCATGTCCTCCTCCTGAGGAGTCCCCCGAACTGTTTCAGCACAGTGTTGGGTACATGCTCCAGGAGGATGCCCAGCGTTTCGAAGGGTCTGATGATGAAACCCAGCTAGAGGAAGGCAGTAGCGTGAGAGCAGACAGAGGGGATGCTCAAGAAGGACACCAATCTGGCAGTCATGTTCCAGCAGCTGCAGCATACTGCCAGATTGGCTCCAGTGATGAGGAGGGAGGGGATGATGAGGTCACTGACTCCACGTGGGTGCCTAATAGGAGAGAGGAGGAGGAGGAGGATGAGGAGGAGGCACATCTCCAACGAGGCAGGATGCCCTTTGGTGGCCAGCGTAAGGGCAGTACACCGACGGAATCACACCGCAGAGCTCCGCCTGTGCAGGGCGCTGCCTCTGCCCGTCATTCAAAAAGTTCTTTGGTGTGGGCCTTTTTTGAGGCTAGTGCATCAGATCGCACAGCTGCTGTTTGCAACATATGTCTCAAGCGTATATCGCGTGGCCAAAACATCAGCCGCTTGGGTACCACATGCCTGACCAGACATATGTTGACCTGCCATGCAGCTCGTTGGCAAGCCTACCTCAAAGACCCACACCAAAGAACAAAGCGGACCTCTCCTTGCACCGCATCAGCTGGGATCTCCAACCCCACTATAACTTCAGTCCTCTCTGAAACATGCACTGAGAGGAATGAAGGTGTAGAATTAGGTGTGTCACAGCCAAGTACTTGCGCCCACTCTGCTAGCAGTACACCGACGTCCGATTCTAGCAGGCAAATTTCCCTGCCCCAGCTGCTGGACCGTCGAAAGAAGTTCACTCCCAGCCATCCACATGCCCAGCGGTTGAATGCTAGCTTGGCTAAATTGCTAGCGCTTCAACTGCTGCCTTTTCAGTTGGTAGACTCGGCCCCCTTCCGTGAGTTTGTGCAATGTGCAGTTCCTCAGTGGCAGGTTCCCAAACGCCACTTTTTCTCACGGAAGGCTATTCCGGCTCTCTACCGGCATGTGGAAGGCAATGTCTTGGCCTCGCTGGACAGGGCGGTCAGCGGTAAGGTGCATATTACCGCTGACTCATGGTCCAGCAGGCATGGACAGGGACGTTACCTTTCTTTCACGGCCCATTGGGTCACTCTTTTGGCAGCTGGGAAGGATTCAGGACAAGGTGCAGTAGTGTTGGAGGTTGTCCCACCGCCACGCCTCCAAAATGCTACTACTGGTTGTGACACACCTCTCTCCTCCACCCCCTCCTCTTCTTCTTCCTCCATGGCCTCTTCCTGTGGTTTGTCCTATGAACCAGCGGTGCTCCGTAGCCGTTCACGGGGCTACGCAAGTACGCAGGCAAAAAGATGCCATGCCGTGCTTGCGCTGGTGTGTTTGGGGGACAGAAGCCACACTGGGGCAGAGGTCCTGTCTGCTCTGCAGGGCCAGGCCGAGAGGTGGTTGACGCCACGCCAGCTTAAGCCAGGAATGGTGGTTTGCGACAATGGCACCAACCTCCTCTCCGCCCTCCGACAGGGACAACTGACCCATGTGCCCTGTGTGGCTCACGTCCTTAACCTGGTGGTGCAGCGCTTCTTGGGCAGGTACCCGGGCTTACAGGATGTCCTGAGGCAGGCCAGGAAAGTCTGTGTGCATTTCCGCAGATCTTATAATGCCAGTGCTCGCCTGGCTGAGCTGCAAAAGGAGTTGAACCTGCCCAAGAACCGCCTTATATGTGACATGCCCACCAGGTGGAACTCAACGTTGGCCATGCTGCAGCGGCTGCACACGCAGCAGAGGGCCATCAATGAGTACCTGTGCGACTACGGCACCAGGACAGGGTCAGGGGAGCTTGGTTTTTTTTCTCCACGCCAGTGGGGCATGATCAGGGATGCATGCACTGTCCTGGCACCATTTGAGGAGGCCACGAGGATGGTGAGCAGTGACAGTGCATGCATCAGTGACACTGTACCTCTTGTCCACCTGTTGGAGCACACGCTGCGTGGAATAATGGACAGGGCACTTGAGGCAGAACAGAGGCAGGAAGAGGAGGACTTCCTTGCCTCTCAAGGCCCCCTTTACCCAGACAGTGTTCCTTCTGTCCCACCCATCGCACAGGAAGAGGAGGAGGAGGAGGAGGAGGAGGAGGAGGAGGATTGTGTCAGCATGGAGGTGGAGGCTGGCACTCAGCATCATCAGCAGCAGTCTTTTAGGGATGATTTACAGTCCCAAGAAACCAGTGGACTTGTACGTGGCTGGGAGGAGGTGGCTGCGGATCATGTCGTCCTTAGTGACCCAGAGGACTCCGGAGCGAATGCCTCAGCAAACCTACGCTGCATGGCCTCCCTGATCCTGCAAAGTCTGCGGAAGGATCCTCGTATTCTTCGGATCAAGGAGAGGGACCATTACTGGCTGGCCACTCTCCTTGATCCACGGTACAAGGGTAAGGTTGCGGACCTTATGTTACCGTCGCAGAGGGAGCAGAGGATGAGACAACTCCGGGAGGCCTTGCAGAAAGGTCTGTGCAACGCGTTCCCAGAGACTGGGAGGTTGTAAACTCCTGGTCCTGGACAACGAGTTGCTGAGGCTTCGGCCAGTCAAAGAAGGAGCGGTGGGGAAGGTGGCCGTCTGACCGATGCGTTCAGACAATTCTTTAGTCCGCAGCCCCAAAGTATGATCGGTTCCAGCAACCATCGCCAGCGTCTGATAAACATGGTGCAGGAATATCTAGGGGCAAGGTCAGACTTGGACACCTTCCCCACCGAAAATCCTCTGGCTTACTGGGTCTTGAGGATGGATCACTGGCCAGAGCTTGCACAGTATGCAATTGAGCTACTGGCCTGTCCTGCATCCAGCGTTCTTTCGGAACGCACATTCAGTGCTGCTGGAGGATTTGTCACAGATCACAGGGTGCGCCTGTCCACCGACTCGGTTGATCGACTGACTTTCATCAAGATGAACCAGTCTTGGATCACCACCAGCTACCACACACCTGATGCTGATATAACAGACTAATTGATTTTAACATGTCACATCCCTTCAAGACTGATGCTGATGCTGAGTGCCTGTGCTGTTATGTTGACTGGCTATCCTCCTCCTCCGAGTCCTCAATGATACGATTGATGATGATAGCTTGTAAGATCATTTTTGTTTATGGGTGCCGCCACCAGTGCCTAACGCCCAATTTTTCAGCCCCTGTTTAACAGGGGCGTGTAATTACAATTTTTGAAGCAATACTTTGCAACAGGGCTCATTGCTGTGCTCCAAGTACAGTATCTGTGAGGAGTTGCAGTGTTGTGCCACCAGTGCCTAACGCCCAATTTTTCAGCCCCTGTTTAACAGGGGCGTGTAATTACAATTTTTGAAGCAATACTTTGCAACAGGGCTCATTGCTGTGCTCCAAGTACAGTATCTGTGAGGAGTTGCAGTGTTGTGCCACCAGTGCCTAAGGCCCAATTTTTCAGCCCCTGTTTAACAGGGGCGTGTCATTACAATTTTTGAAGCAATACTTTGCAACAGGGCTCATTGGTGTGCTCCAAGTACAGTATCTGTGAGGAGTTGCAGTGTTGTGCCACCAGTGCCTAAGGCCCAATTTTTCAGCCCCTGTTTAACAGGGGCGTGTCATTACAATTTTTGAAGCAATACTTTGCAACAGGGCTCATTGCTGTGCTCCAAGTACAGTTGCTGTGAGGGGTTGCAGTGTTGTGCCACCAGTGCCTAAGGCCCAATTTTTCAGCCCCTGTTCAACAGGGGCATGTAATTACAATTCTTGATCTAATAATTCACAGCAGGGCCCATTGCTGCACCCACCAAGAGTAACTGTCAGGGCTTACAGTGTTGTGGCACCAGCACCACCATCAAAGGCCCAATTTTTACTACCACTGTTCAACAATTATATGTAATTAAAATTCCTGATATAATAGTTGACAGCAGGGCGTTCCAGCACCAACCAAGAGTAACTGTGAGTGCTTACAGTGTTGTGCCAACACCAACAACTAAGGGGCCTATTTCTGCAGAGTATATACGGCAGGTCCCTACTTTCAAACATCCAACTTACAAACGACTCCTACTTGCAAACGCAAGAAGACAACAGGAAGTGAGAGGAAATCTACCACTAGGAAGGAAAATTCTCTCCTGTAGGAATAAATATGGGAGAAAGGTGTCTCCTCTGTACTGATGCTTTATCAGCAATCCTTGTTTCAAGAAAAACACCACATTTCAAAAACAGTTGTCATTGGGACGGAAAGTGAGGTGAAATGTTCTGAACAGGGGCACAGACAGCAAAACAAATGTTACAGGGGTGATAACCCTTACCTATGTTTTCCAAAAAGTTTAAAAATAGATTTTTGGTCTGGAGCTACACTTCAACAATGTACCTGTTCAAAATTACAAACAGACTCTACATAAGAACAAACCTACAGTCCCTGTCTTGTATGCACCGCCTGTATAGGGCTGTTCAGAGTATATAGGGCCTTTTTTATTTTATGTGCGGGGTTCCCCTTAATATCCATACAAGACCCAAAGGGGCTGGTAATGGGCTGGGGTAGGGGGGGGGTCATGGGGTAGCTATGCCATTTTTCTTAAAGAATTTCATCCATATTACCGGGACCAGACATTACATTAAAGCCGCAAGCAGTTTTAAATGGCTTTTTTTTCCTTTAGAAGTGTCATTTTGTGCAGGGACAGTTCTAAACACGGGAAACACGTGGCACTTCACAGGCATACTTTAGACACCCCCCAGGTACGATATTTAAAGGAATATTTGACTTTTTTTTTTTCACTTTATGCATCATTAAAATGACTGCTCCCGAAAAACGACCGTTTTTAAAACTTCTTTTTGCATTGATACATGTCCCCTGGTGCAGAACCCGGGTTCCCAAACCCTTTTTAGGACAATAACATGCATAATAGTTGTTATAATTAGCACTTTAGAATTCGAACGTTCGCATCCATTGTATTTAATAGGGTTCTAATGTTCGTTCGAACTTTCGGTCCGTTCGCGGGTTCTGGTGCGAACCGAACCCGGGGGTGTTCGGCTCATCACTAGTTACCGGTGAAGGAAGTCACCGCCTTGGATGAGGCCTGGTCACCTACAGAGGGATTCCACAAGTCCGCCACAGGCATTGTAGCGTGCTTCAACTTGCACCTAGGTCCTTATGCTACAAGTGCTGGGAAGTTTGGAACTAGGCAAATGGGTTCCGATCGTATACCTAGGAAAGAAAAGTAAAGTTCATGCATCACTCCGGCTGCTAGGACCGTGAGAGGGAAACATCTGGGTGAGCAGAGTCCACTTAGGATTGAGTGGTGATATTAAGTGCCTGAACCTACCTCCTGTTATTCTATTCTTCACCTTCAACTTTCCTGTCCGGTTTCAAGCATAAAGAAAATAAACCTTCAGTCATTGAGGTTTAACCTTGTCTGGACATTGGCCTTATTGATACACAAACAACAGACTTTTCTCTACACTCTAGAGAAAGGAACCAGCCCAGGGAAGGTAACTCGCTGCGGAACCCAACAAATTGTGAACACCGATTAACCTCTTCAAACAGGAGGGTACGGGCATATAGCACGGTGTGCCTTATCTTACAGGTGAGCCAGGTGAGAAAAAGGTCTGTGTGCTACACTAGCATTAGCTGGAGTTTGGTTTCAATTTGTTAGTGTATATATACACCTGCTAGTACTTGTCGTCAAATATATTTTATTGAGTACAAGTTGTGATACAAATTATAGATGATACATTAAATACATCAAAAATAGAGAAGCTCAAATATTCTTATTTCAATAAGTAAACATATTAGTAGATACTTGTGGACAAAGTATGTGTAGCGGGGTTTCTAAATTTAGGTGGGGTACACCTAGGTGTGTAAAGTATTGGAGTAATTGGACCATTTGTATTCGTGGAGGATTGGGCGGTGTAATAATCTCCTTGGCCTGTGGGTGGCAGGCGGCCGCAGGCTCGAGGGTGATTTGCTGCCATAGTGCTGACCTTTTTGTCCCTTCTCGGAGATGGTACGGCGAGGGCGGGGAACCTGCCGTGTCGTCATTGGAGGGGATAAAAGGGGGAGACGCCCTGGTCACGAGGTCTTGCTCTTTTGGAGGTCCTTCATCACGCACTCAGGCACCTTAGGCCTGGGTGTGGGCGGTTCTGGATTCCGGCTCAGGTGCCCTAGGCCTGACCAGAATGGAGTTGGAGTCCATCCCAAGCACCTTCAGCCTGGGGTGAGGTACTAAACCAGGAGGCCTGGGGCCCAGTGACTTCGACTGGGTCCCGCGAGGGTGAAGAAGTCCGAGGGTCCCTGAAGTGTATGGGGCCCATGTCTGAGGTGAGGAGGCCGGGGAGGTTACCCATTCGGAGAGTCTGGAGCAGCATCAACCCAGTGACGGATGGGCCTCTGGTAACTTCCTTGGAGGGACATCTTCCCCTGACAGGGGCCACAACGCAGCGAAGGTACTCCTATCTACGTTCTCTTGAGTCGCTGGTAGAGACTCACAAGTTCTAAGTCCTTTCTAGCCAAGACTATAGTAACCGCTGGTGAGATCACAGTGGTTTAGCTGACAATCAGGACAGTGCCTCGACCTGCTCATGCCCTTGTATCAAACTGTTATGGAGTCCCAACCAGTTGGCTACTGAAGCACTGTTTATTGTGAGTTATGCAATAAAACAAGAGTTGGACTGTGATCGGTGTGTGGAACTCTGGTTAATGGGAGCAGAGGGAAGTGTTGGCACAGCAGGACTTAATTCTAGACAGATACACACAGGCCTGAGGAAATATCTGGTGCTGGCCTTCACCTCACCCACAGCTATGGGGAGGACATGGGCCATAGCGCATTTCACTCTGTTGTGTGTGATAGATGAGGTGAGGTCGCTACATATGGTATATTAATTAGTTTCCAGTGGTAATAATATTATTAAGTTTTAGAGGTTTTATGCACCTGCTAGTACTTCTAACACTTCCCTTTCCACCCAAACTGACAATGCTGCTGTCCAAAGGTGCCCCTCAGCTCATTCATCCACAGTGGGGGCACTCTAATACAGGAGCTATGCTACTGATCAGATAACCAGGTGAAAACAGAGGGGAAAAGCCTAAGAAAAGAAAGGTAATGCAGCTGCAACATCTAATTATTGGTAGGCTGAAATATCCTACATTGTTGGCTTTGGGTGAATTACCACTTACTACCCAAGCAGATTGTCTATCAAATGAAGTGAAGTCTACAATTCATCCTGCAAGTGGCATCACAGGTCAAATGACAGCAGCATTGTACATATGAAGACTTGAAGTTGGGTAGCCTATCAAGTCATGACTCTTGTTTCTGCAGCAATTCAAATTTGACAGCACTGGACCAGGCAATAGTATTGTTACATCGTTATGTCACCAACCCCAACACCAATGTCACCCTGAGTAGTTTCTAGGCCACAAATACTGCTTGGGACACCATGCTCCAATATGAGATTTAAATCAAAGAACATTTCAGGCCAAGAAATATAAGCCAGCAAGACAAAAGAAGGCCAAACACATTATCAGTGCTGCCAAAGCACAGAAAGAGGAGGAAATTGCTAAGTCTATTAATAAAGGAGACAGAACCTTTTTTTAGATACATTAGTGATAGAAGGAAAGAATACAACGGGATCACTAAAATGAAAACTGGGCACAACACATACGGTACGTTGAGGGAGACTTGGATGTAGCAAGCCATTTAAACAATTACTTCTGTTCAGTTTTCTCTGAAATAAATTGCACTAACAATATATTACAAGTTAGGGAATATATATTTTGGTATACATCTCTCATTCAAAGTCCCTAACAAACTCCCCCCTTTTTTGTCGAAACCCATATAAGCAATACAGTGTTTTATATCCCACATGCTTACTCTATATAGTGATTGGCCTCATTTAAAGTCCCCCTGACCAAACTCTCTCTTTTTTTGTTCAAATTCGGGATGGAGGCCAATTACTCATGGTGTCTTGGACCACATCATTGTTTCTCGGGGAATCATATTGGTTTTAGTAATGGCAGTTCACTTCTAGGATTTCTGGAGACAAAGGTGGCAGAGGAACTGACTCGTTTAAAGCTTAATAAAGCAATGGGTCCTGATGGTATTCATCCCATTTAGATTGCTAAGAGAACTTTATGGTACAGTTGTTGGACCATTAACGGATCTTTTTAATCAGTCTCTTCTAAGGCTTGATTCACAACTATGCATTTTGCAGATTTGTTCTACAGAACGTGTTCCATAGGAAACCATGTTAAATGGGCTGTAGTGCCAATCTGCAAAATGCAAAAAGCACTAAAAATGCATAGGTGTGAATCAAGCCCAACAGGAGAAGTGGTGGACAGCTAATATTGTACCTATCCACAAGAAGGGTAGCAAGGTAGAAGCTGACAATTACAGGCCAGTGAGTTTAACATCAGTTGTATTCAAGTTAATGGAATCACTCCTGAATAGGATCATTGATCACTTAAAGATTTTACTGAGGGTAGATCATGTCAGACTAATTTGATTTAATTTTCTGACTATATTCCCAGTGTGGACATGGCATATCTTGATTTCAGCAAGGCATTTGATACAGTTCCACATAATGATCGAATACAAAATTTGAACAAGCTAGGACTTAACCCTTGGGTGGTTCAGTGGATATGCAATTAGCTAAAGGATAGATACCAGAGTGTGATTGTAAATGGGGTTCACTCAGAACAGAGAGCAGTCACTAATGCTGTACCACAAGGCTCTGTACTAGGTCCTGTTCTATTTAATCTCTGTGTAAGTGATATAACTAAAGGTTAATTGGGCAAGGTATGTCTTTTTTGCTGATGATTAGGGATGGGCCCGGTGCTCGATTCGAACCCATGTTCGAATCGAGCACCGGGCGTTCGCTCGCTCGTCGAGCCCAGAACTATTTGGGCCGTTCGCATCACATTCGTGTGATGCGAGCGGCCCCGCAATGCATTGCGGCCGGCGCGGCCGGCGCAGTGCATTGCTGGCTGATGATTGGCCAAGCATGCACTGTGACCCCGCATGCTTGGCCAATCACAGCGCCCGAAACTCGGAGAGCAATAATTGGCTACAGGCAGGACGCCTGTAGCCAATTACAGCTCAGGGGCTTTAGTACATGCCCCACCATTTAAAAGGCCGCCACGCCATCGGCCCCGGTCACATGAGTTCCGGCTTTAGGAGAGATCAGTCTGCTGATTCTGTCTTTGCTTGATACTGAAAGATTTGCTCTTCTTTGCTAAACCATTGGCTATTTCTTTGCTAAACCATTGCTACCTAAGTCATTGATCGTTCATTGCTGCTGATTGCACAGTTAGCGTGTTATTAGCTGCTGCTGGGGATTAGTCTGGTGCGTGCTTACTGTTAGTACAGTATTGCAGTAGTACCAACCGCAGTGCTGTTAGCACAGCATTGCACCCCAACAGCACCCATAGGACTTCTAGTGTGTTAGTGGCAGCAAACAGAGCTCCTATATTTTCTTCTCAGCAGCACCCATAGGACTTCTAGTGTGTTAGTGGCAGCAAACAGAGCTCCTATATTTTCTTCTCAGCAGCACCCATAGGACTTCTAGTGTGTTAGTGGCATCACACAGAGCTCCTATATTTTCTTCTCAGCAGCACCCATAGGACTTCTAGTGTGTTAGTGGCAGCAAACAGAGCTCCTATATTTTCTTCTCAGCAGCACCCATAGGACTTCTAGTGTGTTAGTGGCAGCAAACAGAGCTCCTATATTTTCTTCTCAGCAGCACCCATAGGACTTCTAGTGTGTTAGTGGCATCACACAGAGCTCCTATATTTTCTTCTCAGCAGCACCCATAGGACTTCTAGTGTGTTAGTGGCAGCAAACAGAGCTCCTATATTTTCTTCTTAGCAGCACCCATAGGACTTCTAATGTGTTAGTGGCATCACACAGAGTTCCTATATTTTCATCTCAGAAGCACCCATAGGACTTCTAGTGTGTTAGTGGCATCACACAGAGCTCCTATATTTTCTTCTCAGAAGCACCCATAGGACTTCTAGTGTGTTAGTGGCAGCAAACAGAGCTCCTATATTTTCTTCTCAGCAGCACCCATAGGACTTCTAGTGTGTTAGTGGCATCACACAGAGTTCCTATATTTTCATCTCAGAAGCACCCATAGGACTTCTAGTGTGTTAGTGGCATCACACAGAGCTCCTATATTTTCTTCTCAGCAGCACCCATAGGACTTCTAGTGTGTTAGTGGCATCATACAGAGCTCCTATATTTTCATCTCAGAAGCACCCATAGGACTTCTAGTGTGTTAGTGGCATCACACAGAGCTCCTATATTTTCTTCTCAGCAGCACTCATAGGACTTCTAGTGTGTTAGTGGCAGCAAACAGAGCTCCTATATTTTCTTCTCAGCAGCACCCATAGGACTTCTAGTGTGTTAGTGGCATCACACAGAGCTCCTATATTTTCTTCTCAGCAGCACCCATAGGACTTCTAGTGTGTTAGTGGCAGCAAACAGAGCTCCTATATTTTCTTCTCAGCAGCACCCATAGGACTTCTAGTGTGTTAGTGGCATCACACAGAGCTCCTATATTTTCATCTCAGAAGCACCCATAGGACTTCTAGTGTGTTAGTGGCATCACACAGAGCTCCTATATTTTCTTCTCAGCAGCACCCATAGGACTTCTAGTGTGTTAGTGGCAGCAAACAGAGCTCCTATATTTTCATCTCAGAAGCACCCATAGGACTTCTAGTGTGTTAGTGGCATCACACAGAGCTCCTATATTTTCATCTCAGAAGCACCCATAGGACTTCTAGTGTGTTAGTGGCATCACACATAGCTCCTATATTTTCTTCTCAGCAGCACCCATAGGACTTCTAGTGTGTTAGTGGCATCACACAGAGCTCCTATATTTTCATCTCAGAAGCACCCATAGGACTTCTAGTGTGTTAGTGGCATCACACAGAGCTCCTATATTTTCTTCTCAGCAGCACCCATAGGACTTCTAGTGTGTTAGTGGCAGCAAACAGAGCTCCTATATTTTCTTCTCAGCAGCACCCATAGGACTTCTAGTGTGTTAGTGGCATCACACAGAGTTCCTATATTTTCATCTCAGAAGCACCCATAGGACTTCTAGTGTGTTAGTGGCATCACACAGAGCTCCTATATTTTCTTCTCAGCAGCACCCATAGGACTTCTAGTGTGTTAGTGGCATCACACAGAGCTCCTATATTTTCATCTCAGAAGCACCCATAGGACTTCTAGTGTGTTAGTGGCATCACACAGAGCTCCTATATTTTCTTCTCAGCAGCACCCATAGGACTTCTAGTGTGTTAGTGGCAGCAAACAGAGCTCCTATATTTTCTTCTCAGCAGCACCCATAGGACTTCTAGTGTGTTAGTGGCATCACACAGAGCTCCTATATTTTCTTCTCAGCAGCACCCATAGGACTTCTAGTGTGTTAGTGGCAGCAAACAGAGCTCCTATATTTTCTTCTCAGCAGCACCCATAGGACTTCTAGTGTGTTAGTGGCATCACACAGAGCTCCTATATTTTCATCTCAGAAGCACCCATAGGACTTCTAGTGTGTTAGTGGCATCACACAGAGCTCCTATATTTTCTTCTCAGCAGCACCCATAGGACTTCTAGTGTGTTAGTGGCAGCAAACAGAGCTCCTATATTTTCTTCTCAGCAGCACCCATAGGACTTCTAGTGTGTTAGTGGCATCACACAGAGCTCCTATATTTTCATCTCAGAAGCACCAATAGGACTTCTAGTGTGTTAGTGGCAGCAAACAGAGCTCCTATATTTTCTTGTCAGCAGCACACATAGTACCTATAGTGTGTTAGTGTCAGCACCCATAGGACCTACAGTGTGTTGTGAGCACACATAGGAGTTCTATTTTTTATACTATATACACTACCGACTACAATGGCTGGAAGCCTGCCAAGGAGAGGCAGAGCGTGCCGAGGCAAGAACACAGGGCAGGCAGGCTCTGTTTCTAGAGACAACAGTGCTGGCCGTGGACGTGGTCGTGCATCGTCATCAGCACGTGGCCATGGGACACGCTTGTCTTTGTTTTCGGCAGCTGGACATGTGGAGCCGCATCATGCCGAAGGCTTGGTAGAATGGATGACCAAGCCCTCCTCATCCTCCTCATCCTCTCTCACCCAGGCTCAGGGTACTGGCAGAGCAGCTGCCAACGCGTACTCAATGGCATCATCAGCCACCCCTTCCCTAGACCCACCATGTCCTCCTGAGGAGTCCCCCGAACTGTTTGAGCACAGTGTTGGGTACATGCTCCAGGAGGATGCCCAACGATTCGAAGGCTCGGATGATGATACCCAGCTTGAGGAAGTCAGTAGTGTGCGCGCAGAGAGAGGGGATGCTGAAGGACAGCAATCTGGCAGTAGTGTTCCACCAGCTGCAGCTTACTGCCAGGTTTGCTCTAGTGGTGAAGAGGGAGGGGATGATGAGGTCACTGACTCCACGTGGGTGCCTGAAGGGAGAGAGGAGGAGGAGGAGGAGGATGCAGCGTCACATGTCCAACGAGGCAGGATGCCCCCTGGAGGCCAGCTAGAGGCCAGCACAGCAACTGTACCACACCGCAGAGCTCCGCCTGTGCAGGGCGCTGCCTCTGCACGTTATCACAAAAGTTCTTTGGTGTGGGCCTTTTTTGAGACGAGTGCATCAGATCGCACCACTGCTATTTGCAATATTTGTCTCAAGCGTATCTCGCGTGGCCAAAACATCAGCCGCTTGGGCACCACAAGCATGAGCAGACATATGTCGACCTGCCATGCAGCTCGTTGGCAAGCACACATAAAAGACCCACACCAAAGAACAAAGCGGACCTCTCCTTGCTCCTCATCAGCTGGGATCTCCATCCCCACTATATCTTCAGTCCTCTCTGAAAGCTGCTCTGAGAGGACTGAAGGTGTAGAATTAGGTGTGTCACAACCAAGTACTTGCAGTACACCGACGTCCGATTGTAGCAGGCAAATTTCCCTGCCCCAGCTGCTGGACCGTGGAAAGAAGTATACTCCCAGCCATCCACATGCCCAGCGGTTGAATGCTAGCTTGGCTAAATTGCTAGCACTTCAACTGCTGCCTTTTCAGTTAATAGACTCGGCCCCCTTCCGTGAGTTTGTTCAATGTGCGGTTCCTCAGTGGCAGGTTCCCAAACGCCACTTTTTCTCACGGAAGGCGATTCCGTCTCTCTACTGGCATGTGGAAGGCAATGTCCATGCCTCGCTGGACAGGGCGGTCAGCGGTAAGGTGCATATTACCGCTGACTCATGGTCCAGCAGGCATGGACAGGGACGTTATCTTTCTTTCACGGCCCATTGGGTCACTCTATTGGCAGCTGGGAGGGATGCAGGACAAGGTGCAGTAGTGTTGGAGGTTGTTCCGCCACCACGCCTCCAAAATGCTACTACTGGTTGTGACACACCTCTCTCCTCCACCCCCTCCTCTTCTTCTTCCTCCATGTCCTCTTCGAGTGCTCTGTCCTCGGAACCAGCGGTGCTCCGTAGGCGTACAAGGGGCTACGCGAGTACGCAGGCAAAAAGATGCCATGCCGTGCTTGCGCTGGTGTGTTTGGGGGACAGGAGCCACACTGGGCCAGAGGTTCTGGCAGCTCTGCAGGGGCAGGCCGAGAGGTGGTTGACGCCACGCCAGCTTAAGCCAGGAATGGTCGTTTCTGATAATGGCACCAACCTCCTCTCCGCCCTGCGACAGGGGCAGCTCACCCATGTGCCCTGTATGGCTCACGTCCTCAACCTGGTGGTGCAGCGGTTCTTGGGCAGGTTCCCAGGCTTACAGGATGTCCTGAGGCAGGCCAGGAAAGTCTGTGTGCATTTCCGCCGATCTTATAATGCCAGTGCTCGGCTGACTGAGCTGCAAAAGGAGCTGAACCTGCCCAAGAACCGCCTAATATGTGACATGCCCACCAGGTGGAACTCAACGTTGGCCATGCTGCAGCGACTGCACACGCAGCAGAGGGCCATCAATGAGTACCTTTGCGACTACGACACCAGGACAGGGTCAGGGGAGCTTGGCTTTTTTTCCCCACGCCAGTGGAGCATGATCAGGGATGCATGCACTGTCCTCTCACCATTTGAGGAGGCCACGAGGATGGTGAGCAGTGACAGTGCATGCATCAGTGACACTGTACCTCTTGTCCACCTGTTGGAGCATACGCTGCGTGGGATAATGGACAGGGCACTTGAGGCAGAACAGAGGCAGGAAGAGGAGGACTTCCTTGTCTCTCAAGGCCCCCTTTATCCAGACAATGTTCCTTCTGTCCCACCCATCACACAGGAAGAGGAGGAGGAGGAGGAGGAGGAGGAGGATTGTGTGAGCATGGAGGTGGAGCCTGGCACTCAGCATCAGCAGCAGCAGTCTTTTAGGGATGATGTACAGTCCCAACAAACCAGTGGACTTGTACGTGGCTGGGAGGAGGTGGCTGGCGATCATGTCATCCTCAGTGACCCAGAAGACTCCGGACCGAATGCCTCAGCTAACCTACGCTGCATGGCCTCCCTGATCCTGCAAAGCCTGCGGAAGGATCCTCGTGTTCTTCGGATCAAGGAGAGTGACCATTACTGGCTGGCCACTCTCCTTGATCCATGGTACAAGGGTAAGGTTGCGGACCTTATCTTGCCGTCGCAGAGGGAGCAGAGGATGAGACATCTCAGGGAGGCCTTGCAGAAAGGTCTGTGCAACGCGTTCCCAGAAACTGGGAGGTTACAAACTCCTGGTCCTGGACGACGAGTTGCTGAGGCTTCGGTCAGTAGCAGAAGGAGCGGTGGGGAAGGTGGACGTCTGACCGATGCGTTCAGACAATTTTTTAGTCCGCAGCCCCAAGGTATGATCGGTTCCAGCAACCATCGCCAGCGTCTGATATACATGGTGCAGGAATACCTAGGGGCAAGGTCAGACTTGGACACCTTTCCCACCGAAAATCCTCTGGCTTACTGGGTCCTGAGGATGGATCACTGGCCAGAGCTTGCACAGTATGCAATTGAGCTACTGGCCTGTCCTGCATCCAGCGTTCTTTCCGAACGCACATTCAGTGCTGCTGGAGGATTTGTCACCGATCATAGGGTGCGCCTGTCCACCGACTCGGTTGATCGACTGACCTTCATAAAAATGAATCAGTCTTGGATCACCACCAGCTACCAGACACCTGAAGCGGATATAACGGAATAATTTATAATGTCACATCCCTTCAAGACTGCCTATGCTGATGCTGAGTGACTGTCCTGTTATGTTCACTGACTATCCTCTTCCTCCTCCTCAATGATCCATGCCACCACACCAGTGCCTAAGGCACAATTTTTCAGCCCCTGTATAACAGGGGCGTGTAATTACAATTTTTTAAAAAGATGCTTCGCAACAGGTGTGACTGCTGTGCTCAGAGTACAGTATCTGTGAGGGGTTGCAGTGTTGTGGCACCAGCACCAGTGCCTAAGGCACAATTTTTCAGCCCCTGTTGGGGCGTGTAATTACAATTTTTAGGCAATGCTTTGCAACAGGTCTCATTGCTGTGCTCAGAGTACAGTATCTGTGAGGGGTTGCAGTGTTGTGGCACCAGCACCAGTGCCTAAGGCACAATTTTTCAGCCCCTGTATAACAGGGGCGTGTAATTACAATTTTTTAAAAAGATGCTTCGCAACAGGTGTGACTGCTGTGCTCCAAGTACAGTATCTGTGAGGGGTTGCAGTGTTGTGGCACCAGCACCAATGCCTAAGGCACAATTTTTCAGCCCCTGTTTAACAGGGGCGTGTAATTACAAATCTTGATCTAATAGTTCACAGCAGGGCCCATTCCTGCGCCCACCAAGAGTAACTATGAGGGCCTACAGTCTTGTGGCAACACCGTCCACCACCACCACCACCACCAAAGGCCCAATTTTTCTGCCCTGTTCAACAGGTGCATGCAATTACAAATCTTGATCTAATAACTCACAGCAGGGCCCATTCCTGCACCCACCAAGAGTAACTGTGAGGGCTTACAGTCTTGTGGCAACACCGTCCACCACCACCACCACCACCACCAAAGGCCCAATTTTTCTGCCCGGTTCAACAGGTGCATGCAAGTACAAATCTTGATCTATTAACTCACAGCAGGGCCCATTCCTGTGCCCACCAGTCTTGTGGCTACACCAACATCTAATAGGGCAAATTTCTGCAGAGTATATACGGCAGGCCCCTACTTTCAAACATCCAACTTACAAACGACTCCTACTTGCAAACGGCAAGAGAAAACAGGAAGTGAGAGGAAATCTACCCCTAGGAAGGAAAATTCTATCCTGTTAGATTTAATTTGGGAAAAAGGTATCTCCTCTCTACTGATGCTTTATCACCAATCCTTGTTTCAATTAAAACCCCACTTTTCCAAAAACATTTGTCATTGGGACGGAAAGTGAGGTGACATGTTCTGAACAGATGTGCAAAGACAGCAAATGTTACAGGGGTGATAACCCCTCCCTATGTTCTCCAAAAAGCTTAAAAATTGATTTTTTTGGGATGTAGCTACACTTCATAATGTACCTGTTCAGATTCTACTTAAGAACAAACCTACAGTCCATGTCTTGTTTGCACCACCTATATACTGCTGTTCAGAGTATATAGGGTTGTAGGTATAGGGTTTTATTTTGGGTGCGGGGTCCCCCTTAGTATCCATACAAGACCCAAAGGGGCTGGGGTGGGGGGGGGTGATGGGGTAGCCATGCCATTTTTCTCAAGGATTTTCAGCCATATGGCGGCCAGGACAAGACATGACATTAAAGCCGCAAGTGGTTTTAAATGGCTTCTTTTTTTCCTTTACAAATGTCATTTTGTGCAAGGACAGTTCTAAACACGGGAAACACATGCCACTTCACAGGCATACTTTAGACACCCCCCAGGTACCATATTTAAAGGAAAATTTCACTTTTTTTTTTTTTCACTTTATGCATCATTAAAATGACTGCTCCCGAAAAAACTTTAGTTTTTAAAATTTCTTTTTGCATTGATATATGTCCCCTGGGGCAGGACCCGGGTCCCCAAACCTGTTTTATGACATTAACATGCATATTGGCCGTTGTAATTAGCAATTTTGATTTCGAACGTTCGCGTCCATTATAACGAATAGGGTTCGAAAATTCGCGCGAACTTTCGGTCCGTTCGAAGGTTCTGGTGCGAACCGAACCCGGGGGTGTTTGGCTCATCCCTAATTCTGATCAGTGTATTCACGTTCGATATCCTTAGATTTTTGGTTGCAAGAATAATATATATATATATATTTATAAATGAGTGCAGGCATTGTTCAGGAGAAGAATTTAAACATAACTTCCTAAGAAATGATTCAGTACTTGGTAGCCCTACAAAATCTAAAAACCTGGGGAATATAACAGTGCATTATACTATAGTTTGATAGTTCTTTATATGATTTATATTTGATTTATATTATATATATATATATATATATATATATATAATATAAATCAAATATAAATCATATAAAGAACTATCAAACTATAGTATAATGCACTGTTATATTCCCCAGGTTTTTATATATATGTGATTACTGCTCATAGATGCACAATAATGTAGACTAGGGCAGGGCAAGAGTGGGACATTATTATATTTTTGCAGATTGTGGAATGACATTACTTCTTTGTACCACATTATTATCCTTACCTAAGTGCATAAATAATTACACACAGTCACTGACATTTTTTTATTATTTTTTTTTCATTACACTTGTGAGAGTTTGAAATTTTTTTGCTTTAGTTTTTACCAAAATCTATTACATTTTTTAAATTTTTTTACTTTTTCATTAAAACTAACATTTTGTTGCACTTGGTCCAGTTACATTTTGAGTTGTATAAGTACATCTTTCCATCAATCCATACACATCAAGAGCCTGTAGGGTCTCAGGGACAGGGAGTATATGGCATGTGTTCATGGCAGTCTCTTCCATTTGTGAACAATGCAATACTGGCTATGATTGAATGGGATAGAAGATGCTTATCCAGAGGGGAGCTGGCAAACAGTACCCACCCGGTCCTTCTGGTTATCATGAGCAAGGGCTGGTCCTAAAAGGCTAACAAGGTTTTCTTTAGAACTGCCAAGCATGGCCAATACAAAATTACATGCTCACGGTTATCAGTATAAATAATGATTGCACAGGATTTCTTGCAGTAGTCTAGAGTGCAAAGAAACACAACCATGGCTTTGCTGCAGGCAGCCTGCCCCTGCTGCCTTATCACAGGACTTGATTGACAGCAGCAGGAGCCAATGGCTCCCACTGTTATCAAGCTACCCTATAAGGAAGGAGAGAGAAGAAAGAGCCGCTGCTCTGGTGCACAGTGCTGGACCAAGATCAGGCTCAGGTATGTATAAGGTGGGCTGGCTGGAGGGGGGGGGGCTGCACACAAAAGGTTTTTTACCTTAATGCAGTTTTAATATATTAAGGTAACAAAAACTTTCTGCCTTTAGAACCACTTTAACTGCTGCACACAATGAATGGCTTCGATTCATAGCCATTCATTGGGTACTATTGTGTTGATCTCTGTGATTGATCACAGTGATCACATGGTACAGACAGGGCCAATCACAGTGCATCAGTATCATGTGATAGCTGTAGCCAATCACAGCTTTACAATAGTACACACTCGATGAATGGATGTCATTCATGAAAAAATTGTTGTTTATAACAGTGATTATCACCGTTATAAGCAATCGTAGTGTGTAAAAAAAAAATCCTGATCACCTCCCCAGAATAGTACAGTGTGATTATGGTAACATGTCATTATGCGATGTCCTTCACATATAATTGAATATATATACTTTTTTTTACATAGCAGTAGCTCTGCTATGTAAAAAGAATTGTGAAGTTTTTTTTTAAATTTATTTTCCAAAAAAACGTGACAACAAGTTACAACTTCAAAAAACTCACCGTGCCTCTTACTAAATACCTTGGACTGTCTACTTTGCAAAAAGGGGTCATTTGTGGGATATTTCTACTGTCCTGAAATTTTTGTGCCACAAGAAATGAAATAGGCTGCGGATACATCAGGATTGATCAATTTTGTGGACTCTATAACTTTCCTGCAGATTAAATAATATACACTGATATGGGTTATTTTTACCAAACACATGTAGCAGTATACATTTTTGCCTAAATTTATGAAGAAAGAGTCTTTGAAAAATCTTATAACAGTTATTTTAATACCGGCAAAAAAAAAAAAACACCTCTATTTGTGTGAAAAAAATTAGTTTGGGTACAGTGATGCATGACCTAGGAATTGTCATTCTAAGTGTGACAGCGCTGAACGCTGAAAATTGGCTTTTGGGCTGGAAGAGGGGAAAAGTGTCCGGTAAGTGGTAAGGTTAACCATAATTAAATCTGTCTGCGCTGTGCTGCCAGATCTACTGTAATTATCAGCATTTTTAAAATATTTTTAATTATTTTTAGATAGGTTGTGTGAATGGGAACACATAAGAAACATATAGGTGTCCGTTTATAAAGCAGTGAAATCTATTCACTGCTTCATTCGCCGGCATTCACAGTGGAGATCTTTCTCCTCTGGGTGACAGTTTATGAAGCTTTGTAGATCGCTTCACCCTTGGAGGAGTGAAGCGATCTACCAACGCTTCCAACACTGGAGAACGGCCCCTTATACTGGAATCTCGTGTGACTTTACAAGATTACAGTACCAGAAATTCACAGAAACATCTCAGATGTCAGTTTATTAAGCAGTGATAAATAATTACCGCTCAGTACACTGACAGACGGGTGGTTAATGTTAATAAAATAACAAGTCCCCCTGCATAATATATATATGTATACACACACATACATTGTATATACATGTATATCCACACACATTATATATATACATGTACTCATTATATATATATGTATACACATAAACATTACAGGGGGACATGGTTACAGTGTTGGGGGGTCTGAGCGAGGTAGAAAGAAGTTAAAAATCTTCCTCCTTCCTCCTCAGATCCCCCGGGATTCCCTCTTCACTCCCCGATTCACCACCTCTGAGCTGGTGAATCGGGGAGTGTGAATTCTGACACAGATCGCCAGTAAAGTGCTGAGATTGCAGCTTCATAAACTGGCCATTACTGTGTCATTCAATGAGACTTCTCACTGTGCAGAGATCATCGGCAGGAGAACAAGTTCAAACACTTCTCCCCCCGATTATCTCTGTGTCATAAACCGTTTATGGACTGTGATCAGTGGCGATCCTTGGGATCACCGCTGATCACTGCTTCATAAACGTACACCATAGTGCACTTTTCTAAAATTTCACTGCAAATGTGAAAAACACACTTTAGGTTTTAAGGGTTTGAGTGGTTAAGCATTAGGCAGGCCATACATGATACAATTTCCTTTCCTGCAACTATGGGTTGCAGGAAAGAAAATCACTTGATTCCGCCATTAACACAGTCAGTGATGATGGGGAAATCCCTCCCATGGAGCTTTTGTATTCTCTTAGTGGGGGCGCACAGGGAGCCATCCCTGCCAGAAGAACACAATGCCGATTGCTAGCGGCTGTAACCGCTGCCAATAATTGCATCCTAAAAATCCAACATGTTTGTACCCAAGTTGATCGATGGGTCGAAATGGGTGCAATCAGTCTGCCCATACATGTTTCCTGCTGAACCAGCCAAAATTTGAACCATCTATGGCTGGCTTTAGGGGAGAGATTTGAAGATAATAGACTGTTTTAGGGGTTGGGTTAAAATTAAGGTCTGAGTGAGGTGGTGGTGGACCACCAACAACAGAAACTCCTAAGGCTTTTCTATCCATCCCTAACAAGTAAAGAATCTCCAACACTAAAGCACCCCCAATAATTAATATTATTAACTGTTATGGGATGCTTACTGTCTTTAGTCTTGAGTAGGGATGAGCTCGGTGTTCGAGTCGAACATACGTTCGACTCGAACATTGGCTGTTCGATCGTTCGACGAAGATCGAACGATTTGGGCCGTTCGCGCCTAATTCGAGTGACGCGAACGGCCCACAATGCACTACGCCATCGCAGTGTCATCCAGGCGCTGTGATTGGCCAAGCATGCACTGTGACCCCGCATGCTTGGCCAATCACAGCGCCGGCAGCGAGGAGAGCAATGATTGGCCACAGGCAGGATGCCTGTGGCCAATTATTGCTGAGGGTGTTTAGTACACGCCCCACACTATAAAAGGCCGCCAGCACGGCGGCCTAGTGTAGTGTGTTCCGGAGCAGGGAAAGAGAAGCATAGGCAGGGACAGTGACATTTTTTTTTCTTGCTTAACCTGGATTCCTTTAGTTTAGGGAAAGAGAAGGATAGGTAGGGAGAGTGTCAGTGTGTTTTACTGTGCTAATCCTTGTTTGTAGGGACAGGGAAGGACAGTGAGGGAAATTCTCCTTGTGCTATAGTGTGCTAAAGCATTGATCATCAACCATCTTTAAAAAAAAAATTTTTATAGGGACAGAAAACTATAGGTAGGGAGAGTGTCAGTGTGTTTTACTGTGCTAATCCTTGTTTGTAGGGACAGGGAAGGACAGTGAGGGAAATTCTCCTTGTGCTATACTGTGCTAAAGCATTGATCATCAACCATCTTTAAAAAAATCATTTTTTATAGGGACAGAAATCTATAGGTAGGGAGAGTGTCAGTGTGTTTTACTGTGCTAATCCTTGTTTCTAGGGACAGGGAAGGACAGTGAGGGAAATTCTCCTTGTGCTATAGTGTGCTAAAGCATTCCTCATCAACCATCTTTGAAATCCTTGTTTTTTGGACTGTCAGGGAAATTGTCGTTGTGCTATTCTGTGCAAAAGCAATCATCCTCAACCATATTTAGAAATCCTTAAGTAAAGGGACAGAGAAGGACACCTGAAGGTAGCCCTTATTGCTTTTTTTCCCATCTCCCTGCAGGCCATCTATTAGAATGTCTGGAAGGCAAACAAGGAGAGGCAGACAGTCAGGAGGCAATAAAAGAGGGCAAGCAGGCTCTGTGTCTGGGGGCAACAGTGCTGGTCGTGGACGCGGTGCATTGTCATCAGCACATGGCCATGGGACACACTTGTCCTTCTTTTCGGCAGCTGGACATGTTGAGCCACATCATGCCGAAGACTTGGTAGAGTGGATGACCAAGCCCTCCTCCTCCTCCTCATCCTCTCTCACCCAGGCTCAGGGTACTGGCAAAGCAGCTGCCAAAGCGTCCTCTTCCCTGGTATCAATGTCAGACTCATCATCAGTCACTCCTTCCCTAGACCCACCATGTCCTCCTCCTGAGGAGTCCCCCGAACTGTTTGAGCACAGTGTTGGGTACATGCTCCAGGAGGATGCCCAGCGTTTCGAAGGGTCTGATGATGAAACCCAGCTACAGGAAGGCAGTAGCGTGAGAGCAGACAGAGGGGATGCTCAAGAAGGACACCAATCTGGCAGTCATGTTCCAGCAGCTGCAGCATACTGCCAGATTGGCTCCAGTGATGAGGAGGGAGGGGATGATGAGGTCACTGACTCCACGTGGGTGCCTAATAGGAGAGAGGAGGAGGAGGAGGATGAGGAGGAGGCACATCTCCAACGAGGCAGGATGCCCTTTGGTGGCCAGCGTAAGGGCAGTACACCGACGGAATCACACTGCAGAGCTCCGCCTGTGCAGGGCGCTGCCTCTGCCCGTCATTCAAAAAGTTCTTTGGTGTGGGCCTTTTTTGAGGCTAGTGCATCAGATCGCACAGCTGCTGTTTGCAACATATGTCTCAAGCGTATATCGCGTGGCCAAAACATCAGCCGCTTGGGTACCACATGCCTGACCAGACATATGTTGACCTGCCATGCAGCTCGTTGGCAAGCCTACCTCAAAGACCCACACCAAAGAACAAAGCGGACCTCTCCTTGCACCGCATCAGCTGGGATCTCCAACCCCACTATAACTTCAGTCCTCTCTGAAACATGCACTGAGAGGAATGAAGGTGTAGAATTAGGTGTGTCACAGCCAAGTACTTGCGGCCACTCTGCTAGCAGTACACCGACGTCCGATTCTAGCAGGCAAATTTCCCTGCCCCAGCTGCTGGACCGTCGAAAGAAGTTCACTCCCAGCCATCCACATGCCCAGTGGTTGAATGCTAGCTTGGCTAAATTGCTAGCGCTTCAACTGCTGCCTTTTCAGTTGGTAGACTCGGCCCCCTTCCGTGAGTTTGTGCAATGTGCGGTTCCTCAGTGGCAGGTTCCCAAACGCCACTTTTTCTCACGGAAGGCTATTCCGGCTCTCTACCGGCATGTGGAAGGCAATGTCTTGGCCTCGCTGGACAGGGCGGTCAGCGGTAAGGTGCATATTACCGCTGACTCATGGTCCAGCAGGCATGGACAGGGACGTTACCTTTCTTTCACGGCCCATTGGGTCACTCTTTTGGCAGCTGGGAAGGATGCAGGACAAGGTGCAGTAGTGTTGGAGGTTGTTCCACCGCCAGGCCTCCAAAATGCTACTACTGGTTGTGACACACCTCTCTCCTCCACCCCCTCCTCTTCTTCTTCCTCCATGGCCTCTTCCTGTGCTTTGTCCTCTGAACCAGCGGTGCTCCGTAGCCGTTCAAGGGGCTACGCAAGTACGCAGGCAAAAAGATGCCATGCCGTGCTTGCGCTGGTGTGTTTGGGGGACAGAAGCCACACTGGGGCAGAGGTCCTGTCTGCTCTGCAGGGCCAGGCCGAGAGGTGGTTGACGCCACGCCAGCTTAAGCCAGGAATGGTGGTTTGCGACAATGGCACCAACCTCCTCTCCGCCCTCCGACAGGGACAACTGACCCATGTGCCCTGTGTGGCTCACGTCCTTAACCTGGTGGTGCAGCGGTTCTTGGGCAGGTACCCGGGCTTACAGGATGTCCTGAGGCAGGCCAGGAAAGTCTGTGTGCATTTCCGCAGATCTTATAATGCCAGTGCTCGCCTGGCTGAGCTGCAAAAGGAGTTGAACCTGCCCAAGAACCGCCTTATATGTGACATGCCCACCAGGTGGAACTCAACGTTGGCCATGCTGCAGCGGCTGCACACGCAGCAGAGGGCCATCAATGAGTACCTGTGCGACTACGGCACCAGGACAGGGTCAGGGGAGCTTGGTTTTTTTTCTCCACGCCAGTGGGGCATGATCAGGGATGCATGCACTGTCCTGGCACCATTTGAGGAGGCCACGAGGATGGTGAGCAGTGACAGTGCATGCATCAGTGACACTGTACCTCTTGTCCACCTGTTGGAGCACACGCTGCGTGGAATAATGGACAGGGCACTTGAGGCAGAACAGAGGCAGGAAGAGGAGGACTTCCTTGCCTCTCAAGGCCCCCTTTACCCAGACAGTGTTCCTTCTGTCCCACCCATCGCACAGGAAGAGGAGGAGGAGGAGGAGGAGGAGGAGGATTGTGTCAGCATGGAGGTGGAGGCTGGCACTCAGCATCATCAGCAGCAGTCTTTTAGGGATGATTTACAGTCCCAAGAAACCAGTGGACTTGTACGTGGCTGGGAGGAGGTGGCTGCGGATCATGTCGTCCTTAGTGACCCAGAGGACTCCGGACCGAATGCCTCAGCTAACCTACGCTGCATGGCCTCCCTGATCCTGCAAAGTCTGCGGAAGGATCCTCGTATTCTTCGGATCAAGGAGAGGGACCATTACTGGCTGGCCACTCTCCTTGATCCACGGTACAAGGGTAAGGTTGCGGACCTTATGTTACCGTCGCAGAGGGAGCAGAGGATGAGACAACTCCGGGAGGCCTTGCAGAAAGGTCTGTGCAACGCGTTCCCAGAGACTGGGAGGTTACAAACTCCTGGTCCTGGACAACGAGTTGCTGAGGCTTCGGCCAGTCAAAGAAGGAGCGGTGGGGAAGGTGGCCGTCTGACCAATGCGTTCAGACAATTCTTTAGTCCGCAGCCCCAAAGTATGATCGGTTCCAGCAACCATCGCCAGCGTCTGATAAACATGGTGCAGGAATATCTAGGGGCAAGGTCAGACTTGGACACCTTCCCCACCGAAAATCCTCTGGCTTACTGGGTCTTGAGGATGGATCACTGGCCAGAGCTTGCACAGTATGCAATTGAGCTACTGGCCTGTCCTGCATCCAGCGTTCTTTCGGAACGCACATTCAGTGCTGCTGGAGGATTTGTCACGGATCACAGGGTGCGCCTGTCCACCGACTCGGTTGATCGACTGACTTTCATCAAGATGAACCAGTCTTGGATCACCACCAGCTACCACACACCTGATGCTGATATAACAGACTAATTGATTTTAACATGTCACATCCCTTCAAGACTGATGCTGATGCTGAGTGCCTGTGCTGTTATGTTGACTGGCTATCCTCCTCCTCCGAGTCCTCAATGATACGATTGATGATGATAGCTTGGAAGATCATTTTTGTTTATGGGTGCCGCCACCAGTGGCTAAGGCCCAATTTTTCAGCCCCTGTTTAACAGGTGCGTGTAATTACAATTTTTGAAGCAATACTTTGCAACAGGGCTCATTGCTGTGCTCCAAGTACAGTATCTGTGAGGGGTTGGAGTGTTGTGCCACCAGTGCCTAAGGCCCAATTTTTCAGCCACTGTTTAACAGGGGCGTGTCATTACAATTTTTGAAGCAATACTTTGCAACAGGGCTCATTGCTGTGCTCCAAGTACAGTATCTGTGAGGGGTTGCAGTGTTGTGCCACCAGTGCCTAAGGCCCAATTTTTCAGCCCCTGTTCAACAGGGGCATGTAATTACAATTCTTGATCTAATAATTCACAGCAGGGCCCATTGCTGCACCCACCAAGAGTAACTCTGAGGGCTTACAGTGTTGTGGCAACGCCACCACCACCACCACCACGAAAGGCCCAATTTTTCAGCCCCTGTTCAAAAGGGGCATGTAATTACAATTCTTGATCTAATAATTCACAGCAGGGCCCATTCCTGCACCCACCAAGAGTAACTCTGAGGGCTTACAGTGTTGTGGCAACACCACCACCACCACGAAAGGCCCAATTTTTCAGCCCCTGTTCAACAGGGGCATGCAATTACAATTCTTGATCTAATAATTCACAGCAGGGCCCATTGCTGCACCCACCAAGAGTAACTGTCAGGGCTTACAGTGTTGTGGCACCAGCACCACCATCAAAGGCCCAATTTTTACTACCACTGTTCAACAATTATATGTAATTACAATTCCTGATATAATAGTTGACAGCAGGGCGTTCCAGCACCAACTAAGAGTAACTGTGAGTGCTTACAGTGTTGTGCCAACACCAACAACTAAGGGGCCTATTTCTGCAGAGTATATACGGCAGGTCCCTACTTTCAAACATCCAACTTACAAACGACTCCTACTTGCAAACGCAAGAAGACAACAGGAAGTGAGAGGAAATCTACCCCTAGGAAGGAAAATTCTCTCCTGTAAGAATTAATATGGGAGAAAGGTGTCTCCTCTGTACTGATGCTTTATCACCAATCCTTGTTTCAAGAAAAACACCACATTTCAAAAACAGTTGTCATTGGGACGGAAAGTGAGGTGAAATGTTCTGAACAGGGGCACAGACAGCAAAACAAATGTTACAGGGGTGATAACCCTTACCTATGTTTTCCAAAAAGTTTAAAAATAGATTTTTGGGCTGGAGCTACACTTAAACAATGTACCTGTTCAAAATTACAAACACATTCTACATAAGAACAAACCTACAGTCCCTGTCTTGTATGCACCGCCTGTATACGGCTGTTCAGAGTATATAGGGCCTTTTTTATTTTGTGTGCGGTGTTCCCCTTAATATCCATACAAGACCCAAAGGGGCTGGTAATGGGCTGGGGTAGGGGGGGGGGTCATGGGGTAGCTATGCCATTTTTCTTAAAGATTTTCATCCATATTACCGGGACCAGACATTACATTAAAGCCGCAAGCAGTTTTAAATGTTTTTTTTTTCCTTTAGAAGTGTCATTTTGTGCAGGGACAGTTCTAAACACGGGAAACACGTGGCACTTCACAGGCATACTTTAGACACCCCCCAGGTACGATATTTAAAGGAATATTTGACTTTTTTTTTTTCACTTTATGCATCATTAAAATGACTGCTCCCGAAAAACGACCGTTTTTAAAACTTCTTTTTGCATTGATACATGTCCCCTGGTGCAGAACCCGGGTTCCCAAACCCTTTTTAGGACAATAACATGCATAATAGTCATTATAATTAGCACTTTAGAATTCGAACGTTCGCATCCGTTGTATTTAATAGGGTTCTAATGTTCGTACGAACGTTCGGTCCGTTCGCGGGTTCTGGTGCGAACCGAACCCGGGGGTGTTCGGCTCATCACTAGTCTTGAGGCTCTGCATTTAAAGATCACAGCTCTACTTAAAATAAACACACTTTTTAAAGATATAAGAAGAACCTGGAGGACACTGAGAAGTATTTTATAATTATGATATTAAACATTTGCTTCAATGTTTTGGTACAAAATGATTACTTGAATTGATTGCTTCTCCTAAAAATTCTAAGCGCATTAAGACACATTTTCATTTACTACATCTAGATATGAATCTTGCCATATCCTGAAGCCTGCACAATTTATTCTATTCAAGGGAATTTATGGTTACAGCATATTTTGATACTAAATAGAAAGAAACAAAATAAAAGTTTTGAACATCATTAGTGAAAATCTAAAATACTATTTGACAACTTAGGAAATAAAGCTCTAAAAGATTTGGCCCAAAAACAAACGGCTAGCTAGCTGCCAAATAAAGATCATCTTCTGTAAGTTTTGTTCTTCTCTAAAGTTTACAGAGACCAGTTTTTAAAACTTTTACATTACCCACTTTGTGGGTACTGCTAAACAGTGATACTATGTTGGGTCACAAGAAAAAGTGATAAATGTAAAATTATACATTTTTCTCAATTGCTCAATTACAGGTTTAGCATTTTGCTTCTCTGATATTCAAGATTATTAACTCAGAAATTTTAGATTGCTCATCTACTTTGACTTCACTATTATTTATTTACTCTAGTCTAGTCTATATTATATATGCACTGAAACCTGCCTGGCCCTTTTTATTGTTGACAATTAGTGATGAGCCGAACACCACCGGGTTCGGTTCGCACCAGAACCCGCGAACGGACCGAAAGTTCGCACAAACTTTAGAACCCTATTAAATACAATGGATGCGAACGTTCGAAATCTAAAGTGCTAATTATAACGACTATTATGCATGTTATTGTCCTAAAAAGGGTTTGGGAACCCGGGTTCTGCACCAGGGGACATGTATCAATGCAAAAAGAAGTTTTAAAAACGGCCGTTTTTCTGGAGCAGTCATTTTAATGATGCATAAAGTGAAAAAAAAAAGTCAAATATTCCTTTAAATATCATACCTGGGGGGTGTCTAAAGTATGCCTGTGAAGTGCCACGTGTTTCCCGTGTTTAGAACTGTCCCTGCACAAAATTACATTTTTAAAGGAAAAAAAGCCATTTAAAACTGCTTGCAGCTTTAATGTAATGTCTGGTCCCGGTAATATGGATGAAAATCTTTAAGAAAAATGGCATAGCTACCCCATCACACACCCCCCCCCCTACCCCAGCCCATTACCAGCCCCTTTGGGTCTTGTATGGATATTAAGGGGAACCCCGCACACAAAATAAAAAAGGCCCTATATACTCTGAACAGCCGTATACAGGCGGTGCATACAAGACAGGGACTGTAGGTTTGTTCTTATGTCGAATCTGTTTGTAATTTTGAACAGGTACATTGTTTAAGTGTAGCTCCAGCCAAAAAATCTATTTTTAAGCTTTTTGGAAAACATAGGGAAGGGTTATCACCCCTGTAACATTTGTTTTGCTGTCTGTGCAGTGTGCACCTGTTCAGAACAGTTCACCTCACTTTCCGTCCTAATGACAAATGTTTTTTGAAAATTTGGGTTTTTTATTGAAACAAGAATTGGTGATAAAGAATCAGTGGAGAGGAGACACTTTTTTCCCATATTAACTCTTACAGGAGAGAATTTGCCTTCCTAGGGGTAGATTTCCTCTCACTTCCTGTTGTATCCTTCCGTTTGCAAGGAGGAGTCGTTTGTAAGTTGGATGTTTGAAAGTAGGGGCCTGCCGTATATAATCAGCTGAAATTTGCCCCTTACATGTTGGTGTTGCCACAACACTGTGAGCCCTCACAGTTACTCTTGGTGGGCGCATGAATGGGCCCTGCTGTGAATTATTAGATCAAGAATTGTAATTGCATGCCCCTGTTGAACAGGGGCTGAAAAATTGGGCCTTTGGTGGTGGTGGTGGTGTTGACACAACACTGTAAGGCCTCACAGTTAGTCTTGGTGGGTGCAGGAATGGGCCCTGCTGTGAATTATTAGATCAAGAATTGTAATTACATGCCCCTGTTAAACAGGGGCAGAAAAATTGAGCCTTAGGCACTGGTGCCACAACACTGCAACCCCTCACAGATACTGTACTTGGAGCAGAGCAATGAGCCCTGTTGCAAAGTATTGCATCAAAAATTGTAATTACACGCCCCTGTTAAACAGGGGCTGAAAAATTGGGCCTTAGCCACTGGTGCTGGTGCCACGACACTGCAACCACTCCCAGATACTCTAGTTGGAGTGCAGGAATGAGCCCTGCTGCAATGCATTGCATAAAAAATTGTAATAACACACCCCTGTTAAACAGGGGCTGAAAAATTGGGCCTTAGCCACTGGTGGCGGCACCCAGAAACAAAAATGTTCTTCCAAGCTATCATCGTCAATCGGATCATTGAGGAGGAGGAGGATAGTCAGTCAACATAACAGGACAGTCTCTCAGCATCAGCATCAGTCTTGAAGGGATGTGACATTTGAAAATAAATTAGTCTGTTATATCAGCTTCAGGTGTTTGGTAGCTGGTGGTGATCCAAGACTGGTTCATCTTTATGAAGGTCAGTCGATCAACAGAGTCGGTGGACAGGCGCACCCTGTGATCCGTGACAAATCCTCCAGCAGCACTGAATGTGCGTTCTGAAAGAACGCTGGATGCAGGACAGGCCAGTAGCTCAATTGCATACTGTGCAAGCTCTGGCCAGTGATCCATCCTCAAGACCCAGTAAGCCAGAGGATTTTCGGTGGGGAAGGTGTCCAAGTCTGACCTTGCTCCTAGGTATTCCTGCACCATGTATATCAGACGCTGGCGATGGTTGCTGGAACCAATCATACCTTGGGGCTGCGGACTAAAGAATTGTCTGAACGCTTCGGTCAGACGGCCACCTTCCCCACCGCTCCTTCTTTGACTGACCGAAGCCTCAGCAACTCGTTGTCCAGGACCAGGAGTTTGTAACCTCCCAGTCTCTGGGAACGCGTTGCACAGACCTTTCTGCAAGGCCTCCCGGAGTTGTCTCATTCTCTGCTCCCTCTGCGACGGTAAGATAAGGTCCACAACCTTACCCTTGTACCGTTGATCAAGGAGAGTGGCCAGCCAGTAATGGTCCCTCTCCTTGATCCGAAGAATACGAGGATCCTTCCGCAGACTTTGCAGGATCAGGGAGGCCATGCAGCGTAGGTTAGCTGAGGCATTCAGTCCGGAGTCCTCTGGGTCACTAAGAACGACATGATCTGCAGCCACCTCCTCCCAGCCACGTACAAGTCCACTGGTTTCTTGGGACTGTAAATCATCCCTAAAAGACTGCTGCTGATGATGCTGAGTGCCAGCCTCCACCTCCATGCTGACACAATCCTCCTCCTCCTCCTCCTCTTCTTCCTGTGCGATGGGTGGGACAGAAGGAACACTGTCTGGGTAAAGGGGCCCTTGAGAGGCAAGGAAGTCCTCCTCTTCCTGCCTCTGTTCTGCCTCAAGTGCCCTGTCCATTATTCCACGCAGCGTATGTTCCAACAGGTGGATAAGAGGTACAGTGTCACTGATGCATGCACTGTCACTGCTCACCATCCTCGTGGCCTCCTCAAATGGTGCCAGGACAGTGCATGCATCCCTGATCATGCCCCACTGGCGTGGTGAAAAAAACCCGAGCTCCCCTGACCCTGTCCTGGTGCCGTAGTCGCACAGGTACTCATTGATGGCCCTCTGCTGCGTGTGCAGCCGCTGCAGCATGGCCAACGTTGAGTTCCACCTGGTGATCATGTCACATATAAGGCGGTTCTTGGGCAGGTTCACCTCCTTTTGCAGCTCAGCCAGGCGAGCACTGGCATTATAAGATCTGCGGAAATGCACACAGACTTTCCTGGCCTGCCTCAGGACATCCTGTAAGCCCGGGTACCTGCCCAAGAACCGCTGCACCACCAGGTTAAGGACGTGAGCCACACAGGACACATGGGTCAGTTGTCCCTGTCGGAGAGCGGAGAGGAGGTTGGTGCCATTGTCGCAAACTACCATTCCTGGCTTAAGCTGGCGTGGCGTCAACCACCTCTCGGCCTGCCCCTGCAGAGCAGACAGAACCTCTGCCCCAGTGTGGCTCCTGTCCCCCAAACACACCAGCGCAAGCACGGCATGGCATCTTTTTGCCTGCGTACTTGCGTAGCCCCTTGAACGCCTACAGAGCACCGCTGGTTCCGAGGACAAAGCACAGGAAGAGGCCACGGAGGAAGAAGAAGAGGAGGGGATGGAGGACAGAGGTGTGTCACAACCAGTAGTAGCATTTTGGAGTCGTGGCGGTGGAACAACCTCCAACACTACTGCACTTTGTCCTGCATCCTTCCCAGCTGCCAAAAGAGTGACCCAATGGGCCGTGACAGAAAGGTAACGTCTCTGTCCATGCCTGCTGGACCATGAGTCAGCGGTAATATGCACCTTACCGCTGACTGCCCTGTCCAGCGAGGCCAAGACATTGCCTTCCACATGCCGGTAGAGAGCCGGAATCGCCTTCCGTGAGAAAAAGTGGCGTTTGGGAACCTGCCACTGAGGAACCGCACATTGCACAAACTCACGGAAGGGGGCCGAGTCTACCAACTGAAAAGGCAGCAGTTGAAGCGCTAGCAATTTAGCCAAGCTAGCATTCAACCACTGGGCATGTGGATGGCTGGGAGTGAACTTCTTTCGACGGTCCAGCAGCTGGGGCAGGGAAATTTGCCTGCTAGAATCGGACGTTGGTGTACTGCTAGCAGAGTGCCCGCAAGTACTTGGCTGTGACACACCTAATTCTACACCTTCATTCCTCTCAGAGCAGGTTTCAGAGAGGACTGAAGGTATTGTGGGGTTGGAGATCCCAGCTGATGCAGTGCAAGAAGAGGTCAGCTTTGTTCTTTGGTGTGGGTCTTTAAGGTAGGCTTGCCAATGAGCTGCATGGCAGGTCAACATATGTCTGGTCAAGCATGTGGTGCCCAAGCGGGTGATGTTTTGGCCACGCGATATACGCTTGAGACATATGTTGCAAACAGCAGCTGTGCGATCTGATGCACTCGACTCAAAAAAGGCCCACACCAAAGAACTTTTTGAATAACGGGCAGAGGCAGCGCCCTGCACAGGCGGAGCTCTGCGGTGTGATTCCGTCGGTGTGCTGCCCTTACGCTGGCCCCCCGAGGGCATCCTGCCTCGTTGGAGATGTGCCTCCTCCTCATCCTCCTCCTCCTCCTCTCTCCTATTAGGCACCCACGTGGAGTCAGTGACCTCATCATCCCCTCCCTCCTCATCACTGGAGCCAATCTGGCAGTATGCTGCAGCTGCTGGAACATGACTGCCAGATTGGTGTCCTTCTTGAGCATCCCTTCTCTCTGCTCTCACGCTACTGCCTTCCTCTAGCTGGGTATCATCAGACCCTTCGAAACGCTGGGCATCCTCCTGGAGCATGTACCCAACACTGTGCTCAAACAGTTCGGGGGACTCCTCAGGAGGACATGGTTGGTCTAGGGAAGGAGTGACTGATGATGACATTGATACCAGGGAAGAGGACGCTTTGGCAGCTGCTTTGCCAGTACCCTGAGCCTGGGTGAGAGAGGATGAGGAGGATGAGGAGGGCTTGGTCATCCACTCTACCAAGTCTTCGGCATGATGCGGCTCAACACGTCCAGCTGCCGAAAAGAAGGACAAGCGTGTCCCATGGCCACGTGCTGATGGCAATGCACCGCGTCTACGACCAGCACTGTTGTCTCTAGACACAGAGCCTGCTTGCCCTCTTTTTTTGGCTCCTGACTGTCTGTCTCTCCTTGTTTGCCTTCCAGACATTCTAATGGCCTGCAGGGAAATGGGAAAAGCAGCAATACAGGCTAAGTTAAGGTGTAATATGGTCAGGAGGCACACTCCGCCCGCTGTAAGTGCCGCAAAATCCTGTTGGTGTAACACACCAGGAAAAAGCAGCAATACAGGCTAAGTTAAGGTGTAATATGGTCAGGAGGCACACTCCGCCCGCTGTAAGTGCCGCAAAATCCTGTTGGTGTAACACACCAGGAAAAAGCAGCAATACATGCTAAGTTAAGGTGTAATATGGTCAGGAGGTACACTCTGCCCGCTGTAAGTGCCGCAAAATCCTGTTGGTGTAACACACCAGGAAAAAACAGCAATACAGGCTAAGTTAAGGTGTAATATGGTCAGGAGGCACACTCCGCCCGCTGTAAGTGCCGCAAAATCCTGTTGGTGTAACACACCAGGAAAAAGCAGCAATACAGGCTAAGTTAAGGTGTAATATGGTCAGGAGGCACACTCCGCCCGCTGTAAGTGCTGCAAAATCCTGTTTGTGTAACACACCAGGAATAAGCAGCAATACAGGCTAAGTTAAGGTGTAATATGGTCAGGAGGCACACTCCGCCCGCTGTAAGTGCCGCAAAATCCTGTTTGTGTAACACACCAGGAAAAAGCAGCAATACAGGCTAAGTTAAGGTGTAATATGGTCAGGAGGCACACTCCGCCTGCTGTAAGTGCCGCAAAATCCTGTTTGTGTAACACACCAGGAAAAAGCAGCAATACAGGCTAAGTTAAGGTGTAATATGGTCAGGAGGTACACTCCGCCCGCTGTAAGTGCCGCAAAATCCTGTTGGTTTAACACACCAGGAAAAAGCAGCAATACAGGCTAAGTTAAGGTGTAATATGGTCAGGAGGTACACTCCGCCCGCTGTAAGTGCCGCAAAATCCTGTTGGTTTAACACACCAGGAAAAAGCAGCAATACGGGCTAACTTCAGGTGTATAATGTGCAGGAGGCTTAGCAACAATGACACTGACACTGTCCCCTGCCTATCCTTCTCTCTCCCTGCACACAAGGTTTATAAAAGTATATGACACTGACACTCTCCCTGCCTATCCTTCTCTCTCCCTGCACACAAGGTTTAGCAAAGAATATGACACTGACACTGTCCCCTGCCTATCCTTCTCTCTCCCTGCACACAAGGTTTATCAAAGTATATGACACTGACACTCTCCCTGCCTATCCTTCTCTCTCCCTACACACAAGGTTTAGAAAAGAATATGACACTGACACTCTCCCTGCCTATCCTTCTCTGTCCCTACACACAAGGTTTAGCAAAGAATAGATTTGACAAGATTTGACACTGTCCCTGCCTATCCTTCACTTTCCCTGCTCCGGAACACACTACACAAGGCCGCCGCGCTGGCGGCCTTTTATAGTGTGGAGCGTGTACTAAACCCCCTCAGCTATAATTGGCCACAGGCATCCTGCCTGTGGCCAATCATTGCTCTCCTCGCTGCCGGCGCTGTGATTGGCCAAGCATGCAGGGTCACAGTGCATGCTTGGCCAATCACAGCGCCGGGATTACACTGCGATGGCGCAGTGTATTGTGGGCCGTTCGTGTCACTCGAATTTGGCGCGAACGGCCCAAATCGTTTGTTGTTCGCCGAAAGCGCGAACAGCCGATGTTCGAGTCGAACCTATGTTCGACTCGAACACCGAGCTCATCCCTATTGACAATGTACTTACGGCTGCCAAGCAAACCGGTTTATGATTTTGCCTAATCCTTTATCTATTGGTTAACACTTGTTGTTTGCAAAAACTTGGTATGTTTCTGAGAGACTTAAAAAAAAATACATTTTTAAACTCTTTATTTATAATTTTCTTTGACACAACACACAAAAAGAAAGAAAAGGCAAGGAAAAAATAAATAAATATATATACATAAAAAAAAAGTATATATATATATATATATATATATATATATATATATATATATACACATACATATATATACACATACATACACACATATGAAAAAAAAAAAAAAAAGAGCAACTGCTCATGTCAGCATTCCACTTATCACATAAGTCCTAATTAACATACATTATACGAATACAAATATTTTACAGTAGCTACTGAAGATATAAAGGTAACCAATTATCGAATATTTTCAGTTTCCAAGTTGATAGGTCTTGCCCACCCCATATCGGGAACAAACTGTAGGCGAAGACCCATCAACCTGTTGTTCAATTCATTATAGAGTATTATCTACGTAACTAAGCTTGATGTAGGCAACTATAAAACTACAGAGTACATTTTTTAAGATACTCAGAGGCTCTAGGGTGGACCATCCAATTTTCCCATTTTTCTTTAAAGTTAACTGTATTGTAATTTTTGTATGTCAACATTAGGGATGGGCCCGGTGCTCGATTCGAACCCATGTTCGAATCGAGCACCGGGCGTTCGCTCGCTCGTCGAGCCCAGAACTATTTGGGCCGTTCGCATCACATTCGTGTGATGCGAGCGGCCCCGCAATGCATTGCGGCCGGCGCGGCCGGCGCAGTGCATTGCTGGCTGATGATTGGCCAAGCATGCACTGTGACCCCGCATGCTTGGCCAATCACAGCGCCCGAAACTCGGAGAGCAATAATTGGCTACAGGCAGGACGCCTGTAGCCAATTACAGCTCAGGGGCTTTAGTACATGCCCCACCATTTAAAAGGCCGCCACGCCATCGGCCCCGGTCACATGAGTTCCGGCTTTAGGAGAGATCAGTCTGCTGATTCTGTCTTTGCTTGATACTGAAAGATTTGCTCTTCTTTGCTAAACCATTGGCTATTTCTTTGCTAAACCATTGCTACCTAAGTCATTGATCGTTCATTGCTGCTGATTGCACAGTTAGCGTGTTATTAGCTGCTGCTGGGGATTAGTCTGGTGCGTGCTTACTGTTAGTACAGTATTGCAGTAGTACCAACCGCAGTGCTGTTAGCACAGCATTGCACCCCAACAGCACCCATAGGACTTCTAGTGTGTTAGTGGCAGCAAACAGAGCTCCTATATTTTCTTCTCAGCAGCACCCATAGGACTTCTAGTGTGTTAGTGGCAGCAAACAGAGCTCCTATATTTTCTTCTCAGCAGCACCCATAGGACTTCTAGTGTGTTAGTGGCATCACACAGAGCTCCTATATTTTCTTCTCAGCAGCACCCATAGGACTTCTAGTGTGTTAGTGGCAGCAAACAGAGCTCCTATATTTTCTTCTCAGCAGCACCCATAGGACTTCTAGTGTGTTAGTGGCAGCAAACAGAGCTCCTATATTTTCTTCTCAGCAGCACCCATAGGACTTCTAGTGTGTTAGTGGCATCACACAGAGCTCCTATATTTTCTTCTCAGCAGCACCCATAGGACTTCTAGTGTGTTAGTGGCAGCAAACAGAGCTCCTATATTTTCTTCTTAGCAGCACCCATAGGACTTCTAATGTGTTAGTGGCATCACACAGAGTTCCTATATTTTCATCTCAGAAGCACCCATAGGACTTCTAGTGTGTTAGTGGCATCACACAGAGCTCCTATATTTTCTTCTCAGAAGCACCCATAGGACTTCTAGTGTGTTAGTGGCAGCAAACAGAGCTCCTATATTTTCTTCTCAGCAGCACCCATAGGACTTCTAGTGTGTTAGTGGCATCACACAGAGTTCCTATATTTTCATCTCAGAAGCACCCATAGGACTTCTAGTGTGTTAGTGGCATCACACAGAGCTCCTATATTTTCTTCTCAGCAGCACCCATAGGACTTCTAGTGTGTTAGTGGCATCACACAGAGCTCCTATATTTTCATCTCAGAAGCACCCATAGGACTTCTAGTGTGTTAGTGGCATCACACAGAGCTCCTATATTTTCTTCTCAGCAGCACCCATAGGACTTCTAGTGTGTTAGTGGCAGCAAACAGAGCTCCTATATTTTCTTCTCAGCAGCACCCATAGGACTTCTAGTGTGTTAGTGGCATCACACAGAGCTCCTATATTTTCTTCTCAGCAGCACCCATAGGACTTCTAGTGTGTTAGTGGCAGCAAACAGAGCTCCTATATTTTCTTCTCAGCAGCACCCATAGGACTTCTAGTGTGTTAGTGGCATCACACAGAGCTCCTATATTTTCATCTCAGAAGCACCCATAGGACTTCTAGTGTGTTAGTGGCATCACACAGAGCTCCTATATTTTCTTCTCAGCAGCACCCATAGGACTTCTAGTGTGTTAGTGGCAGCAAACAGAGCTCCTATATTTTCATCTCAGAAGCACCCATAGGACTTCTAGTGTGTTAGTGGCATCACACAGAGCTCCTATATTTTCATCTCAGAAGCACCCATAGGACTTCTAGTGTGTTAGTGGCATCACACATAGCTCCTATATTTTCTTCTCAGCAGCACCCATAGGACTTCTAGTGTGTTAGTGGCATCACACAGAGCTCCTATATTTTCATCTCAGAAGCACCCATAGGACTTCTAGTGTGTTAGTGGCATCACACAGAGCTCCTATATTTTCTTCTCAGCAGCACCCATAGGACTTCTAGTGTGTTAGTGGCAGCAAACAGAGCTCCTATATTTTCTTCTCAGCAGCACCCATAGGACTTCTAGTGTGTTAGTGGCATCACACAGAGTTCCTATATTTTCATCTCAGAAGCACCCATAGGACTTCTAGTGTGTTAGTGGCATCACACAGAGCTCCTATATTTTCTTCTCAGCAGCACCCATAGGACTTCTAGTGTGTTAGTGGCATCACACAGAGCTCCTATATTTTCATCTCAGAAGCACCCATAGGACTTCTAGTGTGTTAGTGGCATCACACAGAGCTCCTATATTTTCTTCTCAGCAGCACCCATAGGACTTCTAGTGTGTTAGTGGCAGCAAACAGAGCTCCTATATTTTCTTCTCAGCAGCACCCATAGGACTTCTAGTGTGTTAGTGGCATCACACAGAGCTCCTATATTTTCTTCTCAGCAGCACCCATAGGACTTCTAGTGTGTTAGTGGCAGCAAACAGAGCTCCTATATTTTCTTCTCAGCAGCACCCATAGGACTTCTAGTGTGTTAGTGGCATCACACAGAGCTCCTATATTTTCATCTCAGAAGCACCCATAGGACTTCTAGTGTGTTAGTGGCATCACACAGAGCTCCTATATTTTCTTCTCAGCAGCACCCATAGGACTTCTAGTGTGTTAGTGGCAGCAAACAGAGCTCCTATATTTTCTTCTCAGCAGCACCCATAGGACTTTTAGTGTGTTAGTGGCATCACACAGAGCTCCTATATTTTCATCTCAGAAGCACCCATAGGACTTCTAGTGTGTTAGTGGCAGCAAACAGAGCTCCTATATTTTCTTGTCAGCAGCACACATAGTACCTATAGTGTGTTAGTGTCAGCACCCATAGGACCTACAGTGTGTTGTGAGCACACATAGGAGTTCTATTTTTTATACTATATACACTACCGACTACAATGGCTGGAAGACCGCCAAGGAGAGGCAGAGCGTGCCGAGGCAAGAACACAGGGCAGGCAGGCTCTGTTTCTAGAGACAACAGTGCTGGCCGTGGACGTGGTCGTGCATCGTCATCAGCACGTGGCCATGGGACACGCTTGTCTTTGTTTTCGGCAGCTGGACATGTGGAGCCGCATCATGCCGAAGGCTTGGTAGAATGGATGACCAAGCCCTCCTCATCCTCCTCATCCTCTCTCACCCAGGCTCAGGGTACTGGCAGAGCAGCTGCCAACGCGTACTCAATGGCATCATCAGCCACCCCTTCCCTAGACCCACCATGTCCTCCTGAGGAGTCCCCCGAACTGTTTGAGCACAGTGTTGGGTACATGCTCCAGGAGGATGCCCAACGATTCGAAGGCTCGGATGATGATACCCAGCTTGAGGAAGTCAGTAGTGTGCGCGCAGAGAGAGGGGATGCTGAAGGACAGCAATCTGGCAGTAGTGTTCCACCAGCTGCAGCTTACTGCCAGGTTTGCTCTAGTGGTGAAGAGGGAGGGGATGATGAGGTCACTGACTCCACGTGGGTGCCTGAAGGGAGAGAGGAGGAGGAGGAGGAGGATGCAGCGTCACATGTCCAACGAGGCAGGATGCCCCCTGGAGGCCAGCTAGAGGCCAGCACAGCAACTGTACCACACCGCAGAGCTCCGCCTGTGCAGGGCGCTGCCTCTGCACATTATCACAAAAGTTCTTTGGTGTGGGCCTTTTTTGAGACGAGTGCATCAGATCGCACCACTGCTATTTGCAATATTTGTCTCAAGCGTATCTCGCGTGGCCAAAACATCAGCCGCTTGGGCACCACAAGCATGAGCAGACATATGTCGACCTGCCATGCAGCTCGTTGGCAAGCACACATAAAAGACCCACACCAAAGAACAAAGCGGACCTCTCCTTGCTCCTCATCAGCTGGGATCTCCATCCCCACTATATCTTCAGTCCTCTCTGAAAGCTGCTCTGAGAGGACTGAAGGTGTAGAATTAGGTGTGTCACAACCAAGTACTTGCAGTACACCGACGTCCGATTGTAGCAGGCAAATTTCCCTGCCCCAGCTGCTGGACCGTGGAAAGAAGTATACTCCCAGCCATCCACATGCCCAGTGGTTGAATGCTAGCTTGGCTAAATTGCTAGCACTTCAACTGCTGCCTTTTCAGTTGATAGACTCGGCCCCCTTCCGTGAGTTTGTTCAATGTGCGGTTCCTCAGTGGCAGGTTCCCAAACGCCACTTTTTCTCACGGAAGGCGATTCCGTCTCTCTACTGGCATGTGGAAGGCAATGTCCATGCCTCGCTGGACAGGGCGGTCAGCGGTAAGGTGCATATTACCGCTGACTCATGGTCCAGCAGGCATGGACAGGGACGTTATCTTTCTTTCACGGCCCATTGGGTCACTCTATTGGCAGCTGGGAGGGATGCAGGACAAGGTGCAGTAGTGTTGGAGGTTGTTCCGCCACCACGCCTCCAAAATGCTACTACTGGTTGTGACACACCTCTCTCCTCCACCCCCTCCTCTTCTTCTTCCTCCATGTCCTCTTCGAGTGCTCTGTCCTCGGAACCAGCGGTGCTCCGTAGGCGTACAAGGGGCTACGCGAGTACGCAGGCAAAAAGATGCCATGCCGTGCTTGCGCTGGTGTGTTTGGGGGACAGGAGCCACACTGGGCCAGAGGTTCTGGCAGCTCTGCAGGGGCAGGCCGAGAGGTGGTTGACGCCACGCCAGCTTAAGCCAGGAATGGTCGTTTCTGATAATGGCACCAACCTCCTCTCCGCCCTGCGACAGGGGCAGCTCACCCATGTGCCCTGTATGGCTCACGTCCTCAACCTGGTGGTGCAGCGGTTCTTGGGCAGGTTCCCAGGCTTACAGGATGTCCTGAGGCAGGCCAGGAAAGTCTGTGTGCATTTCCGCCGATCTTATAATGCCAGTGCTCGGCTGACTGAGCTGCAAAAGGAGCTGAACCTGCCCAAGAACCGCCTAATATGTGACATGCCCACCAGGTGGAACTCAACGTTGGCCATGCTGCAGCGACTGCACACGCAGCAGAGGGCCATCAATGAGTACCTTTGCGACTACGGCACCAGGACAGGGTCAGGGGAGCTTGGCTTTTTTTCCCCACGCCAGTGGAGCATGATCAGGGATGCATGCACTGTCCTCTCACCATTTGAGGAGGCCACGAGGATGGTGAGCAGTGACAGTGCATGCATCAGTGACACTATACCTCTTGTCCACCTGTTGGAGCATACGCTGCGTGGGATAATGGACAGGGCACTTGAGGCAGAACAGAGGCAGGAAGAGGAGGACTTCCTTGTCTCTCAAGGCCCCCTTTATCCAGACAATGTTCCTTCTGTCCCACCCATCACACAGGAAGAGGAGGAGGAGGAGGAGGAGGATTGTGTGAGCATGGAGGTGGAGCCTGGCACTCAGCATCAGCAGCAGCAGTCTTTTAGGGATGATGTACAGTCCCAACAAACCAGTGGACTTGTACGTGGCTGGGAGGAGGTGGCTGGCGATCATGTCATCCTCAGTGACCCAGAAGACTCCGGACCGAATGCCTCAGCTAACCTACGCTGCATGGCCTCCCTGATCCTGCAAAGCCTGCGGAAGGATCCTCGTGTTCTTCGGATCAAGGAGAGTGACCATTACTGGCTGGCCACTCTCCTTGATCCACGGTACAAGGGTAAGGTTGCGGACCTTATCTTGCCATCGCAGAGGGAGCAGAGGATGAGACATCTCAGGGAGGCCTTGCAGAAAGGTCTGTGCAACGCGTTCCCAGAAACTGGGAGGTTACAAACTCCTGGTCCTGGACGACGAGTTGCTGAGGCTTCGGTCAGTAGCAGAAGGAGCGGTGGGGAAGGTGGACGTCTGACCGATGCGTTCAGACAATTTTTTAGTCCGCAGCCCCAAGGTATGATCGGTTCCAGCAACCATCGCCAGCGTCTGATATACATGGTGCAGGAATACCTAGGGGCAAGGTCAGACTTGGACACCTTTCCCACCGAAAATCCTCTGGCTTACTGGGTCCTGAGGATGGATCACTGGCCAGAGCTTGCACAGTATGCAATTGAGCTACTGGCCTGTCCTGCATCCAGCGTTCTTTCCGAACGCACATTCAGTGCTGCTGGAGGATTTGTCACCGATCATAGGGTGCGCCTGTCCACCGACTCGGTTGATCGACTGACCTTCATAAAAATGAATCAGTCTTGGATCACCACCAGCTACCAGACACCTGAAGCGGATATAACGGAATAATTTATAATGTCACATCCCTTCAAGACTGCCTATGCTGATGCTGAGTGACTGTCCTGTTATGTTCACTGACTATCCTCTTCCTCCTCCTCAATGATCCATGCCACCACACCAGTGCCTAAGGCACAATTTTTCAGCCCCTGTATAACAGGGGCGTGTAATTACAATTTTTTAAAAAGATGCTTCGCAACAGGTGTGACTGCTGTGCTCAGAGTACAGTATCTGTGAGGGGTTGCAGTGTTGTGGCACCAGCACCAGTGCCTAAGGCACAATTTTTCAGCCCCTGTTGGGGCGTGTAATTACAATTTTTAGGCAATGCTTTGCAACAGGTCTCATTGCTGTGCTCAGAGTACAGTATCTGTGAGGGGTTGCAGTGTTGTGGCACCAGCACCAGTGCCTAAGGCACAATTTTTCAGCCCCTGTATAACAGGGGCGTGTAATTACAATTTTTTAAAAAGATGCTTCGCAACAGGTGTGACTGCTGTGCTCCAAGTACAGTATCTGTGAGGGGTTGCAGTGTTGTGGCACCAGCACCAATGCCTAAGGCACAATTTTTCAGCCCCTGTTTAACAGGGGCGTGTAATTACAAATCTTGATCTAATAGTTCACAGCAGGGCCCATTCCTGCGCCCACCAAGAGTAACTATGAGGGCCTACAGTCTTGTGGCAACACCGTCCACCACCACCACCACCACCAAAGGCCCAATTTTTCTGCCCTGTTCAACAGGTGCATGCAATTACAAATCTTGATCTAATAACTCACAGCAGGGCCCATTCCTGCACCCACCAAGAGTAACTGTGAGGGCTTACAGTCTTGTGGCAACACCGTCCACCACCACCACCACCACCACCAAAGGCCCAATTTTTCTGCCCGGTTCAACAGGTGCATGCAAGTACAAATCTTGATCTATTAACTCACAGCAGGGCCCATTCCTGTGCCCACCAGTCTTGTGGCTACACCAACATCTAATAGGGCAAATTTCTGCAGAGTATATACGGCAGGCCCCTACTTTCAAACATCCAACTTACAAACGACTCCTACTTGTAAACGGCAAGAGAAAACAGGAAGTGAGAGGAAATCTACCCCTAGGAAGGAAAATTCTATCCTGTTAGATTTAATTTGGGAAAAGGGTATCTCCTCTCTACTGATGCTTTATCACCAATCCTTGTTTCAATTAAAACCCCACTTTTCCAAAAACATTTGTCATTGGGACGGAAAGTGAGGTGACATGTTCTGAACAGATGTGCAAAGACAGCAAATGTTACAGGGGTGATAACCCCTCCCTATGTTCTCCAAAAAGCTTAAAAATTGATTTTTTTGGGATGTAGCTACACTTCATAATGTACCTGTTCAGATTCTACTTAAGAACAAACCTACAGTCCATGTCTTGTTTGCACCACCTATATACTGCTGTTCAGAGTATATAGGGTTGTAGGTATAGGGTTTTATTTTGGGTGCGGGGTCCCCCTTAGTATCCATACAAGACCCAAAGGGGCTGGGGTGGGGGGGGGTGATGGGGTAGCCATGCCATTTTTCTCAAGGATTTTCAGCCATATGGCGGCCAGGACAAGACATGACATTAAAGCCGCAAGTGGTTTTAAATGGCTTCTTTTTTTCCTTTACAAATGTCATTTTGTGCAAGGACAGTTCTAAACACGGGAAACACATGCCACTTCACAGGCATACTTTAGACACCCCCCAGGTACCATATTTAAAGGAAAATTTCACTTTTTTTTTTTTCACTTTATGCATCATTAAAATGACTGCTCCCGAAAAAACTTTAGTTTTTAAAATTTCTTTTTGCATTGATATATGTCCCCTGGGGCAGGACCCGGGTCCCCAAACCTGTTTTATGACATTAACATGCATATTGGCCGTTGTAATTAGCAATTTTGATTTCGAACGTTCGCGTCCATTATAACGAATAGGGTTCGAAAATTCGCGCGAACTTTCGGTCCGTTCGAAGGTTCTGGTGCGAACCGAACCCGGGGGTGTTCGGCTCATCCCTACTGATGATACAGAGGTGTGTAATAAGGTTGGTATCCCAGGAGGTGTCTGTAACATGGAACATGATTTGGCATTGCTGGAAGATTGGTCAAAGCAGTGGAGACTGCACCTAAATGTTTCTAAATGTAAAATAATGCACCTAGGGGAAAATAATCCCCTGAGAGAGTACAAATTTGGGGGTAGAGTGTTGATCAGCACTACAGAAGAAAATGATTTGGGGGTACTTATTTCAGAAATGAGCAAACAGTGTGACCAGGCAGTGGGGAAAGTGAATAGAATTCTAGTATGCATCACTAGAGGGATCACCAGCAGGAGGAAGAAGGTCCCGATTCCCTTAAATAAATCTTTGGTGAGACCTCATTTAGATTACTGCGTCCAGTTCTGGAGACCTCACTTAGGCTGAATTAACACCTATGCATTTTTTGTACTTTTGGGCATTTTGCAGATTTGCACTACAGAACGTGTTCCATAGGAAACCATGTTAAATGGACTGTAGTGCAAATCTGCAAAAGCACTAAAACTGCATAGGTGTGAATCTAGCCTTACAGAAAGATATTGATAAAACAGAACGAGTCTAAAGGCGGATAACAAAAATAGTGAAAGGTTTGGGGGATAAAACATATTGAGAGTGACTTTAGGAACTTAATATGTACAATCTGGAGGAAAGAAGAAAAGGTGTGGCATGATTGAAACTTTTAAATATATCAAAGGGGTGAATAAGATTCAGGAGGGCAGTTTTTTCAATCTAAAAACAAAATCAAGAACACGGGAACATGACCTCAAACTAACTGGAGGAAAGCTTAAAACAAATTTTAGAATGTATTATTTTACTGAAAGGGTAGTTGATGCCTGGAATACGCTTCCAGCAGAGGTAGTGGGGTAGTCAACAGTAAATGGCTTCAAACATGCTTGTGACAAACATAGATCTATACTCAGACAAAAAAGGTAACGAATAAAAAAAAAAACAATAAAGAATGGGCAGACTTGATGGACTACTTGGTCTTTTTTCTGCCGTCACTTTTCTATGTTTCTATGTCTGTGCCTCGATATTAAGGACATGTCTGTGCTATATGCATGCATTTTTCTGTTTTTGTGCATGGCATACCCCATTAAAATCGATACCAGACTCAAATGGTCTAATATGCATTTGGAAGGGGGGGGGGGTCTACACAATGTACAAGAGCAAAAGAAACATTTACAAACTAAAAAAACACAGTTTAAATTGCTGCCAAGGAACAGGTCATTGCTGGCTTCTTTAAAAAAAAAAAAAAAAAGCATGCAAACCCCTCCAAAGTTCCCCCGAAATAAACAGCAGATCCTTGGAGGGGTCTGTGTGCTGTATTTTACATTTTTATAAAGATACGGTCAATGACATGTAATTTGCCAGCAATTTTACACACTTTTTTATTTTGTAAATGTCAGTGCTGCTGCAGCAATGTCTGTTAACCATGGAGATCTGTCCCTGCACAGGCAGGATGTTTTTTTTTAGGACCAGTTCACACCAGATGTAGTTCAGTGCATTTTTTCCTGCATTAAAAACTCATGAACAGTAGATTATTTGGTGCTTAAATTGGAATATAATATCACCATAACAATGGAGGACTCAAATACCGTTTAAGTAATGGGGTCTGACATACGAGGGGGTGGACATGATGGGGAACTTCCTCCACAGTGTAATACATGAATAGACCCGCCCCTTCTCACGTTCCGCATCAGGTCCTCAGCCTTACACCTACGTCATTGGCTGAGCGGACCTGATGGGGAACTTTAGAAGGGGCGGGTGTATTCATTTATTACTAATAAATGAATACACCTGCCTCACTGTCTTCCCCCCCTCCAGGAGAAGACAATTGCTGATTTCCCTGTCACCACTCTCTGTGTTGATGGGGGAATCGTGGTTGCAGGAAATAAATTTGCACCGTGTATGGCTGACCTTATAGCTGGTTGTATCAATGTGGTAACACACATTGCTATCCAAACAAAGGCCAAAGACTAAATTGCAGTATGCAAGCCTTTTTTCCTCAGCACACAGACTTTCATTGGTCTGTTGGTCTTTTTCATTGGTCTTGCAAAATGCTGCATAATGCTTGGCAACGTGCCCGGAGTGAACAAGGCATAGGGGTGTGTAATAACTGTAATTTGCACTTCTGTGTACACGTTGTTTATTACTGGGTCTAATTGATAAATGTAATGTTTATGAAAATGTAATGCTTATGAAGACTCTATCCTTAATCAAAAAAAACAAAAACAAAATCTGCTTAATGAAAAATGGACTGCAAAGTCTTATTAAAGTGTAGAACTTTTTTTTAATTTTTTTTAGATAGTGTAGTAGAAGTAAACTCAAACACCAAATCTTGTATAATCCTTAAAAGAGGAGTAAAGGATTTTTTTTTTTATGCAGATTCATACTTACCTCGGTGGATGCCACATGGGTCCGATGCTGCATCTGTCCCCCGATGCCTCTGCACTGAGAACCGAGCGATGAAACACCGCCGCCACTTTTCAGAGCTCTGTGAGCAGAGAGCTGTAGATTGTCAGTCACAGTTCTCTGCTCTTCTCCCTCCTCGCTCACTGGAGGGACTGAGCTGTGGAGGGGCGGAGCGGCCGTCTCACGCTCTCAGTGGCTCGCTGAGAGGCTGAGCCATGTGTCAGTCCAGGCACCTTGCGGATCCAGACTCCATGGTCGTGCACTGGCATCGGTGACATCAGCAAAGAGCGGACTTCTGTCTGCTCTCTGATGAAAATGGGTCACAGAAGTGCAAACGGAATTGCACTCCTGTGATCCTTAGGAGAAGTTCATCCAAACAAGCTTTGGCTATACTTCTCCTTTAGCATGTTAAAGAGGAACTTCATCCCACCATACATTTTTTTTACTTTCTTTTTGGGTTTACCCCAAAAAACATACTCACGCATCCAGCAAATCCAGCGTTGTCCTGCTGTGACCTGCAAAACTGCTGCTAAATAGCCATCTTCGTTTTTGATGTCAACGAGAGCTGGCTGTCTCTTCCAGCCAGCCAGCCCCCTTGGATTATGTGTTGCTGGGTCAAGTTGAACAGATTGCTGTGTTGAAACTGAGGCCCCTGTGCATGTGCATATCTCAGGATACTTCAGAAGTAGAGGAGACCTAGGCAAAAGCAGAGGAGTGGAGTGCAACAAATAAAACATAAAGGAAAAAAAATCTGTTTCAAATTACAGATGATGGGAGTCTTGTAGGGCTGGAGTGCTACCCCAGAAGGAGCTGCTGATTTGTCCCAGGTTCTTTTTTCCAAATATGTGCAATAGCAGCCAGGCACTCAGCAACATGCACTCCTCTGTTTCAATGAATAGTTAAGGGTTGCCTTTTTAAAGTTTATTGCTGGATAACTTGGACAGGGCATCGGGAACAGTGGGATACTCCTGAACCACAGTGATAAGACACTCCTCTCTCTGCAGCTACTTTTCAGATCAGCCCCTTAATCAATACTTTTGGGAATCAACAGTACTGAGACACCATAAGCAATGTTCCAGGCCAGGCAAGCCTTAGTATTAGCACACCAGAGTTAACAGCAGCCACAGTCACCCAGATGCTGCACTCAGGTCAGTACTCACAAGTCCTTAGAAACTTGAATGCCTGTGTGTCAGGTAAACATCTACTTAAAGGACTCTCCAGACAGATTCCCTGATGGACTACTCCTCTTAGCTTCAAATGATTCTAGCAGTATAGACCCCCAGCTTTGCCAAAACTGAGACCTCAATGAAAGATAGAAATTCTAGCTGGGCTGCCCAGAAGAACAGCAGCTCACTAGAACCAGAACCAGAAAGCAGAAACTCTGAATTGTATCTGCCCCACTGTCCCTGATACCTGTTGGCATTGCCATAGAGTCAAGAGGACTATGACACATATTTGGTGGGAATGACCTCCTATTCAACATTTTTGGTCAAGGAATGTTAATTTGTACTACAAGTTAATTGGGCCCAAGTTGAAAACATGCCCAAGGTAGTATTACTCTCTATCATTCCGGGCCCTATTAAATCAGCTAAACATTCTATCTTGAGACATTTCTTTTTGGCAGCAAGAGTTTGTAATTCCCCATTATTGATAGTCTACTGTGATACCATCAATGATGGAATGGGTCTCGAATGTCTGCTGTCAGTCATAAGAAATTGATAAAACCGCACTCTCTTTTCACTATGGCTCTCTTATTTCTTCTCTCCAGAGTTGGGGACCTGGGTTACTGAAATGATATGTAGTAAGTATAAGTATGGTTTCATTATGGAGACCCCCCCCCCCCTTGTTCCCTTGTTTCTTTTTTTCGTTTTTTCTATTTATGTAATTTAAATTTTTTTATAAAGATAATGTTTGATTAGCATTCTAGAATATTCTTCTTTTTTTTTTCTTTTTCATTTTTGGGTCGACCTGGTTCTATGCAAAATCTTGAGGTTATATGAGATAGTTTCTTTCTATTTTCATGGCTAGTAGCTTTATCTCGTAAGGAATGTTAATTTTTGGTTTTGTTTAAAATATCATTCTAAGGAAAATGGCATGGTAAGTGAATATCAAGTATTCTATACATTGTTTATGCTCCCAACTTCATTTCTGGAAAATATATGATTTATCTATTTGTATTTGGATATTTTATATATTTTTTTTCTTTTTTGTTGTGTCTGTAATATTTACAAATTTAATAAAATAAGATCGAATACTAAACAAGTCTGAGTCTTTGGGTCTGGTATGGATTTTAAGGGGAACCCCACACCAAAATAAAAAAAAACACCCCCCCCGAACCCATACCAGATCCTTATCCGACCATGCAGCCTGGCCGGCCAGGAAAGGGGGGGACGAGTGAGTGCTACCCCCCTCCTGAACCATACCAGGCTGTGTGCCATCAACATAGTACCTTGCCCTTATGTTGATGAGATCAAGGGCCTCTTCTCCACAATCCTGGTCCAGTGTTTGTGGGGATGCAGGGGTGACTTATTGAAATCTGGAAGACATGTACACCATACTCATTCACATAGGGAGGGCGGGATCTGGGGCCCATCCTTGTTAAAGGGGGCTTCCAGATTCCGACAAGTCGCACCCCGGCAGAGTTTAGGAACTGACAGGGTTTTTTCTGCCAAAACGCTGCTGCTCCAGCCCGGGCGGGGGGGGGGTTGTCACTAAACTCTCCTGCCACAAAACAACTGCTAAAAGCCTATGTGTGCATGAACACAGCATAACATGCAGGGGAGTTTAGAGGCAGTTAAAAAAACAAAAAACATCTGACACCCCTAGCAGCAGCTGCAGAAAAAGGCCCAGTGTGCATGAGGCCCAAAGGTTTGATAATTTACTGAATATCCATAAAAACCAAGGTTTTCAGAGAAAGGGAGGACCCCGTGTTCCCAAAATGTTGGTCCTTACAAAACTTCAGTAAATCTTCAATCCTTTACAGTGCGGGCTATTATCTCTTCTAGGTGCCAATTGCTCTTGGTGTCACCACTGGGGAGATTTACCCCCCGAGTGACCATTGTCAACTGGACTGCTAATGGGGGAAAATCCAAAATTTCTGGTTGTCCCTGAAACAGGAAGCGAGGGGAAATGTTCCCTGCTGCAGAAAAATGCCTGAGAGTAGATTTTTCCTCACTTTGGAGATTAACTTCCCATTCATCTTGTGTCTACAAGACAGAAAGTAGAGGGAAATCTCCTTAAAGGGATACAGAGAGCAAAAGTAAATGGACAGGGGTGTTAACGCTTCATTACTCTAAAACATGGCTAGAAATAAAGTTAAATATAACATGGGAAGAAAATAGTTCACAGCAATATAGTACATTAGTGGCAGGACATTTGATAAAGCTAATCTTGCATTTAAAGACAGCAGTCCAGGTGCTGGAGTACAATGAGTCCTAACACTCTCACAGATATTCAGCGTTTCATGAATGTGTTTTTAATCATGAAGCCTTTAATTCCGGTGGGGCTCATAATCCACTGTCTGCCTTGATTTCTGTCTGTGCAATTGTCAACTTTGTCATTTTACAGAAAAACTATTATTTTAATGCTTCACATCTACAGGAGAATAGAACAATTTGCTGCAGCTGACAAAAATCAAAGCACATTCTTGCATATTATGTGGAAGAGCTGAGGAAGTAGATACAATGCGTGCCACAGCACATTTCTTGTTATTCAAAACATTATTTGTCAGAACAGAAGTCATTGAAGTAGAACCATCCTTTTATCTTTTTTCATTTCCTGCTTCTCAAAGTGATGGGCCATTATCACCAGCCAGCCGAAATGCGAGAATGTAATTGTCAATGGGTGCGCACAAATGTGGAAGTACGGCGTTAATAGTTTGAAAGCTCTGTGCGTAAAATAAAACAAAGAGGCCTGTGCACAAAGGCGCCATTTAAAATCGTGTATACCCAATCTGGTTTGTGAGAGACTTTTTTTTTTTTTGCTCGCGTTGCTCTTGCAGACATCTTAGCGTGTGATTAGTAAAGACTGCTATAAAGGAATGCACTAGAAGGAGGATAGGTTTTATGAAAACATTATCAAAAAGGAAAAACAGGAAATTCCTACCAGACAGTTAAACAGTCACAATTCTAAGCAACGATTCCCTGCTCTGAGAAATTCAAAATTCAGTTGTAATCTGTGCAACAACTGTGCACTGTGGTAAATGCAACATGGCACCACAACAGGTTTTAATCATAGTATTATATTGGAACCTATTTGTTAAAGACCAAACAAACTTTCAGTTTAAATCGGTTGAATACATTTCAAGTGTGCCGCGTACACACGACCGTTTTTCATGACGAGAAAAATGCAATTTTTTAATTTGGTCATTAAAAACTATCGTGTGTAGGCTCCAGAGCATTTTTCACAACGTGAAAAATGGGCATTAAAAATTTGGAACCTGCTCTAATTTTTCTCGTTGTTTTTCTCGTCATAGTATTATATTGGAACCTATTTGTTAAAGACCAAACAAACTTTCAGTTTAAATCGGTTGAATACATTTCAAGTGTGCAAAGTCTTATGCTGCGTACACACGACCGTTTTTCAAGACGAGAAAAATTCATTTTTTTTATTTGGTCATTAAAAACGGTCGTGTGTAGGCTCCAGAGCATTTTTCACAACGTGAAAAATGTCCATTAAAAATTTGTAACATGCTCTAATTTTTCTCGTCGTTTTTCACGTCGCCGTTTTTCTCGTCATGAAAAACGGCCGTGTGTAGGCTTTAACGACGTGAAAAAACGCACATGCTCAGAAGCAAGTGATGAGACGGGAGCGCTCGTTTTGGTAAAACTAGCGTTCGTAATGGAGATAGCACATTCGTCACGCTGTAACGGACTGAAGAGCACAAGGCTGAAAAGCGCGAATCGTCTCTTACCAAACTTTACTAACATGAGGATCAGCAAAAGCAGCCCAAAGGGTGGCGCCATCCGAATGTAACTTCCCCTTTATAGTGCCGTCGTACGTTTCGCGCTTTGCTCGAGCATTTTTTTTCATTCTAGTGTGTAGGCAAGGCAGGCTTGAGAAGTATCACGTCAAGAAAAACGTCTTTTTTTTCAATGACATTAAAAATGGTCGTGTGTACGGGGCATTATAACTCATGAAGCAAAGAAAGGATAATTCCCCTAGGGGTTTTTTAGCAGCAGAATTATTGTAACTCACAATTAGGGATGAGCCGAACACCCCCGGGTTCGGTTCGCACCAGAACCTTCGAACGGACCGAAAGTTCGCGCGAATTTTCGAACCCTATTCGTTATAATGGACGCGAACGTTCGAAATCAAAATTGCTAATTACAACGGCCAATATGCATGTTAATGTTATAAAACAGGTTTGGGGACCCGGGTCCTGCCCCAGGGGACATATATCAATGCAAAAAGAAATTTTAAAAACTAAAGTTTTTTCGGGAGCAGTCATTTTAATGATGCATAAAGTGAAAAAAAAAAAGTGAAATTTTCCTTTAAATATGGTACCTGGGGGGTGTCTAAAGTATGCCTGTGAAGTGGCATGTGTTTCCCGTGTTTAGAACTGTCCTTGCACAAAATGACATTTGTAAAGGAAAAAAAGAAGCCATTTAAAACCACTTGCGGCTTTAATGTCATGTCTTGTCCTGGCCGCCATATGGCTGAAAATCCTTGAGAAAAATGGCATGGCTACCCCATCACCCCCCCCCCACCCCAGCCCCTTTGGGTCTTGTATGGATACTAAGGGGGACCCCGCACCCAAAATAAAACCCTATACCTACAACCCTATATACTCTGAACAGCAGTATATAGGTGGTGCAAACAAGACATGGACTGTAGGTTTGTTCTTAAGTAGAATCTGAACAGGTACATTATGAAGTGTAGCTACATCCCAAAAAAATCAATTTTTAAGCTTTTTGGAGAACATAGGGAGGGGTTATCACCCCTGTAACATTTGCTGTCTTTGCACATCTGTTCAGAACATGTCACCTCACTTTCCGTCCCAATGACAAATGTTTTTGGAAAAGTGGGGTTTTAATTGAAACAAGGATTGGTGATAAAGCATCAGTAGAGAGGAGATACCTTTTTCCCAAATTAAATCTAACAGGATAGAATTTTCCTTCCTAGGGGTAGATTTCCTCTCACTTCCTGTTTTCTCTTGCCGTTTGCAAGTAGGAGTCGTTTGTAAGTTGGATGTTTGAAAGTAGGGGCCTGCCGTATATACTCTGCAGAAATTTGCCCTATTAGATGTTGGTGTAGCCACAAGACTGGTGGGCACAGGAATGGGCCCTGCTGTGAGTTAATAGATCAAGATTTGTACTTGCATGCACCTGTTGAACCGGGCAGAAAAATTGGGCCTTTGGTGGTGGTGGTGGTGGTGGTGGACGGTGTTGCCACAAGACTGTAAGCCCTCACAGTTACTCTTGGTGGGTGCAGGAATGGGCCCTGCTGTGAGTTATTAGATCAAGATTTGTAATTGCATGCACCTGTTGAACAGGGCAGAAAAATTGGGCCTTTGGTGGTGGTGGTGGTGGTGGACGGTGTTGCCACAAGACTGTAGGCCCTCATAGTTACTCTTGGTGGGCGCAGGAATGGGCCCTGCTGTGAACTATTAGATCAAGATTTGTAATTACACGCCCCTGTTAAACAGGGGCTGAAAAATTGTGCCTTAGGCATTGGTGCTGGTGCCACAACACTGCAACCCCTCACAGATACTGTACTTGGAGCACAGCAGTCACACCTGTTGCGAAACATCTTTTTAAAAAATTGTAATTACACGCCCCTGTTATACAGGGGCTGAAAAATTGTGCCTTAGGCACTGGTGCTGGTGCCACAACACTGCAACCCCTCACAGATACTGTACTCTGAGCACAGCAATGAGACCTGTTGCAAAGCATTGCCTAAAAATTGTAATTACACGCCCCAACAGGGGCTGAAAAATTGTGCCTTAGGCACTGGTGCTGGTGCCACAACACTGCAACCCCTCACAGATACTGTACTCTGAGCACAGCAGTCACACCTGTTGCGAAGCATCTTTTTAAAAAAAATTAATTACACGCCCCTGTTATACAGGGGCTGAAAAATTGTGCCTTAGGCACTGGTGCTGGTGCCACAACACTGCAACCCCTCACAGATACTGTACTCTGAGCACAGCAATGAGACCTGTTGCAAAGCATTGCCTAAAAATTGTAATTACACGCCCCAACAGGGGCTGAAAAATTGTGCCTTAGGCACTGGTGCTGGTGCCACAACACTGCAACCCCTCACAGATACTGTACTCTGAGCACAGCAGTCACACCTGTTGCGAAGCATCTTTTTAAAAAATTGTAATTACACGCCCCTGTTATACAGGGGCTGAAAAATTGTGCCTTAGGCACTGGTGTGGTGGCATGGATCATTGAGGAGGAGGAAGAGGATAGTCAGTGAACATAACAGGACAGTCACTCAGCATCAGCATAGGCAGTCTTGAAGGGATGTGACATTATAAATTATTCCGTTATATCCGCTTCAGGTGTCTGGTAGCTGGTGGTGATCCAAGACTGATTCATTTTTATGAAGGTCAGTCGATCAACCGAGTCGGTGGACAGGCGCACCCTATGATCGGTGACAAATCCTCCAGCAGCACTGAATGTGCGTTCGGAAAGAACGCTGGATGCAGGACAGGCCAGTAGCTCAATTGCATACTGTGCAAGCTCTGGCCAGTGATCCATCCTCAGGACCCAGTAAGCCAGAGGATTTTCGGTGGGAAAGGTGTCCAAGTCTGACCTTGCCCCTAGGTATTCCTGCACCATGTATATCAGACGCTGGCGATGGTTGCTGGAACCGATCATACCTTGGGGCTGCGGACTAAAAAATTGTCTGAACGCATCGGTCAGACGTCCACCTTCCCCACCGCTCCTTCTGCTACTGACCGAAGCCTCAGCAACTTGTCGTCCAGGACCAGGAGTTTGTAACCTCCCAGTTTCTGGGAACGCGTTGCACAGACCTTTCTGCAAGGCCTCCCTGAGATGTCTCATCCTCTGCTCCCTCTGCGACGGCAAGATAAGGTCCGCAACCTTACCCTTGTACCGTGGATCAAGGAGAGTGGCCAGCCAGTAATGGTCACTCTCCTTGATCCGAAGAACACGAGGATCCTTCCGCAGGCTTTGCAGGATCAGGGAGGCCATGCAGCGTAGGTTAGCTGAGGCATTCGGTCCGGAGTCTTCTGGGTCACTGAGGATGACATGATCGCCAGCCACCTCCTCCCAGCCACGTACAAGTCCACTGGTTTGTTGGGACTGTACATCATCCCTAAAAGACTGCTGCTGCTGATGCTGAGTGCCAGGCTCCACCTCCATGCTCACACAATCCTCCTCCTCCTCCTCCTCCTCCTCCTCTTCCTGTGTGATGGGTGGGACAGAAGGAACATTGTCTGGATAAAGGGGGCCTTGAGAGACAAGGAAGTCCTCCTCTTCCTGCCTCTGTTCTGCCTCAAGTGCCCTGTCCATTATCCCACGCAGCGTATGCTCCAACAGGTGGACAAGAGGTACAGTGTCACTGATGCATGCACTGTCACTGCTCACCATCCTCGTGGCCTCCTCAAATGGTGAGAGGACAGTGCATGCATCCCTGATCATGCTCCACTGGCGTGGGGAAAAAAAGCCAAGCTCCCCTGACCCTGTCCTGGTGCCGTAGTCGCAAAGGTACTCATTGATGGCCCTCTGCTGCGTGTGCAGTCGCTGCAGCATGGCCAACGTTGAGTTCCACCTGGTGGGCATGTCACATATTAGGCGGTTCTTGGGCAGGTTCAGCTCCTTTTGCAGCTCAGTCAGCCGAGCACTGGCATTATAAGATCGGCGGAAATGCACACAGACTTTCCTGGCCTGCCTCAGGACATCCTGTAAGCCTGGGAACCTGCCCAAGAACCGCTGCACCACCAGGTTGAGGACGTGAGCCATACAGGGCACATGGGTGAGCTGCCCCTGTCGCAGGGCGGAGAGGAGGTTGGTGCCATTATCAGAAACGACCATTCCTGGCTTAAGCTGGCGTGGCGTCAACCACCTCTCGGCCTGCCCCTGCAGAGCTGCCAGAACCTCTGGCCCAGTGTGGCTCCTGTCCCCCAAACACACCAGCGCAAGCACGGCATGGCATCTTTTTGCCTGCGTACTCGCGTAGCCCCTTGTACACCTACGGAGCACCGCTGGTTCCGAGGACAGAGCACTCGAAGAGGACATGGAGGAAGAAGAAGAGGAGGGGGTGGAGGAGAGAGGTGTGTCACAACCAGTAGTAGCATTTTGGAGGCGTGGTGGCGGAACAACCTCCAACACTACTGCACCTTGTCCTGCATCCCTCCCAGCTACCAATAGAGTGACCCAATGGGCCGTGAAAGAAAGATAACGTCCCTGTCCATGCCTGCTGGACCATGAGTCAGCGGTAATATGCACCTTACCGCTGACCGCCCTGTCCAGCGAGGCATGGACATTGCCTTCCACATGCCAGTAGAGAGACGGAATCGCCTTCCGTGAGAAAAAGTGGCGTTTGGGAACCTGCCACTGAGGAACCGCACATTGAACAAACTCACGGAAGGGGGCCGAGTCTATCAACTGAAAAGGCAGCAGTTGAAGTGCTAGCAATTTAGCCAAGCTAGCATTCAACCGCTGGGCATGTGGATGGCTGGGAGTATACTTCTTTCGACAGTCCAGCAGCTGGGGCAGGGAAATTTGCCTGCTACAATCGGACGTCGGTGTACTGCAAGTACTTGGTTGTGACACACCTAATTCTACACCTTCAGTCCTCTCAGAGCAGCTTTCAGAGAGGACTGAAGATATAGTGGGGATGGAGATCCCAGCTGATGAGGAGCAAGGAGAGGTCCGCTTTGTTCTTTGGTGTGGGTCTTTTATGTGTGCTTGCCAACGAGCTGCATGGCAGGTCGACATATGTCTGCTCATGCTTGTGGTGCCCAAGCGGCTGATGTTTTGGCCACGCGAGATACGCTTGAGACAAATATTGCAAATAGCAGTGGTGCGATCTGATGCACTCGTCTCAAAAAAGGCCCACACCAAAGAACTTTTGTGATAACGTGCAGAGGCAGCGCCCTGCACAGGCGGAGCTCTGCGGTGTGGTACAGTTGCTGTGCTGGCCTCTAGCTGGCCTCCAGGGGGCATCCTGCCTCGTTGGACATGTGACGCTGCATCCTCCTCCTCCTCCTCCTCTCTCCCTTCAGGCACCCACGTGGAGTCAGTGACCTCATCATCCCCTCCCTCTTCACCACTAGAGCAAACCTGGCAGTAAGCTGCAGCTGGTGGAACACTACTGCCAGATTGCTGTCCTTCAGCATCCCCTCTCTCTGCGCGCACACTACTGACTTCCTCAAGCTGGGTATCATCATCCGAGCCTTCGAATCGTTGGGCATCCTCCTGGAGCATGTACCCAACACTGTGCTCAAACAGTTCGGGGGACTCCTCAGGAGGACATGGTGGGTCTAGGGAAGGGGTGGCTGATGATGCCATTGAGTACGCGTTGGCAGCTGCTCTGCCAGTACCCTGAGCCTGGGTGAGAGAGGATGAGGAGGATGAGGAGGGCTTGGTCATCCATTCTACCAAGCCTTCGGCATGATGCGGCTCCACATGTCCAGCTGCCGAAAACAAAGACAAGCGTGTCCCATGGCCACGTGCTGATGACGATGCACGACCACGTCCACGGCCAGCACTGTTGTCTCTAGAAACAGAGCCTGCCTGCCCTGTGTTCTTGCCTCGGCACGCTCTGCCTCTCCTTGGCGGTCTTCCAGCCATTGTAGTCGGTAGTGTATATAGTATAAAAAATAGAACTCCTATGTGTGCTCACAACACACTGTAGGTCCTATGGGTGCTGACACTAACACACTATAGGTACTATGTGTGCTGCTGACAAGAAAATATAGGAGCTCTGTTTGCTGCCACTAACACACTAGAAGTCCTATGGGTGCTGCTGAGAAGAAAATATAGGAGCTCTGTTTGCTGCCACTAACACACTAGAAGTCCTATGGGTGCTGCTGAGAAGAAAATATAGGAGCTCTGTTTGCTGCCACTAACACACTAGAAGTCCTATGGGTGCTGCTGAGAAGAAAATATAGGAGCTCTGTTTGCTGCCACTAACACACTAGAAGTCCTATGGGTGCTGCTGAGAAGAAAATATAGGAGCTCTGTTTGCTGCCACTAACACACTAGAAGTCCTATGGGTGCTGCTGAGAAGAAAATATAGGAGCTCTGTGTGATGCCACTAACACACTAGAAGTCCTATGGGTGCTGCTGAGAAGAAAATATAGGAGCTCTGTGTGATGCCACTAACACACTAGAAGTCCTATGGGTGCTGCTGAGAAGAAAATATAGGAGCTCTGTTTGCTGCCACTAACACACTAGAAGTCCTATGGGTGCTGCTGAGAAGAAAATATAGGAGCTCTGTTTGCTGCCACTAACACACTAGAAGTCCTATGGGTGCTGCTGAGAAGAAAATATAGGAGCTCTGTTTGCTGCCACTAACACACTAGAAGTCCTATGGGTGCTGCTGAGAAGAAAATATAGGAGCTCTGTTTGCTGCCACTAACACACTAGAAGTCCTATGGGTGCTGCTGAGAAGAAAATATAGGAGCTCTGTTTGCTGCCACTAACACACTAGAAGTCCTATGGGTGCTGCTGAGAAGAAAATATAGGAGCTCTGTGTGATGCCACTAACACACTAGAAGTCCTATGGGTGCTGCTGAGAAGAAAATATAGGAGCTCTGTTTGCTGCCACTAACACACTAGAAGTCCTATGGGTGCTGCTGAGAAGAAAATATAGGAGCTCTGTTTGCTGCCACTAACACACTAGAAGTCCTATGGGTGCTGCTGAGAAGAAAATATAGGAGCTCTGTGTGATGCCACTAACACACTAGAAGTCCTATGGGTGCTGCTGAGATGAAAATATAGGAACTCTGTGTGATGCCACTAACACATTAGAAGTCCTATGGGTGCTGCTGAGAAGAAAATATAGGAGCTCTGTTTGCTGCCACTAACACACTAGAAGTCCTATGGGTGCTGCTGAGAAGAAAATATAGGAGCTCTGTGTGATGCCACTAACACACTAGAAGTCCTATGGGTGCTGCTGAGAAGAAAATATAGGAGCTCTGTTTGCTGCCACTAACACACTAGAAGTCCTATGGGTGCTGCTGAGAAGAAAATATAGGAGCTCTGTTTGCTGCCACTAACACACTAGAAGTCCTATGGGTGCTGCTGAGAAGAAAATATAGGAGCTCTGTTTGCTGCCACTAACACACTAGAAGTCCTATGGGTGCTGCTGAGAAGAAAATATAGGAGCTCTGTTTGCTGCCACTAACACACTAGAAGTCCTATGGGTGCTGCTGAGAAGAAAATATAGGAGCTCTGTTTGCTGCCACTAACACACTAGAAGTCCTATGGGTGCTGCTGAGAAGAAAATATAGGAGCTCTGTTTGCTGCCACTAACACACTAGAAGTCCTATGGGTGCTGCTGAGAAGAAAATATAGGAGCTCTGTGTGATGCCACTAACACACTAGAAGTCCTATGGGTGCTGCTGAGAAGAAAATATAGGAGCTCTGTTTGCTGCCACTAACACACTAGAAGTCCTATGGGTGCTGTTGGGGTGCAATGCTGTGCTAACAGCACTGCGGTTGGTACTACTGCAATACTGTACTAACAGTAAGCACGCACCAGACTAATCCCCAGCAGCAGCTAATAACACACTAACTGTGCAATCAGCAGCAATGAACGATCAATGACTTAGGTAGCAATGGTTTAGCAAAGAAATAGCCAATGGTTTAGCAAAGAAGAGCAAATCTTTCAGTATCAAGCAAAGACAGAATCAGCAGACTAATCTCTCCTAAAGCCGGAACTCATGTGACCGGGGCCGATGGCGTGGCGGCCTTTTAAATGGTGGGGCGTGTACTAAAGCGGCGCTGTGATTGGCCAAGCATGCGGGGTCACAGTGCATGCTTGGCCAATCATCAGCCAGCAATGCACTGCGCCGGCCGCGCCGGCCGCAATGCATTGCGGGGCCGCTCGCATCACACGAATGTGATGCGAACGGCCCAAATAGTTCTGGGCTCGACGAGCGAGCGAACGCCCGATGCTCGATTCGAACATGGGTTCGAATCGAGCACCGGGCCCATCCCTACTCACAATCAATTTGTGTAAAATGAAAAAATAAAAATTGTACAAATATTAAAATACACAAGGTTTTTTTTTTTTTAAATATGAGCCCTGGTTGCAAATTTTAGAACATAATCAATCAACTTAGCAACACAATAAAGGGGCGGATATACTCAATTAGTGCAATAATCCAGCCACAGATAGTAACTGACGCATTTCAACCCAAATTAGGTCTTCTTCAGGGAGATTTATCTTATCTACAAAATACATAAAAAACTTAGAATTGTAGCATGTCATACTATGCAATTGTCCATATGGATACATACAATATATTTACCACCAGTGGACGGAGAACAGTCTTGCAACTAGAGACTTGTTAAAAATGGTCCAAAACATCCTGTGGGCGGTCCTCATTGCTCCTAATGCCAGATCCAAGAGGAGACTGTCTTGCAAGAAACCACACTTACGGCTGTCCCAAAAAGTGAGGCGGAGAGCCACCTGTGATGCAATTCTCAAATAGCATATGTAAGTAAAAAGTTTTTGTTGATTCTAATGGGGTGATGGAATGGGTGCAAAACAGAGGCGGAAAAAAAAGGGGGGAGGGGGGAATGGGAGGGGAGATTTGTGTGTGTGTGATATGGATGTTATGTGTGAGTTTGTTTTGTGTGGGGATATTATCCAACTTGGTGTGTGCTTATGTTATTTATCTACCACCTTAACAGTGGCTGACTATGTGAGAGGTACAGTGCCTTGAAAAAATATTCATACCCCTTGAAATGTCTAACATTTTGTCATGTTACAACCAAAATCTTAGATGTATTTTTTTGGGATTTTATGTGATAGACCAACAGAAAGTGGCACATAATTGTAAAGTGAAAGGAAAATGATAAATGGTTTTCAACATTTTTACAAATAAATATGTGAAAAGTGTGGCATGCATTTGTATTCAGCCCCCCTGAGTCAATACTTTGTAGAACCACCTTTCTCTGCAATTACAGCTGCAAGTCTTTTTGGGGATGTCTCTACTAGCTTTGCACATCTAGAGAGTGACATTTGTGCCCATTCTTCTTTGCAAAATAGCTCAAGCTCTGTCAGATTGGATGGAGAGCGTCTGTGAACAGCAATTTTCAAGTTTTGCCACAAATTTTCTATTGGATTTAGGTCTGGACTTTGACTGGGCCATTCTAACACATGAATATGCTTTGATCTAAACCATTCCATTGTAGCTCTGGCTGTATGTTTAGGGTCATTGTCATTGCTGGAAGGTGAACCTCCACCCCAGTCTCAAGTCTTTTGAAGACTCTAACAGATTTTCTTCTAAAGCCTCGTACACACGGCCGAGTTTCTCGTCGAAAAAAACACATCGTTTTTTTCGACGAGATCCTTGGACAAGAAACTTGTCCCGGCCGAGTGTACAGACGCTTGATTCAAAGAACCCGCGGTTCTTTGAATGGAGCGTACGCGGTGACGTCATTGACTACGACGAGCATGCGCTCGTCACATTCGATGCCGTCGCCGCCATCTTGGTATACCCTACCTATGCCTAGGAAGCTACCGCGCATGCGTCAAATTCATTTCGAACATGCGCGGGCTTCCCGGAGGACAGGTAAGTGTACACACACTCACTTTTCTCGTCAAGAAACAGGCTGACGAGAATCTCGACGAGAAAATAGAGAGCAGGTTCTCTATTTTCTCGTCGAGATTACTTGTCGGTTTTCTTGACGAGAAACCATACACACGAACGAATTTCTCGGCAAGACATCTCTGCCAGCAAGTTTATTGCTGGTTCTTGCCGAGAAACTCGGTCGTGTGTACGAGGCCTAAGATTGCCCTGTATTTGGCTCCATCCATCTTCCCATCAACTTTGACCAGCTTTACTGTCCCTGCTGAAGAAAAGGGATGATGTGTTCAGGGTGATGTGCAGTGTTAGTTTTCTGCCACACATAGCGTTTTGCTTTTAGGCCAAAAAATGTAATCTTGGTCTCATCTGACCAGAGCACCTTCTTCCACATGTTTGCTGTGTCCCCCACATGGCTTCTCGCAAACTGCAAACTTTCTTTCTTATGGCTTTCTTTCAACAATATATACAACAGAATGATGAAAATTCACCCAGGGCCGGTCAGCAAAATTTTCTTCCAGCAGAGGGCCGAACATCATGTCTTGACCCGTGGCACCTTTTCGCATGTGCCAAACCGCATGTTGCTGCCGCACTATTTTGGAAAATACGTCAAAGACGTCTTTCTCCGTGTTTCTTGCAGGTAGTGCAGCCCATTAAAATGGGCTGACCTACCCACTACATGTGCACCTAATGCACATGTACAGATCTGAACCCATTCTTACATCAGCATCCTCAGTCTCCAGTGCACATCAGAGTCCTCTCCCTCTTGATGAGTGTCCTCAAGTCCTCCTCTATATCATCCCCTCCACAGTAATGTTCTCACACTTCCTTGACACCAACCCCCCTGCCAGTACTGACCTTTGCCCCTATTTACATTATCCCCCCACATTACTATCCTCAGCCCCCTTCACATTACTGTCCTCATTGCCCCCACATTACTTTCTCAGTTCCCCCACATCACAGTCCTCAGCCTCCCCCAATTTAATGTCCTCAGCCCCCCCCCCACTGTAATGTCCACAGCCCCCCACTGTAATGTTCACAGCTCCCCACTGTAATGCCCACAGCCCCCCACTGTAATGCCCACAGCTCCCCCACTGTAATGCCCATATCTCCCCCACTGTAATGTCCTCATCTCCCCCACTGTAATATCCACATCTCCCCCACTGTAATATCCACATCGCCCACAATAATATCCACATCTCCCCCACTGTAATATCCACACCCCCCACTGTAATGTCCACATCTCCCCCACTGTAATATTAACATCTCCCCCACTGTAATATTAACATCTCCCCCACTGTAATGTCCACATCTCCCCCCTGTAATGTCCACATCTCCCCCACTGTAATTTCCACATCTCCCCCACTGTAATGTCCACATCTCCCCCACTGTAATGTCCACATCTCCCCCATTGTAATATCCACATGTCCCCCACTGTAATATCCACATCTTCCCACATCCACATGTCCCCCACTGTAATATCCACATCTTCCCACATCCACATCTCCCCCACTGTAATATCCACATGTCCCCCACTGTAATATCCACATCTTCCCCACTGTAATATCCACATCTCCCCCACTCTAATGTCCACATCTCCCCCATACATCACAGTCTGCTCAGCCTCCCCACCCTGATGTCCTCAGCCCACCACATCAGACTAGTGTCCTCACTCCCTGTAACTTCGCCCCCTCCCTCACTTACCTTGCACAGACTGAAGATCGGAGGGAGGCACGGCATGTCTCGGGTGGAGGGCGGTGTCATAAGATGGTGATTGGTTGCTAAGACCGCCCTTTATCCTAGCAGCCAATCACCTGCTTGTTTTTTTTAACAAGAAGTTGTTGTTTTTTAACAAGAAGAATCACCTGCTTGTTTACCTTCCGGAAGCTCCGCCCTCCATCCAGAACTGTCCCGCCTCCCGCTGTCGGCTCTGTGTGAGGATTACAGAGACAGCAGGGGGAAGAAAAGACTACTAAATGGCGGTACCGCGGCGGGCCGCATAGGAGAGTGAGGCGGTCCGCATTTGGCCTGCGGTCCGCCATTTAGTGATGCCCGATGTAGTGCAACTTACAAAATACATCCAAAATATAATAAAATTGCAAACAAACATGCAAAAAATGTGTACAAACAAAAAAATTATTACTGTATATACTCGAGTATAAGCCGAGTTTTTCAGCACATTTTTTTGTGCTAAAGAATGCCCCCCTCGGCTTATACTTGAGTCCCACTCACTGTGTCCATCTGCAGCCTTATGATCTCCGGCACTGAGATATGCAGTCTAGTCGGCGGCCACGCAGTGTAACAAAGCCCTGCCTTCTCCTCGTCCTCATCCGTCCTCATCCGTGATAGGCTGAACACTGATTCTCTGCTGGGAAACTGAGTCAGTGTTCCGTCACGGACGAGGACGAGGCGGCGCTTTGTTACACTACACGGCCGCCGACTAGACTGCATATCACAGCGCCGGAGATCATAAGGCTGCAGATGGGCACAGATCAGGTAAGGAGATTGGCACAGTGAGGCAAGAAATATGGGCACAGTGAGGCATGCAGATGGACACAGTGAGGCACAGTGAGGCATGCAGATGGACACACTGAGGCTGAGGCATACAGATGGACACAGTGAAGCTGAAAATGGGAACAGTAAGGCTGCAGATGGGCATTGTTGACCCTCCTTTCCACTTACAGTAGCTGCTGCATTTCTCACCCTAGGCTTATACTCGAGACAATACGTTTTCCCAGTTTTTTGTGGTAAAATTCTGTGCCTCGGCTTATATTCGGGTCGGCTTATACTTGAATACATACGGTATATATAATCCAATGTATATCCAATAGTATCAAAATTAAAAAACAATAAACGTGCAAACAATTGTGCAAAAAATATATGTGTTCAAAAAAATCGTCCAATATATATCCAAAAATATTAAGAAAATGTGAAATGTAATGCAAAGTGTGAATCCTCCACCCTTGTAGATTAGCCTCTCATCTCACTGCTCTGAGCCCTGCATTGCCAGTAGGTCTCACCACATGTTTTTCCCTCTCTGGGGATGAAGAAAAACTACTCCTGCTTCAAATGCCTCTTACTCGGATGGATGGATAGATGGACAGATTAATAGATTTCCAATCCTCACAGTATACATGCAGAAAATGCACACAGATCTAGTGCTCTCAGTTTAAAACGTCACATTTATGTAAAAAAGGTAAAGTATTGCACTTACAAAAATGGCACTATAGGCAGTGCTAACCATGAATCGTGTCTCTGTCATATACAACCACAGGATCTTTAGATGCAGAGATGATTGCGGGATTACGCCATATATGTGAAACCTCATCTTATGCGCACGTTACGTCCAAACCCCTGTACTTCCTCAGTGGGGATTGCAAATCTATTAATCCGTCCATCTATCCATCCATCTGAGTAAGAGGCATTTGAAGCAGCAGCAGTGTGTCTTCATCCCCAGAGAGGGAAAAAAATGTGGTGAGATCTACTGGTAATGCAGGGGTCACTGCAGGGGTCACTGCAGTGCGTTGAGAGGCTAATCTACAAGGGTGGAGGATTCACACGTTTCATTACATGTCACATTGGTGATTGAAGTTGAAGTGGATTCAAATTGGATATCATTTTCTTGATATTTTTGAAAATATATTGGATGATTTTTTTTTTAACACATACCGTATATACTTGAGTATAAGCTGAGTTTTTCAGCACATTTTTTTGTGCTGAAAATGCCCCCCTCGGCTTATACTCGAGTCTGTGTCCATCTTCAACTTTGTGCGCCTGACCCTGGACCCCAAACTTGGCACACATGTAGCCCCATGTTTCCTCTATAAGTGTGCAAAGTTTGTTGTTTGGGGGACTTACGGCTGGGGAGCACCGATTTTTCAAAGCCGAGCACCCCTTCTATAGACTCCCATGTTAAACGGTAATTTCTCTGGTGAGTTTGGGGACCCGGTACTGGCCGGCCCTAGGTCCCCTGGACCCCAAACTTGGCACACATATAGCCCCACTCTTCATCTACAAGTGTGCAAAGTTTGTTGTCAAGGGGACCTATGGTCGGGGAGAAACTATTTTTCAAAGCTGGGAACCCCTTCCATAGACTCCCATGTTAAACGTCAGTCTAGTCACACAGCACCTGAGATCAGGTAGGGAGATTGGGCACAGTGAGGCATGGACACAGTGAGGCATGGGCACAGTGAGGCATGGACACAGTGAGGCATGAACACAGTGAGGCACAGTGAGGCATGGACATGGACAAAGTGAGGCAAGGTGAGGCATGCAGATGGACACCCTAGGCTTATACTCGAGTCAATACGTTTTCCCTGTTTTTTGTGGAAAAATTAGGTGCCTCGGCTTATATTCCGGTCTGCTTATACTCGAGTATATACGGTATATATTTTTTGCACAATTGTTTGCACTTTTATTGTTTTTTCCTTTCATACTTTTGGATATACATTGGACTATATATAATAATTTTTTTGTTTGTACACATTTTTTGCACATTTGTTTTCAATTTTATTATATTGTGGAAATTTTTTGTAAGTTGCGCTACATCATTCTGTTGTATATGTTAGTTTAATAAGGTCTGATTTACTTATCGGTGTTGGCTAGAAACTTTTCTAATTTAATTTTATTGATATATTATCTATACACTGTTTCTTTTAACAATGTCTTTCTTCTTGCCACTCTTCCATAAGGCTGGTTTCACACTGGGGCGGTGGGTGCGGTGCTATACTGTCGGAATTGCAGAGGTATTCGGCCGCTAGCGGTGCGGTTTTAACCCCCGCTAGCAGCCGAAAAAGGGTTAATACCGCCAGCAATGCGCCTCTGCAGAGGCGCATTGCCGGCGGTATTACCACGGTTTCCCATTGCTTTCAATGGGAAGGAGTGGTGGAGGAGCGGTAAACACACCGCTCCTTTTTTTACCGTCCTGCTAGCGCACCGCTCCAGTGTGAAAGCCCTCAGGCTTTCACACTGGAGAAACAGCAGCCGCTGTTTAGGGACGGTTTGCAGGCGCTATTTTTAGCACAATAGCGCCTGCAAACCGCCCCAATGTGAAAGGGGCCTAAAGGCCAGATTTGTGGAGAGCAGGACTAATAGTTGTCCTGTGGACAGATTCTCCCACCTGAGCTATGGATCTCTGCAGCTCCTCTAGAGTTACCATGGGCCTCTTGGCTGCTTATCTGATTAATGCTCTCCTTGCCTGGCCTGTCTGTTTAGGTGGACGGCCATGTCTTGGTAGGCTTGCAGTTGTGCCGTACTCTTTCCATTTTCCAGTGATGGATTAAACAGTGCTCCGTGAGATGTTCAAAGCTTGGGATATTTTTTTATAACCTAACCCTGCTTTAAACTTCTCCACAACTTTATTCCTGACCTGTCTCGTGTGTCCATCATGATGCTGTTTGTTCACTAAGGCAGTGTTTCTCAACTCCAGTCCTCAAGGCGCCCCAACAGGTCATGTTTTCAGGATTTCCCTCAGATGAACCAGCTGTGGTAATTACTAAAGGCAGTGAAACTGATCAAATCACCTTTTCAAAATAAAGGAAAGCCTGAAAACATGACCTGTTGGGGCGCCTTGAGGACTGGAGTTGAGAAACACTGCACTAAGGTACTCTAACAAACCTCTAAGGACTTCACAGAACAGCTGTATTTATACTGAGATTAAATGACACACAGATAGACTCTATTTACTAATTAGGTGACTTCTGAAGGCAATTGGTTCCACTAGATTTTAGTTAGGGGTATCAGAGTAGAGGGGGCTGAATACATATGCATGAGGCACTTTTAACATATTAATTTGTAAAAATAATTGTTAAACCATTTATCATTTTCCTTCCACTTCAAATTAATGTGCCACTTTGTGTTGGTCTATCACATAAAATCCCAATAAAATACATTTATGTTTTTGGTTATAACATGACAAAAATGTGGAAAATTTCAAGGGGTATGAATACTTTTTCAAGGCACTGTATGAGTATTTAAACAATGAAAATAATCCAATGTGACTATGAAATGGGTGAAAAACATCCTGGGCAACTGAGGTGAATGTGTGATTGTGCAATGCCAAAAGTGAGTGTTGCATTATAAAACTGTGCTGGGGGTGAGACCACGTAGATACCATCCAAAACCAAACCCAAACAAGGCCTTCCCAAAATGTGGCCATCGTGCAAGGACAAAAAAACAAAAAACAAAACCCAAGCACAAAACCAAAACAAAAAAGAGGGACAGAAGGGCCCCACTATCATCTATTGCTTCGAGTAGCCAATGGTTTGTGTATACCGTGGAAACACAAAATCGTTGCAGAGTGTCTAATTACATAATGTGACCGATGGTGAGAGTGGAAAACATGAAGAATCCGTGTCTGTACTCACTGAAAGAAAGGGAGGGTATATTCATATATAATATAATTTTCTTCTTTCGTTTCATTTTGTGGTCATGAACATGACCCTGCAAAAAAATGGCAAAAAAGCAGGCCGATCTGACCAAACATTCAAAAATTAAATAGTATAAACCACTAGTCATTAACCATTGGGGATGTAAAAGTGGACCCAAGACACATCCACTCTGTATGCCCATGGAAGTATCAAATGGGTCACAAAATGGGGGTTATATGCCCCTCCTATGCTCTAAATCAGGGGTCTCAAACCTGCGGCCCTCCAGCTGTTGCGAACTACAAGTCCCATCATGCCTCTGCCTATGGGAGTCATGCTTGTAACTGTTTAGCCTTGCAATGCCTCGTGGGAATTGTAGCTCTGCAACAGCTGGAGGGCCACCAGTTTGAGACCCCCTGCTCTAAATTGTAGAGCTCTAATTGGAAAATTGGAGCCTGAAGCCTTGTACACACGACCGAGAATCTTGTCAGGAAGAATTTTGTCCCGGCCGTTCTTTTGAATGGCACGAACGCGGTGACATCATCGACTACGACGAGCGTGCGCTCCTCACAATCGATGCCGTCGCCGCCATCTTGCTACACCCTACTTATGCCTAGGAAGCTACCGCGCATGCGTCAAAGTCATTTCGAGCATGCGCGGGTTTTCACGGCGACAGGTAAGTGTACACACACTCAGGTTTCTCGTCGGGAAACAGGCAGACGAGAATGCCGACGAGAAAAAATAAAGCAGGTCGGGGGGGGGCATACTAGTGCGCCGATCGCGGGGGGGGCTCTTACCTGCTGCTGCTGCTCCTCTTCTTCTCTTCATGTTTCCTGCTGTGCGGGAAACATGATAGTCTCGCTGGAGTGCGGGAAGGAGGAGCCTCTGCGGGTAAAACCCGCACAATCCGTGCCAGTTGGGAGGTATGTATTTACTCACTCATACCTCCCACATCTTGGGGGAGATTTACTAAAACTGATGCACTCAAAATTTGCTTCAGTTGTGCATGGTAGCCAATCAGCTTCTTACTTTAGCTTGTTCAATTAATCTTTGGCAATAAAACCTGGAAGCTAATTGATTTCTGTGGAGAGCTGAACCAGATTTTGCACTCAGTTTTGCTAAATCAACCCCCTTGTATCATGACTGAAAGCTGTAGAGTCAACCTACCCATTAACCCACAAACACTATGTAGTTTTTGCTAAATCATCACACCGTGGTGACATAGCATGACCAGTGCCACTAAGACAGTAAGAGCTGGCATGTTCGTCAGGCACAAACATACTAGAAAATGTTTCATTATATGGTTACAAAGCCTTACAGTGTTTTCCAATACAGAGCCAAATTCTGTAACAGCCCCATGACAGAGAGTGGGTAAACCCCTATGCCATCAACTTTTGTGTAGATAATTAACCACTTCAGCCACGGACCATTTGGCTGGCCAAAGGCCAGGCCCCTTTTTGCGATTCGGCACTGCGTCGCTTTAACTGACAATTGCGCGGTCATACGACGTGGCTCCCAAACAAAATTGACATTCTTTTTTCCCCACAAATAGCGCTTTCTTTTGGTGATATTTGATCACCTCTGCGGTTTTTATTTTTTGCGCTATAAACAAAAATAGAGCGACACTTTTTTTAAAAATGCAATATTTTTTACTTTTTGCTATAATAAATATCCCCAAAAAATATATAAAAAACCTTTTTTTCCTCAGTTTAGGCCGATACGTATTCTTCTACATATTTTTGGTAAAAAAAATCGCAACAAGCGTTTATTGATTGGTTTGCGCAAAAGTTATAGCATCTACAAAATAGGGGATAGTTTTATGGCATTTTTATTAATATTTTTTTTTTTTACTAGTAATGGCAGCGATCAGTGATTTTTATTGTGACTGCGACATTATGGCGGACACATCAGACACTTTTGACACCATTTTGGGACCATTGTAATTTTTACAGCGATCAGTGCTATAAAAATGCACTGATTACTGTAAAAATGACACTGTAGGGGGCGCTGAAGGGGTTAAGTGTGACCTAGGGAGTGATTCTAACTGTTAGGGGGCGTGGTTTGCCATCACACGTCACTGATCGCTGTTCAATCAGTGACATGTCACTAGGCAGAAGGGGGAGATGTTGTGTTTACACTAACATCTCCCCGTTCTTCAGCTCCGTGACACGATCGCGGGACACCGGTGGACATCGAGTCCGCGGGTCCCGCGGGCACGGTCACGGAGCTTGCGGCAGAGTCGCGAGCGCGCCGCCGGCGGCACGCGCGCGTCCACATGGCGGCAATTTAAAGGGGACGTACATTTACGCCCATTTGCGCAGCCGTGCCATTCTGTCGACATAAAAAGTCGTGCGGCGGTCGGCAAGCGGTAAAAGATACACTGGGGTTGATTTACTAAAGACAAATAGACTGTTTACTTTGCAAGTGGGATTTGTTGCAGCTTAGTGAATGAGGTGAAGCTCTGCTGACTTCCATCATCCAATCATGTTCAAGCAAAAATATATATATTTTTTCCTTGCACATAATTGGACAAAGTGAAACTTTACCACATTCACTAAGCTCTGGGGCAAATTCCCATGCATAGTGCAAATTCCCAAAGCTTATTTGCCTTTCAAAGCAACCCAACTGACACATAGCCCACCAGGCATGCATACTTACTCAAGCAAACTCCCTCACCATTGCAGCATCCTTGCTTGTCCAAGCTCCGGTGTCAACCGGTGTTGGATCTTAAACAGAGGAAAGTCATGACAACCCCACATCCCCACATGACAAAGTTCAGGCTTGATGATTGGTTGCTCAGAACCAAACACAGTCACATAGAGAGGATACATGCTCCCTCTCACACAAAAGCCTTGCTGTGCATCCTGGTAATGTGATTACATATCTCTATTGGTAATTGGACCCTGACGAAGTCTCAATGAGGAAACACATAGGATGGGACCAATAGGAACTCATCATCATATCACCAGCATGCACACCAGAAGGAAGTACACGGCGAAACTAAGATTTATTTTGAGACTGCCGGTACTCATAACGGTTGATTTACTAAGGCAAATAGACTGTTCACTTTACAAGGGAGTTTTCCCCAGAGCTTAGTAAATGAGGTAAAGCTTTGTTGACTTCCATCGTCCAATCATGTGCTAGCAAAAGAGAACTTCACCACATTCTCTAAGCTCTTGGGAAAATTCCCTTGCAATGTGCAACTTCTCTTGTAAAGTGAGCAGCCTATTAGTAAAAAAAAAAACATTGTGCTCAGCACATTATGTATATGTGAATGCATATATTGTTTTTATCTATGAGTTATAGTAAGCTGAATTATGCTATATTTATGTTTCCTTTGTATGTCTGTGGATGTACCCAGTACCAGAGTTTAAGGAGGCTGATGGGTTTTTAAAACTCTTTTCTGTGGATATTGCTCGTTGGAGATCATCAAGCGTTCCTGACCTTTTATGATAAGAGATCCAACCATGGGCGTCCGCTGAACTTTTTTCAGGGGGGGGGGGGCATCATTTTAAGGTCATCCATGCTCGGTGCGCTTGCAGGACGTTAGAAAAAATCCTGCAAGCAGCATCTTTGGGGCGGTGGAGCAGTGCTGTATACACCACTCGTCCACCACCCCTCTGCCCATTTAAATAAATGGGCACCGCTGCCGAAGCGCCTGCAAAGCGCTTCGGTAGCGGCGATACACAGTCGCATTTAACCCTGTCTTCAACTGCTAGCTGGGGTTTAAACCCCCCCTTTAGCGGCCGAATAGCGCCACTAAAACGATGGTAAAGCGCCGCTAAAACTAGCGGGACTTTACCGATAACGTGGCCAGCTGGCAGTGTGAAATAGCTCTTGAGGATAATTCAGCTTCACTCCATGCCCATATAAATATAGCCTAGAGAATGTACATCTTTCTATATTGCAATGTATTGCAATACATCTGTTGTGGCCATATTTTGATCTTGATGAAAACAGCCTATACTGTATACTGTATACTGTATGTATAGGTTGTTTTCATCAAGATCAAAATATGGCCGCCCACAACACAGATGTATTGCAATTGCAACACAGCAGGGGGCAAGTGTGTCTTCACTCTGACTTCCAGGGGGGGGCAATTGACCCCCCTTGCCCTATGGAGCGGACGCCCATGGATCCAACGCTTCTACTGATTTTGCCTTTCAAAAGGAGGAGGAACGCTCAGAGTACTACACTAGAGAGAAAGCCATTATATCACACATCAGGAGTTTTTTGTTATGTACTTTGTGGAGGTGGCGGACATGGTGAGCAGTGTTTATTTTATACAAAGACTTTTATGATTTGCATTCTATAGGAGGGTGATTGAAGGGACTAATGTAATTTATTATAGAATTTCCTTATGTTACATTGTTACGCTGGGCATAGAATGATGAGAGAAATCTGAGCACTGCTTTAGTTTGATATATCAATTGAGTTGCTTTTATCTCTGGATCTACTAATAACTTCAACATGTTTTAGCTGAAGGCAACCTCTGCTTATACATGTGTTCATCATATCCTCAGGTTAATTGGCCAGGTATGTGGCATTCTTAGTACACGGAAATACAATGACATTTGCAAAACTCCTAAACAAAATTCTAAATTTGGTAAATAACAACTACATCCAGAGTTAAAAATGTGCTTGCTTCATTATATAACCTAACCATATGCAAACTGTAAACATGAAATGCTAAAAAGCTTAACAATTTTAACTATAATTAATACTATAGTTATAACTCCTGTAACTATTTAGAATTCAACTAAAATGATGCCCATAAAACTGCTATACTACCGTTAGGGATACACAATGTGTGATAATAATTGTGTGTATTATAGGCCTAATTTACTAAAGAATGTAAAAGTGTTCACTTGAAATGATCTTGTGCTAGAGAATTTAAAACAATAGGAACTTCTTCTGTACACAATGTTTACTAAAGATGGCCATGGTCGGTTCGAATCTTGGCCGAGCAGCAGGGACCGGCCGAAATTCAAACCATGCATGGGCAGGCTGATTGTACCCAAGTTGACTGATAGACTAACTTGGATACAACCAGCCTGTCAGATTTGTCATGCGATTATTGCCTGCAGCTAGCAATAATCACTATGTGTTCTCCCGTCCGGGACAGCTATCTCCACCAGGAGAACACAATAGCTCAGCAGGAGGGATTTGAGCGGTTTTCTTTCCTGTGACCTGTGGTTGCAGGAAAGAAAATCACACCATCTATGGCCAGATTAATCAGGCTCTTTGGGGGTCAATTTACAATAGAGAGAGGATCTCGCTATCTGATCTTCTCTGACCGTCAGTATTTCTTAATCATGCCTACGATATGTTATGGAGTTCTCTCTACTTCTCCCAGTAGGCATGACTCAGTGATTTGAGGAGAGGGAGCCATGTGACTTTAAGGCTCCATGCACACTGGAGCTGAAAACTGCAGTTTATTGGAGTTTGGGCGTTTTTTTTTTTCAAGCCCATAAACTCCACTCTATGTTAGTCTATGTGTCCATGCACACATGGACGTTTTTCAGCTTTAATGAGCAGTGGAGTTTATGGGCTTTTTTCTGAACGCCTGAAAACCATGTTCAAAGTGACGTTTTTTTTCCAAAAAAACGCAAAGCGCTGAAAAACGTTCAAAAACGCTCAAAAACATGGCTCGCCATCGTTTTTTACCGTTTTTGATCCATTGAAAAAAAATAAATAAAAAAAATGGCTAAGAACCACTAACGCTGAAAAACGCTAATAAACGCTAATAAATGTTATTGAAAAAACGTTAAAAAACGTTGAAAGACTCCCTGCAAAACTACTGGCGTTTTTATAACATTATTTTAGCGTCCAGTGTGCATGGAGCCTTAAAAAAATAAATATTTTTTTGCATTCTGCCAAGTTTTGACTCCCAAAGCCATCAGAGCACAAGGCTGCTTTATAATTGTGAAGTGGTATTTTTTGTAAAGCAGCAGTATGGCTATAGTGCTACATTTTAAATGTGGCTATGCACCAATCAATTATACTGTTATGACCACTGAGAGGTAAAGTGAATAACATGGCTTATCTTGTTACAATGGCACCAGAAAGTGAATGGGATATAAAAGCAGCAAGTGAACATATTGTCCCTGAAGTTGATTTGTTGAAAGCAGAGAAAATTGACAGGTGTAAGTATTTGAGCGACTTTGATAAGGGCCAAATTATAATAGCTAGATGACTCAGTCAGATCCTCTTCAAAACTGCAGCTCTTATGGGATGTTCCTCGACTGCAGTGGTCAGGACCTAAAAAAAGAAGTCCAAGGGAGGGAAATTGTTGAACCAGCAGCAGGGTCATGGGTGGTCAAGGCTGATGCACATAGGGAGCGAAGGCTAGCCTGCATAGTCCAATCCAATAAAAGAGCTACTGTAGCTCAAATTGCCGAAAAAGTAAAACTTGGTCCTGATAGAAAGATGTCAGAATGCACAGTTCATTGTAGTTTGATGTGTACAAGGCTGTGCAGCCATAGACCTGTTAGGTTGCCCATTCTGACCCATGTGCACAGCATAAAGCACCTACAATAGGCATGTGAGCATCAGAACTGGACCACAGAGCAATGGAAGAATCAGGCCTGGCCTAATGAATTCAAGTATGGTTTGAGGAACACAATAATGAGTTTGAGGTGTTGACTTGGGTTCCAAATTCTCCAGATCTGAATTCAATCGAGCATCTGTGGGATGTGCTGGAGAAACAAGTACGATCCATGGAGCGATAGTGGTTGGTAGACTTGTGCACAACGGAAAAATTTGTTTAGTTTCGGTTTGTTTCTTTTCGGTCCTGTTGATTCGTAATCGTTCGTAATTTTGCTAGACGGGATTTTTCGTGTTCGGACTAATTCGTATTTTCGCAAGCGACATTTTTTGTTGAATCGGAATGATTCGTATTAATGTAAGCCTTATTTGTAGTTGATTTATAATTCGTACTTTCGGTAGAGTACATTGTTTTTCGTTGATTCTGGACACAACTCCTACTTTCGTAACTTTTTGGGGGTTTGTTGATTCATAATTTTTCGTGTCTCTCTCACAACGACGCTGCCTATTATGCCTAATGTGCTTCAAATGGATTTGTACTTTTCTAAATACATAGCCGTTATTTGTAACAATTCGAAATCTCATATTTGACTTTCGTTTTTTACATGCGGCTATAGCCTCCGCCCCTGTACACCATTTTGAGAGGGAGTTCAGCACGGTGAGGGAGAAGCAGAGAGCAGAACAGAGTGTTATTGTGCTTCGAATGGATTCGTACATTCGTAACTTTTTTCATAACGAATTATGCCAAAGACATTCGGGCATTCGTTATTTGCGATATAATTTATTTCGGATTCGGTTTTATTCGTAATTGCTTTGTTCGGAAATTCGAATGCTTCTGAATGTCCAAAAGTTGCTAAATTCGGACACATTTTGATTCGTTATGAAACTAATTGCACAAGCCTAGTGGTTGGCATTCTTTCAGTATACATGGCCTGGTTTTAGAGAGGTTGTGCTCTTATTGGCTCAGTTGGGTGAAGGGTCATCAAACCCTCTTTGGGAGAGTGTCCCCCATTTGTTTTGCATGTGAAGAATTAGGGGAGGGTTTCTAATCTCCTGCTCATCCAGGGATTCTGAGTCTAAACTCTTGCATACCCAATCCTCAGTACGTCAAGAATCATTCAGTAAAAGATCTGATAGAGAAGATGATCTCTGGAGCTGCCCGAGGAAACTAGAAATACCTATTCTTAGCATTATTGCAGCTTCCAATAACACTCTTTTAAAGTGGAAGTAAACCCTGATGGGTTTTACTTCCTCTTTGTTTCCCTGCAAAGGTAAAGCATAATGGGCTACTATGCACCGCATAATAGCCCATTATGTGACACTTACCTGTAGGAGAAGCCTGCAATGTCCCCGTCTTCCTTGCTGGCAGCGAGCGTCCATTCTTCACCCCTCTTCCTTCTGGGGCCGCGGACTCCGGCTCTGTGACTGGCCGGAGTCACATGACGTCACTCCCGCGTATGCGCGTAAGAGCCGCCAGTCACGGCATGACCCCAGCTTGAAACGGCACAGCGTGCCCTTTCAAGACGGCACATGCGCAGTAGCAGACATCGTTCGGGGACATTGCAAATATCTCCTAGACCGTGTAGGTCTAGGAGATATTTCAAGCACCTACAGGTAAGCCCTAATCTAGGCTTACCTGTAGGTTAAAGTGGTTGTAAAGGGTTTACAACCACTTTAAAGTCCTGATGTAACAGATACTTGATGTCTGCTCAGAGAAGAGTAAATCATAAAAGTTATGTAGATACAACTGTCAATCCTACTTGGACTCTAAACAAAAGTAAACTGAAAATAAATAAAGCTGAGTTAAAATATATAATGTATATGGAATCTGTTTATCTTTCAAAAGATTTGAAGCTCTGTGCAGACAATTTTGTGATCCTGGCACTTCAGCGAAATACCAAGCATGTCCAAGACCTTTATTTCAACAGCAAAACAGCTTGGTCAAAAACACCCCCAGCCTGCTAACTAGACAATGAAACATCAGCAACATACTTTTGAGTCATCATTCTGGTCTCTCCTCCAGTCAGCGTGTTCCCTTTAAGCAACTATGCACTACAGCAAAGCCTGATTGGCTCCTAGTGCTGACCTACCCTCTTCCAGGTTAAGTGAATCAATAACAGGGACTAGAACAGGCTGATATTATGACAAATTCTGAGACTTGTGGCTTGGCATTGATCTGCATTGACCTGATCTGCCATGTAGCTGCCCAACCCATTATTTCGTTAAGGTCTTCCTGCATTTATGCTATATCCTGCGCCAAAGTTATTTCCTGGCATAACTTGGTATCATCAGCAAACACTGAAATTAAGCTCTTGATTTCAACATATATCATGAATAAACAAATTAAACAGCATTGTCCCTAAGACAGAACCCTGGGGCACACGACTCACAGGTTTAGACTATTCAGAGTATGTGCCATTTATCACTACTCTCTGGACCCGATCATGTAACCTGTTACCTGTTAATGTACATACAATTTCATCAATGTCAACAGACCTTATTTTATAGATGAAATATTCCTGAGGTACAATTTATAGTGCTTTAGTAAAAAAAAATTATAAACTACGTCCACTGAACTTCCACCATTGAATTCCTCACTCACTTCCTCACAGAACTATAACAGATTGATCTAACAAGAAAAGTCTTTCATAAATCCATCTGGCTCTCACTTATGACACCTTTATCACAGACAAATGTCTGTATAGAGTCTCTTACCATTACCTCAAATACCTTTCATACTATTGATGTTAGGCTGACTGTTCTGTAGTTTCTTGGTATGCATTGCATAGTTTTTTGTAAATTGGTACCACATTTGCTCTATGCAAATCTCTTGGTACCAGTCTAGTCAGTAAGGTGTTTTTAAAAAATAGATATAGCAGCTTGGTTATAGTTGAGTTAAGTTCCCTAAGGACTCGCAAGTGTGAGCCATCTAGACCTGGTGACATCTTTAGTAACATCCTAATAGTTTTCCAGTTAGGTATGTAAATTGCCTACACCTATAGCAAGGGCATTATTCAACTTTAGTCAGAGTTGCACAGTTTATCTGCATAGGCAGTTTTTCAGTAACAGTGAAGTTTCTCCAGTCTCTCTTTTGTACCTGGTTTTCAGTCAACCACAGAGGTACCTTTGGTGAAACAAACACTTTTTTATCTGTAAAAATGAAAGGGAACAAATTGTTTAATACATATGCCTTTTCCCTGTCAGGGACACAGTTCATCTGTTATGGGGCCTATCTGTTCTTTTTATAACCTTTGATGAATGTGTCCAAAGTACTTCAAAATTTTGTTTTCTTTTAACATTTGATTTTGGAATGAATGGACTTTCCCAAAGGAAAAACACATACACTATTGGAAATTCAGGAACATTTTTCCATCCTGCTCCTTTATATTTTTCATCACTACCAAGGAGCACAAATATTTATTTGACCCCACTAACGACGAGAAAATCGAACAAACGTTCATATAACAAAAAAATGTCAACTAAATGTTATTACCGTATGGTCAGCTTTACACTAGTTGTAAAAAAAAAACATGAAATATATTTTAAATGAATACTCAACCCATTGGTGTTTTGTTATATCTGTCTGTATTATGGCTTTAAGATAATGTATGTTTTGTAGATGAATTTCACAAACTCTGAGCATGACAGTGACGGTTGCCTGGCTGTGCCTGGGTTCAATATTGTTGAGTCCTGGAACATGCAAACTGAAAGTCAAATTTACAAAATAATGAATCTGCCATTCACAAACATTCACTCCAGGTGAATATTCTTGATGCATGTGCTTTAAATGACAGTAATTGATTCACCACCTAAGAATGTTAAGTGAAAGTGACATTCACTACTTTATCAATATGCCCCCCAAAAGTACTGAATGCAAAGTGTCAGCATAACAGCCAAGAGAGTAGTGTAAGCAGGAGCTTGGCTAGAGAAGGAGAGCGACTTAGGACACTGTTGCAGTGCTCTCTGTGCTCCCTATAGCCTTCAGCTGAATATGTTAACACTACCTCACCCTCCATCCACCAAGGAAAGCTTACAACTAGAAGGAGCTCAAGACACTTGATGGCTGGCAGAATTGAATCATGTGAGATGAAGTCTGGGAAATAAACTATACTATGACAGTTAATAGACTATTGGACTACAACTCCCAATGCAAGCTGGCTATAAAGAGGGAGAAATGTATTTTCTCAGGCTGAATACTGAGGGATTTACTCTTTTCTGGGAGGAAACTGAGGTTTTCACAGCACATCAACCTGCTACAAGCCTGTGGACCTGTGCTGAGGACCAGAGTTGTTCCATGCAGATCCAGAAGTGAGCTGACATCTGAACAGCAGGATACTGAGAGGATACTGCTACCATTAACCTGTTGCTGCTAGCAGAGACTGAGCAGAGACTGAGCACATAGGGACTGGCCATCTAACGAGCAAGAATATTTACTGCATGCAGACTTTGCTGGGACTGTACTCATATGCACCACTGTAAAGACTGAGCCCCAACGCTAGCCATCTGAAAGGGCTAAAGACTGCTCACTCAGATAGCTGCTTCACAAGAACTTTTTCCATAGTAAGAGGTACCTCTTTAGGGAGTCTTAAATTTCATTGTTACCATTCATATAGAGTACACTCCAAAATTAATATAGCCTACTGTTTACCCAAGAGTTATTATAGTATTGATTACTATTGCTGTTATTGTTTTCTAATACCGATTTTGTGGATTACCAGATTTTCTCTAATTTAGCTGCATAAAATGCCATTCTATGCTGCTATACCCTAGTGAAAATATTGTCTAGTGGACTGTGATTGACCTAATCCTTTACTTATTAATTTATGTGCATATTGCTGTTTACTTCAACCCGTGACAATATATTGGGCTTATTTACTACTAACCAGTCCAATGTGTGCTTTTTTTGATACTGAACCATAGTTGTGTGCAGGTTATCTATATTTCTGCTCCCAGTAACAGTGCAGTATCTATTTTCTTAACAAGGTTTGTTAGTGGGACTGAGGATATTCTCAGAGTTGAGGCAGCAGAACTTAAAGCCCAATCTACCAAGTGGCTCCTGTAGGAGTAGCACTACAGTTGCATTTTCAAAAGACAGTCAGTAGGAATTAGCAGAATGATTTTGGTAAAATTGATTTCAGCCTGAAATGACTGATTTTGCCATCCAAGAAATTTCACCAAAGTAGAAACTCTCATTTCTCTCATTGAGTTGCTTGGGTAAAATGTCTTTATTTAGAGGTTTTTGTGGGTGCATTTAGAGCAGGGGTCTCAAAGTACCGGCCCGCGGGCCATTTGCGGCCCGCGGACCGGTTATAAATGGCCCGCAGGCAGCGCGGGGGTGCCGCGGAAGGGGGGGCGCAAATTGGCAGTGTTCTACTGCCAGGCATGTACTGGCCGGAGATCCGCAGCAATTTACCTGTCAATCGCCTACTGCTGGCGCCTGACAGTAGATCGAGATGCATGCAGAGTAGCGCAGGAAGCGTCTGTCATAAGTTTACTTCTCTCTCATGTCACGCTGTTGCTCCCCGGCGGCCCCTCCTCTCTTCGTCCATCCCCATTTGCTTGTGACATCATCTGGGATGGACGAACAGAGGAGGGGCCGCCGGGGAGCAACAGCGTGACATGAGAGAGAAGTAAACTTATGACAGACGCTTCCTGCGCTACTCTGCATTTGAAGAAAACGACAACAAGTAAATGCTGAACTATGCCCCATGTACCCTGATTGTGCCCTGATTGTGCCCCATGTACCCTGATTGTGCCCTGATTGTGCCCCATGTGCCCTGATTGTGCCCCATGTGCCCTGATTGTGCCCCATGTACCCTGATTGTGCCCCATGTACCCTGATTGTGCCCCATGTACCCTGATTGTGCCCCATGTACCCTGATTGTGGCCCATGTACCCTGATTGTGGCCCATGTACCCTGATTGTGCCCTGATGTGGCCCATGTACCCTGATTGTGCCCTGATGTGGCCCATGTACCCTGATTGTGCCCTGATGTGCCCCATGTACCCTAAATGTGCCCCATGTACCCTAAATGTGCCCTGATGTGCCCCATGTACCCTGAATGTGCCCCATGTACCCTGATTGTGCCCTGATGTGCCCCATGTACCCTGATTGTGCCCTGATGTGCTGGGCTCTGTGCCCTAATAGTGAGTGGTCAGTGTGCAGTGTAGTGGTCAGTGTGTAGTGGTCAGTGTGCAGTGGTCAGTGTGCAGTGGTCAGTGTGCAGTGGTCAGTGTGCAGTGGTCAGTGTGCAGTGGTCAGTGTGAAGTGGTCAGTGTGAAGTGGTCAGTGTGAAGTGGTCAGTGTGAAGTGGTCAGTGTGAAGTGGTCAGTGTGCAGTGTAGTGGTCAGTGTGCAGTGTAGTGGTCAGTGTGTAGTGTAGTGGTCAGTATGCAGTGGTCAGTGTGTAGTGTAGTGTAGTGGTCAGTATGCAGTGGTCAGTATGCAGTGGTCAGTGTGCAGTGCAGTGGTCAGTGTGTATTGTTCAGTGGTCAGTGTGTAGTGTAGTGGTCAGTGTGTAGTGGTCAGTGTGTAGTGGTCAGTGTGCAGTGGTCAGTGTGCAGTGTAGTGGTCAGTGTGCAGTGTAGTGGTCAGTGTGCATTGTGCAGTGGTCAGTGTGTATTGTTCAGTGGTCAGTGTGTAGTGTAGTGGTCAGTGTGTAGTGTAGTGGTCAGTGTGTAGTGTAGTGGTCAGTGTGTAGTGTAGTGGTCAGTGTGTAGTGTAGTGGTCAGTGTGCAGTGTAGTGGTCAGTGTGTAGTGGTCAGTGTGTATTGTTCAGTGTGCAGTGTAGAGGTCAGTGTGCAGTGGTCAGTGTGTATTGTTCAGTGTGCAGTGTAGAGGTCAGTGTGTAGTGGTCAGTGTGCAGTGTAGTGGTCAGTGTGTATTGTTCAGTGTGCAGTGTAGAGGTCAGTGTGTAGTGGTCAGTGTGCAGTGTAGTGGGCAGTGTAGAGGTCAGTGTGCAGTGGTCAGTGTGTAGTGTAGTGGTCAGTGTGTATTGTTCAGTGTGCAGTGTAGAGGTCAGTGTGCAGTGTAGAGGTCAGTGTGCAGTGTAGAGGTCAGTGTGCAGTGTAGAGGTCAGTGTGCAGTGTAGAGGTCAGTGTGTATTGTTCAGTGTGCAGTGTAGAGGTCAGTGTGTAGTGGTCAGGTTTAATAATGCGTTTGCTGACACCAGTGCTGGGGGTTAATAGTGCGTCTGCTGACACCGGTGCTGCTGTTTTTGAAGTTTGAATGTTTGCATGCGGCCCCCCATGGGATATGAAAACTTGTCTTGTGGCCCTCAGGTAATTTGAGTTTGAGACCCCTGATTTAGAGTCATTTAGAGTCATTTAGGTTATTTTCTTTACTGGTTTTGTATTCATGTTTTTTTTTCTCCTTTTTTGTGTGTTTAGTTGGTATTTCTGTACTGTTGCTTACATTTTTATTTTACATTTCAACTGTTGTTTCCTCTTAAAATAATGGAGCTATTGGGGAGCCCCTCAGACACAAGAACAGGTCCGGGATAATGAAAAGGCATTAGGAGACATTTAGGGGTGTATTTAAAAAAAATTGCACAGCAATTTGCCAAGTGAAAGTGCATGTACATTTGTTCTGCAGAGAAAGGGAGTTACCGCTCAGGTGTGATTGATGAACCTTTTCACTGGATCCAAAGCCACGGGTGCTGGCAATGCATATACTAATGCAGAAAATGGAGAAAGTTTGGCCAGCCGCACTCCAAAAAATGTTCCTTTTATTGTAAAATCAAATCACAAAAATACATGCCAGAGCAAAACCAGATGCAAGCTGACACGTTTCACACTGTAGCTCAGTGCTTAATCATAGCTAAGCGTTAGCTATGATTAAGCACTGAGCTGCAGTGTGAAACACATCAGCTTGCATCTGGTTTTGCTGTGGCATGTATTTTTGTGATTTGATTTTACAATAAAAGGAACATTTTTTGGAGTGCGGCTGTCCAAACTTTCTCCATTTTCTGCATTACATTTGTTCTGCGCTTGGGCACTAGATGGCACTATGTATCTAGGTATAATTTCTTATGATACTTTTCACCATCTAGTGGCCAAATGCTGTATTTTCCATTCTACATCAATGAACAACATTCAACCAGTACATGAAATAGCCCTCACACAGAACAAATGTATATGCACTTTCAATGGGGTAAGTGATACGCAAATAATTATTTTTTTAGATACACCACATAAAGTTAATTGCACACTTAAACCACCTTAAACTCGCCTTAAACCTAGACTCCAATGCATTTAGCTAAAATGTGAAATCCCACCAAAATCTCATGATTTTTACTGACATCTTAAGGAAACGAAAACTCAAAATTTTGGGTCAGTAATGGTAGTCCCACATATCTCTTTATGACAAAGTTTGAAATAATGAGAGAACTGTACCAGCGTAAGTCATGATACCATAGAATCTATTTGAGAAGTCAGAGAAAGCTGTTCTTAAACTTTGTAAAATGTTTCTATACAAAGCTGTCTTCTGAAGTATAATTATTGAACATTAAATTCTATATAAAATGTCAAAAAGTAATGACCAATTTTCTCTATAAATGTTCCTGTCACAAAGTGTTCAGAAAAGTCTAGCACTAATAGCACCGCCTGAATCAAAGCATGATTGAAATGTGATGTTTGTTTCAATGATGAGGTCCTTTTGCCATGGTATCTGATTAATCGCTTCAATGCAAACCCCATATACGTAAGAAATGGTAATCATTACGCATCGTACTGGTTCTTGGATCGCCCTTGTGGACTTTCTCTCTCTCTCTCACTACTCTTTTCTTTTCTTTACTCTCCCTATTTATTATAGATATATTGTTCTTCACTACAATAAGTTTAAGTTGTTAGGTCACAACTCATGTAGTTAATATGACGGTAGTTTAATTATACTTTAAGGCACGGTAGTCATGAATACAATGCTACTCACCGGCTATCTAGTTAGTGAGGATCTAATTAATTATCTTTAAATATTCTATGTTACCATTATTTAGTTTAAAAAAAAACTTTATGTAAACGTCATTATCTGTATCCTTGCATAAATAACCAATGTATGTACTTATTATTGTGGAATCAATAAATATTTTTGACAAGGAAATGTGATGTTTGTGCTGGAACATCACTAAGGGGAAGGAAAGAATATAAAAGGTGTTCTTAAGGTGAAGTATATGTGCTGTTGACATTGTCCTGATGTTCTTTACATGTTGGTGAGGGAAGGACCTAGAATTGAGAGCTATTTTTTGCTGTCAAAGATTTATATTTCTATGTCATCTTCTGAGGTGCTCTACAAAGAAATTCTGACAAATAATGGTAACAAACACAGACGCTTTTGTGTAGAAGTCTGGTCTAAACCTATTTAAGATTAAACCCGCTTCCACCCCTATTCTAAGCCCTATAGTAACTAGCCTGTAAAGCAAGGATCTCTATACTTACCTAATCTAAGGGCCTTATTGTCCGGTCACATAATTGTCTCCCAGTGCTTGCTTCAGGGGGGAGAAGAGACAGCCGACAATGGAAGCCCCATAGTAAGCTCATGGGTGATATCACCACCCGGGCTCTGCAGCTGTTGTCACTGCTCTCTCCTCTCTACTCAAATCAGCCACTTGGGAGATCACATGACTGGACAGGAGAGCCCTGAGAGAGAACTAGGCAAGGCTGATAACTCTGCTTAAAGTGGAATTCTGAGATAACCTTACTAATTCTTACTAACCTGTGAAGGAAAGATGTATATACTTCTGAAGGGAAGAGGAGAGAGTGCTTCAACAACAGCTGGTAATCCCAGAGGGGTGATGTCACCCATAGGCTCCTATGGCCCATCCATTGTCTGCACTGCCTCTTCTCCCCTGCAGCTGGTCAGGAGTAACCCAGGTGAATAAACAATAAGGAGTGGCCTCAGACCAGGCATAGGATAGAAAACAAGGCTAAGCGACTCAGCTATGACTATGAATAAGGCTGTCCATACACAGTTCGAATCTTGACCGGTTCAGCAGGAACCGCCTCAAATTTGAACCGTTAATGGGCAGGCTGAATGTACCAAGTTGATCCATAGACTTGGGTACAGCCAATTATCGCTATAGCCGCTCACAATTATCACTGTCTTCTCCGGGTGGGACGCTTCCGCCGGGAGATGACAATTGCTGATTCCCCTGTCAGCACTGTCTGTGTTGATAGGGAAATCATGCAAATTATTTTCCTGCAATCTGTGGTTGGCCGACCTAAGCCCCAGCGGGCGAGGAAAAATGCATCAGGATGTGTGGTTTGGTGGAGACATGTAGGCTGAGGCTGCTCTTTATCCTTTATTCACCTGGGCTGGTTGGGGGTAGCGGTGATCCTTTCCTCTTTACATCACAATGTAATCACTTTAAGCTGCAAAAGCAGCAGACGGTAGCAGCAGACCGTATTGTACACATGCCGCAGCCGCATGCAAAAAATTATTCCCCCTGTTCAACTGGCAGTACTACCTGCCGAACATGATCTATTCAACTGGATGGGGCTTCACTGCAACTACCCCGTAACCATGTGGATTGGACACACTTGCGATGCAGTGGTGCTTGTTTTTAGGGGTTAAAACAGACAATGACCAGGCGACATAACATCTCCTCATTGCCTGTGAAATGCCATATGAAAAAAAATCCACCACATATTGTTCTTCAGAGGGCTAATTCTAATGTAAACAAGCCCTTTAGACGTGCTGGCCGGTCGCTTCTTTAGGCATTATTGAAGAAGAAGCAGCATGCCTCGAAAGCTTGCACTATAATCTGTTTAGTTAGCCCATAAATGGAAACACCTTAAATTCAAACATCCACATTTGTTGATGGCTAATATGGTACAACACTGCTAAAGCAAGTACCTATACGTTATTTTGAAGCTGTGATCTGCCTTTTTTACAAGCAGAAAACCTGTATGAAAACCACTGAGCTGTGAAAACCTCCCAATAAACCACAAGCTGACATATGGACTTTCTTCCATCCTGACAGAAATTTCAGGCTGATTGACTAAAGTTGTTGAGAATCTTCGCTCAATAAAATGAATGAATATTCACTTATATTATCCAATCATGTGAAGAGAAAATTCCTGTTTGCTGATTGCATTCGCACAATTGGGTATTCAAAGTGAAAAGAAATTTGCTTTTGACATGTACAACCATGCCCCCTTAGGGGATGCTGAAAGTATTGGTTCACTCATCACCCTGCCCAGCCCGACGTCCATCTTACAATCACTCAGTAATAGGGATGAGCTCCGGCGTGTTCACACACTCCATGTGCAGAGCCCGCCAGGAAGTCGGCACGGCGCTGCGCTAATCACATGCAGGGAGACATGTCCCGATGCGCGGCTGCAGAGATCGGGATATGTCTCCCTGCCTGTGATTAGCGCAGCGCCGTGCCGACTTCCTGGCGGGCTCTGCACATGTAGTGTGCAAACACGCCGGAGCTCATCCCTACTCAGTAACAAAGACCAGTCCATAGCTTGTTTTGTTTTGTTTTATTGAGGGGATTAAACTTGGATGAGTATTAGGGAATTATGGGATTCTCAGGATTTTAGAACAAACAATTGTGAATTGTAGATCAATCAATTGTGAATTGTAGAACAATCAATTGGGACTACTATGTACATTCCCTGTACATACACCTCAATCTTCTCTCCAGCACTTCCTTGCTGCAGACTGTTCCTCCACCAGCACTTCCCTTGCTGCAGACTGTCACTCCTCCGAACTAGCTAGCACCACATGGGTAGGCCTGACACTGCTCCAGCCAGGCCTCAATGAACTGCCTTTTGCGGGCAGGGACCTCGGGCCCCTGTGGTGTAGAATAATTCAGGTGCTAGCTGTCCTCTGCTCAGCAGATAGCTCTCCTCAGGCCCTGCCAGCCAGTCTGGCTGCAAAGACCCATTTCCACTGGCCTTCTCCAAAGTCCTCTCTCCACTGCTTCTGCATCCATCTCTCCAACTGCAATCTCCCAGTTCTCTCAGTCATTCCTCCCCAGTCCTCCCGACTGTGCTCACTCACCAGCCCTCCTGGCTGTGACCAGTAGTCCTCCTGGAGACTCTTAGAGTGTTCTCTCCCACTGTCCTCTCTCCTGCTCTCTCATGTGCCTCTGATTCAAGTATCTCTTTACTCCTTCTGGATGCACCCGAGCCCCAGCCCAGGGTCACGTCCCCCCTATCTCCAGACTCGGGAGCTTCCCGTGGGCCCAACAGCCTCCACACCTTCTCACATCAGCTCCTCCGGCCGACAACCCTCCCCAGCTGGGCTGACCATAGGTATTTAAGGAGGCCTGCCCCCTGCCAATCCAAGTTGGGGATTGGTCAAGGCTCCCCGGATACTTTAACCAGCTTCACCTCTTCTCCCCTCCTCTCCTTTTCAGACCTTTTAGAAGGAAGGGGGAGGTGATGGTGATGCCACCTCTCAGTCACTCATCTCTCCCTGAGCCACACCCAGCCTAGAATGAAAACAAACAGGCCTAGCAACCAGCTAGGCCTGCCCATATTTTCCCACCTTGTCAGAAACTCCTCACTTCTAGCACTCATTAACTAGAAGGTGCTACACATGATTGGATAAATCAAGTGAAGATTCTTTCTTAAATCAGCCTCAGCCTCAATCTGCTACTTCTACTTTCCATTTGATGCAAATCCCATCCAAAATATAATAATTGTTTTGTCCATCTTGTTTGTGCACTACTTATTAAATCAGCCGAAAAAATGGTTTGTTTGGAACTTAACAATGGGGTTAGACCTGAAGGGAGCCCTGCATGGAAATTCCACAATTAAGCCAGCCATAGATGATATGAATCTCGGCCAGTTCAGCAGGAACCATGTATGGGCAGGCTTAATGTACCCAAGTTGATTGATCAATCAACTTGGGTTCAACCAGTTTGTCAGATTTTACATGCAATTATTGCAAATGCCTGTTAAACCGCTAGCAATAATCACTGTGTTCTCTCTACAGGGACGGCTTCCCTCACCCCACCAGGAGAACATAATGGCTCTGCAGTCAGTGATGATGGGGGATTCAAGTGATTTTCTTTCCTGCAACCGGTGGTTTCCAAAAACAAAAAATTGCTCCGTCTATGGCCGGCCTTACGGGGCTCATTTGTTTTCGGTTTCGGCAGCACAGGGCATTTCTTGTTTAGGGCTTTAGACACCGAAAAAAAAAAATGTGGATTTAACCTCCCTGGCGGTATGATTCTGGCAGATTTTAGGTGCTGAAAGTGGTACCATTATTCTGCATGGAAATTTGCCGTTTTATATTGCAGGCCTGTAATTCTTAGGAATAACTCACTTAAATCTGTCCAAACCAGAGTCTAGTAGACATCCCGGGTATGATAAAGTTCAAAAAACAAAATCATAAACTATAATAAAATAAATAACTATAAAATAATTATAACAAATAATAATATAATAATAATAAATGTGTTTTTCAGTGTTTGATGACGAATTTCCCCACAAATCGCTATTGCTTAATTCTGCGAGTGATTCTAATTTATTATCGCTGTTTTCTAGCTGGTCTAAAACCACATTTGACATAAAGGGACACTTTTTGGTTGCTATGGACAATCTCCAGTTTCCAGGCAGAAAGAACAGTTTTTATTATATAAAAGTGCATGCAGGACACTGGGCAGACCACTAGGGACAAAGGGGGTGTGTAATTATTTCATACAGTACTGTAATCTGTAAGATTACAGTGTACTGTATGTGTACTGTGTTTTAACTTTTTTGAATTTGGCGCCGATCTCCGTCCCTGTGCGTCGTAACGTCGCAGGGAACGGAGCTCGGCGGCACTCGGCACTGTGTGAATCTAGCGAGGAGACAGCTCGATCACACAGCGGGGAGGCATCGCAGGATCCAGGGGACAAGGTAAGTAACTCTGCCTGGATCACTGCGATGCAATCCCGAGTCTGGCTCGGGGTTACCGCTTTTGGTGCTGAAACTTCACCCCGAGCCCCACTTGGGAATACCGCTAGGAAGGTTAAAGGGACGCTTTTATAGTTTGGGGTCATTTTAGATTTATATATTTTTTTTTATAAATTTTAAAAGAACCTGTGATTTGCCCATGCAAGAAAAGGGTCAACTTAGAGCTTAAACAGAGCTTTATCTTCTTGCACAAACAGAATACTAGGTGGTCGAGGAGAAGGCAAGTATACGTAAGCTGCTTGCAAAGGCCACTTTTGCAAATAACTTGTTGATATTTCCTACATAGTGTTTTACAAATAAACATTTAAAACATGACAAAGGATTCCCAAAGCTCTATGTGTTAGCCCAGTGTTTCTCAACCTTTTTTCAGTCAAGGCACCCTTTAAAATTATGGACAATCTCAAGGCACCCTCCAAAATTATGGACACTCTTGAGGTGCTCCATTATTAAATGTAATGACTATTCTGATAGTTTTACATAATGCAGCAACATCAATACACATAGGACACCCAATGTTAAAGTTGAATTATTCTTCAAAAGCAAATACACTTTGCAAACTGGTACTGACTAGTACAGCAAAGTTTCTCTTCTCCCTCAGTTTTTCTCCATCACTTAGCTATTAAGACATTAAAGGAGTTGTAAAGGTACATTTTTTATTTTCTAAATAGGTTCCTTTAAGCTAGTGCATTGTTGCTTCACTTACCTTTTCCTTTGATTTACCTTCTAAAGGTTTGTTTTCTTTGTCAGAATTTCTCACTTCCTGTTTCTCCTCACTGAACTCCACACCATCATCCGAGTGGTGTGGAGTCATCCAGAACAGCTTACTGAACAGCTTACTGAGGATAAACAGGAAGTGAGAAATTCAGACAAAGAAAACAAAGAAAAAAAATATTTAGAAGGGAAATCTAAGGAAAAGGTAAGTGAAGCAACAATGCTCTAGCTTAAAGGAACCTATTTAGAAAATAAAAAATGTACCTTTACAACTCCTTTAAAGCTGATGGAGAGAGGCAAGGGAGGGTCAAAAAAGGATGATATGCAGGCAATTGGCATCCTCCTTATCAACTGATGATGTCATTGGTCATTGGGAGGTTGGCAGCTAAAAGGTTATAATGGTGTACAATGAAAGCCTATGGCTTTTGTAACTAAAAGGCAGGATTTATCACTGGCTTGTATACAATTTTGGGGCAATTTTTAGGAATTTTGCCAAGGCACCCCTGAAGAAACCTCAAGGCACCTCAGGTTAAAAAAGGCTGAGTTAGCCGAACAAACAGTACAGCAAAAAAAAATAGCCTTCTCTGAGTCACTGAAGTGATGACTTATTCCCGTTCTTTATGCAGCTAAGCTATCCAGTTGTCCTCATTAAGAATTGCTAAATGTCTCTTTTTTGATGTTTAGACCATAATGAAGAAAATTATTAAAGCGGAGGTTCACCAGATTTTTTTTTTAAAGCCAGCAGCTACAAATACTGCAACTGCTGTCTTTTAAAAAATGGACACTTACCTGTCCAGCGCGCCAGCGATGTCAGCAGACGAGGCTGAGCAATCATTTGGTCCTCGGATGCTTCTGCCGTCATCCTCGGTGAGGGAATCAGGAAGTGAAGCCTTGCAGCTTCACTGCCCGGTTCCCCTACTGCGCATGCGCGAGTATCGCGGTGCGCCGTCACTGGTCCCGCTCTCTCCTGGGAACAGTGTGTTTCCCAGAAGACAGCGGGGGGGGGGTGACGCGAAAGGGCGGGACTCCCGCGGGAGTCAGAACACGGAAGTTGTGCAAATACCTGTTTTATACAGGTATCTGCACCCCCCTCCCCCTGAAAGGTGCCAAATGTGACACTGGAGGGGGGGAGGGTTCCAAAAAGCGGAGGTTCACTTTTTGTGTGAACCTCCACTTTAAATTAAATGTATTTTATTTAACAACAAGCAGTGTAAGTAGCTGAATTTGACCTAGTAGCAGCGTCCTGCAACCCCATGTACAGCAGCATGAGGTGTCACTCAGTTGTTCTTTACTGCTCTCGTGCAAGCAAGGAGCATGCTGATTGGAGTAAAGAGCAAAGCGAGAGAGAGAAATTAGCTCCTCAGTCTTCTGCATCTCCTTCAACTGTCCAGTCACAGGTTGGGAAGGGGGCAAGGCCTGCAAGTGACAACTTTGACCCATCAGATTGGTTCCTGATTGATCATGTGACCACTATGTCAGCTCCAGCATGCTGATCACATTCAGGCTGGAGGCTCCATTGACAAAAATGAAAGCCCTGAGTGTGGACGAATATTGCCATCTTCAGACAGGGAATAATTACAGTGTATGTAAACCCAAAAACAAAAATATACTGTAGCTCACCAATCATTGGATGTGATGGCTGCATTAGATTTTTTTCCAAGCTTTTATTCCTTTATTTCTATCTCGTGATCAGCCCATAACACACCTCCTATCTTGGGGTGGCTACATTCAGTCATCCACTGTATCATTGGAGGAGGAACATAGCCACCCTTGGACAGTAGCACTGTCAATCAATGGAGAGGGGGGTGTTGGATGGACTAGTTAGTAGATTTAGATTTACTTTACATAAGTGACTAACAATTTAAAGCTGAACTCCAGTTCACACTCTAATTGCCATTTTTTTTCCTGGACAGCTTGGACTGTTAAAGGAAGTTGAAACACAACAGATCTACTGGCCAGATCACCAGGTAATAAACTATGTTACAGGGAGGACTCAGAAAAACAAAGACTGCTGTGTTAATGCTACATTTTTATTTTGCCCATAGTTACAATTTCAATTGTCAGATACAGTTGCAATAATAATACATATATTAAAATATAGAAACAAAAAGGATTTTTTTTTCTTTTTAACATTTTTGTGATTTTGTCAGAGAAAGTTTTTTTTAATTACCAAATAAAAACCGTAAATGCATATAAAAAAATATATACAGTATCTCACAAAAGTGAGTACACCCCTCACATTTTTGTAAATATTTTATTATACAGTATCTTTTAATGTGACAACACTGAAGAAATTACACTTTACTACAATGTAAAGAAGTGAGTGTACAGCTTGTATAACAGTGTAAATTTGCTAGCACTGCCTTAAAGGGGTTGTAAAGGAAAAAAAAAATTCACCTTAATGCATCCTATGCATTAAGGTGAAAAAAACATCTGACAATACCGCCCCCCCCCCCAGCCCCTGTTTTACTCGGGCTCGGGCCCCGACATCCTCCTCGCCATTCAGCCTGGCCGTTGATTGGCTACAGTGGATGGATTGAAAGCAGCGCAGCCATTGGCGGGCGCTGCTGTCACCTACATCCAATGACGCGGCGCGCCGGGGGGCGGGGCCGAGTGATACAATGAGCGCCAATAGCCGCTGGCTGTATCACTGGAGCGCGCCCGCAATCACTCACCACCATGCGAGCTCACTCGCATATAGGTGGTGAGTTATTGCGGGGAGGAGCCGAGACAGCCGTCGAGGGACCCCAGAAGACGTGGATCGGGGCCACTCTGTGTAAAACGAGCTGCACAGTGGAGGTAAGTATAACATGTTTGTTATTTTTATTTTTTTCTTTACAAACCCTTTAACCCTCTTGGGCATGGAGTTCACCAGAGCTTCACAGGTTTCCACTGGAGTCCTCTTCCACTCCTCCATGATGACATCACAGAGCTGGTGGATGTTAGAGACCAGAGATGAAACAAATCCTCCCACATAAGTTATACCTGTATATCAGCAGCCAGAGGCGTAGCTTGAAGCTTGTGAGCCCCGATGCAAAAGTTTACCTGGCCCCCCCCCCACTACCTCCCATCACTTTTACCGTGCGTGCAGATACACCCAACGCACGACAAGATACTCAAAGTGGCTTAAGAATTTTGAGTTCCCAGAGTTCCTCCTTACATCAGAGGACAGGGATCACCACTGGAGAATCAGAGGACAGGGACCCCTGCCAGGTCACTTGGCAGAGCTCTTTTCCCATCCCAGCACTGTATACAGCTCCCCCCCCCCCCCCCCCACACACTACACAGGGCTGAAATCACATTTATTTACACACAGTCTGTCAGCCGTCACAGGGTGTATCTGGCTTTTATGTTGCCGTTTTGACCTGTGAAATTATCTGGTCGGAACAACAGTGTAGTTGCAGTAGGCAGATACACCTTGTACAGATCGTGGCTAACTGGCTTTGTTGTAAAGGAATGTGATTTCAGGATTGCGGAGGAGGAGCAGTATAGAGTGCTGTAATGGGAAAGGAGCTCATCAGCCGGGCAAATCATCCAGGGCAGAGGGGGTGGTCAGGGGGCTTTGTGGGGGGGGGGGCAACTTAGATCTGGAGGGCAAAGCCATGTGACACAAAATCTGGAGCCTGCAGCCCCTCAGGAGGGATTTGTTTTAGCAATTTCTGAAGGTTTCTCTGTCAGTGTTGGCAAGTGTTAGGGGAAAGGTCACCTCCCGGAGGTTTGTGTCTTTTCCCCAGATGTCAGGGAAGTGGGGTAAGTGGACATCCCTGGGTGGGGGGGGGGTACAGAGAATCCCAGCTAATGACTAGGAGACACTGAGCAGCGTCTTACATCACCAGTGACATCGGTCCCATCGTGGCTACAGGACGGCACTCTCCTCCTCTTAACTCTCTGAGCTCAGTTACCATTCCATGCACACAGCACAGACACTTCCACATCCTGGGCTGTTCTCACCCTGTGCCCCTCTCCATTCAGAAAATGTCTCACAGCTTCTCCCCAGCCAATGAGAACGGAGGGGTGTGGATTGTGGAAGGCAAAGTGGAAGCCCAGTACTGGAGCCTGGCTGTGGGGCCCTAGGGCAGATCAGAGCTGGACTTTGTGGAGGATATGATATGACAGGGAGGCTTCAGGGGCCCCCTGGAGCTAGGGGTGGGGTTGCAATTGTGACCCCTGCAACCCCTTATGCTACGCCCATGGCAGCAGCCCTCTCTCCTCTGCAGCCATTGAAAGTGCACGGTTTACATAGCATTTCTCAGAGCGCAGGGATCTGAAATCACACACTTTACAGAATAGAGAGGAGAGCTGTGTGTAAACTGAGGCCTGAGTGGTGGTAATGAACACCCCCCTCTACAATAGTCTAATAGGCAAGCATGAAGCTGTCAATCACCTGCTGTGTGCTGGGGGGGGGGACGTCTCCAGGGATTGCTTGGTGTTGGCATATAGACTTTCAGAAGAGACTCATGTAGGTAGCAGAGGAATGACAGAGCAGACAGAAAGCAGACACTAGGTGCTTTGGGTTGAGCCAAATACACATTATAGAAGGATATGCTTTGTTCATTTTTTTATTTTAGGGGTCTACACTTACTTTAAGGAGCATCTCCAGAACCTTTCTAGAGATCATTTCTAGAGATTTCCCCTAAAGTGATTGTAAACCCCTAAAATAAAAATGAATGAACTTACTTTGGGAGATAGGTGGAATGCAATAATTACAATTACCTCTATGTTGTTCTTTCTGAGATACAGCTCTCTGAAATCTGTTCCCGGTATGCAAGGGTACTGTTAGCTCCGCACTTCCAGTGCTTGCTAAATTCTGAATGGAATTAGTTATTGCATTAGTGGCCCCATAGGCCCCCATTGGGATGACCAAGTTATTTTTCATCTCAGACAAAAATCATTGTTCCTGAAAACTAAGAACAAGACGTGCCGCTATGAAAGTGACGATCACCCTGAAGGTTACATTAGATCATGGTTCATCTCCTAGCACAACATTCCCATTGGGCTTCCCATATCATTCTGTTCTTCCCCCATTCTGTAATCCCTTTAATTCAATCTGGAAGGAATCCAACGAGCTGTCTCTTTTATTACCCTGGAAAACAAATGGATACATCAGATCGTTGACTACAATTATCAAAGCGGGATGATTCATCAGCAGAGAACAAGTGGTGTAACATCATAAATAGTGAATGAAGTGATGTAAGAAAGTTGCTACAATGCTTCGGAGGAACAGATGCTTCATGGGAACATCTCCTCTCTTTTCTAAGACTCTTACACATTTGCCAAATGTATTTTTCTTTTGCTTACAAATAAATTTGAAGTTTGCTTCTTGCATTTTGAAAGTTTTTATTGTCTCTTCAGTACTGAGCTGCAATGCATTTAAAACTAAACTCCAGGCAAACAAATACTTCAATGAAATATATGTAATGGAGCTGGTTTATACTTAAAATTTTTGTCAGCCCCTGTCAGATTCTTTTTCACCATCTGTGCCCCATTGCAAAGATTTTCCTTCACTTCCTGTCCCATAGCCACAACGGGAAGTGAGAGGAAATCCCTGCTTATTAAGGAAATCGCTTGGGGCCCCTGCAGGTCACCAGAACTAGTGCCCCCAATGGAAGATTTCTATTACTTTTATGGGGACAATCCAAAATGATGGATTTTCTTTTACTTTCAATTATAATGGTAAACAGTACAAATAGAGAAGGAGAATCTCCCTAATGGTGAACAGACAGCAATAAAAACCTGACAGGTGTTCTAATCCCTCTCCACTTCATCCCAAACTAAAAAAAAAAGTTTTGCCTTTAGTTATGCTTCAGGCTTGGTTCACACTAATGCGGAGTGGGAACCGCAGCGATTCCTGTGCAGTTCCCACACTGCGTCAGAATCGCAGGCAGTTCTAACTGTGCTCTGTGAACCGCTGCGGGTTTCAATATAAAGTTAATGACACTGGAACAGGAAAAGGTTTGACTGCACTCACAGGTTTGAAGCAAAAGTAAAGACTTTATTGAAGATAAAAATCATCAAACAACATCGTAGACATCATGACATCAATGCAGACCTGGAAGAGATTAACGCGTTTCACGAATTAGAATTTGCTTAGCCATAATCTGGACCTGCACCGTGAGGTTGAAGCGTGGAATTGCTCTCATCTGGAGCGGCTTGGCTTTGCTTTTTTCACTAAAGTTAATGACACACCCAAATCGGTTCGCAGAACGCAGTGCAAACTGTGGAATCGGATCACATGGTGCGGACAAAAAAAAGGGCCCAACACCAGTCGCCATAGGAATTTGGACCGTCGTGTCTGCGTGAAGGGAGGACAGAACGAAAACATTCTTATTATCCCTCCACTTCACAGCAAACTAATTATTACACTTCAAGCAGGCTCTCTCCCAGCCTAAGACGGGAATCTACAAGCCACTGGGGTAAGCCAGATTAGATCGCACGGTGCCACATGCACCAATCTGGTGATCAAACAAGTGACTAAAAAGTGGCACGCTCGTGTAATAATTGTCCACATACAAATGGTACCCCTTTCTGAATAAGGGTGACACCAAGCCCCACACTATCTTACCAGCGCTCCCTATGTAATCTGGGCAGTTCTCCGGCCTTACGTGACTATCTTTTCCCTTGTAAATCATAAAACTCCATGTATAGCCTGTTGCCCTGTCACAGAGCTTATACATCTTGACCCCGTATCTGGCACGCTTGCTGGGAAGATACTGTTTGAAAGACAAGCGGACAGAAAATTTAATCAGGGACTCATCAATGCAGACAACTTGATGGGGAGTAAACACGGCTGCAAACCGTTCGTTGAAGTGGTTTACGAGGGTCCGAATTTTGTAGAGCCGATCGTATCCAGGGTCTCCCCGAGGACGACAGAGTTCATTATCATTGAAGTGCATGAACCGCAAGATCTGTTCGTATCGTGCCCTGGCCATGGAGGCAGAGAACCAGGGCATATGGTAAATTGGGTCAGTGGACCAATATGACCGCAACTTACTCTTTTTAATTATGCCCATGAGGAGGGATAGGTGCAGAAAGGTCTTAAATTCAGAAACCGTAATTGGTTTTCAATCTCTGGCAAGTAGGGATGAGCTTCGTGTTCGAGTCGAACATACGTTCGACTCGAACATCGGCTGTTCGATCGTTCGACGAAGATCGAACGATTTGGGCCGTTCGCGCCAAATTCGAGTGACACGAACGGCCCACAATGCACTACGCCATCGCAGTGTCATCCAGGCGCTGTGATTGGCCAAGCATGCACTGTGACCCCGCATGCTTGGCCAATCACAGCGCCGGCAGCGAGGAGAGCAATGATTGGCCACAGGCAGGATGCCTGTGGCCAATTATTGCTGAGGGTGTTTAGTACACGCCCCACACTATAAAAGGCCACCAGCACGGCGGCCTAGTGTAGTGTGTTCCGGAGCAGGGATAGAGCAGCATAGGCAGGGACAGTGACTTTTATTTCTTTCTTGCTTAACCTGGATTCCTTTAGTTTAGGGAAAGAGAAGGATAGGTAGGGAGAGCGTCAGTGTGTTTTGTGCTTGTGCTATATTGTGCTTAAAAAAAACATTTTTTCTAGGGACAGAAAACTGTAGGTAGGGAGAGTGTGTCAGTTTCTTTCACTGTCAAAGTCCTTGTTTCCAGGGACCTGGAAGGACAGTGAGTGAATTCTCCTTGTGCTAAATTGTGCTTAAAAAAAACATTTTTTCTAGGGACAGAAAACTGTAGGTAGGGAGAGTGTGTCAGTTTCTTTCACTGTCAAAGTCCTTGTTTCCAGGGACCTGGAAGGACAGTGAGTGAATTCTCCTTGTGCTAAATTGTGCTTAAAAAAACATTTTTTCTAGGGACAGAAAACTGTAGGTAGGGAGAGTGTGTCAGTTTCTTTCACTGTCAAAGTCCTTGTTTCCAGGGACCTGGAAGGACAGTGAGTGAATTCTCCTTGTGCTAAATTGTGCTTAAAAAAAACATTTTTTCTAGGGACAGAAAACTGTAGGTAGGGAGAGTGTGTCAGTTTCTTTCACTGTCAAAGTCCTTGTTTCCAGGGACCTGGAAGGACAGTGAGTGAATTCTCCTTGTGCTAAATTGTGCTTAAAAAAAACATTTTTTCTAGGGACAGAAAACTGTAGGTAGGGAGAGTGTGTCAGTTTCTTTCACTGTCAAAGTCCTTGTTTCCAGGGACCTGGAAGGACAGTGAGTGAATTCTCCTTGTGCTAAATTGTGCTTAAAAAAAACATTTTTTCTAGGGACAGAAAACTGTGGGTAGGGAGAGTGTGTCAGTTTCTTTCACTGTCAAAGTCCTTGTTTCCAGGGACCTGGAAGGACAGTGAGTGAATTCTCCTTGTGCTAAATTGTGCTTAAAAAAAACATTTTTTCTAGGGACAGAAAACTGTAGGTAGGGAGAGTGTGTCAGTTTCTTTCACTGTCAAAGTCCTTGTTTCCAGGGACCTGGAAGGACAGTGAGTGAATTCTCCTTGTGCTAAATTGTGCTTAAAAAAAACATTTTTTCTAGGGACAGAAAACTGTAGGTAGGGAGAGTGTGTCAGTTTCTTTCACTGTCAAAGTCCTTGTTTCCAGGGACCTGGAAGGACAGTGAGTGAATTCTCCTTGTGCTAAATTGTGCTTAAAAAAAACATTTTTTCTAGGGACAGAAAACTGTAGGTAGGGAGAGTGTGTCAGTTTCTTTCACTGTCAAAGTCCTTGTTTCCAGGGACCTGGAAGGACAGTGAGTGAATTCTCCTTGTGCTAAATTGTGCTTAAAAAAAACATTTTTTCTAGGGACAGAAAACTGTAGGTAGGGAGAGTGTGTCAGTTTCTTTCACTGTCAAAGTCCTTGTTTCCAGGGACCTGGAAGGACAGTGAGTGAATTCTCCTTGTGCTAAATTGTGCTTAAAAAAAACATTTTTTCTAGGGACAGAAAACTGTAGGTAGGGAGAGTGTGTCAGTTTCTTTCACTGTCAAAGTCCTTGTTTCCAGGGACCTGGAAGGACAGTGAGTGAATTCTCCTTGTGCTAAATTGTGCTTAAAAAAAACATTTTTTCTAGGGACAGAAAACTGTAGGTAGGGAGAGTGTGTCAGTTTCTTTCACTGTCAAAGTCCTTGTTTCCAGGGACCTGGAAGGACAGTGAGTGAATTCTCCTTGTGCTAAATTGTGCTTAAAAAAAACATTTTTTCTAGGGACAGAAAACTGTAGGTAGGGAGAGTGTGTCAGTTTCTTTCACTGTCAAAGTCCTTGTTTCCAGGGACCTGGAAGGACAGTGAGTGAATTCTCCTTGTGCTAAATTGTGCTTAAAAAAAACATTTTTTCTAGGGACAGAAAACTGTAGGTAGGGAGAGTGTGTCAGTTTCTTTCACTGTCAAAGTCCTTGTTTCCAGGGACCTGGAAGGACAGTGAGTGAATTCTCCTTGTGCTAAATTGTGCTTAAAAAAAACATTTTTTCTAGGGACAGAAAACTGTAGGTAGGGAGAGTGTGTCAGTTTCTTTCACTGTCAAAGTCCTTGTTTCCAGGGACCTGGAAGGACAGTGAGTGAATTCTCCTTGTGCTAAATTGTGCTTAAAAAAAACATTTTTTCTAGGGACAGAAAACTGTAGGTAGGGGGAGTGTGTCAGTTTCTTTCACTGTCAAAGTCCTTGTTTCAAGGGACAGAGAAGGACACCTGAAGGTAGCCCTTATTGCTTTTTTCCCATCTCCCTGCAGGCCATCTATTAGAATGTCTGGAAGGCAAACAAGGAGAGGCAGACAGTCAGGAGGCAATAAAAGAGGGCAAGCAGGCTCTGTGTCTGGGGGCAACAGTGCTGGTCGTGGACGCGGTGCATTGTCATCAGCACATGGCCATGGGACACGCTTGTCCTTCTTTTCGGCAGCTGGACATGTTGAGCCACATCATGCCGAAGACTTGGTAGAGTGGATGACCAAGCCCTCCTCCTCCTCCTCATCCTCTCTCACCCAGGCTCAGGGTACTGGAAAAGCAGCTGCCAAAGCGTCCTCTTCCCTGGTATCAATGTCAGACTCATCATCAGTCACTCCTTCCCTAGACCCACCATGTCCTCCTCCTGAGGAGTCCCCCGAACTGTTTCAGCACAGTGTTGGGTACATGCTCCAGGAGGATGCCCAGCGTTTCGAAGGGTCTGATGATGAAACCCAGCTAGAGGAAGGCAGTAGCGTGAGAGCAGACAGAGGGGATGCTCAAGAAGGACACCAATCTGGCAGTCATGTTCCAGCAGCTGCAGCATACTGCCAGATTGGCTCCAGTGATGAGGAGGGAGGTGATGATGAGGTCACTGACTCCACGTGGGTGCCTAATAGGAGAGAGGAGGAGGAGGAGGATGAGGAGGAGGCACATCTCCAACGAGGCAGGATGCCCTTTGGTGGCCAGCGTAAGGGCAGTACACCGACGGAATCACACCGCAGAGCTCCGCCTGTGCAGGGCGCTGCCTCTGCCCGTCATTCAAAAAGTTCTTTGGTGTGGGCCTTTTTTGAGGCTAGTGCATCAGATCGCACAGCTGCTGTTTGCAACATATGTCTCAAGCGTATATCGCGTGGCCAAAACATCAGCCGCTTGGGTACCACATGCCTGACCAGACATATGTTGACCTGCCATGCAGCTCGTTGGCAAGCCTACCTGAAAGACCCACACCAAAGAACAAAGCGGACCTCTCCTTGCACCGCATCAGCTGGGATCTCCAACCCCACTATAACTTCAGTCCTCTCTGAAACATGCACTGAGAGGAATGAAGGTGTAGAATTAGGTGTGTCACAGCCAAGTACTTGCGGCCACTCTGCTAGCAGTACACCGACGTCCGATTCTAGCAGGCAAATTTCCCTGCCCCAGCTGCTGGACCGTCGAAAGAAGTTCACTCCCAGCCATCCACATGCCCAGCGGTTGAATGCTAGCTTGGCTAAATTGCTAGCGCTTCAACTGCTGCCTTTTCAGTTGGTAGACTCGGCCCCCTTCCGTGAGTTTGTGCATTGTGCGGTTCCTCAGTGGCAGGTTCCCAAACGCCACTTTTTCTCACGGAAGGCTATTCCGGCTCTCTACCGGCATGTGGAAGGCAATGTCTTGGCCTCGCTGGACAGGGCGGTCAGCGGTAAGGTGCATATTACCGCTGACTCATGGTCCAGCAGGCATGGACAGGGACGTTACCTTTCTTTCACGGCCCATTGGGTCACTCTTTTGGCAGTTGGGAAGGATGCAGGACAAGGTGCAGTAGTGTTGGAGGTTGTCCCACCGCCACGCCTCCAAAATGCTACTACTGGTTGTGACACACCTCTCTCCTCCACCCCCTCCTCTTCTTCTTCCTCCATGGCCTCTTCCTGTGGTTTGTCCTATGAACCAGCGGTGCTCCGTAGCCGTTCATGGGGCTACGCAAGTACGCAGGCAAAAAGATGCCATGCCGTGCTTGCGCTGGTGTGTTTGGGGGACAGAAGCCACACTGGGGCAGAGGTCCTGTCTGCTCTGCAGGGCCAGGCCGAGAGGTGGTTGACGCCACGCCAGCTTAAGCCAGGAATGGTGGTTTGCGACAATGGCACCAACCTCCTCTCCGCCCTCCGACAGGGACAACTGACCCATGTGCCCTGTGTGGCTCACGTCCTTAACCTGGTGGTGCAGCGGTTCTTGGGCAGGTACCCGGGCTTACAGGATGTCCTGAGGCAGGCCAGGAAAGTCTGTGTGCATTTCCGCAGATCTTATAATGCCAGTGCTCGCCTGGCTGAGCTGCAAAAGGAGTTGAACCTGCCCAAGAACCGCCTTATATGTGACATGCCCACCAGGTGGAACTCAACGTTGGCCATGCTGCAGCGGCTGCACACGCAGCAGAGGGCCATCAATGAGTACCTGTGCGACTACGGCACCAGGACAGGGTCAGGGGAGCTTGGTTTTTTTTCTCCACGCCAGTGGGGCATGATCAGGGATGCATGCACTGTCCTGGCACCATTTGAGGAGGCCACGAGGATGGTGAGCAGTGACAGTGCATGCATCAGTGACACTGTACCTCTTGTCCACCTGTTGGAGCACACGCTGCGTGGAATAATGGACAGGGCACTTGAGGCAGAACAGAGGCAGGAAGAGGAGGACTTCCTTGCCTCTCAAGGCCCCCTTTACCCAGACAGTGTTCCTTCTGTCCCACCCATCGCACAGGAAGAGGAGGAGGAGGAGGAGGAGGAGGATTGTGTCAGCATGGAGGTGGAGGCTGGCACTCAGCATCATCAGCAGCAGTCTTTTAGGGATGATTTACAGTCCCAAGAAACCAGTGGACTTGTACGTGGCTGGGAGGAGGTGGCTGCGGATCATGTCGTCCTTAGTGACCCAGAGGACTCCGGAGCGAATGCCTCAGCAAACCTACGCTGCATGGCCTCCCTGATCCTGCAAAGTCTGCGGAAGGATCCTCGTATTCTTCGGATCAAGGAGAGGGACCATTACTGGCTGGCCACTCTCCTTGATCCACGGTACAAGGGTAAGGTTGCGGACCTTATGTTACCGTCGCAGAGGGAGCAGAGGATGAGACAACTCCGGGAGGCCTTGCAGAAAGGTCTGTGCAACGCGTTCCCAGAGACTGGGAGGTTACAAACTCCTGGTCCTGGACAACGAGTTGCTGAGGCTTCGGCCAGTCAAAGAAGGAGCGGTGGGGAAGGTGGCCGTCTGACCGATGCGTTCAGACAATTCTTTAGTCCGCAGCCCCAAAGTATGATCGGTTCCAGCAACCATCGCCAGCGTCTGATAAACATGGTGCAGGAATATCTAGGGGCAAGGTCAGACTTGGACACCTTCCCCACCGAAAATCCTCTGGCTTACTGGGTCTTGAGGATGGATCACTGGCCAGAGCTTGCACAGTATGCAATTGAGCTACTGGCCTGTCCTGCATCCAGCGTTCTTTCGGAACGCACATTCAGTGCTGCTGGAGGATTTGTCACGGATCACAGGGTGCGCCTGTCCACCGACTCGGTTGATCGACTGACTTTCATCAAGATGAACCAGTCTTGGATCACCACCAGCTACCACACACCTGATGCTGATATAACAGACTAATTGATTTTAACATGTCACATCCCTTCAAGACTGATGCTGATGCTGAGTGCCTGTGCTGTTATGTTGACTGGCTATCCTCCTCCTCCGAGTCCTCAATGATACGATTGATGATGATAGCTTGGAAGATCATTTTTGTTTATGGGTGCCGCCACCAGTGGCTAAGGCCCAATTTTTCAGCCCCTGTTTTACAGGGGCGTGTAATTACAATTTTTTTAGCAATAATTTGCCATAGGGCTCATTGCTGTGCTCCAAGTACAGTATCTGTGAGGGGTTGGAGTGTTGTGGCACCAGTGCCTAAGGCCCAATTTTTCAGCCCCTGTTTAACAGGGGCGTGTCATTACAATTTTTGAAGCAATACTTTGCAACAGGGCTCATTGCTGTGCTCCAAGTACAGTATCTGTGAGGGGTTGTAGTGTTGTGCCACCAGTGCCTAAGGCCCAATTTTTCAGCCCCTGTTCAACAGGGGCATGCAATTACAATTCTTGATCTAATAATTCACAGCAGGGTCCATTGCTGCACCCACCAAGAGTAACTCTGAGGGCTTACAGTCTTGTGGCAACGCCACCACCACCACCACCACGAAAGGCCCAATTTTTCAGCCCCTGTTCAAAAGGGGCATGTAATTACAATTCTTGATCTAATAATTCACAGCAGGGCCCATTGCTGCACCCACCAAGAGTAACTGTCAGGGCTTACAGTGTTGTGGCACCAGCACCACCATCAAAGCCCCAATTTTTACTACCACTGTTCAACAATTATATGTAATTAAAATTCCTGATATAATAGTTGACAGCAGGGCGTTCCAGCACCAACCAAGAGTAACTGAGTGCTTACAGTGTTGTGCCAACACCAACAACTAAGGGGCCTATTTCTGCAGAGTATATACGGCAGGTCCCTACTTTCAAACATCCAACTTACAAACGACTCCTACTTGCAAACGAAAGAAGACAACAGGAAGTGAGAGGAAATCTACCCCTAGAAAGGAAAATTCTCTCCTGTAAGAATAAATATGGGAGAAAGGGGTCTCATCTGTACTGATGCTTTATCAGCAATCCTTGTTTCAAGAAAAACACCACATTTCAAAAACAGTTGTCATTGGGACGGAAAGTGAGGTGAAATGTTCTGAACAGGGGCACAGACAGCAAAACAAATGTTACAGGGGTGATAACCCTTACCTATGTTTCCCAAAAAGTTTAAAAATAGATTTTTGGGCTGGAGCTACACTTCAACAATGTACCTGTTCAAAATTACAAACAGATTCTACATAAGAACAAACCTACAGTCCCTGTCTTGTATGCACCGCCTGTATACGGCTGTTCAGAGTATATAGGGCCTTTTTTATTTTATGTGCGGGGTTCCCCTTAATATCCATACAAGACCCAAAGGGGCTGGTAATGGGCTGGGGTAGGGGGGGGGGGGGGTCATGGGGTAGCTATGCCATTTTTCTTAAAGAATTTCATCCATATTACCGGGACCAGACATTACATTAAAGCCGCAAGCAGTTTTAAATGGCTTTTTTTTCCTTTAGAAGTGTCATTTTGTGCAGGGACAGTTCTAAACACGGGAAACACGTGGCACTTCACAGGCATACTTTAGACACCCCCCAGGTACGATATTTAAAGGAATATTTGACTTTTTTTTTTTCACTTTATGCATCATTAAAATGACTGCTCCCGAAAAACGACCGTTTTTAAAACTTCTTTTTGCATTGATACATGTCCCCTGGTGCAGAACCCGGGTTCCCAAACCCTATTTATGACAATAACATGCATAATAGTTGTTATAATTAGCACTTTAGAATTCGAACGTTCGCATCCATTGTATTTAATAGGGTTCTAATGTTCGTTCGAACTTTCGGTCCGTTCGCGGGTTCTGGTGCGAACCGAACCCGGGGGTGTTCGGCTCATCACTACTGGCAAGGGAGGACAACTGGGGATTAGCGCCAATGAAATGACCAGCATACAAATTGCTTTGGTCCACAATAGATCTATAGAGATCTTCCGTGAAAAACAGCAAATAAATATCAAGTGACGTAAAATCAACTGTTTCCACCTGAATTCTGGGTTGGCCGGTGAATGGGGGAAGTACGGGTGCTGCAGAAGTGGTGGGCTCCCAATTCGGATTGTCAAATTCTGCAGGAAGGGCACTATGGGCACGACGGGCCTGTCTTTGTCTTCTTGGTGGCAGCGGGACACTACTCGTGCTTGCCACCTCACCAGCTTTAACTGCACTTATGGGATTCGCCACATCACCAAGTGTTATTGCAGTGCTGGATGTACGACCGGGGTGTACTAGGCCGCTGGTGCTTGCCAGTTCACCAGAAGGATGAGCGGCACTAGTACTGGCTATCTGCTCCATACGAGAGCCCTGCAGTTCTTGCACCTCACCAACAGCAGAAGAAGAACGGGGTTGGGTACGCCTGACCTTGTCAGAGACCATGACTCCGTCGTCAGAGCTATCTGTCAGGGAGCCGCTGCCGTCTACAGGATCGTATTCTGAGCCTGAATCTGACAGATGAGTGACTTCCTCTTCACTATCTGTCATGCTCAGAAACATGTAGGACTCTTCACTAGTGTACCTTCGATTTGCCATTTTGGTCTCTAAATTTACTGGTACATTAGTGATATTCACAGGAAAAAAAGCTCCTAGACTGTCAGCAACTGAGTCAAACACTACCAAAAAAACTGTTAGCGATCGCACGGATCAGGCCTGACTCTGTGATCACTGCAGTTATGTGTTTAGTGTTTTGGAAAGTGACAGTGATCGATCGATACTGCACTTGGGTGGGCTGGGCTGGGCGGAGGGGCAAAGCGCAGGTGCTAGCAGGTATCTGGGCTGATCCCGCTAACACTGCGTTTTTGGGAACCCTAAACTGCTGGGGACGCTAGTATAGATCTGATCAGATATTGATCTGTTCAGATACTATACCACTAAGGGAGGTGTATGGTGCGTGCATGGGTGTCAGCGCTACTGTCACTAATCTAACGATGCCTGGAGCGACGCAGACCCTAACTGACCATAAAACCTAACTGATATCACCCGCCGGGCGATCAGGGGGTTAAACCTTTATTGGGTAATATACGGCGGGTGCCCTGATGCTATAAAAAACAAACTAACTGATCAGCGTCATCCGTAACACTAATACGGTGATCACTGGTGACAGGGGGTGAAAGGGTTAACTTGGGGTCAATTAGGTGGTTAAAACCTTTATTAGGAAATATATGGGAGTACCTGACGCTATAAAAACCTGACGGTGAACCTAATCATCTAACTGGCTAACTGGCGTCACCCGTGACACTTATACGGTGATCACTGGTGACAGGGGGTGAAAGGGTTAACTAGGGGGCAATCAGGGGTTTAAAACCTTTATTAGGTAATATATGGGGGTAACTGACGCTATAAAAACCCGACGGTGAAACTAATTGATTAACTGGCTAACTAACGTCACCCGTGACACTGATACGGCGATCAAAAAAATTATTAGCGACACTGGTGACAGGGGGTGAAAGGGTTAACTGGGGGGGTGATCAAAGGGTTAAATCTTTATTAGGGGGGTTAGGGGGTACCCTAGACCTAACGGGGCCTACCACTAATTGCCCTAACACTTAGAACAGTCACAAATGACACCAATGCAGTGATCAGTAAAAAATGAAAACTGCTATTGGCGTCACTGTGACAGAGGGGTGCAGGGGCTAACTGGGGGGGTGATCGGGGGGTGATTGAGGAGTGAAATGTGTGCCTATGTGTACTGGTGTTAGTGTAGTGTTGTGCAACTCACTATTAGACATCCTTTCTCCTCGGGTCCCGAACAAAAAGGAAGCACGAGGAGAGCTGACATCACTTCCTCTGCCTGTGTTTACACTTTCACAGGCAGAGGAAGCATCTCATTCATCAGGAGCGATCGTGAGGGGCAGGCCATGAATCATTGGCCTCCCCCTCAGGACGGATCACTCCTGTAACGATGCCGACCACCGCAGGCACCGCTGGGAGGGAGGGACGTCCTGCCCGTGCCATTCTGCCGACGTATGTCATCGTGGGGCGGTTGACAAGTGGTTAAAGGGGTTGTAAACCCTCATGTTTTTTCACCTTAACCACTTCCCTACCCGCCCATAGTAATATGACGTCCACAGATGGGATCTCCCATCCTGGGTGGACGTCATATGACGTCCTGGGCTTTGTGGGGGGATATCTGAATGATGCCTGCAGCTAGAGGCATCATTCAGATATCCTTCTATTCTGCCGGCGATTCTGCGCACCATAAGAATGATCATATCGGCGGTTCCACCGCTTGATCGTTCTTATAGGCGGCGGGAGGGGACATCCCCCCTCCCGCCGCCATCCGGTGCATCTCCGGGCTCTCCCGTGCCATCGGGGGCCCGGAGAATGAATCGTCGGGTGCCGGAGGTGAACCATAGAGTTGACTGGTGACCAGATGGTCACCTGTCATCTCTATGACCGTCGGAGGTCCGGGCGCGATGTGATGACGTCACGCCCGGGTCCTCAGAAGTAAACAAAGCCGCCATTGCAGCTAGAAAGCATGAGATCGGTGAAAATTTTTTCACGATCTCATGCTTTCCAGCCTGGAGGAGAGATGTGTGGTGTTATTGACCCCGCATCTCTCCATAAAGAGGACCTGTCACTAACAATTCCTATTACAAGGGATGTTTACATTCCTTGTAATAGGAATAAAAGTGATCAAAATTTTTATTTTTATTAAAGTGTAAAAAAATAAATTAAAACGCCCCTGTCCCCGGTAGCTCGCGATTAGAAGCGAACGCACACGTAAGACCCGCCCACATATGTAAACGACGTTCAAACCACATATGTGAGGTATCGCCGCATGCGTTAGAGCACGTGCAACAATTCTAGCACTAGACCTCCTCTGTAACTCTAACCTGGTAACCTGTAAAAATTTTCAAAGCTTCGCCTATGGAGATTTTTAAGTACCGAAGTTTGGCGCCATTCCATGAGTGTGCGCAATTTTAAAGCGTGACATGTTAGGTATCTATTTACTCGGCGTAACATCATCTTTCATATTTTACAAAAAAATTGGGCTAACTTTACTGTTTTGTTATTTTTTAATTCATGAAATATTTTTTTTTTTTTTAAAAAGGCGTTTGAAAAATTATTGCGCAAATATCGTGCAAGAAAAAAAGTTGCAATGACCGTCATTTTATTCCCTAAAAAAACATATATAATGTTTGGGGGTTCTGAGTAATATTCTAGCAAAAGAATGATGATTTGTACATGTAGGAGAGAAGTGCCAGAATAGGCCCAGTTTTGAGGTGGTAAAAAAAGCCCGGTGTTGAAGATTCACCTATGCATTAAGGTGAAAAAACACCTGGCAGTCACCGGCCCCCCGTTTTACTTACCTGAGCCCGTTCATCTCCTCCGCGGGGACGCACTGTGTCTCTCTTCACGGGGTCCCGGCTCTTGATTGGCTAGATTGATAGCAGCACAGAAATTGTCTCCCACTGCTGTCAATCAAACCCAATGGCGCGGGGGCGCCAGGGGTGAGGCCGAGTCTGGCATTCGTGTCTGTGGACGCAAATGCTGGACTCTGGAGCATGCCCGCAAGGTAACCCCCTCGGGACAGCGTTTTTCCTAGGAGGTTATCTGAAGCGGGGAGGAGCCCCAAGAGCTGCAGAGGAACCCCAGAACAGGTGGATCAGGGCCACTCTGTGCAAAATGAGCTACGCAGTGGAGGTAAGTATGACATGTTTGTTATTTAAAAAAAAAAAACGTAGCTTTACAATCACTTTAAGAGTGGGTGGGTGTACACGTTCCTCAGAAGGGTACCTCTTGGGATGGCTGCAAAGTACCCGGTACCTGATTAAAAAATGTAAGCCAGCTAATGTTGGGGCCCTACTGTATGGTATACGCTATAAAGAAATATACTGTGCTAATGGAAAGAACAGCTGCAAGCATCACACTTGACATAAATTGTGCAAATACTTAGACCCCTTTCACACTGGGGGGCTTTGCAGGCGCTATAACGCTAAAAATAAAAGCGCCCTGAAACAGCTGCTGCTGTGTCTTCAGTGTGAAAGCCCCGAGGGCTTTTACACTGGAGCGGTGCGCTAGCAGGACAGTAAAAAAAGTCCTGCTGGGGCGTGGCCTGAGCGGAGACCGAGATGGACGCCTAATCTGAGAGCTCCTGTGCGACCGGGCTGATTTATCACCTTAAACGGGAGCCTACCGTCTTAATTTTGCTATGCACAGAGCCACAAGGAGCTCGTCCACCTCTCGCACCTTTAAGGACTCTCAGACCCACTCGGGGAGGAATATACCGGACATAGTCCGGTCCCAAAAGACACAGGCCTCTGCGCCATTGCGGATCCTCGCGCCTGCACAGGCCCAAGCCGCGGCCTCGCCTGACAGACCGCCTTCAGCCAATATGCCGGGTACATCCTCTCCCAGCTCCAACGGGGCTCTCCCCCCCAGCCTATTCGACTTGGAGAAAGTTGCGACGGACATCAAAAACACGGTCACTGCTGCCATAGCAGACCTGAAGGCCGAAATGCTCGCGGTTGCCCACCGAGTGGATAACGTGGAGCAGACTACCCAGACGCATACAGTCGGCATATGACTCCCAACTTGCCCAAGTTTTTGAGCTCCACAGACACGTGGAAGACCTGGATAACCGGGGAAGGAGGCACAATGTTAGGGTACGGGGGGTCCCCGAATCCGTAGACCCCACCGCCATACAGCAAACCGTCAGCGCTATCTTTAATGACCTGATTGAGCGCCCGGCGGACTCCCCCATCGATATGGAAAGGGCCCACCGCGCTCTCCGCCCCATACCCCGAGACAACGAACCCCCCAGAGACATTATATGTTGTATAGTTAGCTTCCCCCTTAAGGAAGAGATTCTCCGCAAGGCGAGGGAAAGGGGACGTATTCTTTATAATGGCGCGGAGGTGAAACTGTTCCAGGACCTCTCACAGATTACTCTTCAAAACAGGAGGGCACTACGACCTCTGTTAGATGCTCTGCGTGCGAGAAACATCCAGTATCGCTGGAAATTCCCGTTTGGCCTGTCTGCATCTGCTAGGGGGCGCTCTGCCCTGCTTCGCACACCGGAGGATCTTCAGGCGTTCTGTGCTCAACTCGACCTGCCCGACTTGGAATTACCGGATTGGTATGCGCTTTACTTCCCAGCGGAACCCTGGCTTCCTGTTTCGCTCCACCCGTCACCGAAAGCTGCACGCCAGAGACCGCGTCACCGTAGACCTGGACCGACGTCACCGAATGCCCGCTCCTCACGCCGGGACCTGCAACAACATAGCCCCTCACCACCGCGTATGTGATGCGAGAAACCTATTGACTAATTGTCTGCTGGATAGACTGAGACCTGCAGCCCGTGAGTATGTCTCCCCCCCCCCGGTATGTGTAAGCGTTATTCACTGAACTTTCACTCTCCCAGAGACCCCCCAGACCCTCATCTGATATAGGTATGCCATTCCCACCCCGGTCTCTTGCACCCCATAGCTGATAAACCCTCGTCCCAATGGCCCTCACGGCAACCTTCTTTCCCTGCCTGGGACTCCATACAACGCTTCTCCATCTGGAGTCAACCAATAGCTCCGCAACCTGTAACCCAACGGATGGCCTAGGGCCTGCCGTATTCAGGTGGCGGATGTGGCAAGTGCGTATCCCCGAATAAGCTACATACGCCTTTTTACCCCAGAGCACCTAGTCCCTCGTACACGTCCGGATCCCCCAAAGCTGGGAGGTTGCACTAAAAGTTGAAACTCTCTGTCCTCCGGAAGATATGGACGCCCCCACGACATGTCCCCGTCCTGGGAGAGGCTCCCCATGAGTGCCCAGGAGTAGGCCTGGGTTTCTGTCATTGGCCCCTACCCACACAGCTACGGAGACCCTTTCCGACAAGGCATAAGGATCTCTCTGCAATTCGGGCCCGAACAGACATCCCCCCTTTTTGGAAGCGGGAGGACTGAACTCTATGTTGCCCGACGCCTCGGTCTGCAACGCGAACACATCGTCCCCCCCTGGGACATTCCTTTCGCGGACGACGAGCCTACACTCCTGCAGGCAATGTATCCGCAATCTGCGTTTTGTTTTTGTTCCCCCAAATGTTACTTTATTTTGTCTCTCATTAACATTGCCAGTTCTGTTGTATGTCCCTTATTCGCACGTGCTTTCCCTTGACCCCTGTTGTGCATATAAGGTGTGCCGGGCATCGGTCGGGCGGGGTGGGATTTGGGGGATGCCAAAGACCACTAAGTTCCGGGAACCCCACCCCCCCCCCGATGCGAGGGCTGACGTTGAGATACCGTCATCCTAACTCACTCTGGACTCTCCCTCCCCCACCTCTCCCCTTCTCCTCCCCTCATCCCTCCCCTTCTCCCCTCTCCACTCCTTCCCCCCTTCCCCCCGTCTCTTCCCCTCTCCCCCCCACTTCCCCCCCCTCCCTCCCTTCCTTAGTTCTCTCCTCCCTACCTCCCCCTCCTTTCTCCCCACATCACTTCCCCTCCCTTCCCTCTTTTCCCCCTCATTTCCCCTCCCCCCTCTCCCCCCATCTCTCCCCCCCTCCCCCCCTCCCCCTCCTCACCCCATCTCTCCCCCCCTCCCCCCTCCCCCGTACCTCTTCTCCCCCCCCTCGCCTCGTCTCCCCCTCCCCCTAATCCCCTCTTCTCCCCCACCACCTCTATCCTCCTAGCCATCCCTTCCCCCTCTTTCCCCTCTCCTCCCCCCTCTTCCCCTCTTCCTGTCCCCACTCCCCCCCAACCTGCCCCTTCCCCCGCCTCATCCCCTTGTCCCTCATTCTCCTTCCTCCCCTCCCTCCCATATCTCCCCCTCCCATTCCTCCCTCCCCCCCCCCGTCCTTATACCCCTTGCCCTACCCCCTCCCCCTCACCATAGAGTGGCTTAACGTAAGTCTTTGAAGAGGGTATCCTCTCCCCAGCATGTCTCACGGGCTGTGGATTTCTCGGTTGAGTTCTCCTGAATATACTTTAAAAGGTTTACTTTCTAAATAGTATGGTTCGCTTATATGGATTCCAGCACTGCGAGCTGGAGAAGGTTATATGCGTTATGTTATGTTGATTTGTGTATTGTTCCTATGCACTTGATACTTGAACTTTCTGTAGCTTGTTCTTTATGGTAGGCTCCCCGCTACGCTTTTTGGGCTCTCGCTGTAAGCGGGATCCCTCATCCGCTCCACTTTGACCCCCGGTCCACAGCTAGGCTGCGGTTACCGCTCACACTACTACCCCCACACAGCGGTCTCACTGGGACGTTTCTGACACTCCAGATTTCCCCTTGACTCCTACAGGTGGATAGCCTAGCTAAGTCCACCTCTGGTTTTTCTTTCTCCTCTCCCATATTTATCCCCTTACATTTAGCTCTCATATCCCCCCCCCTTTTTTTTTTTTTTCTCCTCTACCCCGCCTTGGGTACTTGGCCCTGATCCCCCCTACCCTTCTTTTCCCCCCCTTTTTTTTCTTTTTTTCTACTCTGATTCTCCCTACCCCTAACTCTTCCTGATTTCCTCACCCGTGTGTCCTCTCTCCTTGCCCCTCTTCCCCTTCTGTGTGTCCTCTTCCCTTCTTTCCCTTCCCCTAGGGGAGTGACCCTCACATTCATCCTCTATAGGAAGATCCTAACCTACTCGACAACCAGACTCTTATTTTCACCTCTCCCTAACTCTTCATAATGCAGAACCCCCCTAAGACTAATATCCCAATGACTCTGAAGTGTGTTTCATTGAACACAAAAGGTCTGAATGCACCTGAAAAAAGGTCACAAGTGTTAGCTTCGCTCACCAAACATAAGGCTCACTTTATCTTCCTACAGGAGACGCACTTCCGATCTGATGCTATCCCCAAACTGACTAATCACATATATCGCTCTGCCCTACACGCCACTAACCCGCGGTGGCCAAATCTAAGGGAGTTTCGATCCTTATTTCAAAACACGCCAACTTCCTCCTGACTGACTCCCTAGTGGACCCTGAAGGCAGATTCATTTTTATTAGGGGAACATATGCAACTAAGCCTATTACACTGGCTAACATATATTGCCCTAATGAACATCAGGTCTCCTTCTTCCGCAAGACATGTGCCCTTCTGTCCTCATTCCAGAGCGGCCTGGTCCTCCTGGGAGGCGACATTAATGTGCCCTTGAACCCCTTCCTAGATACCTCCACTGCCACGACATCTCTGCCCTATAAGGCATTACGCCAAATTAAAGCCCAATTACAAACCTTGACCCTTCATGACACATGGCGCACCCTCTATCCTTCAACCAAAGACTACACCTACTTTTCGGCCCCCCACCGGAAATACTGCAGAATCGATTTTTTTTTCTATCCCAGACCGACCTCCCCGCCCTCCAACATGCCTCCATTGAACCAATGTTCTTATCGGATCACCATCCCATCACAGTTACACTATCGTTCCCGGAAACGTACCCCAAGACTAAAGTATGGCGGTTCAACCCTTCCTGCTTGACGGATCCAACCTCATTGGAACGGATCCGCTCATGCATCAAGCTTTATTTTCAGGAGAACGCTAATCCTGACATTTCTCCAATATCCATATGGGAAGCCCACAAATGTGTGGTAAGGGGAGAACTGCTTGCCCTGAATGCACAGGCCAAAAAAGCTTATCAGGAGAAGGTAAATGCTCTTATCAAAAGGATTAGAGCACTAGAGCTGTCCCACAAACAAACACATGCCCAGAACACCCTTCAGGAACTAACTCAGTTCCGCACACTCCTTACAGACGAATTGGGTAAACGCACGAGAAGACGCTATATTCTTGGCCAGAGGGTCTTTTATGAGCATGGCAATAAGAGTGGGCGCCTTTTAGCGCGGTCAGTCCAGAAGGCCAAACTCTCGTCCACCATACATGCCTTACGCGATCCCCAGGGCACCCTCCTAGCCAAGAGTGAGGACATCGCGAAAGAATTTGAGTCTTTCTACCAAAAGCTCTATAACCTTCGCCCTGCCCTGCCACCCCGAGCATCGGGGGAGACACGTCAAACGCTCACCGCGGACTTTCTTGCTCAATATGGCCCTAAACCCCTTTCCCCCCAACAAGCACAATCCTTAGAGGGACAATTCTCGACAGGAGAGCTGGAGATAACCCTGAAACAAATGAAACTGGGCAAAAGCCCGGGCCCGGATGGGTACACCCTCCAGTACTATAAGTCCTTTGCAGACATCCTTGCCCCCAACCTTTTACAGACGTTTAATGCCCTGGCCAATCCGCAAGACCGACCTAATAGACTATTAGAGGCACACATCACTGTAATCCCTAAGGAAGGGAAGGATGCCCTCCAGGTGGCGAATTATAGGCCGATCTCACTCCTTAATGTCGATATAAAAATTTATGCCAAGATCCTTGCCAGCAGGTTAATACCTCTAATCCCCGGTCTTATCTCCAATGATCAAGTGGGTTTTGTCCCGTGTAGGGAGGCGCGGGATAATACCAAACGAACCCTCAACCTACATCACTGGCTCGCCTCAACTAAAACACCAGGCTTTTTGCTTTCCCTTGATGCGGAGAAGGCATTTGACAGAGTGGCCTGGGACTACATGCGAGAGGTCCTAAAAGGGGTGGGTCTGGAGGACCGCATGCTCACCTCCATAATGGCATTATACTCGAACCCCACGGCGGCGGTGAGAGTTAACGGCCACCTGTCGAACGTCTTCTCCATCAGCAATGGCACTCGCCAGGGTTGTCCCCTCTCCCCCTTGATCTACATTCTCTCCTTAGAACCCCTCTTAAACAAACTTAGAGAAAACACGGGCATTAGGGGTTTGATGGTCAAAGGCAAAGACTTTAAAGTGGCCGCCTTCGCGGATGATATCTTGCTCTCTCTCACATCCCCGCGAACCTCCCTCCCTTCTCTCCTACATGAACTGGAAGCCTTTGGTACAATTTCAAACCTAAAAATTAACTACACAAAGTCCCACGCCCTGAATATCACCCTCCCACCACAGGAAGTTCTTCATTGTCAGGAATCTCTCCCATTTCATTGGGAAAAGACTGCTATCTCCTATCTTGGGATTCGGATCCCACCCTGCCTTAAAGATTTGTATGCCTTTAACTTCCACCCTGCCCTGAAAAAAGCCCAAGACCACTTCTTGGAGTGGTCCTCACTGAATGTTTCGTGGTTTGGCCGAGCGGCTCTGATCAAAATGATTGTCCTGCCACGTATATTATACTTGATCCAAACCATCCCGATGCATATACCCGCAGGATTCTTTTCCTCTTATCGGAAGGCCTGCTCGGCATTTCTATGGAAAGGCTCCCCCCCTAGAATCAAATACGCCAGACTCACCTTGCCCAAGCCTAAAGGGGGTATTGCTCTCCCAGACCTGTATAAATACTACGTGGCTTGTCACCTTACGAGAATCGCGGATTGGTCCATCCACTCCCTTGAAAAGGTCTGGACTGCTATCGAAGACTCTTTGTCACCCATTCCGCTACATCTTCTCCCATGGCTATCCCCGAAACAATGGCCACGGCTCCTGACCTCACATCCTTTCATCCACACTTCCTTAACGCTTCTTAGGTGGTCCCCCTCCAGAGGTTCCCTCTCACCCACCCCGGGCCCGCTGACTACGCTGAGAGGGAATCCCGACTTTCTCCCAGGCGAGTCACCTACTTTCCTCAAACAAGAATGGCCGTATCAGGACATCCTTGCTTTACAGCTATACACTGACGGTAAGCTCGCTTCGATAGAGGACCTCAGGCTCATTTCCAACACCTCTACCTTCCCCTTTTGGACATACAGACAAATTTGTCACTTTCTATCCACACATGCAGCTCAGGGCAGTTGGACAAGACCACTTACCCCTTTTGAAACCCTCTGCTATCGTAGAACCCCCCAACGGCACCTTATTTCCCTGCTCTACGCTTTACTCTTAGAACCCACTGATTCCACCCTTTCGCCATCGCAGGCCTCGTGGAACAGAGACCTACCTACCCCCCTGACACCAGTTGAATGGACGAGAATTCACGAATACGCACACAGGGGGTCGTTGAACGTTGCCATCCAGGAGAATGGGTATAAAGTGCTCACTAGATGGTATAGGACCCCAGCTCTCCTTCATAAGTTTGCTCCTTCAACCTCCAATATATGCTGGAGATGCAATACAGAGGTGGGTACCATGATACATATTTGGTGGGAATGCTCACACATCCAACCCTTTTGGAGGGAAGTACACAGATGCATCGCCTCAATCACCACTTACACCTTGGACTTCACACCAGCACAATTTCTCCTGCATCACACTTCTCTCTCGAGGAAGGACTATTTCAAATCCCTAGCCATGCACATGGTGAATGCTGCCAGGCTGTGCATTCCCAAACACTGGCGCTCCTGCCATATTCCGTCACTTAAAGAATGGTTTACGACCATCTCTAGAATTTGCGACATGGAAGAGCTGATCCACATCTCACAAGAGAGACTGGAGAATTTCTCGACTACCTGGTCCTGTTGGTCACACTTCAAAACTACAGCTGAATACAATCAGCATGTTCCCTCGGATTAGAGTTGGTACTCTGAGGGGCTCTTTATTCCCCTCTTTCATACAGAGGTTCAAGCGAGTGGTCACTCCCCTCATCCTCATCCTCACCCTCATCCTCAACCCCACCCTACCCCTTCCCCCCATTCTCGCTGTTGCCCCTTGTGCTCTGATCCATCCCCCCCTCCCCTACCCCCCCTTCAGTCCCATACCCCCCCAACATGAATAGATATTGTCCCCCCCACCCTATCCCCTTATCACCATATCTTAGACACCATCTCTTTGGTGTTGGAACCAACATGTAATGTAGCAAAGTTAGCAGGCGGTTGGAATGCGGATCAAACTAATAAAGGCTCCGGCCCATCCGCACCTTCATTCTCATTGATACGAAACTTGGAGACTATTTTACACCCGCCTGTAATGTTTGTTTAAGTTGTACCAAAATCTGGTTCTCTGTGAATGCACCTGTTCTGCATCAATCCTTGTACTGTGATTCCTGTGAATTTGCTCAATAAAACTTTATGGAACAAAAAAAAAAAAAGTCCTGCTAGCAGCATCTTTGGAGAGGTGAAGGAGCGGTGTGTATACCGCTCCTCCACCGCTCCTGCCCATTGAAATGAATGGGGCACCGTGGCTATACCACCGGCAAAGCGGCGCTTTGCGTGATTTTAACCCTTTCTTGGCCGCTAGCGGGGGGGGGGGGGGTAAAAGGGTAAATATCCTGCTGGTGATCCCTCTAATGATAACTAAAGATCACATAAAGGAATCTGGGCCTCCTCCTCCTGCTGGTGATCCCCCTAGTGATAACTAAAGATCTATATAGAGGAATCAGGTCCTCATTTCTCCTGCTGGCGATCCCTCTAGTCATAACTAAAGATCTATATAGGAGGAATCAGGTCCTCCTTCCCCCTGCTGGTGATCCCCCTAGTCATAACTAAAGATCTATATAGAGGAATCAGGTCCTCATTTCTCCTGCTGGCGATCCCTCTAGTCATAACTAAAGATCTATATAGAGGAATAAGGTCCTCCTTCCCCCTGCTGGTGATCCCCCTAGTCATAACTAAAGATCTATATAGAGGAATTAGGTCCTCCTTCCTCCTGCTGGTGAGCCCCCTAGTCATAACTAAAGATCTATATAGAGTAATCAGGTCCTCATTTCTCCTGCTGGCGATCCCTCTAGTCATAACTAAAGATCTATATAGGAGGAATCAGGTCCTCCTTCCCCCTGCTAGTGATCCCTCTAGTCATAACTAAAGATCTATATAGAGGAATCAGGTCCTCATTTCTCCTGCTGGTGATCCCTGTAGTGATAACTAAAGATCTATAAAGAGGAATTAGGACCTCCTGTCACCTGTTGTAATGAAAGGCTCAGCTAAAGATCTATATGTAGCTGTAACTAAGGTCTTATTTAAATGAGGTCTAAATAAAGCTCCATATAGTGGAATCAGGACATTTCCTCCTCCTCCTCCTGGTGATCCCTCGAGTGACATCCCAAGAATTATTTTTGTACTTTCCACAGCCTGGCCACCCCGTATGCTCATTTCGCAGTCATTAGAAATGATCACTCCCAAATCTTTTTCTTCTGGCCAACATTGTACTCTGTCAGATGATTATTTTGCATTTAGAAATGTTTAGAAATGTTGAACTGCAGTTTCCACTGTTTTGATTTAGCCTTTCCAGCAATGCCGAACTATGTTCCACGGTACAAACACCTCTATGAATAATGACACTATGGCACACCTTTGTGTCATCAGCAAAAAAGACACAACTTGCACACACACACATGTGACAATTTGCCTGCATGAAAGGTGCCTCCAGGTGTCACCTCCACGCCCCCTACTAAACTAATTTCCTCTGAAATAATTAAGCACTAGAGTGGATGTTGCAGGGCAAACCTAATGTAATTCTTCAGTTATTGTGTGTCACTGACAGTAACAATGAGAATGTTGTGTACTAGTGTCGCTATTATCAACACTATTATTATGGAAGAACAACACTCCATTAGGAGGGAAAATTGGATGTCTGTATAACCCCCCCAGGGAAGATAATGGGTGTGAACAAGCCTATTAAAGGGAAAATGCACCTTATTTAATTAAAGGTCACGGCTGCAGGACACAATAGACTGTTTACTAATTCAAACTGAAACAATATTGCACTGAACAGCCTCGTTGGTCACTTTGCTAAATTCAAAATAAATACATTCCTATAGAGGTGACACACAGGAAGCCACATCAGCAGAGTACATGATAAAACAAACATACAGCAACCATAATAATCGCATTGTAATGTTGATTTTATAGCAAAATCTTTCTTGTACAAAGGGTTTTATTGAAAAAAATATAGATCATCAGTACGATACAGAACGGTTGTGGACACAGCCCACAAGAAAATATAGGTGTAAATAAAATAAAAAAATAATTAAAATAAAAGATAAACTCCTAGAAACGAAAAGATCAATTCAAGGCACAGTTCGAAGAAGCCCTTGGGGTTCCAAGGGTGATCGGGTGTGGTCAGCAGGAGATTGCCATCCGTTCACAAGACCATTAAAAGAAAATCATGCTAGGCTAGGTTAACATGCCAATGGTCTCGCAGGACCATGAATACAACAAATGACAAAGTGAAGTCCCAAACAGTAACATTCCAATAAAATAAAAATAAAAAATAAATGAAAAAATAAAACTCACAGAGAATGTATAAAATTAGGTATTATCTGTCTGTAGTTGAAGAATAAAAAATGAAAAACTTTCTACAGAGCATGTGTCCGTTCCCAACAAGACCAAGCCTGTGGGCCAGAAAAATTTCAAGAAAGAGAAGAAAGAGAAGATAGGAAAAAGCAGAAAAGAGAAGAAGAGAAGGGAGAGCAAAAAAAAAAGAAGAAAGGAGTCCATGGGGTGGGGGGGAGCAGAGGCATACTAGAGAGAGAGAAGTGCTGGGTCAAATCGTGAAGAGTGGTTATGAGCCACCCAAGGCTGCCAGATTCTGAGGAATTTATCATGAGTATCTGATAGCACGGCCATTAGTTTCTCATTTATCATGATGTCGTTTACACAATTTTTAACGGCCTCGAAACTGAGGGCCGGCGATTTCAAAGCCTTAGCTATGGTTAATTTAGTTGCAGTAAAAATATGTAACGTCAGTTGGCGTTTCCGGACGGAGGAGTTCCGTGATTGGTTTCCATAGAAGGGCCTCAAATGGGTCCCTTTTTAAATTGGCGTTAAAAAGGTTGTGAAGAAGAGTATAAACCCTGACCCACAGTCTGCACACCCTGGGACACGACCACCAGATGTGTGCCATTGTACCCTCTTGAGAACATCCACGGAAACATAAGGGAGAATAGGACGGGATAAAACTTGCTAACCTGGCTGGGGTATAATACCATCTGTAAAACACTTTATAAGCATTTTCCAAGAAGAGAACATTTCTAGAGCATTTGGACAGAGCAATAGTCATACTCTGCCAATCCTCCGGGTCAAGAAGTTTCCCCAGCTCCGACACTCACTGTAGGTGATAAGGTCTCAGTGGAGGTCTTTTAGAATCAATTATGGCCGCATAAATCAAGGAAATTAGAGCAGAGGATTGGGGACGTGATCTACAAAGGCTTTCGAAAGGGGTCAAAGTATAAGGGGTAGGTTGGGATTTTATAAGTTGTAAGAGAAAATGTCGGAGTTGCAGATAACTATAATGCTCCCGAAGGGGGATATCATGAGAGGAATGCAAGATTGCAAATGGGATAATCCTAGTGGGGGTGAACAGGGAATGAACATACACAAAACCATTCTCGGTCCACCACAAGAACTGCAATGGGTTGTCGCATCCTGGTGGGAATAGTGGGCAATGAAGGAGGCGGAGTAGGGGAAGATGAGGGGAGATCAGGCCAGCAAAATCTTTCATATACAAAAGGATAATCAGGCACATTAGGATTGGACATAACATGCTGGTAGGGTGGTTGAATCTGTCTGGGTTTTGATTCACAGAGGGTTCAGCAATTCCTATTTAAAATTAATTGAACCCAAACTTGGTAACAAATCCCACTGAAATCTATGAGGTGGTGAATGGTACAATTTTTTGGACCAATAGATAAACTACTGTACAAAGGCTTGAGAAGGAACCTGGGCACTGGTATTGGGGACATATACCAATGTAACTTTTTTCTAATAACATACAGCAGAGAGAGCAGCTTTTTATGCAGCTTCAAGGGCAACACTGAAAAAACACAAATCCTGTATATAACATACTTGTGTGATGTCTTAAAATGGTTCTAATGCCCTGTACACACGATCGGATTTCCGATGGATTCAAATCCGATGGATTTTTCCATCGGAAATCTGATGAAGCTGACTTCCATCAGTCTTGCCTACACACCATCAGTCAAAAATCTGACCGTCCCAAACGCTGTGACGTAAAATACTCAGAAGAGCAGAGAAAAATTAAGTTCAATGCTTCTGAGCATGCGTCGACTTGATTCTGAGCATGCGTGGGTTTTTTCTCCGATGGGGTTCCCCACAGACGATTGGAATTTGCTATAGTTTTTTTTTTTCATCGGAAAAATTTAAAACATGTTGTATTTTTTTATACCGATGGAAAAAAGACCGATGGGGCCCACGTTTGTCCGATGAAAAAAGTCTATCGGTCTTTTTTCATCAGAAAAAACAATCGTGTGTACGCGGCATAAAACCTAAATATATATATTTTTTTCTACCTTAATGTACTTCCTGCATTAGGATAAAAAAATGTTTAGTCATCAGTACCCCATCCCCCTTTAACATACCTGAGCCCTTATCAGTGTTGCCAACCTACCAGATTGAAATTTACTGACACAACACCCAAAATTTATTGGCACAGCTAAGTTTTTACTGGCATTTCCAAAAGTTACAAAATTACAGTTTTAAGTGAAAATTTTTGTATTTAGGCTACAAAAAGTCCAATATGCAATTGCCAATGTGATTTAACCCCTTCAATACCAGGCACTTACACCCCCTTCCTGCCCAAGCCAATTTTGCGCTTTCGACGATGTCGCTGTTTAAATGACAATTGCGCGGTCATGCTACTCTGTACCCAAACAGAAATTTTATCATTTTGTTCCCACAAAGAGAGCTTTATTTTGGTGATATTTGATCACCTCTGCAGTTTTTATTTTTTGCTAAACAAATAAAAAAAGACCATTTTTTTTTTAAAAAAACGTTTTTCTTTTGTTTCTGTTATAAAATGTTGTAAATAAGTATGTTTTCTCCTTCACTGCAGTCACTGCTCTCCACTTTGCTCCTCCAGTGCTCACTGGAGGAGCGGGCAGAGGAGAGGGCGGGTGCAGCTGGCTCCGGCTATCAGCCCCATACAGAGAAGTGGAGCCAACTGTCAGTCAGGCAGCTGGGTTGATCCCGACAAGATTATTGGGACCTTTTCAGGGCCTGGAAATAGCTTTTTTCATACTTGCGAAATGTTTAAATTTTTATAAAACAACAGTCCCATGAGGTCAGGCTGGGATTTGTACTTGACACTTCTAAGAGAGTAACTTCAGGAACTCACCAACACTCCCACAGGCACCACCTGGGCCCAGGAACAGGGCTGCTTCCTACTTCCAGAGAGAAAGAGGAGTAGGGGAGAATGTGTTGCCTGAACACCTTTCTTCGTACTTACCAAATGCCAGCATCAGATGACAGATGCTCACCTCGATCTGCCTATGTGTAAATGGCTAACTGGAATATCCTTCAGCCATATATATATATATATATATATCTATAGATATATATATATATATATCTATATCTATAGATATAGATATATATATATTTATATATAGACTATATTGTCAAAAGAATTGGGACGTCTGCCATTTCACGCGCACAAACTTTAATAGCATCCCAGTCTTAGTCCGTAGGGTTCAATTATGAGTTGACCCACCCTTTGCAGCTATAACAGCTTCAACTCTTTTGGGAAGGCTGTCTACAAGGTTTAGGAGTTTGTCTATGGGAATGTTTGAACATTCTTCCAGAAGCGCATTTGTGAGGTCAGGCACTGATGTGAACGAGAAGGCTTGGCTCGCAGTCTCCGCTCTAATTCATCCGAAAGGTGTTCTATCGGGTTGAGGTCAGGAGTCCTCAGGAGTCAGCGCAGGCCAGTCAAGTTCCTCCACCCCAAACTCGCTCATCCACGTCTTTATGGACCTTGCTTTGTGCACTGATGCACAGTCATGTTGGGACAGGAAGTGGCTATCCCCAAACTGTTCCCACAAAGTTGGAAGCATAAAATTGTCCAAAATGTCTTGGTATTCTGACGCCTTAAGAGTTCCCTTTACTGAAACTAAGGGGCCAAGCCCAACCCCTGAAAAACAACCCTACACCATAATCCCCCCTCCACCAAATGATTTGGACCAGTGCACAATGCAAGGTCCATAAAGACATGGATGAGCGAGTTTGGGGCGAAGGAACTTGATTGGCCTGCACAGAGTCCTGACCTCAACCCAATAGAACACCTTTGGGATGAATTAGAGCGGAGACTGCGAGCCAGGCCTTCTCCTCCAACATCAGTGTCTGACCTCACAAATGCGCTTCTGGAAGAATGGTCAAAAACTCCCATAGACACACTACTTGAAGCTGTTATAGCTGCAAAGTGAGAGTCAACTCAATATTGAACCCTACGGACTAAGACTGGGATGCCATTAAAGTTCATGTGCATGTAAAGGCAGGCATCCCAATACTTTTTACAATATAGTGTATATATATATATATATATATATATATATATACTGTACTATAATCCTTGAGTACTTATGTTTTATTTTTCTGGTTTATGTGTATCATTTCAAAAGCAAGCACACAGATGTGCACACATAAGGGAGGATTGTGTATTAAAGCATTTGAAAAACACTGAAAATAACTTAACAGGTAGATGAAAAGTGACCTGCATCTTCCTAGGATATGAAAGCTATTACGAAGCACGTTTCCGGAAAAAATAAAGTGACTATTCTTTGAGTAAATAATATAGGCTTTCTAGATGCCAGCAAATGACAGTTGTGACATTTGGAAAGCCTGCTAAATGTAACTTGATTACAGAATGAAAGGATCCTTTAATGCTGAGAGCCTACAAGACGACGCATTCATGCATAAACCCTGTAGAAAATAGGCAGGTATCTCTTCTACCTCGAATAAGAAGCCATCTCACAGCTCAGATCCTGACTAGAGTTGAGCGGACACCTGGATGTTCGGGTTCGACGGGTTCGGCTGAACTTCGGAAAAAAGTTCGAGTTCGGGACCGAACTTGACCCGAACTTGACCCCGAACCCGAACACCATTGAAGTCAATGGGGACCCGAACTTCTGAGGACTATTCACGCTTGTTTCCTGTGCTTAGAACTGTCCCTGCACAAAGTGTCATTTCTGAAGGAAAAAAAGTCATTTAAAACTCACTCGCGGCTATAATGAATTGTCGGCTCCCGGCAATACAGAGAAAAATCAATGATAAAAAAAAAAAAAATGCGTGGGGGTTTCCCCAAATTCAATTACCAGGCCCTTCAGGTCTGGTATGGATTTTAACCACTTAACGACCGCCCACCGCCGATTTACGTCAGCAGAATGGCACGGACAGGCAGAATCACGTAGATCTACGTGACTGCCTTTGTACAGTTGGGGGGTCCATCCGGACCCCCCTTCTGTGCCGTGAGCGGTCGTTACTTCACCGGGAGCGATCCCAGATGAGGGGGCGGCCTTTCGATTCCGGCCCCCCCCTCGCGATCGCTCCCGGCGAATGGAAATGCCCCCTCTGTCTGTGTCAGACAGAGGAAGCAGGAGGAAGTGATGTCATCTCCTGTGCGGCGCTCACATATACCGAGCGCCGTACAAGAGAAGACATCAGGTCAGTGAGCACAACACTACACTGACACCAGGACACATAGGAACACTAATCGCCCCCCCCAGGACCCCCAGACCCCCCCAGATCACCCCCCAGATCACCCCCCAGCCCCCAGTCACAGTGTCACTGATTGCAGTGACCATTTATTTAGTGATCACTGCAATCAGTGACATTTGTGACTGTGAAAGTGTCACTAAAGTTTAGTTTTAGGTCCAGTGTAGCCCCCTAACCCCCCCTAATAAAGGTTTAACCCCCTGATCACCCCCCAGATAACCCTTTCACCCCCTATCACCGCTGTCGCTATGCGATCATTTTTCTGATGGCTGTCTTAGCATCAGTGATGGCGATCGGTAGCCAGTAATTTTTTTTAGGTTCGCCGCAGGTTTTTATAGCGTCAGGTACCCCAATATATTATCTAATAAAGGTTAAACCCCCTTGATCGCCCCCCAGGTAACCCTTTCACCCCCTATCACCGCTGTCGCTATGCGATCATTTTTCTGATGGCTGTCTTAGCATCAGTGATGGCGATCGGTAGCCAGTAATTTTTTTTAGGTTCGCCGCAGGTTTTTATAGCGTCGGGTACCCCAATATATTATCTAATAAAGGTTTAACCCCCTTGATCGCCCCCCAGGTAACCCTTTCACCCCTATCACCGCTGTCGCTAATCGATCGTTTTTCTGATGCTGTCTTAGCATCAGTGATGGCGATCGGTAGCCAGTAATTTTTTTTAGGTTCGCCGCAGGTTTTTATAGCGTCAGGTACCCCAATATATTATCTAATAAAGGTTAAACCCCCTTGATCGCCCCCCAGGTAACCCTTTCACCCCCTATCACCGCTGTCGCTATGCGATCATTTTTCTGATGGCTGTCTTAGCATCAGTGATGGCGATCGGTAGCCAGTAATTTTTTTTAGGTTCGCCGCAGGTTTTTATAGCGTCGGGTACCCCAATATATTATCTAATAAAGGTTTAACCCCCTTGATCGCCACCCAGGTAACCCTTTCACCCCCTATCACCACTGTCACTAAGCGATCGTTTTTCTGATCGCTGTCTTCGTGTCGGTGATGCCAATCGGTAGCCAGTCATTTTTTTTAGGTTCGCCGCAGGTTTTTATAGCGTCAGGTACCCCCAAATATGATCTAATAAAGGTTTTAACCCCCTAATTGCCCCTAGTTAACCCTTTCACCAGTGATCACCATATAAGTGTTACGGGTGACGCTGGTTAGTTAGTTTGCTTTTTATAGTGTCAGGGCACCCGCCGTATATAACCCAATAAAGGTTTAACCCCCTGATCGCCCGGTGGGTGATATCAATTAGGTTTTAGCGTCAGAGAGGGTCTGCGTCACACCCCAGGCAGCGTCAGGTTAGTGCCAGTAACGCTAACACCCACGCGTAAAGCATACACCCCCCTTAGTGGTATAGTATCTGAACAGATCAATATCTGATCTGATCAGATCTATACCAGCGGTTTAGGGTTCCCAAAAACGCAGTGTTAGCGGGATCAGCCCAGATACCTGCTAGCACCTGCGTTTTGCCCCTCCGTCCAGCCCAGGCCACCCAAGTGCAGTATCGATCGATCACCGTCACTTACAAAACACAACACACATAACTGCAGCGTTCGCAGAGACAGGCCTGATCCCTGCGACTCCAGTGCTGTAGGAGGTGATTTCACCACCACAGTTAAAAAAAAAAAAGCATATATGCCGAAGCATGGGGGCAGCAGGGGCAGCAGGGCGGAGGAGCAATTTTGCTCCTAATGCCGCATACATACGGTCGAAATTCCGACGGAGGCTTGCCCGTGGAAACGTTTGACCATGTGTGTGCGGCATAACTTTTTTGCGGGAGGATGCCCCCATGCTTCGGCATATATAAATGGTGCATGTATGCCCATCATTAGAAGTGGGTGGATGAAGGGCGGTATTCTAATGGTGGGCATACCCACCAATCAATCTCTTTTTTCGTTCAGCCAACAGGCTGCATGAAAAAAAAAGATTACAATACATGTCCAACAAGGACCAGCAACGTACTGGTATGTTGCTGGACTTTGAATGGTTATACCAGATTGATGCCTGCGGGTTTAGGCATCATCTTGGTATCATTCTTTTCAGCCAGCGGCCGGCTTTCATGTAAAAGCAATCACAGCGGCTAATTAGCCTCTGGACTGCTTTTACAAGCAGTGGGAGGGAATGTCCCCCCCCGGATATAAAAAGCGCCATTGGGAAATTGGGAAAGCATTTTATCACACCGATCTTGGTGTGGTCAGATGCTTTGAGGGCAGAGGAAAGATCTAGGGTCTAGAAGACCCCAGTTTTTTCAAAAAAAGAGTACCTGTCACTACCTATTGCTATCATAGGGGATATTTACATTCCCTGAGATAACAATAAAAATTATAAAAAAAAAAATATATGTAAGGAACAATTTAAAAATAAAATAAAAAAGCAAAATTAATAATAAAAAAAAAAAAAAAAGCACCCCTGTCCTGCCCTGCTCTTGCCCAATGGCGAACGCAAGCGTCGGTCTGGCGTCATATGTAAACAGCAATTGCACCATGCATGTGAGGTATCACCGCGAAGGTCAGATCGAGGGCAGTCATTTTAGCAGTAGACCTCCTCTGTAAATCTAACGGGGTAATCTGTAAAGGCTTTTAAAGGCTTTTAAAAATGTATGTAGTTTGTCGCCAATGCGCGTTTGTGCGAAATTTTAAAGCATGTCGTGTTTGGTATCTATGTACTCGGCCTAAGATCATCTTTATTATTTCATCAAACATTTGGGCAATATAGTGTGTTTTAGTGCATTAAAATTAAAAAAAGTGTATTTTTTCCCCAAAAAATGCGTTTGAAAAATCGCTGCGCAAATACTGTGTAGAAAAAAAAAATGCAACACCCACCATTTTAATCTGTAGGGCCTTTGCTTTAAAAATATATATAATGTTTGGGGGTTCAACATAATTTTCTTGCAAAAAAAAAATATGTTTTCATGTAAACAAAAAGTGTCAAAAAGGGCTTTGTCTGCAAGTGGTTAGAAGAGTGGATGTAAGCTTCCTAATGTTGTGTATAAAATGCCAGAACAGTTCAAAACCCCCCCAAATGACCCCATTTTGGAAAGTAGACACCCCAAGCTATATACTGAGAGGCATGTCGAGTCCATGGAATATTTTATATGTTGACACAAGTTGCGGAAAAAAGACAATTTTTTTTTTTTAATTCTTTTTTTTGCACAAAGTTGTCACTAAATGATATATTGCTCAAACATGCCATGGGCATATGTGGAATTACACCCCAAAATAAATTCTGTTGCTTCTCCTGAGTACAGGGATACCACATGTGTGAGACTTTTTGGGAGCCTAGCCGCGTACGGGACCCCAAAAACAAAGCACCGCCTTCAGGCTTTCTAAGGGTGTAAATTTTTGATTTTACTTCTCACTGCCTATCACAGTTTCGGAGGCCATGGAATGCCCAGATGGCACAAAACCCCCCCAAATGACCCCATTTTGGAAAGTAGACACCCCAAGCTATTTGCTGAGAGGTATTGTGAGTATTTTGCAGATCTCGCTTTTTGTCACAAAGTTTTGAAAATTGAAAAAAAAAAAAAAAAAATTTTCTTTCTTCATTTTCAAAAACAAATGAGAGCTGTAAAATACTCACCATGCCTCCTCAGCAAATAGCTTGGGGTGTCTACTTTCCAAAATGGGGTCATTTGGGGGGGTTTTGTGCTATTTTGGCATTTTATGGCCTTAGAAACTGTGATAGGTAGTGAGGAGTGAAATCAAAAATTTGTGCCTAGAAATCCTGAAGGCGGTGCTTGGTTTTCGGGGTCCCGTACGCGGCTAGGCTCCTAAAAAGTCCCACACATGTGGTATCCCTGTACTCAGGAGAAGCAGCAAAATGTATTTTGGGGTGCAATTCCACATATAACCATGGCATGTGTGAGCAATATATCATTTAGTGACAACTTTTTGTAATTTATTTTTTATTTTTATTTTTTGTCATTATTCAATCACTTGGGACAAAAAAAAAAAATATTCAACGGGCTCAACAGGCCTCTCAGCAATTTCCTTGGGGTGTCTACTTTCTAAAATGGGGTCATTTGGGGGGGTTTTGTGCTATTTTGGCATTTTATGGCCTTCGAAACTGTGATAGGTAGTGAGGAATGAAATCAAAAATTTGCGCCCTTAGAAATCCTGAAGGCGGTGCTTGGTTTCCGGGGTCCCGTACGTGGCCAGGCTCCTAAAAAGTCCCACACATGTGGTATCCCCGTACTCAGGAGAAGCAGCAAAATGTATTTTGGGGTGCAATTCCACATATAACCATGGCATGTGTGAGCAATATATCATTTAGTGACAACTTTTTGTAATTTTTTTTTTTTTTTTTTGTCATTATTCAATCACTTGGGACAAAAAAAAAAAATATTCAATGGGCTCAACATGCCTCTCAGCAATTTCCTTGGGGTGTCTACTTTCCAAAATGGGGTCATTTGGGGGGGTTTTGTACTGCCCTGCCATTTTAGCACCTCAAGAAATGAGATAGGCAGTCATAAATTTAAAGCTGTGTAAATTTCAGAAAATGTACCCTAGTTTGTAAACGCTATAACTTTTGCGCAAACCAATAAATATACGTTTATTGACATTTTTTTTACTAAAGACATGTGGCTGAATACATTTTGGCCTAAATGTCTGACTAAAATTGAGTTTATTCGATTTTTCTTATAACAAAAAGTAGAAAATATCATTTTTTTTCAAAATTTTCGGTCTTTTTCCGTTTATATCGCAAAAAATAAAAATCGCAGAGGCAATCAAATACCATTAAAAGAAAGCTCTATTTGTGGGAAGAAAAGGACGCAAATTTCATTTGGGTACAACATTGCATGTCCGCACAATTTACAGTTAAAGCAGCGCAGTGCCGAATCCCAAAAACAGGCCTGGTCCTAATGGCCCGAAATGGTCCGGGGCTTAAGTGGTTAAGGGGAACTCCACCCCAATTTTTTTTTTTTTAAATGGCGTGGAGTTCCCCCAAAAATCCAGACCAGACCCTTTATCCGAGCATGCAACCTGGCAGGCCGCAGGAAAAGAGGGGGGGACGAGAGAGCGCCCCCCCCCTCCTGAACCGTACCAGGCCACATGCCCTCAAAATGGGGAGGATGTCCTCATGTTGATGGGGACAAGGGCCTCATCCCCACAACCCTTGCCCGGTGGTTGTGGGGGTCTGCGGGCAGGGGGCTTATCGGAATCTGGAAGACCCCTTTAACAAAGAGGACCCCCAGATCCCGGCCCCCCTATGTGAATTGGTAATGGGGTACATTGTACCCCTACCATTTCACAAAGAAAGTGTAAAAAATTGTAAAAAAAATACACAGACACCGTTGGGAAAGTCCTTTATTAAAAATAAAAAAATTTAAAAAAACATTCCAGAGATGAAATCCAGTGTCCCACGGCGATCCGATGTCCGGCGCTGTCCACACGAAATGTCATTGGCTGAGCCTGAGCGGATCTGATGGGGAACTTCCTCTGCAGTGTAATAAATGAATAGACTCGCCCCTTCTAAAGTTCCCCATCAGGTCCGCTCAGCCAATGACGTAGGTGTAAGGCTGAGGACCTGATGCGGAACGTGAGAAGGGGCGGGTCTATTCATGTATTAAACTGTGGAGGAAGTTCCCCATCAGGTCCGCCCCCTCATATGTCAGACCCCGCCTACGTCATTGGATGAGCGGACCTGATAGGGAACTTCCTCCGCAGTATAATAAATGAATAGACCCGCCCCTTCTCACGTTCCGCATCAGGTCCTCAGCCTTACACCTATGTCATTGGCTGAGCGGACCTGATGGGGAACTTTAGAAGGGGCGGGTATATTAATTTATTAGTAATAAATGAATACACCCGCCCCTTCTAAAGTTCCCCATCAGGCCGCTCAGGCAATGACTTAGGTGTAAGGCTGAGGACCTGATGCGGAACGTGAGAAGGGGCGGGTCTATTCATGTATTACACTGTGGAGGAAGTTCCCCATCAGGTCCGCCCCCTCGTATGTCAGACTCCGCCTACGTCATTGGATATGCGGACCTGATGGGGAACTTCCTCCGCAGTATAATAAATGAATAGATCCGCCCCTTCTCACATTCCGTCACTGGCTGAGCGGACCTGATGGGGAACTTTAGAAGGGGCGGGTCTATTTATTTATTAAACTGTGGAGGAAGTTCCCCATCAGGTCCACTCAGGCTCAGCCAATGACATTTCGTGTGGACAGCGCTGGACGTCGGATCGCCGTGGGACACTGGATTTCATCGCTGGAATGTTTTTTTTTATTTTTTTTATTTTTTATTTTTAATAAAGGACTTTCCCAACGGTGTCTGTGTATTTTTATTTTTTTATTTTTTACACTTTCTTTGGGAAATGGTAGGGGTACAATGTACCCCTTACCAATTCATATAGGGGGGTGGGATCTGGGGGTCCCCTTTGTTAAGGGGTCTTCCAGATTCCGATAAGCCCCCCGCCCGCAGACCCCCACAACCACCGGGCAAGGGTTGTGGGGATGAGGCCCTTGTCCCCATCAACATGGGGACATCCTCCCCATGTTGAGGGCATGTGGCCTGGTACGGTTCAGGAGGGGGGGCACTCTCTCGTCCCCCCCCTCTTTTCCTCTGGCCTGCCAGGTTGCGTGCTCAGATAAAGGCTCTGGTCTGGATTTTTGGGGGTACTCCACGCCATTTTTTTTTATTTGGGGTGGAGTCCCCCTTAAAATCCATACCAGACCTGAAGGGCCTGGTATGGATATTTGGGGGGACCCCTACGCTTTTTTTTTATTTTTATCAATGACTTTTCTATGTATTGCCGGGAGCCAACAATTCATTATACCCGCGAGTGAGTTTTATTGACTTTTTTTTCTTCAGAAATGACACTTTGTGCAGGGACAGTTCTAAGCACGGGAAACAAGCGCTGCTTTACATGCATATTGCCGAACACCGGACCCGAACCCGAACATACAGTCAATTGTTCGGGTCCGGGACCCAAAAACCCAAAAGTTCGGTACGGACCTGAACTTTACTGTTCGGGTCCGCTCAACCCTAATCCTGACATAAAAAAAGGATATTTAAGTAAACAGTAGCACAGGAATTGCCAAAGCCTTAGGTTTTCCCATTACACTCTGTTACATCAGAAAAGGGCACCTGGGTGTTTTGGCTTTCTGGTGAGACACGTCCTTGAATTTGCATCATACATTATAATGCATATTCAGCATAAAGCAAAATATAAATAAATCAATATAGCTATGCATTAAATGTGTTAAACAATAATGGGAAATTATTAAAGTATTTCAAGTATGAGTGTGTGTATAAATTTCCTTTAACCACTTGACAACTGGGCACATAACCCCCTCCTGCCCAGGCGAAAAGAGGTTTCAGCACTGTCACGCTTTGAATGACAATTGCGCGGTCGTGCGACGTGGCTCCCAAACAAAATTGACGTCCTTTTTTTCCCACAAATAGAGCTTTCTTTTGGTGGTATTTGATCATTTCTGCGGTTTTTATTTTTTGCGCTATAAACAAAAATAGAGCGACAATTTTGAAAAAAACACAATATTTTTTAATTTTTGCTATAATTAATATCCCAATTTTTTTTAAAAAAAACTATTTTTTTCCTCAGTTTAGGCCGATACGTATTCTACATATTTTAGGTTAAAAAAAAATCGCAATAAGCGCATAGTGATTGGTTTGCGCAAAAGTTATAGCGCCTACAAAATAGGGAATAGAATTATGATTTTTTTTTTATTATTTTTTTATTTATTTTTTTTACTAGTAATGGCGTCGATCTGCAATTTTTTTTTTGTGACTGTGACATTACGGCGGACACATCGGACACTTTTGACACATTTTTGGGACCATTCACATTTATACAGCGAACAGTGCTATAAATATGCACTGATTACTGTATAAATGTAACTGGCAGGGAAGGGGTTAACCACTAGGGGGCGATCAAGGGGTTAATATGTTCCCTGCTAGATGTTCTTACTGTGGGGGGAGGGGACTGACTGGGGGAGGTGACTGATGGGTGTCCCTATGTACAAGGGACACACCATCCGTCTCCTCTCCCTGACAGGACGTGGATCTCTGTGTTTACACACAGAGATCCACGTCCCTGGCTCTGTGACAGCCGATCGCTCGTACTTGGCGGACATCGCGGCCGCCAGGCACGCGCATCGGCACCCGCCTGAAACGGTGGGCACAGCTTTTCCCCGATGCGCGCCCGCGGTGGCGCGCATCGCGGAAGTAAATGGGAGGACGTCCATAGACGTCCTATCAGCAATTGACGACCGCTTTGCGGACGTCTTTTTAATATGGCCCGGGCGCGAAGTGGTTAAAAGATATAGGGGTTGATTTACTAAAACTGGAGAGTGTAAAATTTGGTGCAGCTGTGCATAGAAACCAATCATCTTCCAGTTGTTGTTTTTTTTGTCAAAGCCTAATTGAACAAGCTGAAGTTAGAAGCCGATGGGCTACCATGCACAGCTGCACCAGATTTTGAACTCTCCACTTTTAGGAAATCAACCCCTTACCGATCCAAAAATCGTGCGAAAACGGTCTCCCGAGGAAGAATCGTACAATTTTCGGATCGTGTGTACACTACTTTCGAGAGCCGATCACGACAGTTCATCTGATATTATTAGATCGGACAAGCGCAAAAATTTTCCTCATACAATACCAGATCTTACGATTTTCGTTTAGTCAGTATAGTTGTCGTCCGAAAATACCATACAAATGCATTACAACAAATGACATCACTTCCGATTTTTTTTTCTGTCGTACGGGAATTTTCGTGACTCTAGTAACCTATTCAATTTCTACTTGCGACTATTAAGCGAAAAAAGTTGTACGATCTGTCGTACGATATTCGGATCGTGTGTAGGGGCCATTAGTCACCTTGCTCATACAAAGCAAAGTAACAGTGTGTTTGTAAGCTCCCTACTCCTTAGTATTCACCTTACCCACTTCAGCCACAGAGAATTTGGCTGCCCAATGACCGGGCCATTTTTTGTGATTCGGAAGTGTGTCGCTTTAACTGACAATTGCACGGTCGTACGATGTTGCACCCAAACAAAATTGACATCCTTTTTTTCCCACAAATAGAGGTTTCTTTTGGTGGTGTTTAATCACCTCTGCGTTTTTAATTTTTTGCGTTATTAAACAAAAAAAAGAGCGACAATTTTGAAAAAAAAACAATATTTTTAATTTTTTGCTACAAAAACTATCCCCAAAAAATATATAAAAAAACTAATTTTTTCCTCAGTTTAGGCCGATACGTATTCTTCTACATATTTTTGGTAAAAAAAATCGCAATAAGCATAAAATGATTAGTTTGCGTAAAAGTTATAGCGTCTGCAAAATAGGGGATAGATTTATGGCATTTATTTTATTAATTTGTTTTTTACTAGAAATGGTGGCGATCTGCGATTTTTATCGTGACTGCGACATTATGGCAGACACATCGGACACTTTTGACGCTATTTTGCGACCATTATCATTTATACAGCGATCAGTGCTATAAAAATGCACTGATTACTGTGTAAATGACACTGGCAGGGAAGGGATTAACCACTAGGGGGCGAGGAAGGGGGTTAAATGTGTCCTAGGGAGTGATTCTAACTGTGTGGGGGCTGTGCTACAAGTGACACGACATTGATCACTGCTCCCGATGACAGGGAGCAGTAGATCAGTGTCCTGTCACAAGGCAGAACAGAGAAATGCCTTGTTTACACAGGCATCCCCCTGTTCTGCAGCTCGTGGCAGAAATTCACAGTGAAGTACAGGAACGTTGCTTTGCGCAGCCATGCCATTCTGCCAACGTATATGTGCAGGAGGCAGTCGGCAAGCGGTTAACCACACGACGATACACGGTGCTTCCACGTATAGGGGAGCATCCAACCTCCTGTTTGACTGTGCTTAGGATAAGCAGCCAATATCAATATCGAAGCACTACATTATAAGTAGTGATGTCACTGCTCTCCTTAGTATCTGACACCAGCTGGAATTAGAGATTTTAGTGCCAGCTGCAACAGAGAAGAGGGAGCATTGGCCATATGAGTATCAGGGGTTTGGGGGGCTTTACGAAGGTACTGTAACTTTGCTCTGAATTGGGCAAGGTGACTGTCTCTTTAAACCCATCAATTTACCAAAAACGGGTATATTCAAGGCACTTGGCCCCTGGTCTGTCTAGTAGGCTCCTGTGGATGCTTTACATGCATGCTTGGTTTATTTCCAGAGAATTCTTGGCATCCCAAAACCTGGTTCTGCCAAAGCTTGCATGATGACACTGTGGCCAAACTCCTCACACCCCTCTATTGGATAATGAAGCCATCTATCACATTCAGTTTACAGTAGGTTGGCATGAAATGTTGGGCTGGAGAGTGACCTGCAAGCTCTGGCCAGATTTTTCATAATGGTACTTCCAGGGGTTTAGGGTCCCCAGGGCATTCTGGAAACATATTGATTTTGCATACTAGAGCCAAAACCCATTAATTTATAAAAAAAATAAAAAAAACGGGTATATTCAAGGCACTGGGCCCCTGGTCTGTCTAGTACGCTCCTGTGGATGCTTTACATGCATTCTTGGTTTAATACCAGAGAATACTTGGCATCTCAAAACCTGGTTGTGCCAAAGCTTGCGTGGTGACACTGTGACCAAACTCCTCACACCGCTCTATTGACTAATAAAGCCATCTATTACATTCAGTTTCCAGTAAAATGGCATGAAATGCTGGGTTGGAGTGTGACAATGCAAGCTATGGTCAAATTTTTCATAATGGTACTTCCAGGGGTTTGGGTTTCCCAGGTCATTCTGTAAATATACTGATTTTGCATACTAGAGCCAGATGGTGGCCTTTATGTAAATCAGCAATCAGTTTATGATTTTTAAAGATATCACAGGTTTGATTTTTCAAAAAAAATCAATAAAGAATTGATCAAGCTCAATAGTGCACAGTGACTGATGTTCTATAAAATCTGGTGCAACCAGATCACTCTGCAGGCATCCTTCTGTACCATTGGAAAGGTAGTAAAACTCCAGCCATAATTATGACGAATCGGTGTCATGCTGGTTAGTTATGAGGGCATTTACTACAAAAGATGTTGTAGCCCCACAACCTGCACTAGATATCTGGTGTTCCCAGTCCCAAACAGGGAATAAACCCAATGGGCATAAGTACCCCCGGTACAACGGGACTTTACGGGCAAACAACAAAAACAAATTATTTATAAAAATATATTATTTATTAGAAAAAATTCCTTATTGGTATTTGAATAAAAATTGAAGATATATGCAGATATGAAAGGTGTATTGAACACATTGACAAAATGCACAACATACATATTTTCTCCTACCAAGAGCCTCCGAAGAAAGGATTGGCATTCCTGAAACATGTTAGGCTAAAGGAGTAGATTTTCTTTCACCAGAAATGTATACAAATGTCCTAATGTTCCTTATTTTTGACTGTATTTTATGTATGTTGTGCATTTTGTCAATGTGTTCAATACACCTTTGATATCTGCATATATCTTCATTTTTGATTCAAATACCAATAAGGATTTTTTTCTAATAAATAATATATTTTTATAAATAATTTGTTTTTGTTGTTTGCCCGTAAAGTCCCGTTGTACCGGGGGGTACTTATGGCCTTTGGGTTTATTCCTACCATTTGGGATGGTGGCAACGCCTGAGGAGAGGAAGTTTCTTCATGTTTCTCCTCAAATGTGGTTCATTATTTACATTCCAGTCCCAACCAATGTACTGTATAGTTCCAGAGGGTCAGGGTAAGTCATTTTGATGTCATCACTTCCTTACTTCTAGGATTCTTCTGCTGCTCACCTCTACTGTTCCCTATTTATCCATCTAGAGTCTTTCATGCCCTGTGTACCTCCACTATCATTCAACATCTTCCCCTGTCTGCTCCCAGTCCCCATCAAATGTCACTCCAAAGCCAATCACTATGAATAACAGCACTCTACAAGCTGACCATACTTTATACACAGTGGCGGCTGGTGGTCAAAATTTTTGGGGGGGTGCAAACAAACTGAAAAAAAAAATCAACTGCAGCCTCACTGTCATTGCCGTCACTGTGCCCATCAAATGCAGCCATTGTGCCCATCAAACACATCCACTGTGCCCATCAATTGCAGCCACTGTGCCCATCAAATGCTGCCACTGTGCCCATCAAATTCAGCCACTGTGCCCATCAAATGCTGCCACTGTGCCCATCAAATGCTGCCAATGTGCCCATCAAATGCTGCCAATGTGCCTATCAAATGCTGCCACTGTGCCATCAAATGCTCCCACTGTGCCCATCAAATGCTACCAATGTGCCATCAAATGCTCACACTGTGCCCATCAAATGCTCACACTGTGCCCATCAAATGCTGCCACTGTGCCATCAAATGCTCCCACTGTGCCCAGTAAATTCTGCCACTGTGTCCATCAAATGCTCCTTCTGTGCCCATCGAATGCTGCCACTGTGCCCATCAAATGCTCCCACTGTGCCCATCGAATGCTGCCACTGTTCCATCGAATACCACCACTGTGACCCCCGCCCACTCACCATCTGCCCGGCACTTACCCTGTCTTGGTGGGTCAGTGGGTGACGGCGGCGATCGGTGTCCTCCATACATCTTCTCCTGTCCTTTCCTATAGGCAATTGGACTCCTGATATGCATCCAATCACAGTGCCTGTCGTTTCAGCAAATCAGTGACGGGTAACAGACCCGAGCACCTGATTGGCAGACAGGCGGTTCAGTGTTAGGAAGGTGAATATTCATTCGCTGTTCTAACACACCTGGATGAACTGCAAGCGCCAAGCATGGCGCTCGCAGTGTACCTTTTTTGACGCCTATTAGAGCCTATGGCTCTAATCAGTGCTTCAAAAACACCTCCCGCCGCTGTAATTCAGGCGCCCGGCTCCCGAAAATGAATCTATCCATTGGTCATAAAGGGGGTGCCTGGAGAGAGCGTGCGGCGCCCGTGCGCCCTTATGGACGCACCGCCACTGATATACAATTTTATTGTTCAATTTCCTTTAGATTTACCTTCAACTATGTAGTGCAAGGGCCTTTCTGTTGCATACAAATTGAAAGTGTTTAGGTTTTACCTCATTATATGTTTTTTTTGTAAATCTACACTACAAAAGCTGGCTCATTGACTAGCACAGTTGCATTGTTCCCTGATTAGCACTAAGAAATAATTAACTGGCTTCTTTTAACCTTTCCTGACTAGGCTATTTTATGACTTTATTATTGGAGTGACACCTGTCAGCAGTGTGTACATGTGTGCATGGCTACTGGCAAACTTCAATACAAAAATGTGTTATTTTCCAAGTTTTACAATTAATTTACAAATAATACACAGCTTATGCCGCGTACACACGATCGTGATTCACGGCGGTGAAAACACCGCCGTGAATCACGGCATGAAAAAAAATGAAAAACGAGGGAACGGCATGTTCCCCCACACACGACCGTTTTTCCCGTCATTTTTTTCTTTGTCGAGAAAAACGACCGTGTGTGGGCTCCGTGGCAGTGTTTCCCTATGGGAAAACTGCCGCGGAAAAAAATGCTGGAAAAAACGATGAGAAAAATTAGAACATGTTCTAATTTTTCTCATCGTGATTAATGCCGTTTTTCCCGTCGGGAAAAACGGCAAAAAGCCCACAGACGATCGTTTTTCTCGTCCAAAGGAAAAAATTTCATTTTTCCCGACGGGAAAAATGATCGTGTGTACGCGGCATCAGTGTAAATTGCAAGATGGCCAGAAAAATGCATCAGGACAAAAGTACCTTGTTTATAGCCTGAGCAAGTTTCACCCACATCTATGTAAAAAAAAGAAAATAGGCTAGTAAGGTGTAAACCTCTTTTAATTTGGCTATAGCTGCTATTTAATTAAGGAATATGACTTTAGGAAAACTTTCAAGTAAAACACGTTACTTTTAGTGCTCCTACAAATGGCGCCCTTCACAAAGAACCAAGATTAAAGTGACTCAGGAGACATTTAATAGCATTCACTGTATTGTTTACACATTAAGAGAGTGCAGAATTATTACTCCATAAAACAGAATTATACATACATTACACCATCTTCCCAGGGAGTTTGGATGACGTTGGTTTACGAAGGAAGGGAGGTGAATCCTCCCATTTAATTATACTGTGCACAGGAACCTGGAAATGAGTTCTGCTAAATCAAAGAAAGAGCATCAGGATTTATAACAGGGAAAACGTATAGGAAGTGAGTTCTGTTCCGCCCTTAAAGAAGAACTTAAAGCTGAATACCAGCTATGTTTTTTTTTTTTCATAATTACTTTGGTCCAGGTGGGATCAATGTGAATATGCATATTCCATACCATGCCAATCCCTGTGGAAGCCACAACTACTACAGAGATCCTCGCTGTCTTCCGGGTCCTGTGCCAAGCAGCTGCCGTGCTGAATAGAAGGCACAGGGATATTGTTTTAGGGGTGGTAATTTGGGCATGGGTGCCATTCGGAAAAAAACATTTTGCATTCTCTCAAAACCGTTCTCTAATTGGAAGTGGAGAGGTGGAGTGGTGATGACACAATCTCCACCTGGTTTAACCCCTGCCCCACAACCTACCACAGATGTACTGCGGCAGGTCGGCTCTATTGCGTGAAACGACCTACCTGTACGTAATTTCGTGCAATAGACACTGGGAGATGCAGAATTGCGATCTGTCTATGTAAACAATGCAGATCGCCGTTCTGACAGGGGAGAAGAAAGAGATCTTGTGTTCCTGCTAACAGTGCTAAGCAGTGGTTGTAAACTCTTTCATATATCCAGCGAAGTGAATAGCCTCGGGTGATATACAGAGACGTAACAAATCCTCCTACATAAGTTTTACTTGTTTATCTGCAGAACTCCTCTCTACACCCTTTCAAAAGTGCAGATCATGTTCAAAATCTTTCTTTATCTGTCAGCAGCACAGAGGAGGGGGCAGAGGGACTGCAGTTACAGTGTGTGAGAGCTGATTGGAGGAACACACCCCTCTCCACACAACAGAAGAACTGTGTTGTGAATAGACAAGCTCTGTTCTGAGTCTCCCTTCCTCCCGACACAAATTCATCTCATGTGTCGGGAAAACTTGTCAAAAGTGACCCATGCTGATAACAGGGAAACAAAGCACCAGAGAGAAAGGACACTAATACCTTGTACACACGATCGGATTTCCGATGGAATAAAATCCAATGGATTTTTCCATCAGAAATCCGATGAAGCTGACTTCCATCAGTCTTGCCTACACACCATCAGTCAAAAATCCGACCGTCCCAAACGCCGTGACGTAAAACACTCCGAAGAGCTGAGAAAAATTAAGTTCAATGCTTCTGAGCATGCGTCGACTTGATTCTGAGCATGCGTGGGTTTTTTATCCGATGGAGTTCCCCACAGATGATCGGATGTTTTTTTTTTTTCCATCAGTAAAATTGAAAACATGTTCTATTTTTTATACCGATGGAAAAAAGACCGATGGGGCCCACACACGATCGGTTTGTCCGATTGAAAAAAGTCCATCGTCTTTTTTCATCAGAAAAACCGATAGTGTGTACGCGGCATTAAGCCTGGTACACACGATCAGATTTTCCATGGACAAAGCGTAGGACTTTTGTCCAAAGGGCATTGGCCATGAACTTGTCTTGCATACAAACGGCAAAGAATTGTTGGCCAACAAACACGAAACTACGTGTTTTTTCTGCTCTTTAGCCCCACCCTTTGGGCAACTTCTGCTAATGTTGTGTTATGGTGAGCATTGCTTCCGAGCATGCGTGTTTGTACTTTGGAGTTTTTTCTGACAGTCTTGTGTACACACGCTCGGAAAATCCGACAACACACAATTGTTGGCGAAAATATTTTAAAGCATGCTATCCTAAATTTGTACGCAGAAAATCCGTCAACAATTGCCCGGTGGTACCTTCCAGTCCCAGGATCAGGCTGCAGGACCTCTCCAGTGCTGGGATCAGGTGTTTGGCAGGACCTTACCCTTCCACTGCTGGGACTGCAGGACATCTCCCCCCACTGGCAGTCCTGGGTTTAGACTACAGGACTTCTTATCCTTTCATTCCCAGGATCAGACTACAGGACTTTTCCCCCTCTCCTTTCCATTCCCAGGATCAGACTAGAGAACTTCTCCTCCTTCCAGTTCCAGTACCGGCAGGACCTCTCCTTTCTGATCTCCTGACAGACCACTGACACCGGAGGTCCTGGATATCCCGCCCACCTGATTGGAGGCACTCCAGCTGTACTGGACATCACCGTCATCCCTCTGTGGATACATGCGTGTATGACCTTTTGCAATATAGAGGTCCACCTCATCTGGTAAGCGCAATTGTGTTTGTGGTGGAGGGTCGTGTCACACGTATTTCGCCAGAGGATCACTTTTCATCTTTCCTCACGAGGGATCTTGTCGTTCACTTTTGGGACTCCAGTCTGTTCCCTTTCATTATTGTTGAATGGACATTTATTCTACTCTTTTTTGCGCTACACTTATCCATTGTTTTGTATAGCCATATTGCATTGCATTTATAGAAAATTACAGCGGCTGCAGATTGAAAAGGAAAGGTCATTTTTAATAACATTCAATTACAATATGACTTGTATAGCATTTGTACACGCTATATTATTTCTTCTTTATTACGGTAGCTATTTTTTTCCCACGAAAGTGGAGTTACCCTTTAAGAGTTCTAAATGCTTGGAGCTGTGCATTATGGTCATGTGACTGCTGTAATTGGCTATGTAGATATTTGCCAGCACACCATGGAACGACATGAATAGCGTCCAATTGGCATTCCTTTCCGATAACAAGCAAGGCTGACAGGGCACATTACATTGTTTACACTAATAATTAGGGCAATAATCATCAGTGCCCCGATTATCAGTGCAGCCCCATCAGTGCCAATCAGTGCAGGTTATCAGTGCCCATCAGTGCAGCTTATCAGTACCTAGGCTGCCTATCAGTGCCCAACAGTACTCATCAGTGGAAATCTATGCAGCCTTATCAGTGCCCATCAGTGCCACCTCATCAGTGCCCATCAGTGCTGCCTCATCAGTGCCCATCAGTACTCATCAGTGGCCATCTATGCAGCCCCATCAGTGCACATCAGTGCAGCTTCATCATTGCACATCAGTGAAGAAGAAAAATTACCTATTTGCTAAATTTTAAAACACAAACTATAGAAACTATAGAAACTCATTTTTGGTCTTTTTTTGTATGTTTAGCAAAAAATAAAAACCCCAATGGTGATTAAATACCACCACAAAAAGCTTTACCTGTCTCAAAAAAATTTTAAATTTTATATGGGTACAGTGTTGCATGACTGCGCAATTGTCAAGGGTGACAGCGCTGAAATCGGAAAATTGGCCTGGGCAGGAAAGGGTATATCTTTTTTTTTGTTTGTTTCAAAGTTTTTATTAGGAGTTTCACATTAAACATAACAATAAACATACATTTGTACATCACTAAGTACATATCAATGCGTTATATAATCAAATAGAAATTAATATATATATGTATGTAGCGGGTGTTTGATTTTAGGGGAGGCATCTGGGTGGTAGTGTAACCCAGATGCATTGATTTTCAGGGAATCTGGAATCGTTTTGAAGTTCTTGGAGGACTCTGGTGGTGTGAAGTTCCCTGCTGCCTGCAGTTGGCACTGTCGCCCTGGCTGGAGTTGAACACTCACCGCAAGACTGCTTCCCTTTTTGTCCTTTCCTGGCGCTGGTACGGCGGGACGGGGAACCCGCTGAGACGCAAAGGGAGAAGAGATAAAAGGGGCGGACGCCCTGACCTTGGGGTTCAGAGCCGGAGGACGCAGCCGCACCCAGGCACCTTCAGCTTGGGTGCTGGCCTTCCAGAGTTCCGGGCCCAGGTGCCCTTGACTTGGCCGGAGCGAGAGATGGAGTCCATCTCAGGCACCTTTAGCCTGGGGTGAGGTACTATGGCGGAAGCCTGGAGCTCCGTACCCTCGACTGAGTTTCGCGAGGGTGGAGGAATCTGAGGGGGCCCTAACTCCTTGAGTGTCCGTGTCTGAGATGAGGAGGCTGGTGAGCGGAACTTCTCCGGAGAGTCCAGCGCAGCATTGCTGGTGACGGAGAGGCCTCTGGTAACTGTCTTGGACGGATGTCCTTCCCCTGATAGAGGCTACGATAGCGAAGGTAATCCATGTTCTGTTCTATATAGTCAGTGGCAGTGACTATTCGCCACTGGTGACACTACAGTGGTTAGCTCTATCTAGAAGAATCGTGCCTTGGCCTGCTCCCCACAAATACTGAAGTGGAATATGGGTCTCAACCTGTCTGTGCTGTATGACTATTTATTGAGAAGAATAAATACGAGTTGGACCTATTCAGTGTGTGGAACTCTGGTGACTAGGAGCAAAGGGGAGTCAATCCGAGGAGAGGATTTGACTCTGGGACACATACACAAAACCTGATAGTTCTGGCTTTCACCTCTACGCATTGGAGGACATGGGCCGTGGTGTATCTCATCTCTCCCCCCAGTGTTAACCCCTAGACAAGACAGATAAGCCGTGAATGAGAAGGGGTGAGAGGGGTGAGGTCGCTACATATATATATATATATATATATATATATATATATATATATATATGAAGGAGTATCCATCGAAGTACATCAAAGAAAACATAAATTCTACCAAGTCATACAATTATAATGTAAGAATATAGCAACAACTTCCTAATAGGTATATCTTTTTTTATTGGTATTCCAAGTGTACAAACACTTAACACAACAAGAAAGAAACAACACAAAATAAAAGGTCACAATAAATGACATAGTCACCCATGCAGAGACTGTAGAAACAACATAATAAAACTCCAGGATCTAGGTGACCAAAATGAGTCTAAAGCCCCGTACACACGGTCGGACTTCCATCGGACTTTTCCGTGGTTTTTTGTCCGAACGGAGTTGGTTGGGAACACCCATAGCATACACACGCTCGGACTTTTCTGCAAACTTTCTTAAAACTTCTTACAACATCACGTGTTTTTTCTGTTTTTTTCTGATCTTTACTGCCACCCTTTGGTCAACTTCTGCTATTGGCTATTGTTGGTTGATTTTAACATTAGTTGTTTTGTCCATCGGACTAAAGTCCGATGGTTTTCTGTACACATGGTCGGACTTTGCTCCATCGGACTTTTGTTGGGCAAAAGTTTGTCCATTTGCAGACCCAACTTTTGTCCGATGAAATCCAAAACCAAACGAAAAAAGTTTGTCCGATGAAGCGTACACACGGTCGGATTGTTTAACCAACTTGCTCAAAACGAAGTTTGTTGGGCAAAAGTCCGACCGTGTGTACGGGGCTTTAGAGAAAAAATCTAATTGTAGCTCAAGTCCTAAAAATACGTCTGTTTATACAGGTTTAAGATGCTAATATAAGAAAAGTTTTCCCCAGTAACACCCTGTACCTCTATTATATATAACGAAAAACAAAGAATGACATAACAGTACTCAGAAGTATTATGATTTATCTAACATAGAGGTTGTGGTTGGGTCGGGCAGCCACTTGGACCACACTTTATCATATTTCTTCGGACAACCCCTAATAAAATAGGTATCTTTATACAAAGGCAGGTTGACATTGAACAAATGTTTCCAGAAGGTGAGGGAAGTAGGAGTAGCCTTCTTCCAGGACATAGTTATGGCCTTGCAGGTGTAGAAAAAAGCAAACTAAGCATGGTCCTCCCTGCCACCCTGGGAACCAGCTCCTCCACCAGCCCCAATAGACAGATACTCACAGTAGGCATGAGAGAGATCTTAGTGATAGAATTGATAATAGATATTACCTGCTCCCAGTGTTTGACAATAACAGGGCAACTCCAAAAAAGATACGTAAATAATCCGCAGGTGAATTGTCACACCGCCAGCATTCTTGAGAAACAGATGGGTTCATTTTATGCAATCTTTACGCCGCGTAGACACGATCGATTTTCTCGACGGTGAAAACACCGTCGAGAAAATCGACAGGAAAAATGAGGAACGGCTTGTTCCCCAACACACGGTCGTTTTTCCCGTCATTTTTTCTCTTGGTCGAGAAAAACGACCGTGTGTAGGCTCCCCGGCAGTGTTTCCCTATGGGAAAACTGCAGCGGAAAAAAATGCCGTGAATCACAACGAGAAAAATTAGAGCATGTTCTAATTTTTCTCGTCGTGATTAATGCCGTTTTTCTCGTCGGGAAAAATTACCAAAAGCCCACACACGGTCGTTTTTCTCGTCAAAGAGAAAAAATTTAATTTTTTCAGACGAGAAAAATGGTCAACCTGAGGGAAATGTTAGGTAATTGGCTACCGAAAGCATGGGACAACTGAAGATTAGAGTTGAGCGGACACCTGGATGTTTGGGTTCGACGGGTTCGGCCGAACTTCGCAAAAAAGTTCGAGTTCGGGACCTGAACTTGACCCGAACTTGACCCCGAACCCGAACCCCATTGAAGTCAATAGGGACCCGAACTTTTGAGGACTAAAATGGCTCTAAAAGTAATGGAAAGGGCTTGAGGGCTGCAAATGGCAGCAAAATGTTGTTAAGAGCATGGCAAGTGCTCTGCAAACAAATGAGGTTAGGGAAATAACTTAAAATAACATAAAATACATAAAACTAACAAATAATAATCTTGACCTAGGAGGACGAGGTCCATATGGAGTAGGAGGTTGAGGTGGCGGTGGATGTGGCGGTGTAGGTGGAAGCGGCGGTGGAGGAGGACGAGGTAGCCAACGCTGGTTTTTAATTTAATTTTTTTTTAATTAGGGTACACCCCAAAAGAGTGAGAAAGATCAAAAATACAACAATGGCTGGGTAAGGCCGGTATACATGTCTATTCTGCACAAGGTACAAACAAGTCCTGTGGGATCCATGCCTGGTTCAATTTAATGAACATGAGCTTGTCCACAGTGGCTCTGGACAGGCAGCTGCGCTTGTCTGTGATAACACTCCCTGCCGTGCTAAATACACATTCAGATAATACACTGGCTGCAGGGCAGGTCAGCACCTCCAAGGCGTAAAGGGCAAGCTCAGGCCATGTGCCCAATTTGGAGACCCAGAAGTTGAAGGGGGCAGACCAGTCATTCAGTACGTGTAGGCGTGTGCACACATACTGCTCCACCATGTGAAGGAACTGGAGGCACTATCAGCAACCCAATCTACTATCGCCTGTACTTCTCCTGGCCTCAACATTCGTAGAGCTGCATTAGGCCTGATCAAATACCGCTGCAGGCTCTGTCGCCTACTCGCACCTTAGGAAGGTGTTTCACTTGTGCGTGTAGCTGGCACAGATCGACCACGTCCTCTCCCTGCAACAGGAGCTCCACCAGTAGCACCACGACCGGGGCCACGTCCCTTATTTGACATTCTCCTCATATTTCTCAAATTTAGGATCTTGCCCTAAATGGGTGTTTTTTGAATAGCAGAATAGAGCAACAGTATCTAAAGGGTGTATCTCACAGGTACAGATATGCAGAAAATGCAGCAAAAAGAAATTGGGGGGCAGAAAACGCACCAAAAAATATTTTTTTTGCCATAAATTATTATTTTTTCGCCCTAAATTGTTTTGTTTTTTTGAATAGCAGAATAGGAGAACAGTATCTAAAGTGTGTATCTCACACGTACAGATATGCAGAAAATGCAGCAAAAAAAAATTGGGGGGCAGAAAACGCACCAAAAAATAATTTTTTTGCCATAAATTATTATTTTTTCGCCCTAAATTGTTTTGTTTTTTTGAATAGCAGAATAGGAGAACAGTATCTAAAGTGTGTATCTCACACGTACAGATATGCAGAAAATGCAGCAAAAAAAAATTGGGGGGCAGAAAACGCACCAAAAAATTATTTTTTTGCCATAAATTATTATTTTTTTGAATAGCAGAATAGGAGAACAGTATCTAAAGTGTGTATCTCACACGTACAGATATGCAGAAAATGCAGCAAAAAAAAATTTTTGCCCAGAAAACGCACCAAGAAATTTTTTTTTGCCCTAAATTATAATTTTTTTGAATAGCAGAATAGGAGAACAGTATTTAAAGTGTGTATCTCACATGTACAGATATGCTGAAAATGCCCCAAAAAATTTTTTTTGGACAGAAAACGCACCCCAAAAATTTTTTTGGGCCCTAAATTATTCTTTTTTTGAATAGCAAAATAGGAGTACAGTATCTAAAGTGTGCATTTCACAGTAACATATGCAGTGCTGGTGCACTGAGCTTGCATAAAATGCCTGCCGACGCCAACCTAACTAACAGACGGATAAAAGTTATCTTTTCTCTGGCACTGGGCTCAGGGCAGGATACAAAGATTGTGCACTGTACCCACACAACAAAAGCAAGGTAGATCGCTGAGTAATTTGATTTCTGAATCAGGACTCCTATCTAATTCTCTCCCTCAAAGAAGAAGCAGCAGCAACCTTTCCCTACACTATCTAAAGCAGAGTGACGTGCTGTGCTATGTGCCTCTAGCTTATATAGAGGCTGGGTCACATGCTGCACTGGCCAATCACAGCCATGCCATTAGTAGGCATGGCTGTGATGGCTTCTAAGGGCACACAAGTTAAATGACTGTTGATTGGCTGCCCTGCAGCTTTTTAAAATGCGGCATTACATTGCCGAACACCGAACCCGAACATACAGTAAATTGTTCGGGTTCGGGTTCACTCAACCCTACTGAAGATATCTCAACAAGAGATAAGCCAGGACATTGTAGTCAGTGGAAAGGGATGTAAAGGACCGCAGGGAGCCATTAGCAAGTATGTGGGAAATAAGGGAAATTTTATGTTTGGTCCATGCCCGTGGATCCGGCAGAATATAAAAAAGTGATAAAGTTGGATTTGCACCACTACGGAGCATTTGGGGATATAGTATTATGTGGTATAGCCTTGTATGCTGCCCCCACTTTCCACACCTTAAGAGTAATGACCATGGACTGGGTCAGGGGGTAAGGGCCCTTGACACCAAGAAAAAGAAGGTGCTGCAGGGCCTCCAAGGAATTTAGCACCCCCACCTCCAGAATCATAGAGGTATTATATCTGTCAGGGCATAGCCACCACCTAGCTGTTACCAGCTGTGATGCCAGATAGTATTTGTAAAAAATCCGGAAGGGCTAAGCCCCCCTGGAGGAAAGGTCTCGTCAATGTTGCCAATTCGTACCGTGGTGGACGAGATCCCCCACATAAAGGAAGAAAAGAGTTGGTTTAGGTGTAGAAAAAAAGATTTTGGGATCCATTGGGGCGAATGTCTAAAAAGATAAGTGAATTTCAGGAGTATTTTTATCTTTATTAAATGTATGCACCCTAGGAGGGACAAGGGTAAGTGCTCCTATGCTTTCAGCTTAGCTTTTGTAGTAGGGTACACTGGAAAGAGATTGAGCCCAACATTCACAGCACACAGAGATACGGTCACGCCCAGATATTTAAATTATTTTACCCATTGAAACTGCGATGTTGGTGGAGCAGATTTTCGGGCGTCAGGGTCAATCAGGAAGAGCAGGGATTTTGACCAATTAACTTTCAGTCAGGTGATGGAAGAGAGCACTTCCAGAGTCTGAAGCGCCCCTTCTAAAGAGGGAACTGCCTCATTTAGGAACAATAGCAAATCATACACATATAAAGACACCCTCTCCTCCAGCCTGACAATCCTCAAACCGTGGATAAGTGAGGATACCCATAGGGCCTCAGTCACCGGCTCTATCGTGATTCCAAAAAGGGCTGGAGATGGAGGGCAGCCTTGCCGGGTACCCCTGTACAAGGCGAATTTAGATGACAGGCCCAATCTAATTACTGTACAGCTGTAGGGCTTTGATCAATCATTTAAACAAACTATTCTTAGCTTTCATAGAATGTCAATGTAATCACTTGAAAGCCTCCCAAAGTAGCTTATTATTTTAAAAGGAGGGGCTGTTAATTTAACACAGATAATCTTTTACCTCCTCTCTTAGCAGTGAAGATATACTAACATGAAGTGTAGAATCTAACACTTTTGTCTCAAATTCTACTTCCTACAATACACTATTCTGTCTGTTACATAGAAGAATGTTGTAGCTGAACCCTTTGGAACTACACCGGTCCATATGCTGCTGCTATAGTTACTTTATGCATAATAAACAAAATAGGTGATTCTTCTGTTTTATCATAGGGATGGCATCTGGGCATCCATGGATAAGTGCCTGGGAAGATGACTGCCACATTATGGATAAAGAAATGAGACAAGAATTAGGCATTTTGTTCAGCCATACTGGGGTTCTGACTGCACTTCAATATTAATAGGATTGATCACATAACACATGTGGGGAATACATGTCTCTGCCAGGCCGGTCACTAGTACAAGTATTTCCTTGCATGCTGGCTTCTTGTCTCTCCCCTTTGGTGTGCTTGATGGCTGAAGAGCACAGCTGAAGACATCTCAGTTATTCCAGGATACTAACTGCATGCAATGTGTCATGAGCTCCTTACTGGCTAGATTAATTGTCATTAAAAATCAAACCCCTGTCACAATGCACTTTTTCCTTTAGTTCCCAAATGCCCCCCCCATTTGAAGGGACTGTCCTTCCTTTGGAAGCAAATCCCTTTGTCTCTGTTATGGTGGTCTTAGAATCCCTGTCAGGACTTCCAAAACTCCTACTCTCAGAATCATTGCCAGGACTTCAAAGAGTAGTCAGAGACAAGGTCGATCCTAGGGCCAGACACGCCTGGGTGCAGAAATATTTCTGGCCCCCCCACATGGGCGTGGTCATCTTACTACCCCCTCCCCTTTACAAATGTTTCTATGGTAATGAGTCAATGGCACAACTTCTGAGGATAATGCTCAACAGCTTATCACCGGTAATTCTAAACTTTTGAGTTTACAGTTGTTTCAGTAAGTCTAAACTGCAAGCATGCCAACCACATCCTGAATTTTACCAGCGTTAACTAATCACGACTCTACTACTTAGCAATGCAGGGATTTGGAACAAGAAATAAAGAACTTGAATGCAGTAAAAGTCTGCAGCTCCCGTTGGCTCCTTCAATATTTCTAACACTGATCAAGGAAAATTAAATAATCCTTCCAAAGGACGTGTTAGCACTTAAATCATCCCGACACCATGCTTGATATGGTGTCAGGATGATTGAATCACATTGTTTCTAATACTATATTGTAATATATAAATTGTACGATATAATGAAATAGTTCAACTCACCATAATGCTGAATCGGCGGGAACCCTGAGCTTGTTAGTTGCCACCAAATGCAGCGTGCCACCATCACCTGCCACCAGATGCAGCTTGTCACTGTCGCCTGCCATAAGATGTAGCCTGTCACTTGCCACCATTACCTGCCACCAGATGCAGCGTGTCACTTGCCACCATTGCCTGTCACCTGATGAAGCCTGTCACTTGCCACCATTGCCTGCCAAAAGATGCAGCCTGTCACTTGCCATCATTGCCTGCCATAAGATGCAACATGGTTCTTGCCACCATTGCCTGTCACTTGCCATCATTGCCTGCCATAAGATGCAGCATGGTTCTTGCCACCATTGCCTGTCACTTGCCACCATTGCCTGCCACTTGCCACCGTTGCCTGTCTTTAGATGCAGCGTGACACTTGCCACCATTTCCTGCCACTTGCCACCATTGTCTGTCACCAGATGTAGTCGTTCACTTGCCACCATTGCCTGTCACTAGATGTAGCCTGTTACTTGCCACCATTGCCTATGACCAGATGTAGCCTGTCACTTGCCACCTTTGCCTGTCACCAGATGTAGCCTGTTACTTGCCACCATTGCCTATGACCAGATGTAGCCTGTCACTTGCCACCATTACCTGCCACAAGATGCAGTATGACACTTGCCACCATTGCCTATCACCAAAAAAAAAAAGGGGAGAGGGGAATTTGGGACTTTGAATGAGGCAATGAGTGAGTAGGTTCATCTGCCTCCATCCCTAGTAATGTGTTGAAAGCAAAAAAGAGAGTGTAGTGGGATGTTGTATGAAGCAAAACTGCAGGATAAGTATGCAAGGACATGTTTGATGATTCCTTATCCATACACAAAAATTCAAGGTAAATAATGTAACATTGGTAACAAAGGTATCGACTTGATGTCTTGTATTTCATATATATATATATATATATATATATATATATATATATACACATATCTCAACATGATCCACAATAATAGTGATAGTCATATTGATATGAAGTACATTGTTTAGAGATAAACATAAATGATCTTAAAATTGATTGAAGCATAAAACATTTTGAATAAAATGCATAATCCTGGAGAATCTCAAACACATGCTTGCAAAATGTAGCATATAATGAATGGCTCTACGCGTTTCGTGGAGTTCATGCCTTGACCTCTGCCTGGACTTGACTATTCTTCTACCTGCCCCCTAGTGTTCAGTCTAAACACCGTCAGCATTCTGTTCCTGCAATCCTCTTGGTAGGGCAATCTTGAGCGCCACAACCTGGTAACAGTTTGCAGTAGAGCAGATCCACTTGGGTGTCTAGTCCATCTCCACGTTCAGGAGCTCAGGTGAAGACCAACTGTCTTTTAGACCCTGCGCCTCAGGTGAACTTACTAAGGGGCACCATAACAGTCCATCTTTCCTTCTCAATTGGTCTCTTCCTGTTTGTTTTTTTATATGTTGACTCTTTATTGTTATGGACATCCTCAGTGACCAATACTGAAGACCGGTAGGCGAAAGAGGCAGGGCCAAGAAAGACATTGTTGATGCTGAATTGTGTAGGCTTATGTAGGCACTCTGCTGAAGCAGATGTGTGACAAGGACATGTATTTTTGGTAAAATATTTCTACTCCAGAGAGTTGTCCATTTTTCCCATTTCAGAAAGTTGGAAGGTGCAAGAGCAGTTGTTACTGTTCAGACAACCTATGTTACATAGCTATTTTATGGGGAACTTTTGCGCAATTGCGCAATCGCTCGGGGGAATGACAGAATGGCGGTCTGCCTATGTAAACAAGGCAGACCGTCGTTCTGTCACAGAGGGAGAGAGAGATCTGTGATTCCTACTACTCAGGAACACCGATCTCTCTCTTCATCTAGTGTCAGCATCCCCCACACAGTTAGAAAGCACACATAGCAAACACATTTAACCCTTTGATTGCCCCTGATGTTAATCCCTTCCCTGCCAGTGTCATTTATACTGTGACAGTGCATTTTTTTATTAGCACTGATCACTGTATTGGTGTCACTGGTCCCCAAAAAGTGTCACTTAGTGTCCAATTTGACGGCCGCAATGTCGCAGATCAAAAATCGCTGATCGCCGCCATTACTACAAAACAAAAGTCCCTTTTGCGCAAACCAATCAATATACGCCAATTGGGTTTTTTGTTACCAAAAATATGTAGCAGAATACAAATTGGCCTAAATTGATGAAGAAATTCGATTTTTTACATATATTTATTGGATATGTTTTATAGCAAAAAGTAAAAAATATTGTTGTTTTTTTTCAAAATAGTTTTTTTGTTTATAGCGCAAAAAATAAAAACCGCAGAGGTGATTATATACCACCAAAAGAAAGCTCTATTTGTGGGAAAAAATTCTATCAATTTTGTTTGGGCACAGCGTCAGTTAAGCGCAGTGCCGTATTGCAAAAAATTGCCTGGTCATTAAGGGAGTAAATCCTTCTGGGGCTGAAGTGGTTAAAGGCATTTCACAGGATGCTATGATTAAGCACTAAGACCCCTTTCACACTGAGGAGTTTTTCAGGCGGTTTAGCGCTAAAAATAGCGCCTAAATACCGCCTGAAAACTCCTGCCCCTGCAGTATTAATGTGAAAGCCAGAGGGCTTTCACACTGAGGCGGTGCGCTAGCAGGACCGCTCCAAAAGTCCTGCTTTTTCGGCCGCTAGCAGGGGTTAATACCGCACCGCTAGCGGCCGAATACCGACGCAATTCCGACGCAATTCCGACGGTATAGCGCCGCTATATTTTTAGCGGCGCTATACTGCCACCGCTCCCACCGCCCCAGTGTGAAAGGGGCCTAAGTTTTAGTGTGAAACGTGTCAGTTTGCACCCTGTTTGCTGTGGCATGTATCCTGTTTTTTATTTATTTACAATAAAAGCAACAAGTTTTGGAGTGCGGCTGTCCAGACATCCTTCCTTCATTTTGCATGTGAGAAGGTGATGTTTTATAAATGCTGCACCTGGTTTGTAAATTCCGCACCATGCGTACATTTTACGCTGTTGCGGCACAGCATATCCTACACCCATTAGCTTTTATGGGTTGGTATTGCCTGCCAAATGTGACATGGAGATCATTTTTGCTGCAGACATGAAACAAAGCATTGTGGCTGCAGCATTTGAACACCCCTATCTGCTGCATTTGCAGCTGAAGGGGATGGTAAAAAACGCTGCTAAACTGCGTGTTTTACCACCCCACAACCACAAGTATAAATGAGGGCGAAGCCTTATTTTCTGAAACTGCTTAGCAGATGTTGGTAAGGAAATAAAACGTTTAGGCTCCGTTCACACTAATGATTTTGCCACAATTTTCAGTGTGATTATGCAGTGCGACTTTAATGCGACTTGTTTGCGTTTTTGCATATTTTCTGTGGCCAGTAGCACAGGAATCTTTTCCAAAATGTCACCATGTTAAATTGATGTGAATGGGCACCATTGATAATAATAATATGCCTTTCCGGTGTCATGCGATTGAATTGCATTAGTCTGAATGGAGCCTAATGCCGCGTACACACGATCGATTTTTTCGACGGTGAAAACACCATCGAGAAAATCGACGTGAAAAACGAGGAACAGCTTGTTCCCCCCACACACGGCCGTTTTAAATTACATTTTTTTTTGGGTCGAAAAAAATGACCGTGTGTGGGCTCCCCGGCAGTGTTTCCCTATGGGAAAACTGCCGCGGAAAAAAACGACAGGAATCACGACGAGAAAAATTAGAGCATGTTCTAATTTTTCTCGTCGTGATTAATGCCGTTTTTCCCGTCGAGAAAAACGACAAAAAGCCCACAGACGATCGTTTTTCTCGTCCAAAGGAAAAAATGTAATTTTTCTCGACAGGAAAAATGATCGTGTGTACGCGGCATTAAAATTATGTTTTAAATGAGCCCACGTGTTTTCCTAGTGCTCCTCGCATGGCTCCTTGTCTGATGGAAGGGCGCGCTGTTCTATGAATTATCTGCTACATTGTAACCTCGTGGAAATAGAAGAAGAAGAGAAGAGAAACTCTCTACAGTCCTCTGCTGGAGAAGCTTCTGACATGCAGATGTTCACACTTCAGTCATTCCAGGCTTCGCCGGATGGCGCGTGGGATTTTATTTCCTGTACAATGCAGGGAAATGTCATTAATGCTTTACTATGAATGTGACTGTATTCGGGTTTGTAGATGTTCTGCAGATTTCTGGCCAGCTATTGTATGTGAGAAAGATACAGTGACTGCAACTGGCTTCTATTGGAGTCCTGTTCATATCTGAGCGCTGTAGGAAGGGGCGCAAAATCACATGCATTTATACAGAGTGCCCTGGAGTGCCTATCATACTTAAAGTGGGAGGTCCACCATAAAAAAAAAAAAAAAAAAATACACCAAAATCCTGCAAAAAAATGTGAATTATTTTTTTTATTTTACTCACCAGAAATGGCGGTTGCTATGCGGATCTTCCTAATCTGCCTCTTCCTATACCGCGGCAGGTCTTCTTCCTCGTCCTCCTTGTGGTTTCTTCTGGGAAATGGGGCGCGCTGCCTTCTGGGAACTGTGTGTGTCCCAGAAAGCAGCCGCCCATTCACAAAGCGCCGCGAGACTCGCGCATGCGCAGTAGGAAACGGGCAGTGAAGCCGCAAGGCTCCACTGTCTGTTTCCCTTAGTGAGGATGGGGGCGCCGGGACCTACCAGGATCGAGGGATCGGCCTCGGGGGGCCGACATCGCGGGCGCCTAGGACAGGTAAGCAGGGCCGCCATCAGGGGGGCACAGGCAGTACACCTGTAAGGGGCCCGGAGGTCCCCAGGGGAATGGAAGGCAACCCCCCCTTTTTTTTTATTTATATATTTATTTATTTATTTTATTATTTTGTATTATTTTTTTTGTAAGGGGCCCGGAGGTCCCCAGGGGCCCCGGATGGTAATCCCCCTTTTTTATGTATTTTTTATAAAAATAAAAATAAAAATATATATATTTATTTTTTTGTAAGGGGCCAAGAGGTCCCCAGGGCCCCGGATGGCAACCCCCTTTTTTTTTATAGAAATATATTTTTTATATATATATATATATATATATATATATATATATATATATATATATTTTAAGGGGCCCAGAGGTCCCCAGAGGCCCGGAGGGTAACCCCCCTTTTTTATGTATTTTTTTATAAAAATAAATAAATAACTTTTTTTTTCTTCTTTTTGTAAGGGGCCCAGAGGTCCCCAGAAGTCCGGAGGTCCTCAGGGGCCGGATTGCAACCCCCCTTTATTTTTTCTTCTATTTTGTTTATAAATTATTTTTCCTTTTTTTTTGTAGCGGCAACACCCCCCCCCCCCCCCCCCGGTTCTCCTCTGCTCCAGGGGGCCCATGCCTGAAACTGTGTAAGGGCCCCCAAAATTCCTGATGGCGGCCCTGCAGGTAAGTGTCCTTAATAAAAGTCAGCAGCTACAGTGTTTGTAGTTGCTGACTTTTAAAAAAAAAATCGTGGGTGGAACCCGGCTTTAATAAAGTAATATTAAATCCTCAGCAGCTAATTTGATCTCTTACTGAGTATGCAGATTCCTTTAACCTTTGCCAATGTTCCGGTTTAAGCCGGTGCCATGATCACTGCCCCAGGTTTCCTGTTTCAGGGTGACTCCTTTCTCTTGCTGCATCCTATAGAGCCACCCTTGCATGCAGGGACTAGAGTTCTGTCTCTCTACACTGTGTGCATCAATACGCTGGGGGCTGGGCTGCCTGAACCTGAAAGAGACAGCCAGCTCAGGAGACAAAGATGGTGACAAGGGACACAGACCATGACCCCTAAACAGCAGATCGCTGCAGGATATCGCTGAATTCACTGAGCAGGTGAGTGTCTTTATAAAGTGAACCCAACATAACAGGTATGGGGGGATGGGAAGAAGCAAAATCGGGGGTGAGGGGGGTTCCTAAGTATTTTTTTAAGTGAATGACATTTAATCCTCTTTCTGATGGGCAGTAAAAACAGCTGGCTGAGCCGTGGTTTTACCACTCCCCGGTCGCCCACCCGAACTGTCTCAATACAGCTCGCAGTCTATGCTCTAATTTATCCCAAAGGTATTCTATCGGGTTGAGGTCAGTCAAGTTTCTTGACCCCCAAACTCGCTCATCCATGTCTATATGGAAAAGTTTACCGCTCAAGGTGGTGGACTTGCGGTCACACCCTCCTGGAATGAAGGCTGTGGGTGCTGTCTCTGCACCCGTAATGGTGAAAAGGAAATGTCTGGACAGTCGCACTCCAATTAAACACCTTTATTGTAGACAATCAATCAATTCCATGTATGACAAAGAGGTACAGGTTCAAAGGCAACTGACGCGTTTCACAGACGCAGTCTCCACTCTAATTCATCCCAAAGGTGTTCTATTGGATTGAGGTCAGGACTCTGTGCAGGCCAGTCAAGTTCCTCAACCTCTAATTCGCTCAACCATGTCTTTATGGACCTTGCTTTGTGCACTGGTCTAAATCATTTGGTGGAGGGGGATTATAGTGTAGGGTTGTTTTTCAGGGGTTGGGCTTGGCCCTTTAGTTCCAATGAAGGGAACACTTAAGGCCTCAGCATACCAAGACATTTTGGACAATTTCATGCTTCCAACTTTGTGGGAACAGTTTGGGGATGGCCCCTTCTTGTTCCAACACGACTGTGCACCAGTGCACAAAACAAAGTCCATAAAGACATGTGAGTTTGGGGTGGAGAAACTTGACTGCACAGAGTCCTGACCTCAACCCGATAGAACACCTTTGGGATAAATTAGAGCGAAGACTGTGAGCCAGGCCTTCTTGTCCCAAATCAGTGCCTGACTTCACAAATGCGCTTCTGGAAGAATGGTCACACATTCCCATAGACACACTCCTAAACCTTGTGGACAGCCTTCCCTGAAGAGTTGAAGCTGTTATAGCTGAAAAGGATGGGCCAACTCAATATTGAACCCTACAGACTAAGACTGGGATGCCATTAAAGTTCATGTGCATGTAAAGGCAGGTGTCCCAATATTTTTGAACACATAGGGGTTGATTTACTAAAACTGCAGAGTGCAAAATCTGGTGCAGCTCTACATGGTAGCCAATCAGCTTTTAACTTCAGCTTGTTCAATTAAGCTTTGACAATAAAACCTGAAAGCTGATTGGCTTCTATGCAGAGCTGCACCAGATTTTGCACACTCCAATTTTAGTAATTCAACCCCATAGTATATCCATCTATCTATCTATCTATCTATCTATATAATTTTAATAAAAAAGGTTTTCACCATTTCTCCTCCTTTGCTGCATATCAGTGCTGCAGATCTCCTGCAGTCCAACAATGGTAGCATGGTGTTTTTCATGGCGGATTTTCATGGTGATAACCAGCGGCAGCTTATTCATAAGGGGCCCATGGGCAAAGCGGCACGGCCCTCTAATCTCCATGTGCCAGCCCCTAATCTCCATTCCAGGCACCGGATGCATAGATTTCTATGAGTTTTTTTATTCTTTGAAGCACATGATAAAAGCCTGAGGCTCTAATTGGCTTTGAAAAGGTTGGGCTTGGGGCACAGAGCACTGCGCCCTGAGCCCACCCACTTGTGACATTAGCGAATCAACATTCGCTATTGTCTTCCTGCTTCTCCTCCCAGCCAATTCAGAAAGCGGGTCCTAAGACTGGATTGGCCCGGGAGGAGAAGCAACTGGATTGGGAGAAGCTGGGGAAGCCATCCACGACCTGGATGGAGTAAGTGCGAGGCTGGTGGGGGGTTTGTTTGCCGCCCCTGCCCGCCCCCCAAAAAAAAAAATGGAGCACCAGCTGCCACTGGTGACAACAGTGGACCAGGCTTGTGTTGAAATAGCTACTTGTAGTCTCCATCGGAAGATCATGTAACAATGACAACACTGGAGCAGAAAATTTGGAAACAGGGACAGAGTGTTGCCACTTCATAGTGGAAATCGCCTAAACACTGACCTCTGTTGCAGGATCAGCCACTATTAGATTGCAAGCTTCTAGGAGCAGCTTTTATTTTATTGTATTGTAACTGCACTGTCTCCCTTTTATTTTGTAAAGCGCTGTGCAAACTGTTGGCACTATAGAAATCCTGTACAATTATATTATTGTATTAAAAAGGACTGCTTTAAGGAAACAACACTTTGGTGGGGAAAAATAAATAAACAAAATTAAATAAATAAATAAAAAAATAATAATATAGTGTATACAATTGTGACAAAAGTCATATTGTAATTGAATGTTATTAAAATGTACCTTTCCATTTCAATCTGCAGCCGCTGTAATTTTCTGTAAAATACAATAAATCTAACTGGAGGTGTTCTGTACACAGAATGCCCCCCATTTCCTGCTTGTGTGATTGGCTCACTGATTTTCCCAGAACTACGCTGCATCCCGTTAGACGTGATTTCCTATTGGGAGTATCTCACCAGAAATGAAATTTTTGTTGTAGGGGATGCCTGAAATCTGACCTGTATCTACAAGTCAGATTTCAGGCATCCCCTGCAACAAAAAATTCATTTTTAATTAAATACTTCCAATAGGAAATCACGTCTAAAGGGATGCAGACCCAGCAGCTTTCCTCATTAGTGCCCTGCAGGTGCAGCAGCTGATAATTAGGAAACCACTCCCATTAGAGTCACTTGGCACATGGACACAGACAAACACACATGGATTTTTCTTCCTGTTTCAAATATTTTATTGAATTTTATAATTATCAACAAAATTCTATTAACAGAGCATGTACAATAATACAATAGAAATAGATATCCCACAAACAGAACACACACAGGGATTTCTTCAGAATAACAAAAGGTAGGAACCAGCAACAAAGTTTGTTATAATCCTTGCAATGTACATAGATCACCCAGAGGGGAATGTTTTTTTTCTCAATAATAATGGAGTTACCCTTTAACCGCTTAAGGACCAGCCACTGTATATATACGTCAGCAGAAGGGCACCTGGAGGCACAATCACGTACCTGTACGTGGCCCTTTAACTGCTGACGTCGGGGGCGCGCTCGTGACCCCCCTGCCTTCCCTGTGAGTCGGACTGCGGGTCCTGCGGACACGATTGCCATGGGGATCCCCGCGATCGTCTCACGGAGGCTCGGAGCGGAGAGATGTGTGTGTAAACACAACATCTCCCCGCTCCGCTACTGACACTGTTAGCGATCTCCGCTCTGTGTAATCAGAGCGGAGATCGGTGACGTGTCACTCGTAGCCACGCCCCCACACAGTAGTAATCACTCCCCTAGGCACACTTAACCCCTTCAGCGCTCCTAGTGGTTAACCCCTTCACTGCCAGTGTCATTTTCACAGTAATTAGTGCATTTTTATAGCACTGATCGCTGTGAAAATGACAATGGTCCCAAAAATGTGTCAAAAGTGTCCGATGTGTCCGCCATAATGTCGCAGTCATAAAAAAAAAATGCTGATCGCCGCCATTACTGGTAAAAAAAAAAACTATTTATAAAAATGCCTTAAAACTACCCCGTATTTTGTAAACGCTATAACTTTTGCGCAAACCAATCAATAAACGCTGATTGTGATTTTTTTTACCAAAAATATGTAGAAGAATACGTATCGGCCTAAACTGAGGAAAAAAAAAAGTTTTTTTATATATTTTTTGGGGATATTTATTATAGCAAAAAGTAAAAAATATTGCATTTTTATCAAAATGGTCGCTCTATTTTTGTTTATAGCGCAAAAAATAAAAACCGCAGAGGTGATCAAATATCACCAAAAGAAAGCTCTATTTGTGGGAAAAGAAGGACGTCAATTTTGTTTGGGAGCCTCGTCGCACGACCGCACAATTGTCAGTTAAAGCGTCCGGTCCTTAAGTGGTTAAATGTAACATGTAATAGCTTGCAATGGTTAGGCTTCCTTTAAGAAGTCCAGGAAAGGTCCCGCCGGCAGAATACCTAGAAAGCGGCGATCACACCTGAGCCGCCTCACCCCCCGCGGAGGGATCCTCGCTCTCTCTATCACTGGATCACAATGAGTAGAGGGCAACGGAATGAGATCCATGAAGCGCCGGGTGGGCGGGGCCCTGAATCCAAGAGAGCGACAGGCCGCCCAGCCTATCAGCGGGACAGCAGTAGGCGGCGCTTATCTCCCATTGGCCCGCATCGCTCATCCCCGGCTTGTGAACGGGAGAGCCGCCGCTGACATTGAGTAGTGAGGCGGCGTAAGAGGCACACTGCACACCGCACACAGGGGGAGACCTTCCCGGCCACGTAAGTACGAGATCCCCCCGAGGAAGGACGACGATGGCTTGTTGAAAGGGATCGGCCACCCGCCGCCATCCCTTCTCCTCTCTCTCTCCCTGCACAGCCGCCACCTTGCAGCCATCGCTTTGTTTGTAGCTTTTTTTTTTTTTTTTCTTATTTCCTGCTGTGATGAGAAGAGGAAACATTGTATCATCTTCAGAGATCGGTGTCCTGGCCTGAACTCTGGATCTATCCTCCAGGACAACCCTCACCGCACAACTTTTACCATTCTTCCCTAGAAAAGTCGTCAAATCCAAGAATCATCTATTTTTTGTAAATTCTATATTTTTTCCCATAAAGGAGATATTTGAATAATAAAAAAAAGCTAATTATTTTTTCCGGATAATATTTTGCACCCCCTTTAAGACTCAACCTTGTTCCACAACTACGTTCTGATCGCTGCCTTACCCCCCCCCCCCCCCACCACCAGATCGACCTCCGTCCTCGCCGGTTCTTCCACTCCTGATCGGCTGCCGATTGCACAACCCCCCCCAAATCTGCACGTATCCATTGGAAGGAAGACCCCCGAATCTGCACATATCCATTGGAAGGACCCCCCCAAATCTGCACGTATCCATTGGAAGGAAGACCCCTGAATCTGCACATCCATTGGAAGGACCCCCCCAAATCTGCACATATCCATTGGAAGAACCCCCCCCCCCAAATCTGCACATATCCATTGGAAGGAAGACCCCCCCCCCCCAATCTGCAGATATCCATTGGAAGGAAGACCCCTGAATCTGCAGATATCCATTGGTAGGACCCCCCCAAATCTGCAGATATTCATTGGAAGGAAGACCCCCAAATCTGCAGATATCCATTAGAAGGACCCCCCAAACCTGCAGATATCCATTGGAAGGAAGACTCTGAATCTGCAGATCTCCATTGGAAGGACCCCCTATCTTATCCGACAAGCACAAAGTCGTTGTCCCACCCCCTCCCCCCTTTTTCCCTGGGATTTGGCTGCTCTGATGAACATACAAAGATCGAACCCTATTGCAATCACAAGATATGGGAGATCGCGGAATAAAACCCAGGATTTTGAAGAATTATCGTCCGTGAGGTGTACGGAGCCCAGCCAGAGCTTCAGCCCCAACCTCGGTTCCCCGAGCCCCCCAGAGACTCCCAACCCGTCGCATTGCGTTTCCTGCATTGGGAAATACTTATTGTTGGAGCCTCTGGAGGGAGACCACGTTTTCCGATCGGTGCATCTGCACAGTGGAGAGGAACTGCTCTGCAAGGTATGTATATGGAGGGAGAGAGCGCCCGGCGTTCTCACCCAGCAACCATTTCTTTTGTCCTGAGATAGCCTGCTAGGGTTATGGTGGCCACACAGGCTTCGATTTTCTATTCTCCCATTGAACTTCCCTCCTGATCACATTCCATCCAACCAAATCGTTTGGCCAAGGTGAAAAATGATTCACTGTTTTTGCATCGATTTGGCAGCACTGAGATACAATGGGGGGAGATTTACTAAAACTGGTGTATCTGTGCATAGTAACCAATCGGCTTCCAGGTTTTATTGTCAAAGCTGAAGTGAACAAGCTGAAGTTAGAAGCCGATTGGCTACCATGCACAGATGCACCAGGTTCCCGTGTGCTCCAGTTTTTAGTAAATCTCCCCTAAAAGTATTTCAGTTGATCAGGCTATGAAATTGTATAATGAAAAGATGTGATTTGATAACTAGGGATCTTTACTTTCTATCAAACTCCACTTCCCCATGTATTAAGTGAATGAGTTGTTGACTTGATCGATTTTTTACTCGAGTTTGAATGGAAAATAAATCAATCATTTATCGAAGTGTGTATGACCACTATTAAACAGGAACTTCACCCCAACCTACCTTTTTTTGGTCCCTAGCATAAAAATATAAATTGGATACTAACTAGTCCAAGAAGTCCAGCATTGTCCTTCTAGCCCAGTATTGCTTGTTATGGTTCTGGTCCCGCGGCAGCACCTTGCACTTGTGCAAAGACATGGGAGCTAGCGCTCGCGCGTGGAATTGCGTGCGGGCCCGCTCGCGCGTGGAATTGCGTGCGGGCCCGCTCGCGCGCAGTCAAACCTGCTCATGCGTGGAATTGTGCAATCAAACCTGTTCATGCACAGACATGCTTCCCATAGACCTGGTTTCTACGCAATTCCAAACATACGCGGACTGCTCAGCTTCCTTTAGACCCCGTGGTTTGTTTTGCATGAGTTTGCACTGCATACATCATCTCTTGTCTGGGTAGGGATGCATGAAGCTGACCAAGAAGTAATGAAAAAATTCTGCCCTCCAGTTGTATAAGGCCACATCTGCAGTGACGCGTAACGGCGGGTATTGAGTAGTAGTGCATGCACATTGTTGCACTATATGCATAGGGCAGCTCATTCATTTCAATCGACTGCTTTATGAGAGGTGAGCGCAGCAAAACAGCTTGTGCGCTTTAAGGGTTGAGCTTTTACGTGTTTTTAAACCGCACATTTTGCAGCACGTCTGTTCACCATGTTCAGGCTGTCATTAGCAATAAATGGCACACAAGTGCAACAAACGTTTTGTTTGTGTACGCAACATTGTGCAACTTTGCGTGTGTTCATGACGCAATCAGTCGTAAGAGGCAGGGGGAGTCGTATTTATGGGTGAAGTTCCACTTTAAGAGGTCATTGACATCTGTATTCATGCATGCCATTAAAGAGATGTAGGCATTACCCAGGGATGGGGGAGGGGCAGGAGAGGAGTCATTGACCTGAGCCGAAAGCTTCACTCTTCATATAATGGAACGATTTTGGGGAAACCCCCTTTTTTTTTTTTTTTTTGCAGGTGTTCACATAACTTCAGTAAAAAAAAAAAAAATCCTCTTTGATGTGCGCTTTTGTGCTAGTTGCGTGGAATACAAAGCGCCTTTTTTAGCTCAGTACCTGGTGGCACCCTCACAGTCCTTGTAGATAAAACAAGCTATTGTACAAAGACCGTCATCAATGGCTTCATTCTGCTTTTCATGTCCCGGCCTCCATTATTGCTGTGTCGGCAATATTCCGAGCCTTACATGAGCAAACAGCCTTGTCCCCCCCCTCGCTATTGCCGCTCTCCGTATTGAGTTCGCCATTCATTGTGGCTTCGATTTTTTTTTTTTGCACCGCTCCACAATAGAGGACCTTGTGGAAATGCAACGTCTAAACCGGTGTCCTCATTCATTCATAAACAATGGGACGCGAATGATGTAATTGCAAACTGTAGACAGCTCCATAATTCCCCATGGAGACTAATACAGCAATCTATTCTGCACGCTCTAAATGGAATGTTTTAGGTAATGCAGCTCCATGTATTTAGGGGGGGGGGGGAGACTAATGGGGATGCTGCTAGGGGAGTGAGTTTTTTTTTTTTTTTTTGCGGTGTTTATGAATGTCTTTCATTCTTTCACGTTTTTCTCAATTCAGAAGTTTTTTAGCTTGAAATACAGACCCTTCAATTGCATAAGCTGTCCTCTGAGGCCATGTGGCTCAGCCTTAAGCAAACCGCACGTTTCTGCTGACATATCCAAATTAAATTGCATGTGACAAAGCCGTACTTTCTTATGTGCTTTGTGCAATAATAGCAGAGGTTACATTATGTGTGTGTGCACACCTTGCAATAAATGGACACGGACCACAAATATAAGTATAAAAAATAAAAAATCTTTATTAAATCAAATAATAATCGTATTTTATTAAACTTGAATTTGTTATCAAAAAAAAAAATACTTTTTATTTTTTTGCAATCTTTATCTCCAATATAATATATATATTTTTTAATATCAATAATATAAAATGCAAAAAACACACTCAAGCAAAAATTTTGAGCTTGGAGGGACATTATTTTTTATTGATTTTATTTATTTCTGATCTATGTAAAGTATTTTATATCGGCATGCATAGGTAGGACAGGACCTATCAATTCACAAATGTGTCAATTCACAAAGGTGACAAAGTAGACTGCATAAATACTACATATGTCCGGTTCTAAATTAGGCTAATTTTAAATGTAATTCAAAATTTTAGGAACTCACAAATATTCGCTGGTCATGTGGTCCATATAAAAAAAAAAAAAAAAAAAGGACGCAGTTCACATTATAGCCGGCTGCAGTCACTGTGCAGCAAGTACGATGCATGATAACTAGGCAGATGTATGTACCGGCTTATTTTTATTTTATTTTTTTGCAAACCGCAACGCTGGCATCCAAAGTACAATGATACATATGGGCTAATTAAAAAGTATAAAATAATGTGGTCAGACTGCTGGAAGAGTGGCAATAGTTTGCAAAGGGTTACAGCACTTTAGATTTGCTCTGATGGTATGTCTATACTTGTAGCACATGTGAGGCTCCCCTCTGTGCTGACTTTTCTCAATCCTTTGTTCTGATGTCCCCTTCCCCCCCTTTTTTTTTTTTTTTTTTTTTTTTAAATTTTCCATTTTTTCTTTTTATAGGTTTTTGACATACGCTGCTATCAGGAGTCTCTAGCTCCCTGTTTTTGTCTACCTATACACAGCAACATTAACCAAATAAGTGAAATCATCCTCGGAGAGGCTAAAGCGTACGTGTTCTTTCAGAAAAGCCATGGAGACATGCATTCTTTTGTTCGTACCTGTAAAAAGCTCAAAGAGGAAGAAGCAGCTAGACTGTTCTATCAGATCGTGTCAGCGGTGGCGCACTGTCACGATGGCGGCGTGGTACTGAGAGACCTGAAACTTAGGAAATTTGTCTTCAATGATGAAGAAAGGTAAGGATTTAACGTGGTTTTTTAATCATTTTTTATTTCTGCTTTAAGATATTATTATTTTTTATTTTTTTTAGGTTCCACTTAAAGTTAGATTTTTTTATTTATTTTTTTCGCCATTTTTCTATATTTATATAGTTGAGTAAAGCTGGTCATATATTATACAATTATCTTGTTCAATATACTTTAGATTTACCTTCAACTATGTAGTGTAAGGGCCTGCCTGATTGCATACAAATTGAAAGTGTTTAGGTTTGACCTCATATTATATGGTTTTGGTAAATTGTATAATGTATGGCCAGCTTAAGGTGTAGATAAAGGAAAGCCGGCAGCTCAATCTTCGCAATGAATACATTTATTAATCCAGGTGTGGTACAGAATAATACAGGGCTTGCGCGTTTCGGAGTGTAGCCTTAGTCATGGCCAGCTTAAGCCACTGATGGGGCTATTGCTTAATGCAGCACATTTAGACTTGTTTTAATATATGAATAAAACATAATCTGTCATTACCTTGGAGAATCCTTTGAAATTTTCCAGTTTAAGGGTGCTAAAATTTGATTTATACCTACAGCTACTGGTACATTAGCATGATCGATAGTTGTAGCAAGGTTTTTTTTTTTTTTAATGTGGCATAACTAGCATATTTAACATGCATGTTAGGTCAGTTTTTAACATCCTGCTGTATACAAGATTATTTTCAGTAATAACAAAAATGTAAAATTTGTGGTGACCTTTAACATTAATGGTCAGTGTAAAAGGGACCCCCTTACATTAAATTGGTGGGTGGTTGAAAATTTTACATTTTTATTGGTAGTCGATGGAGGTACGACATCAGTGGTCAGCATAAGAGACCCCCTTACATTGGTGGTTAGTTGCCAATTTCCATTGGTGGTCAATGTAGGTGGGACATCAGTGGCCAGCGTAAAAGAGACCCCTTACATCGGTGGTTAGATAAAAATATTTCCATTGGCGGTCAATGTATGTGGGACATCAGTGGTCAGCCTTAAAGGAAACCCCCTTAAATCGGTGGTTGAAGATTTTCATCGATGGTTGTTGTAGGTGGAACATCAGTGGCCAGCAAAAAAGAAACCCCTTGCATTGATGGTTAATGGAAAATTTTCCATTGGCGGTCAATGTAGGTGGGACATCAGTGGTCAGCCTTAAAGGTGGCCCCTCACATCAATGGTGGTTTGAAAATTTTCCATTTTCATTGGAGGTTGGACATCAGTGGCCAGCATAAGAGACCCTTACATTAGGGGTAGGTTAAACGTGTGCCCTTGTCTTGGTGGACAATGTAGCTGGGACGTTAATCTGCTCACTGCTAAAGGAATTCTTGGGGACTTCAGGCCGAACCTTGGGGTCCCATAGAGCCCTGCTTGAGATTGGCTGCTCCAAAAGCTTTCTTGAAACTATTTTGGAAAATGCAAAGTTGGAATATTGATTCTTTCACAGTGCAGTCAGTAAGAAAACAGATGTGATTTCAAATGTGTCCTTGGAAGCACATGGCAGGTACAGGGTGATGGCAAGATTTATTCAGAGCAAATTTTAAAGTGAAGTAGACAATAGGATCCAGTCAGCCAGTCTGTTTTGAAGCTTAATATAGTTGTGACAAGGCATTCAGGCTTAATCTCAAGCAACAAATTACAGTAAAGCCCTGTACACACGATTGGTTTTACCGATGAAAACAGGACTTTTTTCATCGGACAAACCGATCGTGTATGGGCCCCATCGGTTTTTTTTTTCCATCGGTGTAAAAAAATAGAACATGTTTTAAATTTATCCGATGGGGGGGGGGGGGAGAAACGATAGCAAATTACTATCGTCTGTGTGGAACTCTATCGGATAAAAAACCCACGCATGATCAGAATCAAGTCGACGCATGCTCAGAAGCATTGAACTTAATTTTTCTCGGCTCATCGGAGTGTTTTACGGCATTTGGAATGGTCGGTTTTTTGACTGATGGTGTGTAGGCAAGACTGATGGAAGTCAGCTTCATCGGATTTCCGATGGAAAAATCCATAGGAAATCCGATTGTGTGTACAGGGCTTAAAAGTTATGGTGTGAAGACCTGCATTAGGTGACTTTGAAGTAGGAGACAATCCAAGCAACTAAAGATTTGACCATCCAACAGAGATGCCCATAGCTGGTAGAAATGGGAAGCCCAGGTGGATGTCTGCTATCCTTTTTAATGTGAACTGAGGAAACAAATGTAATCCTGGAGTTTGTATGTTCTTCCTGTGCTTGAGTGGGTTTCCTCTGGGTATGCCGGTTTCCTCCCACATTCCAAAGACATGCTGGTAGGTCAATTGGCTCTAGTATGTATGAATGTGATTTTAGGGACCTTGGATTGTAAGCTCCTTGAGGGCAGGGACTAATGTGAATGTACAATACATACGTAAAGCACTGCATAAATTGTCAGCACTTTAGAAGTGCCCTTAATAAATTTACCTTTCACAATAGGAATAGTTGTGAGAACCATAGGGGTGTCAATGTGGCGGTAGGATCATAGCGTTTTTATATAAAGGGTTTATGTCAGGAATATGCAATTAGCAGACCCCCAGCTGTTGCGGAACTACAAGTCCCATGCGGCATAGCAAGACTCTGACAGCCACACGTATGACACCCAGAGGCAGAGGCATGATGGGACTTGTAGTTTTGCAACAGCTGGAGGTCCGCTAATTGCATATCCCTGGTTTATGTTATCCTAAAGGGTCGACTGTTGAACGTTAAATACTTCAAAGAATATGTACATTACATAAGTCCTTCTTTTCCCCTTCCTCCTTCTCTTTTTTTTTTTTTTTTTATGCGTGAATTGTGTGTGTATGTTAAGAAATTCAGGCATTAAGGATGTAAATGCCATCTCAGATGTGCAGAATGTGTTGAATGCAGTGTGCTAAACTCAAAGCCAAATACAGGTTCTTGAATAGCTGAAATGAATGTGGTCACGTAGGATACAGGCTAAGGCTGCAAGGTAATCTAATTATGCACGCATCTTCTGTGACAAGAATGATACTTTCATGGGAGCGACTGATCATACCGCGTCAAGATGTTTCATTTTTATGGTGTCTAACAACAAAGCATTTCTTTTTTTTTTTTTTTTTTTACGGCACCCCCTTGGATTTGTCTCTGTCTGCCTTAGGGAAAGAAGTGGGGGTTACCTGCTATACATCTGCAGAATTTGTCTTGTACCAGGGGACAAGTGATGGAGAATGGGTCTTGGTCCATATGTGGGCTTTTAGGTGAATGAGGATTCAGTTGTCTAAGTTCTGATGTTTTGGAGTGGTTGTTCATTTGTTTGCACACGACTAGGAGGTAGGGTGTAATGTATTTGGCGCTCCAGTACATTTATGAAATTCTAGGAGACATTTCATATGTGCTTAAGGGTCTTGTCTTTACTACAGCAGCAAGGGAAAGCCGTAGTTGTGTTTTGCAGAGATGCACAAATGAATAAAGTTAAAACATATGTAAACCTTAACAATGGTCTTCTCTTATTTGCTCCATTTTGGTCTGGTCATTATACCATTGAAAGTGTTTTGTTGTGCTCTAAGTGTTTGAAAAAGCCTTTTGCCAGAAATCTTGTTGATAACCCATCCTTGTGTACATGGAGTTATGTAGATGAGGATGTATGTGTTCTTTGTAATCCATAAAAAATGAAGTAGGCAGGGCTGACACCATGTGCTGTAGAATTGAGAGCCAAAAATCTACTGTATTGTCAAAGAAGGAGATGGGGGGGGAATGCTATATATCTGGCAGATCAGTCTGTATTTTTCTGCATTTGAAGCACATTTAAAAAGTGATTCAGAAAAGGGATAGGTATGTGTAATGTAGAGATGTACAAGATATGTTGACCCTTCATTGATACACTTGTAATGGGGGGTGCCCAGCGTAGTGTTAGATCCAGCACTTCATATGTGAGGTTAGGTTTGTTTTTCTGTATAGAAATGCCGTTAGCAGGGAGCTCTTTACATGGAGTTTATCAAATCTTGGTGTAGTGGGGAATCTTTCTGGAACCTTTTACATTGCAATGGATTCTTCTCTACCGCTGAGAGGCAAGGGGAGTTATGTTTGTCTGTACAAAGAATTGCTTGGATTTATACTTGGATTCCAGTGCTAGGTCAGGGTGTTGATGTAATGTTGGGAAGGAAAGACCAGGAACATTATAGTGCCTGCTACCGAACTGCTTTACTACTCTAATGCCGCGCACACACGATCGGAATTTCCGACAACATTTGTGTGACCGTGTGTATGCAAGACAATTTTGAGTGAAAATCCGTCGGGGGGGGGGGGGGGGGGAAACACGGTTTTGTTGTCCGAAATTCCGATCGTGTGTACTAAAGATGAGCTCAGTTCATCCATACAGCAGTACATTTTTTGGCTTACCTGACCCAATACATACAACTAAGCAGGAAATGGAGCCTGCACATGATCAAGTATGACCTAAACCTAAATACCTTTTTTCAAACTATACACCGAAGCAAGATTTAAAGTGATATTAAAGCTTTATGGCATGTGGTCTTTTTTTCAACTTGTTATACTTACCTGCTCTGTGCAATGGTTTTGCACAGAGCAGCCCCGATTCTCTTCTTCTCGGGTCTCCTACTGGCACTCCTGGCTCCCCCCACCTTGACCAGTGCCCCCAATTGCAAGCGGCTTGCTAAGGGGGCACTGATGAGTGCACGCTCACGAGCCCCGCTTTATGCATCCATAAGACACACTGAGCGGCTGCTTGGCCTCTCCAATGAGGAGAGAGCAGGGGGCTCTCTCCTCATTGGCTCACTGGCTGTCATTTGACAGCAGTGTGGACCAATAGCTTCTGCTGCTGTCTCAGCCATTGAAGGAGAGAGAGACCTGGGACAGCCGAGGCTCCCGTGCACATCACTGGGTTGAGAAGGAACTCGGGCGAGTATTGGGGGGGGGAAGCAGCAAACAAGGTTTTTTACCTTCATGCATAGAATGCATGAAGGTAAAAAACCATTAGCCTTTAAAACCACTTTAAACAATTTTACAGTTTCAAAAATGATTTACTTTAAACTTAAAGTAAACCTTGACTCAAAATGTAAAATATTGTTATTTTAGGGAGTCCCATCACCTCATGTAAAGACACAAAAAAAAAAAAACAGGAATTGAGAAACAACTTGCTTACACCCTGGCTAGCAGTGTCCCCACTTAGGCAAGGATGACCTCACTTGGCCATCCAGTAAGGGGTTCTGAAAACAGGGGACTCCATATTTCATGAGGATGTCCTATAGCAATGTGCAACTGTAGCCCTGGCTACCAGTGTCCCCACTTAGGCAAGGAAGACATCACTTGGCCATCCAGTTGGGTCTTCTGAGAGCTGAGGTTTCAATATTTCACAAGGATGTCCTATAGCAATGTGTAGGTGAGGATGCTAAAATGAAGAAAGTAACACTTTTATTTTGTTCAGTAACCGTTTTACATGGGAGTGTTCTTTTGGGCTGTGTTTTTGTAATGCATTAGAAATTAAGCAGGAAGGACTAAAACCACATGCTTAAGAATTCAGAGTTGTGTTGTCATGATATGCACGCTTTAATGCTTCCCTTAAAGCGGAGTTCCACCCAAAAATGGAACTTCCGCTTTAAGTGACCCCACATTAGGCATGTCATTTATTTTTTTGGGGGGTGCGGATACCCTCTTTTTTTAGGGGCATCCGGTTCCCACTTCCTCCCAGGACTCCGATGCCGGAAGGAAGTTCATCTCTCCCCCCTCCCTGCAATCTTCTGGGACATGTCACAGGTCCCGGAAGATTGCCCGGCCAATTACAGTGCGCGGCTCGCACATGCGCAGTGCATGCCCCGCTGTGAAGCCACAGCCGGGCGCCCACAGTCAGAATGCTGGTGCCGGGAGAGGAGTGGGGCTTCATTCGCCCACATCGCAGGACCGTGGAACATGTGAGTGTCCGATTCATTAAAAGTCAGCAGCAACACTTTTTGTCGCTGCTGACCTTTTTATATGGGTGGAACTCTGCTTTAAGTGACATTGCTAAAAATGTAGGTTTTCTAAAGACACATATTACAGAGTATCAATTTGTGGGTTGGTTACCTGCTTAAGATTGTGCTCATTGCTGTATCTCCGACATCTCGAAGTTGAGCTATTCCTCAAGAGACTGCTGTCCTAAATTGCGCTACAGTATGTCATGTCAAATAAGTAAACTTTTTTGAGTTTAGGATATTTGCGTTGCTGAACTGGTAATCTAAGAAATGGTTTCTCATTCTCAGGCCTAGATTTGCACTTTAATCCTAACAGCTGCAAGGCCTGTAGTTGGAGAAACATTGATTGATGTGCGTCTGGCTTGTTTGGGAAGGTGGCAAACCTCTTAGCATTGTTTTCCATGGAATGTTCACTTATTAAGTGTTTGGATGTCCTTGTGTCAAGCAGTGTTTCTTCCTATAGTCGCTCAGTGTGAAGCCCAGTGCTGGCAGGTCTGAAAGTCCTGTGGATTACTCCTGTTTAACAATGCCTTTCCTGTGTCATTTTATGGCAGTCAGCTGATTTTACTTATGGTATTGCTAACCTTTCTGACCCCACTCAAATTGAATAGCATACAAACAGGGTTTGAGGAAATTGTTAATCAGCTTTAGCAAAGAATACGATGTAATCTGGGTTACATAAAATATGATGACGTGTTTAGTGAGTAGGGTATTATGTGCATTATGATTTCGTGCTTGTACTGTGTTCTGGATACTTTTGCTTGGTGTTTTAAAGGACCAGCCCTGCGTGCAAACAGCTTTACATGAAGTTATACAAATTAATTGTCCATGACCACATGTGGGTGGCCGTCAAATTTCGTTCATCTGTGCAAACTTTATTCGCTTAAAAAGTAGGCAAGATTATGCTCTTTCCTAAAGACCACTCAGTTTGGTCTAACTGATGTCCTGATCAGTCTCTGGAGTATGTGGGAGTATGGAGTATGTTTTATCCCTTGAAGGCAAATTCAATTACACTTGTCAAAGGGTAAAAGTGATCATAAAGCCCCACAGCAGCAGCCCTAAGTGGGTCTTTAAAGTTTATCTATAGCCCAAACTTGGTTTACGTTGCACAACTTTAAAAAATCCAATAACACTTTTTTTTTATGTAACAAGGTATAGAAGATTGAACACAAATGATCACCATGAGCTCATAGGAAAATACAATTACAATTTGTCAAATTCCATCTGGCCCATGTATGTGCATACAAAAAGTGTACAATCATTCCTTACAGGCTGAGATTGGGCTAAAATATTGTACAAATCCAGCAGCAATATGTTTTTCAAGGCACATCAATGGGGAATTTTGTTAAGAAGAATATACACCTCAAGGAAAATGGAACAGGGGGCCAGGGTGACAAGTCCTGGCAAGGGATGGAAGTTTAAGAAAGGAAAGGGGGAGATAGAGAGGGGCCACTTGGTGACTTGAGCAGCCCAAAGAAGGAGAGGGAGGTGGAAGAGAAGGGGAGTTGCCTGGGGGGGGGGGGAAAGGGAGAACATCCTGTGCGGTACAATCTATCGTGCTACTCTAAGGGGAGGCGTATCGACGGTCATATCGATAGCCAAGAGCGGTCCAGGCTCAGGCTCTCATTATAGATGAGCCAGGGGTCCCATACTCTTTATAAACTTGGAGTGGGTGTCCTTAAGGATGCACGTGAGCGTCTCGTGCACCATGGTTCCCATAGAGTGCTGTTTAACCTCAGCAAAGTTGAGGAACGGTTGGCGCCCAGGCCTTAGCTATGATCATGTGCTACCAAGAAGACAAACTCCACCAGCTTGCTCTAAGCTTTAGTCAAGGAGGGGATGTACATATGCAACAAGTCTTTCCAAGGATTGTGTGCTAATGTGACATGCAGGACAGATCTCATCAGAGAGTAGACCTGGGTCCAGAATCGTAGGGCTTTCAGGCAGGACCACCAGGTATGTAGGAGAGTGCCCTGAGAGGCTCCATGCAGCCGTGGAAATAGAAGGGGGATGCCAAAGGAACAAACTTGGCCACTCGTACCAGGGTCATATACCAATGGGAAGGAAGCTTGTAGGCTTTCCTAGAGCATTTAGGAGAGTGAAGCCAAATTTGATTCCACGAGGTCTGGCCAAAATGTGTTTTGAGAGTAGGGATTGTTCATAAACTCTTTTTTTTTTTTTTTTTTTTTTTTTTGTTATTGCTGTCTGTGTCTCAGCTGTAGTGATTCGCCTTCTCTGATTGTCAAAAATCATTGTCTAGGGGTCTCCAAACTTTCTAAACAAAGGGCCAGTTTACAGTCTTTAGGGTGACTGAACTGTGGCCAGTGGAAATAGAAAATGTCCCAGCGTATGTGGGAGTAAACAATTTTCTCAGGCTTTGTGGTCAGTAGGATTAAAAAAATTGCAAAGCGCATGTGGTTAGTAGGAGGGATAATGCCCCATCATTGGTATTGGGGGGAGGAACAGTACCCAATCATTGATGTCAGTGAAAGGAATAGTGCCTCATTGTTGGTGTCAGTGGGGGATGGTGCCTTAACTTTGACAGTGAGAGGAATAGTGTCTTGTATCAATGGAAGGAACAGTGACCCAAGGGCCCAGATAAAGGCAAGCAAGGGTCCACATCTGACTGAAGTGTCTAGACCACTGGTCTAGAAGCATGTGTTCTAATGACCACTGTCTAAGGAGGCTTTCCTATTGTGTTTCCGGGACAGGAAGTGAAGGGAAATCTCCCCAATTGGATACAGGCAGCAAAAAAGAACCTGAATGGCAAGATGTTCTGTGACATCCTTTCCCTGTGAACCTTGTTGCATGGAACTTAAAAATGATGATGCTCACGGCAAAAAATTTTTATTTTAGATCCTCTGCTTTCATTTTGATAGATGTGACTTTTGTCCCAGTAGCCAGTGTACTCTTATTTCTTGTTCTTATATCACAAGCTTAAAACGCCAGGAAAAAATCTCGTCAATGGAGCCACTGTGAAAGCAATAAACAAATTGATACAAGTTTGAGTCCCTCCCCAACACTATCCAAAACTAAAAAAAGATCATGTTGGCTGAATTTTAACTGATGCATGTAGTATGTTTCATTGCGTCTCCATAATTGTTACCTAATGCGCAAGTATCAATTTGGAAGGCCACCATAATTTTTTTTTACCTGTACAGGACAGACTTGCTGAAAAGTTGCCATGTGTAGGTCCTAATTTTAATTTCTCTAAAATCTATTAGAGACCCCATAAATGGTAAATATTTTATTAAGGTTTTGATTTTCTCTTCAGAAAATAAGTTGCAAGACATTGAAGTTTTTATACCTATCCCAGGAACCTGTTTTTCTGTAAAGGGGTCAGCTAACCCGGGAATGCTTCTTGGCATTCTTTGGGTGGAACCCAAGCGTAGTGCAAGTCTGTCCTTTCCTACTGTGTCCTCCAACTAAGGTCAGCGGCTTAAGTTCACCAAAAGCCTACACACTGGAGCACATGCATATAGATAGATGTGCACAAATAATATGAAATTATTTTTGTAGGTCTTTTAGACCTTATTGGCCATATACATCAATCCATTTTCCAAAGGGACTTGCAATCAAATGTCCTTACCAGTCATACAGTCACTACACCGTTTAGCTTGTTTTTGGGGTATTAGCTAGGGCAGGGATCTCAAAACTATGGCCCTCCCAGCTGTTGCGGAACTACACGTCCCATGAGGCATTGTAAAACCCTAATATTCACAGACATGACTAGGCATGATGGGAATTGTAGTTCCTGAACAACTGGAGGGCCATAGTTTGGAGACCCCTGAGCTAGGGTAAACCATTGCAAACATAAGGTCGATATAAAAACTTCAGGAACTCTTCCAAGCGGCAGGTGTGTTAACCATTTATCCATTATGCTTTCCTTGTGCAAATCACAAGAGTCTGTCAGTTATATAAGCTGGTTGAAGTACATTTTGCTGACCCTACATTTACACATATTGAGACAGCAGTCCAAACTGCAATGTGTCATGTACGAATAAACAAGCATTGAGCTGGGGAAAGGCCATTGGCAGGGAATGAAGGATATGATGGAACCTGTCACATCAGCACATTCCTATATGAGCAATGTTTAAATTTGACCATTGCTCAGCATTCTGTGTGGTATGCTTTGCTCAGCGTAGCAGGCATTCTCCATACTCCCCTTCTAACCTTTCATTTAGGATCGTGCACAAGTCTCAACTGTTTTGTTAAGAACAAATGTTAACTGCTACTGTTGTCTGTATGTCTAGCATGATATGTATGGTGGTTGTGCTTTAGGCTGGCGGTTGTGTGTTTTTAAAAGGTAGATTTACCACAAATTGGCTGTAGTATTTGAAGCGCGGAGCTGGTCTAGTGAAGCAGTAGTATATGGTTTTAGGATGTTAACTGACAGCCTAAAAAAAAAAAAAAAAAAAAAAAAAAAAAAAGCGCCCAGCTTGCAGGCTTTCATCTAATTTCCTGTGTCAATTTTTTTGGGGCAAGAAGTGAGAGTAATGCCGCGTACACACGGGAAAAACTAAGTCGGAATTTCTGACCGAAAAATGTAAAACCTGCTCTCTATCTAAGTCCGTTGGAAATTCCGACGGGAAAAGTCCGCTGGGGCATACACACGGTCGAAATATCCGATGAAAAGCTCCCAACTGACTTTTTCCATCGGAAATTCCAACTGTGTGTATGTGGCATAATTCTTCCATAGTTCCACTTTAAATCTATTTCAGTTTTTGGACTTTTCTAACCCTCAGGGCCCATGTATGATTCCTGTCAAATGGGGACCATACACAGCTTGATTTTTAGCGTCCGCTACTGTGATAATCAGGCAAGGGCTGGGCAGTTTAGGACTTCCCTAGGGGACAATGACAAGTGCTTGCCCCCTTAGAAGCCCTTGAGAGCACACGTTTTCCAAAATGTTAGAAAACGTGTAAGTCAGTAAATAGGAAGGAAAACTGTGCCTAAACAGCAGGCCAAGTCTGCATTTTGCAGTAGATAATATCTGTGTGTGTGTGTGTGTGTGTATGTGTGTATATATATATATATATATATATATATATATATATATATATATATTTTACAATGACTGTATTGGGCTGGTAGAATACCTAAGCACCGCACTCCAAAAAATACTTATATTACCAATGGGGGTACACACACACGCATTTTTTATTTTTTTGGGAGAAATTAAAATACATGTAACAAAGTTAATATTCCATTCAGACACAGAGCGGCAGTTCATCCCTGCCCCCCTCTCTCTCCTGATTGGCTAACTGACTTTGACAACAGTGGGAGCCAATGGCACCGCTGCTGTGTCTGAGTCAGGAGAGAGAGTCCCGGACTGCACTCGTGGACATCGCTGAACATAGATGGGGCTCCCATAATTATTAGGGGGCAGAGGGGGACTGTTGTGCACAGAAGGCTTTTTATCTTCATGCATAGAATGCATGAAGATAAAAAAAACTTCTGACTTTACAATCCCTTTTTAAATACCTGCAGTGAGGTGAGAAGAATTCTCAGGTCAAAAATCTACTTCATCTGGGACATAGAAGGTATACAGTATATGAGTTTGCAGAGTATATAAAGGGGGTCAGACTATCAAAGCTCCCACAGAGCTTAAACCAATCGGTTAAATGTACTTACTGAGCAACTGAAGTCCTCCTGTATAAGATGGATGATAAATGTTATGGCACATGCTATGATTTGTTATACATTTATCTGGCACCTTTTTAAAAGCCCCATTGTCAATATAAGCTGTTTATTATCAGAAGGTAACAGTAGTATATGGAGCTTGGAAAGAACATACAAATAAGTATACTTGAATCTGCATACGTTGTAGCTATATATCGGAGCCCACAGGCTTAGGGTCTCTCTGGTATATGATTCACATCCTTGGTCCAAAGTAAAGAAAAACACTGGGGCTTGCTACATTTACAGGGGTTATTCCATCAATTAAACATGGAAATGCCGGTTCAAACAGTGCAACCTATTATACATCGAACCTATCCTCTGGTTCTTCTGATCCTTGTAGGACCTGTGCTGATGACCTCGGTACAGCAAGTGCTTCCCACATAGCCACTGTGCAGACATACCTTATGACAGAGCTTCCTTTTTTATTAATGGTTTTCTATGTGTCAAGAGAGCACTTCTGTATATTTATCCTGTTTTTTTATCTTTCTAATTGTCTTTTGTTATAAAACATTCCTCACTTGCCTTTGACTTGTTCAAAAGCTGCATCTGGCTAAGACATTACAAGGTCTTCTGAGATGAAGCTGAATGCAAAATGTTTTCCATTAGCACTGAGGGGAAACCACAGAAGTACAGCAGTAATTCTTGGAGACGGAATCTACGTCTATGTCTCCTTGGAAACAGGCAGGGAAATCCGTTAAAAATAATTCTCCTCAGATTTCTCTCATCAAGATGCCTCCCTCGATTCCCTGTTTTTCTCACAGCGCTCTTTATTTACGTGAAAATCCTGCCTGGGCGCTAGTGGGATACATTTTCAATCTATTCATGCTCGCTAAAGCTGTGTTAATTAGTTCCCGAACCTGGATCACAAATACAATTAAGCTTGAAGTGTGGTCTGTGGAAATGGCAACATACAGATAAAAAAGAAAAAGAAAAACGTGTTGATCTATAAAATAGTTTCCTAACAATTTAATTGATCTACTTGTTTTTGTTGCTCTACAGACGGATAAAGAGTGTTGAATGCCATGATTGAATGCCCCTATCAAAGTCGCTTTTGTCTTGCTTGGGGTTCCCTGTCTGTTCCCATGGTGACGAAGATGCATTTCCTGTTTCTGAGGGCCATGGCTGCCTCTGATTCAGGCTTTTGTGGTTTCATTCACCACTAATGGGAAAGCATTCACAGGCTCAATTGCTTCCTCTTTTGACAAGCTCATGACTTCAGAAGAGAAACAAAATCTAATCAGGCTGTCCATGTATTGATCTTGGATATCCTTTTTAAAGTATGGTCTTGCATAGGTTTTACTTCTTTATAACCAAGCTAATTATGATCTCATAATCGGCAAGTTGATTAGAAGATTTTTGTTTGAAGCCTCGCACACACGGCCGGGAATCCCGTCAGGAAAAAACTGTCGGTTTTCCTGACGGGATTCCTGGCAAGCTTTCCTTGCATACAAACGGCCATTCAAAAGAACCGCCGTTCTTTTGAATGGCAAGAACGCGGTGACTCCATCGACTATGACGAGCCTGCACTCGTCACATTCGATGCCGTCGCCGCCATCTTGCTACACCCTACACTACCCTTGTATGCTACTGCGCATGCTTCAAAGTCTTTTCGAGCATGCGCGGGTTTACCTGGGGACAGGTAAGCATACACACTCATGGGTTTTCTTGGCAGGAAACACTCTGCCGAGAATCCTGACGAGAAAATAGAGAGCAGGTTCTCTATTTTTCTCGTCGGGATTCCCGGCAGTTTTCTCGCCGAGAAAGCATACACACGCACGGTTTTCATGGCAAAAAGCTCTCCCAGCAGTTTTCTTGCCAAGAAAACCGTGCGTGTGTATGAGGCTTTATTGTTTAATATCGGGGTCTCCAAACTTTCTAAACATAGGGGCAGTTTACTGTCCTTCAGACATAAGGAGGGCCAGACTGTGGGCATTGGAACTAGAAAAGGTCCCGATATCAGTGGAAATAAAAAATGACCCATTGTTGGTGTCATTAGGAGTAATTCTGCCCCTTCATTGGTGTTGGTGGGGGGGAATTATGCCCCACTGTTTTATCAGTAGATGAAAACTGCCCCAAGGGCTGGATAAAAGCAAGCAAAGGGCCGCATCTGGCCCCCAGGCCACAATTAGGACACCACTGTTTTTAGATACATTTTGTATGACCCCCACCACCTTTCACCAAAACAAGCGAGTACCTCCCAGATGCTTACATGCCAGGTTTGCACCACACCTGAGTTCCCCAAAAGGTTGTCCTGAAATGTGCGATTCAGCTTCAGAAGTCAATAGTTGACTTCTCTTATCTGCCTTATTGGCTAACAAGGCTACAGTATGGAGGGGGGGGAGAAGCCCAGAGTCGGCAACCACTAAACCTAGTTATGTTACAGAGATACCTGGGTTTTTGCTGGTACTTGTCCGCTGTACAGAGGAGCAAAACTGGCATGCAGACATTTGGAGATAATGGAGAGTTTGCATTTTGATTATATGATGAGGAACTGTCAAATTTGGTTCCTGATCGTAAATAAGCTGGAGCTACAGCCAGGGCTGATATCCACTAACCTTTTTAAAGTATCACTGATGGCGCTCAAAGAGAGAACATTTATAAACTGCTTCCCAGCACAGGACATCATGCTGGGGGACAAACCTCTACAGAATGCTGGTGGTAATGAGCACACTTAAGAATTGAAATAATATTTTGGGGCACTCTTGGTCAAATCAAAAAGCACCACATCCCATTTTGACTTATTATTGAACAAAGGGGGGACAATGGGTATACTCAATACCCTGGGATTTTTTGAAAAAACGGTGCTTGGTAGAGAAAAACACAGAAATCAGATCTATAAAAGATTATATTTTATTACATAAAATAATGAAAAACAATACAAAAAAGTAACCATCCTTGAAGATATAAAGGTCGGTTATCAAGAGATGCAATTCGCTGCTTAATTTCCACTCAACTCGTTTCGCTCCAAACGGAGCTTCCTCAGGAGTGTTTAAAGCAATAGCAGATTAAACTGTGAATACAGGATATATAACAATTAGTAACATAGAATGGTTAAAAAGTTACAAACTCTAGTGTTAAACTTTAGAAAAAACTAGTTGACATGCGTGGGCATGTTAGTAATCAAGCACCGTTTTTTCAAAAAATCCCAGGGTATTGAGTATACCCATTGTCCCCCCTTTGTTCAATAACACTTAAGAATTGGTTCATGCATGTAAATACTTTGATTAAAAAAAGATTCTTTGGGAAGGGGGGGATAACCAATGATTCCAATGGAGCATTGGTGTAATAATTGTAGGCTACTCCACTGATGGTCAATATTGTTATTGATGATACAATTATATTATAGTTTTAAAAATATTTCTATATGCCTTTATTTTGGTGGAAACCTCGGAAACATTCTTTTTGTTAGAACTGATGAGTATTTATGAGCTAACCCTGTTTTTTTATTTATTTTTTAATCCTAGGACTAAAGTCAAGTTGGAAAGCCTGGAAGATGCTTATGTTCTGTCGGGATCTGATGATTCTCTATCAGACAAACATGGCTGCCCAGCCTACGTTAGTCCAGAAATCCTGAACACCAATGGCAGCTACTCTGGCAAGGCGGCTGACGTATGGAGTCTAGGCGTAATGCTCTACACCATGTTGGTTGGACGATACCCATTTCATGACATTGAACCTAGCTCTTTGTTCAGTAAAATCCGTCGTGGCCAGTTTAACATTCCAGAGACCTTGTCACCCAAGGCAAAATGCCTCATACGTAGCATTCTTCGACGGGATCCGTCAGAACGGCTTACATCTCAAGAAATTCTGGACCATCCCTGGTTTTCCACAGATTTCAATGCATTGAATTCAGGATATGGTGCTAAGGAGGTTTCAGATCAACTGGTGCCTGATGTTAATATGGATGAGGAAACGGACCCCTTTTTTAATTGAGCACAAAACTTTCCTTTTTCGGTACTTGAGCTGAACGTGGCCACATGAAGGAGTCCTTCCGGACTATAGTATTTGAAATCCGTATTGTTCCAGACGGTCACTTTGAAATATGCTGCTCTGGACTCCTTGGTTTTGAGAAAACGGTTCTGCAAGAAACTATTCTACAGATGTAGCATTGAGGCTGCTATACAGTTAATCTAGGTTTTATTTTTTTGTGTTTTTTTTTTTTTTGTTTCGGAAATCAGCATGGATCAGTTGTAGCTTTACCCTCTATGGAGCCAAGGAGACTGCACAAGCCAATTCCAGTGCAGCTTTGTCACTCCTGTTAATACAGTTTTCTCAATGTTTTGCCATGCACATCCTGGCATCGCACTGTTAATTGTTTTTGTGCCATTGTTCAGGGAAGGTACAATTGGCTATTACTTTTTTATACTTGTGCCAAAGTGGTACAGCAAGCTATAGAAAAGTAAAACTTAGTTGGGTGCACTGACATTAAAAGTAGGTGCTAAAATTTAGAATGACTTTATTTTCTTTTTGTTCAGTTTTCCCAAATTAAAACACTTCTTTTCTCCAATTACAAACTACTTAATATTCTTGTCAGGAAATGACTTTGTTCCCTTGTAGGGAAGCCATTCATTTACCAAGCTGATTCTGTTTTTTTTTTTACCATAACTGGTTTGCTATAGGAAGCTGTTATTTAAACTTCCACATGCATTATTTTTGCAGTGCTAACACGTGAAGAATTTTACCTTTTGGAAAGCTAAAACAGGGTTTTGATCTACTGGTTTCCATATTGGCCATCTTGCACTTATAGCCAGGATCATATTAGTAAAAGCTATATAGCCATTCTAAAGGGTGTTCTCACAGTAACCTCTTTTTTGTCTCCATTGCATCCCTCAACCTTGTTTTAGCTGTACATTATTATTTCCTTTCCATTTAAACTTTTTTTCTTTTTTTTCTTTTTATTCCTTTTTTTTTTTTTTTTTTACATTTCATGGGAAATAGTTTTATAAGCTCATAACTACCCTTTAGCCCCTGCGTGGACATGCATTAAAGTGCACCTTTTTGTATTGTCAAATTATTTATTTTCATGAAAATGTCACAGTTGTGATGTATTAAGCCAGTACTTCAATTAAATTACGGGTTGACTTTCAATGACATATTACATGCTGTGCTTAACACTTCCTTTTTTCTGTGTTTTTTTTTTGTTTTTTTTTTTTTCCTTGTAATAATTCAAACTGGCATTTCTTCCCACCCTCACCAACTCTCTTGCTATATAATGAAATATAAGCATAAATATTTGTGTTTTATCCCGTACCTCAGTTGTTCTGATTAAACTGCTTGTATCTGTTTTGTGAAATGGTTCAAGTTTTTTGGGTAGGTACATGTAGACTCTGTAAGTATGTAATTGTTACTTGAATTTGTGCTTAACTGTAGTATGTGGCATGTACGTACAGCTACTTGGCATTTGAATTCTGGGACACTGTTTGCCTGCCCTGTGGGAAGACTTTATTTTTTATATATATATATTTTTTTTTTTTCAATTTTTCTTTTTTTTTTTTTTTTTTCTCCTTGAGAATTTTTTCCCAGCTATAAAATACAAAACAAAACTGTGGCTGACCCTGGTTTTATTTTGGTACTTTTAGTACAGATGGAGTGGAATAAACACTCAAGTTGGTGCTGTGTCAGAAGGACTTTAATTTCCCCCCCCCCCCTTCTGTTCCTAAACGCCCATATTATTTTCCCTATGAGTCCCCTGCCTTTTTTAATACCCTATACGAAGAACGACTGGTGATAAAATGCATGGTGGGGTATTATTGCCTCTGGTGCTTTTGAATGTTATGTATTTGGTTTATTGTTTTTTGTCCTAATCTCTTCAATAAATTGTGCATATTTAACTAAAAGCTAGTTTGGTCTTTGAGTTAAGCTTTACCCCTGAAAGCATTGTTTATAGGTCATTCTCCATGACATACACCTACCTAAGTGATTGTACCTGCCTACTCATTGTAACCTCCTGGTACAGGGTTTAAGGGATGCTATTGCAATGTTTTCTTCTGTCGCTAGCAGGGATTATTATTATTATTATTTATTATTATTATTATTATTATTATTAATTATTATTAAAAAAAAAAATATGTGTGTGTGTGTGTGTGTGTGTGTGTGTGTGTGTGTATATATGTATTTATCGGCGTATAACACGCACTTTTTTTCCCTTAAAATCAGGGGAAAATCGTGGGTGCGTGTTGTACGCCGATCCCCCACTGAAATGAGCGAGAGGAGCCGAGGTACACAAAGCCCAAGTACACTCGGCTTTACTCGGCTCCTCTCGCAGTCCCGCCCAACTCCACTGATTGCGCCACTGACATACAGAAAGCCGAGTGTACTTCGGCTAGTCTTGGCTCCTCTCGTAGTCCCGCCCCTGACTGAGCAGAGCCAAGTCTAGCCGAAGTACACTCGGCTTTCTGTATGTCAGCGGCGCAATCAGTGGAGATGGGCGGGACTGCGAGAGGAGCCGAGTCTAGCTGAAGTACACTCTGCTCCGCTCGCTCCTCTCCACAGCGGAAGTCTGCGCCAAATTTAAATATTGCAGACACTGGGCAAGGCTGCAGATGGACACTGGGCAAGGCTGCATTTAAATGTAAGTTTTTTTTTTATTTTTTTATTTTTTCTTGAACTTCTTTCCTAAACTTGGGGTGCGTGTTATACGGTGTGTGTGTGTGTGTGTGTGTGTATATATATATATATATATATATATATAATGTATGTGTGTGACACTCGAAAAATTTGAATATCGTGCAAAAGTTCATTTATTTCACTAATGCACCTTTTTAGGTGAAACTAATATGAGATAGACTCATTACATGCAAAGCAAGATAGTTCAAGCCGTGATTTGTCATAATTGTGGTGATTATGGCTTACAGCTCATGAAAACCCCAAATCCACAATCTCAGAAAATTAGAATATTACATGCAATCAATAAAACAAGGATTGTACATAGAACAATATCGGACATCTGAAAAGTATAGGCATGCATATGTACTCAGTACTTGGTTTGGGCCCCTTTTTCAGCAATTACTGCCTCAATGCGGCGTGGCATGGAAGCTATCAGCCTGTGGCACTGCTGAGGTGTTATGGAAGACCAGGATGCTTCAATAGTGGCCTTCAGCTCTTCTGCATTTTTCGGTCTCGTGTCTCATCTTTCTCTTGGCAATGCCCATAGATTCTCTATGGGGTTCAGGTCAGGCGAGTTTGCTGGCCAATCAAGCACAGTAATCCCACGGTCATTGAACCAGGTTTTGGTGCTTTTGGCAGTGTGGGCAGGTGCCATGTCCTGCTGGAAAATGAAGTCAGCATCCCCATAGAGCTCGTCTGCGGAAGGACGCATGAGTGCGCGAAAACCTCCTGGTAGACGGCTGCGTTGACCCTGGACTTGATGAAGCACAGTGGACCAACACCAGCAGATGACATGGCTCCCCAAATCAACACAGACTGTGGAAACTTCACACTGGACTTCAAGCATCTTGCAGTGTGTGCCTCTCCATTCTTCCTCCATACTTTGGGTCATTGGTTTCTAAAATGAGATGCAAGATTTGCTCTCATCAGAAAAGAGGACTTTGGACCACTGAGCAACAGACCAGGTCTGTTTTTCTTTAGCCCAGGTAAGACGCTTCTGACGTTGTTTGTTGTTCAGGAGTGGCTTGACAAGAGGAATACGACATTTGAAGCCCATGTCCAGGATGCGTCTGTATGTGGTGGCTCTTGATGCACTGACTCCAGCCTCAGTCCACTCCTTGTGAAAGTCCCCAACACTTTTGAATGGCCTTTTCCTGACAATCCCCTCCAGGCTGCGGTCATCCCTGCTGCTTGTGCATCTTTTTCTAAATATATAAGAATACATATCAGTCTAAACTGAGGGGGAAAAAATCTTTTTTTTATTTTTTTTTTTTTTTTTTTTTAAATTGTGATATTTATTAAATCAAAAAGTAAAAAATATTGTTTTTTTTTTTCTATTTTTTTTTTGCAGGTGTTATGGCTTAATTTGCTGATTAAAATGGGACACTTTGAGCCTAGAATATTGCACCTTTTCACAATATTCTAATTTTCTGAGATTGTGGATTTGGGGTTTTCATGAGCTTTAAGCCATAATCATCACAATTATGACAAATCACGGCTTGAACTATCTTGCTTTGCATGTAATAAGTCTATCTCATATATTAGTTTCACCTTTTAAGGTGCATTAGTGAAATAAATGAACTTTTGCATGATATTCTAATTTTTCGAGTTTCACCTGTAATAAATAAAAAAAAAAAAAATATATATATATATATATATATATATATATATTTATTACTGCACGATTCTGGCTAAAATGAGAATCACGATTTGTTTGCTTAGAATAAAGATCACGATTCTCGAGGCGTAACATCTTTCACATTTATGCAAAAAAATTGGGCTGACTTTTTATTTTTTAATTCATTAAAGTATATATTTTTTTTTTTTTTATAAAAAATGCAGTTTGAAAGACTGCTGTGCAAAAAAAGTGAGACATAAAATATTGCATATATACAACCACCATTTTATTCTCACTGAGCAGGGAGGGACCTGTCAGAGCCCATTTGGTGTCTATGGGGAGATCAGACGAAAACGGACAGCATGTCCGTTTTTTATCACATCCAATCCGCCAGACGGATGGCGAACGTATTGCCATCCATCTGTTTTGAATGGATGTGTTTGGATCGGATGGCAGGCGGGTGTCAGCGGACACATCTCCCCTGACATCCGCCTGCCCATAGGAGTCAATGGGTGGCACGCTCGGATCCGCCTGAAAAACGGACAGGTGGACCCAAGCAGGCTTATCGTGTGAAAGGGGCCTTACAGATGTTCATTCCTTTGATCTAAAAGAACTAAATGTTAGAATGTTTCTCTTTATCTCTCTGAGCGATGTTGTGAGAAACATGGCAGGCTGCCTGTGTTTTTTTTTTTTTTTTTCTTTCCAGCTGTCAGCTTGAGCAGAGAACTCTGCATTGAATCAAGGAAATGTTTTTTTAAGAACGGGAGGGAGGTAGAATCGCGATCTCGATTCTTTAATGATTAATCGTGCAGCTCTATTATATATCTCCAAATAAGAGAATGAATAGCAAATTTACAGGATGTATCCTCTTTCCAAATGACAAAGCTCAGATATTGCATTTACAGCGATCGGTCATGAATTTTATAACCCATGACAGGTTAAATGAATAAGATTGATTTATCTTGTTACAATGGCGCCTAAAAATCCAGGGGATATATTGAGCAGCAAGTGAAAAAAAGAACATCAGTTATGTATGGTGCTTCAAAGGTGCAAATTGGTCAGAGTGCCCATGCTGACCTGTGTCCACAACTTAAAGAGCCTACAATGGCTGTGTGAACATCAGAACTGAACCATGGGGCAATGGAAGAAAGTTCACTGGTCTGATGAATCACATCTCTGTTAGTAGAACAATGGCCTCACAAAAAATATGCTGCAACACCCTGTTTACTATTAGGCCCCTTTCACACTTGTGTGGCCTGGCCACGATTTTGATGTAATTTTGTAGTGACTTTGACACAGCTTGAAGCAATCAAAAAAGGGGGAAGGGAGGATAGGATTCCCCCCGGAAAAGGATTCTTCAAGGAGAAACAATGGGTTATAGAAAATTAATTGTATTATTTTAAATAATCCACCCTATAAATTAAAAAAATTACAGTATGATACCGTCACCATAAAGATTAGAGAATAACGTTATCAGAATCGCACACTAGAAAACACCTGTTCATCCACATAGTTAGCATTCATATATTGCTGCTCGAAGCAATGCCTGTGTAATCTTGAGGTCTATGAACCTCAAGTCGCATCACAGTCGGACCAAAGTAGTGCAGGGACGACTTTGAAGTCGCACAGATATGAACGGTACTCATTGGAAATACTTTCTTCCGCTCTGTGTATACAAAGGAGCATGGGGGGAGCTTATGTCCATAATGGGGATGGTATTAACACAGTCCCAAATGATCCGCAATGGCTCAAAAGTGATATGGTCCAGAAATATTTAGACAGAATAAAGGTGGATAAAGCACCTGGACCAGAGATGGCTTCACCCACGGATCCTAAAATAATTGAGCTCTGTCATTTCAAAGCCATTGTTTCTTATTTTTAGGGACTCAATGACTGGGATGGTACCACTGTATTGGCAAAGGCCAATGTGGTGCCTATATTTAAAAAGGGATCAAAGTCTTTACCAAGTAACTATAGACCTGGTAGTTTAACTTCTATAGTTGGGAAAATACTAGAGAGTTTAATAAAAGACCACATAGATGAGTTCTTGCTGGAAAAACAAATTTGCCAGACAGTCGCCCAATTAGACAGAGCATTGAGGTCGGCTTGTAAGCTGGAGACATCCTGTAAGGATGTTATTCCACTGCATAGCTTGGTGTCATCTACAAAGACCGAAATGGTACTTTTAATCCCAGACATTATATCATTTATAAAGATATTAAAAAGTAAGGGTCCCAGCACTGAACCTTGGGGTACACCACTGATAACCTTAGACCATTCAGAGTAAGAATCATTAACCACTACTCTCTGAATACGGCCTATTAGACAGTTTTCTATCCATTTACAAACTGATCTCTCCAAGCCTGTAGACTTTAACTTGCACTTTAGCCGTGTGTGGGGAACTGTATCGAATGCTTTTGCAAAATCCAAGTATACCACGTCCACTGCCACCCCTCTGTTCAAGGTTTTACTTACCTCTTCACAAAAAGAAATCAGGTTTGTCTGACCACTTCTGTCTTTCATGAATCCATGCTGTCTGTTGCTTAAAAATCGTTTTTTTGCAATAAACCTAAAGTTATGCACTTGGGGGCTTTAAGCCCCGTACACACGGTCGGACTTTTGGCCAACAAACTTCATTTTGAGCAAGTTGGACCAACAATCCGACCGGGTGTACGCTCCATCGGACAAACTTTTTTTGCTTTTTTCTTGTTTTAATTGGACAAAAGTTGGGTCTGCAAACGGACAAACTTTTGCCCAACAAAAGTCCGATGAAGCAAAGTCCAACCGTGTGTACAGAAAACCATTGGACTTTTGTCCGATGGACAAAACAACTAATGTTAAAATAAACCAACAATAGCAGAAGTTGACAAAAGGGTGGCGGTAAAGAGCAGAAAAACCACGTGATGTTGCAAAAAGTTTTGGGAAAGTTTGCAGAAAAGTCTGAGCGTGTGTATGCTATGGGTGTGCCCGACCAACTCCGTTCGGACAAAAAAACACGGAAAAGTCCGATAGAAGTCCGACCGTGTATACGGGGCTTAAGAATATGCATGCATCATACATACTGGGAGGAGGATCTGGGGGGTTTTGGTAGATCATAAGCTTAATATTAGCATGCAATGCCAAGCTGCGGTTTCCAAAGCAAGCAAAGTCCTTTTGCCTTGTACACATGAGCAGAAATAAACTCTGATGGGTTTTTCCGACGGAATTCTGCTCAAGCTGTCTCGCATACACACGGTCACACTAAAATCCGACCGTCAAAAACGCGTGACGTAAAACACTACGACGAGCCGAGAAAATTAAGTTCTATGCTTCCAAGCATGCGTCCAAATTGTTTCAGAGCATGCGTGGTTTTTAGTGCGTCGGAATTGCATCCAGATGAACGGAAATTCCGATATTTTTTTTTTTTATAGGAAAAATTGAGAACATGTTCGCTATCTAATTGCGTCGGAATTTCCGACAGAAAAAGTCTGATGGGGCATACACACGGTCAGAATATCCGTTTAAAAAAAATTCCGTCTCACTTTTTTCATCGGAAATTCCAAGCGTGTACACACGGCATTTCTTGTATTGAGAGGTATAGACTCCAGAGAGAGAGAGAGAGGATTTTGCTCCTGTACAAATCATTAGTAGGACCTCATCTGGAATATGCAGTTCAGTTTTATGTACCAGTTCTCAAAGGATACCGGGGTACTGGAGAAAGTGCAGAGAAGGGCAACCAAACTGATAAGAGGCATGGAGAAGCTCAGCTATGAGGAAAGATTGGTGGAACTGAATCTATTCTCTTGAGGAGATTAAGGGGGAGATATGATCAACATGCACTAATTTAATACATAAGTGTTCCATATAGTGAACTTGGTATTGAGTTATTCACTTTAAGGTCATCACAGGTGACAAGGGGGCACACTTTTACGTCTGGAGGAAAAAAGATTTCATCTCCTAATACGGGAAGGTTTCTTCACAGTAAAGCCCTGTACACACGATCGGATAACCTATGGATTTGACCATCGGAAATCCGATGAAACTGTTTTTCATCAGTCTTGGCCACACACCATCAGTTTAAAAACCGACGGCAACAAAACGACGGCACGTACAAAACGTACGATGCGCTATAAAAGGGCCGAACAAATCTAATGGCGCCACCCCTTGGGCTGCTTTTGCTGATTTCGTGTTACTGCGTGTTCGTGAAAGTTTGGTGAGAGCCGATTCGCGCTTTTCAGTCTCCGTGCTTTGCAGATCGTTTCCTGTTGTTCAGTTTGTGCTTGTGGGTTTGTATTTGTGATTCAGTGCGTGCAGTCAGGTCGTTACTGCCTTGCAGTGCCGACTTGGCCGTTCGTTTACTGTTTTTCAGATCGTTCTTTTCAGGCCTTGCTGTTCCACGGTGCGTTCTGTTTGAGTGCGTTCTGACCAGCCGACCGGTTTAAAACCATGTTTGAAGTGCGTTCTCGTTCTCGAGCTCGTGCTGGCTTTGGGCTTGGTGTTGCAGTTAACACTGTAACCCGAGTTCAGTCTGTGAACAGGGTGAGGAGGAGTTCATGGACTAAGAATTGGTTGCTCCAGCGGGACCAATTCTCTCATATGCCTCTGCTGCGGGAAATCCATGAGAATAACCCTGATGATTTCAGGAATTATCTCAGGATGACGGACCCCGTATTTCACCGTCTGTTGGATTTGCTGTCTCCCTATATCACGAGGCAGGACACTGTGATGCGCCAGGCCATCACTGCCGAGCAGAGGCTTATTGCCACGTTGAGACACCTAGTGACTGGGAGAAGCTTGCAGGACCTCAAGTTCTCAACAGGCATCTCCCCCCAGGCTCTCGGGATCATTATCCCTGAGACGTGTTCGGCCATCATTCAGGTCCTGCAGAAGGACTATATGAAGGTAATTATGCTCCTTTAACCTCACATTATCTTTTTTTATTCTCGTTTTTTTAATTTATTTTTTCCTCCTAACACAAATATGCCTGTTTGTAATATCCTTGTAATGTCCCCATTTTCCACATGCCTTTTTTTACCTGTAAATCCCTTTTTGGGCCCTACATGCCTATTTCCCTTCACTAACCTCTCCAGCATGCTATCGTGGGCGCAAACCCAGCTAGCCTTCTATTTTCCTTTTCATTTTTGGGGGGTCATTGCCCTCGTAGTTTGACAACCTTCCCTCCCCCCCTAAAGATGTTAAAAAATTAGTAGTTCTCAAGAAAGCTCAGCAAAGTGGTAGAGCCTTTTTTGGGATCCCCCACAATCACCTTAGCCCCCCCCCCTTAGATTATTTTAGAATGTCCACTCAGCGGGGGTGAGGCATCTGCTAAGTGGGCCTTTGTTTATTGTTCGGAAAAACTCCCTTAAATAATAATGTTACTCAACAATGTTTTTTTGTGTGTAATCTGCTTGCACTGTAACCATAAACCGTACTAATGTCTTCTTTTTGTTTGACTCCACAGTTCCCTAGCACACCACAGGAATGGCTGACTGTGGCCTCCCAATTTGCCCAGCGGTGGGATTTCCCTAACTGTGGAGGGGCAATTGATGGGAAGCACGTCCACATACAGTAGTGCCTCCACCCCGTTCGGGGTCATACTATTTCAACTATAAAGGTTTTAATAGCATAGTGTTAATGGCGGTGGTGTTGGCACGGTACGAGTTCCTGTATGTGGACGCGGGGAAGAACGGCCGGATCATTCGCGGAGACGAAGTTCGCTCACCGTCTGCAGGCTGGGGGTCTTGCACTGCCTCCAGATGCAGAGAACGTTGAAGGGCTCCCGTTCGTTTTCATTGCGGATGAGGCTTTTGGACTAGGACCACACCTGATGCGGCCATTTCCCCAACGCACCCTCACCCCGGAGAGGAGGGTTTTTAATTACCGGCTGGCCAGAGCCCGGAGAGTTGTGGATAATGGCCAGCCGGTTCCGCCTGTTCCAGACAGCGATACATTTGGCGGATTATAAACTGAACCACAGCGTCTACTGCTGCTGCATATTGCACATTTTTCTACGCAAATTTGCAAACAATTATGTTTCATCGTTTGGGCCTGAGGCCGGTCTATCTGAACTGATTAATCTGACCGGCCTCAGCACTGCCCGTACTGGCTTGGCCCCCCAAAGTGCCTGTGAAGTACGCCAGAAATACGTAGAGTACTTCACGGGTAGGGGGGCCATCGCAATGCCAGACCACATCTGACCAAGTATTAAACCTTTTAAAAATAAAAAAATACATGGAATTCATACAAACTTGTGTTGTCATTCTTGTATTTTGGGTTTATGTGTCTCCCAGGTTCTAGTAGTGCCAAGTGTAATTGTCCTTAGTAAATAGCCTCAAAACTCAGAGCGAAAAACACGGTTTTTGCATCTTCAGAACTGCTCTTGAGCATAGAAAGAACAAGGCACACCTTTTTTAGACTTCCCAAATGTTTTTATTGTTTGCACCGCATTTTTTTTTGGTTTTTAGAAATACTATTTTTTTTTTTATGTGCGGCTTTTTTTTTGCAGAAACATGCATGGGTCGTAAGCCATTTTTTTAAGTCTGAAAAAGTAATAAAATAACACTGTGAAAAATACCAACTGGAGATGGGGTGATGGTACCCCTGATCCATCCCAAATGTTAACAAACACACTTTCTTTTGGGGCTCAAATGGGTATCTTCAACAAGATCCCATGGCTAGGGTAAACATGTGCTATCTGCCATCATGGGGGATCAATGGACGTGCTTTGGGGCTGTAAACCCTTCCTCTCCCCTACTTGAGGAGGGAGGAAGAGGTTGCACCCCCAAAACAGGGACATAGATATCCTGTGACGGCAGATAGCACATGTTGAGTCTTCAGTGTGTGCATCTTCACATTTGGGATGTTGGAAATCCCTGAGATAATTTCAGACGCATAACAAAAAACACAAAAAGGGGGGGTTCACACTATTCTCCCCAAAATATCTATCATGTTTTTATATTTTTGCTCAATCACAATAATTCTCTTTCTCATAATGACCATTTTGCTACTGCATTCCATGATTTCCTGAATGATTATTTTGGCGCTGGCACTCGAGAATGGCGGATTTGGACTTCCTGACACACCCCCACGTTCAGTCCCTAAAACAAAAAAAAAGGTTTTACACTAGGCAGTCCTACATCTGTATTTACCTTGAAGTTGTGGTGACAGACACTGACCTGTTGTGCTGATAAGCTCCACCTCCCCTTCCTCCACCTCCCCTTCCTCCACCTCCGCTTCCTCCACCTGCTGATCTTGGTCTGCTTTGGGAGCTTCAGGGATTTTCTGTGGTGTTGGGTTCCTCGTCTCATGAGCATGGTGTCCTCCCACTCTCCTCTCCCCTATGGGAATTTACAACAAAATGTATACTTTAGCACACAGACTTTTTTAAGGCCTGAAAAGGGATCCTCAATGTTTTGAAGTGGGGTACAATTGATATTTGGCCCTGAGTTCCAACATGAACATATGTGATCTTGAAAACTCAACAAAGCAACCTGTTATTTTTGAGGACATTCACAAATACACTTGGATAACCACCAAGGTATCCACTGGACCACCTGTGTGTGACACCATTAAGAAATTTGGTCATGTGGCCCAGAGTATAGTATCTTGCTGGAGAACAAAAACGAGTACACAACTGCTGGAGTGTCATCTCCTTTACCCAGAATACAGTTTCTTCTTTCAGTCACATTCTAAATTTCCTTACAACACATCATCTAGCCAACAATGTGTAGATAAACATTGTTGAAGTAAAATGAGGCATGCCCACATGTAGTTTACGTGGATATGTGCCAAACATGTTTGGGGGAAGAGCAGCAAGTTATTGGTCAAAACATTGGGCAAATAAGTGGACTCTCCACTTAACCTAAAAGATGAGATTTCAAAATGTGAACCCAGTCAAGCCAAGCACATGGTGCAAAACATGGAAGAATACATATTACAATGTGAAAGAACACAGTAAAATATACTTACTTTTTTCTATGCTTTTTATAAGCTTCCTATACTGCTCCGGCTCCCTGATCTTCAGGTCTGACCACCTTTTACGGAGTTGTTCCTTGGATCTCCTGACCCCATATTTTTTATAGAGAGTCTTCGCCACTTTATCCATAATTTGTGACTTCCGGAGATTAGGGGTGTCGTATGGGCCATGCTTGCCGTCGTAATCCTTCCCCGCAGAATGTCCACCATCTCCGCATCTCAGAAAAAGACATATTAGTCGCCTTGTATCTTTTTTTACAGGATCGGGACGTTTCCGCCTCCGGGCTTTCCTCGTTGGTAATTTCAAGTAAAGAAGCCACCTGTGTCTGCGACATGTCGCCGTCTCACACTGTGCGCCGATCGTTAAGGGGCGGGGAAATGCAGAAAAAGTCCGTCATGGGCGGGCGACGAGGGCGGAGTTACATGCATGCGCAGGGTATAAAAAGGGGAAAGAAGTTATTAGGGATGCGCGGAGTAAGGACGACTGGAAGTGAACCCACGAAGTGAACTAAGGTAAGAAGGGAACTCGGGCCTGCAGTGGCATATTAATGGGTCATGATTGTAAAGGGCAATATTGTGATAAGTTGAGGAGAATCAATTCTGATCCTTTTTTTTTTGTACTTGCTGGTCCTAATAGATGCATAAACTAAGAGAGCCGGAGGTGATGCTTGTTTTTATTGAAAAGTATAAGGAACAGCGCAACCTTTGGGAGCTCAAACACCCTGCGTATCACAAAAGTGATGTACGACGGGCAACTATTACCAAATTAGCCGAGGATATGAAGCCATGGATCCCAGATGCAGACTACACTATGATCAATAATAAAATCAACAACCTGCGCAATTCTTCTAAAAAAAAATTCAAGGAAGTGCGCCAGTCCAAGAGATCAGGAGCAGCAGCCGACAATGTAGTAAAGCCCAAGCTGTGGTACTACAGACATCTTCAATTCCTGGATGACCAGATCGAGGCCAGGGAATCTATTTCCAGCCTTCCCTCAACCCTTCCTTCCACCCTTCCCTCCAGCGTTCCTTCCACCCTTCCCTCCACCCCTGCAGAGGCAGAGGAGGAGCCTCCCGAGCTAGAAGAGCCAGATCTTCACATCTTCAGCCCGGTATAGTATTTTTGATGCTAATTATTGTCCACTAAGTAATATGGAGTTGAACTGTTTGGCTTAGCCATAAATGATCCCATCCCACCCCCCCTCCAAAATAAACCAGTAATGAGATCAAAATTGTGTGTGATTGATTCCTCAAATAATAGAAATCTACATTTTATTTTATAAACAGGATGAGGCAAGCCAGGAGGAAGAGGGTCAGGAGTGTGACAGGCAGGAGGAGGCAGGGCCCAGTGGGACTCAGCAGGTCCCCAGGCCTAGTGGCAGCACCGTCTCCCAAGTGGCTCCCCTCCACGTCAGACCACCAAAACAACGGCGGATGACACAAGTGGAGGAGGAGTCACTAAAGATGATTCAGGAGGCTGCTGCCATTATGAGGGCCCCCCTCAACCCTACGGAGGGGTTTAGCACCTATCTGGCGGATAAGCTGCTCAGAATGGAGGCGGGACAACGGGCCCTTTGTGAGCACCTTATATATATGGCCGTACACATGGGGGCGAGGGGGCTGCTGACTGAGGCCACCCATATCTCGCAGCAGGCCAATCCCTCTCCTCCTTCTCCTCCTCCTCCTGCCACATCACCACCCACAGTGGCCCAGCCTGCAAGGGTGCGTGGACGGGGCCGTGGAGGGAACGCTGCAGAGAGGCGTGGAAGGAAGGCTACAAGGAAGAGCAGGAGGTGATTCCCTGGCCTCGAGCTGCTCATCCAGAAATTGAAGGTTTGTGGAGTACCACAGCTTGGGATGATGTATGTCTTTGGCTGCTGCTCCTGATTTCATGCTGTTGTTGATTTTATTATTGATCATAGTCAGGTCTGCATTTGGGATCTAATGACTTTATATTCTCTGCTAATTTGGGAATAGTTGACCTTCGGTTTTTGATTTGTTTTTTCCAAAATAAAGGGAAATTTGATTTCAGCCAACCTATATGCCTGATGTGTTTTTTTGAGAAGTAGCAATAAGATTGCATAAATACAATGTGTAATTAAGAACAAGGGACACCAACCTCCATGATTTTTCTAAAATTAAATATTATGTTGTTCTGAGAAATTGACACACCAAAAAATGCACAACAAATTTTAAGAGTCAAAAAACATAAAGGTGTAATTTGGGAGGTCGGCCTTGCAGAATTTTAATAATTATTCCTAAGGTCACTAGAAAAAAGAAAGACATACATTTGTCAGAACTCAGGAGAAAGTTCTGCTGCCAAAATGACATTTTAAAGACTGTTCGAAAGCAAAAAAACATGCGCTGCATTAAACGAAGCAATAACTTGCAGAATGACGAATGTGCTCTCTCCATTAGGAACGCTAGTTTTACAAGAACGAGCGCTCCCGTCTCCTAATTCAGTCTGAGCATGCGTGGGTTTTTAAACCGATGGACTTGCCCATAGACGATCGGAAATTCCCATCGGTTTTTTATCCATCGGAAAATTTTAAAACAAGTTCTATTTTTTCCATCCGATGGAAAAAAGACCGATGGGTACCATACACGATCGGTTGGTCTGATGAAAACCATCCATCGGACGGTTTTCATCAGTTAAACCGATCGTGTGTACGGGGCTTAAGAGCTGTGAAAATTCATAGGTAAAGTTGACCCATGGAAAATCCAATTGCCTCTCGGGGGATCAGGAAGGAATTTTTCCCCTGCTGTAGCAAATTGGATCGTGTTTTTTTTTGTCTATCTCTGGATCAACTGTGGGTATAGGATTGTATGATTGATAATTTTAATATTATTATTATAATTTTTTTGTGTTGGATTTGTGTCTTTTTTTTCAACCTGACTATGTAACTATGAAATCATGGGGGTACGACTTGTCTTGCGACTTTGTAGTTCCAAGTCACACAAGTGTAACACGCACCCTAACTTAGGGTGACCAGACATCCCCGGTTTCAGAGGACAGTCCCCGGATTGAGGACACTGTCCCCAGACCAAGTCTGTACCCAGTTTTGTCCCCGGATTGGATTTGAACAGGGGCTGGGGCAATTTCAAAGACAGTCAGTGCAGAATAAAAAATAATTCTGAATTACACACCCCCGCTCTGCCGCTCTTACTAGCTTAGGGGGTGTATTTTTTTCCATTATCTGTGCCCCTTTCTGATGATCATGTGCTAGTCGAAGCGGATATTTCTTAAGTTTTGGGTACATGCCCATTCAGCTCCGCTCGCACGTTCTTCTGCCTTGGCTCAAGTCCCGGCCAACCGCCTGCTTGGTTATCTCCTTGCCTTTCCTAGCGGAGTGATCTTCCTCCGCTTCCCAACCAGTAGTAGCAGGGGCCTGGAGAGTAAGACTTGACAGGCTATGAGGCTGGCAGCAGCGGTGATGGGCAGAGTCACTGATTGCCACCAATACTAGTAAAAAAAAAAATGTCCCCGGATTTCATTTTAAAAATCTGGTCACCTTACCCTAACTTTAAGAGGGAAGTTTCAGGAAAAAAACTTTCCATAGCCCCCTGCTTATAACACGCAGGCACAGTTTACCCTCTATCTTCAGGGTAAAAAAGTGAGTGTTATACTCCAATAAATACAGTAGTTACTGAATTTGGAACTTGTTTAGACTGTCATACAGAGCCCTGCCAGTGGTGTCCTGTGTGTTCTTTTTAGTTGTTATCTTGATATGACAATGTGTTATCAGGAGGTATATTAGGAATACAGAATATTTGCCCCCCCCCGTCCCCGTCCCACCCTTCTTCTTCCCTTCTCTTTTTTAATAAACCCAACTAAAACTCAGTAGTGTCTTCATCTTGTTCATCTGTTGCCATGACTTATATCTGGTTATGTATGGCAGACATAATGTGACAGACACTGTACTCTGATCAGCACTATAAATTACACCAAACATCCCAACGACTGAGTAGTGCCCATTATTGGTACGTGGGTTAGGGCTCGTGTCAACAGGCAATTTTTTCAAACACTGCGTTTGCTATTCAGAAGCATAAATAAGAATAGAAAGCATAGTATTTGACGAGAAAAGGCATTGGGGGAGATCTACTAAAACTGGAGCACTCAGAATCTGGTGCAGCTGTGCATAGTAGCTAATCAGCTTCTAACTTTAGCTTGTTCAATTAACTGCTTAACGACCGCTCACGGCATATATACGTTGGCAGAATGGCTCGCACAGGCACAATCATGTACCTGTAAGTCCCCTTTAACTGCCTGCCGTGTGGTCGCGCACGCGACCCTGCAGTCATCCCTGTGAGTCGGACTGCGGGTCCTGCGGACTCGATCGCCGCGGGGATCCCCGCGATCGTCTCACGGAGGGATGGAGCGGGGAGATGTTAGTGTAAACACAACATCTCCCCGCTCGCCTACTGACACTGTCACCGATCTCCGCTCTGTGTAATCAGCGGAGTTCGGTGATGTGTCACTCGTAGCCACGCCCCCCTCAGTTAGAATCATGCTCTTAGGCACACTTAACCCCTTCAGCGCCCCTAGTGGTTAACCCGTTCACTGCCAGTGTCATTTTTACAGTAACCAGTGCATTTTTATTGCACTGATCGCTGTAAAAATTACAATGATCCCAAAAATGTGTCAAAAGTGTCCGATGTGTCCGCCATAATGTCGCAGTCGCAAAAAAAAATAATATTTTTTTTTAAAAATGCCAAGAAACTACCCCCTATTTTGTAAACGCTGTAACTTTTGTGCAAACCAATCAAACGCTGATTGCGTTTTTTTTTACCAAAAATATGTAGAAGAATACATATTGGCCTAAACGGAGGAAAAAAAAAAGTTTTTTTTATATATTTTTTGGGATATTTATTATAGCAAAAAGTAAAAAATATAGCATTTTTTTCAAAATTGACGCTCTATTTTTGTTCATAGTGCAAAAAATAAAAACCGCAGAGGTGATCAAATACCACCAAAAGAAAGCTCTATTTGTGGGAAAAAAAGGACGTCAATTTTGTTTGGGAGCCACGTTGCACGACTGCGCAATTGTCAGTTAAAACAACGCAGTGCCGAATCGCAAAAAGGGGCCTGGTCTTTATGCTGCATATTGGTCCGGGGCTTAAGTGGTTAAGGGCCGCCCCACATACAAATACTGCAGCAGGGCGGCCCTTTAGTGCAAAATCACATACCTGTACGTGATTTCTTCTTCTGGGGCGCGCACGCGTGCTGCCAGAGACCCGCTCCCGCTGTGATTGGACACAACGAGAGCCAATCGGTTGGTCTGACGAACCCGATGTCCGCCGGTGATCGATTGGAGAGAGAAAGACCAGCAGTCTGCCTATGTAAGCAAGGCAGATCGCTGTTCTGCTAGTAAGTAAGATAGAGATCTTGTGTTTCTGCTAAACAGGAACACAGATCTCATTTTTTTTATTGGATATGTTTTATAGCAGAAAGTAAAAAATATTGTTTTTGTTTCTTTTCTAAATTGTCAGTCTATTTTTGTTTATAACACAAAAAATAAAAACCACAGAGGTGATCAAATACCACCAAAAGAAATCTCTATTTGTTGGGAAAAAAAGGATATAAATTTTATTTGGGTACAGCGTCACAGGACCACGCAGTTGTGAGTTAAATAATGCAGTGCCGTATTGCAAAAATGGCCTGGTCATGAAGGGGGTTAAACCTTCCGGAGCTGAAGTGGTTAAGCTTGGCAATAAAACCTAGCAGCTGATTGGTTCCTATGCAGAAGTGAGCCTGATTTTGCACTCTCCAGCTTTAGTAAATAAGCCCCACTAAGTCCTGCTTTGCCTGCAGATTAAACACGTCTTAAAGTAGTTGTGAGCATAGGATTAGACATTTTCCAATTCAGTTATGACTATGCAGGCACCTTAAATGCTTTTGCTTAGTTTCAGAAATGATCTTTCTTATTTTTTTTATAGGAGGGTTAAAAAGTTCTGTCATGGGACCATACATCTCTTCTTCGTGATAATGGGGGGATGAGGTTACAGGACACATGTGCCTGTATTCCATTGTCTGTTCAGCCTGAGGGAAGATGCAGGCTGTGCTTGAGTAGGGGGCGTGTTCAAGAGGAAGGCTGTGATTGGGAGGGGGTGTTTGACAGAAAAGCTGTGCTTGGCCGCTGGGTGTAGTGGCCAAATAAACTACCCAATACAGGCATGCTAAATGTCTGCACCGTGTCCTGTACCTCTAAATGGCCAGCCAAAGACTGAAAACTGACCCCGCTAACACAGATTAGCTTCTGTGTTTTGTGTGGTCTGTTTAGAGCATGGAAGAAAGGTGACTGGCAGGATCAACCAGGTACTTGGAAGATGGAAGAAATACATGAAAATGATAGAGACTATGGTTTATAAAATATACACGTGAACACAAAAGGGAAAAAATGTTTAGGGTAACTGTAGCGGAACCTCACTCTCCCTCTTGGTTATTGTGAATGGCTTGTGTCTAGGGGTACCTGGGAGAGAAGAGTGCAGGAACACCATGCCAAGCTCTCCCCTCATGTGTATGTAGCGGCCTCCACTCTCTCTCCCTGATATCACATCATCTGTCTCTGGCTTTTGTCTAGGGGTACCTTGGTTGAGAGAGTGCGGGGTCACCACGCCAAGTTCCCACCACAGATGTGTGTGTGGTGTGAGAAGTTCCTCTTTACCTTCGGGTCGGTGTTCTGCATCAGAGCCTCCTCCTCCTTTTGCACAGTGTCTGCCAGAAAATGAGCCCCACACCATTAAAGTCCAACACTCCTTTATTCTTCCAGTATCAGAGTAAAACACAGTCAGTTGGACTCCCTCAACGAGTAGAACAGAAAGGGGGGTGTGGATACGAGTAGGCCCAGACACAATGAACTCTTCTTCTTTCCTTCTATATGCTGCACCAGGTCTTCAGGCGAGTACCCCTTCCGGTCCCTTACGCCACTGGATTCGGGGAGCCCACTCCCGGGGTCCCCCTAGGAAATCCATCCCTCGCGGAACCCAGCGAAGGACACTGGGCCCCAGACCTCCATCCGAGTACCTCACCCCAGGCTAAAGGTGCCTGGAATGGAACACGACCTCCGAACGTCCTCTAGGCCTAGGCCGCCTAGATTCCTGACATGAACCACCGCCCTCAGGCTGAAGGTGCCTGGGACTCGACCCCGTGACAAAGATGGCCGGCCCTTTATACCCTCTCCCAGCAAGCACGGCGGGTTCCCTGCCCCACCATACAACCGCTGAGAGAGGACAAAAAGCGGTACGGCACACAGCAATGGTTCAACCCCAGCCCAAGGCGACAGCGCCACCCGCTGGGCTGCAGGGAACTGCACATTACTGGTGTCTCTGCCAGTTTTAAATACACAGGGAAAGTGCATGCCCGCTACACTCTCCCCCTGGTGGTTTGACACTGGTCCCCAGTGTCTGGAATAAACTATGTCCTCAATGGCTGACATAACCCAGTCCAGAAACCAACTATACATTTTACAAAAATAAAACCTTTGGAACTAACTAACTGAAGCAGTTGTGTCTGAGCCTCACATGAAAGGGGAGGGAAGGGAAACAACAACACTTAACCATAACACTGAAAATCACATTTTCACATAACACTTCTCCCCACCCATCCTGGCTAAGACTCACCCCATTCTCAGTGGTCTTGATGGGATGCTCTCCTGCAGAAGGGAAAAGAAAGGTTAAACACACAAATCCCTGACACATATGTTTGTGTGAGAACGAAAAACCTTCTCCGCAGAGAAATCCTTTCTTTCTAAAAAAAGTGTGTGTGTGAAAAGTGAATGTCGATGCACGACGCTGCCACCTGGTGACAGCGTTGCGGTAACTGCACTTGTGGAACTTTCCTTCTTCTTTGGGCCCTATCTACCCCAGAGTCCATGATTGCTTGCTGGAAAATTGAAGAACAAACAGGAACAGTCCTTCAACTCCTCTGAGTAACAAGAACAACAACCCCGGAAAGTTCAGCAGTGTAAAGACAACAAGAACGGAGTCTCTTTTCTCCTACAGATAGAAACGAGGGTGCAGCAGAACAAGGGGTTTCAGATGCTGATCCAGAGTCTCTATTTGGTATTCGGCATCTTCCCCTTCCTTTTTTCGAATTAGCACCTTGTCCGCGTGGATATGCCGCCCCAACATCCACTCTGCCTTGCAGTCTTTGAAGCGCTGAGATGCCTTGGGGGAGCACACAAGGTACCTGCGGGCTTGTGGGACCTGAATGTGAGTCCACACAAAGTCATTGTACCAGCGCTCCTGGCAAACTTCCACTTCGTATAACAGTTCTTTGGACAAGTATGGGTACTGCCACCCATACTCAGCAGCAACCTTCTGGCAAAATAGGCGTTGTAGTCTCGCCAGCGGAGGCATAGTGGCTTTGTCCCCTTCGCCTGGCAAGACTATAGCATCTGGGTGAAAAGGGACCTTGGCCACATCCAATCTGGGCATAGGTGCCCGCAACAACAGTCTCTTCTCCCCGGCACTGGCTGCAGGTGGCACCGGGGATGTGAGAGTAGGCTGGGGACGGGACCCCTCCTCAGGCGCTGGTGCCTCCACCCGAGGTGTACTCTCCCCTGTAGACATGGGTGGGTCCCTGGTTCTGCGGGACGAGGCGAGAGGCACTTTGTCCCAGCCCTTTTGAGCAAACAGTTCGTCAATGGCGACATCGTCCCCCATATCAGAGAGCGACTCCAGGTCAGAGGTGTCACACTCCTCCGCGGGCAGGTAGCCTGCAGTAGAGACTGAGCTGCCACCTCTGCCCACACACCAAGTCCCTCCGCCCGGCTTACCTCTGCCTCTACTTGAGAAGGGATGTCCGAAACTTCTCTCAACGGATCCATCCAGGCTGGGCGTAGGCGGGCGGGATGGTCCACCGCAACCGCTGGACGGGGCTACCATGCCGGTCTTTCTCTTCAGCGTTGGACACTGTGAGACCGTGGTGACCGAGTCAGCATCCTCGGATTTCTCCCGTATTTGAGTGATCGCGACCTCCCCCACGGTCGCTGCAGTGCGCACAGGGATGGCTGTCAAAGCGGTGATTCCTCCAACTTGAGTGGTGTTGCCTGTAGTGCGGCTGGGGTAGATGGTTCTTGGCTTTTCGATGACTGAATCCACCTCGCATAAGAACTCCCCGCAGGCCTCGCATCGCCCGAACGGCTTTAGCTGACACACCAGTCCCGAGCAGCCGGGACAAATCACACCCAGGGCCTCAACGTCCATGCACGAATACAAGGCGAATCCTCCCCGGGGCTTTAGCCGAATCCCCGTATCGGTCACCGGAGCAGCAGCAGTCAAAGTCGTGGTAGAAGGGTGAAGTGGAACCCACGCTGTATGTCCGAACATGGTGACTTGCTGCTGATCTATTGCGCACTGCAAGTTTTGCGCCAAGGTCCCACGTGTAGTCCTTCACACGTATTGGACTCCTCCCCTCTTGCACTCTAGTTCGCTGGCTTTCTCCTTTCCTGAGTCACACCCACGAACTGAGCAGGGAGGGTGTGTCTCGTGGCGCAGTGCAAATAGAAGCCCCCACGTGTAGTCCCTCACACGGCTGGGCTCCCCCCTCTTCTCGCTCTTCTGCGCGAGCCTTCTTTCCCTTCACTGGGTCATGTCCACGACTTCGAGCAGGGATGCACTTTGGCCAATAATATGGCCGACCTACTCGGAACTCCTCCGGGCAGACACGTCCAAACTCTGTAGTAACAGAGGAAAGGAAAAACGTACCGCTCAAAAGCTTGAGAATTCACCAAATAGCTGCTTCCGCCCGGTCACTCACACAGGTGCTGGCTCTGCACTGATGCATGGGAGAAAAAGAAACCCTGGACTGCCGCACTCTGTATAGACAGTTATTTATTCCAAAATTTCAAGTAAAAAATCCAAATTCTAAATAAATCCATAAATCCAAAACAACAAATGCAGTTGGTATGCATGCAGGGAAGGCTGACAAACGCGTTTCACGTCACGAATTGACGCTTACTCATAGCTAGGGTGTGTGGGAATCAATAGAAGTATAAATGAAAAATAAAGTGACTTTACACCAATCAGTACTGAAAGAACACAGCTGACTGGGATAACCTTATGTTTGATTCCGGCACTCCCAAGAAAGGGATAGGGGGGAAGGGAATAGCACTCTTTTGAAGACCATTCACAAGAATACAAAATGTGTATAAATTATAAACTAAACACTTAATGCTTAAACATAGACACACCAAAGTGTGCGTATATATTATTTGAAGTGAATGAATATAGCAGTGATAGGTATGAATGTCAATTAATTAAGTTCAAAAAATGAACGAAAAAATCTTTTTAAATGAAAAAATAAATGAAAAGTGAAAAATGTGAAAATGTTTTTTGGAGATGGTAAGCCATAGATGTAAATGTATTCATGTATGTGAAATAATTATTATGTGATATTCGTGTGAATTGAAATAATAATAATAGTGATTTACAAGTACTCCAAAAAAACATAATGATGAATTAATTAATAAATGATAAATAATAAAATTTAAATGCACAAAATGTGCACAATACGTGCAACTGCCAAACAGACTGTGTGACAATTACCGTATTTATTGGCGTATAACACGCACTTTTTTCCCCTTAAAATCAGGGGGAAATCGTGGGTGCGTGTTATACGCCGATACTCCATTGAATTCCCCTGCTGAAACGAGCGAGAGGAGCGAAGTACACTCGGCTTTACTCGGCTCCTCTCGCAGTCCCGCCCATCTCTGACTGCGCTGCTGACATAGAGAAAGCCAAGTGTACTTCGGCTAGTCTCGGCTCCTCTCGCAGTCCTGCCCCAGCGCAGTCAGTAGAGATGGGCGGGACTGCGAGAGGAGCCGAGTCTAGCCGAAGTACACTTGGCCCCGCTCGCTCCTCTCCACAGAAATTGGCGCCAAATTTAAAAAACGCAGAGACTGACAAGCTGCAAAGGCACTGGGCAAGGCTGCAGATGGACAGATGGACACTGGGCAAGGCTGCAGATGGACAGATGGACACCGGACAAGGCTGCAGATGGACAGATGGACACTGGGCAAGGCTGCAGATGGACAGATCGACACTGGGCAAGGCTGCAGATGGACAGATGGACACTGGGCAAGGCTGCAGATGGACACTGGGCAAGGCTGCATGCTGCATTTAAATGTAAGTTTTTTTTCCTTGAATTTCCCTCCTAAAAGTTTTTTTCCTTAAAATTCCCTCCTAAACTTGGGGTGCGTGTTATACGCCGGCGCGTGTTATACGCCGATAAATACGGTACATAGGGAAATGTGAAGAATGATAAATGTGAATAAATAAATGACAAGTGATCATGAAGGAGATATATGTGTGTGTATAAAGTGTAAAGAAATGTCCATGTATGAATGTCTATAAATGTGCTATATAACATAATATAATCCACCTTGTAATGGGTCAATGGATATAATACAATATGCCATAGAACAAAATAAACATGGATAAATCAATAAAATTCAAATAAAATACATGTGTGGATATATGCATTTACCGGAGACACATTTCTCTCCTGTATGCACACATGAACCTTGAACTTTCAACTTTAAACATAAACATAAACAATATACAATAAAATCATGCAAGGGGGTACATGAAAATGTGTGTAAGGAAATTTGGATGTTCAGATCCATATAGGAAAATGGTATTTAACCACACACATTACTATCTAGCAAGATGACAATGTATCTTTGCATAGATGTACCCTCATCTCTGCGGTTTAAGATATAAACCCAATATTCAAATAATGATAAAATCATGATATTAACCTTAATTGTCAAGGGAATCTGTTAAAATAGTGTGTATGCACATGTCAATCACCGCACTTATCCAAAATTGAAAATTAAATATTATATGAACATATAAAAGTGTGCATGGTGGCCAGGCATGTGCATAGACACTATGGTACCTAAGTACTGGAAGCCGATGCTCATAATCACGGAATTTCAAATATGTATTGAAAACGGAATTACTGTTAGTTCGAGGGCTAGTAGTTAATAATAGCTTGAGGATTGTCGTCGTGGTGTATGGGCATTTATAAAGAAACAAAAATATAAAAATATAATATCAAAAATTGAAAAAATCAAAAGGATATTTTTATCTTATATAAATATAGATATATTGCATTAGAGTTATGCCCATACAAACACGGCGACAAATGAATGGAGTAATTGGCCATCATTGGTTTGAAAATAATGTTTACAAATATGTGTACACAAAGAGAAGATAGATGTATTATTAACTACTAGCCCTCAAACTAACAGTAATTCCGTTTTCAATACATATTTGAAATTCCGTGATTATGAGCATCGGCTTCCAGTATTTAGGTACCATAGTGTAAAGTTGAAAGTTCAAGGTTTATGTGTGCATACAGGAGAGAAATGTGTCTCCGGTAAATGCATATATCCACACATGTATTTTATTTGAATTTTATTTATTTATCCATGTTTATTTTGTTCTATGGCATATTGTATTATATCCATTGACCCATTACAAGGTGGATTATATTATGTTATATAGCACATTTATAGACATTCATACATGGACATTTCTTTACACTTTATACACACACATATATCTCCTTCATAATCACTTGTCATTTATTTATTCACATTTATCATTCTTCACATTTCCCTATGTAATTGTCACACAGTCTGTTTGGCAGTTGCACGTATTGTGCACATTTTGTGCATTTAAATTTTATTATTTATTATTTATTAATTAATTCATCATTATGGTTTTTTGGAGTACTTGTAAATCACTATTATTATTATTTCAATTCACACGAATATCACATAATAATTATTTCACATACATGAATACATTTACATCTATGGCTTACCATCTCCAAAAAACATTTTCACATTTTTCACTTTTCATTTATTTTTTCATTTAAAAAGATTTTTTCGTTCATTTTTTGAACTTAATTAATTGACATTCATACCTATCACTGCTATATTCATTCACTTCAAATAATATATACACACACTTTGGTGTGTCTATGTTTAAGCATTAAGTGTTTAGTTTATAATTTATACACATTTTGTATTCTTGTGAATGGTCTTCAAAAGAGTGCTATTCCCTTCCCCCCTCTCCCTTTCTTGGGAGTGCCGGAATCAAACATAAGGTTATCCCAGTCAGCTGTGTTCTTTCAGTACTGATTGGTGTAAAGTCACTTTATTTTTCATTTATACCTCTATTGATTCCCACACACCATAGCTATGAGTAAGCGTCAATTCGTGACGTGAAACGCGTTAGGCACCCTTCCCTGCATGCATACTATCTGCATTTGTTGTTTTGGATTTATGGATTTATTTTGAATTTGGATTTTTTACTTGAAAATTTGGAATAAATAACTGTCTATACAGAGTGCGGCAGTCCAGGGTTTCTTTTTCTCCCAAACTCCGTAGTAGCATGAACACCATCCCCACGTGTAGCGGCCTCCACTCTCTCTCCCTGATATCACATCATCTGTCTCTGGCTTTTGTCTAGGGGTACCTTGGTTGAGAGAGTGTGGGGTCACCACGCCAAGTTCCCACCACAGATGTGTGTGTGGTGTGAGAAGATCCTCTTTACCTTCGGGTCGGTGTTCTGCATCAGAGCCTCCTCCTCCTTTTGCACAGTGTCTGCCAGAAAATGAGCCCCACACCATTAAAGTTCAACACTCCTTTATTCTTCCAATATCAGAGTAAAACACAGTCAGTTGGACTCCCTCAACGAGTAGAACAGACAGGGGGGGTGTGGATACGAGTAGGCCCAGACACAATGAACTCTTCTTCTTTCCTTCTAAAAGTGTATTGCGGTCCCTTAGCGAGGGAGATATCCCTCCGGGCGGTCTCCGGAGGCTCACCCGTCACTGGCAATATGCTGCACCAGGTCTTCAGGCGAGTACCCCCTCCGGTCCCTTACGCCACTGGATTTGGGGAGCCCACTCCCGGGGTCCCCCTAGGAAATCCATCCCTCGCGGAACCCAACGAAGGACACTGGGCCCCAGACCTCCATCCGAGTACCTCACCCCAGGCTAAAGGTGCCTGGGATGGAACGAGACCTCCGAACGTCCTCTAGGCCTAGGCCGCCTAGACTCCCGACACAAACCACCGGCCTCAGGCTGAAGGTGCCTGGGACTCGACCCCGTGACAAAGATGGCCGGCCCCTTTTTACCCTCTCCCAGCAAGCACGGCGGGTTCCCCGCCCCACCATAAAACCGCTAAGAGAGGACAAAAAGGGGTACGGCACACAGCAATGGTTCAACCCCAGCCCAAAGCGACAGCGCCACCCGCTGGGCTGCAGGGAACTGCACATTACTGGTGTCTCTGCCAGTTTTAAATACACAGGGAAAGTGCATGCCCGCTACATGTATAAGAGGGTTGAGCATAGTTAGTTGATTTACCTCCCGGGTCTGTCCACTGCATACGAAACCTTGTTGTTCCCTGGAAGTGTGTCTGCCAATAATAGAGCCCCACACCAATCGAAAGTCCAACACTCCTTTATTTCTAGTAACACAATCGGTTGAACTTCCATTATCAAATGAACATGGGGGTGTGGGAACGAGTAGGCCCAGGCACAACTGCACTCTCCATTCCCTTTTAGCGAATATGCCTGGCGCAAAGTCTCTGCCACCGACTGTGAGATTTGGTCGCTGCCACCGACCAGATGAACTGTTGATGCCCCTGCCACAGGCCTAATTGCAGGCCTCTGCCACTGACCTGAGTGAATTAGCTGGACCGCTGCCACCGGTCATTGAACGTGGACTGAACTTCCTCTTTGAACTTGGCCCCTGTTCGGGAAAGATATCCCTCCGGGCGGTCTCCAGAGGTTCACCCGGCACTGGCAATCTGCTGCACCAGGTCTTCGGTGGGTCCCTCCTCCGGTCCCTTACGCCTCTGGATTCGGGTGAACCACTCCCGGGGCCCCCTAGGACAATCCCTCCCTCGCGGGACCCAGCGGAAGGTACTGGGCCCCAGGCCTCCGGCTGAGCACCTCACCCCAGACTGAAGGTGTCTGGGATGGAACACGAACTCCAGGTGTCCAGGCTTAGGCCGCCTGGACGCCGACCGCAACCACAGCCCTCAGGCTGAAGGTGCCCGGGACTCGAACCTCGTGGCGAAAATGTCCGCCGTACAACCGCTGCGAGAGGTCACTAAGGGTACGGCACTGCAGCGATGGCTCAACCCCGGCCCAAAGTGACAGCGCCACCTGCTGGGCCGCAGGGAACTATGCATCACTGGTGTCCTCACCAGTTTAAAACGTACATACCCGCTACATAACATTCACTCTAATGCACACGATCAGAATTTCCAACAACAAAACAGTTGGCTCAAACTTGTTTTGCATATACACGGTCGCACAAATGTTGCTTGGAAATTCCGAACGTCAATAACGCGGAGACGTACAACACTACGACGAGCCGAGAAAAATGAAGTACAATGATTCTGAGCATGCGTCAAATTGATTCCCAGCATGCGTAGGGTTTTTGTGCGTCGGAATTGGATACACATGATTGGAATTTCCAACAAGAACTTTTGTTGTCTGAAAAATAGAGAACCTGCTCTCAAACATTTGTTGTCGGAAATTCCGACAGCAAATGTCCGATGGAGCCTACACACGGTCGGAATTTCCGACCAAAAGCTCACATCGAACATTTGTTGTCGGAAATTCCGATCGTGTGTACGCGGCATAATAGTACGTGCTATGTCCAAAGAAATTCAAAAGCAAGTCAAGCAAAGCTTCTGAACTGCCAAGTGTTAGTGCTACATTAACCACTTCCCGCCCAGTCAATAGCATATTGACGTCCGGGAAGTGGTTCTGTTATCCACACTGGACGTCATATGACGTCCTGCGGGATAAGAGCCGCCGCGCGGGGGGGGGGGGCGCGCATCGCGGCGATCGGTGGAGCGGTGTGTCAGTCTGACACACCGCTACACTGATCTCGGTAAAAAGCCTCCGGCGGAGGCTTTTTACCACGTGATCAGCCTTGTCGAATCACGGGTGATCACAATGTAAACAGGGAGAGCCGTTGATCGGCTATTCCTCACTCGCGTCTGACAGACGCGAGTAGAGGAGAGCCGATCCGCGGCTCTCCTGACAGGGGGGGTTTGCGCTGATTGTTTATCAGCGCAGCCCCCCCTCGGATACCCACACTGGACCACCAGGGAAGCCCCCCAGAACCACCAGGGAAGCCCCAAGAATGTGGATGGCCCCCATGGCCATCCACATGTAGTAAAATAAAATAAAAAACATAAAAAAAATATGCCAATCAGTGCCCACAAATGGGCACTGACTGGCACTTTCATGGCACGACCACAATGTGTGGTGGCTGGCATTGCTGGGCATCAGTGTCACCAGTGCCACCTACTAGTGTCCATCAGTGCCCATAAGTGCCCACCTATCAGTGCCCATCCGTGCCACCTATCAGTGCCACCCATAAGTGCCCATCAGTGCCGCCTATAAGTGCCCATCAGTGCCGCCTATGAGTGCCAATCAGTGCCACCTATGAGTGCCCATCAGTGCCGCATACCAGTGCCACATATCAGTGCCCATCAGTGCCGCCTATCAGTGCCCATCATCAGTGCCACCTCATCAGTGCCACCTCATTGGTGCCACCTCATCGGTGCCCATCAGTGTCGCCTTATCAGTGCCCTTCAGTGCCGCCTTATCAGTGCCCATCATTGAAGTAGAAAAGGTACTTATTTACAAAAAAAATTAACAGAAACAAAGAAAAACATAGTTTTTTTCAAAATTTTCGCTTTTTTTTATTTGTTGTGCAAAAAATAAAAATCGCAGAGGCGATCAAATACCACCGAAAGAAAGCTCTATTTGTGGGAACAAAATGATAAAAAAATTGTTTGGGTACAGTGTAGCATGACCGCGCAATTGTCATTCAAATTGCGACAGCGCTGAAAGCTCAAAATTGGCTTGGGCAGGAAGCTGTATAAGTGCATGGTATTGAAGTGGTTAAAGGCAATGGTATTTTGCTGAGGTGAGTGTCAAACGGAACGCAGGAAAGCAATGCCTGTCCTTTAATTTGGTATGCAAGTACTTGGCTAGATTGGAAATGTTCCTAACTAGTTTAATCTCTACATTTGTTCAGAAGGCTAACACGCATCCCCCCTCCCATTCACCCTTTCCTAGACAGTTATGGCCAATTGTTCCTCAGTGGTGGGCAAAAAATAAATAACTTCTTCCTGACTGGCAGTCAATATTCCTGATTGAAAGCTTTAGGCCTCGTGTACACTTCTGTGTTTTTTTTTCAGCAGCCCCTGAACTCTCCTCTGTTATCATATGTGTACACATACACTCAGGCGTTTATAGTAGTTTAGAAGCAGTTGAGGTTAGAAGAATTTTTTTTAAAGCAAAAATTTGCGTTCAGGATGGTCGTTTAGGGGCATTTGAAACACCAAACGCGGTAACTTGCGTTTATAAGCGTTTTCGTTTCTAGGCGTTTTCAATGGGAAATCATTTCTGACCATTTGCAATGTTGAGAGAGACTCTGTTTTTTTCCTGAATTGTAGGCATTTTGGAGGGTCTACTGATCTGTAAAATGTTATCTGTCAAAGACGCTTCTAAACGCAAACGCTTATGAAAGCCGCAAAACACGCATAAACGCGGCATGTAAAAGTGGCAAAACTGACGTTGGTTACTAGCTGTCAAGTTCCAGCGATCAGAAGAGGTTTTCAAATGTCCCATGTACATGAAGCGTTAGGGAGAACAGTGTGTATGTGTCTGCTTTTTAAACTATAAATATGCTCCCCTCACACACCACACTGGAATAGACCTTGTCAGCAGTAACAACAGTCGACTGGCATCCCATGTAACATAAGATGTTATGTTCTATGATAAATCAGCCCGCCTGATCATGCAGCATGCAACTTTATTAAAACAGAATAAAATATCACATTACAAACCTGTGAGGGCTGATCAATACTGTACACATCAGATATGTTCTCCTTCTGAACATGTTACTTCTGTATTTAGGGTGTAACATGTTCAGGTCTTCAAAATATGACTCCCTAAATGACCATGAGAAGGATAAAGTATTGAACCAGTGAAGCCCAAACCCACTCTGTACTGCCGCTACTTTCACATTTTGGGGCTCCTGCCCCCTTTATCAGTCTTCTGAAGAAGAGGGGCCTTCTACTACAATAGAAGTAGTGTATCTAAATCAGTTCAACCTTGGGAACACCAGACACCACACCACGTACAGGCAACGCTGTATCCTGGCCTAGGCCAGCACTTTGCAGGGGGGGGGGGCAGCACACTGTTAGTGTAGTGCCAGTCTTATGGGGCCGACTGGACTGAGAGGCAAATTAGTCTAGCGCCCCCATTAAGTGGCCGCACTGCTTCCTGTATGCGGGCGACCAGCATTCTGCAACTGGGGGGGGGCGCTGCTTCTAATTTTGACTGTCCTATCATCCTGGACCACAAACCTTCCTCACTGTGCTATATGTTTTCTGCTGCACCATTGGCATGGTTATACAGTGGAACCTCGGTTTAAAAGTAACTTGGTTTGAGAGCAATTTAATTTGCGAGCAATTATTATTTTTTTTATTCTGACTCAGTTTGCGAGTGTTGACTCGCAAGACGAGCAGAATTCAAGCTAAATAGGCCTTCAGTACCGCATTTGGCCTGAAGCACAGGGGCGCAGGAGCGGAGCACAGCCTAAATAGGTCTGCAGTACCGCATTTGGCCTGAGGTACGGGGGCGCAGGAGCCGAGCAGAGCCGAACAGCGACGATCGCAGCTGATCGCCGCCGTTCGACAATGCACAGAAATACTCAGTTTCCGCGCCTTTCCGATGTTTGCCGAGGTCAGCCGAAGTGTCCTCGGGCCTTTTCTACCATTTCCAAAGCTCTCCGGCGCCCCCATCTCTGGCCGCATTCGGTATTGCATCCCATTGAAATCAATGCCGAACAAATTATTTTAGTTTCCATTGACTTCAATGGGAAAACTCGCTTTGATATGCGAGTACTTTGGATTACGAGCATACTCCTGGAACGGATGATGCTCATAATCCGAGGTTCAACTGTATCTTCTTAGTCCTCTCTATAAAATTAGCAGAAATTTGTGCTTAAAGCTGAACTATAGGCAACACTTTTTTTTATCATTTTGGATAGAGTAAGGGAGGGTTATAGCCCCTGTGAGTTTATTTTTTACCATCCCTGTCCCATTGTAATGATTTCCCCTCACTTCCTGCCCCATAGCTAAACAGGAAGTGAGAGGAAATCTATGCAAATTTACCCCCCCTGGCCTTCAGAACTAGTCTCCCCACTCGAAAATTTCAGGGCGGGTCTTAAACAGCAAGGGGTGTGACCTTGACAGAAAGGGGTGGGTCATATTTAAATTAGGGGGTGCACGAGTTTAGTCAGGCCTAGGGCAGCACAAAACCTAAATGCACTACTGCGTACAGGACAATCTGTAATGTTGCTTCCGCCACTTTTCTATTACCCATCTGTAACGGCACCCCAAATATAAAGGGGGTTAGCGCCGTTTAAGATGTTCCCTCTCCTGGACACACATTCGCTGTCGATCCTCCACAGCCAGCCGACCACTTCCCCTAGGAATTAATCCTTCTGGAAGAACGAGACATACTCTGTAGCTTCCAGGATCGAGTCTCTTTATTGAAGAAGATATTGTAACTTTTATACACATCTACTACTGCATTAGTTTAACATGAACAATGGCCCAGCTCCACCCACACATAACAATGCCCAATACCCATTATTTTGACGTCTGGTAGGCTTCAAAAGACTTTACACAATAGAACGTAACGACCTTCAATACACATCTTATAATGAAAGGGTTGGTAGACGGTCCGTCTGCCGAGTACAATGCACACAGGCATAGAGTTAACTATCCCTTAATTCCCACAAGCCACAATATACAATAGAATGCAAATCACCTTAACTCCTCACAGCAATGATTACACAACCCCCCCCCCCCTCACAGTACACATCCAATCTAGATACAATGTATGTGCAGCATTGAATATGGCTATCATAGACCATATTGGTGTTTTCATTCACCCTGTGCCCCTAATAGAGACACAGGGTGATTGACACATAAGAGGCATTGGGGAAGCTGAAGCAAGGGTATCTCATACTTTCTAAGCAATTCTGAGTTCCCCGGGCCTTCCCGTTACATCTCTCCCCTTTCGGCAGAAGACTAACAGAGGAGGGGACCCCAGACGGGTTGACTCCAAAGTTAGTCCATAGGTCCCTTGTTCTAATGCCAGTATCTACACAGTACCCCAAATAAATTGCTCCAAACAGAGAATTACTTACCCAGCCAACCTCTGCCTCTCTTAGAGAACATACCCGCCGCTGGGGAGAGGCCTGGACTGGCCCTTCTCCCTGGAGTCCTTTCAGCTGCTGGAGAGAAGACAGGGTGACTGGGCTCAGTCCGTCATGCTGTTGGGGATCTGGGCCGACTGCCCAGCATCCCTGGGGTATACAAGTGGAGACTGAAGTCCCATCCACTTGTGGTAGGTGAAAATCCCCCAGTGCTTGCAAAGCAAGGCTGACATCCTCCTGTCTCAGTGTCACACCATTTTCTGGGGTTGTGTCAGTGAGGACTGAAGTCCCATCCAATACCACAGGAACTCCCTCTTCTGTTAGTTGAGAGCAGAGGCCCGTGGCGCTCTGCTCTGTTGCCAGCTCTTCTGCTGAGTTGCTGTGAGTGGAGACCGCAGTCCCATCCACCGATATCAGCTCAAGTTGCCATTGTGTGCAGAGGCCAGTAGCCTTCTGCCCTGCTGCCAGTGATTCAGCTGGGGGTAAAAGCTTTACCAGCTCAGCTTGTTGCTGGAGAGATGGGCCAACTGCCCCGGCTCCCTGAAACTCCACAGTTGTTTCCGGTGCTGGGCAGAGGTTGCTAGCACTCTGCCCTGTTGCCAGCACTTCTGCTGGGGACTCCACATCATCTGCTCTGGCTAACTGTTGAGGAAGGAAAATGGCTGCTTCTCCTCCCTGCATCTCTGAAATCCACTGGGAAAGAGGAACCATCACCTTCTCACCTCGGGCCTCCAAAACTGCCATGGGTGTAGAGCAGGGGTCTGTAGCACTCTGTCCTGCTGCCAGTACTTGAGCAGGCGATGCATAATCCATAACATCCTCTGAACAGCCCATTAAGTCCATACCTTCTGTAATCTGTGGCTGGGGAGATGAGCCAACTGCCCTAGCTCCCTGGAACTCCACATCATCCACTTCGGCTTTAGGGATGGCAATCTCCAAATTTTCCACTGCTGATTCTTCAGCCACGATTTCAGAGTTGTCAACTGGTATTTCCTGATAGTCCCAGGCAAAGGTAGTACCACCCTGCTGCTGAGCAGATTCTAGCAGCTGTCTGTAGGCGATCTCCAGCTCCCATTCCTGAACGGCCAGAAACTCCAAATCTTCCTCTGCCCAGTGCCCTTCCGAGACATTCAGTTTTTGCTCTCTGTGCTCCATTATTTCCTCCAAATGCCACTCCCGATCACTCCCAAAGTCAGGGTCACTGGACAGCCTCCAATACAACAATCCCAGGCCATCATAGTCAAAGCCTTCCGTGGGGCTGTCATCCGCTGACCACTGGCACTCTTGGGCTACATACCACCGGAGGGCTCTGTAGCTCTCGTCCAACCGCATCTCTGCCCGGATCAGCCTGCTTAACTCAGCTGTCAACTCCTGCTTCGGTTGTTCCCCCCAATAACAGCATTTGTACTTCATACTGCGACCAGTACCTTACATGGATGGAGGGGAGAATTTTCCCTGGTGTTGCTGCTCGAGAGCCAGCGCTTTCTTCCAGAGTTCGCAGCGGATTGAATCAGACCATCCCAGCAGGACCTCCTCTGATACTGGTCCTCTATGCTGTATCTGCATCTCTCGCAACCTCCTTCTGAATTCCTTTTCCACGTTGGCTGGTATCTGTATCTCCCCTCTCCTTTCAGTTGATGCTGCTTTTTTAGGTGTTGTCTCCGATTGCCGTATTTCCGCCATTCTCTGCTCATGTTGCCGCTCATCCTGCCGCTCGATGTCTCTAATGGCTTCCCGTATGGCGGTCTCTGATGGGCTAGCACCATATAATGCCAACCGCTGTCGCACTCGTTGTTGAAACCAGTCTTCAACTGACCGGGATCCTGCATCACCATCCTTCGGCTGCATAGCTGGTCATTCACTGTGGCGGTTTGGAGTGTCCCAGGAACTGGAGGGAAAATCCCACTGCTGCCAACCAATGTAACGGCACCCCAAATATAAAGGGGGTTAACGCCGTTTAAGATGTTCCCTCTCCTGGACACACATTCGCTGTCGATCCTCCACAGCCAGCCGACCACTTCCCCTAGGAATTAATCCTTCTGGAAGAATGAGACGTACTCTGTAGCTTCCAGGATCGAGTCTCTTTATTGAAGAAGATATTGTAACTTTTATACACATCTACTACTGCATTAGTTTAACATGAACAATGGCCCAGCTCCACCCACACATAACAATGCCCAATACCCATTATTTTGACGTCTGTTAGGCTTCAAAAGACATTTTTCACAATAGAACGTAACGACCTTCAATACACATCTTATAATGAAAGGGTTGGTAGACGGTCCGTCTGCCGAGTACAATGCACACAGGCATAGAGTTAACTATCCCTTTCACACCAAAAGGGTCTCCAGACCCTCCTAGACTCATTTACAACACAAGCAGGCAGGTGATTAACCTGTCTGCTGCTAGTTCCACAACCTTTAATTATAGGCTTAATTCCCACAAGCCACAATATACAATAGAATGCAAATCACCTTAACTCCTCACAGCAATGATTACACAACCCCCCCCCCTCACAGTACACATCCAATCTAGATACAATGTATGTGCAGCATTGAATATGGCTATCATAGACCATATTGGGGTTTTCATTCACCCTGTGCCCCTTATAGAGACACAGGGTGGTTGACACATAAGAGGCATTGGGGAAGCTGAAGCAAAGGTATCTCATACTTTCTAAGCGATTCTGAGTTCCCCGGGCCTTCCTGTTACACCATCCTTCGATGTTGTGGCTGCATTTGTTTTGTTTTTTTTGTGAGACTGCCTGCTTTTCACAAAAGTAGAATTTAAAGCATCCCCATCACTGACCTCTCAGCTGCGGTGAACCTTTCTTTTCTACTACCATATGGGCCATGGATCATGCTCATCTGATGGAATGCATACATATATTCTGTTCCTACATTACTGGGACTGATTTGTGTGATTATAGCAGGCACATTTTCACATTAGTGTTCACAGCCAAAATCACCTACAATGGCCACATGAACATCAGAACTGGACCATGGAGCAATGGAAGAAGGTGGCATGGTCTGATGAAATACGTTTTCTTTTACATTATGATTGCTGGGTGTGTTTGTGTCACTTACCGGAGAAATGGGAAGAAGGCAAGTCAGGGAGGCAGTGCGATGCTTTTTGGCATTGTTTTACTGGGAAACTTTGGGTCCAACCATTCATGTGGATATTACTTTAACACATGTCGCCTACCCAAACATGGTTGCTGACCAAGTACTTCCGTTCTTGGAACTGGTATTCCCTGAAGGCAGTTGCCTCTTTCAGCAGGATAATGTAATACAAAAGTTTCCCCTCACAGGGCGGGACTTTATAGGCATGAATTTACATAACCACTAGGGTAGAGTATAAAAATAATTTATTACAAAAGTATAAAGTATGATTACATAAAATTGTAGGCCAATAAAAAAGACTTGATATATGCAGAAAATACAATCAATGAATCAATAGAATAGATGTTGAATTATGCCCAATGCATCGCATGCCCAGGGGAAAGGATTATACCCTAGACTGCAATGCTAGTGCACAATTATATGAAAATTGGAATAGTAATTATATAGGTCAGATCCTACGCATTACGGAGATAACTCCTTCTTCAGGGATAATCCGACATATAATTCAGAATTGAAATCTAAAACAGAGAAGAATACAGTTGTCTCATATGATGGCATTCATTAAACATAAAACACAAAACAAAACATAAACAATAAATATGCAAATGAGGGTGAGCATGGAAAACACCCAATTGGCAGAGTACTCACCTCTGCAGCCATATATCAAGCTTATATATCAGTCATCATAGAACCACAACACCCAGAAAACACAAGGGTTATGGTTTGAAAACAAGTGGTGAAAAAAATCCCCTATATGGGGAAATGGGTGGAAACTGCGCACATGCGATGTCCAGACAGCGACCCGGGACCGCAAACGTCTCCAAAGGGAAGCATAGAAAAATCAATATACCTGAGGTAAAAAGAAAAATTCTCAAATTAATTATGGATTAATGCACATAAATGCGTCAAAGAAGCATATTGTACACTATATGGTATTGTCCCAAAATTTATACCCTTTTCCCCAAGGGGAGGGATTCAAGGGTTAATAGTATAAAAAATATAAATATATTGTTGACACAAGATGGAAATCAAGTGGAATTCACATGGATATTGGATAGATTTCTTTTTCGTACATCACGGGACACAGAGCGACTTAGTCATTACTAATGGGTTATATAGATTACCTTCAGGTGTTGGCACTGGCCAATTCCAAACCGGAAGTACCCTCCCCTATATAAGCCCCTCCCATCCGGGAGCACCTCAGTTTTTTGCCAGTGTCTAAGGTGTTGGCCAAAGAGTAACATGTGTTTTCACTGGGCTTGCGTACAGGTTCTTTTGGGCCTTAGTAAGCTGTTCCGGATCCCACCAAAAAAGCTTCATAGCTAAACGGTCGGTACCCGGGCCTTGCAGCAGAAGAGCAAGGTTTTGCCTGTAATGCCTCTCTTAGGAGGGCTGGACCCTGGGATCCAGAGCTCTGGTCATACCCACGACCAAGATGTTGTCTGTGCAGGGTGCTATACAGGTCCAGGGGAGTGGAATCCTTGGGAACCCGGTCCCTGAAGGTTTAATTACAATGCCTGCCGTGATAGGTGAAGTTTGGACTTCTGTGGACCAAACAAAGTCCTGCGGCGGGGATCAGGTAAGTGGGGGCCCCCAGGAACTTGGTTCTATTGGGGGACCCCCAAGCCTAATTTGTCTTTCTGTCTGTTACCTAATGGTATTCCCGCTAATATCTGTGTATGCCTGTAACTACTGAAAATGTAAAATTTTAATAGTAGTCAAGAAAAAAAAAAAAAAAAAAAAGGGACCGCGGTACCTGTGTTAAACCACAAGAGGCCGCTGTAGTCCATTTTTCTTGTCATGTGGATCTTTGGTTTTCTCAAGTCAAAAGATCCAGGCAGTTGGTAAGTTTCTCTGTGGGAATCCACTTCCTCTGCCCTGTTGCTGCGCTCATCCACCACACAGGCCCTTCGGCAAAAAGGGCCCTGGCTCCTAGTCCCTGTTTGATTTCGAAAAGGGCGCCAATGGCGCACGGGCGTGCACGAGCCTCCTATGAAAAAAAAGGGGCGGGGCGGGTGGATGACGCTCGATGCGCGCCGCGGCGCTTCTGCGCATGTGCAGGCGTCCCAGCATGGTTAAAAGACACAGTACAAGTGTCAGCTGGATGCAAACAGAGCTAGCAACAAACAGTGGCACACAGAGGCGGTTGATGCAGGCATCCCCATAGAAAGGCACTTTAGTGGACACCAGCTGGTATATAGCAGCAACTGTGTTAGACTATTACCAGCAAAAATTGGTGTATGACGACGGGAATACCTCAGCTTTGTGCTTAAAGGATATGTCGTCCAGACGCTCCGGAAATAGGTCTTCCAGGAAGCCAAAGGGGTCTCCATCCGGCTCTGAGGATATTGGGCATGCTTGTACTGCACCAATCTCCCCTGAGAATTCAGAGGTCAGTAGCCGTAGAAACCCAGCAGGAGTGCCTGGTGCTGCGGCTGTCCCCAGTCCACCTGCTCCTGTATATATAACAGAGGAGGTTTTATCCTCAACTCTGGGAGGATTGGAAGAGAGATTAACAGCATTGATCGCTGCTTCCCTGTCACAGGAAAAGCGCGTCCGATCTCCGTCTCCTCCTTCAGAGTGCCTGTTAGTGGAGGAACAGCCCCACACAGAGATCGACCTACCTGAAGGGGATCAGGATGAGGTTGATTAAGTTATGGAGGAATCAACAGTGGAAGAACCTTTCTCAGCATCTCAGGCTGAAAGATTATGGGTTCAGTCTCTGACTAACATGGTCCGATCAGCATTTAAAATGCCTCTGGCGGAACCACCATCCACTACGGTTTCCTCGCTGGGGTCGCTAAAAGCTCCCCAGGCTGTCTGTTCCTTCCCAATCCACCCTTTATTAGAAGGGCTTATTTACCAGGATTGGGAGCATCCTGATAAAATATTTGCTCCCCCCAAGAGATTTCCGGTGATCTATCCCATGGAGGATAAGTTCATAAAAAAATGGAGGGTCCCTACAGTGGACGCAGCCATCTCTTCTGTTAACAAATCACTGACATGTCCAGTAGATAATGTTCCAATGTTCAAAGACCCAATAGATAAAAAATTGGAGTCTTTACTAAAATCTGCTTTCTCTACAGCAAGCATGGTGACACAACCTGCGGTAGCAGCGATTGGAGTCTGCCAAGCAGTGAAAGATCAGTTGAAACAAGTCTTAAGGGACTTACCAGATCAGCAGGCTCTTGCCCTAGCTGACCTGCCTAGAGCCTTGTGTTTTGCGGTGGACGCCATAAGGGATACAATCCAACAGGCCTCCCGCTTTACGCTGTCTATAGTACATATGCGTAGGCTTCTGTGGCTCAAAAACTGGTCTGCTGAAGCTCCCTGTAAAAAGCTGCTGGTTAGCTTCCCATTTCATGGAGAACGCTTATTTGGAGAAGATCTGGACAAATATATCCAGAAAATTTCTGCCGGTAAAAGTTCACTCTTACCGGTTAAGAACAAGGGTAGAAGTCCTTCTTTTAAGAGGCCTACTTCTCCAGTCCCGGGCACATCGGCTGTGAAGCAGTTCCGACGGCCTCCGCGGTCGAATTCAGGGGGCAGAAATCAGGGACAATCACAGGGTAACAAGAAGCCCTGGATCAAGAGAGGTACAAAACCTCCCCCCAAGGCATGAAGCGTTGCCCCCACTCAATCGGGTGGGGGGAAGACTTCAGTTGTTCACAGAGACCTGGCGGGACACCAGAGACAGATGGGTGCTCTCCGCAGTAAGTCTGGGATACAAGCTGGAGTTAAAAGGCACTCCTCCTGCCCAATTTATGAGGTCAAACGTGCCAAGAGATCCCCAGAAGAGAGGATCCCTCCTTCTGGCACTAGAACAACTATTGCTCCAAGGTGTAATCATGAAGGTTCCCCTGGAAGAAAGCGGATTCGGGTTTTACTCGAACCTTTTCACAGTCCCCAAACCAAATGGGGACGTGAGGCCCATATTAAATCTAAAAGGGCTAAACAAGTTCCTAAATATCAGGACTTTTCGGATGGAGTCGATCCGATCGGTGGCCACCGCCCTACAAGGGCAGGAATGGTTAGCCTCGATCGACATAAAGGATGCTTATCTGCATATTCCCATCTTTCCGGCCCACCAGAAATTTCTACGCTTTGCAGTAGAAGGGCGCCATTTTCAGTTCAGAGCCTTACCTTTCGGTCTGGCCACAGCACCACGAGTGTTCACAAAAATTCTGGCCCCATTATTGGCCAATCTAAGAACACAGGGTGTAACGATAATGGCATATCTAGACGACCTGCTACTAATAGACCACTCAGTGGAAAAGCTGGAAGTAGCTATTCACAAGACAATCAAGTATCTGGAATATCACGGTTGGATTATCAACCGGGACAAGTCAGCTCTAAGACCAGTCAAAAGTCTGGAATACTTAGGGCTAAGGCTGGATTCAAATCAGAGAAAGATTTTCTTACCTCCAGAGAAGGTGTCGTCTTTAAAAGATTTGACCCACTTAGTGGGTACAAAAAGAAAACCATCCATACGCCTCTGCATGAGGCTGCTGGGAAAAATGGTGGCTTCATTCGAAGCGGTACCCTACGGTCAATTCCATTCAAGGAATTTGCAAAGGGCCATACTGTCAGCCTGGAACAAAAAAGTTCAGGCTTTAGACTTACCAATGTCCCTGTCCCCTTCCGTTCGCAAGAGCCTCCATTGGTGGTTGGTGCCCCAGAATCTGGAAAAAGGGAAACCCTTCAGTCCGGTTTCTTGGAAGGTAGTCACTACAGATGCCAGCCTCATAGGCTGGGGGGCAGTACTGGAGCAATGGTCTCTCCAGGGCAAGTGGTCAGAAGCAGAAAAGGCCCTGCCCATCAATCTCTTAGAGATACGAGCAGCCCGGTATGCCCTAGTAGCATGGACATCCAAACTCCAAGGGTCCCCTGTCAGAATTCAATCAGACAATGCCACAGCAGTGGCATATATCAATCACCAGGGTGGCACCAGGAGTCGTGCAGCCCAGAGGGAAGCAAATTGCATCCTGGAGTGGGCAGAAAAATATGTCCCAGCCATATCCGCGGTTTTCATCCCAGGAGTGGAAAATTGGAGAGCGGACTTTTTAAGTCGCCAACAATTATGCCCGGGGGAATGGTCTCTTCACCCCGAGGTTTTCCAGGCAATATGCCAGCGGTGGGGAACACCGGATGTAGATCTGCTAGCATCCAGATTCAACGCAAAGGTGGACAGATTTGTGTCTCGCACAAGGGATCCTCTAGCTTGCGGCTCGGATGCCCTAGTGTTCCCTTGGGATCAGTTCAAGCTGATATATGCATTCCCACCGCCACAATTGTTACCACGATTACTCCGCAGAATCAGGGTAGAAAAGAAACCAGTGATTCTGGTGGCTCCAGCGTGGCCCCGAAGGGCATGGTACGCGGAGATTGTAAAAATGTCAGTGAGGAGTCCTTGGACCCTCCCACATCGTCCGGACCTGCTGTCGCAGGGACCGATATACCACCCTTCCTTACCAGCCCTAGGTTTGACGGCCTGGCTATTGAAGCCCACATTCTGAAAAAGAGAGGGCTCTCTAATTCTGTGGTATCTACCATGATCAATGCCAGGAAGCCGGTATCCAGGCAGGTCTATTATAGGATCTGGAAAGCGTACATTACGTGGTGTGAGGCCAAGAAATGGCATCCAAGTAAGTACGTGATAGGGAGGATTTTGGACTTCCTACAGTGGGCTGTAGATAGGAAGCTGGCCTTGAGTACTATCAAGGGTCAGATTTCGGCCTTGTCAATATTTTTTCAAAGGCCCTTGGCTTCGCATTCACTAGTCAAAGCTTTCGTACAAGGAGTGATGCGTATTAGCCCTCCGGTTAGTATTCCCATATGTCCTTGGGACTTAAACCTGGTTCTGTCAGTTCTACAGAAACAACCGTTTGAACCATTGCAACACATTTCCTTGGTTCTTCTCACCAGGAAATTGATTTTCTTAGTAGCCGTTTGTTCGGCTAAAAGAGTATCGGAATTAGCCGCCTTGTCCTGTAAGGAGCCATATCTGGTTGTCCATAAGGACAGAGTAGTATTACGTCCTCATCCAGCCTTTCTTCCTAAGGTGGTATTGAGGTTTCAATTGAACCAAGATGTGGTTCTTCCTTCTTTTTTCCCCAAACCTAGCTCGGTAGAGGAAAAGTTATTACATTCCTTGGATGTAGTAAGAGCAGTTAAAGCTTATCTAAAAGCCACTGCTCAGATTCGCAGAACGGATACTTTGTTTATTCTGCCGGAAGGCCCTAAAAAGGGTCAGGCAGCATCAAAATCCACTTTAGCCAAGTGGATTCGACAGGTCATAATACAAGCCTATGGCTTGAGAAAGAGACCGCCTCCGTTCAAAGTTAGGGCGCACTCCACAAGAGCAGTTGGAACTTCATGGGCAGTGCATCACCAGGCCTCCCTGGCTCAAGTATGTAAGGCCGCAACATGGTCTTCGGTACACACGTTTACTAGATTCTACCAGGTAGACGTTAGAAGTCAGGAGGATGTCGCCTTTGGGCGCAGTGTGTTGCAGGCCGCAAAAGATCCTCATGCCTGATGGCGCCCAGCTTATGTATCCCTCCCCTCATTTGGCATTGCTTTGGGACGTCCCATTAGTAATGACTAAGTCGCTCTGTGTCCCGTGATGTACGAAAAAGAAAAAGGGATTTTTATAACAGCTTACCTGTAAAATCCTTTTCTTGGAGTACATCACGGGACACAGAGCTCCCACCCCTCTTTTTGGGACACTTATTGCTTGGCTACAAAACTGAGGTGCTCCCGGATGGGAGGGGCTTATATAGGGGAGGGTACTTCCGGTTTGGAATTGGCCAGTGCCAACACCTGAAGGTAATCTATATAACCCATTAGTAATGACTAAGTCGCTCTGTGTCCCGTGATGTACTCCAAGAAAAGGATTTTACAGGTAAGCTGTTATAAAAATCCCTTTTTTTCTTACCTCTTCCCAAAATACTGTATAATTATGGGAAATGGGGAGATGAGGGAAGGGGCATGCAGATAGACAATATGGAGAACTTTTGATGTAGTATGCACAGCTCCCACAAGAAGGAAAAAACAAGATACAGTTGGAGTCCTCACAGATCCAGCATACACGGAAAACGGAGGAAAGGGAGACCAACTGTATTGCAAGTCCACTCATCAAGCAAAATTGCCTATGGAGTCTATATGAGAGGAGAGACAAAAGAAAAGACACAAGATTACATCATTACTTGATGCATTTGTAGTATCACCCTACATTTGTGGATTGCTGGGTGTGTTTGTGTCACTTACCTGAGAAATGGGAAGAAGGCAAGTCAGGGAGGCAGTGCGATGCTTTTTGGCATTGTTTTACTGGGAAACTTTGGGTCCAACCATTCATGTGGATATTACTTTAACACGTGTCGCCTACCCAAACATGGTTGCTGACCAAGTACTTCCCTTCTTGGAACTGGTATTCCCTGAAGGCAGTTACCTCTTTCAGCAGGATAATGTACCCTCCAACACTACAAAAATGGTTCAAGAACGGTCCAATCCATGGAGGTCCCACCTCGCAATTTTACATGATTTAAAGCAGTGGTCATCAACCCTGTCCTCAGGGCTCACTAACAGGCCAGGTTTGCAAGATAACTGAAATACATCACAGGTGATATCATTTTCTACTCAGTGATTGCAGTATTATATTTTGCATCTCCCCAAGGTAATACATAAAACCTGGCCTGTTAGCGGGCCCTGAGGACAGGGTTGATGACCACTGATTTAAAGGATCTGCCACAGCATACCTTCAGAGGTCTAGTGGCATTCATGCTTTGATGGGTCAAGGGTGTAAGTTATGTCCCTTGTGCTCATTTTTCTGTTTTTAATTTAGGCTTTAAGCAGAACTCCAAACCTCTATGCAGACTACATTGCAGCTGAGCCATAATACAGTGTGGTCTAAGACCTCCCCCAATGGGCAATGAAGTACTAGCAGCACTTATGAACTCTTTGCTTTGCTCTCCTCCTCTGCCTGTGCCATGCAAAAGAACTTGATTGGCTCCTAAGTGCTGACCCTCCCTTTCCCATTCTGAGTGCTGCTGTACAGGGGACTACAGGCAGTCCCCAAGTTACGAACACAATAAGGACTGTAGGTTTGTTTGTAAGTGGAATTTGTTCATAAGTCGGAACACTGCTTGTAAGTGTAACTTCTGCCTGTGCAGGGATGTGGGATGTTTCGGCTTCTGCCTGTGCAGGGATGTGGGATGTTCCGGCTTCCACCTGTGCAGGGATGTGATATGTTCCGAGCGCTTCTGGGGCTCTTCTGGCCATGCAGTACATGAATAGGGATGAGCTTCGTGTTCCAGTCGAACCCATGTTCGACTCGAACATCGACTGTTCGCCGAATTGCGAACATTATGGGCCGTTCGCGCCAAATTCGAGTGGCGAGTCACGGCCCATAATTCACTGCGGCATCGCAGTGCATTGCTGGCTGATGATTGGCCAAGCATGCACTATGACCCGCATGCTTTGGCCAATCACAGCGCAAAAAAAATGGAGAGCCGTAATTGGCCAAAGCCAGGGTGGCTTTGTCCAATTATGGCTCAGGGGGTTTAGTACACGCCCCACACTATATAAGACGGCCTTGTGTAGTGTGTTGGAGTTGTTTAATGAGAGATTACAGAGACAGACAGTGTCATTTATATTGAGTTAGATAGAACAGGCAGGCGAGTCAGTTAGCTGCAGTTACAGTGTGTAGAGGATATACAGTGGGTACGGAAAGTATTCAGACCCCCTTAAATTTTTCACTCTTTGTTATATTGCAGCCGTTTGCTAAAATCATTTAAGTTCATTTGTTTTCCTCATTAATGTACACACAGCACCCCATATTGACAGAAAAACACAGAATTGTTGACATTTTTTCAGTGTGAGGGGGTTAGCTCGGCAGCGGGTGTGTGTGACCCCCGGGATGGGCTCCCCACACAAAACAGGCCCAGCAAACGGAGGTTGTGGTTTTCAAAATCAAAAAGGTGCGGTTTATTTTCTATTTACAGTGACAAAACACAGCAAAGCAAAAGAAACATAAACAAAATAAATCCTGGTCAACTTGACCTCTGACTAAACATACAGGTTTCCTAACTAACAACTGGGATCAGCCTAGTGCTGTCCTAGTCCCTAAGTCCCTGGTTTTAAATGTCCAAGCAAATAGCCACACAGGCTTTGTCTCACCGCACAGGGGTTCACTCTCCCTAGACAGTCCACACAGGTCTGGTTCCAGGCATGAGCTAACATCTAATGAAGCTGGGAGTTCTTATAGAGGCCTAAATGAGCTGACAAGGTTCAGCTGGTCTCCTCATCTCTGTCTGCACGACGCCCCACACTCTCCCTAGAGGTATGAGTCATCCATGAGCCCACTAGCCTTAGCTGGGCTTATACAACTCTCCACCTAGTTGTATAAGTCGGCGTAAAGCCTGAATCTGGGCGAAATATATCTACCCCCCTGGATGCAACCAGGTGACTTTACCTTCCTGCTGTCACATACCCCCCCCTCTTGTTTTAACCTCGGGGTTGGAACACCAGCAATCAGGCATTCATGTACTCGAGACAAAGCATCCACATTCCCCATTTGAACGCCAGGGCGATGCTTTACTGTGAAGTTGAATTCCTGGAGGGCCAGGAACCACCTATTCACTCTTCTATTTGTTTCCTTGTTTTGAGCCATCCACTTTAACGGAGCGTGATCCGTAACCATGTCAAAGTGCCTACCTAGCAGGTAGTACCGAAGGGAATCTAGAGCCCACTTCACCGCTAAACACTCCTTTTCAACGGTGGCGTAATTTACCTCATGGGACTTCAACTTCCTGCTGAGGTAAATGACTGGGTGCTCTTCCCCGTTCCAGACCTGGGACAATACTGCTCCTAACCCCACATCTGACGCATCACTTTGTACGACAAAGTCTTTAGAGAAGTCGGGTGAGTACAACACTGGCTGGCTACATAAGGCTTGTTTCAAGAATTGGAATGCTGCCTCAGCCTCGGGGGTCCATTTAATCATGACCGACCCTTTCCCCTTCGTCAGGTTGGTTAGGGGCACAGCCTTAGAAGCAAAGTGGGGAATGAATCGCCGATAATACCCAGCGATTCCCAGAAAGGCTCGTATCTGCTTCTTGCTGTTGGGACGTGGCCAACTCTGGATGGCCTCGACTTTGTTGAGTTGGGGTTTTATTACTCCCCTCCCAATGGTGTACCCAAGATATTTGGCCTCCTCCTGCCCAATGGTACACTTCTTGGGGTTAGCCGTAAACCCCGCTTCCCGAACAGAGTCCAGGACTGCTTGCACTTTTGGCAGATGTGAGGCCCAATCTGTGCTATGGACAATTACGTCATCCAGGTAAGCCGCAGCATACTTCCGATGGGGCCTCAGCATCTGGTCCATTTTCCGCTGGAATGTGGCCGGCGCATTCTGTAACCCGAACGGCATTCTTTTATATTGGAACGCCCCGTCTGGGGTTACAAATGCGGTTTTCTCTTTGGCCGACTTGGCCAGGGGGATTTGCCAATACCCTTTTGTGAGGTCAAGAGTCGTCATGTATCGGGCTGTTCCCAGCCGGTCGATCAACTCATCTATACGTGGCATGGGGTAGGTGTCAAATTTTGTAACTTTGTTCAACTGACGAAAATCGTTACAAAATCGCCAGCTCCCATCCGGTTTAGGCACCAACACAATGGGACTAGACCAATCACTTTGGGACTCCTCTATCACCCCTAAGTTCAGCATTTTCTGTACTTCCTCCCGTATTGCCTCCCGTCGGGCCTCTGGGATCCGATAGGGTTTTAACTTCACCCTTTCACCGGGCGGGGTAATGATGTCATGCTCTACCCCAGATGTTTGTCCCGGCAGCTCAGAGAATACCTCCTTGTTGCGAAGCACAAACTCCTTAACCTCCTGTTGTTGGGGTTGTGACAAGGTGGCTGCTATTCCAACCTCAGGAATCACGCAACCAGTTTGAGCTGGTGACCAAGTGTCTGCGACTAGGGACTCTCTATCCCTCCAGGCTTTCAACAGATTAACGTGATAGATCTGTTCGGGCTTTCGCCTTCCTGGTTGTCTGACCTTGTAATTCACTTCGCTCACTTTTTCCATTATCTCATAGGGGCCTTGCCATTTGGCAAGGAATTTACTTTCAACCGTAGGGACAAGTACCAGTATCCTATCCCCCGGGGAAAAGGTACGGGTCTTGGCTCCACGGTTGTACACTCTCTGCTGTGCTAACTGCGCTTGGGCCAAATGTTCCTTCACGATGGGCATTACCTGTGCAATTCGGTCTTGCATCAGGGCGACATGCTCAATCACACTCCTGTGGGGAGAACTCTCACTTTCCCAAGTTTCCTTGGCAATATCCAACAGCCCTCTTGGGTGTCTCCCATACAGTAACTCAAAGGGGGAGAATCCCGTAGAGGATTGGGGCACCTCCCTAATAGCAAACATCAAATAAGGAAGTAGACAGTCCCAATCCTTTCCATCTCTATCCACCACTTTCTTCAACATTTGTTTTAGGGTTTTGTTGAATCTTTCAACCAGCCCATCGGTTTGGGGGTGATACACAGATGTACGCAATTGCGTCACTTTGAACAATTTACACAGCTCTTTCATAACCCGGGACATAAAGGGTGTACCTTGTTACGTAAGCAGTTCTTTACAAATACCCACCCGGCTAAAAACAAGAGATAGCTCTTTGGCTATGGTTTTGGCCGAGGTATTTCTGAGAGGGATCGCTTCTGGATAACGGGTGGCATAGTCCATTATAACCAATATGTACTGGTGCCCCCTAGCGGACTTGATTATAGGACCTACCAAATCCATTGTGATTCTCTCAAATGGGACCTCAATGATGGGTAGAGGGACCAGCGGGCTACGGAAATGTGGCATCGGGGCCGACCTCTGACACACAGGGCAGGAGGAACAATAATTTTCTATGTCCTTCATCACCCCAGGCCAATAGAATCTCTGTAATACCCTCTCTCGGGTTTTCTCTGTCCCCAGATGACCTCCAAGAATGTGCCCATGGGCCAACTCCAACACCAACTTCCTGTAAGGTTTAGGCACCACAAGCTGCTCAACGGTTTCTTCTGCCCTTTTTGCCACCCGATACAGTAGGTCCTTCTCTACGCTGAAGTATGGGTAAGTGCAGGTATTATCTGGGTTCACTAACTCGCCATCTATTTCCACTACGTTTTCCCGTGCCTTTATTAGGGCGGGGTCTTTTAACTGTTCTGTGGCAAAATTTTCCCTGTGAACCTCCAGATCAGAAAACTCCACAGACGGTAGGTTTTCGTCTGAGGAGGTGGGCTCCTCTCCAGTTTCTTGAGTCTCCCCTGCCAATACTGACAAAGGAAATTCTGGAGAGTCCTCACCACTCTCAGAGGAGTTCTGGCTATCACATTCCTGGTACATAGGGGCACCAGTGGGGGGCTCAGGATCATCCCACAGTTCCCAGAACTTCAGAAAATCCCTTCCCACAATGGCATCATGCGGTAATTGAGATACTAACCCCACTGGATGAGAGAGGGTACCTTTGGGGGTCTCAAAACACACTGTAGTCACTGGATACTCTCGGGTGTCCCCATGCACACAAATAACAGCTACCTTGCTATTCCCAGAGACCTCTGTTTTAACTAATTCAGCCTTTATCAGGGTCACAAGGCTACCTGAATCCAGCAATACCACAACATTTCTACCATTAACACACATTTTACATAAATGTTTCTCAGTTCCTCGAATGGCAGTGCATGCGACTGTCGCACACAGCGACTGACGTCTGCCCGTCAGAAAGTCACACTGCATGGGTTCCTCCACAACCGGGCAATTGGCTGCAATATGTCCCGCTTGCCGGCAGCGGTAGCAAACGATCCTTCTTGCCGCCTCTTGAGCCGCTGATTTCCCAGGCTGTTCTCGCCAAACTTGGGGTAGAGCTCCCACCCTCTCACTCTCTCCACCCTCACCCCTTGGAATCCTCTTATCCGCCCCTGGGGATGGTCTGGTCTTAGGGTGGAAAGTCCGAGTGTCTCTGGAAGAGGCCGTCAGGTTCTCTGTAGCCAAGTATTTCTCCACACGATCCACAAGACCATCGGCCGTCTCTGGGTCTCCATGGCTTACCCACTTTTGGATGGCAGTAGGAAGAGCTCTCAAAAACCGATCCATTACAACACGTTCCACAATCTTTGGTGCGGACAAAGTCTCTGGCTGTAGCCACTTTCTGCTCAGGTGAATGAGATCATACATTTGAGACCTGGGGGGTTTTCCAAGCTGGAAAGTCCAGTTATGCACACGCTGAGCCCGGACAGCCTGGGTGACACCCAGCCTTGCCAAAATTTCAGCTTTTAGCATCACATAGTCTTTTGCTTGGTTAGGCTCTAGGTCATAGTAAGCTTTCTGCGATTCACCAGTTAACAGAGGAGCCACCAGTCCAGCCCACTGCTCCTCAGGCCACTTTTCTCTTTCAGCGGTCCTTTCAAATGTGGTCAAAAATACCTCTGGATCATCCTCTCCAGTCATTTTTGTCAATAAACGACTCACCCCAAAGGACGCGGTATTAGTGGGACGGCTTTCCTCACTGGTCTGCGGACGTTGCTGCATTACTGCTTCCATTTGTTGTAGTCTCTGCTCTTGCTTCTGTAACAGGTCTATGAAGCGGGCCTCAGATTGCTGCTGGGCTTGTTGCTGAGCTTCCAGACTCTGTTGGTGAGCTTGCTGCTGGGCTGCAAGGCTCTGTTGATGAGCTTGCTGCTGGGCTGCAAGGCTCCTTTGCAAACCTGCATTTGTCTGCTGTTGATTGGCATTTGCTAGAGCCAGCTGTTTCAGTATCTCCTCCATGCTGGCTTAAAAAAAACTGCCACTGGTTCTCCACCAACTGTGAGGGGGTTAGCTCGGCAGCGGGTGTGTGTGACCCCCGGGATGGGCTCCCCACACAAAACAGGCCCAGCAAACGGAGGTTGTGGTTTTCAAAATCAAAAAGGTGCGGTTTATTTTCTATTTACAGTGACAAAACACAGCAAAGCAAAAGAAACATAAACAAAATAAATCCTGGTCAACTTGACCTCTGACTAAACATACAGGTTTCCTAACTAACAACTGGGATCAGCCTAGTGCTGTCCTAGTCCCTAAGTCCCTGGTTTTAAATGTCCAAGCAAATAGCCACACAGGCTTTGTCTCACCGCACAGGGGTTCACTCTCCCTAGACAGTCCACACAGGTCTGGTTCCAGGCATGAGCTAACATCTAATGAAGCTGGGAGTTCTTATAGAGGCCTAAATGAGCTGACAAGGTTCAGCTGGTCTCCTCATCTCTGTCTGCACGACGCCCCACACTCTCCCTAGAGGTATGAGTCATCCATGAGCCCACTAGCCTTAGCTGGGCTTATACAACTCTCCACCTAGTTGTATAAGTCGGCGTAAAGCCTGAATCTGGGCGAAATATATCTACCCCCCTGGATGCAACCAGGTGACTTTACCTTCCTGCTGTCACATCAGATTTATTAAAAAAGAAAAACTAAAATATCACATGGTCCTAAGTATTCAGACCCTTTGCTGTGACACACATATATTTAACTCAGGTGCTGTCCATTTCTTCTGATCATCCTTGAGATGGTTCTACAACTTAATTTGCGTCCAGCTGTGTTTGATTATACTGATTGGACTTGATTAGGAAAGCCACACACCTGTCTATATAAGACCTTACAGCTCACAGTGCATGTCAGAGCAAATGAGAATCATGAGATCAAAGAAACTGCCTGAAGAGCTCAGAGACAGAATTGTGGCAAGGCACAGATATGGCCAAGGTTACAAAAAAATTCTTCTGCACTTATTGTTCCTAAGAGCACAGTGGCCTCCATAATCCTTAAATGGAAGACGTTTGGGACGACCAGAACCCTTCCTAGAGCTGGCCGTCCGGCCAAACTGAGCTATCGGGGGAGAAGAGCCTTGGTGGCCTTAGTGGCCTTAGTGGTAAAGAAGAACCCAAAGATCACTGTGGCTGAGCTCCAGAAATGCAGTCGGGAGATGGGAGAAAGTTGTAAAAAGTCAACCATCACTGCAGCCCTCCACCAGTCAGGGCTTTATGGCAGAGTGGCCCGACGGAAGCCTGCATGGAGTTTGCTAAAAACCACCTGAAGGACTCCAAGATGGTGAGAAATAAGATTCTCTGGTCTGATGAGACCAAGATAGAACTTTTTGGCCTTAATTCTAAGCCGTATGTGTGGAGAAAACAAGGCACTGCTCATCACCTGTCCAATACAGTCCCAACAGTGAAGCATGGTGGTGGCAGCATCATGCTGTGGGGCTGTTTTTCATCTGCAGGGAAAGGACGACTGGTTGCAATTGAGGGAAAGATGAATGCGGCCAAGTACAGGGATATCCTGGATGAAAACCTTCTCCAGAGTGCTCAGGACCTCAGACTAGGCCGAAGGTTTACCTTCCAACAAGACAATGACCCTATTTTAGCACACAGCTAAAATAATGAAGGAGTGGCTTCACAACAACTCCGTGACTGTTTTTGAATGGCCCAGCCAGAGCCCTGACTTAAACCCAACTGAGCATCTCTGGAGAGACCTAAAAATGTCTGTCCACCAATGTTTACCATCCAACCTGACAGAACTGGAGAGGATCTGCAAGGAGGAAAGGCAGATGATCCCCAAATCCTGGTGTGAAAAACTTGTTGCATCTTTTCCAAAGACTCATGACTGTATTAGATCAAAGGGGTGCTTCTACTAAATACTGAGCAAAGGGTCTGAATACTTAGGACCAGTTTTTCTTTTTTAATAAATCTGTAAAAATGTCAACAATTCTGTGTTTTTCTGTCAATATGGGGTGCTGTGTATACATTAATGAGGAAAAAAATGAACTTAAATGATTTTAGCAAACGGCTGCAATATAACAAAGAGTGAGAAATTTAAGGGGGTCTGAATACTTTCCATACCCACTGTATATGCATCCTAGGTGTTGTATATATATTTATACACTGTATTCAGTTTAGCTAGATCTGTTCCTGTTATTCTCTATACTGTACTGTGACAGGTAGGCTGGTGATTGTGCTAGCTGCAGACAGTCAATGTTTCACTTAATGTACTGTGTGCTTTGTATAGCGTTCACCTAAAGCTTACCTGAATACAGTTAGTGACTAATAGTGGTGTTCTCTTAATTAAACCACAGGCAGAGAGCTGCAAGTATTTTCAGTTAGTGTACTGTGTCCCTCTCTGCACAGTTTTCACCTAAAACTAACTGAAGACAATTGCTGCTTTCCCCATACTAATACCACAGCAGGCAGTTGATTCTGATAGCTGCATTATCAGTACAGATATATATATATATATATATATACAGTGGGGCAAAAAAGTATTTAGTCAGCCACCAATTGTGCAAGTTCTCCCACTTAAAAAGATGAGAGAGGCCTGTAATTGTCATCATAGGTATACCTCAACTATGAGAGACAAAATGTGGAAACAAATCCAGACAATCACATTGTCCGATTTGGAAAGATTTTTTTTTGCAAATTATGGTGGAAAATAAGTATTTGGTCAATATCAAAAGTTCATCTCAATACTTTGTTATATATCCTTTGTTGGCAATGACAGAGGTCAAACGTGTTCTGTAAGTCTTCACAAGGTTGTTACACACTGTTGCTGGTATGTTGGCCCATTCCTCCATGCAGATCTCCTCTAGAGCAGTGATGTTTTGGGGCTGTCGCTGGGCATCACGGACTTTCAACTCCCTTCAAAGGTTTTCTATGGGGTTGAAATCTGGAGACTGGTTAGGCCACTCCAGAACCTTGGAATGCTTCTTACAAAGCCACTCCTTCATTGCCCGGGCGGTGTGTTTGGGATCATTGTCATGCTGAAAGACCCAGCCACGTTTCATCTTCAATGCCCTTGCTGATGGGAGGAGGTTTGCACTCAAAATCTCACAATACATGGCCCCATTCATTCTTTCATGTACACGGATTAGTCGTCCTGTTCCCTTTGCAGAGAAACAGCCCCAAAGCATGATGTTGCCACCCCCATGCTTCACAGTAGGTATGGTGTTCTTTGGTTGCAACTCAGCATTCTCTCTCCTCCAAACACGACGAGTTGTGTTTCTACCAAACAGTTCTACTTTGGTTTCATCTGACCATATGACATTCTCCCAATCCTCTTCTGGATCATCCAAATGCTCTCTAGCAAACCTCAGATGGGCCCGGACATGTACTGGCTTAAGCAGGGGAACACGTCTGGCACTGCAGGATCTGAGTCCCTGGTGGCGTAGTGTGTTACTGATGGTAGCCATTGTTATGTTGGTCCCAGCTCTCTGCAGGTCATTCACTAGGTCCCCTGTGTGGTTCTGGGATTTTTGCTCCCCATTCTTGTGATCATTTTGACCCCACAGGGTGAGATCTTGCGTGGAGCCCCAGATCGAGGGAGATTATCAGTGGTCTTGTATGTCTTCCATTTTCTAATTATTGCTCCCACAGTTGATTTCTTCACACCAACCTGCTTGCCTATTGCAGATTCAGTCTTCCCAGCCTGGTGCAGGTCTACAATTTTGTTTCTGGTGTCCTTCGACAGCTCTTTGGTCTTCACCATAGTGGAGTTTGTAGTGTGACTGTTTGAGGTTGTGGACAGGTGTCTTTTATACTGATAACAAGTTCCAACAGGTGCCATTAATACAGGTAATGAGTGGAGGACAGAGGAGCCTCTTAAAGATGAAGATATAGGTCTGTGAGAGTCAGAAATCTTGCTTGTTTGTAGGTGACCAGATACTTATTTTACACCATAATTTGCAAAAAAAAATCTTTCCAAATCAGACAATGTGATTGTCTGGATTTGTTTCCACATTTTGTCTCTCATAGTTGAGGTATACCTATTATGACAACTACAGGCCTCTCTCATCTTTTTAAGTGGGAGAACTTATATATATACATCCCACCTTTGTGCAGCTACATCTCACTGCAGGCCATTAGTATGTCTGGACAGAAAATAGGGAGAGGCAGACAGTCACAAGGCAATAAAAGAGGGCAAGCAGGCTCTGTGTCTAGAGGCAACAGTGCTGCTGGTCGTGGACACGGTACATCCTCATCAGCGCGTGGCTGTGGGACACGCTTGTCCTTCTTTTCGGCAGCTGGCCATGTTGAGCCGCAACATGCCCAAGACTTGGTAGAGTGGTTGAGCAAACCGTGCTCATCCTCCTCGTCCTCTCTCACCCAGGCTCAGGGTACTTTGTCTGGCAAAGCAGCTGCAAAGTGGCCTCTTCCCTCGCCTCAATGGCATCAGTCACTCCTTCCCTAGCCCCACCATGTCCTCTTGAGGAGTCCCCCGAACTGTTTGAGCACAGTGTTTGGTACATGTTCCTGGAGGATGCCCAGCGTTTTGAAGGCTCCGATGATGGAACCCAGCTGGAGGAAGGCAGTAACGTGAGCCCAGACAGAGGGGGTAGTAACATGAGCCCAGAGAGAGGGGGTGCCCAACAAGGACAGCTATCTGGCAGTCATGTTCCCCCAGCTGCAGCATATTGCCAGATTTGCTCCAGTGATGAGGAGGGAGGGGATGATGAGGTCACTGACTCCACGTGGGTGCCTGATAGGAGAGAGGAGGAGGAGGAGGCACATCTCCAACGAGGCAGGATGCCCTCCAGGGGCTAGCTTAAGGGCAGCACACCGACTGCATCACACCACAGAGCTCCGTATATGTATCTCGCGTGGCCAAAACATCAGCCGCTTGGGCACCACGTGCTTGACCAGACATATGTCGACCTGTCATGCAGTCCGTTGGCAAGCTTACCTAAAAGACCCACACCAAAGAACAAAGTGCACCTCTCCTTGCTCCTCATCAGCTGGGATCTCCAACCCCACTATACCTTCAGTCCTCTCTGAAACCTGCACTGAGAGGAATGAAGGTGTAGAATTAGGTGTGTCACAGCCAAGTACTTGCAGTCAATCTGCTATCGGTACACCGACATCTGATTGTACCAGGCAAATTTCCCTGCCCCAGCTGCTGCACCGCCGAAAGAAGTTCGCTCCCAGCCATCCACATGCCCAGCGGTTGAATGCTAGCTTGGCTAAATTGCTAGCACTTCAACTGCTGCCTTTTCAGTTGGTAGACTCTGCCCCCTTCCGTGAGTTTTTGGAATGTGCGGTTCCTTAGTGGCAGGTTTCCAAACGCCACTTTTTCTCACGGAAGGCGATTCCGGCTCTCTACTGGCATGTGGAAGGCAATGTCTTGGCCTCTAGCCATGACTAAGCACTAGACCGTAGTGTGAAACGCGTCGGATGTACCCCACCATTTGCTGTGACCTGTAGTGCTCCATGTTTTTTACCCAATAAAGGCAACCTCAACGTTTTTTTTTGCAGTGCGGCTGTCCATATGTTCCATTTTTCTCTCTGCATCAAAAGCATTGCCAGCACCCGTGGTTCCTGGTTAGATACTAATTGCCTATCGCACTCACCTGGAGCGGTGATCTCTTTCTCTTTTTTTCTCACGGAAGGCGACTCCGGCTCTCTACCGGCATGTGGAAGGCAATGTCTTGGCCTTGCTGGACAGGGCGGTCAGCGGTAAGGTGCATATTGCCGCTGACTCATGGTCCAGCAGGCATGGACAGGGACATTACCTATCTTTCACGGCACACTGGGTGACTCTGCTGGCAGCTGGGAAGGATGCAGGACAGGGTACAGTAGTGTTGGAGGTTGTTCCACCCCCACGCCTCCAAAATGCTACTAGTTGTGATTCTGACACACCTCTCTCCTCCACCCCCTCCTCTTCTTCTTCCTCCATGGCCTCTTCCTCTGCTGATTTGTCCTCCGAACCAGCGGTGCTCCGTAGGCGTTCAATGGGCTACGCAAGCACGCAGGCAAAAAGATGCCACGCGGTGCTTGAGCTGGTGTGCTTGGGGGGACAGGAGCCACACTGGGGCAGAGATTCTGTCAGCTCTGCAGGGGCAGGCTCAGAGGTGGTTGACGCCACGCCAGCTTAAGCCAGGAAAGGTGGTTTCCGACAATGGCACCAACCTCTTCTCCGCCCTCTGACAGGGACAACTGACCCATGTGCCCTGTTTGGCTAACATCCTTAACTTGGTGGTGCAGCGGTTCTTGGGCAGGTACCTGGGCTTACAGGAAGTCCTGAAGCAGGCCAGGAAACTCTGTGGGCATTTCCGCTGGTCATATAATGCCAGTGTTTGGCTGCCTGACCTGCAAAAGGATTACAACCTGCCCAAGAACCGCCTAATCTGTGACATGCCTGCCAGGTGGAACTCTACGTTGGCCATGCTGCAGCGGCTGCACACGCAGCAGGGGGCCATCAATGAGTATCTGTTGCAATATGGCACCAGGACAGGATCAGGGGAGCTTGGATTTTTTTCCCCATGACAGTGGGCCATGATCAGGGATACATGCACTGTCCTGGCACCATTTGAGGAGGCCACAAGGACGGTGAGCAGTGACAGTGCATGCATCAGTGACACTGTTCCTCTTGTCCACATGTTGGAGTACACGCTGTGTGGAATATTGGACAGGGCACTTGAGGCAGAACAGAGGCAGGAAGAGGGGGACTTCCTTACCTCTCAAGGCCCCCTTTATCCAGACAGTGTTCCTGCTGGCCCGGCTATCACACAGGAAGAGGACGAGGAGGAGGATTATTGTGTCAGAATGGAGGTGGAGCCTAGCACTCAGCATCAGCAGCAGTCTTCAAGGGATCAATTACAGTCCCAAGACACCCATGGACTTATACGTGGCTGGGAGGAGGTGGCTGCGCATCATGTCGTCCTCAGTGACCCAGAGGACTCTGCACCGAATGCCTCAGCAAACCTACGCTGCATGGCCTCCCTGATCCTGCAAAGCCTGCGGAAGGATCCTCGTATTCGTGCGATCAAGGAGAGGGATCATTATTGGCTGGCAACCCTCCTTGATCCACGTTACATGGGTAAGGTTGCGGACCTTATCTTGCCGTCGCAGAGGGAGCAGAGGATGAAGCATCTTCGGGAGGCCTTGCAGAAAGGTCTGTGCAATGCGTTCCCAGAGACTGGGAGGTTACAAATTCCTGGTCCTGGACAACGTGTTGCTGAGGCTCCGGTCAGTCAAAGAAGGAGCGGTGGAGAAGGTGGCCGTCTGACCGATGCGTTCAGACAATTTTTTAGTATGCAGCCCCAAGGTATTGGTCGCTTCCAGCAACCATGGCCAGCATCTGGTTTACATGGTGCAGGAATACCTAGGGGCAAGATCAGACTTGGACACCTTTCCCACCGAAAATCCTCTGGGTTACTGGATCTTGAGGATGGATCACTGGCCAGAGCTTGCACAGTATGCAATTGAGGTACTTGCCTGTCCTGCATCCAGCTTTCTTTCAGAATGCACATTCAGTGCTGCTGGAGGCTTTGTAACCGATCACAGGGTGCGCCTGTCCACCGACTCGGTCGATCGACTGACCTTCATAAATATAAATTATTGAGTCTTGGATCACCACCAGCTACCAAGCACCTGATGCTGATGTAACCGGATATTTTTTTTTGAAATGTCAGATCCCTTCAAGACTGCCTATGCTGATGCTGAGTGACTATCCTGTTATGCTGAGTGACTATCCTCTTCGTCCTCAATGATCATGCTGATAGCTTGAAAGAACATTTTTGGTTCTGGGCACCGCCACCAGTGGCTAAGGCCCAATTTTTCAGCCCCTGTTTAACAGGGGTGTGTATTGACAATTTTTGATGCAATGCTTTGCAGCAGGGCTCATTGCTGCGCTCCAACTACAGCATCTGTGAGGGGTTGCAGTGTTGTGGCACCAGCACAAGTGCCTAAGGCCTAAATTTTCAGCCCCTGTTTAACAGGGGCGTGTAAATACAATTTTTGATGCAATACTTTGCAGCAGGGCTCATTGCTGCGTTCCAAGTACATTAACTGTGAGGGGTTGCAGTTTTGTGGCACCAGCACCAGTGCCTAAGGCCCAATTTTTCTGCCCCTGTTTAACAGGGGCGAGTAATTACCATATTTGATGCAATACTTTGCAACAGGGCTCATTGCTGCGCTCCAAGTACAGTATCTGTGAGGAGTCGCAGTGTTGCGGCACCAGTGCCTAAGGCCCAATTTTTATGCCCCTGTTCAACAGGGGCATGTAATTACAATTCTTGATCTAATAATTAACAGCAGGGTCCATTCCTGTCCCCACCAAGAGTAACTGTGAGGGCTTACAGTGTTGTGGCATCACCACCACCACCACCAAAGGCCCAATTTTTCTGCCCCTATTCAACAGGGGCATGTGATTACAATTCTTGATCTAATATTTCACAGCTGGGCCCATTCCTGCCCCCACCAAGAGTAACTGTGAGGACTTACAGTGTTGTGGCACCAGCACCACCACCACCAAAGGCCCAATATTTCCTACCACTGTTCAACAATGTCATATAATTACAATTCTTAATCTAATATTTCACAGCTGAGTCCATTCCTGCACCCACCAAGAGTAACTGTGAGGACTTACAGTGTTGTGGCACCAGCACCACCACCACCACCAAAGGCCCAATTTTTCCTACCACTGTTCAACAATGTCATGTAATTACAATTCTTAATCTAATATTTCACAGCTGGGTCCATTCCTGTGCCCACCAAGAGTAACTGTGAGGACTTACAGTGTTGTGGCACCAGCACCACCACCACCACCAAAGGCCCAATTTTTTCTACCACTGTTCAACAATGTCATGTAATTACAATTCTTGATCTAATAGTTCACAGCAGGGCCCATTCCTGCGCCCACCAAGAGTAACTGTGAGGGCTTACAGTGTTGTGGCAACACCACCACCACCACCACCACCACCACCAAAGGCCCAATTTTTCTGCCCCTGTTCAACAGGGGCATGTAATTACAATTCTTGATCTAATATTTCACAGCTGGGCCCATTCCTGCGCCCACCCAGAGTATCTGTGAGGACTTACAGTGTTGTGGCACCAGCACCGCCACCACTACCAAAGGCCCAATTTTTCCTACCGCTGTTCAACAATGGCATGTATTTACAATTCTTGATATAATAGTTCACAGCAGGGCGTTCCAGCACCCACCAAGAGTAACTGTGAGGGCTTACAGTGTTGTGGCAACACCAACACCTAAGGGCCAAATTTCTGCAGAGTATGTACGGCAGGCCCCTACTTTCAAACATCCAACTTACAAACGACTCCTACTTGCAAACGGAAGGAGACAACAGGAAGTGAGAGGAAATCTACCCCTAGTAAGGGAAATTCTCTCCTGTAAAAGTTAATATGGGAAAAAGGTGTCTCCTCTCCACTGATGCATTATCACCAATCCTTGTTTCAATAAAAAAAAAAAAATTTTTCAAAAAACATTTGTCATTGGGACGGAAAGTGAGGTGAAATGTTCTAAACAGGTGCACAGACAGCAAAACAAATGTTACAGGGGTGATAACCCTTCCCTATGTTTTCCAAAAAGCTTAAAAATAGATTTTTTGGCTGGAGCTACACTTAAAAACTTTACCTGTTCCAAATTACAAACAGATTCTACTTAAGAACAAAACTACAGTCCCTGTCTTGTTTGCACCGCCTGTATACTGCTGTTCAGAGTATATAGGGCCTTTTTTTAATTTGGGTGCGGGGTTCCCCTTAATATCCATACAAGACCCAAAGGGGCTGGAAATGGGCTGGGGGGTACCCATGCCATTTTTCTCAATGATTTTCATCCATATTGTCGGGACCAGACATTACATTAAAGCCGCAAGCAGTTTTAAATGACTTTTTTTCCTTTAGAAATGTAATTTTGTGCAGGGACAGTTCTAAACATGGGAAACATGTGCCACTTCACAGGCATACTTTAGGCACCCGCCAGGTATGATATTTAAAGGAATATTTCACTTTTTTTTTTCACTTTATGCATCATTAAAATCACTGCTCCAGAAAAAACTAAAGTTTTTAAAACTTCTTTTTGAATTGACACATGTCCCCTGAGGCAGGACCCGGGTCCCCAAACCCTTTTTAGGACAATAACTTGCATATTAGCTGTTATAATTATCACTTTTGATTTCGAACGTTCGCGTCCATTGCATTTAATAGGGTTGTAAAGTTCGCGCAAACTTTCGAACCGTTCGCAGGTTCTGGTGCGAACCGAACCGGGAGGGTGTTCGGCAGGGCCGCTGATAGGCCAGTACAACTGGCCCTGTTGTACTGGGCCCAGCCAGCAGGGGGGCCCGGCAACCTCCAAAGAGAACTAGTTAATGTAGGGAAAAAAAAACACCACAGCAGCCCTGACCTAACATCTTTAGACCCGCCAGCAAACCCCCAGCCTCCCCCCCCCCCCATTGCGTTTTTTTTTTTCCAACAGAATACCTTCGGTGTTCCGTTCAGCAGGGTGGCAGCAGGAGGGGACTCTTTTTATTTTTTCGGGCGCGGAAGAATATCTCTTCTCTTCCGCGACCGCACCTAATGCTGGATCAAGTCCCGGCCAGCGTGTCCATCCCTGGCGTGGCGCCGCGGAGTGATTCCTCTCCCTCCGCACTTGGCGCTCTGCTCTGTTCTTCACGGGGCAGAGAGAAGAAGCAGAGCAAGCGGCAGCTTCGGCACAAGAGGGCGACTAGGCTGACTATTGTGTGACAGTGTGTCAGACTGGACTGTGACACTTCAGCCCAGCAAGTCCAGCACCAGTCTGCAGGATCAGGGAGGAAGTGACTCCTGGCTGGGGCCCGGCTAACAGGTGTGTACAACATGCTTGGGGGGGGGATTCAAGATCTACTGCAGCAGCATCTATACATGGCATTGGCCGCATGGGTTTCACTGTCTGCAGGTAGCACATGCGTTATGGCCCATAATGCATATGCTGCCTGCAGGCACAGTGCCACCCATGCTGCCAATGCTGTAATGTGCTGCAGAGACAGTGCCACCCGTGCCACCAATGCCGTAATGTGCTGCAGACAGTGCCACCTGTGCCGCCAATGCCGTAATGTGCTGCAGGTAGTGCCATCTATGCCGTCAATGCCATAATGTGCTGCAGACAGTGCTAACCATGCTGCCAATGGCGGTATGGGTGGCACTGTCTGCAGCACAATATGGCACTAACGGCATGGCATGGGTGGCACTGTCTGCAGTACATTATGGCATTGACATGTCCCGCTGTCAAGTCGCTGATCACCACCATTACTATTAAAAATAAATAATAAATACATCACATAGTTTGTAGATGCTATACCTTTTGCGCAAACCAATCAATAAATGCTTTTTGGAATTTTTACAAAAAAGATGTTGCAGAATACATATTGGCCTAAACTATTGAAGAAATTCGATTTGTTACATTTTTTATTGGATATGTTTTATTGCAGAAAGTAAAAAATATATATATTTTTTTTCAAATTTTTATTTTTTATTTTTTGTTTAAAAAAGGCAAAAAGTAAAAACCGCAGAGTTGACCAAATACCACCAAAAGAAAGCTCTATTTGTGGGGGAAAAAAGTACATACATTTTATTTGGGTACAATGTTGCACGACCAAGCAATTGTCAGTTAAATAATGCAGTGCTGTATCGCAAAAAAATGGCCTGGTCATGAAGGGGGGTAAATTATCCAGAGGGGAAGTGGCCTGCCTGTGTTGCTGTTTGTTATCAAGGCTTCTTTCACATGGGGTGGAATCTGCTTGTTCAGCAGGGGATCTATCCGCTGATCCCCCACTGAGCGGAGTGGGCAAATGACAGGTCCGTGTCCACTCAGCTTATGCAGAGCGGACTCGGACACAGCCTGCTCTGCTCTAAGGGCAGCTGGTGTAAACAAACCGGCTATCCGTTCACACCCGATTGCCCTCCAATCCACTAGATAGAGGGATCAGATTGAAGGTAGGTGGGTGTAAATGGACACAAGTCTGTTTAGATCCATCCCTCTATAGTAGTCAATGAAGGATCAAATCAGGTCTGCCTGAAAAATAGACAGTCGGACGTGATCAGGCCAGTCATGTGAACCATCCCCCAACCTTTTTCCTTTAACCGCAGTACATTTACTGCGGCAGGGTGACACACACGTGCAGGCTGGATCACATGTGCGCCATCCTTCCTGTTATGGGTTAGGGGCGCACATGAATGCGCCTGCTACTAACCCACTCTGTCACTGGTTAGTGTATGAGGCTTGAGTTCCCACCACCACTGTTTTAAAATGGGGTAGGAATAGCACTGGCAGCAATTTATTCTACCCAAGTGCCATTTCAAAACAGCTAGCTTAGCCTCAGCCTTTTTTTACTTTGTTTCCCATTTGGATTTAGTGCTAGAATCGCTGGCTTTCTGTAAAAGCCAGGATCTAACACTAAGCCCAGAAGCTGAATTATTTTTTCCTGTGCCTCAAATTGTGCTACACAGCATTGCATAGAAGTGCCTGTAGCAGACCACTGTGTGTCCCAGCTTCTGTAGCCTCCTGGGATCTGTGACGGTTTTATATGAATAGTGGTAATCAGTGGTAAATGGTTTGTCATCTCTGTAAACTGATACGTCTGCATCAGAGCTTGTTCTTTTGAAAGACAAAAGACTTACTAGCTAGATCACCAAATGAAAATAAAGGAAAGAGAGGCTTAAAAAGAAAACTAATGCAGATACCACATCTAAGAATTGGTAAGCTGCAATATAATAAATGTTTGTTTTTGGGTTTAATACCACTTTAAATATATTTGCTTATTTATAGGAAATGAAATGGTTTACTTTGCTTACAAAAATGCATCATTGCACTACAGCAGTTCTACACCTTGTTGATACTAGTGGCTTGGGGGAGGTGGTAAAACGACGGTGTTAAACCATGCTTTTTAATGCCCTCCAACCCCTCCCCCTTTAGATGTAGAAGCGATGGCCAGCATCTACATAAGTAGCAGCCATGGCAGGAATTATACCTCGTTTTGCGTCTAACGAGCACAACCACTGGTGAAACACTGCCCATTCAATTGAATTTGAATGCTGTTCAACCATCCTGCAGTGCACCCGGTTGCGGCAAGGCATAGTGGTGGAGGGTGAGGGGGCACTATGCGTGCCACATTACTATTCAACCCATAGGTGTCCCAGGTCTGTTACAATCCTATATAATGTATATTAATAAAACAATTTTCTGTGCGCCGTTAAAGTGTTTGGGTTTGGCTTGAAGAAAAAGTGGTGTAGCGGGTATTTGAATTTATGTGAGGACTCTGGTGGTGTGAGGTTCCTTGGGGTCCGTGGGTGGCGCTGTTGCCCTGGGCCGGAGCTGAACTCACACCGCAAACTGTGCCTTTTTGTCCTCCCCTGGAACTGGTACAGCGGGGCGGGGAACCCGCTGTGACGCAAAGGGAGAGGTCATAAAAGGGGCGGATGCCCTGACCTTGGAGGAGAGAGTCGGAGGACGCGGCCGCACCCAAGCACCTTCAGCTTGGGTGCTGGCGTTCCGGTGTTCCAGGCCTAGGCGCCCTTGGCCTAGCTGGAGCGGATATGGAGTCCATCTCAGGCACCTTTAGCCTGGGGTGAGGTACTATGGCGGATGCCTGGGGCTCAGTACCTTCGACTGAGTTCTGCGAGGGTGGAGGAATCCGAGGGGGCCCTAACTCCTTGGGTGCCCGTGTCTGAGTTCGTGAGGACTGGTGCGCAGTAACTTCTCCGAAGAGTCTGGCGCAGCATCGCTGGTGACGGAGAGGCCTCCACTTCTCCCTTGGATGGATTTCTTCCTCTGACAGGGGCAAAGTGAGCGAAGGTAATTCACGTTCTATATTACCTAGTCAGTGGCAGTGACTATCCACTACTGGTGACAGCACAGTGGGCAGCAGCAAGAAGGGAAAGGATTGTGCCTCGATCTGTTCCCATTTACCAAAGGAGAAAGATTGTTTTATTGCTTGGCAAGAAGAATAAAACTGAGTTGTACCTATTCACTGTGTGGAACTTGGGTTACTAAAGCAAAGGAGTCACAGACGAAGGACTGGACTTGACTCTAGGACACCTACACAAAAGCCCAATCTTCTGGCCTTCATCTCTTAGTCACGGAGGACATGGGCCGTGGTGTGTCTCATATCTCTCTCCCAGGTACCCCTAGACAACAGCCATATAACCGATATAGCAAGGGAGAGGGGTGAGGCCGCTACAGTGGCAACCCTAGTGGTGTGGCATTGAGGGGATTAAAATTTCCAAATTTCTGTGAATTGCCTCAGAAAAGCAATCTGAGTAATGCCGCGTACACACGGCCGTTTTTAATGTCATTGAAAAAAACTACGTTTTTCTCTACGTGATGTTCGTGTTTCCTCTCAAGCCTGCCTTGCCTACACACTATCGTGAAAAAAATGCTTGATTAAAGCGCGGTGAAGTACAACACGTACGACGGCACTATAAAGGGGAAGCTCTAATCGGATGGCGCCACCCTTTGGGCTGCTTTTGCTGATCCTCGTATTAGTAAAGTTTGGTGAGAGACGATTTGCGCTTTTCAGCCTCATGCTCTTCAGTCCGTTACAGCGTGACGAATGTGCTATCTCCATTACGAACGTTAGTTTTACCAGAAGGAGCGCTCCCGTCTCATACTTGATTCTGAGCATGCGCATTTTTTTTCCCCTCATAAAAGCATACACACTACCGTTTTTCACGACGTTAAAAAGAACGACGTGAAAAAATAGAGTAGGTTCTAATTTTTTTTAGGCCATTTTTCACGTCTGGAGCCTACACACAATCGTTTTTAATGACCAATTTAAAAAATGGCATTTTTCACGTCATGAAAAACGGTCGTGTGTACGCGGCATGAAGGATCTATTTTTGAAGGAGCTACTGCTGGTGTGAACAAGCCCATAGAGTGTGGTCACAAGTTAAAGTGACACTAAACTCTAGTTCTATTCAAGTATGTATTCTTAACTTAAAGTCCCGTCTTCCTCTTACAGCAAAAGTGAATAGGAGAGCTTCGGGAGCTCGCAGAGGACGTTACAAAGAGGCAGAAAACCACAGTAAGAAACAATTTCAGGAAAAATAGATTACAGGTCCATTAAGTAGTGGATATGTATAATTTTGAGCGACCGTGAGTGTTTTTGAGCTGATAGTATCTTAAGACACTGGGCTCCATTCCTGAAAAAAATATCTACCGCTTTAAGGCCACTTTCACACTGAGGCGCTTGAAAAACTGCCAGTAAAACACTGAGCGCTTTTGAAGCGCTTTTCAGGCGCTTTTGAAGTGCATTCATTTCGAAGGAGAGGGGCGTTTTTTCAGCGCACTGTCCCAGTGTGAAAGGATTCATTGATTTTAATGGAAATAAGTTTTCAGGCGCTTTTTTTAGCGTGAAAGCGCCTCAGTGTGAAAGTGGTCTAAGAGCAGTGGTAAAAAAGCTCATAGCATTTTTCTAATTTTTTTTTACCATTCAGCAAAAATTGTTATTAAAACATGGCCTGCGTTATTCCATTGAAATATGTGGTACAGGAAGTCCCCGAGTTACGAACATCCGACTTGCGAACGATTCCTACTTATGAACGGGAGGCTGCGTGGCCACTTTTTGACGACGGGCACATTCAACGGAATCTTTTCGACGGCAGGCACATTCGACGGAACATCGGAAAACAACGTATCTGCCGTTCTGCACATGCTATTCCGACTTCCGAACATATTCGACTTAAGAACAAACCTACAGTCCCTAGCCCGTTCGTAACTCGGGGACTGCCTGTATTTATCTCATGGAACCAATTGCTATTTTATTATTGCATGCAATTTTTAGGAAAATGTGTCGTCGCCCAATACCGCATGCAATATGCTTTAGTGAATGGAGCCCATGATCACATTGAGGTGGAGTGAGTGATAAGCGCCTTTGGGCAATCTTACTTAGATATGACCCAAATTTGGGATTCTGGCTGCATTTGTTGAGAACAAGAATCCTATCTCCCTGTTATAGGTCAATCCAAAAATGTATCCACACAAGTCTGGATCTCTGAAGCGCAAGGAGAGGAAAGAGCGAGAGGAAGAACAAGAAAAAATAAAGAAGAAAAATCTAATATTTCACTATTTTAAGAAGCCAGAAACTACCCAGAAACATAATGTTGAACCGGAAGCATCCTCAGAACGAGATATGGATGTTAGGTCAGACACAGTTGAGGGCCATTCTCAACATTGTGAGCTGCTCACTATATCTGAAGATTTGGAAGAAGAGGGTATGCCTGCCTTTGAAATTCAAAACTGCTCCACTGAGAGTGTTTTACCTCAGGAAAGTGTGTCCTCATGCACCCAGTCTGCTGCAAGTATAGAAGATACCTCCTCCATTGCATATCCCTTTGAAATTTTGAGCGATTTAGAAACTTCATGCAGCTCCTCTTTTGCCTCAAGTTCTACAGGTCCTGTTCCTATGGATTTGTGTGAAATAGATTGGAAAGATCCAGCACTGTGGCCAGAAAATCTTCAAGACAAAGAAAGAGAGCAAATTGTGCTTTCTGCATTGATGACTGAAGAGGAGCTGAAAAAAATGGCATGTCGTATGACTTTGGACAGCGATGGACGTTCATTTACGGAATATCTTTTGTATGCAAAATCCTCAAATGGACGTGAGAAGATTTTAAGAGACTGGCTTCGTTGGAGTGATTCCAAACATGTTTTATACTGCATCACTTGCAGAGCTTTTTCTTCAAATTATTTCCATAGGAAGGATGGAAGTATACTATGTAGGAGAGAAGGCTTTGACCCTTCCAAAAACACATGGCATCGACTTTATACACGATTGCCAGAGCATGAACGTTCTGCTCAACACCGAAAGCACTACTTAAGTTGGCGAACTTTACAGAGGTCCATAGGCGGACAAGGTGTGGACTTTGAGATGCAAAGAAATTTGGCAAGAGAAGCAGAAAAGTTTGCAGCTCTGTTGGAAAGGCTTCTTCACGTTACCTTATTTTTGGCCTCACGGAATCTGGCTTTTAGAGGATGTTCTCAAAGAATTGGAGACATTCAAAATGGTAATTTCCTTGGAACTCTTGAACTGGTTGCCAAATATGATAGTGTACTTAGGGAGCATTTGGAAAAAGTGAAACAAAGCCAGGAAAAAGGAAAGCGTCTACCTGCACATTATCTGTCATCAGCCACACAAAACGAATTAATCGATGTATGTGGAAGGCGTGTTTTGAATGTCATGCTTTCTGAAAGGCAACAATCAATTTATTTCTCAGTGATTTGTGATGCAACACCAGATATATCGCATATGGAACAGAATGTTATTATTCTGCGATATGTTCACAGAGATATTGTGAAAAGAAAATGGGGCATTCAAGAAAGGGTTCCTGGAATTCTTTGATTTCTTTGAGAAGACTGGTGAAGAAATTGCTGAAATGATGCTATCAAGATTGCGTGAATATGGCATTGATGTCAAAGACTGTAGAGGTCAAGGATATGATAATGGAGCCAACATGTCAGGAAAAATTAAAGGTGTAAGATCCAGAATCCAACAAAAGTATCCAGCAGCCTTGTTTAGTCCATGTGCAGCACACTCATTAAATCTGGTTGGTGTACATGCAGCTTCAAGTTCCCCTGAAATGAAGACCTTCTTTGGGAGTGTAAATAGGCTTTATGTTCTATTCAGCAGCAGTCCCGAGAGATGGAGCTCTTTGTTAGATGAAGTTGGTGGTTCTTTACATGGCCTTAGTGACACCAGATGGAGTTCCAGGATTGAAGCAGTAAGGCCAATCGCACAAAAGCTTCCAAGTATTCTGAAAGCTTTGGAAAGAGTGCTGGAAAGTAAAAAACTGACAAGTGCTGCACACTCTGAAGCAGAAGGGCTGCTAGATTATTTCTCCTCTTTCCGTGCAATTGTTCTGGCTACATTCTGGGTCAAGGTCCTGCAAAGTTTTGAGGAACGGAATAAAATCCTTCAGTCAAGGTCTGTATCTATTGACATAGGGGCAGCCAACATCAGGGCTTTGTGTGAAGAAATGAAGATTCTACGGGATAAGTGGCCAGCTCTACTCTCGGAGTCTAAAGTTGTTGCTGATTCCATGGAGATTCCCAAGGATCTACTGAATGCTCACCAGCTTCGTAAAAAGAAGGCTGATAAAAATGTTAAAGATCTGGATGTTGAAAATTTTTTCAAAGTCAATATGTTCTTCCCAGCAATGGATGTCATAATTTCAGACCTCGATCAAAGATTTAAATCAATGGAAGAAGTCTGCAAGCTCTTTGCTCCCATCTTGAATCTGAGGACTCTTTCAGAAGAAGAACTGAAAAGTTCAACAGAAATGCTGATTTCCACATACCGTGATGACTTTACTGAATCCCTATTAACAGAGCTACAACACCTGCGGAAAATCTATGCAGAAACATTTGCCAATCAGCTGGGTCCCTTGGAATTACTAAATTCAATTTATGAGCTGCAGCTTGAAGGGATTTTTGGAGAGGTTTGTATTGCCCTTAGAATTTTTGCTACCCTTCCACTCTCAGTTGCAGAAGGAGAGAGAGCATTCAGCAAGTTAGCCTTAATAAAAAACTATCTCCGTTCAACAATGAGTGAGCAGCGCCTGAACAGTCTGGCTATTCTGTCCATTGAGCATGAACTTGCAAGACAGCTGAACTTTCGAGACCTTATAAATGAATTTGCTGAAGCAAAGGTACGAAGATTGTCAGCTACAAATCTGTAACACGTTTGGCAAAGTGGGAAAGGACTAGTCAAACTGGGTTAGTTTGACTCCTGTTGTTTTGGCAAAGTGGGAAAGGACTAGTCAAACTGGGTTGTTTGACTCCTGTTGTTTTTGGGCCTGTTGGCACAGTTATGTTTAGCCAGTTGTTGCCTACTTTGAAAAACACCTGAAAACTATCTACAGTAAACTATCTTTAATGGAACCTGGCTTGTTGTTTTTTTTCCACCTTTTATCATTTGTTTAATCTCCCTAATTATTTCAGAATACCACTTCATTCATTCATTAATGGTTTTTATTACATATAGATATTAAAGCGGTCTGTTCTCATCTGAAAACAGTATTTCTTTTGAATAATCAAACTTATAACTGGCTGGAGAAAAATAAATATTACTTGTAGACAAACCTGCACTTTGTTTCAAGGTGGGATCTGGGGAGGGGTCAGGGGTGGAGCCAGGGGTGGAACCGAAGGAGGGACCAGGGGCGGGACCAGGGGTGGAGCTGAAGGGGCCCCGTCAGGTAGGCTGTACGGGGCCCCATGATTTCTATCAGCGGCCCTGGTGTTCGGCTCATCCCTATACATGAAGTACTGCAGCATGGAATGTGGCAAGATAGCTGCTCGGAGGTATCCAGGACCAGCCAGGAGCACAAGCAGCCGGCATTGAGGCCGTTCGTAAGTAGGAGTCATTCGTAAGTTGGGTGTTCATAAGTCTGTATAGAAAGACTGATTTTAAGACATATTTCTGTAAATGTACTAGTTATATAGTAAAACACATTTAAATATTTATTTTACAAAAGCTATAACACATAGTACACTATAGAACAGTCATAGGAATACAAATCAATTTACAAAATCATTCGATTATTTCAAATTTGTATATCTAATGGCTGGATTTCTCGTATTTTTCCCCCAGATTTTAAGATGACCCCCCCACATATTAAAAAGAGCATTTATTTAATTGTTTGCAGGCTGTATTTTATATAGAGCTGGTGAAAGTACCTGCATCTCTCTTGATACCAGTCTCTCCTAATCCCCTACACAGCAGGATTGAGAGGGGGGGTGGCATCCTGACTCTACTGCATTGCATAGTGCTGTTCATCTACCACTGGGAGATGCCTAAAGTATATGCAATACCAAGAGCAAAACTATAATATATTTCAGCTTACCAGTCCTTAGATGTAGTGGTTGCAAGTGAAAATATAGAAAAAAATGTTTTTGTTTTTTTTTAACCTATATTTTCACTTGATGATCCTTCTAGTAATCCACCTCCTGTCCTAGGATGGCAACACTCACTCCCTGAGCTGCAGAGTTGTCACCAATACCTTACCCTCTTCTCATCTTAATGGGATAAAGGGCAGATGTTCTGTAATTCACAGAGATAACTCAGCTGGGTTGATAATACTGCTTGAGATGAGACTGTAGAGGACACAGGGCACCATTGGATTTCTGGCACGATCAACAGATATTGTCTGCAAGCGCTGATCGAATGCTGGTTTTTACAGCAGGACCATTAGAAGCCTTGCTGAACTGGCTGAATTTCGATATGTGTATACCCAGCTTTAAGCCTCGTACACACGATCGGATTTCCGTCGGACAAAGCTTAATACTTTTGTCCGAAGGGTGTTGGTCACGAACTTGTCTTGCATACAAATGGCAAAGAATTGTCAGCCAACAAGCATAAAACTACAAAAAACCACTCTTTGGGCAACTTCTCCTTGTATTATGGTTAGCATTGCTTCTGAGCATGCGTGTTTGTACTTTGGATTTTTTTCCGGAGGACTTCTGTACACAGGATCGGATAATCCGACAGCACACATTTGTTGTCGGAAAATTTTAAAGCATGTGTAGCGGCCTCACTCTCTCTCTCTTGTATTGGTTGTTTGTGGCTGTTGTCTAGGGGTACTCTGGAGGAGAGAGTGCAGGACACTACGCCAAGCTCTCACCCTCCGTGTATGTGAGGTTTGAGCAAAGTCTTTTCTGAATTACCTTCGGGTCTGCATCCTGCATATGGAGCCTCCGCTTCTTCCGTGGAGGTGTATCTGCCAGTAATAGAGCCCCACACCATTAAAAGTTCAACACTCCTTTATTTCTTCAATGCCAGAATGAACATAATCAGTTGAACTTCCATTACAGACAGACAGGGGTGTGGATACGAGTAGGCCCAGGCACAATGAACTCTCCTATCCCTTTCTCGTGCAGATAGGCCTGGCGCATTGTCTCTACCACCGACCGTGAAGTTGGTAGCTGCCACCTACCGGGTGAACTGTTTGGAGCCCCTGCCATGGGCCTAAGTAACGGTCTCTGTCACGACCCTAGAGTAACGGTCTCTGCCACCGACCTTAGAACATGGACCACCTTCCGTGTGAATATGGCCCCTGTTTGGCGAGGACATCCATCCCGACGGTCCCCGGAGGCCCTGTCCCGGCACTGGCAATCTGCTGCACCAGATCTACAGGAAGGTCACCTGCGCGGTCCCTTACGCCTGGATTCAGACACCCGATTCTGTGGGTGCCATGGGATGGTTCCTCCCGGGCGGATCCCAGTGGAAGAAGCTGGGCCCCAGGCCTGAACGATGCACCTCACCCCAGACTGAGGGTGTCTGGGGTGACTCCCCAACTCCACGTGTCCAGGCCTAGGCCACCTGGACACCGACCGCTGGACAGCAGCCCTCAGGCTAAAGGTGCCTGGGACTCGGCCCTCATGGCGAAGATGTCCACCCCCTTTATAGCCTCTCCCAGCTAGCAGAGCGGGTTCCCCGCCCCGCCGTACAACCGCTGCGAGAGACCAAAAAGGGTAGGGCACTCCAGCGATGGTTCAACCCCGGCCCAAAGTGACAGCGCCACCTGCTGGGCCGCAGGGAACTGGACACCACTGATGTCTCCATCCGAATCAACATACTGAAAAGTACCTACCCGCTACACATGCTATCCAAAAAATTTTGACGGAAAATCCGACAACAATTGTCCGATGGAGCATAAAACGGTCAGATTTTCTGACAACAGCCTGCCATCACACAATTCCCGGCGGAAAATCCGATCCTGTGTACGGACCTTTAGACTAATTGCACTCTCCATTGTTGGTGGTTGTGATGTAGGATAGTAGTGGGAGGATGCTTTGGGAGGGGAGGAGGGGGGGTGTTGTAAAACACATTATTAATACCCTGGTTTTGCCTCACTTCATGTTACAAAACCCCTTAGTACAGTGGGGGAAGGTTGGAACTTTTGTCAGGATGTTACTACAATTTACTTATTCTCTAGAGCAGCCTTTCTCAACCTTTCTACACCAGAGGAACTCCTAACATAATTTTTTTTTTGTCTTGGGGAACCCATACTAAAATCAATTTATCAGGGGTCAATGGCAAAATGGCCCTTACATAGGTGGTTATTGGGAAGAATTCAGTGTTTACAGAGGGGGTCAGACTGCTACCCTTACAGACACCTAAATAATCATGTCATGCAGCTCTCTGGTTTGAGAATGGCTGCTCTAGAGACAACCCACAACTTCCTATCTGGGACATGGAGTTTCATCAAGATGTGAAATGACCGAAAACTGACACAGCAATAACATTTGGGTACTCTTCAACATCTACCTCCGGCCGCTCCTCAAAATCATCAGTGAACAGGACCTGCGCTATCACTCCTATGCAGATGACACTCAACTTTACTTTCGCTTTAACAACAAAAAAGATCAATACTACGGACTGGAAAAATGCCTTACACTGATCGACAATTGGATGACAGAGAGCTCCCTCAAGCTTAATGGATCCAAAACAGAACTGCTCATTTTCCACGCTAACCAAAAGAAAAACTCTAGGACCACATGGACACCACCCACCATCCTTGGACAAAACATAACCCCAAGCACCAAAGTTAGAAGCCTTGGAGTCATGTTTGACTCAGACATGACTATGGACACATAAATAGGATCAGTAGTTAGCGGATCTCACCACCTTCTCCGCCTGCTACGAAGACTTATCCCCTTCATCCTGGAAAAAGACAGAGCAGCAGTAGTCGGAACCATCATCAATTCCCGGCTTGACTACGCTAACTCCCTTTACCTAGGACTTCCTAAATACCAGATTGCACATCTACAAGTCATCCAAAACACAGCGCCCAGACTGGTTACGGAAAAAAATCCCTGGGAATCAATCGCACCGTCCCTGAGAAGCCTCCATTGGCTAGCCATAAAGGATCTGGTCACATTCAAGACCCTCTGCCTCACTCACAAATGCGCACAAGGAAACGCACCTCAATACTTATGTGAAGAATTAAAACACTACATCACTGGGGGGGCGTGTCCGGATGTGAGAGCCAGAGGACGTGTTTTTGAAGAGCTCCGGCTATCCTGTATGAATCCTTTGCCATCCGTGCATTTCCATCGATTTAAAAGAGAAACAACTCACTCCAGCCTGTTCCCCTGTGTCCCCTGTCTCATCCTGGGACAAAATTGTGGAGACTCTCTGCCCGGATCGCCTGCACGCCTGCACGCCTGAATCCTCCACTCACCTGAGGCCGCCGCCATCTTCCCGGCCTGCTACTGTGCTGTACTGCAAGGACCCAATCCCAGCTTGCCTGCAGGTAAGGGACTGTCATCCGGCCACATCTGCCTGCCCATCCACCTTCCTGGCCCGATCCGGAGGTCCGCTGGGCCGAAAAAGGGATCCGTGGAGGCCGCGACCCGGTGCGGCCTAGTGCGGCCTACGAAGCACCGGTCTTTCCTAGACCGCCGCCCCGCCGGAAGTGCACCGTGGCCGACATCGCCGAGCGCAACAGCGCGGATCGCCTGCCTTCTCACGCCCTGTCATCCCTGCCTAGGCCTGGGGTGCTGTGGCACTGAACTTGCCTAATTTGGAGCGGCTGCGTTACCCCTGGAGCCCAGCTTCTCCGGTCCTCCGCCACCCTTCTGCCTCAGCCTTGCTGCGCTGGTCCCAGCTTCTCATCCCTATCACCCTGTCCCTACTTCTTTGTCTACTGTGGGGTGGGGGGCTGCCGGTGACCGCTGTCGTTACCTGGTACCTGCAGCGGCACCTGACATAATCCCTCCCGAGACACCTGCTGTGGCCTGGGTCGCCCCTTACCTACCTCCTGGGTGCTCGTCTGAACACCGTCAAATCTCCTGAGAGTGGGCCCCCCCTGGCGAATTGTCAGATGTCCTCCTCCTCCAAAAAAGGGAACAGGTCCTCGAAAGCCGCAAAGACCAACGTACCACTCCTGCTGCCACCGCCATCTTCCCCACAACCTGATCCCATACTTCTGGGTCGGCTTCGGGCCTTGCTGGCTGGCTTAGAAATGGATCCCATTGAAGCTCCGCCGACAGAGGGGCCAGCCCCACTGGCTAAGGATGGTACAGCAGTGATCCTCGCTGCGATCGAGCAGAGTAGGACCTCGCTTTTGGTGCATATTGACCACCTCGCTGAAGAATGTAACCTCATACAAAACGACCTTGACAAAATGAGGGGTAGAATGGCGGAAACTGAATCCAGAGTGTCGACCACTGAAGATCTTACGGCCTCCCATACCGCCTCCATTACCGAGCTGCAGCGCACAGTGCAGTCCCTCGTCGCAAAGTCAGATGATGCCGAGAACAGGCTGAGGCGCAATAATGTCAGAGTCCTAGGTTTGCCTGAGGGAGAAGAGGGAGACCACCCTGCTATATTTGCGGAGGAGTTCTTTAAAAATCTCCTGGGCCTTACAGATGTTCCCCCTACCTACGTGGTGGAGAGGGCCCACCGGGTGCCCGCGGGCCGAGCCACCCCGGGGAAACCCCCCAGGCCCTTCTTAGTCTGTTTTCTTAACTATCGGGACAGGGACAAGATTCTGTCGGAAGCCCGCCAACATCCCACGCTCAAATATTGTAACTCCTCTGTCCTCCTCTTCCCTGACTTTTCGGCGGACTTGCAGAGAAAGAGGAAAACCTTCAACGATGTCCGCAAACGACTTAGAGATAAGGACATTAAATATGGCATGCTTTACCCAAGCCGCCTATGAGTCCAACATGAGGGGACGGTCCGCTTCTTTGATAACCCAGCGGATGCTGATGACTGGCTGACCAACCTGCGTTGATGAGATCTTCTCACGGTCACCTTTGATGCACGGATCTTCCACTTCCTTGTTCGCTATATCCTATTACACCTTCTTCAACCACCGGAGTTACTTCAAATGTACTTTTACACGAGACCCCCACAAGGCTTTAGATTGCCCTTGTTTTCGCTTTTGGTTTTGTTTTTTTTGTTTTTTTGTTTTTCCTCTTAGAACACGGACTCTATTTTCCGCTGACTTTGAGGATACAGGTTTATGGGATAGATATCCCACGTCCCTCTGCTTCTTGTTCGTACGTGACGGATGCGACACTGCCCGTCGACAGAGTGGATGAACTGCTACAAGAAGTGTAGGGCCCCCAGTGTAAGGGTTCACTAACACTCTTTATAAAAGTTTTTCGTTTGGGTAAAAACTGTTCCCAGACTTTCCCCCCCGTTAGGAGGTAGGCTGGGTATAGTAGGATAGGCACCGTGCCTGGGAAGTTGATATGGGATTTAGTCATCCCTTGTTCTTATGGTTTTAAATTTCTTATCTGTATGCTTTTGTTTTGTGTTACGCTTAAGTACTGTCAGCATTTTATGCAGTGTGACCGGGATCTTGCTGCCTGTGGGGTGCACCGGTACATGCCCTCTAGAGTATCTCCTTAATTGTTTTTCCCCTTCATCCAATGGCTAGTCAAGTAGTAGACTCCTTCACCGTTCTCTCCTGGAATGTCAGGGGTCTTAACTCCAAATTTAAGCGAGCCCTTTTATTCAAATACTTAAAATCTCACTCCCCCCAGATTATTCTCCTTCAGGAGACTCACCTCACGGGCAGCAAGATTTTGACTCTCAAGAAACCGTGGATACAGCGAGCGATACATGCCACCTATTCTACATACGCCAGAGGTGTATCGGTTCTTGTCCATAAGAATTTCCCCTGTGTAATTGAGGAGATCCGTACTGATCCCCAGGGGAAAATTGTGATAGTGGTGTTCACGCTATGGTCTGTCAGGTATATTGTTCTTAATGTATACATCCCTCCCCCGTTTTCCTCCGCATTATTATATGAGGTTCTAGAAAAAATGTCACCTTTCTGCCCGGGGAAGGTTCTGGTAATGGGCGACTTTAATGCCATCTTATCACCTGAGCTAGATAGACCTGCCCCGACTAAGAAACAGTGTATGGACCTCTCTGCCTGGGCTCAGGCGGTGGGGCTGGTGGAGATCTGGAGGTGGAAGCACCCTACCACAAGGGCCTATTCATGTTTTTCGGCATCATATAAGACTGCGTCGCGGATAGACCTAGCCTTCTCCAACCCTGCACTGTTAGCGGATGTTCTGGAGACGTCCTATCTGCCTAGCAGTCTGTCCGATCATAATCCCTTAGTGGTGGTGCTTCGCTCCCCGGCTTCCCGGAGCGCTTCGCTCTGGAGGTTGGGCACACAATGGGTCTCTCATCCTGACCTCGCTGGCCAGCTGCCGCCCCTGCTGTCTGAGTTCTGGGAAAATAATAAAGACTCCTCTTCTCCCGATATTGTATGGGATGCCTTTAAAGCTTTCACGAGGGGACAGTATATTTCTTCTATTGCTAGCATCAAAAAACAACAATCGGCTGCAGCGCTGGCTCTGCAGAAGGCTGTTGAAGATCACACTGCTAAGTATAGCAATGACCCCACCCCAGTTCACTTTGACCTACTAATGGTGGCTCGGAGGGAACTGCAGTTGCACCTGGCTGAGGTCACGCGACTCGAGTCGTATAGAGGTAAACAGAGGGCCTTTGAACAGGGTGACCGGAATGGCCGCCTACTAGCCATGATGGCACAACACGACCAACCCCTTACCCTTGTATCCACCCTGCAGACCCCGGGGGCGGGACGGTGTCCTCCCCCTCTGATATTCTACAGACGTTTAACTCCTTTTATGGCAAGTTATACTCGTCCGGTCTGTCCTCAGAGTTTCGGCCGGAGGCGCTGAATGGTCTGTTAGACCCGTTGGCGCTTGGCTGGCTCTCGGACCACGAAAGAGAGATTTTGGTCCAACCTTTTGCGGTCTCGGAGGTCGTAAAGGCTATCCGATCCTTCCCCCCCGGCAAGGCGCGGGGCCGGATGGGCTTCCAATAGACTTTTATAGGGCTCATGTGGAACTTCTAGCACCCCTGCTGGCACAACTGTATACTGTATGCCTGGCAGACGGTAGTCTGCCTGTTTCAATGTATCACGCATACTTGACACTGATATATAAGGCTCCCAAAGACCCCACTTCCTGTGCTTCATATCGTCCTATTGCATTGCTTAATTCTGACTTTAAAATTCTGACTAAGCTTCTGGCCCTTCGGTTATACCCCATGCTACCCTCAGTGATAGACCCAGACCAGACAGGTTTCATGCCCCGTAGGTCCACGGATGTGAATCTCAGAAGACTATTCACCAACATACACGCTCACCACCTCAATAAGGGATCTCGTACTGTGGCCTCTCTGGACGTGGAAAAGGCCTTTGATACGTCGAGTGGCCCTTCTTGTGGGAAACTTTGCGCAGGATGGGGTTTCCTTTGCAGTTTATCAGGTGGCTCCAGGTGATCTACAAGTGCCCCACTTCCTCGGTGCGCTTGGGAGGTGGACTATCGGCCCCCTTCGGGCTTACCAGGGGAACGAGGCAGGGCTGCCCTCTCTCGCCGGCTTTGTTTGCCCTCGCTATCGAACCGGTGGCGGAGGCACTTCGCACCTCACCGCACATTAGGGGTCTCCGACTCGGGTTGCTGGAGGAGAGGGTGGCCCTGTACGCCGATGACATGCTACTCTTCCTAAATGATGCCGGCCCGTCCTTGCAGGGAGCGCTAAATATTTTGGACACCTTTGCAGAGGTCACCGGTCTTAGGGTAAATTGGTCTAAATCCCTCCTGTTCCCAATTGATCCAGCGGCTAGGTCCACATCCCCTCCTGATAGCCCCCTCCTGTGGGTAGACTCCTTTACATACTTGGGGGTACATGTCTCTGGTTCAGCCTCAGACTATATATCCTTAAATCTAGCCCCGGTACTGTTGGAGTCCCAGGCGAAGCTCAAATCCTGGAGTAATCTGCCCCTGTCATTATGGGGGCGAGTTAATCTCATAAAAATGAAGATTATTCCCAAACTGACATATCTTTTCCGCCACTCCCCACAATGGGTGCCCAAGTCCTTTTTTTAAAAATTAAACTGCATCTTTTCTTCCTTCTTATGGGGCCCCTCTCCTCCCAGATATAGGTTGACTACTCTAATGAGGCCACGAACGCAGGGTGGCATGGCATTCCCAGACTGTCATAAGTATTACCTCTCCGCGCAGTTGGTGACTGCGGCGTGGTGGCTGCAGCCGGACAGAACGAACTCGTCGACTGTGCTGGAAGCAACAGTGGTCGGTTCGTGGGAAGCTCTTCAATTACTACTTTTTAGGGGCCCTCGTGCCCCGTATCCTCTGACCCCTTCTATGCTTACCACCCTGCGGGCATGGCGGACAGGATTAGCTATTGAGAAATGTAAACAGTCTGAAATCTCCCCCAATGCCCCTATCTGGCTGAACCCTAGTCTATCTCACATCTACAAGATCCCTGACCCTTACGCGTGGACAAAATACGGTATCAAACTTGTGTCTCACATAATATCTCAAAACTCCCTACTCCCCTTCTCGCACCTTTCCTTCCAATACAACTTACCCGACCATTTCCTATTTAGATATCTGCAACTGTCCCACGCATTTACGGCGCAATTTCCACAATCTTCGTGCATCGTGGCCCAGTCGGAACTAGAGAGGACACTTAGATTCAGCTGTGAAGACAAACCCACCTCACATCTTTATTCGTACTTGATCTTTGTGTCTCTTCCACCTCTGGATAAACTCTGGAATAAATGGCAGACTGATATCCCCACATTAGATAGGGATGACTGGGACGACGTGTGGGACCTCCCCTTCAACTCCTTAGTTTCCATGCGAGACAGGTTAGTGCAGTACAAAATAGTTCATAGAGCTTATTTTACCCCACACAGACTGCATAGGATGGACCCTGCCCACTCCTCGGGGTGTTGGAGATGCGGCGCCTCACCAGGCGACTTCTCCCATATCTTCTGGCGGTGTTCAGGGGTCCAACAGTATTGGGAAATGGTGCTGGATCTAATTAACAGAGTTGCTTCAGTCGCTGTGCCTTTGGCAATGGAGGTGTGCCTTTTGGGGCTCATTGAGACCATTGTACCATCCTCTGCCAAACGCACGCTAATTTCCTTGCTGCTCTTTTATGCCCGAAAGAATATTGCTATGCAGTGGAAGAGGCCTACCCCCCCACTTCGGCGCAATGGAAACACTTGGTAAACGGCAGCCTTCCTTTATACAAAGATACCTATGCCAATCGGGGCTGCCCACTGAAATATGACAAGGTCTGGCGCAATTGGTTAGATGAGCCCGAAACAGCCTAGGGAGTTGGGGGTGAACCAGATCATCGTGTCAAGGGCTTGCCTTGCTCTTCTACCTCCCTCTTCCTCCGATGACCTCTGATATGTGTTCATTGACTAGTGGGTCTTACCATATTAGGTGCCCTACTTGATTTATTTGGGCGGTGCTGCTGTACCTTTCCATGGCTGTGCATTGTATCGTTGGGTTCACATTGCAATTGTATTCTCATCTGTACATGTTCTTTTTTATGACTGTAGGTGCTTAAGCTGTATGTTTTGTACGTGTTAGAAAATTCAATAAAAACAATTTATAAAAAAACAAAAAACACTACATCACTACTCGTGACCTCCGATCAACCAACCAAAACCTCCTCCACATCCCCAAGACTCGCTACAAAGCTAAGGGTGAACAAAGGTTTGCTGTCCAAGGACCAAGGCTATGGAATGCACTACCCACGAACATCCGCATGGAAGAAAACCATCGGGCCTTCAGGAAAAAACCAAAGACCCACCTCTTCTGAAGGATCTCAACGACACTGGATGCAAAGCGCCTTGAGGCGATTTAGTTTGCATTTGCAGCGCTATACAAGTTACTCACTCACTCACTCACTCACATTTAACAGAAGTTCTTTCCTTTCCTTCCTATATCAAAAAAATGTATTTTGCGGGAAACAGTGCTGGATTTATAAGGGAGCCAGAGGGGGCCCCAGACTTTCTTTATTAAAAAAAAAGTAATAATTATAAAATTTGTTTTATTAAAAAAATTAAGTTCAGTTAAGCCTGACTTCAGAAGCAAAGAAATGGATGAGGGCTTTTGGGCTTTTGGCAGATGTTTCACGTTTCAACTTCAGCAAGTCAGCAAGAGCTGATGCTACTGATGCCCTTGTAGAATTAAAACAACTCTGTTCGAAATGCCCTCATAGATGTTGAAAGTGATTTGGAAAAAAACACCTGAAGCAAGACTTGAAGCTCGGGCATTGGGAGACAAACTGGACTGTCTTGAAACCGCTCTGATGGCTAAGATCTGGAACATAATTCTTGTACAGTTCAACAGTACAAGTAAAGCTTTCCATGACATTGACCTGAAAAAGGTGATGGATCTAGCTGATTCTGTGGAAATTTTTCTGTAATCACTGTGAGATCAGTATGAAGAGCTGGAACTGGATACCAGGAACTTCTGTGGCAATGCAGAGCACAAATCAACTACCAGCAGGTCAACAAAGAGAAACAAGCGATATGATGCAAACCCAACATCAGTCTCTGAGGGAACTGTTTTTCTCCCAGAGAAAATATCAGATGTGAAACTTTCAATGTTCTTTGGTTACTATGCACAACTGCACCAAATGCTGCATGCTTCAGTTTTAGTAAACCTAAATGCTATGTACCTACTAACTGTCAAGAGCAGAGTCTTCAAGATGATACAATTTGATGAATTAATTTAAGATTTGCAGATCCTAAGCGCAGGAAGAAAGACGTTTTGTAAATATTGTAGTATGATGCATAAGTGTGATGTATGACTTGCCAGTTCAAATTACCTGTGTAATGTGTATTCTTACAGTCAATAAAATTTAAAAAAAAAAAAAAATCAGACAAGTGTCTTCTTCGGAACCTAACATATTTTTTAGAACAAATGTGGTTTATCATTCATTTCAGTACACTTTTTTATTTGTCTAATAATATAATTTCTATGTTAAGGGACCCCCAAACTTAAAGCGCCCAAGCCCCCCAAGGTCTAAATCCGGCACTGGCAGGAGGTTTCACGAGTCCCAGATACATTGTAACCTGTTAGACATTCATTGTTTAAAAAAAAACTTAACGACAATGAGCAATCTACTAGTTTTGTCCTTGTCAGCAAAACAAGAAAAGTAAAATTCACACATTTTCCACTCCACTTCTCTTGACTTATTCCTCATGGCATTTGTTGGCACAGTCTGTACTCCATAAGTTCTGTTTGAACAGGATTCAGGACTGATGATTAGTGGGTCAGACTACAGAAGTCGCTTTTCACATCAGAATTTCCAGCAGGAAGTGTTGTCATTGCCTCCGCATGTTGACAATTTTTTTGGATAACTGTTAGTAATTCTTTTCATGCTGTGACACTTTGTCCCATTATCTGTCAATGTCATCCAAGCTGGCAAGGGCATAGAGCAGACAACAGGACACATGTTCCCACAGAAAGTGTGCTGTGAACTTGGCCTGGAATGAGCCCTCATTACTAATTGCAACACTTGGAACATGTAGACCTTTATCTAGCCTAGTGATTTATTAGTTCAGCAAATTGATGATTTAATTCCAATCTGTATACAAGAGAAGAATGCAGAAGTTCACAAATTAAATTCAGTTGTGTTTCTGCAGATCCTGCCAGTGTCCAGAGTAGAATAGTAAAGTGACACTAACCTCAAGTATACAGGTGCATCTCCAAAAATTGGAATATCAATCATACAAAAGTTCATTTATTTCTGTAATTCAATTAAAAAAGTGAAACTCATATATTATATACAGTAGATTCATTACACACAGAGTGATATATTTCAAGCATTCCTTTATTTTAATGTTGATGATTAGGGAAGAGCCGAACACCCCGCCGTTCGGTTCGCACCAGAACCTGCGAACAGACCTAAAGTTCGTGCGAACTTTAGAACCCTATTAAATACAATAAACTCAAACGTTCAAACTCAAAAGTGCTAATTATCAAGGCTAATATGCAAGTTATTGTCCTAAAAAGGGTTTGGGGACCCAGGTCCTGCCCCAGGGGACTCAATCAATCAATCATGTATTAATGCAAAAAAAAGTTTTAAAAATGCCAGTTTTTTCGGGAGCAGTGATTTTAATAATGCTTAAAGTGAAACAATAAAAGTGAAATATTCCTTTAAACTTCGTACCGGGGGGGGGGGGGGGTGTATAGCATGCCTGTAATGCAGCGCTTGTTTCCCGTGCTTAGAACTGTCCCTGTCCCTGTCCCTGGGATCTATTCATTTATTACACTGCAGAGGAAGTTCCCCATCAGGTGTCCGCTCAGCCAATGACGTTTCGTGTGGAGTGGAGACTGCAGCGCTGGACATCAGATCACCGTGGGGACACTGGATTACATCGCTGGAATTGTTTTTTTATTTTTTATTTTTTTATTTTTAATAAAGGACTTTCCCAACTGTGTCTGTGTGTTTTATTTTTTATTTTTTTACACTTTCTTTGTGAAATGGTAGGGGTACAATGTACCCCTTACCAATTCACATAGGGGGGACGGGATCTGGGGGTCCCCTTTGTTAAAGGGGTCTTCCAGATTCTGATAAGCCCCCCGCCCGCAGACCCCAACAACCACCGGGCAAGGGTTGTGGGGATGAGGCCCTTGTCCCCATCAACATGGGGACATGGTGCTTTGAGGGGTCACAGACCCCCAAAGTATCCTCCCCATGTTGAGGGTATGTGGCCTGGTATGGTTCAGGAGGGGGGGTTCTCTCGTCCCCCCTCTTTTCCTGTGGCCTGCCAGGTTGCGTGCTCGGATAAAGGGTCTGGTATGGATTTTTGGGGGTAACTCCACGCCATTTTTTTTTTCAATTTTGGCATGGAGTTCCCCTTAAAATCCATACCAGACCTGAAGGGTCTGGTATGGATATTTGGGGGGACCCCACGTAATTTTTTTTTAATTTAAATTATCCATACCAGACCTGAAGGGCCTGGTAATTGAATTTGGGGGGACCCCCACGCATTTTTTTTTATCAATGACTTTTCTCTGTATTGCCGGGAGCCGACAATTCATTATAGCCACGAGTGCTTTTAAATTACTTTTTTTCCTTCAGAAATGACACTTTGTGCAGGGAAAGTTCTAAGCAAGGGAAACAAGCGCTGCTTTACAGGCATTCTATACACCCCCCAGGTACGAATTTTAAAGGAATATTTCCCTTTTATTGTTTCACTTTAAGCGTTATTAAAATCACTGTTCCTGAAAAAACTGCAGTTTTTAAAACTTTTGTTTGCATTGATACATGTCCCCTGGGGCAGGACCCGGGTCCCCAATCACTTTTTATGACAATAACTTGTATATAAGCCTTTAAAATTAGCACTTTCGATTTCTCCCATAGACTTTTACAGGGTGTTCCGCGGCTTTTCGAATTTGCCACGAACACTCCAAATTGTTCGCTGTTCGGCGAACAGGCAATGTTCGAGTCGAACATGAGTTTGACTCGAACTCGAAGCTCATCCCTATTGATGATTATGGCTTACAGCTAGTGAAAACCCAAAAATCAGTATCTCAGAAAATTTGAATATTACATAAGACCAAATTAAAAAAGGATTTTTAATAAAGAAATGTTGGCTTACTGAAAAGTATGTCCATGTACAGTATGGTATGCACTCAATACTTGGTCGGGGCTCCTTTTGCATGAATTACTGCATTAATGGGGCGTGGCATGGAGGCGATCAGCCTGTGGCACTGCTGAGGTGTTATGGAAGCCCATGTTTCTTTGATAGTGGCCTTCTGCTCGTCTGCATGGTTGAGTCTGGTGTCTCTCATCTTCCTCTTGACAATACCCCACAGATTCTCTATAGGGTTTAGGTCAGGCGACTTTGCTGGCCAATCAATCACAGTGATACCATGATCATTAAACCAGGTATTGGTACTTTTGTCAGTGTGGGCAGGTGACACATCCTGCTGGAAAATGAAATCCACATCTCCATAGAGCTGGTCAGCAGAGGGAAGCATGAAGTGCTCTAGAATTTCCTGATAGAGGGCTGTACTGACTTTGGACTTGATAAAACACAGAGGACCAACACCAGCAGATGACATGGCTCCCCAAATGATCACTGACTGTGGAAACTTCACACTGTACTTCATGCAACTTGGATTATGTGCCTCTCCACTTTTTCTCCAGACTCTGGGACCTTGAAATGAATGAAATGCATTATTTACTTTCATCCGAAAAGAGGACTTTGGACCATTGACCAAAAGTCAAGTCCTCTTTCTTCATAGCCCATGTAAGTCGCGGTTATCCCTGTTGCTTGTTCACCTTTTTCTACCACACTTTTTCCTTCCACTCAACTTTCCATTAATATGCTTGAATACAGCACTCTGTGAACAGCCAGCTTCTTTAGCAAGGATGTCAATGACTGTCTTCTGGACAATTGTCAAGTCAGCAGTCTTCCCCATGATTGTGTAACCTACTGAACTAGACTGAGAGTCCATTTAAAGCAGGGGTCTCAAACTCAAATTACCTGAGGGCCACAAGACAAGTTTTCATATCACATGGGGGCCGCATGCAAACTTTCAAACTTCAAAAACAGCACTGGTGTCAGCGGACGCACTATTAACCCCCAGCACTGGTGTCAGCAGACGCACTATTAACCCCCAGCACTACCCCTACACTTCACAAATACCCCCCTACACTTCACAAATACCCCCTGCTCACAAATTTCAAACCCAGTCACCTACCTAAGGACTTAGCCTCAGTGTGATGGCTCACTTACCTCTCCTCCTGGCAGGGCTGGACTGGGACAAAAATTTGGCCCTGGACTTCATCCAGACCGGCCCACTTTAATTTTGCAAACACGCACAAAAACATTAAATTCATCAGTGACCATGACCAGCAGTGGCAGTACATTAATTCATTCATGCCTGTAGCCCTCCTTTATTGCAGAAATACTACAGGAGAGGGTCAGAGACTGCAAAGCGTACTACAGGCGAGGGTCAGAGACTGCAGACATAGTACAGGAGAGGGTCAGAGACTGCAGACATGATACAGGAGATGGTCAGAGACTGCGGACATGATACAGGAGATGGTCAGAGACTGCAAAACGTACTACAGGCGAGGGTCATAGACTGCAGACATAGTACAGGAGAGGGTCAGAGACTGCAAAACGTACTACAGGCGAGGGTCATAGACTGCAGACATAGTACAGGAGAGGGTCAGAGACTGCAAAATGTACTACAGGAGAGGGTCAGAGACTGCAGACATGATACAGGAGATGGTCAGAGACTGCGGACATGATACAGGAGATGGTCAGAGACTGCAAAACGTACTACAGGCGAGGGTCATAGACTGCAGACATAGTACAGTAGAGGGTCAGAGACTGCAAAATGTACTACAGGAGAGGGTCAGAGACTGCAGACATGATACAGGAGATGGTCAGAGACTGCGGACATGATACAGGAGATGGTCAGAGACTGCAAAACGTACTACAGGCGAGGGTCATAGACTGCAGACATAGTACAGGAGAGGGTCAGAGACTGCAAAATGTACTACAGGAGAGGGTCAGAGACTGCAGACATGATACAGGAGATGGTCAGAGACTGCGGACATGATACAGGAGATGGTCAGAGACTGCGGACATGATACAGGAGATGGTCAGAGACTGCGGACACGATACAGGAGATGGTCAGAGACTGCAGACATTGTACAAGTGTGTCCTAGGCTAGCAGTGAACAGTGTGGAAAAAACATTGATTGCTGCACTGCAACAGGAGTTTACAAGATATAACAAAGTGCCAAAAAAAAAACTTTGCCAACAGTCATTTCTCAAGCACAGGAGGACAGTAAATGGTTAACAGGTCTGTGAAGCTCCCAGCCTGACCAGCTAATGCCTTTAAAAGATAACAAGGAAAATGTCAAACAAATCAGGGATGGCTGGCACAGGTCTCTGGCACAAATAGCTATATAGAAACAGCTGAAGTTCCAGCTTCTTGCAGAAAGCTAATCAGCATTCTCCTGTCCTGTGTTAAAGTGTAAATAAAAACAGATAAGAAGCAGTGTGAGAAGAAGGGGAAGTCACCCCTCAATCAGTGTGTTCTCCTTCTCCTGTGCTGTGTGTGGAATATGCAGTGATCACACTGATTCCCTCCTTCTTCTAACACTGCTTCTTATCTGTTTTTATTTACATTGAACACAGGACAGGAGAATGCTGATTAGATTTCTGTAGCCAGCATTGTAACATGTTTGATCTCATACCTTCTTCATGTTCAGGTATGTCGGATCTTCTGCATCCCGCCCTGCTCTGGCCACTAGCCTCTTCTAAATGTGGCGGGCTGGACAATCTGATTGGCTAAAGAGGTGGTGGGAGGCGAAGCAACTTAGCAGTCACGCCCTCCCACTCAGAAGAGCAGCGCTATTGGCTGCCTGCCCTGTTACACACAGATATCCCTCTCCCTCCAGCATGTCAAAGCCGATGGGAGGGAGAGGGGCGGGAAGCTGCACACTGCCGCTGGTAGCCTTGCGGGTTGGTCCTGTCCTGTCCTGGTCCCCTATCAGCGGCTCTGCCGGAAGTTTGAGGGGGGGCGACAAGGAGGAGGAAGAGATAAGGCAAGGGTCAGCTGCGTTCTAGGTGGCTGCCTAGTGGGAGCACCGGCTCTGTCCACACAGACAGACTCCGAGAAAGGTAGAGAGACGAGTGACACACTGAGCCATCGGCCCCTGCCTGCGGGCCAATTGGAACCTGTTCGCGGGCCGCAAATGGCCCGCGGGCCGGTAGTTTGAGACCCCTGATTTAAAGGCTCAGGAAAGTTTTGAGTTAATTAGCTGATTAGAGTGTGACACCACGAGTCTACAATATTGAAATTTTTCACAATATTCAAATTTTCTGAGATACTGAATTTTCAGTATTCACTCGCTGTAAGCCATAATCATCAAAGTAAAATAAAAAAGAAATGCTTGAAATATATCATTCTGTGTGTAATGAATCTATATAATATATGAGTGTCACATTTTGAATTGAATTACTGAAATAAAAATAACTTTTTGCATGATATTCAAATTTTTTGAGATGCACCTGTTTATTCAAAACTCAAAATGTACCCTCTCTTACTCTAAACCTCCTCTAAATCTTTAAATTTCTTTTCTTTGCTGCTGTGACCCAACTTCCTGTTAGACAGTGTCTACGTCTGTTCTCCATGGTTGCATGTAGGAACGTAACTACCCTCTCTTACTCACTCCTTGGATGGTCTAGACTCTAGGGACTTTGGGAATTGTAGTGTGCACAGAGCAGTAGCAGTGCACATGACTATAACTAACGTACTGCTTGTCCACACTAACAGAAATGCAATGGAAAATAAGAGTAGAAAAACAGAATAAGAAACATTTTAATACAAAATAGATTACGGGGCTATTAAGTAGTGGAAGTGTATAGATTATTTTTGGTGTCACTTTAAATTCACTCTAGGAGCTGCTATATGTGAGACCACATAGCGTTCTGCTTTATAGCTGTTAACGTAAAACACAGGCACCTACTGCTGATTTTTCATTGCTGATAAAAAAAAACATTTAAAATGGACTGCTCCTATCACCATGGGTATCCCTGCAAAATCCTGTGCAAAAATCAGCTTTGCGTAATAGTCGGCCCCTGCAAACTGTTATGCATAGCCTCACCATCTAACATGTGATGCATGCTCAGACAACTGGCTACTCAGGCATCAAATTATGCATTTCCGAAGAGCAGGGAAGTGTGCATATACTCAGAAATACTAGAAATTTTCAGTAGCACATTGGTGGTGGACAGGAGTTTGGGTATAGGAACATAATTGCTTCAAGTGAATCTAAAGATCCTTTTTTTATTTTAATAATAATTATGTAGCACCCTCTTGGCATCCTAGGATGCTAGGTCATTTTTGTTTTTTTTACTCCTTCTGTAATGATGGGAGCAGAATTTTTTTTTCCTGGTGTGCTCTTGGTTTTACATGCTGGTTTTGATTGCTTCCCCCACCTCTGGAAGGAGCTTCCAGAGCTTAGGACAGGAGATTCAAATAACCAGCCTGAATATGTATCATGTTCTGGCCAATCTCTGGAGAGTAGTTTCCAGAAGTGGGCCATAATTCACTGCGCCATCGCAGTGCATTGCTGGCTGATGATTGGCCAAGCATGCACTATGACCCGCATGCTTTGGCCAATCACAGCGCACAAAAAACTGAGAGACATAATTGGCTGAAGCCAGGGTGGCTTTGGCCAGATATGTCTCAGGGGGTTTAGTACACACCCCACCCTATATAAGGCCGCCTCCGTGGCGGCCTTGTGTAGTGTGTTAAGGTGTTGGTTAAAGAGAGAGCTTACAGAGACAGAGAGAGACAGTGTCATTTATATTGAGTTAGATAGAGCAGGCAGGCGAGTCAGTTAGCTGCAGTTACAGTGTGTAGAGGATATATATGCATCCTAGGTGTTGTATATATATTTATACACTATATTCAGTTTAGCTAGATATGTTCTTGTTATTCTCTATACTGTGACAGGTAGGCAGGTGATTGTGCTAGCTGCAGTGTTTGACTTAGTGTACTGTGTGCTTTGCATAGCGTTCACCTAAAGCTTACCTGAATACAATTAGTGGTGTTCTCATAATAAAACCACAGGCAGGGAGATTGCATTAATTTCATTTAGTGTACTGCAGTACTTCTTTCCTTTGCACAGCGTTCACTTAAAGGAACCTGAATACAATTTGTGGTGTTCTCATAATAAAACCACAGGCAGAGAGCTGCAAGTATTTTCAGTTAGTGTACTGTGTCCTCTGCACAGTGTTCACCTAAAACTAACTGAAGACAATTGCTGCTTTTCTCATACTAATACCACAGCAGGCAGTTGATTCTGATAGCTTCATTATAATCAGTACAGATATATATATATATATATATATATATATATATATATATATATACATCCCACCTTTGTGCAGCTACATCTCACTGTAGGCCATTAGTATGTCTGGAAAGCAAACAAGGAGAGGCAGACAGTCACGAGGCAATAAAAGAGAGCAAGCAGGCTCTGTGTCTAGAGGCAACAGTGCTGCTGGTCGTGGACACGGTGCATCCTCATCAGCACGTGGCTGTGGGATACGCTTGTCCTTCTTTTCGGCAGCTGGCCATGTTGAGCCGCAACATGCCCAAGACTTGGTAGAGTGGATGACCAACCGTCCTCATTCTCTCTCACCCAGGCTCAGGGTTAGGGATGAGCTTCGTGTTCGAGTCGAACATACGTTCGACTCGAACATCGGCTGTTCGATCGTTCGACGAAGATCGAACGATTTGGGCCGTTCGCGCCAAATTCGAGTGACGCGAACGGCCCACAATGCACTACGCCATCGCAGTGTCATCCAGGCGCTGTGATTGGCCAAGCATGCACTGTGACCCCGCATGCTTGGCCAATCACAGCGCCGGCAGCGAGGAGAGCAATGATTGGCCACAGGCAGGATGCCTGTGGCCAATTATTGCTGAGGGTGTTTAGTACACGCCCCACACTATAAAAGGCCGCCAGCATGGCGGCCTAGTGTAGTGTGTTCCGGAGCAGGGAAAGAGAAGCATAGGCAGGGACAGTGACATTTATTTTTTCTTGCTTAACCTGGATTCCTTTAGTTTAGGGAAAGAGAAAGATAGGTAGGGAGAGTGTCAGTGTGTTTTACTGTGCGAATCCTTGTTTCTAGGGACAGGGAAGGACAGTGAGGGAATTCTCCTTGTGCTATAGTGTGCTTTAAAAAAACATTTTTTCTAGGGACAGAAAACTATAGGTAGGGAGAGTGTCAGTGTGTTTTACTGTGCGAATCCTTGTTTCTAGGGACAGGGAAGGACAGTGAGGGAATTCTCCTTGTGCTATAGTGTGCTTTAAAAAAACATTTTTTCTAGGGACAGAAAACTATAGGTAGGAAGAGTGTCAGTTTCTTTCACTGTGATAATCCTTGTTTCTAGGGACAGGGAAGGAAAGTGAGGGAAATTCTCCTTGTGCTATAGTGTGCTTTAAAAAAACATTTTTTCTAGGGACAGAAAACTATAGGTAGGAAGAGTGTCAGTTTCTTTCACTGTGATAATCCTTGTTTCTAGGGACAGGGAAGGAAAGTGAGGGAAATTCTCCTTGTGCTATAGTGTGCTTTAAAAAAAACATTTTTTCTAGGGACAGAAAACTATAGGTAGGAAGAGTGTCAGTTTCTTTCACTGTGATAATCCTTGTTTCTAGGGACAGGGAAGGAAAGTGAGGGGAATTCTCCTTGTGCTATAGTGTGCTTTAAAAAAACATTTTTTCTAGGGACAGAAAACTATAGGTAGGAAGAGTGTCAGTTTCTTTCACTGTGATAATCCTTGTTTCTAGGGACAGGGAAGGAAAGTGAGGGAAATTCTCCTTGTGCTATAGTGTGCTTTAAAAAACATTTTTTCTAGGGACAGAAAACTATAGGTAGGAAGAGTGTCAGTTTCTTTCACTGTGATAATCCTTGTTTCTAGGGACAGGGAAGGAAAGTGAGGGAAATTCTCCTTGTGCTATAGTGTGCTTTAAAAAAACATTTTTTCTAGGGACAGAAAACTATAGGTAGGAAGAGTGTCAGTTTCTTTCACTGTGATAATCCTTGTTTCTAGGGACAGGGAAGGAAAGTGAGGGAAATTCTCCTTGTGCTATAGTGTGCTTTAAAAAAACATTTTTTCTAGGGACAGAAAACTATAGGTAGGAAGAGTGTCAGTTTCTTTCACTGTGATAATCCTTGTTTCTAGGGACAGGGAAGGACAGTGAGGTAAATTCTCCTTGTGCTATAGTGTGCTTTAAAAAAACATTTTTTCTAGGGACAGAAAACTATAGGTAGGAAGAGTGTCAGTTTCTTTCACTGTGATAATCCTTGTTTCTAGGGACAGGGAAGGACAGTGAGGGAAATTCTCCTTGTGCTATAGTGTGCTTTAAAAAAACATTTTTTCTAGGGACAGAAAACTATAGGTAGGAAGAGTGTCAGTTTCTTTCACTGTGATAATCCTTGTTTCTAGGGACAGGGAAGGACAGTGAGGGAAATTCTCCTTGTGCTATAGTGTGCTAAAGCATTCCTCATCAACCATCTTTGAAATCCTTGTTTTTTTGGACAGTCAGGGAAATTGTCGTTGTGCTATTCTGTGCAAAAGCAATCATCCTCAACCATATTTAGAAATCCTTAAGTAAAGGGACAGAGAAGGACACCTGAAGGTAGCCCTTATTGCTTTTTTCCCATCTCCCTGCAGGCCATCTATTAGAATGTCTGGAAGGCAAACAAGGAGAGGCAGACAGTCAGGAGGCAATAAAAGAGGGCAAGCAGGCTCTGTGTCTGGGGGCAACAGTGCTGGTCGTGGACGCGGTGCATTGTCATCAGCACATGGCCATGGGACACGCTTGTCCTTCTTTTCGGCAGCTGGACATGTTGAGCCACATCATGCCGAAGACTTGGTAGAGTGGATGACCAAGCCCTCCTCCTCCTCCTCATCCTCTCTCACCCAGGCTCAGGGTACTGGAAAAGCAGCTGCCAAAGCGTCCTCTTCCCTGGTATCAATGTCAGACTCATCATCAGTCACTCCTTCCCTAGACCCACCTCGTCCTCCTCCTGAGGAGTCCCCCGAACTGTTTGAGCACAGTGTTGAGCCGTCCAGCACATTTGAGGTACCATCCATCTCTCTGGTCATCGAGTTTTGACTTCAGTCGTCCTATGATTCAGGCTGGTCACTAGAAAAAGCTCATTCTAACGCTCTGCTTGTGAGTAGGACCATTGCTGTTTTTATACATTTTAATAAAGATTTTATCTGGTAATACACTAGGTCGGTGCGCCCTCCTGTTTTTTGTTTTTTTACAGTTGTTTGAACACCCATAGTTCTGAGGAGGGCTGCAAGATTCCTAAAGTGTTGCCTGTTTACTGAGGAATGATCGACACGCCCCGCATACACCAAGACATCAGAGCGCAGGAGTATTGTTTTGTAGCACAGTGTTGGGTACATGCTCCAGGAGGATGCCCAGCGTTTCGAAGGGTCTGATGATGAAACCCAGCTACAGGAAGGCAGTAGCGTGAGAGCAGACAGAGGGGATGCTCAAGAAGGACACCAATCTGGCAGTCATGTTCCAGCAGCTGCAGCATACTGCCAGATTGGCTCCAGTGATGAGGAGGGAGGGGATGATGAGGTCACTGACTCCACGTGGGTGCCTAATAGGAGAGAGGAGGAGGAGGAGGATGAGGAGGAGGCACATCTCCAACGAGGCAGGATGCCCTTTGGTGGCCAGCGTAAGGGCAGTACACCGACGGAATCACACCGCAGAGCTCCGCCTGTGCAGGGCGCTGCCTCTGCCCGTCATTCAAAAAGTTCTTTGGTGTGGGCCTTTTTTGAGGCTAGTGCATCAGATTGCACAGCTGCTGTTTGCAACATATGTCTCAAGCGTATATCGCGTGGCCAAAACATCAGCCGCTTGGGTACCACATGCCTGACCAGACATATGTTGACCTGCCATGCAGCTCGTTGGCAAGCCTACCTCAAAGACCCACACCAAAGAACAAAGCGGACCTCTCCTTGCACCGCATCAGCTGGGATCTCCAACCCCACTATAACTTCAGTCCTCTCTGAAACATGCACTGAGAGGAATGAAGGTGTAGAATTAGGTGTGTCACAGCCAAGTACTTGCGGCCACTCTGCTAGCAGTACACCGACGTCCGATTCTAGCAGGCAAATTTCCCTGCCCCAGCTGCTGGACCGTCGAAAGAAGTTCACTCCCAGCCATCCACATGCCCAGCGGTTGAATGCTAGCTTGGCTAAATTGCTAGCGCTTCAACTGCTGCCTTTTCAGTTGGTAGACTCGGCCCCCTTCCGTGAGTTTGTGCAATGTGCGGTTCCTCAGTGGCAGGTTCCCAAACGCCACTTTTTCTCACGGAAGGCTATTCCGGCTCTCTACCGGCATGTGGAAGGCAATGTCTTGGCCTCGCTGGACAGGGCGGTCAGCGGTAAGGTGCATATTACCGCTGACTCATGGTCCAGCAGGCATGGACAGGGACGTTACCTTTCTTTCATGGCCCATTGGGTCACTCTTTTGGCAGCTGGGAAGGATGCAGGACAAGGTGCAGTAGTGTTGGAGGTTGTTCCACCGCCACGCCTCCAAAATGCTACTACTGGTTGTGACACACCTCTCTCCTCCACCCCCTCCTCTTCTTCTTCCTCCATGGCCTCTTCCTGTGGTTTGTCCTCGGAACCAGCGGTGCTCCGTAGGCGTTCAAGGGGCTACGCAAGTACGCAGGCAAAAAGATGCCATGCCGTGCTTGCGCTGGTGTGTTTGGGGGACAGAAGCCACACTGGGGCAGAGGTCCTGTCTGCTCTGCAGGGCCAGGCCGAGAGGTGGTTGACGCCACGCCAGCTTAAGCCAGGAATGGTGGTTTGCGACAATGGCACCAACCTCCTCTCCGCCCTCCGACAGGGACAACTGACCCATGTGCCCTGTGTGGCTCACATCCTTAACCTGGTGGTGCAGCGGTTCTTGGGCAGGTACCCGGGCTTACAGGATGTCCTGAGGCAGGCCAGGAAAGTCTGTGTGCATTTCCGCAGATCTTATAATGCCAGTGCTCGCCTGGCTGAGCTGCAAAAGGAGTTGAACCTGCCCAAGAACCGCCTTATATGTGACATGCCCACAAGGTGGAACTCAATGTTGGCCATGCTGCAGCGGCTGCACACGCAGCAGAGGGCCATCAATGAGTACCTGTGCGACTACGGCACCAGGACAGGGTCAGGGGAGCTTGGTTTTTTTTCTCCACGCCAGTGGGGCATGATCAGGGATGCATGCACTGTCCTGGCACCATTTGAGGAGGCCACGAGGATGGTGAGCAGTGACAGTGCATGCATCAGTGACACTGTACCTCTTGTCCACCTGTTGGAGCACATGCTGCGTGGAATAATGGACAGGGCACTTGAGGCAGAACAGAGGCAGGAAGAGGAGGACTTCCTTGCCTCTCAAGGCCCCCTTTACCCAGACAGTGTTCCTTCTGTCCCACCCATTGCACAGGAAGAGGAGGAGGAGGAGGAGGAGGAGGAGGATTGTGTCAGCATGGAGGTGGAGGCTGGCACTCAGCATCATCAGCAGCAGTCTTTTAGGGATGATTTACAGTCCCAAGAAACCAGTGGACTTGTACGTGGCTGGGAGGAGATGGCTGCGGATCATGTCGTCCTTAGTGACCCAGAGGACTCCGGAGCGAATGCCTCAGCAAACCTACGCTGCATGGCCTCCCTGATCCTGCAAAGTCTGCGGAAGGATCCTCGTATTCTTCGGATCAAGGAGAGGGACCATTACTGCCTGGCCACTCTCCTTGATCCACGGTACAAGGGTAAGGTTGCGGACCTTATGTTACCGTCGCAGAGGGAGCAGAGGATGAGACAACTCCGGGAGGCCTTGCAGAAAGGTCTGTGCAACGCGTTCCCAGAGACTGGGAGGTTACAAACTCCTGGTCCTGGACAACGAGTTGCTGAGGCTTCGGCCAGTCAAAGAAGGAGCGGTGGGGAAGGTGGCCATCTGACCGATGCGTTCAGACAATTCTTTAGTCCGCAGCCCCAAAGTATGATCGGTTCCAGCAACCATCGCCAGCTTCTGATAAACATGGTGCAGGAATATCTAGGGGCAAGGTCAGACTTGGACACCTTCCCCACCGAAAATCCTCTGGCTTACTGGGTCTTGAGGATGGATCACTGGCCAGAGCTTGCACAGTATGCAATTGAGCTTCTGGCCTGTCCTGCATCCAGCGTTCTTTCGGAACGCACATTCAGTGCTGCTGGAGGATTTGTCACGGATCACAGGGTGCGCCTGTCCACCGACTCGGTTGATCGACTGACTTTCATCAAGATGAACCAGTCTTGGATCACCACCAGCTACCACACACCTGGTGGGTGCAGGAATGGGCGAAAGGCCCAATTTTTCAGCCCCTGTTCAACAGGGGCATGCAATTACAATTCTTGATCTAATAATTCACAGCAGGGCCCATTGCTGCACCCACCAAGAGTAACTGTCAGGGCTTACAGTGTTGTGGCACCAGCACCACCATCAAAGGCCCAATTTTTACTACCACTGTTCAACAATTATATGTAATTAAAATTCCTGATATAATAGTTGACAGCAGGGCGTTCCAGCACCAACCAAGAGTAACTGTGAGTGCTTACAGTGTTGTGCCAACACCAACAACTAAGGGGCCTATTTCTGCAGAGTATATACGGCAGGTCCCTACTTTCAAACATCCAACTTACAAACGACTCCTACTTGCAAACGCAAGAAGACAACAGGAAGTGAGAGGAAATCTACCCCTTGGAAGGAAAATTCTCTCCTGTAAGAATTAATATGGGAGAAAGGTGTCTCCTCTGTACTGATGCTTTATCACCAATCCTTGTTTCAAGAAAAACACCACATTTCAAAAACAGTTGTCATTGGGACGGAAAGTGATGTGAAATGTTCTGAACAGGGGCACAGACAGCAAAACAAATGTTACAGGGGTGATAACCCTTACCTATGTTTTCCAAAAAGTTTAAAAATAGATTTTTGGGCTGGAGCTACACTTAAACAATGTACCTGTTCAAAATTACAAACAGATTCTACATAAGAACAAACCTACAGTCCCTGTATACGGCTCAGAGTATATAGGGCCTTTTTTATTTTATGTGCGGGGTTCCCCTTAATATCCATACAAGACCCAAAGGGGCTGGTAATGGGCTGGGGTAGGGGGGGGGGGTCATGGGGTAGCTATGCCATTTTTCTTAAAGATTTTCATCCATATTACCGGGACCAGACATTACATTAAAGCCGCAAGCAGTTTTAAATGGCTTTTTTTTCCTTTAGAAGTGTCATTTTGTGCAGGGACAGTTCTAAACACGGGAAACACGTGGCACTTCACAGGCATACTTTAGACACCCCCCCAGGTACGATATTTAAAGGAATATTTGACTTTTTTTTTCACTTTATGCATCATTAAAATGACTGCTCCCGAAAAACGACCGTTTTTAAAACTTCTTTTTGCATTGATACATGTCCCCTGGTGCACAACCCGGGTTCCCAAACCCTTTTTAGGACAATAACATGCATAATAGTTGTTATAATTAGCACTTTAGAATTCGAACGTTCGCATCCATTGTATTTAATAGGGTTCTAATGTTCGTACGAACTTTCGGTCCGTTCACGGGTTCTGGTGCGAACCGAACCCGGGGGTGTTCGGCTCATCACTACTCAGGGTACTTTGTCTGGCAAAGCAGCTGCCAAAGCAGCCTCCTCCCTCGGTTCAATGGCATCAGTCACTCCTTCCCTAGCCCCACCATGTCCTCCTGAGGAGTCCCCCGAACTGTTTGACCACAGTGTTGGGTACATGCTCCAGGAGGATGCCCAGCGTTTTGAAGGCTCCGATGATGGAACCCAGCTAGAGGAAGGCATTAACATGAGCCCAGAGAGAGGGGGTAGTAACATGAGCCCAGAGAGAGGGGGTGCCCAACAAGGACAGCTATCTAGCAGTCATGTTCCCCCAGCTGCAGCATACTGACAGATTTGCTCCAGTTATGAGGAGGGAGGGGGATGATGAGGTCACTGACTCCACGTGGGTGCCTGATAGGAGAGGCGAGGAGGAGGAGGAGGCACATCTCCAACGAGGCAGGATGCCCTCCAGGGGCCAGCTTAAGAGCAGCACACCGACTGCATCACACCGCAGAGCTTTGCATGTGCAGGGCGCTGCTGTCTCTGCGCGTTATTCCAAAAGTTCTTTGGTGTGGGCCATTTATCAGACGTGTGCAGCAGATCGCACTGTTGCCATTTGCAACATATGTCTCAGGCTTATCTCGCGTGGCCAAAACATCAGCCGCTTGGGCACCACGTGCTTGACCAGACATATGTCGACCTGACATGCAGTTCGTTGGCAAGCCTACTTAAAAGACCCACACCAAAGAACAAAGCAGACCTCTCCTTGCTCCTCATCAGCTGGGATCTCCAACACCACTATACCTTCAGTCCTGTCTGAAACCTGCACTGAGAGGAATGAAGGTGTAGAATTAGGTGTGTCACAGCCAAGTACTTGCGGGCAATCTGCTATCGGTACACCAACGTCAGATTGTACCAGGCAAAATTCCCTGCCCCAGCTGCTGCACCGCCGAAAGAAGTTCGCTCCCAGCCATCCACATGCCCAGCGGTTGAATGCTAGCTTGGCTAAATTGCTAGCACTTCAACTGCTGCCTTTTCAGTTGGTAGACTCTGCCCCCTTCCGTGAGTTTGTGGAATGTGCGGTTCCTCAGTGGCAGGTTCCCAAACGCCACTTTTTCTCACGGAAGGCGATTCCGGCTCTCTACCGGCATGTGGAAGGCAATGTCTTGGCCTCGCTGGACAGGGCGGTCAGCGGTAAGGTGCATATTACCGCTGACTCATGGTCCAGCAGGCATGGACAGGGACGTTACCTATCTTTCACGGCCCATTGGGTGACTCTGCTGGCAGCTGGGAAGGATGCAGGACAAGGTGCAGTAGTGTTGGAGGTTGTTCCGCCACCACACCTCCAAAATGTTACTACTGGTGATTCTGACACACCTCTCTCCTCCACCCCCTCCTCTTCTTCTTCCTCCATGGCCTCTACCTGTGCTTTCTCCTCGGAACCAGCGGTGCTCTGTAGGCGTTCAATGGGCCACGCAAGTACGCAGGCAAAAAGATGCCATGCAGTGCTTGAGCTGGTGTGCTTGGGGGACAGGAGCCACACTGGGGCAGAGATTCTGTCAGCTCTGCAGGGGCAGGCTCAGAGATGGTTGACGCCACGCCAGCTTAAGCCAGGAAAGGTGGTTTGTAACAATGGCACCAACCTCCTCTCCGCCCTCCGACAGGGACAACTGTTTGGCTCACGTCCTTAACTTGGTGGTGCAGCGGTTCTTGGGCAGGTACCCGGGCTTACAGGAGGTCCTGAAGCAGGCCAGGAAACTCTGTGGGCATTTCCGCTGTCATATAATGCCAGTGCTTAGATAGCTGACCTGCAAAAGGAATCCAACCTGCCCAAGAACCACCTAATCTGTGACATGCCCACCAGGTGGAACTCTATGTTGGTCATGCTGCAGCGGCTGCACACGCAGCAGAGGGCCATCAATGAGTATCTGTTGCAATATGGCACCAGTACAGGGTCAGGGGAGCTTGGATTTTTTTCCCCATGCTAGTGGGCCATGATCAGGGATGCATGCACTGTCCTGGCACCATTTGAGGAGGCCACGAGGATGGTGAGCAATGACAGTGCATGCATCAGTGACACTGTCCCTCTTGTCCACCTGTTGGAGCACACGCTGCATGGAATAATGGACAGGGCACTTGAGGCATAACAGAGGCAGGAAGAGGAGTACTTCCTTGCCTCTCAAGGCCCCCTTTATCCAGACAGTGTTCCTGCTGGCCCGCCTATCACACAGGAAGAGGACGAGGAGAAGGAGGATTGTGTCAGCATGGAGGTGGAGCCTAGCACTCAGCATCAGCAGCAGTCTTCAAGAGATCAATTACAGTCCCAAGACACCCATGGACTTGTACGTGGCTGGGAGGAGGTGGCTGCGAATCATGTCGTCCTGAGTGACCCAGAGGACTCCGGACCAAATGCCTCAGCAAACCTACGCTGCATGGCCTCCCTGATCCTGCAAAGCCTGCGGAGGGATCCTCGTATTCGTGCGATCAAGGAGAGGGAGCAGAGGATGAAGCATCTTCGGGAGGCCTTGCAGAAAGGTCTGTGCAATGCGTTCCCAGAGACTGGGAGGTTACAAATTCCTGGTCCTGGACAACGTGTTGCTGAGGCTTCCGTCAGTCAAAGAAGGAGCGGAGGAGAAGGCGGCCGTCTGACCGATGCGTTCAAACAATTTTTTAGTACGCAGCCAGGTATGATCAGTTCCAGCAACCAACGCCAGCGTCTGGTTTACATGGTGGAGGAATACCTAGGGGCAAGATCAGACTTGGACACCTTTCCCACCGAAAATCCTCTAGGTTACTGGGTCTTAAGGATGGATCACTGGCCAGAGCTTGCACAGTATGCAATTGAGCTACTGGCCTGTCCTGCATCCAGCGTTCTTTCGGAACGCACATTCAGTGCTGCTGGAGGCTTTGTAACCAATCACAGGGTGCGCCTGTCCACCGACTCGGTCGATTGACTGACCTTCATAAAAATGAATCAGTCTTAGATCACACCAGCTACCAAGCACCTGATGCTGATGTAACTGAATAATTTTTTTTGAAATGTCATATCCCTTCAAGACTGCCTATGCTGATGCTGAGTAGACATGTGCACAACATAAAAATTTGTTTAGTTTGGTTTTGTTTCTGTGCGTTTCCGTTGATTCGTAACGATTCGTAATTTCGTAAGACGTGGGTTATCGTTTTCGGACTCTTTCGTATTTCCGTAAGGGTTATTTTTCTGTTGATTCGTTTTTTCCGTTAGTCTAATTTTTGTTGATTCGAAATTCGTATTTACATTATATTTTATATTCGGCCGCGTTCGTATTTTCGTAAGAACTATATTTTCCTTGATTTGCAATGATTCGTATTTTCGTGTCTAATTTCCGTTGATTGGAAAATCGTACTTTTGTAGATTTAATTACGTTCGTACTTTCGTTAGAATACATTTTCCGTTTATTAAAAACACTACTGGTCGTAATTTTATAATTCATACTTTTGTGAGATTGACTGGCTCATTTATTCGTACTTTCGTAATATTGTTTTCGTAGATTAGTAATCGGGGCATAATTCGTAATTTTACATAATGTGTCAGAATAGGAGAAAACAAAAATATGGCAGAGATATTACAAAATACAAATATAGAAATTAGAATCTAGACAGAGTATGCTTAACCACTTAAGACCCGGACCAATATGCAGCATAAGGACCAGGCCCCTTTTTTGTGATTCGGCACTGCGTCGCTTTAACTGACAATTGCGCGGTGGTGCGATGTGGCTCCCAAACAAACTTGGCGTCCTTTTTTTCCCACAAATAGAGCTTTCTTTTGGTAGTATTTTATCACCTCTGCGTTTTTTTTTTTGCGCTATAAACAAGAATAGAGCGACAATTTTTAAAAAAATTCAATATTTTTTAGTTTTTGCTATAATAAATATCCACAAAAAATATATAAAACATTTTTTTTCCTCAGTTTAGGCCGATACGTATTCTTCTACATATTTTTGGTAAAAAAAAATGCAATCAGCATTTATTGATTGGTTTGCGCAAAAGTTATAGCGTTTACAAAAAAGGGGGTAGTTTTATGGCATTTTTATATATTTTTTATTTTTTACTAGTAATGGCGGCGATCAGCGATTTTTTTGGTGACTGCGACATTATGGTGGACACATCGGACATTTTTGACACTATTTTGGGACCATTGTCATTTTTACAGCGACCAGTGCTATAGAAATGCACTGGTTACTGTAAAAATGACACTGGCAGTGAAGGGGTTAACCAGGAGGGGGCGCTGTAGGGGTTAAGTGTGCCCTGATTTGTGTTTCTTACTGGGGGGGGCGTGGCTTAGTGTGTGACATCACTGATCGTTGTTCCCTATTACAGGGAACAGACGATCTGTGTCAGTCACACTAGGAAGCACGGGGAGAAGTTTGCTTACACTTACCTCTCCCCGTTCTTCCTCTCTGTGACCCGATCGCGGGACACCAGCGGCGATCGGGTCCGCTGTTTCCGTGGGGACGGTCACGGAGAAGAGGACCGGGTCACGAGCGCGCCACCGGCGGTGCGCTCGCGACCCACAGCTGTGTACATTAAAGGGGACGTACCTGTACGCCCATGTGTCCAGCCGTGCCATTTTGCCGACGTACATCAGCGTGCGGCGGTCCTTAAGTGGTTAAGAAACAAAGAATTTCTCTCTCACAAGTCACAACTTTACATACAAATCCAACAGAACAGTGCCACCTACCCAACCACAGCCTATCTGGACTGTGGATGGAATGCACTGCAGTCTAACACAGAAAAACACACAAGGGAATAAGAAACAAGCTCATTGGGGGGAAGAGACAACCTCTTCAGGGGAAGCGACAAGCTTATTGGCCATTGGCCAACGTCCAGAACTAATTCAGAACTAACGAAATAGAATTACATTTTTTTCGAATTTTCGTTGTTTTGATTTCCGTTTTCCGAAGATTCGTATTTTTTTTCCGTTCTTTTTGATTTTCGTTAATATGGCACTTTGTTCGTTATTTTGTTTTACGTTTTTCGAATATTCGTAATTTTGCGTTTTCGTTAATTTTGATTTTCGTTATTTTTTGATCTTTGTTCTGTATTTTCGTTGTTTTTGTTTTCGTTTTTTAATTTTTCGCATTTTGGCTGTTTCAAAGAACATTTTTGGTTCTGGGCCCAATTTTTCAGCCCCTGTTTAACAATACTTTGCAGCAGGGCTCATTGCTGCACTCCAAGTACAGTATCTGTGAGGGGTTGCAGTGTAGTGGCACCAGTGCCTAAGGCCCAATTGTTATGCCTCTGTTTAATAATTCACAGCAGGGCCCATTCCTGCGCCCACCAAGAGTAACTATGAGGGCTTACAGTGTTGTGGCAACACCATCACCACCACCACCACCACCAAAGGCCCAATTTTTCTGCCCCTGTTCAACAGGGGCATGTAATTACAATTCTTGATCTAATTCTTGATCTAATATTTCACAGCTGGGCCCATTCCTGCTCCCACCAACAGTAACTGTGGGGACTTACAGTGTTGTGGCACCAGCACCACCACCAAAGGCCCAATTTTTCCTACCACTGTTCAACAATGGCATGTAATTACAATTCTTGATATAATAGTTCACAGCAGGGCGTTCTAGCACCCACCAAGAGTAACTGTGAGGGCTTACAGTGTGGTGGCAACACCAACACCAAAGGGGCTGGTAGTGGGGTGGGGGGTACCCATTCCATTTTTCTCAATGATTTTCATCCATATTGCCGGGACCCGACATTACATTAAGCCGCAAGCAGTTTTAAATTACTTTTTTTCCTTTAGAAATTTCATTTTGTGCAGGGACAGTTCTAAACACGGGAAACACGTGCCACTTCACAGGCATACTTTAGACACCCCCCAGGTATGATATTTAAAGGAATATTTCACTTTTTCTTTTTTACTTTAAGCATCATTAACCACTTCCCTACCCGCCCATAGTCAAATGACGTCCACAGATGGGATCTCCCATCCTGAGTGGACGTCATATGACGTCCTGGGCTTTGTGGGGGGGGGTTCTCAACTCCAGTCCTCAGGACCCACTAACAGGCCGGATTTTAAGTATTTCTTTGGGGAGATGCAGACTAGAATACTGCAATCACTGAGCAGCAAATGATATCACCTGTGATGTATTTCAGTTATCTTGCAAACCTGGCCTGTTAGTGGGTCCTGAGGACAGGAGTTGAGAACCACTGAGCTAGAGGCATCATTCAGATATCCTTCTCTTCTGCCAGCGATTCTGCGCACCATAAGAATGATCATAGCGGCGGTTCCACCGCTTGATCGTTCTTATAGGTGGCGGGAGGGGACATCCCCCCCTTCCGCCGCCATCCGGTGCTTCTCCGGGCTCTCCCGTGCCGTCGGGGGCCCGGAGAATGAATAGTCCGGCACTGGATAGGAAGCATAGAGATGACTGGTCACCAGTCATCTCTATGACCGTCGGAGGCCCAGGCGCGATGTGATGATGTCACGCCCGGGTTCTCAGAAGTAAACAAAGCCGTGATTGCGGCTAGTAAGCATGAGATCGGTGAAATATTTTTCACGATCTCATGCTTTCCAGCCTGGAGGAGAGATGTGGGGTCTTATTGACCCCGCATCTCTCCATAAAGAGGATAAAAGTGATCAAAAAAAAAAAAAAAATAGTAAAAAAAAGTGTAAAAAAAAATAAATAAGTAAAATAAATAAAAATAATAATACAATTTTTTTTTTAAAACGCCCCTGTCCCCAGTAGCTTGCGATCAGAAGCGAACGCACACGTAAGTCCCGCCCACATATGTAAATACCGTTCAAACCACATATTTGAGGTATTGCCGCGTGCGTTAGAGGGCGTGCAACAATTCTAGCACTAGACCTCCTCTGTAACTCTAACCTGGTAACCTGTAAAAATTTTCAAAGCGTCGCCTATAGAGATTTTTAAGTACCGGAGTTTGGTGCCATTCCATGAGTGTGCACAATTTTAAAGCGTGACATGTTAGGTATCTATTTACTCGGTGTAACATCGTCTTTCATATTTTACAAATAAATTGGGATAACTTTATTGTTTTGTTATTTTTTAATTCATGAAACCATTATTTTTCCCCAAAAAAGGCGTTTGAAAAATGATTGCGCAAATACCGTGCAAGAAAAAAAGTTGAAATGACCGTCATTTTATTCCCTAGGGTGTCTGCTAAAAAAAAACATATATAATGTTTGGGGGTTCTGAGTAATTTTCTAGCAAAATAATGATGATTTGTACATGATAAAACTTTTTTTTGCATTGATACATGTCCCCTGGGGCAGGACCCGGGTCCCCAAACCCTTTTTAGGACAATTACTTGCATATTAGCCTTGATAATTAGCACTTTTGATTTCGAACGTTCGAGTCCATTGTATTTAATAGGGTTCTAAAGTTCACGCAAACTTTCGGTCCTAGTCTTGGAGTATCCCATGCACTAAACTCTATCCTGTTAAAGTTTCTTCAAGTAATAAATCTTAATTAGGCATCCTCTAGACTGTGTGAATGTACTGATGCTCTCAGTAATAGGCAGCCTTTGTACTTTTGGGGAAGAACCAATTAATACTAGCGGCCCCTATAGGGGTAAACTACAAAAATGTCTTATGTACCTGCTCAGTGCAATGATTTTGTACAGAGAAGCCCCGATCTTCCTCTTTTCTCTCTGCCGGTGCTTCTGCCCCCCCTCCTTTCTGAGTGCCCCTATAACAAGCCACTTGCTATGGGGGGCATTCCTATGGGCACATTTCCAAGCCACGATGTGTGTGTGTCTGTTGGCAAATTATCCTTCACTCATCAAGCACTTTGATTATTCCAGGCATGCCAGGTGAGTAGGCACAAATGGAGAATGCTTGGCTATCTACTGTAGGTTAAATTCTGGGGCACATGAATAGATAACAGTAAAGGGTAGTACTGGGTTATCTTGATTCATCTCTGAGAATGATTATTTTATGAAAGTAAAGGGGAGTGCTGGGTCATCCTGATTCATCTCCAGATGAGATAAATAGATTTTAGTAATGAGGAGTGCTGGGTTATTTCAATTCATCTGAAAGCTTACAACCTACCAAATGCTATCGATTTGAAGATGGGTTTTTCTGAAAGAGTCTTTGGTGATTGATTATTGCACAATCCACCTTATCCTTCAACATTTCACCATGTATGGCTATTGGCTAATTTCAGTTTGTTTCAAAATAACGCAAATTTATTTTAAAATCTTATCTTTCTAAACTTTCTCATTCAAATCGAAAGGGAGCCATTCTCAGCCCTACTTTCTGTTAATAAAAACAAAAAGGGTGGTTTGGTATGGCACGCTTTGGAGAGGACTGTGTAGAAGTATATAAAAAAAAATATATATAAAAAATATATATAAAAAATGAAGGGGGTCGGGAAAGGGGGAGGGGTTTTGTACTCAGTAGAATTGTACAAGCTCAGTCATAGATAGTTCACTTGTATGTACTGTATATATGTCCATGTGTAGAGGAATTTGTAAGGTGAGATAGCTGAGAGTTAGATGGCTGCCAGTTCAGGAAGAAGCTAGAAGAGGCTCTGGAACAGACAAGACAGAAAGGGAACGGCGCCATCTAAATGCAGCTAGTTAAAAAAAAGTTTTTAATTTAATAGGTTAAAACACACTCACATTTGAGCAGGGGTGTTCAAAGGACGAAGTTCCTTTTAACCCCCTACACGCCTGAACACCCCTGCTCAAATGTGAGTGTGTTTTAACCTATTAAAAAATTGTTTTTAACTAGCTGCATTTAGAGGGCGCCGTTCCCTTTCTGTCTTGTCTACTTTCAGTTAATGATTTATTTTCTGTGATTCGCTAGAAATGCACATTTCAAATTCAGACTCTTTGCATATTTTGTAATTCAGCATTAAAGTAGATGTATTTTATTTTTAGATTATGGAAGAGTTAGAACCCCTGGGAGGTTTTTCTTGCTATCTGGGCCTTCACTTTTTGTCCTGGTGACCACTGTCTTTGGTACAGCAATTAATGGGAAATCCAAAATCTTTGAGATGTCAGAGTAGCAGTAGGTGAGGGGAAATTTTCCAATTATTTCTGGTGACAACTATTTTAGAGGGGATATTGCCTCACTTTATAAAGTTTCCTCTTATTTCCTGCTGTATTTCCGGGACAGGAAATTACACTCTAAATTCACCTTAGTAATAAAATACACTATGCAGTCAAGTACTTGTATAGTTAAGGGTCATACCTGTAGGCTCTTCGTGGCTTACCCACAACCTGGTTGAAAAATTACTAATGGGAGAGATCTGCATTGTGATGCATGTATGTTGGGCATGCTCTCAGCTAGGGATGAGCTTGGTGTTCCAGTCGAACATAAGTTCGACTCGAACATCGTCTGTTCGACCGTTCGGCGAACATCGAACGATTTGGGCCGTTCGCGCCAAATTCGAGTGACGCGAACGGCCCACAATACACTGCGCCATCGCAGTGCAATCCCGGCGCTGTGATTGGCCAAGCATGCACTGTGACCCCGCATGCTTGGCCAATCACAGCGCCGGCAGCTAGGAGAGCCATAATTGGCCACAGGCAGGTTGCCTGTGGCCAATTATAGCTCAGGGGGTTTAGCACACGCCCCACACTATAAAAGGCCGCCAGCGCGGCGGCCTTGTGTAGTGTGATCCGGCGCAGGGAAAGAGTTACATAGGCAGGGACAGTGTCAGTGCTATTTGTACCTCAAACTTGTGTGTAGGGAGAGAGAAGGATAGGCAGGGAGAGTGTCAGTGTCATATTCTTTGCTAAACCTTGTGTGCAGGGAGAGAGAAGGATAGACAGGGGACAGTGTCAGTGTCACATTCTTTGCTAAACCTTGTGTGCAGGGAGAGAGAAGGATAGGCAGGGAGAGTGTCAGTGTCATACTTTGATAAACCTTGTGTGCAGGGAGAGAGAAGGATAGGCAGGGGACAGTGTCAGTGTCATATTCTTTGCTAAACCTTGTGTGCAGGGAGAGAGAAGGACAGACAGGGAGAGTGTCAGTGTCATATACTTTGATAAACCTTGTGTGCAGGGAGAGAGAAGGATAGGCAGGGGACAGTCATTGTTGCTAAGCCTCCTGCACATTATACACCTGAAGTTAGCCTGTATTGCTGCTTTTTCCTGGTGTGTTACACCAACAGGCATTTGCAGCACTTACAGCGGGCGGAGTGTGCCTCCTGATCATATTACACCTAAAGTTAGCCTGTATTGCTGCTTTTTCCTGGTGTGTTACACCAACAGGCATTTGCGGCACTTACAGCGGGCGGAGTGTGCCTCCTGATCATATTACACCTGAAGTTAGCCTGTATTGCTGCTTTTTCCTGGTGTGTTACACCAACAGGCATTTGCGGCACTTACAGCGGGCAGAGTGTGCCTCCTGATCATATTACACCTGAAGTTAGCCTGTATTGCTGCTTTTTCCTAGTGTTTTACACCAACAGGCATTTGCGGCACTTACAGCGGGCGGAGTGTGCCTCTTGATGATATTACACCTGAAGTTAGCCTGTATTGCTGCCTTTTCCTGGTTTGTTACACCAACAGGCATTTGCGGCACTTACAGCGGGCGGAGTGTGCCTCCTGATCATATTACACCTGAAGTTAGCCTGTATTGCTGCTTTTTCCTGGTGTGTTACACCAACAGGCATTTGCGGCACTTACAGCGGGCGGAGTGTGCCTCCTGATCATATTACACCTGAAGTTAGCCTGTATTGCTGCTTTTTCCTGGTGTGTTACACCAACAGGCATTTGCGGCACTTACAGCGGGCGGAGTGTGCCTCCTGATCATATTACACCTGAAGTTAGCCTGTATTGCTGCTTTTTCCTGGTGTGTTACACCAACAGGCATTTGCAGCACCTACAGCAGGCGTAGTGTGATTCCTGCAAAATATATTCCTGAAGCTAGGCCTTATTGCTGGTTTTCCCATTTCCCTGCAGGCCATTAGAATGTCTGGAAGGCAAACAAGGAGAGGCAGACAGTCAGGAGCCAATAAAAGAGGGCAAGCAGGCTCTGTGTCTAGAGACTACAGTGCTGGTCGTGGACGCGGTGCATCGCCATCAGCACGTGGCCATGGGACACGCTTGTCCTTCTTTTCGGCAGCTGGACGTGTTGAGCCGCATCATGCCGAAGACTTGGTAGAGTGGATGACCAAGCCCTCCTCATCCTCCTCATCCTCTCTCACCCAGGCTCAGGGTACTGGCAAAGCAGCTGCCAAAGTGTCCTCTTCCCTGGTATCAATGTCATCATCAGTCACTCCTTCCCTAGACCAACCATGTCCTCCTGAGGAGTCCCCCGAACTGTTTGAGCACAGTGTTGGGTACATGCTCCAGGAGGATGCCCAGCGTTTCGAAGGGTCTGATGATGATACCCAGCTAGAGGAAGGCAGTAGCGTAAGAGCAGAGAGAGGGTATGCTCAAGAAGGATATATTAATTTGGAAAGATGAAGCTATTGACCAGCAAACATAGGGCAAGTTACCATACTTTCCAATCACATCCCGGTAAATTTGGAAAATTGAACAAGGGATGCCCCTGGGATAGTGTGGATTGGAATAAATTATGGATTGCCACCAGGTATACTGTATATAGAAAAATATAAAGAATTTTATTTGTACATATTTGACATATGGATCAAAATTGTTTAAAAACAATGAGAGAAAAGACATACACAATCATAGAAACCAATTTGCATGAGGGCACCTACAAGTCATATAACTAGTGGTGACAAAACCGACATGTTTCGGATACTAGAGCTATATCTGTGATAGCTTCCATTATTTCCTTCTTCAAGGTTCATACAATGATTAAAAAGCGGTTTTGTCACCACTAGTTATATGACTTGTAGGTGCCCTCATGCAAATTGGTTTCTATGATTGTGTATGTCTTTTCTCTCATTGTTTTTAAACAATTTTGATCCATATGTCAAATATGTACAAATAAAATTCTTTATATTTTTCTATATATACCTGGTGGCAATCCATAATTTATTCCAATCCACACTATCCCAGGGGCATCCCTTGTTCAATGCTCAAGAAGGACACCAATCTGGCAGTCATGTTCCAGCAGCTGCAGCATACTGCCAGATTGGCTCCAGTGATGAGGAGGGAGGGGATGATGAGGTCACTGACTCCACGTGGGTGCCTAATAGGAGAGAGAAGGAGGAGGAGGAGGAGGATGAGGAGGAGGCACATCTCCAACGAGGCAGGATGCCCTCGGGGGCCAGCATAAGGGCAGCACACCGACGGAATCACACCGCAGAGCTTAGCCTGTGCAGGGCGCTGCCTCTGCCCTTTATTCAAAAAGTTCTTTGGTGTGGGCCTTTTTTGAGTCAAGTGCATCAGATCGCACAGCTGCTGTTTGCAACATATGTCTCAAGCGTATATCGCGTGGCCAAAACATCACCCGCTTGGGCACCACATGCTTGACCAGACATATGTTGACCTGCCATGCAGCTCGTTGGCAAGCCTACCTTAAAGACCCACACCAAAGAACAAAGCGGACCTCTCCTTGCACCGCATCAGCTGGGATCTCCAACCCCACTATACCTTCAGTCCTCTCTGAAACCTGCACTGAGAGGAATGAAGGTGTAGAATTAGGTGTGTCACAGCCAAGTACTTGCGGGCACTCTGCTAGCAGTACACCGACGTCCGATTCTAGCAGGCAAATTTCCCTGCCCCAGCTGCTGGACCGTCGAAAGAAGTTCACTCCCAGCCATCCACATGCCCAGCGGTTGAATGCTAGCTTGGCTAAATTGCTAGCGCTTCAACTGCTGCCTTTTCAGTTGGTAGACTCGGCCCCCTTCCGTGAGTTTGTGCAATGTGCGGTTCCTCAGTGGCAGGTTCCCAAACGCCACTTTTTCTCATGGAAGGCGATTCCGGCTCTCTACCGGCATGTGGAAGGCAATGTCTTGGCCTCGCTGGACAGGGCGGTCAGCGGTAAGGTGCATATTACTGCTGACTCATGGTCCAGCAGGCATGGACAGGGACGTTACCTTTCTTTCACAGCCCATTGGGTCACTCTTTTGGCAGCTGGGAAGGATGCAGGACAAGGTGCAGTAGTGTTGGAGGTTGTTCCACCGCCACACCTCCAAAATGCTACTACTGGTTGTGACACACCTCTGTCCTCCACCCCCTCCTCTTCTTCTTCCTCCATGGCCTCTTCCTGTGCTTTGTCCTCGGAACCAGCGGTGCTCCGTAGGCGTTCAAGGGGCTACGCAATTACGCAGGCAAAAAGATGCCATGCCGTGCTTGCACTGGTGTGTTTGGGGGACAGGAACCACACTGGGGCAGAGGTTCTGTCTGCTCTGCAGGGCCAGGCCGAGAGGTGGTTGACGCCACGCCAGCTTAAGCCAGGAAGGGTAGTTTGCGACAATGGCACCAACCTCCTCTCCGCTCTCCGACAGGGACAACTGACCCATGTGCCCTGTGTGGCTCACGTCCTTAACCTGGTGGTGCAGCGGTTCTTGGGCAGGTACCCGGGCTTACAGGATGTCCTGAGGCAGGCCTGGAAAGTCTGTGTGCATTTCCGCAGATCTTATAATGCCAGTGCTCGCCTGGCTGAGCTGCAAAAGGAGTTGAACCTGCCCAAGAACCGCCTTATATGTGACATGCCCACCAGGTGGAACTCAACGTTGGCCATGCTGCAGCGGCTGCACACACAGCAGAGGGCCATCAATGAGTACCTGTGCGACTACGCACCAGGACAGGGTCAGGGGAGCTCGGGTTTTTTTCACCACGCCAGTGGGGCATGATCAGGGATGCATGCACTGTCCTGGCACCATTTGAGGAGGCCACGAGGATGGTGAGCAGTGACAGTGCATGCATCAATGACACTGTACTCCTTGTCCACCTGTTGGAACATACGCTGCGTGGAATAATGGACAGGGCACTTGAGGCAGAACAGAGGCAGGAAGAGGAGGACTTCCTTGCCTCTCAAGGTCCCCTTTACCCAGACAGTGTTCCTTCTGTCCCACCCATCGCACAGGAAGAAGAGGAGGAGGAGGAGGAGGATTGTGTCAGCATGGAGGTGGAGCCTGGCACTCAGCATCATCAGCAGCAGTCTTTTAGGGATGATTTACAGTCCCAAGAAACCAGTGGACTTGTACGTGGCTGGGAGGAGGTGGCTGCGGATCATGTCGTCCTTAGTGACCCAGAGGACTCCGGACCGAATGCCTCAGCTAACCTACGCTGCATGGCCTCCCTGATCCTGCAAAGTCTGCGGAAGGATCCTCGTATTCTTCGGATCAAGGAAAGGGACCATTACTGGCTGGCCACTCTCCTTGATCCATGGTACAAGGGTAAGGTTGCGGACCTTATCTTACCATCGCAGAGGGAGCAGAGGATGAGACAACTCTGGGAGGCCTTGCAGAAAGGTCTGTGCAACGCGTTCCCAGAGACTGGGAGGTTACAAACTCCTGGTCCTGGACAACGAGTTGCTGAGGCTTCGGTCAGTCAAAGAAGGAGCGGTGGGGAAGGTGGCCGTCTGACCGATGCGTTCAGACAATTCTTTAGTCCGCAGCCCCAAGGTATGATCAGTTCCAGCAACCATCGCCAGCGTCTGATATACATGGTGCAGGAATACCTAGGGGCAAGGTCAGACTTGGACACCTTCCCCACCGAAAATCCTCTGGCTTACTGGGTCTTGAGGATGGATCACTGGCCAGAGCTTGCACAGTATGCAATTGAGCTACTGGCCTGTCCTGCATCCAGCGTTCTTTCAGAACGCATATTCAGTGCTGCTGGAGGATTTGTCACGGATCACAGGGTGCGCCTGTCCACCGACTCTGTTGATCGACTGACCTTCATAAAGATGAACCAGTCTTGGATCACCACCAGCTACCAAACACCTGAAGCTGATATAACAGACTAATTTATTTTCAAATGTCACATCCCTTCAAGACTGATGCTGATGCTGAGAGACTGTCCTGTTATGTTGACTGACTATCCTCCTCCTCCTCAATGATCCGATTGATGATGATAGCTTGTAAGAACATTTTTGTTTCTGGGTGCCGCCACCAGTGGCTAAGGCCCAATTTTTCAGCCCCTGTTTAATAGGGGCGTGTAATTACAATTTTTGATGCAATACTTTGCAACAGGGCTCATTGCTGTGCTCCAAGTACAGTATCTGTGAGGGGTTACAGTGTTGTGGCACCAGTGCCTAAGGCCCAATTTTTCTGCCCCTGTTTAACAGGGGCATGTAATTACAATTCTTGATCTAATAATTCACAGCAGGGCCCATTCCTGCGCCCACCAAGAGTAACTGTGAGGCCTTACAGTGTTGTGTCAACACCACCACCACCACCACCAAAGGCCCAATTTTTCAGCCCCTGTTCAACAGGGGCATGCAATTACAATTCTTGATCTAATAATTCACAGCAGGGCCCATTCCTGCGCCCACCAAGAGTAACTGTGAGGCCTTACAGTGTTGTGTCAACACCACCACCACCACCACCAAAGGCCCAGTTTTTCAGCCCCTGTTCAACAGGGGCATGCAATTACAATTCTTGATCTAATAATTCACAGCAGGGCCCATTCATGCGCCCACCAAGAGTAACTGTGAGGGCTCACAGTGTTGTGGCAACACCAACATGTAAGGGGCAAATTTCAGCTGAGTATATACGGCAGGCCCCTACTTTCAAACATCCAACTTACAAACGACTCCTTGCAAACGGAAGGATACAACAGGAAGTGAGAGGAAATCTACCCCTTGGAAGGCAAATTCTCTCCTGTAAGAGTTAATATGGGAAAAAAAGTGTCTCCTCTCCACTGATGCTTTATCACCAATTCTTGTTTCAATAAAAACCCAAAATTTTCAAAAAACATTTGTCATTAGAACGGAAAGTGAGGTGAACTGTTCTGAACCGGTGCACACTGCACAGACAGCAAAACAAATGTTACAGGGGTGATAACCCTTCCCTATGTTTTCCAAAAAGCTTAAAAATAGATTTCTTGGCTGGAGCTACACTTAAACAATGTACCTGTTCAAAATTACAAATAGATTCTACATAAGAACAAACCTACAGTCCCTGTCTTGTATGCACCACCTGTATACGGCTGTTCAGAGTATATAGGGCCTTTTTTATTTTGTGTGCGGGGTTCCCCTTAATATCCATACAAGACCCAAAGGGGCTGGTAATGGGCTGGGGTAGGGGGGGGGGGTGATGGGGTAGCTATGCCATTTTTCTTAAAGATTTTCATCCATATTACCGGGACCAGACATTACATTAAAGAAATGTAATTTTGTGCAGGGACAGTTCTAAACACGGGAAACACGTGGCACTTCACAGGCATACTTTAGACACCCCCCCCCAGGTACGATATTTAAAGGAATATTTGACTCTTTTTTTTTCACTTTATGCATCATTAAAATGACTGCTCCCGAAAAACGGCCGTTTTTAAAACTTTTTTTGGGATTGATACATGTCCCCTGGTGCAGAACCCGGGTTCCCAAACCCTTTTTAGGACAATAACATGCATAATAGTCGTTATAATTAGCACTTTAGATTTCGAACGTTCGCATTGATTGTATTTAATAGGGTTCGAAAGTTTGTGCGAACTTTCGGTCCGTTCGCGGGTTCTGGTGCGAACCGAACCCGGGGGTGTTCGGCTCATCACTAGTCTCAGCATACTCCCAACACTGGAAAGAGCGTTCTCCCTCTTTTAAGACGCATGCATGTGACACAGTGGCTGAGTTCAGAGCTGCTGCTACCGAGGAGATAACAGAGTACTGCACACACATGAGACTTGAAAGAGCAAGTGCGCATATTCCAGGGCACAGGGCCGATCCTAGTGTCACAGTCACCTGGGTGCTAGGATTGTCCCGATACCTTTTTTTCAAGTACTCACCGATATCGATTACAGATACTTTTTTTTAATGTCATGTGACAGTGGCACATGCAGCACTGATGGCACGCGTCAGTATTTATTTTTTTTTTTACAATTTTTTTTTTACAATTTTTTTTGTATTATTTTTTTCAAATTTTTTTTTGTATTTTACAATGCTTTATTTTTTTTTGGGGGGGGGGGGGATTGGACGGTGTCAGTGTGTTTTTGGTAGAGGGGCCCGCTGCGTCCATGTCCAGCATCCATGTACAGCCCGCTGCTCTTTATGGGGCTGTTGGATGGAAAGGGACCGCCTGTCCCTTTCCATCCGACTGTCATCCAATCCGATCTGCCAGATGGATGGGGAATGGATCTCCAATCTGTCTGTTTTTAGCAGACCGGATCGGATGTGGCGGATGTCAGCGGACACAGGTCCACTGACATCCACCGCTACATAGAGAGCTATGAATGGTCCAATCGGGTCTGCCTGAAAAACTGACAGGCGGTCCTGATCAGTCCACCAGTGTGAAAGGGGCCTAACACATATGTGCACTCCACCTCCAACCCCGAGCACATCTCTGTACCCCCACTTTCATGCCATGGCCACTCACTTGAATGTTGATGACGTGGTGCCCGCAGCATCTCCCCCTGCACCTCAGATTACTTCTGTTGCAGTTTACCATGCAGTGGGGTAAGGTGTGAGGGGGCGATCGGCAGCTCTATGGTGCCCGCGGGATCTCCCTGGGGCTAGTAGTTCACTTCCCAAGTGTATACAGTGTAAAAAATGTTGAAAACCATTCATCATCATCAACTATGTGCCACTTTGTGTTAGTCTACCACATAGAATCTCAAAAAAATACATTTAAATTTTTGGTTGTAACATAACAAAATGTGGAAATTTCAAGGGATATGAATACTTTTTCAAGGCACTGTATCTGCAGGTAGGTCTGTGTCAGTGTATGATGCCAAGTACCTTCTTGATCCTGGAGGTGCTCTGCTGCTTCTTCAAGCAACTCTCTGGCAGCTTGCGCCTCCCGCTCGTCCTTGTCCTCTGGGCCTCACTGCTGATGCTGGAGCAGAGCGGAGGGTGGAGGAGACGGAGTCCAGGCTTTGAGACTCCAGGGATGCTTCTTCGTGCCACTTCAGGGGTCAAGGAGGCTGTGAAGCTCTTCTCTCTTCTAGGCTCCCAGCTGCCCTCAGTGTTTACCTTCTATATGGGCTGCCCACTCACCATGTTGGGGTATATGCCCGCACCACGCACAGAGGCTTAACTAGAACCCTCAGGGCTCTGGTGCAAGAAACCATGAAGGGCCCCCCTGCCCCCATCCTGGGCCCTTGCCACTGATCCAGGCCCTTTATTGTGGTCCCACAGCTTTCACGTGTCCTGCAGTGGGACCCCTTCCTGCATGGTTGCCTACCTTTCCAAAACAAGTCAGGTACACTTTTTTTTATGTGTTTCAGCCAGCCATTGTAGGGGGAGAATGTATCTTAATTAGGGGTGGGACATATAAAATGTGCCTGGTTCTACAAGAATCATGTAATGCCATACCCCTTTGCACATCTCTACACCCCCCAGAATGCCTCTGTACCCCTCAGCATGCCTCTATACCCCCTACACATCTATGTACCTCCAAAATAACCCCTGTACTCCTAGCACACCTCCCTACCCCCAGCACACTTCTGTACTCTTTTGCACATTGCTGCACCTCTTACAAATACCTCTGCAGCTCCTAGCATCCTCCATATCCCCCCGCAGCACACCTCTGCACCCCCACACACCTCTTCACCTCCTAGAATCCTCTTTATCCCTCAGTATTTCTCCATAAGCCCAGCAAGCCACTGTAACCCCCAGCACACCTCTGCAACCCCCCCCCACACACACAAACACACACACACATACACCTCTGTATTCCCCAGCACACCTCAACACACACACACACACCCCCCAGCACATCTATGCACTCTGCTGCAAATTTCTGCACCCCCACACCTCTGTACCCACCCCCCACACATACATCTGCACCTCTGTATCACTCCAGAACACCATTGTACACCGCAGCAAGTGAACTTGGCACCCCCTAAGGCCCCTTTCACACAGGGCAGACCCATCAGCGGAATCCGCTTTCTCAGTGGGGGATCTCTCCGCTGATTACTACTGAGCAAACGAATATGTCCGTGTTAGCTCTGCTAATGCAGATCGGACATGGACACAGCCCGCTGCTCTCTATGGGGCTGTTGGATGGAAATGGACCACCTGTCCATTTCCATCTGACTGTCATCCAATTCAATCTACCAGATGGATGGGGAATGGATCTCCCATCTGTCTGTTTTTAGCGGACTGGATCGGATGGTGGCGGATGTCAGCGGACACAGGTCCACTGACATCCACCGCCCCATAGAGAGCTATGGATGATCCGATCGAGTCTGCCTGAAAAACTGACAGGCGGTCCTCATTAGTCCACCAGTGTTAAAGGGGCTTAACACATCTTTGCTCTGTACCCACGCCACCTCCAACCCTCAGCACATCTCTGTACACCACCCCCTTCACACCATGGCCACTCACTTAAATGTTGATGACGTTGTTCCCGCAGCATCTCCCCCTGCACATCAGATTACTTCTGTTGCAGTTTACTATGCAGTGGGGTAAGGTGGGAGGGGGCGATCAGCAGCTCTATGGTGCCCGCGGGATCTCCCTGGGGCTAGTAGTTCACTTCCCAAGTGTATACAGTGTAAAAAATGTTGAAAACCATTCATCATCATGAACTATGTGCCACTTTGTGTTAGTCTACCACATAGAATCTCAAAAAAAGACATTAAAATTTTTGGTTGTAACATAACAAAATGTGGAAATTTCAAGGGATATTAATACTTTTTCAAGGCACTGTATCTGCAGGTAGGTCTGTGTCAGTGTATGATGCCAAGTACCTTCTTGATCCTGGAGGTGCTCTGCTGCTTCTTCAAGCAACTCTCTGGCAGCTTGTGCCTCCCGCTCGTTCTTGTCCTCTGGGCCTCACTGCTGATGCTGGAGCAGAGAGGAGGGTGGAGGAGACGGAGTCCAGGCTTTGAGACTCCAGGAATGCTTCTTCGTCCACTTCGGGGGTCAAGGAGGCCGTGAAGCTCTTCTCTCTTCTAGGCTCCCAGCTGCCCTCAGTGTTTACCTTCTATATGGGCTGCCCACTAACCATGTTTGGGTATATGCCCGCACCACGCACAGAGGCTTAACTAGAACCCTCAGGGCTCTGGTGCAAGAAACCATGAAGGGCCCCCCTGCCCCCATCCTGGGCCCTTGCCACTGATCCAGGCCCTTTATTGTGGTCCCACAGCTTTCACATGTCCTGCAGTGGGACCCCTTCCTGCATGGTTGCCTACCTTTCCAAAACAAGTCAGGTACACTTTTTTTTATGTGTTTCAGCCAGCCATTGTAGGGGGAGAATGTATCTTAATTAGGGGTGGGACATATAAAATGTGCCTGGTTCTACAAGAATCATGTAATGCCATACCCCTTTGCACATCTCTACACCCCCCAGAATGCCTCTGTACCCCTCAGCATGCCTCTATACCCCCTACACATCTCTGTACCTCCAAAATAACCCCTGCACTCCTAGCACACCTCCCTACCCCCAGCACACTTCTGTACTCTTTTGCACATCGCTGCACCTCTTACAAATACCTCTGCAGCTCCTAGCATCCTCCATATCCCCCCGCAGAACACCTCTGCACCCCCACACACCTCTTCACCTCCTAGAATCCTCTTTATCCCTCAGTATTTCTCCATAAGCCCAGCAAGCCACTGTAACCCCCAGCACACCTCTGCAACCCCCCCCCCCACACACACAAACACACACACACATACACCTCTGCATTCCCCAGCACACCTCAACACACACACACACACCCCCCAGCACATCTATGCACTCTGCTGCACATTTCTGCACCCCCACACCTCTGTACCCACCCCCCACACATACATCTGCACCTCTGTATCACTCCAGAACACCATTGTACACCGCAGCAAGTGAACTTGGCACCCCCTAAGGCCCCTTTCACACAGGGCAGACCCATCAGCGGAATCCGCTTTCTCAGTGGGGGATCTCTCCGCTGATTACTACTGAGCAAACGGATATGTCCGTGTTAGCTCCGCTAATGCAGATCGGACATGGACACAGCCCACTGCTCTCTATGGGGCTGTTGGATGGAAGTGGACCGCCTGTCCATTTCCATCTGACTGTCATCCAATTCAATCTACCAGATGGATGGGGAATGGATCTCCCATCTGTCTGTTTTTAGCGGACTGGATCGGATGGTGGCGAATGTCAGCGGACACAGGTCCACTGACATCCACCGCCCCATAGAGAGCTATGGATGATCCGATCGAGTCTGCCTGAAAAACTGACAGGCGGTCCTCATTAGTCCACCAGTGTTAAAGGGGCTTAACACATCTTTGCTCTGTACCCACGCCACCTCCAACCCTCAGCACATCTCTGTACACCACCCCCTTCACACCATGGCCACTCACTTAAATGTTGATGACGTTGTTCCCGCAGCATCTCCCCCTGCACATCAGATTACTTCTGTTGCAGTTTACTATGCAGTGGGGTAGGTGGGAGGGGATGATCGTCAGCTCTATGGTGCCCGTGGGATCTCCCTGGGACTAGTAGTTCACTTCCCAAGTGTATACAGTGTAGAGGGGAGGGGCCTCTGACCCAGGCATGTTTCGGCTTCACTCTTTAGTGTACAAGTGAGTCGCTCTGCTTGTACACTCTTGTCCGATACATGCCCGGGTCAGAGGCCAATCCCCTCTCTACTGTATACACTTGGGAAGTAAACTACTAGCCCCAGGGAGATCCCGCGGCCCGTGGGTACCCCAAAGCTGCCAATTGCCCCCTCCCACTTCACCCCACACATAGTAAATGGACAGCCAGAGGTGCAGGGGGAGATGCTGGGTCTTGGGCACCCCAACAGCGGCAGAACACCAGGGCCCAGTCGCAAGTGTGACTGCTGCCACCTTGGTAGTTCCGCCACCCACCTAACATTACAGGCACTTTAGCTCCCCCCTCCTCTGCGGCACCTAGGTGCACCTGTCCAGGATCGGCCCTACCAGGGCTGTCCTGTATGTTGGCTGTCCAACGTACAGAACAGCCCAGATCAAAGGCTGGATGGTGTGGATTTCTCCCATCATTGGTTTTTCAGTCGGGCTATGGATAAGCCACGATAGGCCTACAGGTAGGGCACTTGAAGTGATAATATCAAAAAGGGGGGGGGGGGGAGATTGGGACTTTAAATGAAGCAAGTAGGTGTATAAAGTTCCGTTTAATATATACAAATTAACATACAAATGCATAATCATGAGTGTATGTCCAATACAATTATAATAACTGGTACAATTCATAAAAATGTATATCCATACATACAATATAGACAAGTTGCCACATGATTGTAAACGATTAATATCAAAAATTTATACATACTGACAGATATCAATTGAATCATAGGGACACAGCATTTAATACCTCTATGTATTTCGTGGATTGATCCACTCTTCAGGAGCATGCGCGTGGGTTCGATAAAAAATATCATAGAAGGAGTTGCTGTATGGTCTGATCCTACCCAAGGAAAAAAATAAATCATAAAAAATATAAATATAAAGTAAGATCAGACCAAATAAACGGTCAAACCAGATAAAAACCTCCACTCTCTTCCATACTTACGAGGTTGACTATATAATTGCTATTTGGACTGAGAGTGTGGAACTGTAGATGGGGGACCCCCAAAAGGGGGCATCTCCAACGGGAGCTGAGGTGGTGTGAGTGGCCTGCTGTCCAGGAAGAGAACCATCCAGGGGAGGCAGATTGCTAAAATTGGAGTATTCAGAGTGACCATAGGTGCTGAAACCATCAATACAGGACTTCTGAAAAAAAAATATATATATATATACTTTTATGTATTTATAGTATGGAATGTGCAAGGGGTCCTGTGCTCGGTAAAGGACAGGAGGATTGGAGTACTAGAAAGTATTGGTGGTGGCCAAAGTGTTGGAAATAAAAAGTGATGAGGATATAAAAGCTTTTCACTTGCCTCGTCGCCTGCCACCAGATGCAGCTTTTCACTTGCCATGTCGCCTCCCACCAGATGCAGAATGTAACTTGCCACGTTACCTGCCAGCAGATGTGGATTGTCACTTGCCACGACGTCACCTGCCACTAGATGCAAAATGTCACTTGCCATGTCACCTGCCACCAAATGCGGAATGTCACTTGCCACGTCGCCTGCCACCAGATGCAGATTGTCACTTGCCACGTTGCCTGCCAGAAGATGTGGATTGTCACTTGCCATGTCACCTGCCACCAGATGCAGAATGTCACTTGCCACGTCACCTGCCACCAGATGTGGATTGCCACTTGCCACAATGTCAACTGCCACTAAATGCGGAATGTCACTTGCTACATCGCCTGCCACCAGATGCGGAATGTCACTTGCTATGTAGCCTGCCACCAGATGCGGAATGTCACTTGCTATGTCACCTGCCACCAGATGCGGATTTTCACATAGTTACATAGTTAGTCAGGTTAAAAAAAGACCATCCAGTTCAACCATAAAAAAATAAAATAAAACAAAATTAAAAAAATAAAATAATATCATACAATCCCATATACCCAAATCTTTACCCACAGTTGATCCAGAGGAAGGCGAAAAACCCCAGCAGAGCATGATCCAATTTGCTACAGCAGGGGAAAAAATTCCTTCCTGATCCCCCGAGAGGCAATCGGATTTTCCCCGGATCAACTTTATCTAAATATATGTCAGTACCCAGTTATATTATGTACATTTAGGAAAGAATCCAGGTCTTTCTTAAAGCAATCTACTGAGCTGGCCAGAACCACCTCTGAAGGGAGTCTATTCCACATTTTTACAGCTCTTACTATGAAGAAACCTTTCCGTATTTGGAGATGAAATCTCTTTTCCTCTAGACGTAAAGAGTGCTCCCTTGTCCTCTGTGTTGACCGTAAAGTGAATAACTCAACACCAAGTTCACTATATGGACCCCTTATATATTTGTACATGTTGATCATATCCCCCCTTAATCTCCTCTTCTCAAGAGTGAATAAATCCAGTTCCTCTAATCTTTCCTCATAGCTGAGCTCCTCCATGCCTCTTATCAGTTTGGTTGCCCTTCTCTGCACTTTCTCCAGTTCTCCAATATCCTTTTGGAGAACTGGTGCTCAAAACGAAACTGCATATTCCAGATGAGGTCTTACTAATGATTTGAACAGGGACAAAATGATATCTCTCTCTCTGGAGTCCATACCTCTCCTAATACAAGAAAGGACTTTGCTCGCTTTGGATACCTCAGCTTGGCATTGCATGTTATTTTTGAGCTTATGATCTACCAAAACCCCCAGATCCTTCTCCACTATGGATCCCCCCAGTTGTACTCCCCCTAGTATGTATGATGCATTCATATTCTTAGCCCCCAAGTGCATAACTTTACATTTATCAACATTAAACCTCATCTGTCACACAGTCGCCCAATTAGACAGAGCATTGAGGTTGGCTTGTAAATTGGAGACATCCTGTAAGGACGTTATTCCACTGCATAGCTTAGTGTCATCTGCAAAGACAGAAATTTTACTTTTGATCTCAGACCCAATATCATTTATAATGATATTAAAAAGTAAGGGTCCCAACATTAAACCTTGGTGTACACCACCTATAACCTTAGACCATTCAGAGTAAGAATCATTAATCACTACTCTCTGAATTCTGTCTTTTAGCCAGTTTTCTATCCATTTACAAACTGATATTTCCTAGCCTGTAGTCTTTACCTTACACATTAGCCGTGTGTGGGGAACTGTATCGAACGCTTTTGCAAAATCCAAATATACCACGTCCACTGCCACCCCTCTGTCCAAGGTTTTACTTACCTCTTCATAAAAAGAAATCAGGTTTGTCTGACAACTTCTGTCTTTCATGAATCCATGCTGTCTGTTGCTTAAAATCTTTGTTTCCAGCAAGAACTCATCTATGTGGTCTTTTATTAATCTCTCCAGTATCTTCCCAACTATAGAAGTTAAACTAACAGGTCTATAGTTACTTGGTAAAGACTTTGTTCCCTTTTTAAATATAGGCACCACATTGGCCCTCCGCGAATCCAGTGGTACTATTCCTATCATTAATGAGTCCCTAAAAATGAGATACAATGGCTTTGAAATTACAGAGCTCAATTCTTTTAGGATCCGTGGGTGTATGCCATCTGGTCCAGGTGCTTTACCCACCTTTATTCTGTCTAAATATTTCTGGAGCGTATCACTTTTGAGCCATTGTGGATTTGGGGCTGTGTCACTACCACCCCCATTATGGACATGAGCTCCCCCATGCTCCTTTGTATACACAGAGCTGAAGAAAGTATTTAATAAATTAGCCTTCTCTTTGTCCCCAGTCACTCACTCTAGATTATTTTGTAAAGGGCCTACATGCTCAGACTTGACCTTTTTACTATTAATATATTTGAAGAATTTTTGGGGGTTTGTCCTACTATGTTTTGCAATCTGTCGTTCGTTTTGAATTTTTGCATCGTTTTTACTTTCAAAATATTTTATTTTCAGAAGAAGATAAATAATACAGAACATTACATCATGTTAGATAAAAATAAAGAAAAGTAAAGAAAAAAGATTATGTTTAGGAATAAACAAAATCATTAGTCAATAAATGGATAAATTAATAAAAACATCCTAGAAAAAAGGATAGATTCATGTAAGCTATCAGAGAAACATGAACTTAAAATGATAAGCAATTAAATGAAGGGTGTGATCCCTAAAACTAAAGCAATCAAAAGTTTGTCAGGAGGAGATCTCTTCATCCTTATAATATAATGGAAGGGAGAAGGGAAACCCTCTCTCCTTGGTAACCTGGAGCCCCTTATCGGGAACGAACTGCTCCAGGCATAGAGACCTCCTTCTGACTCTTAGGCCCCCGAGAAGATTATCAGGGCCAACAGATCAGGATGGACTAAACAAGGCCAAATGAAACATTTGATAGTATCCCGTTAAATCTAAATAAAAGAGACATAACTTGTAATGGGAAACTAGAATTTCTAAAAAAAGAGTTTCCATAAATCCTTTTTAGAAGGAAGAAAAGAAGAGGAAAATAAAGACAGCGGGTAAAAAAGAGGACGGAGGGAAAGGGATGGGTATGTGTCCAACTTAATGTTGAATAGAAGGTAAAACAGCATCTTCACCAATCGAAATCCCCATATATTTGGCCCAAGGTTCCCATATTTTTTCAAATTTGGGAATGGTATTAGATAAGATGCTAGCCAATTTTTCCTGAGTTAGTATCCAAGATATTTTGGTTTTGGCATCTGACAGGAAAGGTTTTGTTTTTTTCCATGATTTGGCAATTGTGAGTTTGGCGCCTGTAAAGATAAAGTGTATAAATTTTTGTGTAACCTTTGGTATGTGAGGAATATGAGCGTTCAAAATAGCTACTGGTAGGGACCTAGGGACCTGAAAACCTGTTACCTTAAAAATTAATAAGAATATTTTTCTCCAGAAGGGGTGAACTCTCGGGCACTCCCACCAAATATGAGGCATAGAGCCGTAAAGTTGGCAACCTTTGAAACACGTTGGATCTGATGCTGGATATATAGATGCCAGTCTGGTGGGAGTTAGATACCATCTGGTTATAACTTTAATATTTGCCTCCATTAGAGAGACATTAAGAATCCCTTTGAAAGATTTTGAGAAGGCTGAGTGCCAGGTATCCAAATTCCAACAAAATTGGGCGTTTTTTTCCCAAGCCTCCATATAGGAAGATTTTGTTGTAGGGTGAGTGAGGCATGAATATACCATAGATATACCTCCCCTTTGTGAATCGGCCTGGCTGCACCATAACTCGTACTTCGTAAATTGGGGAGGAAGGGGTTTTTCCTTCCAGATTTGGTTTAAAAATTTGAAAATTTGATTAAACTGCTGTATTTCAGAATCTGGAAGTTTCAGATGTTTGATGCAGTAACTAAGGGATATAGGCCCCCAAGGATTAAAAAATTGTCCTATACGATACAATCCTTTATCTATCCACCATTTAAGTGCCTCTACATTTAGACCAGGGGGAAAGTCAGGGTAATTGAATAAATGAGAAAGAGGTCTTCCAGAGGATATAAGGTTTGGGAGGTTTCTTAGGGAATCTCATAGTGCAAACGATTGAGATAGAGACGGGGACATTATGGGGGGGTCTTTTTTTGGGGGGCACCATAAAAGGTATTCTAAGGATAATGTTGGTGTAGCCTCTTTTTCTATATTGATCCAGTCTGTTTTTTCTGTTGCAGAATAAATCAAAGAAGTCTGGGCTAGTCTAGCTGCTAAGTCGTTTTTATGTAGGTCAGGTAGACCTAAACCTCCCTGTTTTCTGTGACAAAGTAATGTGTTTTGGGGGATGCGGTAACCTGAAGCACCCCAGATAAATTAGATTATTTTACTTTGGAGCTTTTTCAAGTGATTCTTAGTAATGGGAATAGGAAGAGATCTAAAGAAATAAATAATTCAAGGGAGCAGTGTCATTTTTATAGAATTAATTCTACCTAACCAAGATAATTCGTTTTTGGACCAAGATGCTAGATCATTCTCTAATTTTCTGAATAAAGGTGGATAATTATGTAAAAAAAGGGTCTCAATGCGGGCTGTTAAGGTAATGCCCAGATATTTGATTGAGGTGTCTGTCCATTCAAATCCAAAGGATTGTTTAAGCAACGAGACACTAGACAAGGGAAGCGATACATTTAGAGCTTGTGATTTTGAGTAATTTACCCTAAGGCCTGAGACCTCAGAGAAGGCCTTCATAACCTGGCAGATGTTAGGAAGGGATATCAGCGGAGACGTCACAAACAATAAGATGTCATCTGCAAATAGGCCACATTTGTGAATTTGATTACCACAGGATACTCCTTTAATATTGTGATTTTGTCTGATGGCTATGGCTAATGTTTTAATGGCAATAGCAAATATGAGAGGGGAAAGCGGGCATCCCTGTCTAGTGCCTCGTGCTATATTGATTGGGTTGGAATAATGACCCTGTAAGCGGATGAGAGCCTGAGGGTGAGAATAAAGAGAATGTAAGAGACAATTGGGTTAGACACACAAAAGAAAAAAAAAAAACATAACATAGAAAAAAGTAAGAAATTAGATGGAATATAGAAAATAAGTCTCCTAACATGTAAGGTTAGGACCCGAGAGAGGAGACTCCTCTCGAATCCTTTTAACCAGATCAAAAAAAAAATCTGGACTAAGATGGCCAGACAACATATCCCCTGAAGACCCGAAGATTTCCAGACGATAGGTGAGTACACACGTGGACCACCCCCATACAGGGCGCCCATAGAAAAAATCTGATAAAAAAGAAAATTATTTTTGCACGGTAAAACGAGAGTAGGCTTATGTAAAGCTCTATAACCTAGAAAAATCTTTACAGTAGTAGAATTATTATAAAATTTTAGTAAGTAATATGTTACTAGATAAAAAAAAAAAAAGGAACATAGAGCTTTATAGAAAAAAAATTAAAAACTGTGAGAATTGAACCGGAGAGCAGGTTGAATTTAGGATGGATTTATCCTAACACCTGAGGTACAGAAAAATCTGTCCTTGGATTTTAGATCCGAGGAAAAAAAGGTAGTAGCAAAAGAGGTGAAAAAGAGCAAAGTCAAGTAGGGCTATTGTCTTTAATCTTCTTTTTCTTTTCTTTGTTTCAAAGGGGAGATTGTGGTCTTGTTGGAGTAGGTCTTTTAGTAGAACCAGGACCAGTTGTAGAGGTGTCCATGTCAGCTTCGGTAGAAATAAGTTTGAGTTGGAGAAGGATCCGCTCTCCTTCCTGTAGGCTTGAGAAGGAGTAAGGTCTACCATTTTCAGAGAATTTCACCGCAAAGGGAAAAGCCCATCTGTATTTAATGTCTTTCTGAGACAATATCAGTAGCAGGGGTTTAAGTGCTCTTCTGCGTTGGATTGTAGAAGGAGATAAATCAGCAAAAAGTTGAATTGGGTGTCCTTGACATACTGTAGTATTTGATGGGTTATTCTAGCTTGTTTCATGACCTCTTCTTTTACTGAGAAGAAATGGGGTTTAACAATGATATCTCTTGGCTTTCCATCCTTTCTAGGAGGACCCAAAGGTCTGTGAGCCCTATCCAGCTCAAGGTGCTTCTGGGGGATATTAGATAGAAGAGATTTAATCAGGTCTTGTACTGCTATTGTGACATCCAGCACAGATTCAGGTAATTCCCTGATTCTGAGATTATACCTGCGTGACCTGTTCTCGAGGTCATCGATTCTTTAATTAGCATAATCCAGTTGTTCTTGTACCGAGGATAAATCTTTAGCAGTTTGGTTAGTAGAAGCCACCATTTCTTCCAATTTGTATTTAATAGAGTCTATTCTTGTTCCTAGATTGTGGAAGTCAGCTTTTAAATCACTAGTTATTTTGGCTGCAGTTTGAGCTAAACCCCTGTCCAGGAGTTCAGAAATTTTTTGGAACAGGTCTGCCATCTGAAATGCTTGGTCTCTTGGAAAAATTTCTGAGGTAATAGGGCTGGGATGAGAGGCAATAATGTGCCCTGTGGAAGAATGGATACTGTCGGGGTTTGTGAAAAAAATAAGAGAGTGGCTGAGGAGGTATTAGGTGTCTATAGTAGTCCTGCTTTAAGTTCTGAGGAAATAGGCAGACCCTCTGAGGAGATATTTTGTCTGAGGTCTGTGAGGAGAATGGTATCTGACACAGTAGGCTGTGCTGCGGAGGCCATCTTGGATTTTCGGCCGTGATTAACGGGACGAATTGCGGCTTTTGGGTCCTTTCTAATTTAATAAAAAATAGCCAGGAGTGTGCCCGGACCCCTCAGGAGTCTGCCTAGAAATTTTTGTGAAAATCCGTTCACCGTGCGGGCTGTAATGGGCGCCGGTGTATGAGGCTGGAGTGGGGCTCACAGCTCAAGCAGCCATACACCGAGTCAGCCCCTCCCACCTACTTTTTGCATCGTTTTTACATATTCTGTTATATTCTTTGTAACATTTAAATGACACTAGTGTTCCCTCATTTTTATATTTTTTAAAAGCTCTTTTCTTATAGTTTATAGCTTTTTTAACTTTGGCCGTGAGCCACATAGGTTTTATTTTTAGTCTTTTAAACTTATTGCCCATGGGAATATATTTTGCAGTGAGTTCACAAACAGTCTTTTTGAAGAATTCCCATTTCTGTTCTGTGCCCATTGATGCCAATATTCTCTCCCAGTCTAAAGCCTAGTACACACGGCCGAGATTCTCGTCAGGAAAAAAACTGTTGTTTTTCCTGACGAGATCCTTGACAAGAATCTTGTCCCAGCCGAGTGTGCACACACTCCATTCAAAAGAACTGCCGTTCTTTTGAATGGAACAAACGCGGTGACATCATTGACTACGACGAGCATGCGCTCATCACATTCAATTCCGTCGCCGCCATCTTGCTAACCCTACCTATGTCTAGGAAGCTACCGCGCATGCGTCAAAGTCATTCCACGGTGACAGGTAAGTATACACACGCTCAGGTTTCTCGTCCGGAAACAGGCCGACAAGAACCCCAACAAGAAAATAGAGAGCAGGTTCTCTATTTTTCTCGTCGAGATTCTGGGCAGTTTTCTTGACGAGAAACCTGAAAACCTCGTACACATGGCCGGTTTTCTCGGCAAGAAAGCTCTACCAGCAGTTTTCTTGTCGTTTCTTGACGAGAAAACCGGATGTGTGTACGAGGCCTAAGTCCTGGAGAGCAGCCCTCATCCTTGGAAAATTTACTCTCTTGAAATTAAGTGTTTTTATCCTTCCCGTTTGTGATTTTTGCTTACAGTTAACATCAATTGAAATCATGTTATGGTCACTGCTACCCAGGTGTTCCTTTATCTGAACATTAGTAATGCGCTCTGCATGGTTTGAGTTTACCAGGTCCAACAGAGCATCATTCCTAGTTGGGGCCTCAATAAACTGGACCATACAATTGTCCTGTAATAGGTTTATCAATTTTTGCCCTTTAACTGTCCCAGCAGTACCATTACTCCAGTCAATTTCTGGGTAGTTAAAATCCCCCATAAGAGGCCAAGATTACAACGTCGAATACTGACTATGCCTAAACAATTTGGGGGGTAGCAGTTCCTGACATTCAGAAATACTATCAAGCGGCCCACATGGTGAGAGTAATAGACTGGTGTAGGCATACAAGTCTTAAAATATGGTCAAAGATTGAGCAATCACAGTGCAGAGTCCCACTGCGTCGAGCGGTTTGGTGCTTTGGAGACCTTAGTTCTGATCTCAAAAAGCACCCAACCTTGGGCCCTACCCTGCGGATTTGCTCTCAAATATGCACCACCACCGGACTATCATCAGTCAACTCCCCCCTGTACCCCATCGTGGGGAACCCACGCTTCCCTATGGGACTACAGGAGGGACCATGGAGAAGACTTTTAGACTTACAGATATTTCAGGCTTCGCATTTCGCGCAAGGAAGGACGATTAATTGGCCCTCACTTATGGAATTAACTTCACCTAACGATCGCTTTGGCCTCGATTTCTGGAGTGGAGTCCAACTGAGACATTTTTTTAATACCCTACCACCCCTGGAGGGTTTCCTAAGACCATTGACTCCTTTAGAAAAGTTGTGTGAAGAAAGAGGCCCTTGTTACCATACACTTTCGAAAATATATGGATTATTGATTGCCCCCCCAGAAGATTATGTCCCCCCATATATAAGGAAGTGGGAAACAATATTGGACAGGACATTTACGCAGGTACAACATAAGCAGATTATAAAGTGGGCGCTAAAATCATCCATATGTACGAGGGCCCAAGAAACGAACTTTAAAATCATGACGAGATGGTATCAAACACCATCACTGCTTAATAAATATTTCTCGGTGATCTCAGATAAATGTTGGAGATGCCAAGAAGAAAGAGGGACATTGCTCCACGTGTTTTGGACATGCTTGAAGTTGGCACATTTCTGGAGGGAGGTACGTCAGATAGCACAAAAATTTACTGATTATAATATACCAGAAGACCCGGCTTTATTCTTGTTGCATGTTTCTGAAATACTAGGGGAAATATACAGTAGATCAATTGTACGTCATCTTATTAACGGTGCTAGAGCATGTATTGCCCGGCAGTGGAGAGATACGAATCCCCCAACAATCTTTCTATGGTTTAATAGAATTGAAGAAGTAAATAAGATGGAGGACTTGACACTCTCACGTCAAGACCGTCATGAGATTTATTCTAAAACCTGGGCACAATGGAATATATTTAAATACTCGGAAGAAGGGAAGACCCTTTTTTGTAACCCAATAAGAGGAGGGGGGAGCTAGGGCTCGTCTACCTCCCTGTCCGACCCGAGAGAAATTTTTTTTTTTTTTTTTTGTTTTGTTAAGGTGAGGGAACAAAGTTTTTTAGAAGGTGGTGGGTAATAGGAGGGGAAGAATCAAAGGAACAGGAATATTCCAATAGAATTAGATTTATGCTCTATTTAAGATCATAAGAATGTGATATATGGTTTGGGCCCGTGGGCATTTATTGGTTTAAACTGAAACAGTAAAATGTGCTATTTGTTTACTTCCCCTGTATGTCGGATAAAATAGATAAATAAAGAAATTGAAAAAAAAATAAAAAATCCCCCATGATTATAACCGTCCCAGCCCTTGCAGCCCTTTCCATCTGTGCAAGGAGCTAAGTCTCCACCTCCTCATTAACATTGGGTGCTCTATAACAAACTCCAATGATTAACTTTAAACTACTCACATCTGTATGCAGTTGCACCCATAATCCTTCAGACTCATCACACTCTCCATCCCCCAGGTCCTCTTTCACACTCGCTTTGAGATCACTTCTCACATAGAGACAGACCCCTCCACATTTCCTTTTTACCCTCTCTTTCCAAAAGAGTGCATAGCCAGGAATATTAATAGCCCAGTCATATGAGGAATGAAGCCAAGTTTCAGCAATACCGATTACATCATAACTCTCCTGATGCACCAGAGCTTCCAACTCACCTATTTTGCTTGGCAGACTTCTGGCATTGGTGAATAAACACTTTAATGCATTAATATATTTTGACCGGTCACATACTATCCTCTTGGGTGTTCTGAGATTGCAACTAGGACTTGCTACTATACTTACCTTGGGTTTATGTTCTTTGGTTACCCTACCACTAATGCCCCTAATACTTCCCTCTGGAATATGTTCCATGCTGACTATCTCTATCTCTGGACCCTCCCCCCCGTCGCCAAGATTGAAAAACCCCTCTAACTTTTTGGCCATCTTCATTCCCAGCTGATCTGCACCCTCCTCATTTAGGTGCAGTCCGTCCCTTCTATATTACTGGTTATCGACTGAGAAGTCGGCCCAGTCCTCCAGGTACCCAAACCCCTCCTTACTACACCAGCTCTTCAGCCACTTGTTTACTTCCCTAATCTCCCTCTGCCATTCTAGTGTGGCTCAATGTACCGGTAGTATTCCTGAGAATACTACCTTGGAGGTCCTTTTCCTCAATTTATCTCCCAAGTCCCTTTAGGACACTCCATCTGCCTCTGACTTTGTCATTGGTGCCAATGTGCACGACAGCTGGGTCTTCCCCAGCCCCTCCCAGTAATCTGTCCACCAGATCCGTAATGTGCTGCCTCACTTGCCTTCAGATGCAGCTTGTCACTTGCCACGTCACCTGCCTTCAGATGCAGCTTGTCATTTACCACGTCGCCTGCTACTAGATGCGGTTTGTCACTTGCCATGTTGCCTGCCACCAGATGCGGATTGTCACTTGCCATGTCACCTGCCACCAGATATGGATTGTCACTTGACACGTCGCCTGCCAACAGATGCGGATTGTCACTTGCCACGCTGCCTGACACGATGTGGATTGTCACAGCATTGGTGGCAGCACTGGTCCATTGAGCACAGAGGCAGGCCTCTGTGCAGTGGTGGGTTCCGAGTGTGGGCAGGAGAGCAGTGATGCAGGGCGGGCGGGGAGAAATGATGTCATCTCTCTGCTTCCTGTCGCAACTTCAACATTGAAGAGACCCGGTGTTCTGTTGGCTGTGGGGGCGAAAGAACAATGAAGCGGGACGGCCGAGAGAGAAATGTCATCTCTCTGCTCCCCGCCGCACATCTGAAAGTGCAGCCTTCGCGGCCCGGCTGCAGAGAGGCCACGGCCTGGGGGTTGGGGACCCCTGGGCTAAAGATTTTTCTAATTTTGTTTTTGCATTTAGTTATGATTTAAATTACACTAAGAATTTTAACTTGTGCCCCTTGACTGCATAGTGCATTTTATTCCAAAGATGAGTTTTGACTTTCATACACTTTAAAAGTATTATTGACACTATTTTCTAACCTGGTACTGGTTTATAACCTTCTCTCTGGAGATTTTTATTTGTATATCTCGCTTATGAACAATAAGTTAACTTGAAATGTGAAAGGTCAGAATCCTGTTCCAATTATTTCACTGGAGCATTTGCAGCAGATTATGGCTTTCATAGAAGTCCCTGGATAAACACCCTTTGCAGAGAGCTAGGTTAAATCCTGCTTAGTTTCTGAAAGGAATGGATTTGGTGAATTTTAGGTCAGATCACATTTAAGCTTCACAGAAGCACATAGTGTTCAGTCTTAGCTTTCTGCCAGGAAAAAAGTTACACAAGCCCTTCTTGCTTTTTATATTTCAGTACTATCTTGAATTATAATGTACAAGAATTGCTGCTGTTCTGACCTATTGTTCTCATGTAAAAACATGTTTTCAAAGAACGTCCAACTCTATACAAAATTCAGTATTAAACACATAAAAAAAGTAAAAAGTATTTTTCCTATGTATGCTTATAACTTATGGAGGCACTGGTTGGAAAAAATACATTTCATAAAGATTTCAGCCTGTAGAAGAAAATAAAAGACTGTTTTAAGGGAACAAAAAGTAATTTGAGGCTGCCATTGCTGATCTGTCCTGAGAATTCTAGTTGCCTGTCATGGTAATCTATCGGCTTTAATATTTCTGAGTATACAGTATTTCTGATTGCACTTGCATTCTCCTAGCACCAACACGGTGTCATACTACCACACAGTGCCCCCGCTGTCGGTCTGTCATCCAGCCCCACACTTACCCCATCTAGGTCACGGATGGGCAGCGCTCCTACGGGTGGCGGGCGGGCGGCTTCCATCGAGTCTCCTCCTCCTCTGCTTCACAGCGGCTTATCCCCCTAGGTGTCCAATAGAACCCGTCCGTTTTAGAACCCACTTCCTGATTGGCCAGGAGGAGGATTAGTGTGACAATAGCAAATATTCATCCGCTATTGTCACACAACTGGGTGGGCTCAGGGCGCAGTGCTCTGCGCCCCGAGCCTACCTTTTTTTAAAGCCTATTAAAGCCTCTGGATCTAATCACGTGCTTCCAAACCCACCCCCCCCATTGGAATCCATGCGTCTGGTGCCCTGCATGTAGATCAGGGGGCCGGACGCATGAATGCGGGGGGCGGCGCCCCCGTGCGCCTCTAATGGATGGGCCGTTACTGCTACCACATGTATGCTGCCATGGAATGACACCAAGAAAGAAAAATGATGAGTAAGTATGAAATATTGTTCTGTTTTCCAGCCAGGCAAATAATATTCTTAAAAATATGTCATCAGTGGTAGTCCCATTATTTCTGTTTTTACAGGTTTCCTTTAACTATTTGAACACCTGAAGGTTTTACCCCCTTCTTGTTTGCTTCTCCCCCCCCCCCCTCTGCTGACACATTTGGCACCATTTGGGAAGAGCGGATACCTGTTTTTGACAGGTACCTGTCCCCACTTCCAGGAGACCTCAGCGCGGTGAGTTCCCCTGAAAGCTCAGCCCCCTTCCCTCCTTCCCCCGCTGCTGGGCCATTCACAAAGCACAGCGCGCTGCGCGCATGTGCAGTAGGCAGCCGGCTTCACTGCCGGTTTCCCTTATAGGGCATGGCGGCAGCAGCACCCGAGAGCCGATTGAAAATTTGGCTGGGGTGCCGACATCGTGGGATCCCTGGACAGGTAAGTGACCTAATATTAAAAGTCAGCAGCTACAGTATTTGTTTTTTTGGTGGGGGGGGGGGGGCTGGAGCTCCGCTTTAAAGAAGAAGGTGTTTTTTTTTTTACCTATAAGGTCTCTTTACCACTTCAATACTGGGCACTTTCACCCCCTTCCTGCCCAGGCCTATTTTCAGCTTTCATTGCTGTCGCACCTTGAATGACATTTGCGCGGTCATGCAACACTGTTCCCATGTGAAACTTGTATAACTTTCTTTTTTTTTAGACAGATAGAGATTTCTTTTGGTGGTATTTAATTACCACTGGTGATTTATTTTTTATTGTTTTACTAAACAAATGAAAAAAGACCAACATTAAACATTCAATTCTTTTTATTAAGAAATTTTTTTTTCTTACTTTCTGTGATACAATTTTGCAAATAAGTAATTTTTTTCTTCATTGATCGGCACTGATGGTCACTGAAAGGCTGCATTGATGAGGCGGCAATGATGGTCACTGATGAGGCTGCAATGATGGGCACTGATTAGCACTGATGGGCACTCATAGTCAGCACTGATGGGCACAGGCAGCACTGATAATTAGGACACTGATGATCAGTGTAAACTGTGTGCTGACAGGCTTGTCAATTATCGCCAGTCCACACAAACACAGCACGTGAGGAAAGGACTGCAGATAACCGGCAAGTCTGTTTACATGTGATCAGCTGTGATTGGACACAGCTTATCACACGGTAAAGGGCTGCTGTGCATAGAATGCATGAAGGTAAAAAAACTTCAGCCGTTAGAACCACTTTAAATACAACATTTTCTCAATAGTGTGATATGTTCTGAATTAACAACGCCATATGTATGTGATACAATATTTATTTGCTAATGTTTTCCAAGCATTGTCAATGCAATTTAGGTTATACCGAAATGATAACACGAGAGCTTTGTGTCTCTCCTTGCTTTGAGCTTTTTTATTTTTGTACAATTGTTATCTTTAATAAAAAGTTACAAATATAAAAAATACATGTATTGATTCACTAATGAATATAGTCTGTATTAAAGAATTCCAGGTATGGATAGCTTGCATAGTTCAGCTTGTGACTAGGCATATACAGTATCTTACCTGTGGGATCCCTCTAGAACCTGGAAATCACTCTAGTAGACACCCTTTCTCAGTGAATACAAAGCACCCTCTGATGGAAAGAGGTGGAGAGGTGGGATGATGCCAAATCAGTGCAATAGGCACCGCTACTTCAGTGATCACCGCTAGCTGGGTCTGGGTCCTATACCACTTTCTTAGTATATGCATTAATTGGACGAAGTGGAAAGGCCTTATAGTGATGTCACAATCTCTACCTCATTTAAACAGGGAATCCTTTGCTTTCATTGAGAAATGGCAAATTGATGGTGTCCCTGCCAAGCAGCTGTTCAGAATACAGCAGGGCATCCAGAAGCAAGTGGAGATGATTGGAGTAGCGGTGTCTACTTCAGTGATTTCTAGCTTTCAGGGACATAAGCCAGGTATGGTATGAACTGTACATACCGTATGTACTTGAGTATAAGCTGATTCAAATATAAGTAGAGGCACCTAATTTTACCACAAAAAACTGAGAAAACATATTGACTCGAGTATCAACCTAGGGTGAGAATGCAGCAGCTACTGTAAGTGGAAAAGAGGGTCAACAATGCCCATTTTCAGCCTCACTGTGCCCATAAGCAACCTCACTGTGCCCATAAGCAGCCTCACTGTGCCCATGTACCGTACCTTATCCGCCGTGTCAGTAAAGCCATATTACGCCATACATTGTCCCCTCTAAATCACAGCAGGGCTGTGTGTATTGGAATTCTGCGCCATCCGCGCCGTCCACTGTAGCAATGCTCCGCCTCCTCCTCGTCACGAATGGATGAGGAGGAGGTGGGACGGCGTGGACTACCTGTACACACAGCCCTACTGTGAATCAGAGGGGACAATGTACGGCGTAATATGGCTTTCCTTCCCTCCTCATCAAGACTGACACGACAGGAGAGGAAACCTGATTTGAGTATAAGCCGGGGGGGGTTTTTTCAGCACAAAAAAATGTGCTGAAAAACTCGGCTTATACTCGAGTATATACAGTAGTTACATTGGTCCAATCTGGATCAATAAAAGTATCCATACCTGACACCTCCTAAGGTTTTTTAATTACTGGAATCAAATTGTGACCAGACTGTCCAAAGCACTACGCCAGATCCTCCTGTACTATTGCTTGGTATTTTTTAATAATCTTCCCATGCAAAAATATGCTAAATCAATTGTTTTTAATGCAACTTACCACACTAAAACTCTCCATGCCACCATCCTATGACTGATGCCTGGTTGTCAGATCCACACTTCCTATGTACCAGTTGACATATACAGGTGAAACTCGAAAAATTTGAATATTGTGCAAAAGTTCATTTATTTCACTAATGCAACTTAAAAGGTGAAACTAATATATGAGATAGACTCATTACATGCAAAGCAAGATAGTACAACCGTGATTTGTTATAATTGTGGTGATTATGGCTTACAGCTCATGAAAACCCCAAATCCACAATCTCAGAAAATTTGAATATTACATGCAATCAATAAAAAAAGGATTGTACATAGAACAATATCGGACCTCTGAAAAGTATAAGCATGCATATGTACTTACTGCCTCAATGCGGTGTGGCATGGAAGCTATCAGCCTGTGGCACTGCTGAGGTGTTATGGAAGACCAGGATGCTTCAATAGCGGCCTTCAGCTCTTCTGCATTGTTCGGTCTCATGTCTCTCATCTTTCTCTTGGCAATGCCCCATAGATTCTCTATGGGGTTCAGGTCAGGCGAGTTTGCTGGCCAATCAAGCACAGTAATCCCACGGTCATTGAACCAGGTTTTGGTGCTTTTGGCAGTGTGGGCAGGTGCCAAGTCTTGCTGGAAAATGAAGTCAGCATCCCCATAGAGCTTGTCTGCGGAAGGAAGTATGAAGTGCTCCAAAATCGCCTGGTAGATGGCTGCGTTGACCCTGGACTTAATGAAGTACAGTGGACCAACACCAGCAGATGACATGGCGCCCCAAATCAACACAGACTGTGCAAACTTCACACTGGACTTCAAGCATCTTGTAGTGTGTGCTTCTCTATTCTTCCTCCATACTCTGGGATCTTGGTTTCCAAATGAGATGCAAAATTTGCTCTCATCAGAAAAGAGGACTTTGGACCACTGAGCACCAGACCAGGTGTGTTTTTCTTTAGCCCAGGTAAGACGCTTCTGACGTTGTTTGTTGTTCAGGAGTGGCTTGACAAGAGGAATATGACATTTGAAGCCCATGTCCAGGATCCGTCTGTGTGTGGTGGCTCTTGACTCCAGCCTCAGTCCACTCCTTGTGAAAGTCCCCAACACTTTTGAATGGCCTTTTCTTCCACACTTTTCCCTTCCACATAACTTTCTATTAATGTGCTTTGATATAGCACTTTGGGAACATCCAACTTATTTTGCAATTACCTTTTGAGGCTTTCCCTCCTTATGAAGGGTGTCAATGATGGTTTTCTGCACAACTGTCAGGTCAGCAGTCTTTCCCATGATAGTGATTCCTATTGAACCAGACTGAGAGACAATTTAAAGGCTCAGGAACCCTTTGCAGGTGTTATGGCTTAATTAGCTGATTAGAGTGGGACACTTTGAGCCTAGAATATTGCACCTTTTCACAATATTCTAATTTTCTGAGATTGCGGATTTGGGGTTTTCATGAGCTATAAGCCATAATCATCACAATTATGACAAATCACGGCTTGAACTATCTTGCTTTGCATGTAATAAGTCTATCTCATATATTAGTTTCACCTTTTAAATTGCATTAGTGAAAAAAAATGAACTTTTGCACGATATTCAAATTTTTCGATTTTCACCTATATGAGCTGAGGCTGTTCAGCCAAATATGACAAAATCTGGTCCATATTGATAGATTCATTTTGGACACCCCCTCTCCCCCATCTTCTCTTTATTCTTATTCCTCTCTTCTCCTCTTCAACGTTTGGATTGTTGATGATGCTTGCTCAATTAATACCGGCTTACAAAATGTCATGGGATATGGTCTCTGTAAGGCTATACTGATATTGATCTTCTTTACATACTATTTTTTGTATGTTGACTATGATCTGTGGGACAACTTTTGTCTCTTTGTAACTCTGAAAATTTTGATAAAGTTTTTTTATTGTTAAAAAAAAAAATATTCAAACTAAGAATTCTTCTTTAACCACTTAAGGACCCCTCACTGTATATATACGTCGGCAGAATGGCTCGTACAGGCACAATCACGTACCTGTACGTGGCCCTTTAACTGCCGACGTCGGGGTCGCATGCGCGACCCCCCTGCTTTCCCCGTGAGTCGGACCGCGGGTCCCGCGGACTCGATCGCCGCGGGGATCCCCGCGATCGTCTCACGGAGGCATGAAGCGGGGAGATGTTAGTGAAAACAGAACATCTCCCCGCTCCCCTACTGACAATGTCAGCGATCTCCACTCTGTGTAATCAGAGCGGAGATCGGTGACGTGTCACTCGTGGCCACGCCCCCCCCTCAGTTAGAAACACGCCCCTAGGCACACTTAACCCCGCCAGCGCCCCTAGTGGTTAACCCCTTCACTGCCGGTGTCATTTTTACAGTGACCAGTGCATTTTTATTGCACTGATCGCTGTAAAAATGACAATGGTCCCAAAAATGTGTCCGCCATAATGTCGCAGTCACGAAAAAAAAACGCTAATCGCCGCCATTACTAGTAAAAAAATTAATTATTTATAAAAATGCCTTAAAACTATCCCCTATTTTGTAAACACTATAATTTTTGCGCAAACCAATCAATAAACGGCAATTGCGATTTTTGTTAACAAAAATATGTAGAAGAATACATATTGGCCTAAACTGAGGAAAAAAAAAAATTATACATTTTTTGGGGATATTTATGTAGCGGCCCCCTCTCTCTCCTCTTCTTTTCTTCTGTCTCTGGCTCTTGTCTAGGGGTACCTCTGAGGAGAGAGTGCGAGGTCACCACGCCAAGTTCCCACTGCAGGTGTGTGTGTGTAGTTGGAGACAATTCTCTTTTACCTTCGGGTCTGTGTTCTGCATCTGGAGCCTCCTCCTGGTTTCTCGAACAGTGTCTGCCAGTAAATGAGCCTCACACCACTAAAGTCCAACACTCCTTTATTCTTCTCATGAAAAAGTGAACACAATCAGTTGGACTCCCTCAACGAACAGAACAGACAGGGGGTGTGGATGCGAGTAGGCCCAGGCACAATGAACTCTCCTACTTCCTTCCCAGAAGTAGGTTTCTGCTCCCAATCGAGGAAGACATTCCTCCCGGCGGTCTCCGGAGGCTCACCCGTCACTGGCAATTTGCTGCACCAGGTCTTCAGGTAAGTACCCCCTCCGGTCCCTTACGCCACTGGATTCGGGTATCCCCTCCCGGGGTCCCCTAGGAAGTTCCTCCCTCGCGGAGCCTTAATCCGGGACCCTCAGTCCCGGACCGCCATCCAAGTACCTCACCCCAGGCTAAAGGTGCCTGGGATGGAACACGACATCCAAACGTCCTCCAGGCCTAAGCCGCCTAGAGGACCGACACGAACCACCGCCCTCAGGCTGAAGGTGCCCGGGACTCGACTCCCGCCACCAAAAATGGCCGTCCCCTTTATACCCTCTCCCAGTAAGCACAGCGGGTTCCCCGCCCCACCATACAACCGCTGAGAGAGGCCAAAAAGAAGTACGACACTGCAATGATGGCTCAACCCCGGGCCCAAAGTGACAGCGCCACCCGGTGGGCCCCAGGGAACCATACATCACAGTTTCTCCACTAGATTCAAACAGAAAAGCACATACCCGCTACACTCTCCCCCTGGTGGTTTGATACTGGTCCCCAGTGTCTGGAATAAACCATGCCCTCAAGGGCTGACGTAGTTCAATCTAGAAACCGACTGAAAATTGTGAAAAAATCCCCAAAAACTTTGGAAACTAAAACTAGCTAGAGCAGTTGTGCCTGAGCCTCACATGAAAAGAGATGGAAAGGGAAACAACAACACTTAACCATAACACTGAAAATCACATTTTCACATTACACTTTTCCCCACCCATCCTGACTAAGACCCACCCCATTCTCAATGGTTTTGATGGGATGTTCTCCTGCAGAGGGGAAAATAAAAGTTAAACACACAAATCCCTGGCACATATGTTCGTGTGAGAACGAAAAAACTTCTCCGCAGAGAAATCCTTTCCTTCAAAAAAGTGTGTGTGTAAACAGTGAATGCTGATGCACGACACTGCCACCTGGTGACAGCATCGCGGTAACTGCACTCGTGGAACTTTCCTTCTTCTTTGGGCCCTATCTACCCCAGAGTCCATGATTGCTTGCTGGAAAATTGAAGAACAAACAGGAACAGTCCTTCAACTCCTCTGGGTAACAAGAACAACAACCCCGGAAAGTTCAGCAATGCAAAGCACAAAAACTGAGTCTCTCTTCTCCTATAGATAGAATCGAGGGTGCGGCAGGACAAGTGGCTTCGAGGGCTGATCCATGGTCTCCAGATGGTACTCAACATCTTCCCCTTCCTTGCGTCGGATCAGCACCTTGTCCGCGTGGATATGTCGTTCCAGCATCCATTCTGCTTTGCAGTCTTTAAAGCGCTGAGAGGCCTTGGGGGAACACACAAGGTACCTGCGGGCGTGTGGAACCTGAAGGTGGGTCCACACAAAGTCATTGTACCAGCGCTCCCGGCAAACTTCCACTTCATACAATAACTCCTTTGACAAGTATGGGTACTCCCACTCATACTCAGCAGCAACCTTCTGGCCAAATAGGCGTTGTAGTCTCGCCAGAGGAGGCATAGTGGCTTTGTCCCCTTCGCCAGGCAAAACTATTGAGTCCGGGTGGCGAGGGACCTCGATCACATCGGGTCTGGGCATAGGTACCCGCAACAACAGTCTCTTTTCCCCGGCATTAGGTGCAGGTGGCACCGGGAAGGCAAGAGTAGGCTGGGGACGGGACCCCTCCTCAGGCGCTGGTGCCTCCACCCGGGGTGTACTATCCCCTGTAGACATGGGTGGGTCCCTGGTTCTGTGGGATGAGGCGAGAGGTACTTTGTCCCAGCCCTTTTGAGCAAACAGTTCATCAATGGCGACATTGTCTCCCAGATCGGAGAGCGACTCTAGGTCGGAGGGGTCACACTCCTCCGCGGGTATGTAGCCTGTAGTGGAAACGGCACTACCACCCCCCACGGACACACAGGGTTGTGGATTCCCCGACACCTCCGCCCACACACCAAGTCCCTCCTCCTGGCTTACCTCGGCCTTTTCTTGAGGCAGGACGTCCGGAACTCTTCTCACCGGATTCATCCGGGCCGGGCGTAGGCAGGCGAGATGGTCCACCGCAACCGCTGGACGGGGCTACCATACCGGTCTTTCTCTTCGGCAGTGGACGCTGTGAGACAGTGGTGACCAAGTCAGCATCCTCGGATTTCTCCCGTATTTGAGTACTCACGACCTCCTCCGCGGTCGCTGCAGTGCGCACAGGGATGGCTGTCAAAGCAGTGATTCCTCCAACTTGAGTGGTGCTGCCTGTGGTACGGCCAGGGTAGATGGTTCTTGGCTTCTCAATGCCTGTATCTACCTCGAATAGGAACTCCCCACAGACTTCGCATCGCCCGAATGGCTTCAGATGACACACCAGTCCCGAGCAGCCGGGACAAATCACACCCAGGGCCTCAACGTCCATGCATGAATACAGGGCGAATCATCCCCTTTGCTTTAGCCGAATCCCTGTATCAGTCACCGGAGCAGCAGCAGTCAAAGACGTGGTGGAAGGATGAACTGGAACCCACGCTGTTTGTCTGAACATGGTGACTTGCTGCTGATCCATTGCGCACTGCAAGTTTTTGCGCCAAATCCCACGTGTAGTCCTTCACACGTATTGGACTCCTCCCCTCTGCACTCTAGTTCGCGGGCTTTTCTTCTTTCCTGGGTCACGCCCACGAACTAAGCAGTGAGGGTGTGCCTGATGGCGCAGTGCAAATAGACTTCGAGCAGGGATGCACTTTGGCCAATAATATGGCCGACCTACTCAGAACTCCTCCGGGCAGACACGTTCAAACTCCGTAGTAGCATCAACACCATACCGAAACCGAGCGCCCACGTGTAGCAGCCCCCTCTCTCTCCTCTTCTTTTCTTCTGGCTCTGGCTCTTGTCTAGGGGTACCTCTGAGGAGAGAGTGCAAGGTCACCACGCCAAGTTCCCACTGCAGGTGTGTGTGTGTAGTGGGAGACAATTCTCTTTTACCTTCGGGTCGGTGTTCTGCACCTGGAGCCTCCTCCTGGTTTCTCGAACAGTGTCTGCCAGTAAATGAGCCCCACACCACTAAAGTCCAACACTCCTTTATTCTTCTCATGGAAAAGTGAACACAATCAGTTGGACTCCCTCAACGAACAGAACAGACAGGGGGGTGTGGATGCGAGTAGGCCCAGGCACAATGAACTCTCCTACTTCCTTCCCAGAAGTAGGTTTCTGCTTCCAATCGAGGAAGACATCCCTCCCGGCGGTCTCTGGAGGCTCACCTGTCACTGGCAATTTGCTGCACCAGATCTTCAGGTAAGTACCCCCTCCGGTCCCTTACGCCACTGGATTCGGGTACCCCCTCCCGGGGTCCCCTAGGAAGTTCCTCCCTCGCGGAGACTTAATCCGGGACCCTCAGTCCCGGACCGCCATCCAAGTACCTCACCCCAGGCTAAAGGTGCCTGGGATGGAACACGACCTCCGAGCGTCCTCCAGGCCTAGGCCGCCTAGAGGACCGACACGAACCACCGCCCTCAGGCTGAAGGTGCCCGGGACTCGACTCCCGCCACAAAAAATGGCCGCCCCCTTTATACCCTCTCCCAGCAAGCACGGCCGGTTCCCCGCCCCACCATACAACCGCTGAGAGGGGCCAAAATTCTAAATTGTCGCTCTATTTTTGTTTATAGCGCAAAAAATAAAAACCGCAGAGGTGATCAAATACCACCAAAGGAAAGCTCTATTTGTGGGAAAAAAAGGACGCCAATTTTGTTTGGGAGCCACGTCGCATGACTGCGCAATAATCAGTTAAAGTGACGCAAAAAGGGGCCTGGTCATTATGCTGCGTATTGGTCCGGTCCTTAAGTGGTTAAAGCAGAACTTCATCAAAAAGGGAAATTCTGCAGATTCTCCTCCACCCCCTTCCTCTGCCTGTTTTAAAACCTTTTTTTTTGTACCTATTTCTGGCAGGTACTTGCTCCCTCTGCCTAGGTGAGCAAAGCAGGTTGTGAGCCAATGGGAAGTCACAGTCAGTCTCCCACAAGCACCAGGGATTCAAAGACTGGCAAAGAACTGGACCAGGTGATGACAGCACTGGACTGATAAGTGTTTATTTAAAATCAACAGCTAAAGTATTTGTAGCTGCTGACTTTACTTTTTTTTTTTAAAAGAGAATCTTTGCCCCACCCCCCTTTCCCCCCCCACTTTACTTACCGGGTGGTCCATTATGCAACTTTCCACTCACCCAAAGGATCCAGCATTGTCCCGCTGAGATCCTCTTGTATTCTGCAACCACCTCTCGGTCTTGCGCCACCATATTGGCATCATCAAGAGGCCCACCGGATCTTTCTGGTTCAGCCAATGCGCCGCTAGGCACGACCCCTTCCTCCTTTCTGAATCAAGTGCTATGCCTCCTGGGATTTTTGATGTGCATATCCCAGGAGGCAAAGGGAGGACAGTGCAAGTCATTTGCCTAGGTGAATAAAGTGCAAGAGAGTTGGGGCCACATTTTTTTGTACTAAAAAAGTAAACGAACAAACAAAATAGACAACCTATTCTGGTAGTGGAGGGAAGGAGGGGTGGATAAGAGTGAAGTCTTTATTGAGGGTGAAAATCCTCTTTAATTTATGTATTTTATACCTGCTAAAATTAAATTTCTAGTGACTGTTAAAAAGTACTTCCTTAACGGTCCCTATTTTGTCTTTCCATTTAAATACTTACTCCCGGCAAATACTCTGCTTCCGTCTACTCTGTATGCATTTTTTTTTTTTTTGTGATTGTCAAATTGCAGCTCATTGCCTGTGGGATGAACACACCTCTAAAGCAGGATCTGGTAAATACCTTTTATTGTATACATTGTTAGGTATAGAGGTTTTTCTGGATGGAAGCCGTTGGGAATCCACATACTTCCTTTCTTCCCCCCCTGGCTATTAGACCCTCTCCGGTCCATTCATTATTAAAGCACTACACTCCCATGGAGGAGGTAATTTTAGACATCTTAATTACTGCCTGAGTATGTCACAGGAATTAAAAGCATAATCTACTGTTGACACGGGAAACAAACAATGGTTGTTTCTTAACAAAGACAAAGAAACACAATGTAAACACTGTCAATAGCGACATACTTACATTATAGAGTAAAACACAGTGTTTAGTAAGACGCGGGTTGTATTAACCCTGTGTGATGCCGTTATTTCCTTTCTTGCTTTATTCAAATTAAACCCATCTGAATCATTAACTCCACATAGGGTGTTTTACTTACTACAGAAGCTGGCTGCAGACATAAGATGCTTGCCGGATGTGTGCTCATGTTGTCATTCTAAACAATCTTCTTATCATATGTCTGGGGACACAACAACATGCAGCAAAAATAAAAAATAAATTCCTGTAAGAATGATCTTCCAAAGGAGTCTTCTGATACCCACAGGAGCATCACTTGCTGCTAATAAAACCAGTTGAATTAGAATATGTTCATCTATTTTTCTTCAGTTCTTAAATATTTAGTTGGAACCAATAAGAATTAGCTACGTAAAGAAAACCTAAGTTTAGATATTTTTGTCTTAAATCAGCACAAGGGACGGTCCTTACATTTAATCTGAAGGGTCTCTTCTGCTGGTGCTGATCATCATAGTTGAAATCCTCTGCCCTTCCCGTAATCTCTGTGCTTCGGGGGTCTTTAGAAACTAGGGACTTTTCATAGGCCACTCAACAAGACTAAGCCAGATTTTCCCACTCACCTTCTCCATTCATAGAAGCTGTACTATAGCTTCCATAAATGAAAAGTGCTCTATGAATGGAGAACGGGTGGGATTCATGAAAGGTCCACCTCCTCTATTCATAAAAGTTTTTCCAAAACTGTAAATGCCCTGTACACACGATTGGATTTCCGATGGAATAAAATCCGATGGAATTCTCCATTGGAATTCCGATGAAGCTGACTTCCATCAGTCTTGCATACACACTGTCAGACAAAATTCCGACCGTTCAAAACGCTGTGACGTAAAACACTACGACGAGCCGAGAAAAATTAACTTCAATGCTTCCGAGCATGCATTGACTTGATTCTGAGCATGCGTGGATTTTTCTCCGATGGAATTCCACACAGACGATCGGAATTACTTCGATGGAAAAAAGTCCGATGGGGCCCACACACGATCGGAATTTCCGATGAAAAAAGTCCATCAGACTTTTTTCATTGGAAAATCCGATTGTGTGTACAGGGCATTAGACTTAATTCACACCTGCCCATTTTCTGAAAAGTGACCCGTGGTTGATTGCTTTTCAGAGCGCAGCAAAGCAGCAGGCTGTTAGGCGATCAGGAGGCGACCCTGTCGCTTCCTGAATGCCTGTTTTTTTCTTTTGCCGAGCATCAAATTTACAATAAGACTAATGTGCCGCAACCATGAGCCAGGCATTTTGTTTGTGATTGCTGCGTGCCCGCATTAACTCAAAAATCTGAATTTGACAGTATGCGCTGTCTGCCATGTTGCATTTAATTTGTGAACAGTCCCTCTTTAGATGGGGCATGGGGGGGGGGGGGTTAAACCATAGGCCAACTGCCTGTTTTGAACACCTCCCAACCACCTATATGAAAGAAGCCATATAGTTACTAGTGTACTTATGTTGACTCTCAGCTGAACTGTCAAGCCATCAAATAGTTGGTGTCATAGCTGATTACATGTGCAGCACCATGGAAACTGCAGCTCAAACAGAGGCTAAGATGGCAGCTTCCTTGGCTGTAAAGGATAGGAGGGTTTAGTTCCACTTTAGGTGCAATACAATAATGATCTCATTATTACTCCCTAGGCAATCATAAAGCTGACATTTGGAGATAGAAGGCTATATTAAAAATAATGTAGTTGTGGCCCAGACTCACTGCCCGCAGGGTAGGAAAACTCACACAGAGACTGGTTGATGAAGCAAGGTATATTAACCACTTGAGACCTGCGCTATAGACGAAAGACGTCTGCAGCGTGGCTCTCAAGTGCCGGGTGGACGTCTATGGACGTCCTGCTGTGTTTACATCCCCCCGCACGCCACCGAGGGCGTGCGGCGGGGAACAGCTGTGCCCGCCGCGTCACGTGATGCCAATGCGCGTGCCTGGCGGCCGCGATGTCCGCCAGGTACACGCGATCGGCTGTGACAGAGGCAGGACGTGGATCTCTGTGTGTAAACACAGAGATCCACATCCTGTCAGGGAGAGAGGAGACCGATGCCGTGTCCCTTGTACATAGGGACACAGATCGGTCACCTCCCCCAGTCAGTCCCCTCCCCCACACAGTAAGAATCACTAATAGGGAACATATTTAACCCCTTGATCGCCCCCTAGTGTTAACCCCTTCCCTGACAGTCTCATTTATACAGTAATCAACGCGTATTTATAGCACTGTTCGCTGTATAAATGTGAATGGTCCCAAAATAGTGTCAAAAGTGTCCGATATGTCCACCGCAATATCGCAGGCCTGACAAAAATCGCAGATCGCCGCCATTACTAGTAAAAAAAAAAATATAATAAAAATGTCATAATTCTATCTCCTATTTTGTAGGCGCTATAACTTTTGCGCAAACCAATCACTATATGCTTATTGCAATTTTAAAATAGTTTTAAAAAAAAAAAATTGGGATATTATTATAACAAAAAGTAAAAAAATATTGTGTTTTTTTTCAAAATTTTCTGTCTTTTTTTGTTTATAGTGCAAAAAATAAAAACTGCAGAGCTGATCAAATACCCCCCAAAGAAAGCTCTATTTGTGGGAAAAAAATTATAAAAATATAATTTGGGTACAGCATTGTATGACTGCGCAATTGTCATTCAAAGTGCGTCAGCGCTGAAAGCTGAAAATCGGTCTGGGTACGAAGGGGGTTTAAAAAATTAAAAACAAGCAGCTACAGATACTGCAGCTGCTGGATTTTAATAATAGGACACTTACCTGTCCTAGAGTCTAGCGATATCGGCACCCGCAGCTGATGTTTCCATCAGCTGTCGGGTGCTGCTGCCGCCATTTCGGGTAAGGGTACCCCGCAGTGTAGCCTTTCGGCTTCACGTCGGGAACCGTACTGCACATGCGTGAGGCCTGCTCCTCTCTCCTACTGGCCCGGTGGCCGGGGGAGGGAGAAGGGAGGAGGAGGGAGCCCTAGCCGCGACATCAATATCCGCGGCTGAGGCTCCCGGAAGAGGGAAAGGATACCTGTCAAAGACAGGTATCCTGTCCCCCCTCCCCCCGAAAGGTGCCAATTGTGGCACCAGAGGGGGGAGGAATCAGATGAGCAGAAGTTCCACTTTAGGGTGGAACTCCGCTTAAATGTAATGATGTGGAAAGAGAACAGTGAGTCCTGCAGACACACTGCCACACCAGACCAGAACACTTACAATGAGCCAGACAGAGATCACGTTGCACAACGAAGACAACTGACAGCATCCGGTAGGGGAGGCGGCTGAAAGGCAGACCGAAAAACCGGGCCCGGCACAGGAAGACTACTGATGGTACACAATGCGAGTCCCTGCTCTGTCCCTACTCCACAGGAACCTTACCCTGTGGTGCTCTGACTGTCCCTAGCCAGCGGGAGATCTGTCCCTAACCTACTGCGCTGAATGCGTGCCAACCTCAAGCAGACAGTGCCTACTTCAAAGATGGCCGCCAGGTCAACCAGGGTAGTAGCATCCTATCAGAGAGCTGCTTCTCTGAAGAAACCTATGGATGCCTCAGAGGGACCAGGATCCCCCTTGTCCTCCATCCTCTCTGCAGGGCAGCTGCCAAACAGCACCACCCTTGCAGGGAGGCTGCACTGCACCTGTCTACAAGAGTTGGACAGTTTCAGTTTTTCAGCAACAGCCCGTTCATCTGCTGCATTATTTAACCCATCATTGTTAGCCATGGGGGCCTATGAAAGCCTGTGAGTGAATGGGAACCTAAAGCTGGCCATACACCAATAAACTTTCGTATGAACATTGATACAGAAATATTCATCAGTACATTCAATGACATGACAAATGTCGTTCAAAAGTTCTTCAAAAAAGTTTTCTTTTATCATTGAATTTAGAGTGAATGGGTGTTCCCAAATGAAAACCACATTCACTTTTTTATAAATTGTTTCAAATGAGAAATCGTTTCTATTTTGCTTCTTCAAATTTTCACATCACTGCGATAAAAAAAAAACAATAAAAAAAAAAAAAAAACAGTTTGACCACACTAACCATTAGAAAGTTGAACAAAAACTTTCTTAAAATTAATTTTTGCAACCAAAATTCTACTATTGTACATCCAACTGAACTAGATAGAGGGTTGATGCATCGCTTCTCATCTATTATATATTACCATTTGTTTACAGCAAATGTGTGGCCAAAGATTAGCAGATTTTGTCACCAAGAACTGCAGAAGTACAATAGTGACATTGTGGCCAGCATCCAATTTGACAGTGCAGAGGGGAACGAAGGCATTTGAAACATCAGGAGATCTAAGTACTAAGTTCTAAGATCTACGCGTGAGGCTTGCAGTCCGCCAAGGATTATTACTTTTCATTTATAGGCTGCCTTTTTTAGCAACATAGTCACTAAGTAAATGTTTGCATCAACTCATGGTTTGGTATTAACTGCTGACAACATACATTAACATTTATTATCTAGAAGAAAAAATACTTTATTTCAATTAAATTAAAAATGAAGAGTCACACGATATGTAACTTTCCCTCCTCTTATTCCATGGATGTCATTTAACATTGTCTCTCCTGCAATTTCTTTTCCTATGTTACATCTTTTAAGTTGTGAAGCTCCAGGCAGTTTTATCCATATTTATTATGCACTGGGCTTGTACACTGCTGGCAGCTCTTATAAATGTATTCAATGCTTCCTGCCTTATCCCAGAGGGATAGAGACAGCAAATGTTGGAAACATAAATAGAAACACAACTAGATGGAAATAATATGAGGAAATAAAGTCAGCAAAATCGACAGGATGTCGGAAAACAGAAAAAAAAAAAAACAACATGTTAAACCAAATATACTTTTATTGGTAATACATGTAACAACAAGATCGGTGGATATAACATGCATTTTGTAATAAAAATGATATTTTTCACAAATCATTTAAATGCTCAATTCACAAAAGCAACTAATGAGGATTTTCCCAGCATGTGTTATTTGTCTTTTCTTTAAGAATCAAAAAAGCATTTTCCAATGTAAGAAATGCATGTGCTAATGGTTAGAATAAATTTCTACACTCGTACCATATTTATTTACCACACATAATTTAATGATTTAAAAGGTATATTCACTGTGAAAGCCAACTGACAAAGATTATCATGCAGGTTGTGACTCCTTAACCACTTGAGACGAAAGACGTCTGCAGCGCGGCTCTCAAGTGCTGAGTGGACGTCCCTGGACGTCCTGCCTTGTTCACTCCCCCTGCGCGCCGCCGAGGGCGCGCAGCGGGGAACTGTGCCCCGCCACTCTCAAGTGCTGAGTGGATGTCCTTGGACGTCCTGCCTTGTTCACTCCCCCTGCGTGTCGCCGAGGGCACGTGGCGGGGAACTGTTCCTCCCCGTGTCATGTGTTGCCGATGCGTGTGCCTGGCGGCCGCGATGTCCGCCTTGTGCACGCGATCGGCTGTTACAGAGGCAGGATGTGGATCTCTGTGTGTAAACACAGAGATCCACATCCTGTCAGGGAGAGAGGAGACCGATGCCTTGTCCCTTGTACATAGGGACAAAGATCGGTCACCTCCCCCAGTCAGTCCCCTCCCCCACACAGTTAGAATCACTCACAGGGAGCATATTTAACCTCTTGATCGCCCCCTAGTGTTAACCCCTTCCCTGCCAGTCACATTTATACAGTAATCAATGCATTTTTATAGCACTGTTCGCTGTATAAATGTGAATGGTCCCAAAATAGTGTCAAAAGTGTCTGATATGTCCGCAGCAATATCGCAGGCCTGACAAAAATTGCAGATAACCACCATTACTAGTAAAAAAAAAAAAATTCATAAATCTATCCCCTATTTTGTAGGCACTATAACTTTTGCGCAAACCAATCACTATATGCTTATTGCAAAAATTTTTACCAAAAATGTGTAGAAGAATACGTATCGGCCTAAACTGAGAAAAAAAATAGTTTTAAAAACAAAAAAAAATTGGGATATTATTATAGCAAAAAGTAAAAAAAATTGTGTTTTTTTCAAAATTTTCTGTCTTTTTTTGTTTATAGCGCAAAAAATTTAAACCGCAGAGGTGATCAAATACCACTAAAAGAAAGCTCTGTTTGTGGTAAAAAAATGATAAAAATATAATTTGGGTACAGCGTTGTGTGACCGCGCAATTGTCATTCAAAATACGTCAGCGCTGAAAGCTGAAAATTGGTCTGGGTACGAAGGGGGTTTAAGTGCCCAGTAAGCAAGTGGTTAAAGAGGAATTCCAGGTATGGATCTTTTTTACATAGTCCAGCTTGGCTATTGTTACTATGTATATGGAAGCCTAGCTACACATAGGCATATATGGTGGTTCTGCCCCAAGATCCATCCATTTTGGGAGGAAGTGGCATAAATGATCTCTTTGATACAGGGGGAAGTCATCAAGTTGAACCACTGGCATTCCTATTTCATTGTACAGAAGAGTCAATAGGTCAATATAGGGAATCCACATTTATTAAATGCCGGCAAATCCCGAATTCCATCTTATTGGGGATAGCAATCGATCTCTACCATTTCTCAATGGTTACAGATCTCCGTTTAATGGAAGAATTAACATGTAGGAATAGGGGGCTGATCAGAAGACATTTCAAGCCATGGGCAAAATGGTTTGAATTTAAAAAGACTTCATTGCACTTCAAATTAATTTCAGACTTGCTAAGTGACGTATGGCAGAATACGATTTACTAGATATAGTTACATAGTTATAGAGTTAGTCAGGATGAAAAAGACACAAGTCCATCCAGTTCAACCATAAAAAAAATAATAATAATAATATCATACAATCCCATATACCCAATTCTATACCCACAGTTTATCCATAGGAAGGCAAAAAACCCCAGCAGAGCACAATCCAATTAGGGGAAAAAAATTCCTTCCTGATCCCCAGAGAGGCAATCGGATATTCCCCCGATCAACTTTAACTATGTAGCTGGTGTTTGATTTTTGGGAAGGCATCTGGGTGGTAGTGTAACCCAGATGCATTGATTGTCAGGGAATCTGAGAATCTTTTGTGGTTCTTGGAGGACTCTGGTGGTGTGAGGTTCCCTGCGGCCTGCAGGTGGCGCTGTCGCCCTGGCCGGAGCTGAACACTCATCGCAAGACTGTTTCCTTTTTGTCCTTTTCTGGCGCTGGTACAGCAGGGCGGGGAACCTGCTGTGACGCAAAGAGAAAGGGGGTAAAAGGGGCAGACGCCCTGACCTTGGGGTTGAGAGTTGGAGGACGCAGCCGCACCCAGGCACCTTCAGCTTGGGTGCTGGCATTCCTGAGTTCCGGGCCCAGGTGCCCTTGACCTGGCCGGAGCGAGAGATGGAGTCCATCTCAGGCACCTTTAGTCTGGGGTGAGGTACTATGACGGAAGCCTGGAGCTCAGTACCTTTGACTGAGTTCCGCGAGGGTGGAGGAATCCGAGGGGGCCCTAACTCCTTGGGTGCCCGTGTCTGAGGTTGAGAAGACTGGTGAGCGGAACTTCTCTGGAGAGTCCGGCGCAGCATTGCTGGTGACAGAGAGGCCTCCGGTGACTCCCTTGGAGGGGTTGCCTTCCCCTGATAGGGGCTACAATAGTGAAGGTAATTCACGTTCTGATCAATATAGTCAGTGGCAGTGACTGTTCGCCACTGGTGATACTACAGTGGTTAGCTTTATCTAGAAGAATTGTGCCTTGGCCTACTCCCCACAAATACCTAAGTGTTACATAGGTCTCAACCTGTCTGTGCTGTATGACTATTTGTTGAGAAGAATAAATACGAGTTGGACCTATTCAGTGTGTGGAACTCTCATTACTAGGAGCAAAGGGGAGTCAATCGAGGAGAGGATTGGACTCTGGGACACATACACAGGCCCGATAGTTCTGGCCTTCACCTCTACATCTTGGAGGACATGGGCCGTGGTGTATCTCATCCCTCCCCCCAGTGTTAACCCCTAGACGAGACAGACAAGCCATGAATGAGATGGGGTGAGAGGGGTGAGGTCGCTACACCTATAAATGTCAGTGTGTGTGTGGTTGGAGGTGTTGGGAGCCCAGAGTCGGTGGAGCTCATCGAGGGGGGGGGGGGGGTGATTCCGCATCTACGGGGAATTACCTGCCAGCAGAGTGTTATGACACCTCTGACCTAGAGTCACTATCAGATGCTGCTGATGATTGGGGAGATAGATGAGATCTTCCACAAGAAGGGATGGGACAAGATGAAGCTACCCGCGTCCCGTGTCTTAAACCCACCTGTGTCCATTGGGGATAGTACAACCCGGGTGGAAGCCTCGGAGCCAAGGGAGAAATGTAAATGTGTGAAATATTTAGAGTATTTTGTTACAAAGTTTATTGTTTTATATTCCTGTTTCCTTCCCCAATATAGGTCCTGGCACAGTTCATGACAAAATTGTTGAGTTTGGTCTCTGGGCCGAATCTATGTCACCACTTTTTGGAGACATGGGTTTGCACCAGACACTGGGGACCAGTGTCAAATCACCAGGGGGAGAGTGCAGCGGGTGTTTGATTTTTGGGAAGGCATCTGGGTGGTAGTGTAACCCAGATGCATTGATTGTCACGAAATCTGAGAATCTTTTGTGGTTCTTGGAGGACTCTGGTGGTGTGAGGTTCCCTGCGGCCTGCAGGTGGTGCTGTCGCCCTGGCAGGAGCTGAACACTCATCGCAAGACTGTTTCCTTTTTGTCCTTTCCTGGCGCTGGTACAGCAGGGCGGGGAACCTGCTGTGACACAAAGGGAGAGGGGATAAAAGGGGCGGACGCCCTGACCTTGGGGTTGAGAGTCGGAGGACGCAGCCGCACCTAGGCACCTTCAGCTTGGGTGCTGGCGTTTCGGAGTTCCGGGCCCAGGTGCCCTTGACCTGGTCGGAGCGAGAGATGGAGTCCATCTCAGGCACCTTTAGCCTGGGGTGAGGTACTATGGCCTAAGCCTGGAGCTCAGTACCTTCGACTGAGTTCCGCAAGGGTGGAGGAATCCGAGGGGGCCCTAACTCCTTGGGTGCCCGTGTCTGAGGTCAAGAAGACTGGTGAGCGGAACTTCTCTGGAGAGTCCGGCGCAGCATTGCTGGTGACAAAGAGGCCTCCGGTGACTCCCTTGGAGGGGTTGCCTTCCCCTGATAGGGGCTACAATAGTGAAGGTAATTCACGTTCTGATCAATATAGTCAGTGGCAGTGACTGTTCGCCACTGGTGATACTACAGTGGTTAGCTTTATCTAGAAGAATTGTGCCTTGGCCTACTCCCCACAAATACCTAAGTGTTACATAGGTCTCAACCTGTCTGTGCTGTATGACTATTTGTTGAGAAGAATAAATACGAGTTGGACCTATTCAGTGTGTGGAACTCTGGTTACTAGGAGCAAAGGGGAGTCAATCGAGGAGAGGATTGGACTCTGGGACACATACACAGGCCCGATAGTTCTGGCCTTCACCTCTACATCTTGGAGGACATGGGCCGTGGTGTACCTCATCCCTCCCCCCAGTGTAAACCCCTAGACGAGACAGACAAGCCATGAATGAGAAGGGGTGAGAGGGGTGAGGTCGCTACACCTATAAATGTCAGTACCCAGTTTTATTATGTACATTTAGGAAAGAATCCAGGCCTTTCTTAAAGCAATCTACTGACCTGGCCAGAACCACCTCTGCAGGGAGTCTATTCCACATTTTCACAGCTCTTACTGTGAAGAAACCTTTCCGTATTTGGAGGTGAAATCTCTTTTCCTCTAGACGTAAAGAGTGCCCCCCTTTCCTTTGAATATATATATACACTGAATATCTATTTTTCGCAGGATTCTTTCCTATTCATTTTCCTTCCCTTTTTTTTCCCCTTTGATTTGGTTTTCCCTCCCTCCCTTACGTTCGACTCGAACATTGGGCTCATCCCTAAATTTGAATTGGGATATAGATACATGAGTTATAGAGAGATGTGAACTCACACTGTTTTTATACTATTTGGGTGTTTTGATATAGAATATTCTGTATTATTTTTCTATTTTGAAATAGTAATGAAATGTTATTTAAAAAACAAAAAGAAAACAATGTAAATGACATACCTCGACAATGCCCCTGAAAGCTGGACATCACTGAAGTAGACACCTCTACTCCAGTGACTTCTGGGTCTGACACTGATAGGCTTCCCTGCTACATTCTGAACACAGGGGGTTGGCTGTTCGGCATGGTTGCAAAACCCAGAAGCAAGTGGAGATCACTGGAGTAGTGGTGTCTACATCAGTGATTTCCAGCTTGTGGGGCAATAGCCGGACCAATGTAACTATGTATAAAATATCCATACCTGGAGTTCTTCTTTAACCAATTCCATACAGGGCTTTTTGTACCACTTCAATACCGGGCCTATTCTAGCACTTCTCTCCTACATGTACAAATCATCATTCTTTTGCTAGAAAATTACTCAGAACCCCCAAACATTATATATGTTTTTTTAGCAGACACCCTAGGGAATAAAATGACGGTCATTGCAACATTTTTTCTTGCACCATATTTGCGCAATAATTTTTCAAACGCCTTTTAAAAAAAAAAATGGTTTCATGAATTAAAAAATAACAAAACAGTAATGTTAGCCCAATTTTTTGGGAAAATATGAAAGATGATGTTACGCCGAGTAAATAAATACCTAACATGTCACTCTTTAAAATTGCGCACACTCATGGAATGGCGCTAAACTTCGGTACTTAAAAATCTCCATAGGCGACACTTTAATTTTTTTTACAGGTTACCGGGTTAGAATTACAGAGGAGGTCTAGTGCTAGAATTGTTGCACGCGCTCTAACGCACGCTGCGATACCTTACATGCGTGGTTTGAATGGCATTTACATATGTGGGCGACTTACGTGTGCATTCGCTTCTGATCGCGGGCTACCGGGGACAGGGACGTTTTAATTTTTTTTTTTTTATTATTATTTTTTTCTTTTACTTATTTTTTTTTTTTTTTTACAATTATTTAACTTTTTTTTTTTTTTGATCACTTTTATTCCTATTACAAGGAATGTAAACATCCCTTGTAATAGGAATGTGTGTGACAGGTCCTCTTTATTGAGAGATGCGGGGTCAATAAGACCCCACATCTCTCCTCCAGGCTGGAAAGCATGAGATCAGTGAAAATGTTTTCACTTATCTCATACTTACAGCCGCAATGGCGGCTTTGTTTACATTTGAGGCCCGGGCGTGACGTCATCACATCGCGCCCGGGCCTTCGACGATCATAGAGATGACTGGTGACCATCTGGTCACCAGTCATCTCTATGATCATCACGTGACCCACGAACGACACCGGAAGATTCGCTCCGGGTCCCCGATCGCACGGGAGAGCCCGGAGAAGCACTGGATGGCGGCGGGAGGGCAGGGGTGTCCCCTCCCGCCGCCTATAAGAACGATCAAGCGGCGGAACCGCCGCTATGATCGTTCTTATGGTGCACAGAATCGCCGGCCCAAGAAAAGGATATCTGAATGATGCCTCTACAAAGCCGAGTACGTCATATGACGTCCACCCAGGATGGGAGATCCCATCTGTGGACGTCATTTGACTATGGCTGGGTAGGGAAGTGGTTAACAGACTTCTACCTCCAGGGTGACAAGGTCTGTTTAAAGAGGTTTCTGTTGAGAAGAGCAAGAAAAAAATGTTGCTTTAAAGTAGATCTAAATTCTAAGGGCCCAATCACACTGCACTGCAGTAATGCACATTGTCCCAACGTATTAAAATAGCAGCAAGCAACTCATCCATATTTCAGCTCACCACTTCACATGAGACTTGTTACACACTGCTTTAGAAAAAAAAAAAATGGGTCAAGCAGATTTTACCTGCATTGTGTTGTATTGGTTGCCTACTCAAAATGAATGTGCACCTAATGAGCATTAGCACAAGACATAAGGCATTTCTGTTAACACAACACAATGCAGCACTAAAGTTTAACGCGGGTGGTTTTGGGGTGGTAAAAACAGGCAGTTTAGCCCTGGTTTTACCACCCCCTGAGCACCCACCTAAAGCCTACAATACAGCTGGTGTCACAGGTGGCACCACATGTCAAACTCAGCCATCTAAGTCAATAGGGCTATGCCAAAAACCAGAAACCAAATGCTTGACTCGCCATTTCAGTGCATTAGTCCCATTCAGCAAATAATAATAAAAAAATAGACATTCAAGATTGCCTCTTGAATGTGTGACAGTGGCTGCTTAGCCACTGCAGATCGCTTTTCCAATCCTGGGCTAGTGTGAACCTCGCCTAAATACCCTGCCAAAGCACTATGCATTTTAAACAATTGCCATGTTTTTTTTTTTTTTTTATTCTATTTTGTATCTTCCAACCTCCTGCAGTCCTATATCAGCCTCATCATGTCTACATACACATGCTACGTGGCAGCTGCCTATTACTTAGTGTGTGGTTCCTGATTGAGACAACAATGGGACATGCCTGCTCAATTGCCATTGGCATTCACATATCCTTATCTTTAAATTCCTTCCTGGAAGGAGAATATGTTAATTTCCTACCTGGCAGGATCCTATATACTGTAAGCTTTGGGTGGAGCCTAGCACAGGGAGTCCAGGCTGGCTGATAGGAAGAGAGGTGCCAGGAAAGAGAGATGACATCGAGAACAGCACTTTTATTCTTATAACCACTGGCATGGGCACCCCTGCTATTGGGCACACAAAGGTACACTACCACTCAACATGGAATTGATGAGTGACAAACAGAAGAGTTATTCATTTTATGGACTTGTGCTGAGAACTGTTGCAAAATTGAGTTGGACTGAGCCTGTGGCTGCTTCCAGTGTCTGAAGTGTATCCTTAGTACCCTTTTTGTTGTGAAGTAAGATAGTGCCTTGCTAAGCCTATCCTAGACAGTGCATTTCATGAGGTACGCACTTTAAGAAGCAGGATCCCAGTGAAACCAACTGTGGGCAAACCTGGTTGGGGGATGATGGTAGAAAATGGAGAAGAAGCTCTATCCTGGAACAATGTGCAAGACACCCGGCCCGGAGCAGGTAGTGTCCTCAGCCACTGGAGCAGTGCTGACAAAAGCAACTAGGAGTATGGGGAATGGGTGCAATGGGTGAACCTTGTCTTGGACACACTCTACATGGAGGTGTGTGAGAGAAATGGAGTACTAGAGTCTTATGGGTTTTTTTTCTGGCTAAGGATAGACACCAAAGTAGACGCACCTCATCCCGAAATTTAATTAGAAAAATGAAGAGGATGAAATGGGACTATAGCGGTGCTTCATTATGTAATACCATAACAATGGAAGACTCAAATTCAATTTGAATAAAAATACAAAAAGATTTATTTTTAATTATACAAAATTGATAAAAAATAGAGCGATAACACAATAGTGGACGTTCACAATCAAGTGGTTCCGAGTAGTGGTTGCATTAAAGATTTAGTTGTAGGTTGAGTAGACATACGTTATCCTGACGAAACAAGGCGAAACATGTCGGCATAATGTATGTCTACTCAACCTACAACTAAATCTTTATTGCAACCACTACTCGGAACCACTTGATTGTGAACGTCCGATATTGTGTTATCGCTCTATTTTTTATAAATTTTGTAGATATACTCGAGTATAAGCCGAGTTTTTCAGCACATTTTTTTGTGCTAAAAATGCCCCCCTCGGCTTATACTCGAGTCACTTTTTTGCACCTGATCTCCCGGAGTTTGGGGACCCGGTACCGGCCGGCCGTAGGTCCCCTGGACCCCAAACTTTGCACACATGTAGCCCCCCTATGGCTGGGGAGCACCGATTTTTCAAAGCCGGGCACCCCTTCCATAGACTCCCATGTTTAACCGGTAATTTCTCTGGTGAATTTGGGGACCCGGTACTGGCCGGTCGTAGGTTCCCTGGACCCGAAACTTGGCATTTCTCCTTTATAAGTGTGCAAGGTTTTTTGTCTGGGGGACCTACGGCCGGGGAGTAACGATTTTTCAAACCCGGGCACCCCTTCCATAGACTCCCATGTTAAACGTCAGTCTAGTCATGGACACAGTGAGGCATGGGCACAGTGAGGCATGGACATAGACACAGTGAGGCAAAGTGAGGCATGCAGATGGACACCCTAGGCTTATACTCGAGTCAATACGTTTTCCCATTTTTTGTGGTAAAATTAGGTACCTCGGCTTATATTCGGGTCGGCTTATACTCAAGTATATACAGTAATTAAAAATAATGCCTGAGAGAAAGACCATAACCTGCCCTGTTTTATGTGGCCTCTGGTGGAGGACATGTGGATTACTCAGTCACGTTTTGGGCCACGCATACAGGACCAGAGCATTGTCACCCTCACCCTATAACATGAACCTGCATGGCACTATCGGTCATGAAATCTGGTGTTATAAACAGATTGAAAATGACGTTTGAAATCACATCAAAACTTACATGAAATTTAATGAGTGTGACTTTGGACAGTGCTGATAAAATAATGACTCATGTGAAAACTAGTCTTTCAACAGTTATTAGCTTCAGAAAAATACCAATTCCACACCTAAGTAGGGATGAGCTTCGAGTTCGAGTCGAACTCATGTTCGACTCGAACATTGCCTGTTCGCCCGTTCGCCGAACAGCGAACAAATTGGGGTGTTCGCGGCAAATTCGAAAAATCTATGGGAGAAATCTAAAGTGCTAATTATAAAGGCTTATATGCAAGTTATTGTCCTAAAAAGTGTTTGGGGACCCGGGTCCTGCCCCAGGGGACATGTATCAATGCAAAAAGAAGTTTTAAAAATGGCCGTTTTTTCGGGAGCAGTGATTTTAATAATGCTTAAAATGAAAAAATACAAGTGAAATATTCCTTTAAATTTCGTACCTGGGGGGTGTGTATGATATGCATGTGAAGTGGCGCATGTTTCCCGTGCTTAGAACTGTCCCTGCAAAAAGTGTCATTTTTGAAAGAAAAAAATGCATTTAAAACTGACTCGCGGCTATTAATGAATTGTCGGCTCCCGGCAATACATACAAAAGTCATTGAGAAAAAAAAAAAAAAAAAGCGTGGGGGTTCCCCAGAATTCAATTACCAGGCCCTTCAGGTCTGGAATGGATATTAAGGGGAACCCCGCCGCAAATAAAAAAAAAAATTGACGTGGGGTTCCCCCAAATATCCATTCCAGGCCCTTCAGATCTGGCATGGATTTTAAGGGGAACTCCACCCCAAATTAAAAAAAAAATGGCGTGGAGTCCCCCTAAAAATCCATACCAGACCCCTTATCCGAGCACGCAACCTGGCCGGCCGCAGGGGAAAAGGGGGGGACGAGAGAGCGGCCCCCCCTCCCTCCTGAACCGTACCAAGCCACATGCCCTCAACATGGGGAGGATGTCCCCATGTTGATGGGGACAAGGGCCTCATCCCCACAACCCTTGCCCGGTGGTTGTGGGGGTCTGCGGGCGGGGGGCTTATCGGAATCTGGAAGACCCCTTTAACAAAGAGGACCCCCAGATCCCGGCCCCCCCCCCCATGTGAATTGGTAAGGGGTACATTGTACCCCTACCATTTCACGAAGAAAGCGTAAAAAAATGTTTAAAAAAACACACAAACACCTTGAAAAAGTCCTTTATTTAAAAAAAAAAAAAAAAAACATTCCAGCGGTGAAATCCAGTGTCCCGCGGCGATCCCGATGTCCAGCGCTGTCCGTCATTGGTTGTGCCTGAGCGGACCTGATGGGGAACTCCCTCTCAGTATTTTAAATGTATAGACCCGCCCCTTCTAAAGTTCCCCATCAGGTCCGCTCAGCGGACGAGATGCGGAACATGAGAAGGGGCGGGTCTATACATGTATTACCAAAGTGAGAGCAGTTCCCCATCAGGTCCGCCTCCTCGGTATGTCGGACCCGCCTACGTCATTGGCTTGAGCGGGGAACTTCCTTCACTATGTAAATTTAAATTACACAGTGAAGGAAGTTCCCCGCTCAAGCCAAAGACGTAGGCGGGTCCGACATACCGAGGAGGCGGACCTGATGGGGAACTGCTCTCACTTTGGTAATACATGTATAGACCCGCCCCTTCTCATGTTCCGCATCTGGTCCGCTGAGCGGACCTGATAGGGAACTTTAGAAGGGGCGGGTCTATACATTTAAAATACTGAGAGGGAGTTCCCCATCAGGTCCGCTCAGGCACAACCAATGACGGACAGCGCTGGACATCGGGATCGCCGCGGGACACTGGATTTCACCGCTGGAATGTTTTGTTTTTGTTTTTTTAAATAAAGGACTTTTTCAAGGTGTTTGTGTGTTTTTTTAAACATTTTTTTACGCTTTCTTCGTGAAATGGTAGGGGTACAATGTACCCCTTACCAATTCACATGGGGGGGGGCGGGATCTGGGGGTCCTCTTTGTTAAAGGGGTCTTCCAGATTCCGATAAGCCCCCCGCCCGCAGACCCCCACAACCACCGGGCAAGGGTTGTGGGGATGAGGCCCTTGTCCCCATCAACATGGGGACATCCTCCCCATGTTGAGGGCATGTGGCTTGGTACGGTTCAGGAGGGAGGGGGGGCCGCTCTCTCGTCCCCCCCTTTTCCCCTGCGGCCGGCCAGGTTACGTGCTCGGATAAGGGGTTTGGTATGGATTTTTAGGGGGACTCCACGCCATTTTTTTTTTTATTTGGGGTGGAGTTCCCCTTAAAATCCATGCCAGATCTGAAGGGCCTGGAATGGATATTTGGGGGAACCCCACGTCAATTTTTTTTTTATTTGCGGCGGGGTTCCCCTTAATATCCATTCCAGACCTGAAGGGCCTGGTAATTGAATTCTGGGGAACCCCCACGCTTTTTTTTTTTTTTTTCTCAATGACTTTTGTATGTATTGCCGGGAGCCGACAATTCATTAATAGCCGCGAGTCAGTTTTAAATGCATTTTTTTCTTTCAAAAATGACACTTTTTGCAGGGACAGTTCTAAGCACGGGAAACATGCGCCACTTCACATGCATATCATACACACCCCCCAGGTACGAAATTTAAAGGAATATTTCACTTTTATTTTTTCATTTTAAGCATTATTAAAATCACTGCTCCCGAAAAAACGGCCGTTTTTAAAACTTCTTTTTGCATTGATACATGTCCCCTGGGGCAGGACCCAGGTCCCCAAACACTTTTTAGGACAATAACTTGCATATTAGCCTTTATAATTAACACTTTAGATTTCGAACGTTCGAGTCCATTGTATTTAATAGGGTTCTAAAGTTTACACGAACATTTTGTCTGTTCGCAGGTTCTGGTGCGAACCGAACAGGGGGGTGTTCGGCTCATCCCTGCACCTAAGTGATATTTATGTTTGTGCATTTTCGAGAAAACACGAGATAAAAAAACACGTGGATTCAGGAATACTACACAAATGGAAGTGTAGAAAACATGTGACAAACATATGCTTAAAGCAACTCTTTCCTTTGAAAATGTTTATAGAAAATGATGTCAAAGAAGATTTATTCCGTTTTTAAACAGCTCACCATTGTATATTCAGTAAAGTCTTTTGAAGTCTGTCATCCAAGACCCAGTTATTGCATTACTGGGCGCCATTATCTTGCACAGAATATAAGAGGTGACTAAAGTCTGTCAATCACACGTCAAAGGCACCTTTGCCCATCTTGTGACAGTCAAGTGTCACTGCATACATCAGAGGCTGGGGAAGAGGGTGGTTAGTGAAGGAGACAAGGGCTTAACACTACTGGGGTGCTTTAGCAGTTACAGCAATTATAGGGGTAATTTGTCCCCCTATGCCCCTGCCCCTTATGTAACAGCGCTGAGTGCTTGAACAGCAAGTCACTAAGTACCAGTGCTGACATTTTCTATTGCTTATCTATGCACACTGCTAACCTTGGACTAGTGATGTAGAGCTGGATAGGGACCTTTGTATAAACCCTGCACCTTAGTGGTCTAAATATGGTGACTTTTACAGGATGCATGTTTTGGATTTTTTATGATTATTTTATCAATGGACGCAAATATCCCTAACTTACTCAGCTACACCATGTGACCAAAAATGTGTTGGCACTTGGCTATCATACCTAACCATATGGCCAAAAATATTTGCATGCTCTCCAATTTCACATAGTTCAAGTGTTTCCAGTGAAGTGCTGTTAAAGGATTACTCCACTTTCATGGAAAAATTATTGTACAGGCACCAACAGAGGTCATTTATTCATCTGTAATAGAGTTAACTGCATTGCAACCGACTCATGTAGGTATACAGCAGCAGAGTGGTTCTCCTGCGCTGGATCGCGTATCTAGTACGTGATCCAGCATTTCTGGGTAGGGGGCGCACAAGTGCGCGGCCACCGTGCTGGCTGTGCTGTGATTAGTCACAGCACAAGCCGATTAGCAGGACCTGGCCAATGATTGACCGCCAGCACCCGCTGATCGGCGAACAGGATGACAAGACAAAGCTCTGTAAATGTAAACAATACAGAGCTCTGACCTGTCAGCAGGGATGTGCTGCTTTTGTCTCCCTGCAAAGCAGGAAATAAAAACCGTCACATACCTTATGTAGCGACCTCACCCCTCTCACCCCTTCTCATTCTCGGCTTGTCTGTCTTTGCCTAGGGGTGTTAGTACCGGGGGGAGGGATGAGATACACCACGGCCCATGTCCTCCATAGTGAAGAGGTGAAGGCCAGAAAGATCGGGCTTTGTGTAGGTGTCCTAGAGTCAAATCCTTTCCTCGGATTCACTCCCCTTTGCTCCTAGTAACCAGAGTTCCACACACTGAATAGGTCCAACACAGTTTTATTCTTCTCAGCGAATAAACATACAGCACAGTCAAGTTGGGACCTTTGCAACAGTTCAGTATTAATGGGAGTAGTTTGAGGCACAATCCTTTAAAGTATCGCTAACCACTGTGGTGTCACCTATGGCGAATAGTCACTGCCACTGACTATATGAGGTAGAACATGAATTACCTTCGCTAGCACAGCCCCTGTCAGGGGAAGGATATCCGTCCAAGGGAGTCACCGGAGGCCTCTCTGTCACCAGCAATGCTGCGCCAGACTCTCCAGAGAAGTTCCGCTCACCAGTCTCCTCTGACCTCAGACACGGGCACCCAAGGAGTTAGGGCCCCCTCGGATTCCTCCACCCTCGCGGAACTCAGTCGAAGGTACTGAGCCCCAGGCATCCGCCATAGTACCTAACCCCAGGCTAAAGGTGCCTGAGATGGACTCCATCTCTCGCTCCAGGCCAGGTCAAGGGCACCTGGGCCCGGAACTCCGGAACGCCAGCACCCAAGCTGAAAGTGCCTGGGTGCGGCTGCGTCCTCCGACTCTGAACCCCAAGGTCAGGGCATCCGCCCCTTTTATCCCCTCGCCTTTTGCGTCACAGCAGGTTCCCCGCCCTGCTGTACCAGCGCCAGGAAAGGACAAAAAGGAAGCAGTCTTGCGGTGTGGGTTCAACTCCGGCCAGGGCGACAATGCCACCTGCAGGCCGCAGGGAACCTCACACCACCAGAGTCCTCCAAGAACCATAAAAAAGGGTCTCGGATTCCCTAGCAATCAGTGCATCTGGGTTACACTACCACACAGATGCTTCCCTTAAATTCAAATACCCGCTACGCTTAATAAAAACAGCACACAGTGAATGTACCAAGCACCGTTGGGCATACATTTAACCTCTTCATTGCCCTAGATGTTAACCCCTTCCCAGCCAGTGTCATTAGTACAGTGACAGTGTACATTTTTAGCACTGATCACTGTATTAGTGTCACTGGTTCAGACAGAGGAGGTTATTTAAGAAAGGCAAATCCACTTTGCACTACAAGTGCAAAGTGCACTTGAAATTGCAATGAAAGTGCACTTGGAAGTGCAGTCACTGTAAATCTGAGGGGTAGATTTGAAATGAGGGGAAGCACTGCTGATTTTATTATCCAATCATGTGCAAGCTAAAATGCTGTTTTTTATTTTCCTTGCATGTCCCCCTCGGATCTACAGCGACTGCACTTCCAAGTGCACTTTCAGTGCAATTTCAAGTGCACTTTGCACTTGTAGTTTGCACTTGTAGGGCAAAGTAGATTTGCCTTTAGTAAATAACCCCCAAAGTGTCAAATATGTTAGTAATGGATTGCCTGCCATACTATCACAGTCCCACTATAAGTCGCTGAGTGATCACCGCCATTACTAGTATATAAAAAAAAAAAAATCCAGTATACAGTATATACCATAGATTGTAGATGCTATAACTTTCATTAATATACACTTATTGGGATTTTTTTTTACAGAAACATGTAGAAGAATACATATTGGCCTAAACTTATGAAAAATAAAAACATTAATATGTTTTATAGCAGAGAGTATAAAATATAGTTTTTTTATTAAGCCCCGGACCATTTTGGCTGGTTAAAGACCAGGCCCCTTTTTGCGATTCGGCACTGCATCGCTTTAACTGACAATTGCGCGGTCGTGCGACGTGGCTCCCAAACAAAATTGACGTCCTTTTTTTCCCACAAATAGAGCTTTCTTTTGGTGGTATTTGATCACCTCTGCAGTTTTTATTTTTTGCGCTATAAACAATAATAGAGCGACAATTTTGAAAAAAATTCTATATTTTTTACTTTTTGCTATAATAAATATATATATATAAAAAATGTTTTTTTCCTCAGTTTAGGCCGATACGTATTCTTCTACATATTTTTGGTAAAAAAAAAATCGCAATCAGCGTTTATTGATTGGTTTGCGCGAAAGTTATAGCGTTTACAAAATAGGGGATAGTTTTATGGCATTTTTATAATTTTTTTTTTTTTTACTAGTAATGGCGGCGATCAGTGGTTTTTTTCGTGACTGCGACATTATGGAGGACACATCGGACACTTTTGACACATTTTTGGGACCATTGTCATTTTCACAGCGAGCAATGCTATAAAAATGCACTGGTTACTGTGAAAATGACACTGACAGTGAAGGGGTTAACCACTAGGTGGCGCTGTAGGGGTTAAGTGTTCCCTGCATTGTGTTTCTAACTGAGGGGGGGTTGGGCTCTGTGTCACATGACACCGATCTCCGCTCCGGAATACACGGAGCCGAGATCCGTGTCATTGTCACTAGGCAGAGCAGGGAGATGCTTGTTTACACAAGCATCTCCCTGCTCTATACCTCCGTGAGACGATCGCGGGGATCCCCGCGGCGATCGAGTCCGACTCACGGGGATGGCGCGTGCAACCACCCGGACAGGCACTTAAATGGTACGTACAGGTACGTTGATGTGCCTGTCCGTGCCATTCTGCCGACGTATATCTACAGGAGGCGGTCGGCAAGTGGTTAAAAAAGTTTTTGTTTATAGCGTGAAAAATAAAAAATCCAATGGTGAAATACCACCAAAAGAAAGAAAATTATATAAATTTCATATGTCTACAGTGCTGCATGACCGCGCAATTGTCATTTAAAGTAATGAAGTGCCAAAAAGCAAAAAATGGCCTGGTCATGAAGGGGGGGGGGGGGGGCTAAATCTTCCGAAGGGCAAGTGATTAAACTAAAAAAAATCTGAGCATAGAGGCGTGTCAGATGAGAGCTAAGCGCACCTGTCACTGCTAAGCTCGAAAACAACTGACTGATGGGTGGATTTAAGGTTAGGGGATTTCTAATCTCATTCTTTCCTTCCTAATGAAAGGGTTTTTATTGTTAAAGTGGAAAACCCTTTTGAAGTTTTTAAATATATCCGGAGACCTGGCAAACAATTGAAACTCTTTTCCACTAAAGTTTAATGAGCTTCTCAAAACTTAATATAATTAAAAGACACACACATCCTTATCCTGCAGTCAGCTGCCTGCCCTTTATCTATAGATGTCGGAGAATCTTCTAAGGCCACCCATAATCATCAGACAGCGAGGTTGATTTACTAAAGGAACAGAGCATGTTAATTTTGTAAAGTGTATGATCACTTTGCTTAGTGAATGAGGTAAAGCTGTGCGTACTTCAATTATCCAAACATATACAAGCAAAAATCCTGTTTTCTTTTCTTTTCCTTGCACATGATTGGATATTTGAAGAGAACACTGCTTTGCCTTATTTACTAAGCTATTTGAACAAGCTCTTTGTAAAGTGAACAGCCTTTACAACTTTTTTTATTGTTTTAGCTCAGTGGTCTTTATACTTTCCAGTACAAGAGTCACATCATATATTTTACAAAAATTGAAAAATAAAAAATCCCCATCAGAGTCTCCCTTACGTCAGAGTCCCCCCTTACCTCAGGGTTTCTATCAGAGTCACCCTTACATTAGGATCTGTATCAGAGTCCCCTTTCCATCAGAGTTATCCACTTAAATCAGAGTCACCATCAGAGTCCCCCCTTACATCAGGGACCCCCTTACTTCATAGTCACCCCTTCCATCAGGGTCCCTATCAGAATCAGAACCCCCCTCTTTCATCAGGGTCCCCATCAGTCCAGTTTACAAAGTGCATCTGAACATAACAAAAATTGAACAAGAGTGTGTCAAATGGTCCACTCTCAAAGAGGAAGAACCCCCTTTCTGACTCCCCAGGGCACAAGACTCCTGGCGGGGGGTGGGGGACAAGGTCTATCTAGCCAAAAGACCTGGTGGACCCCGCGCCTCTTGATTAGTCAAAGTCAACCATTTAGTGCTGGATGGGGGCTGTCCTAAAGACAGACCCCCCAAAGGCAGGAGAGGAAGGAACCTAATAGCCACACATTCTCCCCCTAGACTTCAGGTAAGGCCTAAAGACACACATCCTACAATCCTAAGTGAAAGGTGACACACAAAAAAGTGAAAGTGACAGACACTTAGAGGAAAATTAAACGTGCCAATTTGCAAGACAATGGCTAGACCTTACGGCATAGCTACAAATATTGCCCCAGTCTCAGCCAAAAGTCCCAGCTCAAGAGACGCAAGTCAGAAAAAGCACAGGTGTAATGGCCTAGTGCAGTTTCACATAGTGTAGTGCTACCCCAGCACCCCCAGGACAAAACTACCACAGGGCGCTTGACACTCTGCATTCACAGCCCCTGACCAGACAAGGTAGCACACTTAACCCCTTAGCGCCGAGCGTACGCATATATGCAGCCTCGGCTTTAGGGGGTTATACCAGGATGATGCGTTGCAGCTGCAGGCATCACCCCAGTACCATTTTTTAGAGCGGGTGGTCAGCTTTCCAGGGATAACAACCGATGCCGCTAAAAGCCGCTCAGCTGTTATACCGGAGGAACAGGAGGGGACATCCCCCCTCCTGCGGAATTTCGCTGCTCTTACTGGGCCTCCCATCCCACCGGGAGACCCGATCCGCGATCCGCCACTTCCGGCGGCTAGAGACAGACTGGCACAAAGCCGGAAATGGCTTTGTTCCAGTCTCCTGTATGTAAACACGGAAGCGACGTCACAACGTCACTTCCAGTTTACTCGGCTGCCAATGGCACCGGTTTTTAAAAAAAAATACAGGATTCAGAATCACCGTTTTTAGCGATCTGAATACTTTGAAGTGTAAAGGAGGGATTTGGGGGCTTTTAAACCCCCGATCCCTCCATAAAGAGTACCTGTCACCACCTATTACTGTCACAAGGGATGTTTACATTCCTTGTGACAGCAAGAAAAGTGATACATTTTTTTTTTTTAAAACACAATGTAAAAATAAATAAATAAAATAAATACCGTATATACTCGAGTTTAAGCCGAGTTTTTAGCACATTTTTTTGGTGCTGAAAATGCCCCCCTCGGCTTATCCTCGAGTCACATTTTTGCGCCTGATCTCCCAGACTTTGGGGATCCGGTACCGGCCAAACTTGGCACACATGTATAAGTGTGCAAAGTTTTTTGTCCGGGAGACCTAGGGCTGGGGAGCACCGATTTTTCAAAGCCGGGCACCCCTTCCATAGACCCCCATGTTAAATGGTAATCTCTCTAGTGATTTTGGGGACCCGGTACCAGCCAACCGTAGGTCCCCTGGACCCCAAACTTGGCACACATGTCGCCTCACTCTTCCTCTACAAGTGTGAAAAGTTTATTGTCTGGGGGACCTACGTCTAGGGAGCACTGAATTTTCAAACCCGGGCATCCCTTCCATAGACTCCCATGTTAAACGTCAGTCTAGTCATGGACACAGTGAGGCATGGGCACAGTGAGGCATGGGCACAGTGAGGCATGCACATGGACACAGTGAGGCACAGTGAGGCATGCAGATGGACACAGCAGGTAGGTAATGCACACAGCAGGCTGAGGCTGAGCAGGGAGCCTGGCTTTGCAAGGGGGAGGTGCGAGCCGCACCCGAGTAATACCCACCGTCAGCACACCCGGGACCCGGCCGCAACGATCCCCTTCTCTCGTGGCCCGGCCGTGGCTCTGATAAGTCTCGGCTGTGACTGTCTCAGTCACAGCCGAGCACAGTGAAGCCGCCTCCCCCTCCTCAGTGTAGTGCTGTGTGTGTGCAGCACGCGCTGATCATCTGAGCTGAGGTGCATTACGGGTCTGAAGGTGGGGTGTGTCTGCACTGTTGTAGGGGGGTCTCGAGTCTGTATTGTGGGGGGTGTCTGTATTGTGGGGGGTCTGTATTGTAGGGGGGGTCTGTAGGGGGGTGTTTGTATTGTGTGGGGGTGTCTGTATTGTAGGGGGGGTCTGCACTGTAGGGGTGGGTCTGTATTGTAGGGGGGCCCGGGGGTGTCTGTATTGTGGGGGGTCTGTATTGTAGGGGGGGTTTGCACTGTGGGGGAGGGGTCTGCACTGTAGGGGGAGGGGTCTGCACTGTAGGGAGGTCTGTGTAACATGCAGGGGGTCCAGATCTGTTAGGGGGGTGTCTGTGTAACATACAGGCATCTAGAGCTGTGGGGGGCTGTGTAATGTAAAGGGTGCAGTGTAATGTAAAGGTGTCCAGAGGTTTAGGGTGTAATGTAAAGGGGTCCAGAGGTGCAAGGTGCTGTGTAATGTAAAGGGGTCCAGAGGTGCAGTGTAATGTAAAGGGGTGCAGTGTAATGTAAAGGGGTCCAGAAGGTCAGGGTGCAGTGTAATTAAAGGGGTCCAGTGATGCAGGGTGCTGTGTAATGTAAGGGTGTCCAGTAATGCAGGGTGCTGTGTAATGTAAAGGGGTCCAGCGGTGGAGGGTGCTATGTAATGTAAGGGGGTCCAGTGATGCAGGGTGCTGTGTAATGTAAAGGGGTCCAGAGGTGCAGGGTGCTGTGTAATGTAAAGAAGTCCAGTCATGCAGGGTGCTGTGTAATGTAAGGGGTCCAGTGATGCAGGGTGCTGTATAATGTAAGGGGTCCAGTGGTGCAGGGTGCTGTGTAATGTAAGGGGTCCAGTGATGCAGGGTGCTGTGTAATGTAAGGGGTCCAGTGATGTAGGGTGCTGTGTAATGTAAAGGACTCCAGTGATGCAGGGTAGAGTGTAATGTAAAGAGGTCCAGTGATGCAGGGTAGAGTGTAATTTAAAGGGGTCCAGAGGTGCAGGGTGCTGTGTAATGTAAAGGGGTCCAGTGATGCAGGGTGCTGTGTAATGTAAGGAGTCCAGAGGTGCAGGGTGCTGTGTAATGTAAAGGGGTCCAGTGATGCAGGGTGCTGTGTAATGTAAGGGGTCCAGTGGTGCAGGGTGCTGTGTAATGTAAAGGGGTCCAGTCATGCAGGGTGCTGTGTAATGTAAGGGGTCCAGTGATGAAGGGTGCTGTATAATGTAAGGGGTCCAGTGGTGCAGGGTGCTGTGTAATGTAAGGGGTCCAGTGGTGCAGGGTGCTGTGTAATGTAAAGGGCTCCAGTCCTGCAGGGTGCTGTATAATGTAAGGGGTCCAGTGGTGCAGGGTGCTGTGTAATGTAAGGGGGCCAATTGTGCAGGGTGCTGTGTAATGTAAGGGGTCCAGTGGTGCAGGGTGCTGTGTAATGTAAGGGGTCCAGTGATGCAGGGTGCTGTGTAATGTAAGGGGTCCAGTGATGTAGGGTGCTGTGTAATGTAAAGGACTCCAGTGATGCAGGGTAGAGTGTAATGTAAAGAGGTCCAGTGATGCAGGGTAGAGTGTAATTTAAAGGGGTCCAGAGGTGCAGGGTGCTGTGTAATGTAAAGGGGTCCAGTGATGCAGGGTTCTGTGTAATGTAAGGAGTCCAGAGGTGCAGGGTGCTGTGTAATGTAAAGGGGTCCAGTGATGCAGGGTGCTGTGTAATGTAAGGGGTCCAGTGGTGCAGGGTGCTGTGTAATGTAAAGGGGTCCAGTCATGCAGGGTGCTGTGTAATGTAAGGGGTCCAGTGATGAAGGGTGCTGTATAATGTAAGGGGTCCAGTGGTGCAGGGTGCTGTGTAATGTAAGGGGTCCAGTGGTGCAGGGTGCTGTGTAATGTAAAGGGCTCCAGTCCTGCAGGGTGCTGTATAATGTAAGGGGTCCAGTGGTGCAGGGTGCTGTGTAATGTAAGGGGGCCAATTGTGCAGGGTGCTGTGTAATGTAAAGGGGTCCAGTCATGCAGGGTGCTGTTTAATGTAAGGGGTCCAGTGATGCAGGGTGCTGTATAATGTAAGGAGTCCAGTGGTGCAAGGTGCTGTGTAATGTAAAGGGGTCCAGTCATGCAGGGTGCTGTGTAATGTAAGGGGTCCAGTGATGCAGGGTGCTGTATAATGTAAGGGGTCCAGTGGTGCAGGGTGCTGTGTAATGTAAGGGGTCCAGTGGTGCAGGGTGCTGTGTAATGTAAGGGGGTACAGTGATGTAGGGTGCTGTGTAATGTAAAGGACTCCAGTGATGCAGGGTAGAGTGTAATGTAAAGAGGTCCAGTGATGCAGGGTGCTGTGTAATGTAAAGGGGTCTATTGATGCAGGGTGCAGTGTAATGTAAAGGGGTCCAGTGATGCAGGGTGCTGTGTAATGTAAAGGGGTCCAGTGATGCAGGGTGCTGTGTAATGTAAAGGGGTCCAGTGATGCAGGGTGCTGTGTAATGTAAAGCGGTCCAGAGCTTTGGGGTGCTGTGTAATGTAAAGGAGTCCAGAGGTGCAGTTGTGGAGAGGGGGTTCACAGTAGTGACAAAGAGATATTGAAGGATGCAGGGGGCACAGTGGGGTGTTTTTCCATTTTACCGTGGGGGGGGGTGCCAGATATAAGATCCGCCCGGGTGCCAAATGCTCTAGGTACGCCCCTGTTGCTGACCCTGTTTTCCGCTTACAGTAGCTGCTGCATTCTCACCCTAGGCTTATACTCGAGTCAATACGTTTTCCCAGTTTTTTGTGGTAAAATTAGGTGCTTCGGCGTATATTCGGGTCGGCTTATACTCGAGTATATACAGTAAGAATTTTTTTTTTAAAGCGCCCCTGTCCCCGCGAGCTCGCGCAGCAAAGAAAACGCATACGTAAGTCGCGCCCGCATATGTAAACAGTGTTCAAATCACACATGTGAGGTATCGCTGCGATCATCAGAGCGAGAGCAATAATTCTAGCACTAGACCTCCTCTGTAACTCTAACCTGGTAACTTAATTTTTTTTAAAGTGTCGCTTATGGAGATTTTTAGGTACTGTAGTTTGTCGCCATTCCATGAGTGTGCACAATTTCAAAGCGTGACATGATTGGTAACTATTTACTCGGCGTAACATCATCTTTCACATTATAAAAAATTGGGCTAGCTTTACTGTTTCGTTTTTTTAAATTCATGAAAGTGTCTTTTTCCCCCAAAAATTGCGTTTAAAAGACCGCTGCACAAATACCGTGTGACATAAAATATTGCAACAATCACCATTTTATTCTCTAGATTCTCTACTAATATATATATATATATATATATATATATATATATATATATATATTAGGGCTGTGGAAATTAACTATTAATTCCTCGATTAATCGATTAATTGCTTTGATCGATCAAAATTCTTTTGATCGATCAAAATTCTTTGGGCTTGCCGTGTCCATCTGAAGGGATCCTTTGCTGTGCCTTCATATCTGCATGCCGGCGGGACCTTACTATCTGCCACACGCAAGGGCTGTTACACTTCCCTCTATCGCTTCCCTCTATCAACCTGGGATTCTACAGCCATCCACTGGGAGTTGTGATAGTTCCCTTCACAGGACATCTACATGCCGAAGGACTGATGTTAACCCCTCATCTGGATTCAGCAGTGGTATCGTTGTACACATTTTTATACCAGTATCATACTTGGCTACATGTTTTTATGACGGCTTTTGCTACCGTTTGGTATTACTCCACCATTTTTACAGTTTATCTAGCTACATCGATTTTATCTCCAGTGCAATATTTATTTTGTTACCTACTTGAAGACTATAAAAGTTTTAATGCTATTCCCATCGAGCGCTGCCTTTGTGTGTTTTTTGTATCCTGCTATCGATTTTTCCAGTGGTTGGTAGCTGCACTGGGAATCGGCCTGCAAGGAGATCAGCTAAAAGTAGTTGGATACCTATGTGCGTTATAATTAATCGAAATTAGTCGATTAATCGATTTAAAAAAATCGATTAATCGAACACGAAAATTTTAATCAGTAACAGCCCTAATATATATATATATATATATATATATATATATATATATATATATATATATAATTATAATGTTTGGGGGTTCTAAGTAATTTTCTAGCAAAAATATGGATTTTAACTTGTAAGCAACAAATGTCAGAAATAGGCTTAGGCATGAAAGGGTTAAATCAGGAGGCACTGGGCCCCTTGGAGACCTCCTCACAAGGCAAATAGTCCCTACCCACACCTCAATTCAGTATTTTTCCCACAAGGAAGATCTCTTAGAGCCCCAAATAATACCAGAGATCCTATACAGCCAGGCATCCCATCCAGAATACCAGATAAACGGTGGAGCACCCTTACTGGACACTGATAAGACCAAATATTGCACCTAATTTTAGCCAAAATGTCGAGAAGGGACCTTATAGCACTCGACTTTGTGGTGCTGACTTGTTGTTTGAGAAGCGCTGGTAGCAACTAGGGATGAGCTTCGTGTTCGAGTCGAACATACGTTCGACTCGAACATTGGCTGTTCGATCGTTCGACGAAGATCGAACGATTTGGGCCGTTCGCGCCAAATTCGAGTGACGCGAACGGCCCACAATGCACTACGCCATCGCAGTGTCATCCAGGCGCTGTGATTGGCCAAGCATGCACTGTGACCCCGCATGCTTGGCCAATCACAGCGCCGGCAGCGAGGAGAGCAATGATTGGCCACAGGCAGGATGCCTGTGGCCAATTATTGCTGAGGGTGTTTAGTACACGCCCCACACTATAAAAGGCCGCCAGCACGGCGGCCTAGTGTAGTGTGTTCCGGAGCAGGGATAGAGTAGCATAGGCAGGGACAGTGACTGTTATTTCTTTCTTGCTTAACCTGGATTCCTTTAGTTTAGGGAAAGAGAAGGATAGGTAGGGAGAGTGTCAGTGTGTTTTGTGCTTCTGCTATAGTGTGCTTAAAAAAAAACATTTATTCTAGGGACAGAAAACTCTAGGTAGGGACAGTGTCAGTTTCTTTCACTCTGCAAGTCCTTGTTTCCAGGGACCTGGAAGGACAGTGAGTGAATTGTCCTTTTGCTATATTGTGATTAAAAAAAACATTTATTCTAGGGACAGAAAACTCTAGGTAGGGACAGTGTCAGTTTCTTTCACTCTGCAAGTCCTTGTTTCCAGGGACCTGGAAGGACAGTGAGTGAATTGTCCTTTTGCTATATTGTGATTAAAAAAAACATTTATTCTAGGGACAGAAAACTCTAGGTAGGGACAGTGTCAGTTTCTTTCACTCTGCAAGTCCTTGTTTCCAGGGACCTGGAAGGACAGTGAGTGAATTGTCCTTTTGCTATATTGTGATTAAAAAAAACATTTATTCTAGGGACAGAAAACTCTAGGTAGGGACAGTGTCAGTTTCTTTCACTCTGCAAGTCCTTGTTTCCAGGGACCTGGAAGGACAGTGAGTGAATTGTCCTTTTGCTATATTGTGATTAAAAAAAACATTTTTTTCTAGGGACAGAAAACTGTAGGTAGGGAGAGTATTTTTTTTCTTTCACTCTGCAAGTCCTTGTTTCCAGGGACCTGTAAGGACAGTGAGTTAATTGTCCTTGTGCTATATTGTGCTGAAAAAAACATTTATTCCAGGGACAGAAAACTCTAGGTAGGGACAGTGTCAGTTTCTTTCACTCTGCAAGTCCTTGTTTCCAGGGACCTGGAAGGACAGTGAGTGAATTGTCCTTTTGCTATATTGTGATTAAAAAAAACATTTTTTTCTAGGGACAGAAAACTGTAGGTAGGGAGAGTGTTTTTTTTCTTTCACTCTGCAAGTCCTTGTTTCCAGGGACCTGTAAGGACAGTGAGTTAATTTTCCTTGTGCTATATTGTGATTAAAAAAAACATTTATTCTAGGGACAGAAAACTCTAGGTAGGGACAGTGTCAGTTTCTTTCACTCTGCAAGTCCTTGTTTCCAGGGACCTGGAAGGACAGTGAGTGAATTGTCCTTTTGCTATATTGTGATTAAAAAAAACATTTATTCTAGGGACAGAAAACTCTAGGTAGGGACAGTGTCAGTTTCTTTCACTCTGCAAGTCCTTGTTTCCAGGGACCTGGAAGGACAGTGAGTGAATTGTCCTTTTGCTATATTGTGATTAAAAAAAACATTTATTCTAGGGACAGAAAACTCTAGGTAGGGACAGTGTCAGTTTCTTTCACTCTGCAAGTCCTTGTTTCCAGGGACCTGGAAGGACAGTGAGTGAATTGTCCTTTTGCTATATTGTGATTAAAAAAAACATTTATTCTAGGGACAGAAAACTCTAGGTAGGGACAGTGTCAGTTTCTTTCACTCTGCAAGTCCTTGTTTCCAGGGACCTGGAAGGACAGTGAGTGAATTGTCCTTTTGCTATATTGTGATTAAAAAAAACATTTATTCTAGGGACAGAAAACTCTAGGTAGGGACAGTGTCAGTTTCTTTCACTCTGCAAGTCCTTGTTTCCAGGGACCTGGAAGGACAGTGAGTGAATTGTCCTTTTGCTATATTGTGATTAAAAAAAACATTTATTCTAGGGACAGAAAACTCTAGGTAGGGACAGTGTCAGTTTCTTTCACTCTGCAAGTCCTTGTTTCCAGGGACCTGGAAGGACAGTGAGTGAATTGTCCTTTTGCTATATTGTGATTAAAAAAAACATTTATTCTAGGGACAGAAAACTCTAGGTAGGGACAGTGTCAGTTTCTTTCACTCTGCAAGTCCTTGTTTCCAGGGACCTGGAAGGACAGTGAGTGAATTGTCCTTTTGCTATATTGTGATTAAAAAAAACATTTATTCTAGGGACAGAAAACTCTAGGTAGGGACAGTGTCAGTTTCTTTCACTCTGCAAGTCCTTGTTTCCAGGGACCTGGAAGGACAGTGAGTGAATTGTCCTTTTGCTATATTGTGATTAAAAAAAACATTTTTTTCTAGGGACAGAAAACTGTAGGTAGGGAGAGTATTTTTTTTCTTTCACTCTGCAAGTCCTTGTTTCCAGGGACCTGTAAGGACAGTGAGTTAATTGTCCTTGTGCTATATTGTGCTGAAAAAAACATTTATTCCAGGGACAGAAAACTCTAGGTAGGGACAGTGTCAGTTTCTTTCACTCTGCAAGTCCTTGTTTCCAGGGACCTGGAAGGACAGTGAGTGAATTGTCCTTTTGCTATATTGTGATTAAAAAAAACATTTTTTTCTAGGGACAGAAAACTGTAGGTAGGGAGAGTGTTTTTTTTCTTTCACTCTGCAAGTCCTTGTTTCCAGGGACCTGTAAGGACAGTGAGTTAATTTTCCTTGTGCTATATTGTGATTAAAAAAAACATTTATTCTAGGGACAGAAAACTCTAGGTAGGGACAGTGTCAGTTTCTTTCACTCTGCAAGTCCTTGTTTCCAGGGACCTGGAAGGACAGTGAGTGAATTGTCCTTTTGCTATATTGTGATTAAAAAAAACATTTATTCTAGGGACAGAAAACTCTAGGTAGGGACAGTGTCAGTTTCTTTCACTCTGCAAGTCCTTGTTTCCAGGGACCTGGAAGGACAGTGAGTGAATTGTCCTTTTGCTATATTGTGATTAAAAAAAACATTTATTCTAGGGACAGAAAACTCTAGGTAGGGACAGTGTCAGTTTCTTTCACTCTGCAAGTCCTTGTTTCCAGGGACCTGGAAGGACAGTGAGTGAATTGTCCTTTTGCTATATTGTGATTAAAAAAAACATTTATTCTAGGGACAGAAAACTCTAGGTAGGGACAGTGTCAGTTTCTTTCACTCTGCAAGTCCTTGTTTCCAGGGACCTGGAAGGACAGTGAGTGAATTGTCCTTTTGCTATATTGTGATTAAAAAAAACATTTATTCTAGGGACAGAAAACTCTAGGTAGGGACAGTGTCAGTTTCTTTCACTCTGCAAGTCCTTGTTTCCAGGGACCTGGAAGGACAGTGAGTGAATTGTCCTTTTGCTATATTGTGATTAAAAAAAACATTTATTCTAGGGACAGAAAACTCTAGGTAGGGACAGTGTCAGTTTCTTTCACTCTGCAAGTCCTTGTTTCCAGGGACCTGGAAGGACAGTGAGTGAATTGTCCTTTTGCTATATTGTGATTAAAAAAAACATTTATTCTAGGGACAGAAAACTCTAGGTAGGGACAGTGTCAGTTTCTTTCACTCTGCAAGTCCTTGTTTCCAGGGACCTGGAAGGACAGTGAGTGAATTGTCCTTTTGCTATATTGTGATTAAAAAAAACATTTATTCTAGGGACAGAAAACTCTAGGTAGGGACAGTGTCAGTTTCTTTCACTCTGCAAGTCCTTGTTTCCAGGGACCTGGAAGGACAGTGAGTGAATTGTCCTTTTGCTATATTGTGATTAAAAAAAACATTTATTCTAGGGACAGAAAACTCTAGGTAGGGACAGTGTCAGTTTCTTTCACTCTGCAAGTCCTTGTTTCCAGGGACCTGGAAGGACAGTGAGTGAATTGTCCTTTTGCTATATTGTGATTAAAAAAAACATTTTTTTCTAGGGACAGAAAACTGTAGGTAGGGAGAGTATTTTTTTTCTTTCACTCTGCAAGTCCTTGTTTCCAGGGACCTGTAAGGACAGTGAGTTAATTGTCCTTGTGCTATATTGTGCTGAAAAAAACATTTATTCCAGGGACAGAAAACTCTAGGTAGGGACAGTGTCAGTTTCTTTCACTCTGCAAGTCCTTGTTTCCAGGGACCTGGAAGGACAGTGAGTGAATTGTCCTTTTGCTATATTGTGATTAAAAAAAAACATTTTTTTCTAGGGACAGAAAACTGTAGGTAGGGAGAGTATTTTTTTTCTTTCACTCTGCAAGTCCTTGTTTCCAGGGACCTGTAAGGACAGTGAGTTAATTGTCCTTGTGCTATATTGTGCTGAAAAAAACATTTATTCCAGGGACAGAAAACTCTAGGTAGGGACAGTGTCAGTTTCTTTCACTCTGCAAGTCCTTGTTTCCAGGGACCTGGAAGGACAGTGAGTGAATTGTCCTTTTGCTATATTGTGATTAAAAAAAACATTTTTTTCTAGGGACAGAAAACTGTAGGTAGGGAGAGTGTTTTTTTTCTTTCACTCTGCAAGTCCTTGTTTCCAGGGACCTGTAAGGACAGTGAGTTAATTTTCCTTGTGCTATATTGTGATTAAAAAAAACATTTTTTCTAGGGACAGAAAACTGTAGGTAGGGAGAGTGTTTTTTTTCTTTCACTCTGCAAGTCCTTGTTTCCAGGGACAGAGAAGGACACCTGAAGGTAGCCCTTATTGCTTTTTTCCCATCTCCCTGCAGGCCATCTATTAGAATGTCTGGAAGGCAAACAAGGAGAGGCAGACAGTCAGGAGGCAATAAAAGAGGGCAAGCAGGCTCTGTGTCTGGGGGCAACAGTGCTGGTCGTGGACGCGGTGCATTGTCATCAGCACATGGCCATGGGACACGCTTGTCCTTCTTTTCGGCAGCTGGACATGTTGAGCCACATCATGCCGAAGACTTGGTAGAGTGGATGACCAAGCCCTCCTCCTCCTCCTCATCCTCTCTCACCCAGGCTCAGGGTACTGGAAAAGCAGCTGCCAAAGCGTCGTCTTCCCTGGTATCAATGTCAGACAAATCATCAGTCACTCCTTCCCTAGACCCACCATGTCCTCCTCCTGAGGAGTCCCCCGAACTGTTTCAGCACAGTGTTGGGTACATGCTCCAGGAGGATGCCCAGCGTTTCGAAGGGTCTGATGATGAAACCCAGCTAGAGGAAGGCAGTAGCGTGAGAGCAGACAGAGGGGATGCTCAAGAAGGACACCAATCTGGCAGTCATGTTCCAGCAGCTGCAGCATACTGCCAGATTGGCTCCAGTGATGAGGAGGGAGGGGATGATGAGGTCAATGACTCCACGTGGGTGCCTAATAGGAGAGAGGAGGAGGAGGAGGATGAGGAGGAGGCACATCTCCAACGAGGCAGGATGCCCTTTGGTGGCCAGCGTAAGGGCAGTACACCGACGGAATCACACCGCAGAGCTCCGCCTGTGCAGGGCGCTGCCTCTGCCCGTCATTCAAAAAGTTCTTTGGTGTGGGCCTTTTTTGAGGCTAGTGCATCAGATCGCACAGCTGCTGTTTGCAACATATGTCTCAAGCGTATATCGCGTGGCCAAAACATCAGCCGCTTGGGTACCACATGCCTGACCAGACATATGTTGACCTGCCATGCAGCTCGTTGGCAAGCCTACCTCAAAGACCCACACCAAAGAACAAAGCGGACCTCTCCTTGCACCGCATCAGCTGGGATCTCCAACCCCACTATAACTTCAGTCCTCTCTGAAACATGCACTGAGAGGAATGAAGGTGTAGAATTAGGTGTGTCACAGCCAAGTACTTGCGCCCACTCTGCTAGCAGTACACCGACGTCCGATTCTAGCAGGCAAATTTCCCTGCCCCAGCTGCTGGACCGTCGAAAGAAGTTCACTCCCAGCCATCCACATGCCCAGCGGTTGAATGCTAGCTTGGCTAAATTGCTAGCGCTTCAACTGCTGCCTTTTCAGTTGGTAGACTCGGCCCCCTTCCGTGAGTTTGTGCAATGTGCGGTTCCTCAGTGGCAGGTTCCCAAACGCCACTTTTTCTCACGGAAGGCTATTCCGGCTCTCTACCGGCATGTGGAAGGCAATGTCTTGGCCTCGCTGGACAGGGCGGTCAGCGGTAAGGTGCATATTACCGCTGACTCATGGTCCAGCAGGCATGGACAGGGACGTTACCTTTCTTTCACGGCCCATTGGGTCACTCTTTTGGCAGCTGGGAAGGATTCAGGACAAGGTGCAGTAGTGTTGGAGGTTGTCCCACCGCCACGCCTCCAAAATGCTACTACTGGTTGTGACACACCTCTCTCCTCCACCCCCTCCTCTTCTTCTTCCTCCATGGCCTCTTCCTGTGGTTTGTCCTATGAACCAGCGGTGCTCCGTAGCCGTTCACGGGGCTACGCAAGTACGCAGGCAAAAAGATGCCATGCCGTGCTTGCGCTGGTGTGTTTGGGGGACAGAAGCCACACTGGGGCAGAGGTCCTGTCTGCTCTGCAGGGCCAGGCCGAGAGGTGGTTGACGCCACGCCAGCTTAAGCCAGGAATGGTGGTTTGCGACAATGGCACCAACCTCCTCTCCGCCCTCCGACAGGGACAACTGACCCATGTGCCCTGTGTGGCTCACGTCCTTAACCTGGTGGTGCAGCGCTTCTTGGGCAGGTACCCGGGCTTACAGGATGTCCTGAGGCAGGCCAGGAAAGTCTGTGTGCATTTCCGCAGATCTTATAATGCCAGTGCTCGCCTGGCTGAGCTGCAAAAGGAGTTGAACCTGCCCAAGAACCGCCTTATATGTGACATGCCCACCAGGTGGAACTCAACGTTGGCCATGCTGCAGCGGCTGCACACGCAGCAGAGGGCCATCAATGAGTACCTGTGCGACTACGGCACCAGGACAGGGTCAGGGGAGCTTGGTTTTTTTTCTCCACGCCAGTGGGGCATGATCAGGGATGCATGCACTGTCCTGGCACCATTTGAGGAGGCCACGAGGATGGTGAGCAGTGACAGTGCATGCATCAGTGACACTGTACCTCTTGTCCACCTGTTGGAGCACACGCTGCGTGGAATAATGGACAGGGCACTTGAGGCAGAACAGAGGCAGGAAGAGGAGGACTTCCTTGCCTCTCAAGGCCCCCTTTACCCAGACAGTGTTCCTTCTGTCCCACCCATCGCACAGGAAGAGGAGGAGGAGGAGGAGGAGGAGGAGGAGGATTGTGTCAGCATGGAGGTGGAGGCTGGCACTCAGCATCATCAGCAGCAGTCTTTTAGGGATGATTTACAGTCCCAAGAAACCAGTGGACTTGTACGTGGCTGGGAGGAGGTGGCTGCGGATCATGTCGTCCTTAGTGACCCAGAGGACTCCGGAGCGAATGCCTCAGCAAACCTACGCTGCATGGCCTCCCTGATCCTGCAAAGTCTGCGGAAGGATCCTCGTATTCTTCGGATCAAGGAGAGGGACCATTACTGGCTGGCCACTCTCCTTGATCCACGGTACAAGGGTAAGGTTGCGGACCTTATGTTACCGTCGCAGAGGGAGCAGAGGATGAGACAACTCCGGGAGGCCTTGCAGAAAGGTCTGTGCAACGCGTTCCCAGAGACTGGGAGGTTGCAAACTCCTGGTCCTGGACAACGAGTTGCTGAGGCTTCGGCCAGTCAAAGAAGGAGCGGTGGGGAAGGTGGCCGTCTGACCGATGCGTTCAGACAATTCTTTAGTCCGCAGCCCCAAAGTATGATTGGTTCCAGCAACCATCGCCAGCGTCTGATAAACATGGTGCAGGAATATCTAGGGGCAAGGTCAGACTTGGACACCTTCCCCACCGAAAATCCTCTGGCTTACTGGGTCTTGAGGATGGATCACTGGCCAGAGCTTGCACAGTATGCAATTGAGCTACTGGCCTGTCCTGCATCCAGCGTTCTTTCGGAACGCACATTCAGTGCTGCTGGAGGATTTGTCACGGATCACAGGGTGCGCCTGTCCACCGACTCGGTTGATCGACTGACTTTCATCAAGATGAACCAGTCTTGGATCACCACCAGCTACCACACACCTGATGCTGATATAACAGACTAATTGATTTTAAAATGTCACATCCCTTCAAGACTGATGCTGATGCTGAGTGCCTGTGCTGTTATGTTGACTGGCTATCCTCCTCCTCCGAGTCCTCAATGATACGATTGATGATGATAGCTTGGAAGATCATTTTTGTTTATGGGTGCCGCCACCAGTGCCTAACGCCCAATTTTTCAGCCCCTGTTTAACAGGGGCGTGTAATTACAATTTTTGAAGCAATACTTTGCAACAGGGCTCATTGCTGTGCTCCAAGTACAGTATCTGTGAGGAGTTGCAGTGTTGTGCCACCAGTGCCTAAGGCCCAATTTTTCAGCCCCTGTTTAACAGGGGCGTGTCATTACAATTTTTGAAGCAATACTTTGCAACAGGGCTCATTGCTGTGCTCCAAGTACAGTATCTGTGAGGGGTTGCAGTGTTGTGCCACCAGTGCCTAAGGCCCAATTTTTCAGCCCCTGTTCAACAGGGGCATGTAATTACAATTCTTGATCTAATAATTCACAGCAGGGCCCATTGCTGCACCCACCAAGAGTAACTGTCAGGGCTTACAGTGTTGTGGCACCAGCACCACCATCAAAGGCCCAATTTTTACTACCACTGTTCAACAATTATATGTAATTAAAATTCCTGATATAATAGTTGACAGCAGGGCGTTCCAGCACCAACCAAGAGTAACTGTGAGTGCTTACAGTGTTGTGCCAACACCAACAACTAAGGGGCCTATTTCTGCAGAGTATATACGGCAGGTCCCTACTTTCAAACATCCAACTTACAAACGACTCCTACTTGCAAACGCAAGAAGACAACAGGAAGTGAGAGGAAATCTACCACTAGGAAGGAAAATTCTCTCCTGTAAGAATAAATATGGGAGAAAGGTGTCTCCTCTGTACTGATGCTTTATCAGCAATCCTTGTTTCAAGAAAAACACCACATTTCAAAAACAGTTGTCATTGGGACGGAAAGTGAGGTGAAATGTTCTGAACAGGGGCACAGACAGCAAAACAAATGTTACAGGGGTGATAACCCTTACCTATGTTTTCCAAAAAGTTTAAAAATAGATTTTTGGGCTGGAGCTACACTTCAACAATGTACCTGTTCAAAATTACAAACAGATTCTACATAAGAACAAACCTACAGTCCCTGTCTTGTATGCACCGCCTGTATACGGCTGTTCAGAGTATATAGGGCCTTTTTTATTTTATGTGCGGGGTTCCCCTTAATATCCATACAAGACCCAAAGGGGCTGGTAATGGGCTGGGGTAGGGGGGGGGGGTCATGGGGTAGCTATGCCATTTTTCTTAAAGAATTTCATCCATATTACCGGGACCAGACATTACATTAAAGCCGCAAGCAGTTTTAAATGGCTTTTTTTTCCTTTAGAAGTGTCATTTTGTGCAGGGACAGTTCTAAACACGGGAAACACGTGGCACTTCACAGGCATACTTTAGACACCCCCCAGGTACGATATTTAAAGGAATATTTGACTTTTTTTTTTCACTTTATGCATCATTAAAATGACTGCTCCCGAAAAACGACCGTTTTTAAAACTTCTTTTTGCATTGATACATGTCCCCTGGTGCAGAACCCGGGTTCCCAAACCCTTTTTAGGACAATAACATGCATAATAGTTGTTATAATTAGCACTTTAGAATTCGAACGTTCGCATCCATTGTATTTAATAGGGTTCTAATGTTCGTTCGAACTTCCGGTCCGTTCGCGGGTTCTGGTGCGAACCGAACCCGGGGGTGTTCGGCTCATCACTAGTAGCAACTTTATGAGTTCTACACTCTACTCCCTCCTCCATATTAGCATTATCCTCCAAGTCCTTCTTAGCATCAGGACAAGCAGGCATCCCCCTGCTGACCAACATTCCTCCATTGGAATTGGCTAGAGATGCCGTTTTAACATTGCTTTGCATAGATATTTAAAGCCATAGCGGAGCGGCCAGACCTGGCTACCTTCACTGATCATAGGTATGATCATAGGTATGAGCCTTATGATTGCTGTATATATTGGTTCCAGGGCTGATACTGAAATGGTAAAAAGTGAGGGGAAACCAACATACTACTTTGTATCCAGTGTGTAATGGACCACCGGCCAGAGATGGCCCCATATACTGTAAAGACAGGGCTCCCCCCCCCCCAAGGTTACGCCTGTTACGCCTGCCTCTGTTCCCTACCCACTCCTTAGAACCACCCCTAGGACCACCCCTTGTCTCCACCCGTACACACCTAGCACCACCCCCTTTGGAGAACAGGGAACCAATTATTATTTGGGGGTATTTATAAGGTAATTTGTGTGGAATTTGTTAATAACAGACAGCCCCAATATCCAGCTACAGACAGTCCCAATATCCAGAAACAGATAGCCTCAATATCCAGCACAAAGCAGCCCTATATCCAGCAAGAGATAGCCCCAATTTCCAGCAAGAGGCAGCCCAATATCTAGCAAGAGACTGCCCCAATATCCAGCAATAGACAGCCTCAATATCCAGCACAAGGCAGCCCTACATCCAGCAAGAGACAGCCCCAATTTCCAGCAAGAGGCAGACCAATATCTAGCAAGAGACAGCCCCAATTTCCAGCAAGAGGCAGCCCAATATCTAGCAAGAGACTGCCCCAATATCCAGCAATAAACAGCCCCAATATCCAGCAAGAGACAGCCCCAATATCCAGCAAGAGACAGCCCCAATTTCCAGCAAGAGGCAGCCCAATATCTAGCAAGAGACTGCCCCAATATCCAGCAATAGACAGCCGCAATATCCAGCAGGAGACAGCCTCATATCCAGCAAGAGACAGCCTCATATCCAGCAAGAGACAGCCTCATATCCAGCAAGAGACAGCCCCATATTCAGCAAGAGACAGCCCCAATTTCCAGCAAGAGGCAGCCCAATTTCCAGCAAGAGGCAGCCCAATATCTAGCAAGAGACTGCCCCAATATCCAGCAATAGACAGCCGCAATATCCAGCAGGAGACAGCCTCATATCCAGCAGGAGACAGCCTCATATCCAGCAGGAGACAGCCTCATATCCAGCAGGAGACAGCCTCATATCCAGCAAGAGACAGTCCCATATTCAGCAAGAATCAGCCTCATATTCAGCAAGAGACAGCCTCATATCCAGAAAGAAACAGCCCCAATGTCCAGCATCAGACAGCCCCAATATCCAGCTACAGACAGCCCCAATATCCAGCAAGAGACAGCCCCAATATCCAGCTACAGACAGCCCCAATATCCAGCTAAAGACAGCCCCAATATCCAGCTACAGACAGCCCCAATATCCAGCTACAGACAGCCCCAATATCCAGCTACAGACAGCCCCAATATCCAGCTACAGACAGCCCCAATATCCAGCTACAGACAGCCCCAATATCCAGCTACAGACAACCCCAATATCCAGCTACAGACAGCCCCAATATCCAGCTACAGACAGCCCCAATATCCAGCTACAGACAGCCCCAATATCCAGCTACAGACAGCCCCAATATCCAGCTACAGACAGCCCCAATATCCAGAAACAGATAGCCTCAATATCCAGCACAAGGCAGCCCTATATCCAGCAAGAGACAGCCCCAATTTCCAGCAAGAGGCAGCCCAATATCTAGCAAGAGACTGCCGCAATATCCAGCAGGAGACAGCCTCATATCCAGCAAGAGACAGCCCCATATTCAGCAAGAGACAGCCCCAATTTCCAGCAAGAGGCAGCCCAATATCTAGCAAGAGACTTCCCCAATATCCAGCAGGAGACAGCCCCAATATCCAGCAGGAGACAGCCCCAATATCCAGCAGGAGACAACCCCAATATCCAGCAAGAGACAGCCCCAATATCCAGCAAGAGACAGACCCAATATCCAGCTACAGACAGCCTCAATATCCAGCTACAGACAGCCCCAATATCCAGCTACAGACAGCCCCAATATCCAGCTACAGATAGACCCAATATCCAGCTACAGACAGACCCAATATCCAGCTACAGACAGCCCCAATATCCAGCTACAGACAGCCCCAATATCCAGCTACAGACAACCCCAATATCCAGCTACAGACAACCCCAATATCCAGCTACAGACAGACCCAATATCCAGCTACAGACAGCCCCAATATCCAGCAGAAGACAGCCCCATATTCAGCAAGAGACAGCCCCAATTTCCAGCAAGAGGCAGCCCAATTTCCAGCAAGATGCAGCCCAATATCTAGCAAGAGACTGCCCCAATATCCAGCAATAGACAGCCGCAATATCCAGCAGGAGACAGCCTCATATCCAGCAAGAGACAGTCCCATATCCAGAAAGAGACAGCCTCATATCCAGCAAGAGACAGCCTCATATCCAGCAAGAGACAGCCTCATATCCAGCAAGAGACAGCCTCATATCCAGAAAGAAACAGCCCCAATGTCCAGCAACAGACAGCCCCAATATCCAGCAACAGACAGCCCCAATATCCAGCAAGAGACAGCCCCAATATCCAGCAAGAGACAGCCCCAATATCCAGCTACAGACAGCCCCAATATCCAGCTAAAGACAGCCCCAATATCCAGCTAAAGACAGCCCCAATATCCAGCTACAGACAGACCCAATATCCAGCTACAGACAGACCCAATATCCAGCTACAGACAGACCCAATATCCAGCTACAGACAACCCCAATATCCAGCTACAGACAACCCCAATATCCAACTACAGACAGCCCCAATATCCAGCTACAGACAGCACAATTATCCAGCTACAGACAGCCCCAATATCCAGTTACCAGTTACAGACAGCCCCAATATCCAGCTACAGACAGACCCAATATCCAGCTACAGACAGACCCAATATCCAGCTACAGACAGACCCAATATCCAGCACAAGGCAGCCCTATATCCAGCAAGAGACAGCCCCAATTTCTAGCAAGAGGCAGCCCAATATCTAGCAAGAGACTGCCGCAATATCCAGCAGGAGACAGCCTCATATCCAGCAAGAGACAGCCCCATATTCAGCAAGAGACAGCCCCAATTTCCAGCAAGAGGCAGCCCAATATCTAGCAAGAGACTTCCCCAATATCCAGCAGGAGACATCCCCAATATCCAGCAGGAGACAGCCCCAATATCCAGCAAGAGACAGCCCCAATATCCAGCAAGAGACAGCCCCAATATCCAGCAAGAGACAGCCCCAATATCCAGCTACAGACAGCCCCAATATCCAGCTACAGACAGCCCCAATATCCAGCTACAGACAGCCCCAATATCTAGCTACAGACAGCCCCAATATCCAGCTACAGACAGCCCCAATATCAAGCTACAGACAGCCCCAATATCAGGCTACAGACAACCCCAATATCCAGCTACAGACAGCCCCAATATCAGCTACAGACAGCCCCAATATCCAGCTACAGACAGCCACAATATCCAGCTACAGACAGCCACAATATCCAGCTACAGACAGCCCCAATATCCAGCTACAGACAGCCCCAATATCCAGTTACCAGTTACAGACAGCCCCAATATCCAGCTACAGACAGCCCCAATATCCAGCTACAGACAGACCCAATATCCAGCTACAGACAGACCCAATATCCAGCTACAGACAGACCCAATATCCAGCTACAGACAGACCCAATATCCAGCTACAGACAACCCCAATATCCAGCTACAGACAACCCCAATATCCAACTACAGACAGCCCCAATATCCAGCTACAGACAGCCCCATTATCCAGCTACAGACAGCCCCAATATCCAGTTGCCAGTTACAGACAGCCCCAATATCCAGCTACAGACAGACCCAATATCCAGCTACAGACAGACCCAATATCCAGCTACAGACAGACCCAATATCCAGCTACAGACAGACCCAATATCCAGCACAAGGCAGCCCTATATCCAGCAAGAGACAGCCCCAATTTCTAGCAAGAGGCAGCCCAATATCTAGCAAGAGACTGCCGCAATATCCAGCAGGAGACAGCCTCATATCCAGCAAGAGACAGCCCCATATTCAGCAAGAGACAGCCCCAATTTCCAGCAAGAGGCAGCCCAATATCTAGCAAGAGACTTCCCCAATATCCAGCAGGAGACAGCCCCAATATCCAGCAGGAGACAGCCCCAATATCCAGCAAGAGACAGCCCCAATATCCAGCAAGAGACAGCCCCAATATCCAGCTACAGACAGCCCCAATATCCAGCTACAGACAGCCCCAATATCCAGCTACAGACAGCCCCAATATCAAGCTACAGACAGCCCCAATATCAAGCTACAGACAGCCCCAATATCAGGCTACAGACAGCCCCAATATCCAGCTACAGACAGCCCCAATATCAGCTACAGACAGCCCCAATATCCAGCTACAGACAGCCACAATATCCAGCTACAGACAGCCACAATATCCAGCTACAGACAGCCCCAATATCCAGCTACAGACAGCCCCAATATCCAGTTACCAGTTACAGACAGCCCCAATATCCAGCTACAGACAGACCCAATATCCAGCTACAGACAGACCCAATATCCAGCTACAGTCAGACAGACCCAATATCCAGCTACAGACAGACCCAATATCCAGCTACAGACAGACCCAATATCCAGCTACAGACAGCCTCAATATCCAGCTACAGACAGCCCCAATATCCAGCAAAAGACAGCCCCAATATCCAGCTACAGACAGCCCCAATATCCAGCTACAGACAGCCTCAATATCCAGCAAGAGACAGCCCCAATATCCAGCTATAGACAGCCCCAATATCCAGCTACAGACAGCTTCAATATCCATCAAGAGACGGCCCCAATATCCAGCAAGAGACAGTCCCAATATCCAGCAGGAGACAGCCCCAATATCCAGCAGGAGACAGCGCCAATATCCAGCAGGAGACAGCCCCAATATCCAGCAAGAGACATATCTTGGCAGCAGCAATAATAGACAACCCCTACATCCATCCAGTAGCAACAATGACAATTAAACAATCACCAAAAGCAATGTAGTCTTGGTCAGGCAGTGATCCGTCAGGAGTCTCATGGCAATATAGGACACCACATGGCAGCTCTTCCTCACAAAAAGGAACATACGGTCTGCTACAGGGAGATGCGGAGTGTAGCTGATATCACTCTGCCTTCCACTCTCTTAAGGCTGCAGCTGGCACTATAGGAGTTATGTCGGCTTGTGTGTCTTCCAGATCACTCCGTAGGTCGGTAGCAGCATAAACCAACTGTAAAAAAAAAAGTTCTGGTCCAGCAGGAAAAAAAAGCCCTGTGTAAAAGTATTGCCCATGCTATCTAGTGGATAATATGTGCGCTCAGTGTAATATAAACAATACAGTGATGATTATAAGTGTTGACAGCCACACTAAAATATATTGCACATACCAATATAAATAAAAAACAGAAAAGAAAAACATTTTGTTGCGCTGTCATCAAACAAATCAAAATTATCAAAATGAAATATATCATGTACATAAAGTGTCTTACACCAATATGTGACATGCTAAGAAAGTAAATATATAAAATTCATACAAAATGTATAAAAAGTTTTGTGCAATCATGCAAATATAATAATGTCCAAAGGAGTATAAAGTCCCCTAAATTGCTCTGTTAGACTATGGTGATTAAATTGTGCACATCTTCAGTATGCTAGTGTTGTCCACTCCAAGACAGATAAAATTGGCCTCTTACCAGAAGATGAGACCCTAAATGGGTCTGACCTTGCTTTTAGTGAATAACCCTCACTATGGGTGTATGATGTATATCACAGCAGGAAAGCCTATATAGACAATCACTTGCTCCGGACACACTCTGGAGTAGACATGTGCACAACATAAAAATTTGTTTAGTTTGGTTTTGTTTCTGTGCGTTTCCGTTGATTCGTAACGATTCGTAATTTCTTAAGACGTGGGTTATCGTATTCGGACTCTTTCGTATTTCCGTAAGGGTTATTTTTCGTTGATTCAAAATTCGTATTTACGTTATATTTTATATTCGGCCGCGTTCATATTTTCGTAAGAACTATATTTTCGTTGATTTGCAATGATTCGTATTTTCGTGTCTAATTTCCGTTGATTGGAAAATCGTACTTTTGTAGATTTAATTACATTCGTACTTTCGTTAGAATACATTTTCCGTTTATTCAAAACACTACTCGTCGTAATTTTGTAATTCGTACTTTCGTGAGATTGACTGGCTCATTTATTCGTACTTTCGTAACATTGTTTTCGTAGATTAGTAATCGGGGCATAATTCGTAATTTTACATAATGTGTCAGAATAGGAGAAAACAAAAATATGTCAGAGATATTACAAAATACAAATATAGAAATTAGAATCTAGACAGAGTATGCTTAAGAAACAAAGAATTTCTCTCTCACAAGTCACAACTTTACTCACAAATCCAACAGAACAGTGCAACCTACCAAACCACAACCTATCTGGACTGTGGATGGAATGCACTGCAGTCTAACACAGAAAAACACACAAGGGAATAAGAAACAAGCTCATTGGGGGAAGAGACAACCTCTTCAGGGGAAGGGACAAGCTTATTGGCCATTGGCCAACGTCCAGAACTAATTCAGAACTAACAAAATAGAATTTAATTTTTTTCGAATTTTCGTTGTTTTGATTTCCGTTTTCCGAAGATTCATAATTTTTTTTTCGTTCATTTTGATTTTCGTTAATATGGATCTTTATTCGTTATTTTCGTTGTTTTGTTTTACGTTTTCTGAATATTCGTAATTTTGCGTTTTCGTTCATTTTGATTTTCGTTATTTTTTGATCTTTGTTCGGTATTTTCGTTGTTTTAATGTTTTCGTTTTTTACTTTTTCGTATTTTGAAATTTACTAAATTCGTATTCGTTGTTTTCCATATTCGTTCTTTTCGATAATTCGTTGTTCATTTGTAATTTTATCAAACCGTTCATTTATTCGTATGTTTACAAATCAACGAATATAACAAATTTTGACGAATAATGAATTCGTAACTAAACGAATTGCACATGTCTACTCTGGAGTTTCCCTCGCCAAATGGCACTTTACAAGAAAGTACTCACGACCATTCACATGGGGCATGGCAGATGGGAAAAGAAAGACAAAATCCTCATTACGCAGTGGTCCGATAAAAAACATTTATTAGCTCAAAGACATCTACTTACCAGAGCTGAAAAGATAACAGTCATTCATGTACAAATTGTCCGGCACCCCGGCTGGCATGATGACATCACTGCTACTTCCTCCGCCCAATGTACGTTTCGTCGTAAGAGACATAGTCACTGGGGCAATTGGCCTGCTATGCTGCAGGTGTAAGATCCGGGAGGGCTTCAGGACAACAAAAGGATTTGTCACAAAGAAACATTTGTGCCCAGACCTGCAACATTCATTAGACTTTTATAAAATAACTCAGGCCTGAATTACAAAAGACATCAAAACACTTGCTGCAGATGCTGCAAAATATTTTTTTTAACAGTAATGCTGCTTAAATTTCGGTTCAGTTGCTGAACTCTTTTTACTCTTTTTATTTGCAAGAAAACTCCTGCCACGTGTCTGAATTTGATGTCTACTCACTCTAAAAGCATTTTGTCCTCACATATTTTTAGTGGCTGTCTCAGCTGCAAAGCTATCAAGCAAAAAGCATTTTATCTTGCCCCTTTTATTTTTATGGCCTTTTTAAAATATGGTTTAAATTTTAAATTAACTAAAAAAAAAAGAATGAAAGCATGTTACCAATAACAGCATTTACAGTAAAGCATTTTTTTTACCACTACAAACATTAACATACATATAAAGATTTTCTTAGATGACTATAAACTGATAATGTTCCTTAACCATTTGAAAAGTAAAAAAATATTCTACTGTTATGAATCCATCTATGGAAAAAAAACAGACCCCTTAGAAAAACATCTGCTTATGCACTTGCAGGCAGATGCTGCTGATCACAAGATTACAGTCAGCAGCAGAAATATTGAAAAACACCCACCCTGCTGAGCTGTGTGGACCCAGTTTGGAGATTGGATTCTGCATGTGTTTCAGTACTGCCAAATTTTGTCATTATTAGCTTGAGGAAGAAGAGGGTTTGGGGGCTGGAGGGGAGAAGTAACGGGGCTTTTCTATGTTTCCAAAACCTGGGCATTATGCATGGGTGGGATGAGCAGCTGAAGGACAGCATTGTCTTTAGTGATATACGTGATGGTGATAAAACTGGATTTTTTTGTTAGCTGGAAAGAATCAGATTGGGGTGCTGTTGCGTCTAAGTGTAGCCAGTCTAGCTGGAGGTAAGACTCTGATTGACCACAAGGGCAGGCAGAACTTCAGCCCAACCTAGCAACAGGTATGAGGGAATTCTGATTGGCCCCTGCTGTGGCTGGATTGTAAGTCTGCCCGCAGACCCCAGAAAAGACAGAGATCCCAGGAACAGGGCTGGAAGCAGCCAGGAGAGAACCCTGGAACCCAGGCCAAGTGGGGCAGAGCCTGGAGAGCTAGGCAGCATTTGGAGGCTGAGTGCGGTGCCCAGGAAAAGTGCAACAGGAGCCCAGGGCAGAGTAGGCTGAGTTGCCGGCTGTGAAATGTGCTGTACTACCCCTTAGAGTCCACAGATTTCTAAGGTTGTGCAGGCTTGAGAAGGAGGCCCATTGTATAGTGGGCTGCCTTTTGCCTAACCTCACCCAGAAGTGCACCAGCAGAGTGAACACCAGCCAAAGACGGTGTGGCCTACATCTTTGTCTACAGTCAGAGGTCTGTGGCTTGCTCTTTATCTTCTCTATCCTGTATTGGGGTGTGGCTGTCAAGAAACAGGCTGCACCTAGGAAGACACCTATGGAGCACTAATGTGATGAAAGGCTTATTGGTCACCACTATGTGCTTATTGGCTGCTGTTTGCTGATTCTGTGCAGTTGAAAGCAGAGTTCTCCAACATTAAAATTTCCTTTCTGGGGTCAAACACAACAAGTACCAAAGAGCCATATGAGGCCCTTGGACCACAGGTTTGACACTAGTGATATATACTTTATTAGCTAAAAATTGTATTGTAATTAATGGGGTCCCTTTTCAGTTAAATATTGAAGGAGAAATGGTTTTGGGACTTTAAATGAAGCATTGAGTGTAAATACCCCAATGCCTCCATCCCTGTATATATCATTAAAGGAGAAGAAGTTTGGGACTTTAAATGAGGTGCATGATAAAGAGTATCAATGAATATATACTTTATTACCTAACCACTTAACGACCGCTCACTGTATATATACGTTGGCAGAATGGCACCGACAGGCACAATCACGTAGAGCATACGTGATCGCCTTTGTACAGTTGGGGGGTCCGATCGGACCCCCCTCCTATACAGTGAGCGGCCGTTTATCGTTGGGAGTGATCAGAGATGAGGGGGTGACCATTCGATTTCGGCCACCCCCTCGCGATCGCTCCCGGCGAATGAAAATGCTTCCTCCGCCATGTGATGTAAACACAGGCAGGAGGAAGTGATGTCATCTCCCTCGCGGCGGTCTTTTCGATTCCGGCGCCGAGGAGAGAAGAAGCAGGTTAGTGCACCAACAGTCCACTGACACATAGGTACACATAGGCACACATTTCACCCCCCAGTCACCCCCAGATCACCCCCCAGGTCACCCCCCAGGCCCCAATCACAGTGTCACTGATTGCAGTGATCATTTATTTTACTGATCACTGCATTTAGTGTCATCTGTGATAGTAAAAAGTTGCAGGGCAGTTAGGATTAGGCCCCTTTAGGTCCAGGGTAGCCCCCTAACCCCCCCTAATAAAGGTTTAACCCCTTGATCGCCCCCCAGGTAACCCTTTCACCCCCTAACGCCAGCGTCACTAAGCGATCATATTTTCGATCGATGTATTTAGTGCCGGTGGTGCCCTAGATAGCCAGTTATTTATTTTTAGTTTCGCCGCAGGTTTTTAGAGCGTCAGGTACCCCCATATATTATTTTAACCCCCTGATTGCCCCTAGAGTTAACCCTTTCACCAGTGATCACCGTATAAGCGTCACTGGTGACACTGGTTACCCAGTTAGTTATTTAGTTATTTAGGTAACCCGTCAGGTTTTTATATAGCGTCGGGTACCCCCATATTTAACCTAATAAAGGTTTTAACCCCCTGATTGCCCCTAGTTAACCCTTTCACCAGTGATCACCATATAAAGGTTACGGATGACGCTGGTTGGTTAGTTTGCTTTTTATAGCATCAGGGCACCCGCCGTATATAACCCAATAAAGGTTTAACCCCCTGATCGCCCGGCGGGTGAGATCAATTAGGTTTTAGCGCCAGAGAGGGTCTGCGTCACCCCAGGCAGCGTTAGGTTAGTGCCAGTAACGCTAACACCCACGCGCAAAGCATACACCTCCCTTAGTGGTATAGTATCTGATCAGATCTATACTAGCATCCCCAGCGGTTTAGGGTTCCCAAAAACGCAGTGTTAGCGGGATCAGCCCAGATACCTGCTAGCACCTGCGTTTAGCCCCTCCGCCCAGCCCAGCCCAGCCCACCCAAGTGCAGTATCGATCGATCACTGTCACTTACCAAACACAAAACACATAACTGCAGCGTTCGCAGAGACAGTCCTGATCCCTGCGACCGCTAACAGTTTTTTTTGTAGCGTTTGATATATTTGCTGACGACAGTCGGGTGCTTTTTTTCCTGTGAATCTTACTAGTGTACCCCTAAATTTAGAGCCCAAAATGGCAAGTCGAAGGTACACCAGTAAAGAGGCCTACGAGATTCTGAGCATGACAGATAGTGAAGAGGAGGTCACGTATCTGTCAGATTCAGGCTCAGAATATCTTCCCGTAGAAGACAGTGACGTCAGCGGCCCCACGTCAGATAGCTCTGACGACGAAGTTGAGGTCCCTGCTAAGGTCAGGCGTACCCGATCCCGATCTTCTGAGGTTGTTGAGGAGCAAGAACCGCAGGGCTCTCGTATCATGGAGCAGAGTAGTACTAGCGCCGCTATTCCTTCTGGTGAATTGGCAAGCCTAGTACAGCCTGGGCGTACATCCAGCACTGCAGTATCACTTGGTGACGTGGCGAGTCCCATAAGTGCAGTTCAAGCTGGCGAGGTGGCAAGCACAAGTAGTGTCCCGCTGCCACCAATAAGAAGACAAAGGCAGGCCCGTCGTACCCATAGTGCTCTTACTGCAGAATTCGCCTATCCTGATTGGGTCCCCACCACTTCTGCAGAACCCGTACTTCCCCCATTCACTGCCCAACCCGGTATTCAGGTGGAAACAGCTGATTTTATGCCAATTGATTATTATTCAATGTTTTTCACGGAAGATCTCTATAGATCTATTGTGGACCAGAGTAATTTATATGCTGGTCAATTCATCGCCGCTAATCCCCAGTTGCCTTCCATTGCCAAAGATTGGAAACCAATTACGGTTTCCGAATTTAAGACCTTTCTGGGCCTTTCCCTCAACATGGGCACACATAAATTCCCGTCATTGCGTGCTTATTGGTCCACGCACCCAATTGACCACATGCCCGTGTTCTCTGCCTCCATGCCCAGGAAACGATACGAGCAGATTTTGCGGTTCATGCACTTCAACGACAATGAACTTTGTCGTCCACGTGGGGACCCTGAATACGACCGGCTCTATAAAATTCGGCCCCTCATAAACCACTTCAACGAACGTTTTGCAGCCTTGTTTATTCCCGATCAAGCTGTCTGCGTTGATGAGTCCCTGATTAAATTTTCTGGCCGCTTGGCTTTCAAGCAGTACCTTCCCAGCAAGCATGCCAGATACGGGGTCAAGCTCTATAAGTGCTGTGACAGGGCAACAGGCTATGTATGGAGCTTTATGGTTTATGAGGGAAAAGATAGTCAGGTTGAGCCGGTCAACTGCCCGGATTACATAGGGAGCGCTGGCAAGATAGTGTGGAACTTGGTGTCACCCTTATTCGGAAAGGGGTACCACTTGTATGTGGACAATTATTACACGAGCGTGCCACTGTTTAGTCACTTGTTTGATCATCAGATTGGAGCATGTGGCACCGTGCGACCTAATCGCCGGGGCTTTCCCCAGCGGCTTGTAGATGCCCGTCTTAGGCTGGGGGAGAGAGCCTGCGTAAAGTGTAATAACTTGCTCGCTATGAAGTGGAGGGACAATAAGAATGTTTTCCTTCTTACCTCCCTTCATGCAGACACGACAGTCCAAATTCGTACGGCGACTGGTGTTGTGGAGAAACCCCTCTGTGTCCACGAATATAACAAAAATATGGGAGGGGTGGACCTCAACGACCAGTTGATGGCGCCGTATCTAATTGACCGTAAGGCGAGACGCTGGTACAAAAAAGTGTCTCTATCCTTATTCCAATTGGCTTTGCTGAACGCTCATGTGCTATACAGAGCTTCAGGCGGGACTTTATCTCTTCTAAAATTCCAGAATGAGATAGTCACAGAACTCCTGTATCCAGGCGGTTCTGCACCTCACCATCCCCTACCAAATGCAGTAAGCCGGCTGCATGAGAGGCATTATACGCATCTCCTCCCGAGTACCCCTACACAACGAACCCCCCATAAAAGATGTCGTGTCTGTAGCAAGCGCGGATTTAGGCATGACACCCGTTATTATTGTCCACTCTGTCCTGACAAACCTGGTCTTTGCCTTGGTGAATGTTTTGAACGCTACCACTCAAAAGTGACGTTTTAGCGTAGGGTACAGCATTTCACAGACTAGGACATACTTACACAGGGTCTCCCAAGATGCCATTACATTTTGAGAGACCCGAACCATTACAGTTGTTAAAGTTTAAAAAAAAAAGTGTAAAAAAGAAAAAGAAAAACGTAAAAAACAAAAACACAAAAAATATATAAAATAAAAAAAACAAAAATAGTTGTCGTTTTATTGTTCTCTCTCTCTCTCTCTCTATTTTCTCTCTATTGTTCTGCTCTTTTTTACTGTATTCCATTCTGCAATGTTTTATCATGCTTGCTTTTCAGGTATGTAATTTTTTGTTTTCAGGTGCGCCATTCAACTGCAGCGCGGAATTATTTATCTTGACAGCAACAGCGTTTGCTCCCACGATACATAAAGCCGTGACTCCAGTGCTGTAGGAGGTGATTTCACCACCACAGTTAAAAAAAGAGCATATATGCCGAAGCATGGGGGCAGCAGGGGCGGAGGAGCGATTTTGCTCCTAATGCCGCGTATATACGGTCGAAATTCCGACGGAGGCTTGCCCGTGGAAAAGTTTGACCATGTGTACGCGGCATAACCTTTTATGCCGCGTACATACGGTCGAAATTTCGACAAAGGCTTGCCCGTGGAAAAGTCCGACCGTGTGTACGCGGCATAACTTTTTTGCGGGAGGATGCCCCCATGCTTCGGCATATATATTTTTTAGGCACAGGTTGCATTAAAAAAATGTTTTATTTTTTACTAGGTTTTGTTTTGGTATTTGCTTTGCAGGTATGGTATGGTAAGGTCTTACTGTTGTACTGTAATGTTACTTTGTTTTAATGTTAACCATCATTTGCTTAGCAGGTACGCCATTCAGTTGCATCGCGGATTTATTTATCTTGACAGCAACAGCGTTTGCTCCCACGATACATAAAGCCGTGACTCCAACGCTGTAGGAGGTGATTTCACCACCACAGTTAAAAAAAGAGCATATATGCCGAAGCATGGGGGCAGCAGGGGCGGAGGAGCGATTTTGCTCCTAATGCCGCGTATATACGGTCGAAATTCCGACGAAGGCTTGCCCGTGGAAAAGTCCGACCGTGTGTACGCGGCATAACTTTTTTGCGGGAGGATGCCCCCATGCTTCGGCATATATGCCCATCATTAGAAGTGGGTGGATGAAGGGAGGTATTCTAATGGTGGGCATACCCACCGATCAATCTCTTTTTTTCATGCAGCCAACAGGCTGCATGAAAAAAAAGATTACAATACATGTCCAACAAGGACCAGCAACGCACTGGTATGTTGCTGGACTTTGAATGTTTATACCAGTATGATGCCTGCAGGTTTAGGTATCATCTTGGTATCATTCTTTTCAGCCAGTGGCCGGCTTTCATGTAAAAGCAATTCTAGCAGATAATTAGCCTCTAGACTGCTTTTACAAGCAGTGGGAGGGAATGCCCCCCCCGGATATAAACAGCGCCATTGGGAAATTGGGAAAGCATTTTATCACACCGATCTTGGTGTGGTCAGATGCTTTGAGGGCAGAGGAAAGATCTAGGGTCTAACCTACCATTTTTTTTTAAAAAAAGAGTACCTGTCACTACTTATTGCTATCATAGGGGATATTTACATTCCCTGAGATAACAATAAAAATGATTAAAAAAAAAATATGGAAGGGACAGTTTAAAAATAAAATAAAAAAGTAAAATAAATAATAAAAAAAAAATAAAATAAAAAAAAAGCACCGCTGTCCCCCCCTGCTCTTGCGCAAAGGCGAACGCAAGCGTCGGTCTAGCGTCATATGTAAACAGCAATTGCATCATGCATGTGAGGTATCACCGCGAAGGTCAGATCGAGGGCAGTAATTTTAGCAGTAGACCTCCTCTGTAAATCTAACGTGGTAACCTGTAAAGGCTTTTAAATGCTTTTAAAAATGAATGTAGTTTCTCGCTGCTGCGCGTTTGTGCGCAATTTTAAAGCATGTCGTGTTTGGTATCCATGTATTCGGCCTAAGATCATCTTTTTTATTTCATCAAACATTTGGGCAATATAGTGTTTTTTAGTGCATTAAAAATAAAAAAAGTGTGTTTTTCCCCCAAAAAATGCGTTTGAAAAATCGCTGCGCAAATACTGTGTGGAAAAAAAAAATGCAACACCCACCATTTTAAGCTGTAGGGCCTTTGCTTTAAAAAAATATATAATGTTTGGGGGTTCAACATAATTTTCTTGCAAAAAAAAAAATGTTTTCATGTAAACAAAAAGTGTCAGAAAGGGCTTTGTCTTCAAGTGGTTAGAAGAGTGGATGATGTGTGACATAAGCTTCCTAATGTTGTGCATAAAATGCCAGGACAGTTCAAAACCCCCCCAAATGACCCCATTTTGGAAAGTAGACACCTCAAGCTATTTGCTGAGAGGCATGTTGAGCCCATTGAATATTTTTTTTGTCCCAAGTGATTGAATAATGACAAAAAAAAATAAAAATTACAAAAAGTTGTCACTAAATGATATATTGCTCACACATGCCATGGTTATATGTGGAATTGCACCCCAAAATACATTCTGTTGCTTCTCCTGAGTATGGGGATACCACATGTGTGAGACATTTTGGGAGCCTAGCCGTGTACAGGACCCCGAAAACCAAGCACCGCCTTCAGGATTTCTATGGGTGTAAATTTTTGATTTCACTCCTCACTGCCTATCACAGTTTCGGAGGCCATGGAATGCCCAGATGGCACAAAACCCCCCCAAATGACCCAATTTTGGAAAGTAGACACCCCAAGCTATTTGCTGAGAGGTATGTTGAGTATTTTTCAGATCTCGCTTTTTGTCACAAAGTTTTAAAAATTTAAAAAAGAAAAAAAAAAATATGTCTTTCTTCATTTTCAAAAACAAATGAGAGCTGTAAAATACTCACCATGCCTCTCGGCAAATAGCTTGGGGTGTCTACTTTCCAAAATGGGGTCATTTGTGGGGGTTTTGGGCTATCTTGGCATTTTATGGCCTTCAAAACTGTGATGGGTAGTGAGGAGTGAAATCAAAAATTTGTGCCCTTAGAAATCCTGAAGGCAGTGCTTGGTTTTCGGGGGCCCGTACGCGGCTAGGCTCTCAAAAAGTCCCACACATGTGGTATCCCCGTACTCAGGAGAAGCAGACAAATGTATTTTGGGGTGCAATTCCGCATATAACCATGGCATGTTTGAGCAATATATCATTTAGTGACAACTTTTTGTACATTTTTTTTTCTTTTTGTCATTATTCAATCACTTGGGACAAAAAAAAATATTCAATGGGCTCAACATGCCTCTCAGCAATTTCCTTGGGGTGTCTACTTTCCAAAATGGGGTAATTTTGGGGGGTTTTGTGCTATCTTGGCATTTTATGGCCTTCAAAACTGTGATAGGTAGTGAGGAGTGAAATCAAAAATTTATGCCCTTAGAAACCTTGAAGGCGGTGCTTGGTTTTTGGGGTCCCGTACGCGGCTAGGCTCCCAAAAAGTCCCACACATGTGGTATCTCCGTACTCAGGAGAAGCAGCAGAATGTATTTTGGGGTGTAATTTCACATATGCCCATGGCATGTGTGAGCAATATATCATTTAGTGACAACTTTGTGCAAAAAAAACAAAGTTTGTCATATTCCCGCAACTTGTGGCAAAATATAAAATATTCCATGGACTGAACATGCCTCTCAGTAAATAGCTTGGGGTGTCTACTTTCCAAAATGGGGTCATTTGGGGGGGTTTTGTACTGCCCTGCCATTTTAGCACCTCAAGAAATGAGATAGGCAGTCATAAATTAAAAGCTGTGTAAATTCCAGAAAATGTACCCTAGTTTGTAGACGCTATAACTTTTGCGCAAACCAATAAATATACGCTTATTGACATTTTTTTTACTAAAGACATGTGGCTGAATACATTTTGGCCTAAATGTATGACTACAATTGAGTTTATTCGATTTTTCTTATAACAAAAAGTAGAAAATATCATTTTTTTTCAAAATTTTCGGTCTTTTTCCGTTTATATCGCAAAAAATAAAAATCGCAGAGGCAATCAAATACCATTAAAAGAAAGCTCTATTTGTGGGAAGAAAAGGACGCAAATTTCGTTTGGGTACAACATTGCATGTCCGCACAATTTACAGTTAAAGCAGCGCAGTGCAAAATTCTGAATTCACCTCTGGTCCTTTAGCTACCAAATGGTCCGGGGCTTAAGTGGCTAAACAACATTGTATTGAAAGTAATGGGGTCCCTTTTCAGTTAAATCTAAACTCCAGGTTTATTGTGACTTTAAATATTTCATTTGGACCAGCATGGTCTATTTCCTTCACTAAGTGCTGCACTTTCTCTAAGCACTGTATAAACAGAGACTTCTCATTTCACACCCAGAACAACATATAGTTGGTTTGAGCGATGCTCAGCCATTCATAGGGAACTTTGTCTTTTGTGAATGAATGCAAAGCTTCTTTTAAGAGTCAGAGAGTGTGATGTCATCAGCCCACCTCTTCGTCTCAGCCAATCAGAGGATGTTTTGTACTCATTCACAGAAGACAAAGCTCCCTATGAATGGCTGAGCATCACTCAGACCGCCTCTATGTTGTACCGGGTGTGAAACAGGAAGTCTCTGTTCATACAGTGCTTAGAGCCAGTGCAGCACTTAGCAAAGGAAATAGACCATGCTGGTCCAAACAAACAATTTAAATTGACAGGTACCATGGAGATCAGCTTTAAGCTAAGAAAGTTGATTGCTGACCTGCGATCACTGAAATAATTTTGCCAAAATTAAAGTAGAACTGTGGCTTTCCATGGAAAAATATTTGCTGCAGCACTGAATTGTCAGTACATCTGCACTTACAGTTTTCACTTAGAAGATTGGGCCCGGAAGTGACGTGACTGGAAACTAGTGATGAGCCGAACACCCCCGGGTTCGGTTCGCACCAGAACCCGCGAACGGACCGAAAGTTCGTACGAACATTAGAACCCTATTAAATACAATGGATGCGAACGTTCGAATTCTAAAGTGCTAATTATAACAACTATTATGCATGTTATTGTCCTAAAAAGGGTTTGGGAACCCGGGTTCTGCACCAGGGGACATGTATCAATGCAAAAAGAAGTTTTAAAAACGGTCGTTTTTCGGGAGCATTCATTTTAATGATGCATAAAGTGAAAAAAAAAGTCAAATATTCCTTTAAATATCGTACCTGGGGGGTGTCTAAAGTATGCCTGTGAAGTGCCACGTGTTTCCCGTGTTTAGAACTGTCCCTGCACAAAATGACACTTCTAAAGGAAAAAAAAGCCATTTAAAACTTCTTGCGGCTTTAATGTAATGTCTGGTCCCGGTAATATGGATGAAAATCTTTAAGAAAAATGGCATAGCTACCCCATGACCCCCCCCCCTACCCCAGCCCATTACCAGCCCCTTTGGGTCTTGTATGGATATTAAGGGGAACCCCGCACATAAAATAAAAAAGGCCCTATATACTCTGAACAGCCGTATACAGGCGGTGCATACAAGACAGGGACTGTAGGTTTGTTCTTATGTAGAATGTGTTTGTAATTTTGAACAGGTACATTGTTGAAGTGTAGCTCCAGCCCAAAAATCTATTTTTAAACTTTTTGGGAAACATAGGTAAGGGTTATCACCCCTGTAACATTTGTTTTGCTGTCTGTGCCCCTGTTCAGAACATTTCACCTCACTTTCCGTCCCAATGACAACTGTTTTTGAAATGTGGTGTTTTTCTTGAAACAAGGATTGCTGATAAAGCATCAGTACAGAGGAGACACCTTTCTCCCATATTTATTCTTACAGGAGAGAATTTTCCTTCCTAGGGGTAGATTTCCTCTCACTTCCTGTTGTCTTCTTTCGTTTGCAAGTAGGAGTCGTTTGTAAGTTGGATGTTTGAAAGTAGGGACCTGCCGTATATACTCTGCAGAAATAGGCCCCTTAGTTGTTGGTGTTGGCACAACACTGTAAGCACTCACAGTTACTCTTGGTTGGTGCTGGAACGCCCTGCTGTCAACTATTATATCAGGAATTTTAATTACATATAATTGTTGAACAGTGGTAGTAAAAATTGGGGCTTTGATGGTGGTGCTGGTGCCACAACACTGTAAGCCCTGACAGTTACTCTTGGTGGGTGCAGCAATGGGCCCTGCTGTGAATTATTAGATCAAGAATTGTAATTGCATGCCCCTGTTGAACAGGGGCTGAAAAATTGGGCTTTTCGTGGTGGTGGTGGTGGTGGTGGTGTTGCCACAACACTGTAAGCCCTCAGAGTTACTCTTGGTGGGTGCAGGAATGGGCCCTGCTGTGAATTATTAGATCAAGAATTGTAATTACATGCCCCTTTTGAACAGTGGCTGAAAAATTGGGCCTTTCGTGGTGGTGGTGGTGGCGTTGCCACAACACTGTAAGCCCTCAGACTTACTCTTGGTGGGTGCAGGAATGGGCCCTGCTGTGAATTATTACATCAAGAATTGTAATTGCATGCCCCTGTTGAACAGGGGCTGAAAAATTGGGCCTTAGGCACTGGTGGCACAACACTACAACCCCTCACAGATACTGTACTTGGAGCACAGCAATGAGCCCTGTTGCAAAGTATTGCTTCAAAAATTGTAATGACACGCCCCTGTTAAACAGGGGCTGAAAAATTGGGCCTTAGGCACTGGTGGCACAACACTACAACCCCTCACAGATACTGTACTTGGAGCACAGCAATGAGCCCTATGGCAAATTATTGCTAAAAAAATTGTAAGTACACGCCCCTGTAAAACAGGGGCTGAAAAATTGGGCCTTAGCCACTGGTGGCGGCACCCATAAACAAAAATGATCTTCCAAGCTATCATCATCAATCGTATCATTGAGGACTCGGAGGAGGAGGATAGCCAGTCAACATAACAGCACAGGCACTCAGCATCAGCATCAGTCTTGAAGGGACGTGACATGTTAAAATCAATTAGTCTGTTATATCAGCATCAGGTGTGTGGTAGCTGGTGGTGATCCAAGACTGGTTCATCTTGATGAAAGTCAGTCGATCAACCGAGTCGGTGGACAGGCGCACCCTGTGATCCGTGACAAATCCTCCAGCAGCACTGAATGTGCGTTCCGAAAGAACGCTGGATGCAGGACAGGCCAGTAGCTCAATTGCATACTGTGCAAGCTCTGGCCAGTGATCCATCCTCAAGACCCAGTAAGCCAGAGGATTTTCGGTGGGGAAGGTGTCCAAGTCTGACCTTGCCCCTAGATATTCCTGCACCATGTTTATCAGACGCTGGCGATGGTTGCTGGAACCAATCATACTTTGGGGCTGCGGACTAAAGAATTGTCTGAACGCATCGGTCAGACGGCCACCTTCCCCACCGCTCCTTCTTTGACTGGCCGAAGCCTCAGCAACTCGTTGTCCTGGACCAGGAGTTTGTAACCTCCCAGTCTCTGTGAACGCGTTGCACAGACCTTTCTGCAAGGCCTCCCGGAGTTGTCTCATCCTCTGCTCCCTCTGCGACGGTAACATAAGGTCCGCAACCTTACCCTTGTACCGTGGATCAAGGAGAGTGGCCAGCCAGTAATGGTCCCTCTCCTTGATCCGAAGAATACGAGGATCCTTCCGCAGACTTTGCAGGATCAGGGAGGCCATACAGCGTAGGTTTGCTGAGGCATTCGCTCCGGAGTCCTCTGGGTCACTAAGGACGACATGATCCGCAGTCACCTCCTCCCAGCCACGTACAAGTCCACTGGTTTCTTGGGACTGTAAATCATCCCTAAAAGACTGCTGCTGATGATGCTGAGTGCCAGCCTCCACCTCCATGCTGACACAATCCTCCTCCTCCTCCTCCTCTTCCTCTTCCTGTGCGATGGGTGGGACAGAAGGAACACTGTCTGGGTAAAGGGGGCCTTGAGAGGCAAGGAAGTCCTCCTCTTCCTGCCTCTGTTCTGCCTCAAGTGCCCTGTCCATTATTCCACGCAGCGTGTGCTCCAACAGGTGGACAAGAGGTACAGTGTCACTGATGCATGCACTGTCACTGCTCACCATCCTCGTGGCCTCCTCAAATGGTGCCAGGACAGTGCATGCATCCCTGATCATGCCCCACTGGCGTGGAGAAAAAAAACCAAGCTCCCCTGACCCTGTCCTGGTGCCGTAGTCGCACAGGTACTCATTGATGGCCCTCTGCTGCGTGTGCAGCCGCTGCAGCATGGCCAACGTTGAGTTCCACCTGGTGGGCATGTCACATATAAGGCGGTTCTTGGGCAGGTTCAACTCCTTTTGCAGCTCAGCCAGGCGAGCACTGGCATTATAAGATCTGCGGAAATGCACACAGACTTTCCTGGCCTGCCTCAGGACATCCTGTAAGCCCGGGTACCTGCCCAAGAACCGCTGCACCACCAGGTTAAGGACGTGAGCCACACAGGGCACATGGGTCAGTTGTCCCTGTCGGAGGGCGGAGAGGAGGTTGGTGCCATTGTCGCAAACCACCATTCCTGGCTTAAGCTGGCGTGGCGTCAACCACCTCTCGGCCTGGCCCTGCAGAGCAGACAGGACCTCTGCCCCAGTGTGGCTTCTGTCCCCCAAACACACCAGCGCAAGCACGGCATGGCATCTTTTTGCCTGCGTACTTGCGTAGCCCCGTGAACGGCTACGGAGCACCGCTGGTTCATAGGACAAACCACAGGAAGAGGCCATGGAGGAAGAAGAAGAGGAGGGGGTGGAGGAGAGAGGTGTGTCACAACCAGTAGTAGCATTTTGGAGGCGTGGCGGTGGGACAACCTCCAACACTACTGCACCTTGTCCTGCATCCTTCCCAGCTGCCAAAAGAGTGACCCAATGGGCCGTGAAAGAAAGGTAACGTCCCTGTCCATGCCTGCTGGACCATGAGTCAGCGGTAATATGCACCTTACCGCTGACCGCCCTGTCCAGCGAGGCCAAGACATTGCCTTCCACATGCTGGTAGAGAGCCGGAATAGCCTTCCGTGAGAAAAAGTGGCGTTTGGGAACCTGCCACTGAGGAACCGCACATTGCACAAACTCACGGAAGGGGGCCGAGTCTACCAACTGAAAAGGCAGCAGTTGAAGCGCTAGCAATTTAGCCAAGCTAGCATTCAACCGCTGGGCATGTGGATGGCTGGGAGTGAACTTCTTTCGACGGTCCAGCAGTTGGGGCAGGGAAATTTGCCTGCTAGAATCGGACGTCGGTGTACTGCTAGCAGAGTGGCCGCAAGTACTTGGCTGTGACACACCTAATTCTACACCTTCATTCCTCTCAGTGCATGTTTCAGAGAGGACTGAAGTTATAGTGGGGTTGGAGATCCCAGCTGATGCGGTGCAAGGAGAGGTCCGCTTTGTTCTTTGGTGTGGGTCTTTGAGGTAGGCTTGCCAACGAGCTGCATGGCAGGTCAACATATGTCTGGTCAGGCATGTGGTACCCAAGCGGCTGATGTTTTGGCCACGCGATATACGCTTGAGACATATGTTGCAAACAGCAGCTGTGCGATCTGATGCACTAGCCTCAAAAAACAAGGAACTTTTTGAATGACGGGCAGAGGCAGCGCCCTGCACAGGCGGAGCTCTGCGGTGTGATTCCGTCGGTGTACTGCCCTTACGCTGGCCACCAAAGGGCATCCTGTCTCGTTGGAGATGTGCCTCCTCCTCATCCTCCTCCTCCTCTCTCCTATTAGGCACCCACGTGGAGTCAGTGACCTCATCATCCCCTCCCTCCTCATCACTGGAGCCAATCTGGCAGTATGCTGCAGCTGCTGGAACATGACTGCCAGATTGGTGTCCTTCTTGAGCATCCCCTCTGTCTGCTCTCACGCTACTGCCTTCCTGTAGCTGGGTTTCATCATCAGACCCTTCGAAACGCTGGGCATCCTCCTGGAGCATGTACCCAACACTGTGCTCAAACAGTTCGGGGGACTCCTCAGGAGGAGGACATGGTGGGTCTAGGGAAGGAGTGACTGATGATGAGTCTGACATTGATACCAGGGAAGAGGACGCTTTGGCAGCTGCTTTGCCAGTACCCTGAGCCTGGGTGAGAGAGGATGAGGAGGAGGAGGAGGGCTTGGTCATCCACTCTACCAAGTCTTCGGCATGATGTGGCTCAACATGTCCAGCTGCGGAAAAGAAGGACAAGCGTGTCCCATGGCCATGTGCTGATGACAATGCACCGCGTCCACGACCAGCACTGTTGCCCCCAGACACAGAGCCTGCTTGCCCTCTTTTATTGCCTCCTGACTGTCTGCCTCTCCTTGTTTGCCTTCCAGACATTCTAATAGATGGCCTGCAGGGAGATGGGAAAAAAGCAATAAGGGCTACCTTCAGGTGTCCTTCTCTGTCCCTTGAAACAAGGACTTGCACAGTGAAAGAAACTGACACTCTCCCTACCTACAGTTTTCTGTCCCTAGAAAAAATGTTTTTTTTAAGCACAATATAGCACAAGGAGAATTCACTCACTGTCCTTCCAGGTCCCTAGAAACAAGGACTTGCACAGTGAAAGAAACTGACACTCTCCCTACCTACAGTTTTCTGTCCCTAGAAAAAATGTTTTTTTTAAGCACAATATAGCACAAGGAGAATTCACTCACTGTCCTTCCAGGTCCCTAGAAACAAGGACTTGCACAGTGAAAGAAACTGACACTCTCCCTACCTACAGTTTTCTGTCCCTAGAAAAAATGTTTTTTTTAAGCACAATATAGCACAAGGAGAATTCACTCACTGTCCTTCCAGGTCCCTAGAAACAAGGACTTGCACAGTGAAAGAAACTGACACTCTCCCTACCTACAGTTTTCTGTCCCTAGAAAAAATGTTTTTTTTAAGCACAATATAGCACAAGGAGAATTCACTCACTGTCCTTCCAGGTCCCTGGAAACAAGGACTTGCACAGTGAAAGAAACTGACACTCTCCCTACCTACAGTTTTCTGTCCCTAGAAAAAATGTTTTTTTTAAGCACAATATAGCACAAGGAGAATTCACTCACTGTCCTTCCAGGTCCCTAGAAACAAGGACTTGCACAGTGAAAGAAACTGACACTCTCCCTACCTACAGTTTTCTGTCCCTAGAAAAAATGTTTTTTTTAAGCACACTATAGCACAAGGAGAATTCACTCACTGTCCTTCCCAGTCCCTAGAAACAAGGACTTGCTCAGTGAAAGAAACTGACACTCTCCCTACCTACAGTTTTCTGTCCCTAGAAAAAATGTTTTTTTTAAGCACACTATAGCACAAGGAGAATTCACTCACTGTCCTTCCCAGTCCCTAGAAACAAGGACTTGCACAGTGAAAGAAACTGACACTCTCCCTACCTACAGTTTTCTGTCCCTAGAAAAAATGTTTTTTTTAAGCACACTATAGCACAAGGAGAATTCACTCACTGTCCTTCCCAGTCCCTAGAAACAAGGACTTGCACAGTGAAAGAAACTGACACTCTCCCTACCTACAGTTTTCTGTCCCTAGAAAAAATGTTTTTTTTAAGCACAATATAGCACAAGGAGAATTCACTCACTGTCCTTCCAGGTCCCTGGAAACAAGGACTTGCACAGTGAAAGAAACTGACACTCTCCCTACCTACAGTTTTCTGTCCCTTGAAAAAATGTTTTTTTTAAGCACAATATAGCACAAGGAGAATTCACTCACTGTCCTTCCAGGTCCCTAGAAACAAGGACTTGCACAGTGAAAGAAACTGACACTCTCCCTACCTACAGTTTTCTGTCCCTAGAAAAAATGTTTTTTTTAAGCACAATATAGCACAAGGAGAATTCACTCACTGTCCTTCCAGGTCCCTAGAAACAAGGACTTGCACAGTGAAAGAAACTGACACTCTCCCTACCTACAGTTTTCTGTCCCTAGAAAAAATGTTTTTTTTAAGCACACTATAGCACAAGGAGAATTCACTCACTGTCCTTCCAGGTCCCTGGAAACAAGGACTTGCACAGTGAAAGAAACTGACACTCTCCCTACCTACAGTTTTCTGTCCCTAGAAAAAATGTTTTTTTTAAGCACAATATAGCACAAGGAGAATTCACTCACTGTCCTTCCAGGTCCCTAGAAACAAGGACTTGCACAGTGAAAGAAACTGACACTCTCCCTACCTACAGTTTTCTGTCCCTAGAAAAAATGTTTTTTTTAAGCACACTATAGCACAAGCACAAAACACACTGACACTCTCCCTACCTATCCTTCTCTTTCCCTAAACTAAAGGAATCCAGGTTAAGCAAGAAAGAAATAAAAGTCACTGTCCCTGCCTATGCTGCTCTATCCCTGCTCCGGAACACACTACACTAGGCCGCCGTGCTGGTGGCCTTTTATAGTGTGGGGCGTGTACTAAACACCCTCAGCAATAATTGGCCACAGGCATCCTGCCTGTGGCCAATCATTGCTCTCCTCGCTGCCGGCGCTGTGATTGGCCAAGCATGCGGGGTCACAGTGCATGCTTGGCCAATCACAGCGCCTGGATGACACTGCGATGGCGTAGTGCATTGTGGGCCGTTCGCGTCACTCGAATTTGGCGCGAACGGCCCAAATCGTTCGATCTTCGTCGAACGATCGAACAGCCGATGTTCGAGTCGAACGTATGTTCGACTCGAACACGAAGCTCATCCCTACTGGAAACTACACCTCGATGTACGTTTCTTCAAATGCCGTCATTAGGAAGCACCAGAATCAGGGACAGTTCATCTAAATCAGGGACAGTTGAGAGCTATGGTTACTGTGAAAGTAAATATTTGTCTGACCCAACCAATCCCTGAAGGCTTTGTTCAGAGGTAATCTTTGGAGAGATGATAAATATTTGGAGCACTTTTTCTCAGTGTTCTTTCACTCCTTGGTTTCTGCTTGGAGAGGATGACAATGTAGAGTGTGCTTTCTTTTGAGCCTTGCCCTAGTAAGAGACATCTCCTAGGGGGCCAGGTGTTTATCTGCCTTGCTGGAAGGTGTTTACTGTTTATCCAAAGAAAGCTGGGCAAGAAGATGACTTCCTGGATGGAGGACCTATAAGGAATTTTCTTTGCTAAACATAGCAGTGAAGGTATCTTTGACTGCTGTCAAAGGGTCAAGGGCCAAATTGATTAAGGGGAGAGATCCAGTGCAACTTAAGGCAAGATTTTGACTGCTCCTATAGGGTCATAGATCTGTCTATCCTCAGAGGGCCAATAATTACCAAGAAACAGATACAGTATTTAAGGGGCCGCAACCTTCATAATACCAGTCCTATTTTTAGGTTCTATTTGGGTATCCTGTACCCCTAAACCCTCTCTCCTAGATTTTGATTCAGCAAAAAAAGGTAAAAGACTAAAGTGACTGGGACTCAAAGGCATCAAAAGAGTTTGACAGGTGGTAAGGAGGTTATATGTCACCTTCTTGCTGCCTTTCTAATCCTGTAAGTGCTGCACCACACATCACCGCCATGTGCATTGCATGTGGTTGCAGGACATTTGCAGCATGGCCCCATTCACTTGACAGTGCAGCTCACCGAAGGCGTCAGGGGGTTTAATTTTGCAATATCTGTGAAGCAAGTATCAAGACCATGGCATGTGTACAACCCAATCTGCTGCCTTTGCATTTTAAGAGGGAGCAGTTGTGGGTGGTCAAATTCATCTTAAGTATGTATTTTTTCTGCCCCTCAACCTAAATGTAAACAGAGAACGTAAAGTCCAGGAATCAAGATAGGGAAAAAGAATGTCACCGCTCCAGGTAGGTCAGACGAAGATAAAACCTCTCCTCCAGTTTGGAAGCCACAGGTGCTGGCAATGCATATAGCAATAAAATGGAAGAAAATTCTGGACAGCTGCACTCCAAAAAAGTTTTTGCCTTTTATTCAAGAAAAAAAGGAATCAAAAATACATGCCACAGCAGAATGGACAGAAGAACTGACGCGTTTCACACTAACAGTGCTTAGTCATCTATGACTAAGCACTGTTTGTTAGTGTGAAACGCGTCAGCTCTTCTGTCCGTTCTGCTGTGGCATGTATTTTTGATTCAATTTTTTGAATAAAAGGCAAAAACTTTTTTGGAGTGTGGCTGTCCAGAATTTTCTTCCATTGTATTAAACAGAGAACGTAATAATAATACGCGGCCCTGTATTTTGAAGAATAAATTCACAAAAATTCTGAGAAAAATAATGAAACATTATGAGATGTAATAGCTTAGAAAATTTACATCAATGTTTCGTGAACAGTAGATCTAGCAGCTCATTAAGTGATCTCATTATTAATCTTAGAATTGCTAAGATCTGCTGAGGCCAAGATTTTTGAAGGAAACAGAACTGTGTGCTCCTGTCCCCATCTACTCCTTCTGCCCCCCTGATTGTGCATTGCTCCTCATGATGTCACCCTTCAGTTCCTATGCCCCTCTCAGTGCACAGTACGTATATCCTAGAGCCGGGAGGAGATGAAATGATTTCATGCGGTGTGCTGTATATAATTCATTAAACCAATGTCTCGGAGAATAAATGACTTCTCATAACTTAATGCTGAATTAATTAGAACATTTATTTTCAGCAAAAAACAAATCAATTTCCCAGCGCCTAATGCTAGAACATTTTTCAAAGCGTAAAAATTTTTTTTTTTTTTCTGTTTGCCGGTTTCTATATCTGTTTGCTTTTCACATCAATAATTAAATAATAAATGCTAGTAAGGACCTAATTCTAATTAGCAGCAAAACTGGACTTGTTTTGCACATAAGCATTTTTTCTTTATATATCAGGGCTGCAGAAATCCCAGGAGGTGGGTGGCTAATGTACCTAAATATAGCAAAAATGTTTTCAAATAATTTCTGTTAGGGATGGTGCTCAGTGCTGTTCTGATGCTTGCTGGCGCTGCCAGGTTCTGCTTGCATCTGCAACAACCCCCAACTGTGTTTTCATATCTATGTATTTTATATTTATATTGTATTTATGTATGTGCATAAGGGCAGCCATATTAGCTTATTTCATATGCAGGCCCTGCTTCCCATAGTAGCGTTTCATGGTGTTTGAGCTTTACTGTTCCTCTCAGTCTCCCAGGACTAAAACCCAAATTTCTAGGCAGTTTATTCTGTTATCGCATCCATCTGTACAGTCTAAAGCTGTATTTGTTATAAGTAGAATTCTGTTGCAAACTTTTCATCTTCAAAACTTTTGTTTGATTTTCTAATGGTTAGTGTGGCCAAACTGATGTTCATCTTCTACCATTTTTGTTTGAAATTTGAAGGAGCAAAACATTTTTCTTAAATGAACAAAATTCTAAGAGCCGGTTCACACTGGGGCAACACGACTTCCAGCGCGACTTTACAAGGCAACTTCGATTTCAAGTTTCCTCCAGGACAGGCGACTTTGCCAGTGACCAATCAAATAATAATCAGCTCTGTGGAAAGGAGGGGTTTGCCTGAGAAAACTATTTTCTCTTCCTGTAAAATTGCTTCAGTTAAGACACTGATCCGACTTTGGAGGCGACTTCCATTGAAATCAATGGGTACAAGTCGCCTAGAAGTCGTTTTCAAGTAGTACAGGAACCTTTTCTGAAGTCGGAGCGACTTCTGTAGTGTGCATAAAGACGGCTCCATAGACTAACATTACAGCGCGACTTGGGGCGACTTGGGGCGTCTCGGGGCGACCTGAAGTCGGATCCTGAGTCGCCCTGGTGTGAACCGGCTCTAACTATGAATGTTTTTTTTTTTGTTTAGGAAAAATATATACGTTGTAATAAAACCTTTTTACACATGCGATAAAGCAACTGCAAAATTTCTAAAAAAACTCAACTTTTATCATTAAAGCTGAAGTTTAGATATGCATTTCTTTGCATGGTTTCATTGGTCCAATTTGGACCAATTTACGTAAGTATGTATGTACCATACCTGGCCAATCCCTGTGGAAGCAGAGAATTTGTGCAACAGGCACCACTACTACAGTAATCACTGTTAGCTTCTGGGTCCCATGCCATTTTCTTAGTGTATGCAAAGTGTTCTATAATTGGATGAAGGGGAAAGGCCTGATGTTACGTGACAATCTCCAACTCATTCATCCAGAAAAGGCTTCGCATTCATCGAGAAAATTAAAAGTGTTCTCTAAATGGCACCCGTGTCAATTAAACGTCCCTTTGTGTTCACTAAGCAGAGGGGTAGCTGCTTAGCATGGGATCTGGAAACTAGCAGGGATCACTGTAGTAACAGTGCCTACTATAGTAATTTCCTGCTTCCACCCAGATCAGCTAGGTATGGAACAAACATACTTACATTGGTTTAAGCTGGACCATTGTAACCATGCAAAAAAGCCATACTTAAAGTAGTTGTAAACCCTTTTACCTACAGGTAAGCCTAGATTAAGGCTTACCTGTAGGTGCTTGAAATATCTCCTAAACCTCCACGGTTTAGGAGATATTTACAAAAATGTGCCGTAGACAAAAGTGGGTATACTTCCTCTTTAAACTTGTCATGGCAATGTAGAGGGGTGGGGGGTGCATGTAAGTAGTTTATATGGGTAAGAATGGGTGATGGTGGGGGTTCAATTGTTTCCATAGAGGGGCATAGGATTTTTTTTTTTTTTAAACCACAGGATTAAAAGAAGAGCTTCAGTCTGTAAAAAAAAATAAATAAGAGTCAGCAGCTACAAATACTGCGATTCTTCCATTGGCTTTGGGTGCAGGCATCAGTATTGTAAGTAAGGAAAACCGGCAGTGACGCCTTCGGGTCTAATGCCCCGTACACACGATCGTTTTTCATGCCGTTAAAACTGCCATTTTAAAAAATGGCCCTGAAAAATGATCGTGTGTATGCTCCAGAGCATTTTTAACGACGTGAAAAACGGGCATTAAAAATTCCGGACATGCTCTCTTTTTTCACGTCGTTTTTCATGTCGTTTTTATTAACGACGTGAAAAACGATAGTGTGTATGCTTTCACGACGTGAAAAAAAACGCGCATGCTTAGAAGCAACTATGAGACGGGAGCGCTCGTTTTGGTAAAGCTAATGTTGGAAATGGAGATGGCACATTCGTCACGGTGGAATTAATAGCATCGTTTTAATGCTGCGCATTCCGTTCTTCTTTTGATAATGCTTTAAAATTACCCTCTTTTGATAATGACATTGAGAGTTATGCCAAACTTGTTTCTAAAGTAATTCCAAATTGCTCTAATGATTGTAAAATATTATTTATAAGCCGCACCTCCCTCCTAAATAATACTAATAATAATAAAATAATGTAATTCTCCTTTTTTCTTTAAATTATATTTTACTATTGTGTTTTTTTTTGTGGCCTTTTTTTTATTATTTTGGCTTAAATTATTATTGTGTAAAGTTACCACAACAACCTTCCAAATGTGTCTCATTTGGCCTCAGGGAGGTTTGTGTCCCCTGATAATAACAATAATATAATTTGAGATGTCCCTGCCTGCTCCCTAGCAAGCTCTCTTTTGAAATACAAATCACATAGTCAAGTATTTTAAGGGCACAATTTTTTTTTTTATTTCAGAACATTAACAAAATAAAGTGGAAGGCAGCACTGGAGAGCCTGCTTGCATTTGTGCATCCCTTTGACCCCACAACAACCATCCAAGATGTCCAAACCAAAATAGAGATTAGATCCCCCAAAAAAAGGAGCCCAATCTTGTCTTGAGCTCCCAGAGGTCAGGAGCCACAGCAGATAAGTCCTATATGTCCCCAGTCTGTGGTACTACAGCAGGCATTATTTTCTCCTCTTCCTTGTAGCCTTCTCTCCAGCCTTCTCTGCAGCCTTGGTTGGTTTCTTCCTTGGAGGCTGGGGATCAGGAGGAGAGGTTGTGGCAGGATGAGTAGTAGGAGGAGGAGGAGGAGGTGGAGGAGTAGGGACAACCTCTGTTATGTCCGTGTACCTAGTGAGTTCACCCAGCACGCCCTTATTGATGACTTTCAATAGCAGGGTCTCACTGAATTTTTTTTGCTGCAACTCCATTTGCCCTAGTTTGTGGGCGAGGACTGCGGCAAATCCCTCATCAACAGAGGGTGCCTCTCTGAGGGCCGCTGTTGCCTCTCTGAGGAAGGCCCTGGTTTCCTCCTCCACCTGCCTACCTCTCCTTGGCCCTCGTGGTTTAACTACCAGGGGAGGCATCTGGGCTCTTGTGCTGGGCCAAGCCTCCTCCTGGGTGCCACTGGGCCCAGCCTCCTCCTGGGTGCCACTGGGCCCTGCCTCCTCCTGATCCCCAACATCACCCTCTTCCTGGCTCTGCTCTGGCTGTAAAAAATGAAAGGGACATTATTTATTTTGCCACATCATCATTCACAGACATTGTTCACCTCTAGACATTGTTGAAATCAATGCCAAAAGTTATGTCATTTTCATTGATTCCGCATGCTGGTTTTGTTGTCTTGTGCACATAAAATTAGGCCACTACTGTATCTTGCTCTTCACAAACTTTATTGGTAGAAGTGTACATACCTTTAACAATACTAACATCTATTTAAATTCTACAATTTTGTAAGATATAAATATAGATATCAATACTTTACCTGGCTCCATATCTCCAAATCTGCCTCCTCAAGGCCCTGATCTTGATCCTCAGAGGAAGCCAGAGCAGGGTTGACAGGAAGGCTGGAGGACTGGCTGCAGGGAAGGCTGGAGGGTTGGGTACAAGGAAGGCTGGATTGACCTCTGGGGGGAAGGGTGGAGAGAGATTCCTGCACTTCCAGCTGGTCATCCAGAAAAGCAAGCTTACTGTAGTACCACAGACTGGGTTTATAAACCTTATCTGCTGGTGCACCTGACCTCTGGGACCTCAGGACCATAGTCCTCTGGGTCCTGTATGTCCCTCTGATGGTCGCAATTTTGTTTTTGACATCTTGGAGAGTTGTTGTGGGTATCTTTGTTTGCACAAATGCAAGCAGGCTCTCCAGTGCTGCTTTCCTGGCGTCTTTATTTTTATTACCGCCACTTTTTGTTTGCCATAATATAGGGAGCTCTTGCCATTTCGATGAACTCCCCCATGAAGTCTGGGTTTTTAAAAGTATTCATGATATCTGTAAAAGCGAGAAACCAAAAAAAATATATATTTCAGGCAACATTCCTCAACTGTGCATTGTCTACATATTTTGAGCACACAAATCTCCTCGTCTGATGAACCTCAAAAAGTAAAATTGTTAGGTACCTTCGTCACGACGTTCATTGCTAACTCCCTCTCCCGACAAATGAACGTATTTCCCAGACATGGATCTTCACTTGATATACACAGCGCATGCGTGAAACTCTGCGCGCTTTCCCCGCCCCTGACGTTCGATATTGTACTTTCCCCGCCCCTTCTCGCTCGTAGTGCTGAACAAAACATGGTGGAGACACAGGTGGCTGAGATTACCTCTACAGAGGATGAAATTACAGAGGAGCCCAAATCAAGACCCAGGAGATATAAGGCATCCAACATGTCATTCGAGGACATGGTGGAGATGGTCACCATTTTAAAGAAGGAGGATTATGATGCCAAGCATGGTCCGTATAAAAGGCCTAATCTGGTCAAGTCCAGAATTATGGGCAAAGTGGTCAAAAGTCTTCACAAAAAATTCGGGGTGTGCAGAACGAAGGAACAGCTCAGAAAACGATGGTCAGATCTGAAGTTGCGGGAGGCCGACCAATATAAAAGAATCAAGAAAGTTATATTAAAAAGTAAGTAATTTTTTTTTACTTTCCATGGTACATATTATTTTCTTGTATTCTGTCGTGTATTTTTAACTTTCATATAGTACACTGAAAGATACCATCTTTCAGGTTCGTCCGCACAGTAAACGGACGTATTAAACCTCTTTCTCCGTACAGTTCCTCAAACAATGTTTTAGGATCATCCAGTGTGAACACCCATGTATTTTGGTTTATTTGGGGGAGTAAATTTGGGCCTCACTTATTTTTTGGGTGCTAATCCAAAGGACATTTGTTCGTTTGAAAAAACGATATGCATGGTAATGTTAAAGGGAGTGAATGCTCAGCAGCTGATGAAACATCTGAACGCAGTAGTACAAGTGTGGGCCTAAAGCCAAAAAGCTTGAGGGTGTCACACACAGGTGATCCTGTGTAGATACTTTGGGGTGTTACAATGTGTCAAATTTGTGTTCAAAATGTATATGCTCTGGTTTGGGCTATGTATCCAATCATTTGTCCCGGTTGGCACAGGGGGTAAAATTTAAAATGGAGCATGCTTCAAAAGAATGATTACAAAGTATTTTTTCATGTTTCTTATTTTAGCAAAATTGAGTCGCTACTAATGAAACTATTCCTTTTTTTCAATCTCCCTAGGGATTCGAAAAGCTACCTCAGATGAGACAATAATTGCAACACCTACAACAATAGCCCCAGAACCCCAGGATGGAGAGGAATGTGATGTTGTGGAAGTGGAAAGTGGCACCACCACAGGTCAGAGAGAAACCAGACACATGCATGTTAAATAGATGTAGGCCTACATATTCTATCCTACATATTTCTTTTTACATTTAGGTGCAGTTCTGGCCGAAGACCCCAATAAGTTGACACATCACAGTGCCCAGATCCTGATCCAATACCTGATGGTCTGCTGTCGTGACCTCGAAAAAATTAAGGGAGACTTGCTAGAGATCAGGGCAAATACAAAGCGGGTGGAGGAAAGGCTCCAAAATATCATGGCTGTGCTTGGGCGTGTCTAATGTTTTTACACCAAATAACGTTTTACTTGCAGAGTTTTATAAGTATTTTTGTTATTTTACCCTTTAATGACTAGCACATGTTTAGCTTTTTCAAAATTTTGACGAATATATATTTGTTCATGCGTTTTAATACACCCGAAATTAATGGAACATCCACATTTCTAAGGAAGTTTCCCACCTAAAAAAAGAAATAAAGGTATTTTTACATAACAAATAATTGTGGCTTCATTATGTAAATGTGGTGCTGAGTGAACTAATCAATGTTTGGTGTTTAAACTGACAATGAAGGCTAATTAAAAGATTGTTTAATCCACATGGCAAAACAAGTGCACTAGGTAAACCTACCAGAAACATCAAACATTATACAATAAAAAATCCAAACCAATCTCTACTCAAGAAAAAGTTTTATTTTTTTGGTATAAAATTATTAAAGATTGTATGGCATTTCAATGGCCCCCCTACCCATAAAATAGTCCACATATTGGTTACGGACCTCACGTCCGGTTGGGGGGGCCAAGCCAGGACGGCCAGGTTCCAGGGCCACCAAAGTTTCTGCATTGATTAAAGAGGCCTCAGGCCCACTCAAAGATATATAACTCGTTGAATGCACCCTTAGGAAATTATGCAGCACACAGCAAGTCATAACCACATGGTTCCATTTGTATGGGGCAAGGTGGATGGAGGTAAGGAAGAGGCGAAATCGGCTGGCCATGATCCCAAATGCATTTTCCACCACCCTTCTGGCTCTGGCCAGCCGATAATTGAACACCCTCCTCTCAGGGGTGAGGGTGCGTTGCGGGAATGGCCTCATCAAATGGGGTCCCAGGCCAAACGCCTCATCCGCCACAAACACAAAAGGTAGTCCCTCCACATTCTGCTCCGCTGGTGGCAAGGCCAGCAGATCCAAAAGGAGCCGTTCTCCAAACTCCGTCTGGGCAAAAACTCCTCCATCAGACATCCTGCCATTCTTGCCAACGTCCACATAGAGGAACTCGTAGGTGGCCGACACCACTGCCATCATCACGACGCTGTGGAACCCCTTATAATTATAATAAAAGGATCCCGAATGGGGTGGTGGGACGACCCAAACATGTTTGCCGTCGATGGCTCCTCCACAGTTCGGAAAGTTCCATCGCTGGGCAAACTCGGAAGCCACATTCTGCCATTCATGTGGCGAAGAAGGGAACTGTGGAATTAAAGAAATAATAAATTAATACTTGGAGCCAGAAACATTGAAAGCTGATTTCATACACACATTCATGGCCAACATTGGTAGAAACTGTTCAAAACATAAAAAATTGGAAGCAAGAAAAAACAAACAAAGCAAAAAATTATGGGGGGGGGGGGTTGAAGATGAGTTGGGAATATCACACATGAAGGCTGTAGCACTCTGTATTGAAGTTAACAAAATGAAACATTCCTAGGCAAAATTTAGGGTGCGTTTTTGGTAAAGCACTACGATGGAACATAGAATAAAAAACATGGAAATGACTAGGCAAGGTAGGTATGGCCCCAGGATAGCATGCTGGAGAGTTTAGGTAAGCCAAATTTACAGGTAGGCCTCAAACCCCAAACTTTAAATAATAAAACATGGGGAGAAAGGGGACATTCCCTGCAGCTAAGAATCATGTGAATTAGGGACTGCAAATAAAGCAAATTAAAAATATCCAAAAATAAAAACCATACAATGTGAATTTTTGAAGAAGAACACTTACCTTAATATAGTCCTCCTGCAAAACTTGAAGGATGGCAGAACAAGTCTCTGGTATAATGATCCCCAGAGCCTGGGGGGATATGCCTGTGGAGAACTTAAGGTCCTGCAGGCTTCTCTCAGTAGCCAGGTATCGCAACGTGGCGATGAGCCTCTGCTCAGCACTGATGGCTTCCCGCATAACGGTGTCCTGCCTGGTAATATAGGGGGACACCAAAGCCAACAGCTGCTGAAATACGGGGTCAGACATCCTGAGAAAATTCCTGAAATCATCAGGATTATTCTCCCTGATCTCCCGCAGCAAAGGCATGTGACAGAATTGGTGCCGCTGGAGCAACCAATTCTTGGTCCATGAACTCCTCCTGACCCTGCTCATGGCATGGAGTCGGGATACAGCATGAACCCCTGCACCAACTACAGTACGAACTCTACGACGAGTACGTAGCCGCAACATGGCTAGATAACGGTCGGCTGAACAGAACGAACTAGAAGAACGCACGGAAGAACAGCAAGGCCTATGAAGAACAAGCTGAAAAACACGAACGTGCAGAGCAGGCCGCACTGAATAAACAGATACGAACTGACTACAAGCAGTGCTAAACAGATACGAACCCACAGGCGCAAACTGAACTCCCGAAAACGATCTTCAAAGCACGAAGACTGAAAAGCGCGAATCGTCTCTCACCAAACTTTTACTAACACGCGGTAACACGGAATTAGCAAAAGCGTCCCAAAGGGTGGCGTCATTCGAACGGAACTTCCCCTTTATAGTGCCGTCGTACGCGTTGAACATCACTGCGCTTTGCTTGATCGTTTTTTTAAATGATGGTGTGTACGCAAGGCAGGCTTGAGAGGAAACATGAAAAAAAACGAGGAGAAAAACGTCGGGTGAAAAAATGACATTAAAAACGATCGTGTGTACGGGGCATTAGGCTTCACAGCAAATTTCCTACTGCGCATGCTCGAGTCGCACTGCGCTTTATGAATGGCATGCCATCTTCTATGACCTGTGTGTCCCAGAAGGCAGTGGAGGGAAGGAGGAGGAGACGTTCATCCGCTGACACCCGCTATCCCATAGGGATACATGTATGTCCCTTTTTCATCCGTAAACGGCTGGATGAAAAAACTGACATACGGTCCGCATGTGGGAAAGGGCCCTTAAACTGCAAGGTGAGATCATCAAAAGCACTGCTTCACCTGCTGGGACTCAACGTGCCACTACCCCTTCAGTTCTTCACTGTGCTGTCAACTGTATATGCTGGAGAGGAATCCGTACCTGAGGACCTGCAGTGGAAGGATCCATTCTATGGATCAGTGTTTCCTACACCTCTCTTGCTGGTTTTTGATCATTCTCCCACCTGTCATCAGATCACCAATCATCAGGGAGGCAGTACTGACATGAGGAAGGAAAGCAAAGCTTAACCAAGATGATCAGCTCCCCAAATAGACTGTGCGGAACAAGGCATGGTAAGTCAATAATGGGGAAAAGATCAGCTGCAGGGAGACCTCAGGCAATACTGGTGACTAGTCCTGTGTCCTCTGCTTGCTCTTTTTACTTTCAAAATGTTTTATTTTCAAACCAAAGAGTACAGAATAACACTCACTACAGCAAGTTGGTACAAGGTACTAGAAAGTAACAGGAACGGGTTGCAAGACAACACTATAATAGTACAAAAATTTGAAATGACAAATTATCCTAAACTGATCGATTCATTAAGTAATCATAAGTTCACTTGCTGAACTATATTAAATTACAGGCTAACCACCTACCGTCCTTACATTTTCATCATAATTGGGGGTCCCGAATCTTCTCACGAGGCCCCCCAAACCCGGGAGAGGAAGGGCACAGAGAACCCCCACCCCCCGGCACCCCAAAAGGGAACATGCTGTGCCGAAGGGCGGGGGCCCCCAACCCCCCCCAACCAGGGGGAACTCTTAAATAAGGCTAACTTTCTCCAGAGCGGATCTCCAGTAGTGTACCAATAATAATAATTAGTTACCCTGAAAGAGGAAAGGAAAAGCAATCAAAGACAAGAAGTAAAGAAGAGAACGAAGGAAAGGTTGGGGTGTAGAGAGGGATGGAAAGAGAGGTTCATCATTTGCCAAATTGATCCAGGCTTTGACTGGGAAGTATTCCTGGAACAAAGGAAATACCCAAGAACTGAGCCCAAGGTTCCCACACCATCTCAAATTTACACATTGAATCATTGAGTATACTGGCTAGCTTTTCTTGGGCCATGATCCAGGACACTTTCCTGATCGCTACCTTGGTTTAGACGTTTGGGAGCTTCCACGCCTTAGCTAGTGTAATTTTGGCCCATAACAGAATAAAATGAATCAGTTTTCGATTGTGCTTGGAGATCCTGGGTATATGCGCATTCAGTAAAATGAATTCTGGAGACCTGGTAATCTCGCATCCAGTGACTTTTTTAATGAAGTTTAACATCTTTCTCCAAAATGGCCTGATTCTGGGGCATTCCCACCAAACATGAGCGATCGTGCCCCGCAGTTGACATCCCCTAAAACATAGCGGGGCAGCTGATGGGAAAATCTTGGCCAGTCTAGTTGGTGTCAGATACCATCTAGTCATATTTTTTAAGTTTGCTTCCATGAGAGAAGTATTGATGATACCTTTATATGCTGTGGCTAAAGCAGATTGCCAGGTCTCCAAGCTCCATTGAATTTGGAAGTCCTCCTCCCAGGCTAACATGTAGGAGGATTTACTAGACGGTTGGGAGAGTGACACATAGATGATTGAAATGCCTCCCCTCTGCTCCATGGACTGACCGCACCAAAGTTCATAATTGGAAAATTTGGGAGGGTTAGGTTTTTCAGGCCAGATACTGTGAAGGAAATGGCTGATTTGATGAAACCGGAATCTTTCTGATTGTGGAAGGTCTAGATTGCTTACACAGTTAGCTAGGGATAGTGGGCCTCTAGACGTGAAGAAATGGCCTATACGGTACAGCCCTTTGTCCAGCCACCATTGGAAGGCCTTTATGTTTATCCCTGGGGGAAATTTTGGGTTACGAAATAGGTGCGATAGGGGCTGCACGACCGAGGTAAGGTTAGGGTTTAATTTTAATTTATCCCACAATGCATAGGAGTGTGAGAGAGTGGGGGCCAGTATAGGGGGTCTATTTTTGGGTGGACACCATAAAAGATAATCCAGGGTGTGTTGCGGCACAGCCTGACGTTCAATTTGTATCCAGTCTGGTTTTCCCCTCTTAGCATATATAATAGAGAATTGGGACAGTCTCGATGCTAAGAAATATCTATACAAATGTGGCAGGCCTAGCCCGCCTTGTTTTCTTGAGTGGTAAAGAGTCTTTTGATTAATCCTGTATCCCGATCCCCCCCAGATAAATTGTACAATTTTGCTCTGGAAGGACTTTAAATGGTCCCTCCTCAGTGGGATGGGAAGGGCTCGGAAGAGGTAGAGCAGCCTAGGTAATAATGTCATCTTGACGGCATTTATTCTTCCCAACCAAGATAAATTTTGTTTTGACCAGGACTTTAGGTCTTGTTCTAATTTATGGTACATGGGAGGGAAGTTTTTAGCGTACAGAGATTCAAATTTAGAAGTAAGGGAGATGCCCAAATATTTGATAGCGGAGTCGTTCCAGGCAAATTGAAAATTTAGTTTAAGCAGGGAGACCATCTCAGGGCTGAGAGAGATGTTTAGGGCTTGAGATTTGGAAAAGTTTACTTGAAGACCGCATATGGTCGCAAAAGAGGAAAGAATCTTATTTAAATTAGGGAGGGAGGTTAGGGGAGAGGTAATAAAGAGTAATAGGTCATCAGCAAACAACCCACATTTGTGTATTTGGGGACTGCATGTAACCCCCTTGACGTCAGGATTCTCTCGTATAGCTATCGCTAGTGTCTCTATGGCCATCGCGAATATTATGGGTGATAACGGGCAACCTTGTTTCGTTCCCCTAGCTATTTGGATCGGGGGAGAGTAGTATCCTTGAAGTCGAATAAGCGCTGTGGGCGAGAAGTAAAGCGCTTTCAAAATTCTGATAAAGCGATTACCAAACCCCCAATGATCTAAAAGGGCAAAGATGTACGGCCAGGATACAGTATCGAATGCTTTTTGTATGTCAAGGGAAAGAAGCATTCCCTGTTGCTTGGGTCCACCTGGCTAGTTAGACTGTAGGATCGAGACTATATCAATGGCTCTTCTGGTTTGGTCAGGGCCCTGTCTACCCGGGATAAATCCCACTTGATCTTTATGAATATAGGAGCTGATAAAGGAGTTCAGCCTGTTTGCTATGATTTTGGTGAGGATCTTTAAGTCATTATTTATTAGCGAAATTGGTCTGTAGTTTCCTACCTCTTCGGGATTTTTATCGGGCTTTGGAATGACAGTAATGTAAGCTGTGTTTAGGTCAGGATTTAGGGGATTACCGGATATTTTTTTGTTAAAAAATTTGGTCATAAAGGGGGCTAATATCTCTGAGAACGCTTTATAGTAGGGCACCGATAGACCATCAGGTCCTGGAGCTGTTCCCCTCTTTAGATTTTTGATTACCTCCAGGGTTTCTTCCACTGAAATTGGTTCCTCCATGGTGGTTTTGTGCTTATCAGAAAGCTTAGGAATAGGAAGGGTGTCCAGGAATTGTGAGACGGAACTAACGGTGGCCTGCTGTCCAGCACTATAAAGCTTATCATAGAAGTCCCTGAATGCTATAAGGATTTTGGTGGGGTCGGAAGTTGTGGTCTGGTTATGGGATCTGATCCTAGGGAGTGCGTTGAGTCTCGTCCTGGGGGAAAGTTTATTGGCCAGCATCCCGCCTAATTTGTCCTTCTGGGTGTAAAATTTAGCTCCGCTCCACCGGATCAGTTTCTCGGCTCGTGTTGTAAGGGCGAGGTTAAGTTGCAATCTGGCGGTGTCTATTTGTGTTATGCTAATTCTGGTCGGGTCTTTTTTATGTTGGGCTCTGAGGGATGCGTTCGTTTTTTCAAGTCTATCAATATCTGCCAGTCTTTCTCTTTTGATTTTTGATGCAAGTTGGATAAGTTTACCTCTGACGGTGACTTTATGGGCTGCCCAGAGGACTTCCGCAGAGACCGCCCCAACATTATTTATAGAGAAGTATTAATTTATTAATCTCGATCCCATTTATGGGATCTGATAAAATGGACTCATTAAGCCTCCACTGAAAATGCTTGGGTCTGTGCGAGAGTTTATAAAGTGATGCTGTTACAATGGAATGGTCTGAGAGTGGTGTGTCTATAATTTGGGCGTTAGCGACATTAGGAAGATGATGTGAGGGCATGAGAATGTGATCAATCCTAGCGTAGGATTGATGGGGATTAGAGAAATGGGTAAAGTCTTTTGTCGTTGGATTCTGTTCACGCCATACATCCGCCAGTCCTTGCGCATGGATGAGTCTAGCAAATTTTAGGCTGGCTCCGGTGGGACGCGTTAGGATAGTTTTGGCTGGGTTCGATTTATCCAGCCCATGGTCAAACGCTACATTGGAGTCACCCCCAAAAACGGGAGTCCCCTCCAATAGAGGGTTTAGGGTTGACATCATTGCTTGAAAAAATTTCTGTTGCCCTTTATTTGGAGCATAATAAGAGATAAAGGAGAATACGTGACCCTCTATTAGTCCTTTCACTAGGAGGAATCTACTCTCTGGGTCTTTATAATCAGCCTGCCAAGAGAAATTGCAAGATTTTGAAAATAAAATTGCTACCCCTTTTGACTTGTCCTCCGCTTTTGCCAAGTAGAACAATGGGAAGTGATGGTGAATAAAGGTAGGGCTGTACCGTCTAGGGAAGTGGGTTTCTTGTATCATTACCACATCCAGTTTGAGGGATTTGTAGCTGTCAAACATTTTTCTCCTTTTGACTGGAGAATTAAGACCCTGGGCATTGTGGGTAGCTATTTTAAGTGTAGGTTTTGGTGCCCTAGCCATGAAGAGGAGGTGAGTGAGTGCTGTCTATCCCTGCGTCACTTACCGTTAGGTGTGCCGGACCACTAGTCTTCTTATGCATGGATCTTCTATGTGATGGCTCAGCTTGATTAGGAACCTCATTATGAACCTGGGTGGATTTTGAGAGATAAACAATTATTAAGCATCCCAATATGTAGAAGGGGGAGGGGAAGAGGGAGAAGGAAGAAAGTAGCAGAATGAGAAAGAGAGAAAATATAGACGAAGTGGCCATAGACAGCCTCTTCAGAGGTTGTAGATCAGCTCCCTGGGGGAAAAACATCCCCCCGGGACCAGACCCCTCAAAGAGCGTATGCTCCATTGAGGGCAGACAACCTATCACACAGAGTCACAGGAGTCTGAGGGATAGGCGGAGGCACATGCTGAGCACCCAGCTCCTAGGCGCTCAAATATCTTTTTTTCAGGTATGTAAAACACAGAAGGTTCATGATCCCATAATGGGAGGTAATCCATTCCCCTGAAAAGAACACCTTGGTATCGCCCCCTCTCCTGCCCCCTCTGAGGTCAGGAATTGTGGTAAACAGTCGAGAACTACTATCCATTAAAATAGAGGGAGAACACATAGACCAATGTTAAACCAACTAACGTTAGGGGTCCTCTTCTGAGCCCAAAAAGGAAAAAAAAAGAAGGAAAATGTAACAAAAGGAATCTGTCTTCTAACAGGTGGTAATTATGAGCCATCAGGCTCGCTTAAAGTCACAACAAGTAGTAGAAGGTAAATAAAGGGGGAGATACCTGAGGAAGGATCAATATCTAAGCAATCTGAATAGGGAAAAAGTTTGTTTGGTAGAAATTGGGGAGCTATAGCTCCTTTCAAAAGGGTAGGAAGTCCCTGGCGTTTACTCCCTTCAGGAGTAAAGGTCGAGAGTAAGAATAAAGTAGACTGCAGGCGACAATCAGGTCGGGTGAATGTCTTTTGCTTTCTTCGATTTCGGTTTGTTCCACAGGGGCGTCAGAGGGCTGGTGGGTGATGGTCGTTTAGCAGAGTTGTAAGCTGGGTTTGATATGTCCATATCCACTTCCAAAGAGATTAGCTTCAGTGAAAAGAGTCTTCTCTCCATCTTGGAAGTTGGAGAATGAGTAATGCTTGCTCTTAAAGAGGAATTTAACAGCAAATGGGAAGGTCCACCAGTATTTAATGTCCTTTTGGGCCAGGACAGATAAAAGAGGTTTCAGGGCTCGTCTCCTCTGGATCGTGGAAGGGGATAGGTCAGCAAAAATTTGAATAGGGTGACCTTGACATGAGATTTGTTTCATTGCTCTGGATTGCTTCATTATCTCCTCCTTGACTAAGTAGAAGTGTGGTTTAGCGATGATATCCCTGGGGGAAACATCTTTTCTAGGGGGGCCTAGGGCTCTATGAACCCTGTCCAATTCCAGACGGTGTTGCGGGATGTTCGGGATCAGGGATTTAATTATCTCATGTGTTGCTTGTGAGACATCCATAATGGTTTCAGGCAGGCCCCTGATTCTGAAGTTGTATCTTCTGGATCTGTCTTCAAGCTCATTGATTCTAAGTAGGGCTGAGTCAAGCCTATCCTGGAGTGTCTGGATGTGGCCAGAATTCTGATTAGTGGTTGCTACTGTTAAATCCAGCTTGTGCTCTATGGCTTCCATCCTGGATCCCAGGTTCTGGAAATCAGCCTTTATATCGCTAGTAATCTTAGCTGCTGTAGTGGCAAGTCCTCTTTCCAGTAATGCTGATAAATTCTGGAATAAATCATCAGAGTGGGATCCTCCTGCCTCTGTGACGGGGGTTGCAGGGTAGGGGCTCCCCTGTTGTGCAGATAAGGACATCCCGGATAGTGGAAAAGCAGTGTCCCCAAAGTGTCTGCTAAGCAGCGATTCGGTGGATGCTGGGGATGGAGTAATTTGCTGTAAAAGCATGTTCTGATTAGCGGGGGTGTATGTCAGGATAGCGGGTGCTATCATTTGCCTCTGATCAGCGTGTCCCTCTATGCCTGCGGCGTGCTGCTGGGCCGCGGTGGCCATCATGGTACACCCGGTCGGCTGAGCCCGATCAAACTGTGGCCTGAGGTCTCTGCGCACCTGGCTTCCATTCATACGGCGGGTATCCCTGGGTGAATGGGGGTCCGGATCGCCTGTTGTGGCTCATCTGGGACCCTTCTGTGCGGGGCTGTAAGCGACGTTAGAGCTGGGTGTGACGAAGCTCCGGCTTAAGCGGCCATCTTGGAGACTCCGCGCATGCGCACAGCCTGCTTGCTCTTTTTGGGCACAGCTTCCACAGTGACTTGGAACAAGCATACAGCAAGTGAGAGTGAGGGCAGGTAATTAAAATGGTAAGACAGTCAACTTTTTTTGCGCAGAAATACTAAAAATGTACATATTGTATATTTACTTCAAGACCCAAACATTGAATATTTTCTAAAAGCATAGACAATGTAGGAAAAAATGTTGGTAATTGCATTTTTTTTGTCACACAATATTTGCACCACTGTTTATGAATTCTATATTTTAGTATAAAATATAAACTCAAATTAATTTAAATCCACTTTTTTTGGTAAAATATAAAATATATTTAAGATGAGGTTGTGTCAAATGATGTCAACCCTCTAGACTGAATGGGCCAGTGAAATGGAGGAGAAAAATTACAGTGCCCCTTTCTCTGCAAAGCATGCCTCCACTGGGACAACTTGCAGGGTGGGAAGTTTCCCCTTTTTAAAGGCACCTTGTCACCATGTTAATGGTGACAAGGGCCTCATGCCCACATCTTCTCCCCCAAAAATAATGTCTGTGGTGGGAGCCTGCAGATACCACCCCCCCCCCATATAAATGAGCGCATAGTACCCTTTTGTTTGTTAAGTAAAAATACAATAAAAAAATAAAAAAATATCAAGGCATCCCGTGTTGTAGATCCATGTCAGTCAAGATGAGGAACGCTTGTTGATTTTGACCCACCAACGCAACAACCTGCCACTATGATATTCTTCTTCCATTGCTACTCCTGTCACCCTGCCACAGCTAGGATGTAAAAACAGAGGCAGGGACATCTAGGGACATCATTGACCAAATATGATCATGACTGTATGGTCAATGATGCCACCCAGGATCCCCAGCTTATTGTTTACAAACAGAAGCTGTCAGAGATTTGTTATTCAGAGGCGGTAGTGATGCCGTTACTAAAATATATATCCCCTGGTTTGTTCACAAACAAAAGCTGGAGGGGAACTGTTATTTAGCAGTGGTATTGCTACAGCTGCTAAACGACAGATCCTGACCGCTGTCACATTTTCACTTTTAGGAGTACATTGTTTTGCATCCTCAACTTCACGTGCAGCTTTAATGCAACCCCAAATGGTATTTAAAGGATTTGTGTGTAGGCATGTGCCAATTATAGTGCATGGGGAAGGGTTAATGCGGGTTCTCCATTTTCCTGGGCTATTTTGGGTCCATCTTGTGATACATATAAAAAGATGAATGGCTGGGTGCACAAGAGAGGAGGAGAAGCAGGGACTGCATGGGAAAGTGGAGAGAAGGCTACCTATGAAGATGTAACCAACAGTAACCCACAAACAACCCGCATGAGAAGCCACCTTTCAAGGACTTTGCCAGTCATGGACAATTTTTTTTTATAATAATCTTTATTTATTTTTTTATTCAACATATAGTTATTGACATACATGACATCATACATTAATATCACATTAAATCTCATCTAATATCCCCCCTTCCCCAAGGGAGAAAGAAAAAATAATAATTAACTTCATCCCCCCCTCCCCTCCAACCCCTCATCTCCCCTCACCAACCCACCCCCACCAAAAAGGAAAAAAAAAAAGGAGGGGAGCGGGGGGGATTGACAAACCTTACGAGGTTCCCCAACCCATCTTCCCCCTTCTATTGACACATGATATATACCTTATCTATTCCATCACCCACTCACCCATATGAAATTAAGGGGGTACACACCCTGACCCACCAAATTTCCCTACTATTAGTGAAAAAACAAACAAAAAACAAACAAAGGGGATTAGTATACCTTACAAGGCTTCTAGAGCCATCTTGCCCCTTCTATTAAATCGTGATATACTGTAGACCTTATTTATTCCAACCCCCCTGACCCACCCACACACACCTCCAAAAAAAAACAAAAAAACAGGAGGGTACAGGGGGGCGAGGAACGGGGCGGGGAGAAAATATAGAGAGAAAGAGAGGAAAAAAAAGGGGGGTCTTCTCCTCCCAGGGGCTTCACCACGACTCCATCATACAGGGCCTTCCACTCTATTCATCCATTTGGTCTAATCTCACCTTTTCCTTTTATTTCCCCTCCCACTTCTGACCTATCCTACCTCAGAGGAATACTGCTCCTATCCTGCCCTTATTTCATTAAATTTATCCTGTTTATCTTTAACTACATATATCCATTTCTCAGCCTCCTTAATTAAATTGACCTCTTTCTTCCATTCCAACATTGTAGGGCCTCGTGTCTGTTTCCATAGCCTAGGAATTAGTAATTTATCTGCATTCAGTAGATGTGGAGTGATACTGTTCCTATATGATTTGATAGATCTTGTAGTCCCATGGGACAGGAAATACAGTGGTGTTACCTCTATAGGCTCCACAGTTAATTTCGTAACCCATGGGATGATCGCGTCCCAGAAAACTTTAATTTTGGGACACTCCCATCACAAATGAAGATATGTCCCTTTTTGACCACATCCTCTCCAACATTTAGGGTCTAATGCCGGAAACATCTGCGCGATCCTAACTGGGGTCCGATACCATCTTGCCAGAAATGTACATGACATTTCTTGTATTTGTATGCTTATAGAGGTAGATTGTGCCAAATCAATAAGTCTCTTCACCTGCATAGTGGTAAAAATTTGCTTCAGTTCACTTTCCCATTCCCTAACAAAATAGGGAACTGTTGTATTTTGGGCCCTTAGGACCAATCTGTACATTTGCGACAATAAATGTCTGGCATCTGGTATACGGACACACATGGACTCAAATGTGGTAAGGGAATATCGAGGCCTTAGTAATGGTTTTAATTTGGCAAAAAAACACCTCAATTGATGATATCTCCATTCCCCCATTGGTAAATTTCCCCACCTTGATACCAATTCTGAAAAAGGGGTCAGCTCTCTCCCTGGTGCAAATTCGCCACATGTCCTATCTCCATCACTCCCCCATGCTCCCAGAAACCCTGCTTCCTCCCCTGGGGGGAACCAAGGAAATCCCTCCAGTGGAGTCAGGAGGGATTTTTTGTGTAAAATCAGGAGGAATACGGGAATAGCAGGGGTATGTGTAGGACCAGTGGAACATAAAGTGTCGGCATATGCCGACGATTAATTTTTTTACTTAGATTCACCACAGAATTCAATAACGACATTGATGGCCGAGGTAGCTGAGTATGGAAGGCTATCAAATTTCAAAATTAATTTTGAGAAATCAGTGCTCCTACATAGCCATGTTCCCTCGGTAATGGCAACAACTTTGCAGAGCATGTACCCCTTTGTCTGGAATGAAAAATATTTGGTCTACCTAGGGACGCATATCACGCCCGATCCCGGGTTATTGTATGATCTGAACTACGGTTCCCTATTGAAAAGGATAGTAAGAGATCTGCAGAAATGGAAGGGTTTAGTTCTAACATGGGTAGGGAGGGTGAGTGCTACAAAAATGACCATACTGCCCAGAATAATCTATTTCCTACATACAATCCCCATATCACTCCCACGGACCTTTTTTAAAGAACTAAGAAAGGCGTTCGTTGCATTTGTATGGAACGATAGACGGCCAAGACTTTCCCATGATATACTACGCAGGGGGGAAAAAGAAGGAGGACTCAGACTACCGGACATTGCTCTATACTATAGAGCAATGTCACTGCTAAGGATTCTAAACTGGTGTCACGACTCCTCTGGTAAAAGGTGAGTCTTATTAGAGCAGGAAATAGCAGGACGGAACCTAGCGGGGGCTCCATGGATCCCGAATACATCTAGGGGTCTTACAAAATGGACCTCACCTCTGACTTGGAATAATCTCAAGATATGGGATAAACTGAAAAAAAGATGAGGAATATGCCCCCCCAGGTCTCCCTCCAGTCATGGACTATTACCTGGAAAGGTATTCCTGGGCAGCCTGGGGCTAACTAGTTACTTAGATGTGAACTTGGAGTGTATTATCGCAGTATGTTAAGCAAAACTGTCAACCAGTCAAAAGCCTGGTCTTAAGTTATTTGTAAAGGGGTGCTTGGTGGTAAATGGCGTATCTAGAAGAACAGGGTCTGAAAAACACACACAGGGTGTAAGGAATGGAAGGCCACCATGAAGGGTTAACTCAAAAAAGGAGTTGGAGGAAAGAATGTAGTATGGGTAACTGTGAACTGGTGGGAATGTATAGCAGCTAGACAGTGAGGAGGAGTACCTGGCATGGGTGACAGGTCCTCCAGTCGTGATAGGGTCTGTGCTCTGACTCCCTCCCTAGCAGCTGGTTTCCCAAAAGCAATCGGGACTGAACCCACGGTACGGAGACCCAATGAACCTAACCGCATTGTATGGCAGAGCTCAAGGAGTTAATTATGTGTTCGCATGAGGTCCATGCTTGGTGCATGACGAGACCCTATTCTGTCACTGGGATTGAGGTGACTGAGGAAAACTGGACTGGTTGAGTGGGGCACGGACTCAGAAGTGTCCCATCTAAGTGCTTCATTCTGGAAGATAAGGTGTGCAGCAAATTGGGATGGAGTGTTACAAAGAAAAAATCTGTATGTTGCTACACAGCTGCATACAGTGTACGGCTCGTCTCTAATATGGGGTTTCACTTTAATTTTGACTTTCACATGATCATGCCCCTGCCTGGTCCCGGACATTGGTGAATGCGTGCGCACGAAAAGGTACCCCTATGTGCAGGGCGAGTAGGCCCCGTCCACATGTGTATTTCATTGTTGCCCTTCAAGCCAGATTAAAAGTAATAATATTTTTGGTTTGGAATATGTCCTCATGGCAGTGCCCAGCTACCCATGGCCTTTTAAAAACAAAAGCTTGTTAAAAAGGCTGTCTTGTGTGCTCTTTAACATTAAGCAGCCATTCACTGCTTCACTCAAATATCACTCTGGATTTTTTTTTTCCAGTCATTGGAATGTTGTTTATATGGAAAAATATACTTTCTTTAGTGGGAGCATGTTCTCGACCCACTCTCCTGTGTGCATGCGCAAGATCATGCAGCAGAGTGAGAGGAAGCAGGTTTACTACCTTCTGGGCACTACTGACATCACAAACAAAATGGCAGTGCCCAGCCAGCACAATAACTCTTTGTTTTTGAACAAACAGTAGACAAGGTCTTTTAGGGCCATTGCGTCTTATACCCTTCAGGTACTTAAATTGTAACTACGCTAATGTTGAGAAAAAAAACAATTCTCCTCTGGATGAATAACCATATGCTGCCCGTATAACTTACTTATGTGGCGGCAAGGTGGCACTGCTGTGCCAGATCACGTACCTAGTAGGTGATCCTACACTTCTGGGTCTGGGGCGCACACCGCCAGTGACCCAATCCCGCTGTGATTATACACAGCGGGAGCTGATCTGTGGGTACCATGGACTCGATGTCGGCTGGCACCCTCCGATCATTCAGCACAGAGGCAGAACTGCGATCTGCCTATGTAAACAAGGCAGATTGTCGTTCTCTCAGTAGGGAAGACATGGATCCTGTGTTCCTGCAAAACAGGGACAAGGATCCATGTCTCCCCCTAGTAAAATCACCTCCCACAGTACACAAACACACTAGCTGGCACACAGTTAACCATTTTTTTGTCCCTGATGTTTAATCCCTTCCCAGCCAGTGTCATTAGTACAGTGACAGTGCATATTTTTAGCACTGATCACAGTATTAGTGTCACTGGTCCCCAAAAAGTGTCAAAAGTGCCAGTTAGTGTCCGACTGTCCACCGCAATATCACAGTCCCGCTATAAGTCGCTGATCGCCACCATTACTAGTAAAAAAATAAATAAATACCATACTTTCTAGATGCTATAACTTTTGTGCAAACCAATCAATATACGCTTATGGGGATTTTTCTTTTTTTTACCAAAAATATGTAGCAGAATACATATTGGTCTAAAATTAATAAATCTGATTTTTTCAACTCTTTTATTGGATATGTTTTATAGCAGAAAGTAAAAAAATATAGTTTTTTTTTTAAAAAAATCCTCTTTCAATACTTCAAAGACTGTTGCTTTTTATTAGCTCCGCGTGTGGACTTTTTATATTATTATATTTGCTTATCAACAAATAGTGCTGGCTGCTTTCCTCTTCCAATATTAGTACCTTTTTCAGTACCTACCTGTTTTTATAATTTATTTGCAAAATTGCCTGTCTTTTTTTGTTTATAGTGCAAAAAATAAAAACCGCAGAGGTGATCAAATACCACCAAAAGAAAGCTCTATTTGTGGGGGGGAAAAAAATACATACATTTTATTTGGGTACAACATTGCACGCAGCGCCGTTTTGGAAAACAAAAAAAAAAAAACGGCCTGGTCGTGAAGGGGTGTAAATCTTTCGGAGCTGAAGTGGTTAATTTACAAACTTTGTAGCAGATTTCTAGCTTTTTCTCTTCTCAAGAAAAAAAGCTGTTTGTTTTACTACGTTTTTTTCAAATTTTTGAATGGGAGGGTCTGGTTCATTATAATCGCCTGGTGCACATTTAGCATCTCAATGAAGACAGTTACAGTGTCTGAATCCCTTTAGAAGTAGTTGTCCCTTTGTGGGATATCTCACCAAAAATGAAATTCCTGTTGCAGGGGATGTTTATATTTTTTTTTTTTTTTTACAATAAATTTTATTAAGAGTTTTCAAAATTACAGTGAAAGCACAAAATGCAACACAAAGAAGAAAAAAAACAAAAACAAAAAAAAAACTATCAATAGTAAGAGAGGAACAGAGTATGCATCAAAGATACAGCATTAATGGAATCTTCAATAGTGGCAAGCCATATCATGTAGGAGCATTAACATGTGAGAATGACAAAAAGCAGGGGGGGTGGGGGGTTGAAGGTTATCACAGAATCTCAAACATAAATCCTGTAGAGATGTCCCAAACTATTCCTGGACAGCATCCATTTTAGATTCATTCTGAAGCTGCAGTCTTAGTGAGAGGAGGTACAGTGTAGCTGCTGCTGATTTAATAGGGAAATCTATAGCTAGGCCAGTGTATTCAGTGTCCACTCCAGTCCTGAAAGACTCATCTGATCTCTGCTGTAAGGACAGCATCCTGACAGCACCCCAAAAAGCCCTTTTTAGGGCTAGTACATACATCAGTCTGCCTTTTTTTTTTCTCTGTAATCTAATTGCAGTTGCCTGCCAGCAGGTGTGTGACAGGCTCACAGCGTATACTGTGCCCACAGGCCCAGTGGCACCACTCATATATCTGGTGGCACAGTAGATTACTAGTGAGAGGAGGGACAGTGTAGCTGCTGCTGATTTAATAGGGAAATCTATAGCTAGGCCAGTGTATTCAGTGTCCACTCCAGTCCTGAAAGACTCATCTGATCTCTGCTGTAAGGACAGTGTCCTGACAGCACCCCAAAAAGCCCTTTTTAGGGCTAATACTAACATCAGTCTGCCTTTTTTTTTTCTCTGTAATCTAATTGCAGTTGCCTGCCAGCGTGTGTGTGACAGGCTCACAGTGTATAGTCTGCCCACTTGCCCAGTGGCACCACTCATATATCTGGTGGCACAGTAGATTACTAGTGAGAGGAGGGACAGTGTAGCTGCTGCTGATTTAATAGGGAAATCTATAGCTAGGCCAGTGTATTCAGTGTCCACTCCAGTCCTGAAAGACTCATCTGATCTCTGCTGTAAGGACAGCGTCCTGACACCACCCCAAAAATCCCTTTTTAGGGCTAGTACATACATCAGTCTGCCTTTTTTTTTCTCTGTAATCTAATTACAGTTGCCTGCCAGCGTGTGTGTGACAGGCTCACAGCGTATACTGTGCCCACTTGCCCAGTGGCACCACTCATATATCTGGTGGCACAGTAGATTACTAGTGAGAGGAGGGACAGTGTAGCTGCTGCTGATTTAATAGGGAAATCTATAGCTAGGCCAGTGTATTCAGTGTCCACTCCAGTCCTGAAAGATTCATCTGATCTCTGCTGTAAGGACAGCGTCCTGACAGCATCCCAAAAAGCCCTTTTTAGGGCTAGTACATACATCAGTCTGCCTTTCTTTTTTTTCTCTGTAATCTAATTGCAGTTGCCTGCCAGCGTGTGTGTGACAGGCTCACAGCGTATACTGTGCCCACTTGCCCAGTGGCACCACTCATATCTGGTGGCACAGTAGATTACATTTAAAAAAACAACAACAATTTTGACTGCAATAGAATAGCAGTCAGTTGCCTGCCAGCGTGTGTGTCAGGCCTACAGCGTCTACTCTGCCAACTTCTGCCAGTGCGCAGTGCCACTCATATCTGGTGTCACAGTAGCTTGCACGCATAGTACAACTAAACTAATCTAAAAAAAAATGACAGGCAGAGGCAGGCCACCCCGAAGGGGTCGTCGTGGTCGTGGTGCTGTGATTCCCTTTGGCCCTAGAATAATGCCCAGTTTTCAGAGGCCACGTACCTTGAACTCGAAAAGTTCTGAGGACATAGTTGACTGGCTAACGCAGGACACCCAATCTTCTACAGCTTCCGCTCGGAACCTTAACGCACCATCCTCCTCCAGCTCAGCTTCGGGCACCTCTCAAGTTACCACTTGCCCGCCTGCTGCCACCACCAACACTAGCACCACAGCTGCTTCACTTGATCTGTCAGAGGAGTTATTTACACATGAGTTGGAAGAAATGAGTGATGCGCAACCATTATTGCCAGAGAATGTAGATAAAAGGGATATGTCTCAGTCAGGCAGCATTACACACATGGATGTACGGTGTGATGATGATGATGTTGTACCCAATGGTTGGTTGATGATGACGATGTGTCCGTGGATGTCACGTGGGTGCCCGCTCGAAGAGAAGAAGAACAGGGGGAAAGTTCAGATGGGGAGACAGAGAGGAGGAGGAGACGAGTTGGAAGCAGGGGGAGGTCATCGCAAGGAGCTAGTGGCACAGTCAGACAGCATGTATCGGCACCCGGGGTCAGCCAGACAGCATGCCAATCAACGCATGCTGTTGCCACCACCAGAATGCCGTCATTGCAAAGCTCAGCAGTGTGGCATTTTTTTTGTGTGTCTGCCTCTGATAACAGCGGTGCCATTTTGCAACCTGTGCCAAAAGAAACTGAGTCGTGGGAAATCCATCACCCACCTAGGTACAACTGCTTTGCGAAGGCACATGATCGCACATCACAAACGCCTATGGGATCAACACATGATGACGAGTACAAGCAGCACACAAGCTCAAAGCCACCATCCTCCTCCTGGTCCAGCATCTTCAGCCACGTCAACCACTGCTGTCCTCCTTGCCCCTCTCAACCATCCGCCACTCCGTCTCTCGCCTTGAGCAGATCCTGCTCATCTACCCACAGTCAGGTGTCTGTCAAGGACATGTTTGAGCGTAAGAAGCCAATGTCACAGAGTCACCCCCTTGCCCGGCGTTTGACAGCTGGCTTGTCGGAACTCTTAGCCCGCCAGCTTTTACCATACAAGCTGGTGGAGTCTGAGGCCTTCAAAAAATTTGTAGCTATTGGGACACCGCAGTGGAAGGTACCCGGCCGAAATTTCTTTTCACAAAAGGCAATCCCCAACCTGTACTCTATTGTGCAAAAGGAAGTCATGGGATGTCTGGCACACAGTGTTGGGGCAAGGGTCCATCTGACGACTGATACCTGGTCTGCAAAGCACGGACAGGGCAGGTATATCACTTACACTGCGCATTGGGTAAACCTGCTGACGGCTGCCAAGCATGTAATGCGTGGCTCTGCAGAGGAGTTGGTGGTGACACCGCCATGACTTGCAGGCAGGCCTGCTGTCACCTCCTCTACTCCTCCTACTCCATCCTCTTCGATAACCTCCTTGGCTGAGTCCTCTTCTGCTGCTGCGTCTTGCTCCACATCGACTGCACCCCCCCAGCTCCCCAGGGGCTATTCCACATCCCGGATATGACAGTGTCACGCCGTCTTGGGGTTGACTTGCCTGAAAGCAGAGAGTCACACCGGACCAGCACTCCTGTCCACCCTGAACGCACAGGTGGATCAGTGGTTGACTCCGCACCAACTGGAGATCGGCAAAGTGGTGTGTGACAACGGAAGCAATTTGTTGGCGGCACTGAATTTGGGCAAGTTGACACATGTGCCGTGCATGGCATATGTGTTGAATCTGATTGTACAACGCTTTGTGCATAAGTACCCAGACTTACAGGACGTCCTCAAGCAGGCCAGGAAGGTGTGTGGCCATTTCAGGCATTCCTACACGGCCATGGCGCACTTTTCAGATATCCAGCGGCGAAACAACATGCCAGTGAGGCGCTTGATTTGCGACAGCCCGACACGTTGGAATTCAACACTCCTAATGTTCGACCGCCTGCTCCAACAAGAAAAAGCCGTCAACGAGTATTTGTATGACCGGGGTGCTAGGACAGCCTCTGCGCAGCTGGGAATTTTTTTGCCATGTTACTGGACGCTCATGCGCAATGCCTGTAGGCTCATGCGTCCTTTTGAGGAGGTGACAAACCTAGTCAGTCGCACTGAAGGCACCATCAGCGACATCATCCCATTTGTTTTCTACCTGGAGCGTGCCCTGCGAAGAGTGCTGGATCAGGCCGTAGATGAGCGTGAAGAGGAAGAGTTGTGGTACACCATCACCACCAGAAACAGCCTTATCAGCATCGCTTGCTGGACCTGCGGCAATGCTGAAAGAGGAGTCTGAGGAAGAGGAGTCAGAGGAGGAATGTGGCTTTGAGGAGGAGGAGGAAGACCAACCACAGCAAGCATCCCAGGGAGCTCGTTGTCACCTATCTGGTACCCGTGGTGTTGTACGTGGCTGGGGGGAAGAACAGACTTTCAGTGAGATCAGTGAGGACGAGGAACGGGACATGAGTAGCTCGGCATCCAACCTTGTGCAAATGGAGTCTTTCATGCTGTCGTGCCTGTTGAGGGACCCTCGTATAAAAAGGCTGAAGGAGAACAACCTGTACTGGGTGGTCACGCTACTAGACCCCTGGTATAAGCAGAAAGTGCCTGAAATGTTACCGAATTACCGGAAGTCGGAAAGGATGCAGCAGTTCCAAAATAAATTAAAAAGTATGCTTTACACAGCCTTTAAGGGTGATGTCACAGCACAACGGGAATCTAACAGGGAAAGAGGTGAAAGTAATCCTCCTCCTACCACGACCACGCCGGCAAGGACAGGACGCTTTACAGACGTGTTGTTGTTGATGGAGGACATGCAGAGCTTTTTAAGTCCTACGCATCACCACAGCCCTTCGGGGTCCACCCTCAGAGAACGACTCGACCGACAGGTAGCAGACTACCTCGCCTTAACTGCAGATATCGACACTCTGAGGAGCGATGAACCCCTTGACTACTGGGTGTGCAGGCTTGACCTGTGGCCTGAGCTATCCCAATTTGCGATAGAACTTCTGGCCTGCCCCGCTTCAAGTGTCCTTTCAGAAAGGACCTTCAGTGCAGCAGGAGGTATTGTCACTGAGAAGAGAAGTCACCTAGGTCAAAAAAGTCTAGATTACCTCACCTTTATTAAGATGAATGAGGCATGGATCCCGAAGGGACTGACAGTGGGCGATACATTTGACTAAAAAAGGCCTGATGAGATGAGCTGCCTTGGGCTGCTGTACTTTATCTCTGCATGCCGGATGACTTGCGTGACTTATCCGCCACCAACTAGGGTTCAAGCCGCAATGTTTTAGGGCACTTTCTGCCTGGAAAACATAAATTTTTCTGGCCGCTGCTACAGCATGTGTACATGCCTAATTTTTCTGGCCTCTGGTGCTGCACTGTGGCTGCAAAAACAAAACAAAAAAAAAAGCACATACATGTGTCAATTCCCCTTCGTGATCGTTACTTTGTTGTGGTGAAGGGGCTTGCGTATCACAATGAAGCGACCACCTCTATGAGTGTGTTGGCAATGGCAATGTTGGCACACCCCAGATGATAAGGTCGTTGCTTCATTGTGAACAGACCAAAAGCGATCGGCTGGATAATTTTGCATAGAAAAAACATTAATTTTCTTTGTGATCATCTAAGGTGATCATTAAAGCCTTGCGGTTGTGCAAATGGACTGTTTGCGGTTGTTTGCGGTGCGTTTTAAGGGGAGTTTGGTCTGTCAGAGTTTGGTCTGTCACTGTGAAGTGGGCGTAACCCTTACACTACCTGATCGATACAACATCATACCTGATGTTTTAAAGCACGTTATTCTAAACAATTTAGGAATGTTAGGTGATTTATGCCCTTTATGGATTAAAACCCAACTCTGCGTCAACTACGTAATTTTCCATGGGAGTTTTACCATGGCTCCCCCTCCGGCATGCCACAGTCCAGGTGTTAGTCCCCTTGAAACAACTTTTCCATCACTATTGTGGCCAGAAAGAGTCCCTGTTAGGTTTTAAAATTTGCCTGCCTATTGAAGTCTATGGCGGTTCGCCCGTTCGTGAACATTTGCGGAAATTCGCGTTCGCCGTTCGCGAACGGAAAATTTTATGTTTGCGACATCACTAAAATCCTGTCCGCCGCTGGGTGGGGGACAGTGCAGCTGTGGAAGTCTTAAACCTATATTAAACTCTGTATCGCTGTGATGGAGATTCAGGTGTGGGTGGAGATGTGAACAAAGCTTTACATCAGAAGATTAGGGCATACCAAAGGCATGTCACCCTGTCACCCAGACACCCCTAACGGGAACAAAGCTGTGAGAGGGTGGGGGGGATTGAAAACTTTGAGGGTCATGTGTAGAAGAACCTCGGCTTGGTTGGAGGTAAAGGTGAGTCTCCCCGGGAAAATATGAAAGTAGGAGAATGTTGTGTTATCGGCGGGTCTCACTAGAGACCTGAAGGACAGTAAGGGCCAGGATGGCATGTGGGTAAGGGAATCGTACTATGAGAAGGGGTCCAGTAGCGAACTATGTAAAGCCCACGGGGTCAGATGGGGGAGGGGAAGGGGGGGGAGCAGGGTTGTAAAGGCAGTAGAAATCCGGGAGGCAGTCAAGGAGTGGCCGGAGGGTCAGGTTGGAGTGGGCGTAGGGAGCCTGGGGGCAAATCAGTAGTGCTCTTAGAATCTCTGTAATGAGTCCAGCATGCCCATGTTTCCCTGTATTTGGCCGGATCATCGGATGCCTGATGGATAAGGTTTCCCATGTCTGCAATTTTGTTCACTCTGTGGATCCATTCCGGTATAGTAGGAGGAATGGGAGACTGTAACGACTGCCCAAGTATGAAAGGGGTTAACGTCGTTCAGATCTTCCCTCTCTCAGAACATGCTCCACTACTGATCCTCCACAGTCAGGCGACCACTTCCCATAGGAATTAATCCTTCCAAAAGAACGAGACGCACTCTGTATCTTTCTAGAATAGACTGACTCTTTATTACAAAAGTACTAAAACTCTTATACACACAGAGAGAAGCTTCTGACCCTCCTCCCATAATACACCTCTGACCAGACCCAATTTACATGAGCCAATTCTCTACAGCTAATGACCAATACACATCTCAGTTTAATGATTATGCATGACCCTTTTGTGTTTAGCTTTTGTCTCCCAATCCACATTATCAAAAGACTTCACTTCATTGAAAGGATGTGTAGCATATTTGAGGTTCATTAACATTACCCAAGCAGACAGGTGACACCTCAGCATCTCTTCAATTAACCTGTCTGTCTGCTAGTTCCACAACCTATAATTACAGGCTTAATTCCCACAAGCCACAATAGACAATAGAATGTAATCACACACCATCACAGCAAGTATTACATACACAGCCCACACACAGTATATACCCAATATGTGCCATGTATATACCGTATTGGGCATGGCTATCACAGATCATGGTGGGGTTTTCATTCACCCTGTGCCCCTAATAGGGACACAGGGTGGTTTACACATAAGAGGCATTGGGAAAGCTGAAGCAAGGGTATCTCATACTTTCTAAGACATTCTGGGTTCCCCGGGCCCTCCCGTTACATCTCTCCCCTTTCGGCAGGAGACTAACACAGGAGGAGACCCCAGACGGGTTGACTCCAAAGTTAGTCCATAGGTCCATTCCTCTAATGCCGGTATCCACACAGTACCCCAAATAAATTGCTCCAAACAGAGCATTACTTACCCAGCCAACCTCTGCCTCTCTCAGGGAACATACCCGCCGCTGGGGGGAAGACAGGGTGACTGGGCTCAGTCCGTCATGCTGTTGGGGATCTGGGCCGACTGCCCAGCATCCCTGGGGTATACAAGTGGAGACTGAAGTCCCATCCACTTGTGGTAGGTGAAAATCCCCCAGTGCTTGCAAAGCAAGGTTGACATCCTCCTGTCTCAGTGTCACACCATTTTCTGGGGTTGTGTCAGTGAAGACCGAAGTCCCATCCAGTACCACAGGAACCCCCTCTTCTGTTAGTTGAGAGCAGAGGCCCGCGGCACTCTGCTCTGTTGCCAGCTCTTCCGCTGGGTTGCTGTGAGTGGAGACCGTAGTCCCATCCACCGATATCAGCTCAAGTTGCCGTTGTGTGCATACGCCAGAAGCATTCTGCCCTGCTGCCAGTGATTCAGCTGGGGGTAAAAGCTTTACCACCTCAGCTTGTTGCTGGAGAGATGGGCCAACTGCCCCAGCTCCCTGAAACTCTACAGTTGTTTCCGGTGCTGGGCAGAGGTTGCTAGCACTCTGCCCTGTTGCCAGCACTTCTGCTGGGGACTCCACACCATCACAGCAAGTATTACATACACAGCCCACACACAGTATATACCCAATATGTGCCATGTATATACCGTATTGGACATGGCTATCACAGATCATGGTGGGGTTTTCATTCACCCTGTGCCCCTAATAGGGACACAGGGTGGTTTACACATAAGAGGCATTGGGGAAGCTGAAGCAAGGGTATCTCATTCTTTCTAAGAGATTCTGGGTTCCCCGGGCCCTCCTGTTACAGAGACCTCCAATGAATCGGTATACATTGAGTGGCCGCATTGATGAGGTGTAGGGTGAGGGATTTTTTGTAGTGCGCGAGGGGGATGGAAGTGTGATGGAGTAAATATTGAGCCGGGGTGAACTCTGGGGTGAATGTCGTTATTTGGGAAATTAAACTGTAAACGTCCTTCCAGAACGGTTGGATGAGCGGGCAATCCCACCAAATATGGAGTAATGTGCCAGTGACCGCATTGCATCGCCAGCAGCAAAGCGGGGAGACTGAGTGTTGGAATTTGTGAATCCTATCGCGGGTCCTGTACCAGCGGGAATACATTTTGTACCTGTTTTCTTGTGTGGAAGAGTTGATGGAACCCTTATGAATGTGGGTGTGTATGCGTTCCCAATCCCCTTTGAGAAGGTCAACGCTGAGGTCATTTTCCCAGCGTCATATGAGTTTGTCTCGTTTGGGGTCGAAATTCTGGAATAGAAGCGCATACACAACCGAAAGTAAATGCCTCTGGGGTTCAGCGCTGTTACATAGATCTTCAAAGGGTGTGAGATCACGAGACCAGTGAGTGGTCGGTGGGGTATTGAGTAGGAAGTGTCTGATTTGCAAGAATTTAAAGAAGGGCATGTGATGGTCTGGGAAGTTAAAGAGGATCATTGAGTACGGCAGCAGATCGCCGTTCTGGAAGAATTGGCGGGCCCTAGTTGTGGGCTCAGGGGAATTGTCCCTCGAGTCGTGTCGCAATAGGCCGCGGGGGGGGGGAGTCTGGATTGTGGTCAAGCGGGGTCAGGGGACCTGGCGAGGGGATCAGTCCGAGAATTTTGCAAGCAGCTCTAAAGGTCAACATTGTGGGGCCCAATAGGGGGTGAGTAAAACATACTTTGGGGATGGATGTGTGTTTGATCCATGGAAAATGAGTGATCGGTATTTTTGTAAAACAATTTTTGAGATGAATCCAGTCCATACGGTTTCCATGGACGTGCCAATCTACAATTCGGGTGAGATGAAATGCTATGTGATATTTTTGGAGATCCGGGAGACCTAGACCCCCGTTCAGTTTCGGAAGTGTCAGTCTTTCCCAGCTCAGCCTGGGGGCTTTAGAGGACCAGATGAGGGTTCTGCACATTTTTTTTTATAGGAAGCAAAGAAGGAGGGGGGGATTTTAATAGGTATCGCCTGAAAATGGTAGAGGAGTTTGGGGAGAACATTCATTTTCAGGATTGCTATCCTGCCGAACCACGAAAAGGGACCAGTATGCCATTTACGAAGGTCCCCTGCCTTGAATGCGTTGGAGGATGGGGAGGAAGTTTAGGGCATAAAGGTCAGACAAATTAGTAGGTATTTGGGTGCCCAGGTATGTAATAGCACGAGGTGCCCAGCTAAAGGGTAAGTTGGCTTGGCATTGCGTTACTAGTGACGCAGGGAGCGAGATATTCAGGGCTTGTGACTTCGAGAAATTTATTTGGAGGTTCGACAAAGTTTTAAACAGTGAAAAATCTTTAAGAAGGTTGGGGATCGTGTTGATGGGGTTGGAGAGAAAAAGCAGAATATCATCCGCATAAGCAGCAATTTTGTACTGTTTGTTCCGAATGTCTATGCCCTTGATATCTGGGTTCTCTCTCAATTTGCGGAGCATGGGTTCCCTGGTAAGGACAAAAATGAGGGGGGATAAGGGACAGCCCTGACGGGTTCCGTTAGATATGGGGAAGGCGCTCGACAGGTGACCGTTGACCCTAATACTTGCCGTGGGGGAAGAGTAGAGTGAGAGCATCATCTGGATCAGGCGGGTCGGAAAACCCATAGTCTGCAATGTAGCTGACATATAATCCCAGGCCACCCTGTCGAACGCCTTCTCCGCATCAAGGGAAAGGAAAAAACCTTTAGTGGGTGATGAGGAGAGCCAATGATGAATATTGATTGCCTTTATAGTGTTGTCCCTGGCTTCTCTGCCAGGGATGAATCCAACTTGGTCTAGCGGTATCAAACGGGGTAGGATAGGAAGGATACGATTCGCCAGGATTTTGGCGTAAAGTTTCAAGTCAACGTTAAGTAGCGAAATGGGGCGGTAATTGGAGACAATGGTAGGGTCTTTATCCGCTTTAGGGAGGAGAGTAATGTGGGCTGTAAGAATATCTCTGTTGGCAGAGGGGGAGAATGGGAGGTCATTGAATGCTCGAACAAACTGGGAGATGAGGGTATCTGCGAAAGATTTAAAGTAACTGACTGAAAGGCCATCAGGGCCAGGACTTTTGCCTGGTTTCATCTGTTTCAAGGCATTTAGTGCCTCGTCTAGAGAGATCGGAAGATCCAGATCTGTCGATTCAGTCGTGGTAAGGAGGGAAGGGCAGTATTGTGAGAGGAACTCGTTGATCAACTGTGCAGATCTGTCGTCGCACCAGTTGGGAGAGGGGGAGGGGAGGTTGTATAGTCGGGTAAAATACTGTACAAATTGATCAGAAATATCTTCGGAGGAGGCTTTGAGGTTGCCAGAGGGGTCTTTGATAGAATGTATAGTATGCAACGCTTTTTTGACTTGAATGGCTGTAGCCAGTAATTTCCCAGACTTATTGCCAAATTCATAAAACAACTTTTGCGTAAGGCTGTATTTTCGTTTAAGCGTAATGTGTAGTTCCTCTAGTAGTGACTCCCTGGCACGCACTAGTTCGTCAAGGGTGGATGCGGCAAGAGATCGTTTGTGTGCTTGTTCTAGCGAAAGAATGCGGGCTGTTAGCTTCTCGACATGTTCCTTTCTAGTCTTGAATCGCTCTGCCGCCAAGGCAATGAGTTCACCCCTGATCACACATTTATGGGCCACCCAGATAGTAATGGGGCACGTGTCATCAGTAGTGTTTTCTGAAAAATAGTGAGTAAGACGGTCACGAAGCTTAGTTGAAATCTCTATATCTGTTAGAAGAGAGTTATCTAGGCGCCAGATAGGAGTTGTAGGATGAATCACTGGGAACGTCAAGGTCAAGGAGATGGGGTTGTGGTCTGACATTAGCTTGGGGTCGATCGTGGCATTGGTGAGGAGGAACAGATCGTTTTGGGAGATGAAAAAGTGGTCGATCCGGGAATACTTGTTATGTGGGGAGGAGAAAAAGGTAATGTCTTTTACGTTAGGGTGTAGGGTTCGCCACGTGTTGTGCAAGGAGAGATCACCGAGTTGAGTCTTTATCGCCCGAAGTGCTCTGTAAGTCAGGGTGGAGGTTCCATTAGACGTGTCTAGAGAGGGGTTTAGAGCGACATTAAAATCTCCCCCAACAATCAGAATGCCTGATTGAAAAAGTGTAAGTTGTTGTAGCGTGTCACGAAAGAAGGCTAATTGGTGGGAGTTTGGGGCATAGAGGTTCGCTATAGTGAGAGGTCTGTCGTGTAAGGTACCTTTGAGAAATAGGAAATGACCTTGGGTGTCGTTCAGGACATCCGTGATCTGAACGGGGCAATGTTGAGATATCAGAATGGAAACACCTTTCGATTTTGCTTCAGAGTTTGAGGCGTGGTACACCGTTGGGAATTGGCGGTTGTGAAGCTTGGGGATACTATCCGTTCTAAAGTGGGTCTCTTGCAGGAGCGCTATATGAGCTTTGGATTTCTGCAGCAAGTACAACAATTGTGATCTTTTTTCGGGAGTGTTAAGTCCCTGGACGTTAATGGAGTAAAGTTTAAGTTGGAGAGGCAGTTGCTGTATACCCAGAGGCGAGGTGAGCGGGTCATTATTGACAGCCATCATACGGGGGAAAAGGGGGGTGAAGAGACAGGTAGAGGAAGGGCGTGTGAAAGGTAGCTCTAGTGGTGGTGTAAACGATTGATAACTTACTGAAATCAATAGACAGGAGACGTAGTCTCCAGAAACCTACCGATGAGGTGAGTAGTGAAAAAACCTATCACCTCTGAATTTATATTATCGGAAGTGTACAGAAGCTGGGCAGCGCGGGCACCCTAAAACGGAGTGCCAACACCCTGTGTCACCGCTGTGTGGGGGTTGATCAATACCTAACTGGAAAGATGTAGTGAAAGGAATAGGAGGAATAGGAGGGATTACCGCCATCAGGACCTCAAGAGTCAGCGCATACCCCCTGGAGGGAACCCCTGTCCATGGGGACATAGATGTAACTGTATTGAGTGGAGAAAGTAAATAGAGGGGCACAGTAAGGAGTATAAAGAATCAGTCTAGTCCTCCTCGTGTGAGAATCATGCAAATATGCAATAGCACCTTAGTATTATAAAATAACCGTGTGAGATGTGAAATTCCCAGCGAGGACCCGCAGACGGGACCCCCTATGGGAATGCCACATCCAGTGACACACCAGGAGGAGAGCATACAATCAGCAAATAAGGTGGATTTAACGTAATGAAACTCACAAATAGATAAACAGATAAACAAGCACCCAGTCCCCTGTCACCTGCAAAAGAAGAACTCAGGAACATCCGCAGCCCAATAGAAAAGAACACAGGACCAAGATGACAACAAAAATCAAAAATCAAAAGGGGGGCAGAGAATGGGCTAATTACACGAGCAACCAGAGTGCCTTCTCATGTCTGGTAAAAGTCAGCATCCCGTGGAGAGAATCGGCAGTCCATCCGCTAGTGTGAAGCACAGAGATATCCCCGGGGTAAGTACAATCGTATCGGATGTGTGGGGACTTCATTAGCAGCGATCTGGTAGCATGAAACAGAGAGGGATCGAAGCACAATTGTCTGAGTCTGCTAAAGCATCCGGTTTAGGCCGCAGCGTCTACGTGGGTGTACAGTACCTGGGTGTAACGGGACGGTCCTTGGCGGTGCCGTCGATGGCGGGGTCGGGTCAGGCAAGTTTCCAGCACGGAGCTATGAGAGGTAGAGGAGACGACCCCTGGTGTGGCAAGCAGTTCATGTCGACTCTGCGGCCGAGAAGCGAGGGAGAAGCGGAGTGAGGCTGAGGGAGTATGGCCGCGTCATCACTGCCTGATGGACCCACCCCTCAAGGCGCAAGGCAGTCTGGGGCTTGTAGTGTAGCGGTTGCCCACGAAAATGCACTTCAAGTCTGTGTGAGAAAGCGCGCCCCATATACACAAACACGTAACAGTCACGGTTGGCAGACCGAGTAATAAAAGAGACAAAGCAAAGCCAGGGTGGTGCAGGGCGATCTGAGTTGTCAGCAAGGGTGGTCGGTCTTGGCAGTCCTGAAAAATAAACAGTGGGGATAAAGAATCTGCAGATGTCCAAAAGAGCCAAACGGGGCTAATTAGCAGCAGGTAGCAAGAGGGTGCCGCCCTTGGGTTTAGTAATCCCGACGGGTTCTCCTGGAACTAGGCGAATCCGAGAGGCTGTGTTCCTGATGGCGGATGCGGGACGAAGTGTGACGTCTCTGCCCCGAGGGGGATCTCCTTCTGCGGTATCTGGTGGCCTGTGTGTCCATCGATTCCTCAGGAACAGTGGATTTCTTGGCTGTAGAGTAGCGAAAATCCACGTACCAATTAGGAACATCTACCAGGGGGATGCCCAAAGCCTCGCAAAAGTATGGAAAGTCCTCCGGAACCTTCAGGAGTGCTGTACGGCCTTGTGAGGATGCTGAAAGACAGAAGGGGAATTTCCATTTATAAGGAATCCCCTTGTCACGCAGCGAGTCAAGCAAAGGTTTCAGGTCCCTGCGGTGTTGCAGCGTGATGCCCGAAAGGTCCTGATATAGTTGAATCGTTGCACCGTCATGGGTCAGTTGCGGTAGGATCCTTGCTTGACGCAGAATTTCCTCCTTCAGCCTGTAGTCTACTATACAGCAAATGATGTCCCTGGGAGGGTCTGTGTCTCTACCTCTAGGACGTAGAGCTCAATGGATCCTCTCCATGTCGATCGTTGACTGCGGGGGTCTATCAAGCAGGCTGTTGAATAGGCTCGTGACTACAGTGGAGATCTGTCCTCCCTCGACCGACTCGGGGAGGCCTCTGATTCGCAGGTTGTGACGCCTGCCCCTGTTGTCGAGATCTTCCAGGTGTCGTTGGACATCTCTCAATTGCAGGGTGTGGGTGTCAATACGGCGGGTTGTCCGACGAAGCACCGTATCATGACAAGCTGACACCTTCTCCACCGCCAGCACCCTATCATTGAGCGCATGAATGTCCAGTCTGAGGTCAGCAATGGCGGCCGAAAGAGTGTCCTTAATATTCGCGGCAATGGTGCGGAGATCGTGGATATTCAGCTGAGGCGGTGGGGCATTCGGTAAGCCTTCTTGTCCCAAGGAGACAGCGGGGGCTGGAGCGGACATTATCCCTATCTGTGTGGGAGCGGCATTTTGTGAGAGGCCGTGGCGGAAAGGCGCCATATTTCCTCGGGGGGTCCAGAATATTTCGGGGATTGTTTGGCTGATGTTCCCGGTCTGTTCCCGGGGGGGGAACGCGAGCGGGATGTGGAGGAGTCGCGAGAAGCAGTCCCCATGGTCAGAGCAAGATGAAAGAGCGGGGTATCGTCGCTAATGGCAGCTTAGTCCTATGGCGGCAGGAGCTCCAGAGTTAAGCGTCCATCTTCCTGCTCGGTCAGGCCACCGGATGTTTATAATTGTACTTGTATCTTGGTGCAGATGTCTGAAAAAATCAATGAGCCAATCACACAAGCAGGAAATGACATTTCTGTGAGCATTCCGTACAGCTCTCCACACCCCTCCACGGTTGCCACAATGTACTTTTTAAAAATTTGAACAGATTTATATTAAAATATAAAGGTAGTTTTTTGTTAACGTTTTACAAAAACAGCTTGTGTAGCAATTTTATATGCTATATTTATTTTTTAATAAAAGTGTAATTTTTATTTAATTTAAGGAACACGTATATGATTATTTAGGGCAGTGGTTCTCAACCTGGGGGTCGAATGACAATTTGCCAGGGGTCACCGAATCCTGGGCTGTTCCTGAAGCCCGCACCACTCTCCCAGCCTTTTTGCGGCCGCCCAGAAGGGCTGTCTCTGGAGCACGCGGCCGCCCACTCAGCCTCTTTGCAGCCGCCCATTCAGTTCACGGAATAGCTGGGGGGCAGAGACTAGAGGTCAGCTGACTGGTGAGGAATGTGAAGTGGGAGGGGCTGGAGGAGACCCCATCTCCTGATTTTGGCATTGCTGCGAGACACCACAAAGTCAGAGACACATTGAGTAACACTACCTGTGATTATTTTTGCCATTAAAAGTCCCCACTACAGTTCTCAGATCAGCAGATGACCTTGATCAAGACATGGAATGGAGAGTTAAAGAGGGGGAGGAACAAATAAAAAAGGAGAGAAAGCATAATGCTGCGTACACACGACTGTTTTTAATGTCATTGTAAAAACAAAGTTTTTCTCAAAGTGATTCTTCTTGCCTACACACGATCGTGAAAAAAAATGCTTGAGCAAAGCGCGGTGACGTACAACACGTTCGACAACACGTACGACGGCACTATAAAGGGGAAGTTCCATTCGGATGGCGCCACCCTTTGGGCTGCTTTTGCTGATCCTTGTGTTAGTAAAGTTTGGTGAGCGATGATTCGCGCTTTTCAGCCTCGTGCTCTTCAGTCCGTTACAGCGTGACGAATGTGCTATCTCCATTATGAACGCTAGTTTTACCAGAACGAGCGCTCCCGTTTCATAACTTGCTTCTGAGCATGCGTGTTTTTTTTTAGTCGTTAAAGCCTACATACGGCCGTTTTTCACAACGAGAAAAACGACGACATGAAAAACGACAAGAAAAAATAGAGCATGTTCCAAATCGATCGTTTTTATTGACCAAATAAAAATATGGCATTTTTCTCGTCATGAAAAACGGTTGTGTGTACGCGGCATCAGAGAAAGAACAAGAAACCTGTCTAGAGAGAGGAATGGAAAAAAAAAAATTAGGAAAGAGAGAGATAAAAGGGAAAGGAAGGAGAACAAAGAGAAAGCGTTGTACAGTTGAACCTCGGATTATGAGCAAAATCCGTTCCAGGAGAATGCTCGTAATCCAAAGTACTCGCATATCCAAGCGAATTTCCCCATTGAAGTCAATGGAAACTAAAATAATTTGTTCCGCATTGACTTCAATGGGATGCAATAACGCATGCGGCCAGAGGTGGGGGGGGGGGTGCTGGAGAGCCTCGGAAACGGGCGAAAAGGCCCAAGGACACCTCGGCTGACCTCAGCAAACATCTGAAAGGTTCAGAAAATGAGTATTTCCGTGTCTTTCCGAGCATTGCCGAACGGCGCCGATTGGCTGCAATCGTCGCTGTTCGGCTCTGCTCGGCTCCGGCGCCCCCGCACCTTAGGCCAAATGCGGTACTGCAGGCCCTATTAGGTTGAATTCTGCTCGTCTTGTGAGACAACACTCGCAATCCCAGTCAGAATTTTTTTTTAAAAAGTTGCTCGCAAATCAAAGTGCTCGTTAACCGCGTTACTCTTAAACCGAGGTTCCACTGTACATTCTAAAATGTACCATAAGGGGTTTTATTACTGTACGAGTGGAAGGGACTCAGGGAGCGCTAAATGTCCGTGGGTTAAGGGCGCAAATTACTTGTCTTGCCTTGGGTACTGACAACCCACGCTACGAAAATAATTTTACTGTTAGGGGTCCCCACAACTTGGGAAATTTTATCAAGGGGTCATGGCACTAAAAAGGTTGAAGACCACTGGTTTAGAGGAAGAAAATAAGGGACAGGGTTTCTTTAATAAGTCCATATATTGCAGTGCCAAATACATGATTTGAAAGGTAAATCAGGGTATTAACAGAATGCTTCTCACAGATATTTGGCAGAACATATATAATTGAAAAGCACAGTCATTTTACTGCTGTAATATGGCCAAATCTGAGCTCTGTAGATCCTTTCGTGTTCCTGGATTTTCCTGTGTTAATTATATCTGGAAGTCTTAGAACCTGTGTTAATCCAAAGCCAAGATGCATGATTTATTTTATCTGTTAAGCCTACGAGTAATTATAATGTTCATAAATTGACTTAACAAGACCTCCAATGCACCGTTCCTGCACTGATCTTCAGACTGTCTGTAAACTTTCCAAAACGGGAAGGAAGACAGAACATGTGAATGCTAATGATTTACAGGCTAACCATATGCACAAAGCTTCTATGTGGTGTGAGTGTTAGGAACATGATGGAGAATTCATAGTGCGGCAAAGTCGTGAATGGTGTTCACTGTAGGACCAATAAAACCTAAAGCAACATTTTACATTCCTATACAATTTAATAAGTAAAGCAGTGCAAACAAGCAACGAGGGTGTGCAATGTACGAGACCCCTCTGGAAAGCCTCTGATAAAGCATTTTTTAAATATAATTTTTACGTTGGAATGTTGAAAACCTTCCTCAGAGATTTTGGTCCATATTGACTTGATAGCAGCACACAGTTGCTGCAGGTTTGTTGGCTGCACATTCATAATGCGAATCTCCCATTCCACCACATCCCAAAGGTGCTCTATTGGATTGAGATCTGGTGACTGTGGAGGCCATTGAAATACAGTGACTTCATTGTCATGTTCAAGAAACCAGCTAGAGATGATTTGAGCTTTGTGACATGGTGCATCATCCTGCTGGAAGGAGCCATCAGAAGATAAGTACACTGTAGTCATAAAGGGATGGACATTGACAGCAACAATACTCAGGTAGCCGTGGTGTTTAGGCGATGCTCAATTGGTACTAAGGGGACCAAAGTGTGCCAATAAAATATTCCCCACACAGTGGCCGCCGATCTATACGGGGCGCTAATCCATGCGCCTGGCCCCTAATCTATATGCAGGACGCCGGATGCATTGATTTCAATGTTTTTTTTTTTTTTTTTTAAGCACATGATTAGAGCCTAAGGCTCTAATTGGCTTCAAAAAGGGTGAGCTTAGGGCGCAGAACACTGCGCCCTGAGCCCACCCAGTTGTGTGACAATAGCAAATTAATATTCATTATTGTCTTCCTGATTCTTCTCCCGGCCAATCAGGAAGCAGGACCCACTTCCTATTTGCCCTGGAGGAGAAGCAACATCCCAGTGGCACAGCAAGCTGCAGCAGTTGGAGGGGCAGCTTCCAGGAGCCCAACCCTGGATCACCAGCACCACCTCCTAAGATAAGGACATGGATGGCGTCTGACCCATTCGCGCAGGGGGGGGGGGGCTAGTGCGAGCAAGGGGGCCAGGGGCAGCTTCCAGGAGCATGAACCACCTCCAATTCCTGTCCGTCTCCTGCGGAAAGGGGGGGGGTGTTGGCTGGACATGTATGGCATCTAACTCATCCATGCGTGGGTCATGTGCTAGTGCAAGTGAGGGGGCCAGGGGCAGCTTCCAAGAGCCTCTGATTTCCACCACCTCTGATTTCCATCCATTCCCCGCAATATTGAGTACCAGCCGACACTTTCCCCACACCATTATACCACCACCACCAGCCTGAACCGTTGATACAAGGCAGGATGGATTCATGCTTTCATGTTTATGACAAATTCTGACCCTTCCATCTGAATGTCGCACCTGAAAATCGAGACTCATCAGACCAGGCAACGTTTTTTCAATCTTCTATTGTCCAATTTTGATGAGAATGCACGAATTGTAGCCTCAGTTTCCTGTTCTTGGCTGACAGGAGTGGCACTCGGTGTGATCTTCTGCTGCTGTAGCCCATCTGCTTCAAGGTTCAATGTGTTATGCCTTCAGAGATGGTATTCTGTATACCACGATTGTAACGAGTGGTTATTAGAGTTGAAAGTGTCTGACATCTGTAAATCAAATGGCACCACATCCCGTTTGAATAAAGCACGATGAATATGAATGAATGGGATTTTTAACGGAGCAAGAAAACACAATATGTATCAAAAAATATAAAATTTTATTTTTTCCTTAAAATATATAGATTTTAGAAAAATCTATATATGAACATGTAATAAAATAAATTTAATCTATTTTACATCTGATAACCAAAGTAGTATACAGACAAAGTAGTCTTGACGTTTCGCCAATTTAACTGGCTTCTTCAGGTGTCTTTGTCAAGTATAACTGAAAACATAAGATGTACAGCATAAATATACAAAAAATGTACACAAATGAATTATCTTTACACTATAATCAAAACATGCACAAACAAAAATGATACAGACAGAAAACCACACAACGGCATAGGAAAATCAATAGTACCTGTATATTATAGATGAAATAGATCAATTAGCTGAAATTGGGGTCCGGGATGCTCTCATAAGTGGAGTAGATATGGTGACCACAGAGGAGAGGCTATATTAGATGCAACATAGAAAAATCCATGTGCAGACGTTGGTGCATCTATGGGAGAGGAATGTTTCTATAAATGAATGGGCCAGAATATATAATTAAATTCTATTAATAAGTCAATCAACAATTACCTGAAATTGCTTAAAAAAAATCACTGAGGAATCAGAATAATAGCCCCAAATATGCCGATAATGCTAGTTATAAGAGAAGAAAAAATTGATATAAGAAAAAAGAAGGCTTTGAAGTGAATCCTTCATCAACAGAAAAACCACTAGTTAAATAAAAAAAATCACTACCTGAAAGATCCGACAGCCAAAGAAATTATAGAAGTGAAAAGAAACCAGGGATTAAACCAAACTGGTTGGGTATGGCCCACCCAAATCTGTAAAAATGAATTGGCTAAATAAGAATCTATAGTAATAAAGGGTAGAGATAGGAACTAAATTGTTGTCTCTAAGTTTAAATACCTCAATACGATCGTTCACAGCAAAGCATCTCTCCCGATAGCAGCAGCTATACCAATAAAGCCAAACACATGGGCTTTATATAGCCCTCTCCTCCCACGCCAATAGGACGCCACAATTTGGTGCCAATTCTAGAGGCGGGAGGGCACTTTCAGTTCCGGGTGAAAAGGAAGGCCACGACATTCACCGGAAGTGACGCAATCGGATACAAGACAACCGGAAATGACAAAAAACGGAAGCCAAGCGCCGGAAATGACGCTGAAGACACCCTTGGACGCAGTGAATAACAACTGCGACTCAAAAAAGGTTTACCAAGTCACCACAAGATGGCAGCCTGAAGGTAACATTAGAAAAAAATGTATCAAGGCAATTTTTTGGCCGAAATGAAGAACAAGAAGGAGAATGTGCCTGTTGGAAAATAGGGCAAGGGCAAAACATCCTTTAACCACTTAAGCCCCGGACCATTTCGGACCATTAGGACCAAGCCTGTTTTTGGGATTCGGCACTGCGCTGCTTTAACTGTAAATTGTGCGGACATGCAATGTTGTACCCAAATGAAATTTGCGTCCTTTTCTTCCCACAAATAGAGCTTTCTTTTAATGGTATTTGATTGCCTCTGCGATTTTTATTTTTTGCGATATAAATGGAAAAAGAATGAAAATTTTGAAAAAAAAAGATATTTTCTACTTTTTGTTATAAGAAAAATCGAATAAACTCAATTTTAGTCATACATTTAGGCCAAAATGTATTCAGCCACATGTCTTTAGTAAAAAAAATGTCAATAAGCGTATATTTATTGGTTTGCGCAAAAGTTATAGCGTTTACAAACTAGGGTACATTTTCTGAAATTTACACAGCTTTAAATTTATGACTGCCTATCTCATTTCTTGAGGTGCTAAAATGGCAGGGCAGTACAAAACCCCCCCAAATGACCCCATTTTGGAAAGTAGACACCCCAAGGAAATTGCTGAGAGGCATGTTGAGCCCATTGAATATTTTTTTTTTGTCCCAAGTGATTGAATAATGACAAAAAAAAAAAAAAAAATTACAAAAAGTTGTCACTAAATGATATATTGCTCACACATGCCATGGTTATATGTGGAATTGCACCCCAAAATACATTCTGCTGCTTCTCCTGAGTACGGGGATACCACATGTGTGGGACTTTTTAGGAGCCTAGCCACGTACGGGACCCTGGAAACCAAGCACCGCCTTCAGGATTTCTAAGGGCGCAAATTTTTGATTTCACTCCTCACTACCTATCACAGTTTCGAAGGCCATAAAATGCCAAAATAGCACAAAACCCCCCCAAATGACCCCATTTTGGAAAGTAGACACCCCAAGCTATTTACTGAGAGGCATGTTCAGTCCATGGAATATTTTATATTTTGCCACAAGTTGCGGGAATATGACAAACTTTTTTTTTTTTGCACAAAGTTGTCACTAAATGATATATTGCTCACACATGCCATGGGCATATGTGAAATTATACCCCAAAATACATTCTGCTGCTTCTCCTGAGTACGGGGATACCACATGTGTGGGACTTTTTGGGAGCCTAGCCGCGTACGGGACCCCAAAAACCAAGCACCGCCTTCAAGGTTTCTAAGGGCATAAATTTTTGATTTCACTCCTCACTACCTATCACAGTTTTGAAGGCCATAAAATGCCAAGATGGCACAAAACCCCCCCAAATGACCCCATTTTGGAAAGTAGACACCCCAAGCTATTTGCTGAGAGGCATGTTGACCCCATTGAATATTTTTTTTTTTTTGTCCCAAATGATTGAATAATGACAAAAAGAAAAAAAAAATGTACAAAAAGTTGTCACTAAATGATATATTGCTCACACATGCCATGGTTATATGTGGAATTGCACCCCAAAATACATTCTGCTGCTTTTCCTGAGTATGGGGATACCACATGTGTGGGACTTTTTGGGAGCCTAGCCGCGTACAGGGCCCCAAAAACCAAGCACTGTGAACGCTGCAGTTATGTGTGTTGTGTTTGGTAAGTGACAGTGATCGATCGATACTGCACTTGGGTGGGCTGGGCTGGGCTGGGCGGAGGGGCTAAACGCAGGCGCTAGCAGGTATCTGGGCTGATCCCGCTAACACTGCGTTTTTGGGAACCCTAAACCGCTGGGGATGCTAGTATAGATCTGATCAGATCTGATCAGATACTATACCACTAAGGGGGGTGTATGCTTTGCGCGTGGGTGTTAGCGTTACTGTCACTAACTTAACACTGCCTGGGGCGACGCAGACCCTCTCTGGCGCTAAAACCTAATTGATCTCACCCGCCGGGCGATCAGGGGGGTTAAACCTTTATTGGGTTATATACGGCGGGTGCCCTGATGCTATAAAAAGCAAACTAATCAACCAGCGTCACCCGTAACCTTTATATGGTGATCACTGGTGAAAGGGTTAACTAGGGGCAATCAGGGGGTTAAAACCTTTATTAGGTTAAATATGGGGGTACCTGAGACTATATAAAAACCTGACGGGTAACCTAAATAACTAAATAACTTACTGGCTAACCAGTGACACCAGTGACGCTTATACGGCGATCACTGGTGAAAGGGTTAACTCTAGGGGCAATCAGGGGGTTAAAATAATATATGGGGGTACCTGACACTAATAAAAACCTGCGGCGAACCTAAAAAAAAATAACTGCCTATCTAAAACACCAGCGACACGAATACAGCGATCGGAAAAACAATCGCTTAGTGACGCTGAAGTTAGGGGGTGAAAGGGTTACCTGGGGGGTGATCAAGGGGTTAAACCTTTATTTGGGGGGGGGGGGTTAGGGGGCTACCCTGGACCTAAAGGGGCCTAATCCTAACTGCCCTGCAACTTTTTACAATCACAGATGACACTAAATGCAGTGATCAGTAAAATAAATGATCACTGCAATCAGTGACACTGTGATTGGGGGCTTTGGGGTGACCTGGGGGGTGATCTGGGGGTGACTGGGGGGTGATTTGTGTGCCTATGTGTACCTACGTGTCAGTGGACTGTTGGTGCACTAACCTGCTTCTTCTCTGCTCGGCGCCGGGAACGGAAAGACCGCGGCGAGGGAGATGACATCACTTCCTCCAGCCTTGTTTACATCACATGGCGGAGGAAGCATTTTCATTGGCCGGGAGTGATCGCGAGGGGGGGGGCGGAATCGAGCGGCCGCCCCCTCATGCCTGATTGCTCCCGAACACTTAACGGCCGCTCACTGCAGTGAAGGGGGGTCCGGATGGACCCCTCAACTGCTAAAAGGCGATCACGTAGATCTACGTGATTCTGCCTGTCCGTGCCATTCTGCCGACATAAATCGGCGGTGGGCGGTCGTTAAGTGGTTAACACAGACGAACTGCGTCAACTCGAAAACAAAATGCTCGAGAAAGAGTTTGACGCCCTGGGTGCCCTTATGGTTACCCATACTCCACACTATTTTAGTTGATCCCTGATAAAAAATTATTATTAATAAAACTATAATTATATATATGAGAAATTAATGATCATAAATGTAAAAAACATTTTAGCACATACAGGTGAATATTGTCCACTGCGGTTAAATGTGTAAGTCCGACCATTCCTGCAAGAAATATACATAAATTTAGACAATGAAAAACAACAATAATTATACATAAACAAAGTAGTTTATCTCAGAGGTAGTGTTGAGCGGACCCGAACTGTAAAGTTCGGGTCCGTACCGAATTTTGGCTTTTTCCCGACCCCGCACCCGGACCCGGATTTTGCGCTAAAGTCCGGGTTCGGGTCCGGATTCGGGAATTTAATGGCGCAGTTAGAAATGCTTCAGGGGCCAGCCAAACACCATTTGATTAGCTGGTGTGCCCTTAGAAGCCATCATAGCCATGCCTACTAATGGCATGGCTGTGATTGGTCAGTGCAACATGTGACCCAGCATGTGACCAGCTTCTATATAAGCAAGAGGCACACAGCACAGATCGTCACTCTGCTTTTAGACAGTGTAGGGAAAGGATCCTGGCTGCCGTTGCTGTGAGGGAGAGAATTATATGATAGGAGTTAGTCCTGATTCTGCAATCTACTGATAGAAAAGATAGAGAGACAGTGTAGTGTAGTGTAGTGTAGGGGCAGGATCCTGTTTGTGCTTTCAGGGAGAGAGATTTAGATTGTAGTCCAGATTGAGAGATATAATAGCTCAGCGATCTGCATAGGTTTATCTGTTTGTGTTGCAAGCTCAGTGCACCAGCACTGCATTACTTTGAGTGATACACCTATTCCATTTAGTGGCTGTATTGTGCTCTTGCTAAAAGACCCATTTCGGGCAGAAAAAAAAAAAAAAAAAAGGCACTTTATTGTGCTTTTGCTAAAAAGACCAATTTTTGGGCCCCAAAAAAAAAAAAGCACTTTATTGTGCTGTTGCAAAAAAAAAAAAGGCACTTTGTTGTGCGCAAAAAAGACCTATTTTTGGGCAAAAAAAATATTTTGCAGTGTATATCTCTAGTTGTGTGAAATAACCAATTTCTATATATTTTTCTTGTACTATGCTATACTAAAAAAAAACAAAAAACTTTTTTTTGAATAGCATTCTCTGCAGCTGTGCGATTCAGCGGTTATATACTGTGGGTGTGTTGTGCTCTTCCAAAAAACGCCATTTAGGGCCACAGAAAATATTTTGCAGTGTGAAATACACATCTGGAGGTGTGTGAAAAAACAACATTATTTTTGAATAGCATTCTCTGGCCTCTGCAGCTGTGCGATTCAGCAGTTATATACTGTTGGGGTTGTTGTGCTCTTCCAAAAAACGCCATTTAGGGCCACAGAAAATAAATTGCAGTGTGAAATACACATGTGGAGGTGTGTAAAATAAACAATTTCTATATATTGTACAGTGCTATACTAAAAAAAACAACATTTTTTTTGAATAGCATTCTCTGCACTTCTATAGCTGTGCGATTCAGTGGTTAAATACTGTGGTTGTGTTGTGCTCTTCCAAAAAACGCCATTTAGGGCCACAGAAAATATTTTGCAGTGTGAAATACACATCTGGAGGTGTGTGAAAAAACAACATTATTTTTAAAAAGCATTCTCTGGCCTCTGCAGCTGTGCGATTCAGCGGTTATATACTGTTGGGGTTGTTGTGCTCTTTCAAAAAACGCCATTTAGGGCCACAGAAAATATTTTGCAGTGTGAAATACATATCTGGAGGTGTGTGAAAAAACAACATTATTTTTAAAAAGCATTCTCTGGCCTCTGCAGCTGTGCGATTCAGCGGTTATATACTGTTGGGGTTGTTGTGCTCTTCCAAAAAATGCCATTTAGGGCCACAGAAAAAAAATTGCAGTGTGAAATACACATGTGGAGGTGTGTAAAATAAACAATTTCTATATATTGTACAGTGCTATACTAAAAAAAAAAATTTTTTTTTTTGAATAGCATTCTCTGCACTTCTATAGCTGTGCGATTCAGTGGTTAAATACTGTGGTTGTGTTGTGCTCTTCCAAAAAACGCCATTTAGGGCCACAGAAAATATTTTGCAGTGTGAAATACACATCTGGAGGTGTGTGAAATAAACAATTTCTATATTTTGTACAGTGCTATACTAAAAAAAAACAACATTTTTTTTGAATAGCATTCTCTGCACTTCTATAGCTGTGCGATTCAGTGGTTAAATACTGTGGTTGTGTTGTGCTCTTCCAAAAAACGCCATTTAGGGCCACAGAAAATATTTTGCAGTGTGAAATACACATCTGGAGGTGTGTAAAATAAACAATTTCTATATATTGTACAGTGCTATACTAAAAAAAACAACATTTTTTTTGAATAGCATTCTCTGCACTTCTATAGCTGTGCGATTCAGTGGTTAAATACTGTGGTTGTGTTGTGCTCTTCCAAAAAACGCCATTTAGGGCCACAGAAAATATTTTGCAGTGTGAAATACACATCTGGAGGTGTGTAAAATAAACAATTTCTATATATTGTACAGTGCTATACTAAAAAAAACAACATTTTTTTTGAATAGCATTCTCTGCACTTCTATAGCTGTGCGATTCAGTGGTTAAATACTGTGGTTGTGTTGTGCTCTTCCAAAAAACGCCATTTAGGGCCACAGAAAATATTTTGCAGTGTGAAATACACATCTTGGAGGTGTGTAAAATAAACAATTTCTATATATTCTTCTTGTACAGTGCTATACTAAAAAAAACAACCTTTTTTTTTTAATAGCATTTTCTGTAGCTGTGCGATTCAGCTGTTACGTGCTGTGGGTGTGTTGTGGTCTGGCTAAAAACGCCATTTAGGGCCACAGAAAATATTTTGCAGTGTGAAATACACATGTGGAGGTGTGTAAAATAAACAATTTCTATATATTGTACAGTGCTATACTAAAAAAAACAACATTTTTTTTGAATAGCATTCTCTGCACTTTTATAGCTGTGCGATTCAGTGGTTAAATACTGTGGTTGTGTTGTGCTCTTCCAAAAAACGCCATTTAGGGCCACAGAAAATATTTTGCAGTGTGAAATACACATCTGGAGGTGTGTAAAATAAACAATTTCTATATATTCTTCTTGTACAGTGCTATACTAAAAAAAACAACCTTTTTTTTTGAATAGCATTTTCTGTAGCTGTGCGATTCAGCGGTTACGTGCTGTGGGTGTGTTGTGGTCTGGCAAAAAACGCCATTTAGGGGCACAGAAAATATTTTGCAGTGTGAAATACACATCTGGAGGTGTGTGAAATAAACAATTTCTATATATTTTCCTTGTACTGTGCTATACTAAAAAAACAACCTTTTTTTTTTGAATAGCATTTTCTGCAGTTCTGTAGCTGTGTGTTTCAGCGGTTAAATACTGTGGGTGTGTTGTGGTCTTCCAAAAAACGCCATTTAGGGCAAGATCCTAAATTTGGAAAATATGAGGGGAAGGTCAAAGGGACGTGGTGGCCCCGGTCGTGGTGCTGCTGGTGGAGCTCCTGTTGCAGGGAGAGGACGTGGTGGATCTGTGCCAGCTACACGCACAAGTGAAACACCTTCCTCAGGTGCGAGTAGGCGACCGAGCCTGCGGCGGTATTTTGTCGCGCCTAATGAGGCTGTACCAATGTTTAGGCCAGGACAAGTACAGGCGATAGTAGATTGGGTTGCTGACAGTGCCTCGGGTTCCTTCACATTGTCTCCCACCCACTCTTCTGATGAAAGATCAGAGTTGGCACCTGAAGCCCATGTCCATCAGTCTTTCGCCTCACCCCCTTGCAAATCAGCCAAGCAGTCTGAGCCCCAAATCATGCAGCAGTCTCTTCTGCTTTTCGATTACTCTGTTAGCAGGGTTTCCCAGGGCCATCCACCTAGCCCTGCCCCAGAAGTGGAAGAGATTGAGTGCACCGATGCCCAACCACTTATGTTTCATGATGGGTACATGGGAGGACCATCGCAGCACGTCTCGGATGATGACGAAACACAGGTGCCAACTGCTGCTGCTTTCGCAATTGTGCAGACAGACATGGAGGGCAGGGGTGAAGACTGGGTGGAAGATGATGTGGAGGACGATGAGGTCCTCGACCCCACATGGAATCAACGTTATGCAGGTGACCAGTGTAGTTCGGAGGAAGAGGCGGTGGTCGCACAGAGCCACCAGCACAGCAGAAGAGGGAGCAGGGTGCAAAAACGGAGCATTCGTCCCCTAGACAGTACATCTGCCTCTGCCCAACGCAGCAAGGGACCGAGCACACCAAAGCCAGGTCCAAGGACTTCCCTAGCGTGGCAGTTCTTCACACAGTGTGTTGATGACAAGACACGAGTGGTTTGCACGCTGTGCAATCAGAGCCTGAAGCGAGGCATAAACGTTCTCAACCTGAGCACAAGCTGCATGACCAGGCATCTAAGTGCAAAGCACGAGCTGCAGTGGAGTAGACACCTCAAAAACCAAGAAAGGTCTCTGGCTCCTCCTGCTTCCTCTTCTGCTGCAGTCTCGGCCTCTTCATCCACCTCTGTAGTGACAGTGGCACCTGTCACCCCGCAAACAGAGGATCTGCCAGCAACACTACCACCTGGGTCACCAACCATCTCCACAATGTCCCATGGAAGCGTTCAGCTCTCTATCTCCCAAACATTGGAGCGGAAGAGGAAGTACCCCCCTAGCCACCCGCGATCCCTGGCCCTGAATGCCAGCATTTCAAAATTCCTGGCCTTTGAAATGCTGTCATTCCGTCTGGTGGAGACGCAGAGTTTTAAAAGCCTGATGGCATTGGCTGTCCCGCAGTACGTCGTGCCCAGCCGCCACTACTTTTCCAGGCGAGCCATCCCTTCCCTGCACAACCAGGTGGGGGACAAAATCAGGTGTGCACTGCGCAACGCCATCTGTGGCAAGGTCCACCTAACTATGGATGCGTGGACCAGTAAGCACGGTCAGGGACGTTATATCTCCCTAACAGCACACTGGGTAAATGCAGTGGCGGCTGGGCCTGAGGCAGATAGCGGTTTGGCGCATGTCCTTCCACCACCGAGGATTGCAGGGCGCTTCAGTTTGCCTCCTGTTGCTAACTCCTCCTTCTCCGCTTCCTCATCCTCTACCGCCTCCTCATCCATTCAGCGTAACACCTTCACCACCAACTTCAGCACAGCCAGGGGTAAACGACAGCAGGCAGTTTTAAAACTTTCCTGTTTGGGGGAAAATCCCCACACCGCGCAGGAGTTGTGGAGGGACATGGAACAACAGACCAATGAGTGGTTGCTGTCAGTGAGCCTCAAGCCCGGCCTGGTGGTGTGCGATAATGGGCGAAATCTCGTAGCAGCTCTGGGTCTAGCCGGTTTGACGCACATCCCTTGCCTGGCGCATGTGCTGAACTTGGTGGTCCAGAGGTTCCTTAAAAATTACCCCAATATGCCAGAGCTGCTGCAGAAAGTGCGGGCTGTCTGTGCGCACTTTCGGCGTTCTCACCCTGCTGCTGCTCGCCTGTCAGCGCTGCAGCGTAACTTCGGCCTTCCCGCTCACCGCCTCATATGTGACGTGCCCACAAGGTGGAACTCCACCTTGCACATGCTGGCCAGACTGTGCGAGCAGCAGCAGGCAATAGTGGAGTTTCAGCTGCAGCAATCACGCGTGAGTCGCTCTGCGGAACAGCACCACTTCACCACCAATAACTGGGCCTCCATGCGAGACCTGTGTGCCTTGTTGCGCTGTTTCGAGTACTCCACCAACATGGCCAGTGCCAATGACGCCGTTCTCAGCGTTACTATCCCAGTTCTATGCCTCCTTGAAAAAACGCTTCGTGCGATGATGGAAGAGGATGTGGCACAGGAGGATGAGGAGGAGGAGGAGGAAGCGGGATCATTTCAAAGGCTTTCAGGGCAGTCTTTCACAAGTGGCTACGAGGGTGGGTTCCTGCACCAACAAACGCCAGGTACACAATTGTCCGGCAGAAAGGGCACAGTTCTGGAGGATGACGAGGTGGAGGAGGAGATGGAGGAGGAGGAGGAGGAGGAGGAGCCATGTTCACAGCAGGGTGGCACTCAGACCAGCTCGTGGCCATTACTGGTGCGTGGCTGGGGGGATACAGAGGACACAGACGATACACCTCCCACAGAGGACAGCTTTTCTTTGCCTCTGGGCAGCCTGGCACACATGAGCGATTACATGCTGCAGTGTTTCCGCAACGACAGCCGAGTTGCCCACATTTTAACTGGTGCTGATTACTGGGTGGCCACCCTGCTGGATCCCCGTTACAAGGACAACGTACCGTCCTTAATTCCCTCACTGGAGCGGGATCGTAAGATGCGCGAGTACAAGCGCACGCTGGTAGATGCGCTGCTGGTGGCATTCCCACCTGACAGCGGGCGTACGGTGGAAGCACAAGGTGAAGGCAGAGGAGGAGGAAGAGGTCGCCAACGCAGCCGGGGCACCGGCAGCACCTCAGAAGGCAGGGTTAGCATGGCCGAAATGTGGAAAAGCTTTGTCAGCACGCCACAACAACCAGCACCACCAGCTGAGATGGAACGTCTTAGCAGGAGGCAGCATTTCACCAACATGGTTGAGCAGTATGTGTCCACAGGCCTACACGTACTGGATGACGGGTCTGCCCCCTTTAACTTCTGGGTCTCCAAATTGGGCACATGGCCTGAGCTTGCCGTTTATGCCTTGGAGGTGCTGGCCTGCCCTGCAGCCAGTGTATTATCTGAACGTGTATTTAGCACGGCAGGGGGCGTTTTCACAGACAAGCGCAGCCGCCTGTCCAGAGCCAATGTGGACAAGCTCACGTTCATTAAAATGAACCAGGCATGGATCCCACAGGACTTGTCCGTACCTTGTGCAGAATAGACATGTATACCGGTGTTGTGACAAACTGTCCGGCCATCGGATTGTGCCCGGCCCGTACTGCGAAGGCGCAGCGCTTGCGCAGTACAGAGGACAAGGAGATTCACAAAATCTCCGAAGATGAACGGCGCCTGCGCTGTGAGTGCAGGTTCAAGCCCCACCATCCAAGAGGACATACGGTAGCACATAGTAACAGGGCCCCTCACGGGCTCGCTTCGATCGCGGCCTTGCTTGGCTCGGCTTGAACCACGGATGGTGTGGCCTTCACCTGAACTCAACACGCAGGCGCCGTTAGTCTTGGGAGATTTTTGAAATCCCCTTGTCCTACATACTCAGCAAGCGCAGTACAGGGCGGACACTATTCGACAGGGGACAGAATTCGACACATCACCGGCCTTACCCAGCCATTGTTGTATTTTTGAACCAGTGTTGGCTACCTCGTCCTCCTCCACCGCCGCTTCCACCTACACAGCCACATCCACCGCCACCTCAACCTCCTACTCCATATGGACCTCGTCCTGCTAGGCCAAGATTAAAATTTGTATTTTATTTTTTTGTAGCGCACAGATCCTTTCCCCCTTACCTGCCTTTATGTTGTTGGCTCTTCGCAGGAGGGAGAAAGGCACACCGCACTACCAGCCCGTATCCTCCTATATAAAGAGGTTGAGCGGTGTACTTGACGGGCCGTGTCCACAGCCGGAGTCAAAACTCCTCCAGAGGATGATTCTCACCTCTACTGTAGGTAGAGGCAAGTCCTTTAATTGCCAGTAAAGTCAATGTCCACACCAGCTGAAACTCCAACTCTTATTCTCTCATGGCAAAATAAACTGTACTCAGATAGAAAAGGTTAGAGCAAAGAAACAGGACAGCTTAAGGTGTGGAGGAGGTCCAGGCACAAACGTAGCACATTCACTTCACTGCTTAGGTTTCTCAAACAGTTTTTGGCGCACGGTCTCTGCCACAGACATTGAGGTTGGTCTCTGCCACAGACCGGGTGTACAAGGCCCCTGCCACGGGCCTGGAGAACTTTGGTCTCAGCCACAGACCAGGGTGTATAAGGCCCCTGCCACGGGCCGGTTGAATAAGGCCTCTGATACAGTCAAGGTGACCTTGAGCTTCTCCTTCTACGAACCTAGCCCATATCAAGGGGAAGACATCTCTCCAGGGAGTCAACAGACCATTCCTTCACTGTGACTCCCGCATCGGTCCATCAGAATGATCCTCCCTTCCCTGGAACAGGGTCCCCTACACGAGGCGGCTCTGGACTCCAGGCTTTACTCCCGCCCCTAGGCCTCCATACCCAGGGCAGCAAGAACTCCAGGATAGTACCTCACCCCGGGCTAAAGGTGCCCGAGATGGAACAGGAACACATGCACCCAGGCCGAAGGCACCTGGGCGCGGACCCCACTGGACATCAGCCCCCAGGCCAAAGGTCTGCCCCTTTTATATGCTCTCCCGGCATGCACAGCAGGTTCCCCGCCCCGCTGTACTACTGCCAAGAGGGGACACAAAAGGCGCCACCTGTAGGCCGCAGGGAACTGCACACCAATACTGTCCCCCGAGGACAAAATGGTCCATGAATCCTACAGAATTAGGGTATTTGAGCCTATTTACCACTCAAACACTTTCCTTAAATTTAGCACCCCGCTACATTTTTATTTCAAAGTATTTTATTTTCCCACTAGCTTATCCATTCAATTAAATTATTTATTCCAGAAAGGGCGTATTCTGGGGCATTCCCACCATATGTGTCGCATCGTGCCGTTGAGTTTCTGAGGTTCTTAATGACTTCCTGTACCTCTTCTGCTGAAAATCGGGCCTCCAGCATATTTTTTTATTTTTTAATTTTTTTTATGTTCTTTTAAGTTATTTCCTATCCACATTTGTTTGCAGAGCACTTGCCATGTTCTTAACAACATTTTGCTGCCATTTGCAGCCCTCTAGCCCTTTCCATTACTTTTTTAGAGCCTTTTTAGTCGTCAGAAGTCCGGGTCCCCATTGACTTCAATGGGGTCCGGGTCCGGGTTCGGGTTAAGGTTCGGTCCCGAATCCGAACTTTTTTCCGAAGTTCGGCCGAACCCGCCGGACCCGAATATCCAACTTCCCGCTCAACTCTACTCAGAGGTCATCTACAAAAAACATGGACAAACTTTTAGAGGAAGGGCTTATAACTAATGGACTCATTCAGTCCTGGGTAGGTGGTGGCCAAAAGTGAATGAATCCACTTTGCCTCCCTTTGCAAGATAATTTTATCCGGATCACCCCTTCTCTCATTTAAAGGGATATACTCCAGGGCAAAAAACGTCATTTTAGTTAGATCAAAAGAATGATAAAGGCCACTGTGTCTGCTTATCGGAGTTTCCAATTCTTTCTTTTGAATAAGGGAAACATGGTCCCTTATTCTATGGAAAAAAGGCCTCTTGGTTTTTCCAACATAATAGGCGCCGCAGTCACATTTCATGAGATATACAACGCCAATTGATTGACAGTTGGTAAAAAATCTAGGCTTGAAAATTACCCTATTGGGAAGAAGAATTTCAGTGGAATTGTACAAAAATTTACAAAAGTCACAACGGCCACAAGGGGCCGTACCTTTGCATAAGATCTTATCGGTGGAGGTTTGTAAATGGCTGTGAACCAATTGATCTTTAATGGACCTGGACTTTCTATAGGTGATTTGCGGATATGGTTGAATGTATTTAGAAATAACTTCGTCAGCAGATAGTAAGGGCCAGAATTTGCTGATAATATTCCTGACCTTTTGATGTTCTCCAGAAAACCTTGTAATCAGACGTACCTGCTGACCAACTGGTTTAGTCTTTTTAGAATGTACGAGATCAATTCTATTTTTCATTTTGGCTCGTCGATAAGCCTTTTTAAGGACTGAACGGCTATAAACCATATTCAACAACCGAGATTGTAAGGCCTTAGCCTCAGTTTCAAAATCTCGTTCCAAACTACAATTTCGTTTGATTCTCAAATACTGGCTGTATGGTATACTCTGCACCAAAGATTTTGGATGCGAACTGGCAGCATGCAAGATTGTATTGCCAGCAGATGGCTTTCGAAAAAGTGACAATCCTAAAGTGCCATCTGGATTTGCATAAATGGAAATATCCAAAAAAATTATGGTTTGTTGATCACAAGTCATGGTAAATTTTAGATTATAACGATTGTTTGTTAGTTTAGGCATGAAGCTTGACAGATCTTGTCTGGAACCCGTCCAGACCATAAAAATGTCATCGATAAATTGACGCCAAACAAGAACATGCGAAAAATGATTTCGAAATTCATCAGGAGAAAAAATCTCCCGCTCCCACCCCCCAGGTACAGATTGGCGTATGATGGGGCACACTTGGTCCCCATCGCAACACCCTGCACCTGGAGGTAGTGGGAACAGTCGAATACAAAGATATTATTCATCAAAAATAATAAAAGTAAATCCAAAATAAATTTGTTATATTTTGAAGCCCCAGGTCCACGTTCGGATAGGAAGCCCTCCACAACTCTGACCCCCCACTCATATGGGATGGAGTTGTAGAGGGCCTCCACATCAATGGCCACTAGCCATGATCCCTCTGGTATACATAGACCATCTATAGACCTAAGAAGGTCTGCTGTGTCTTGTATATAGGAGCTAAGAGAGCCAACGTCTGGTCTGAGATAGTCATCCACAAGCTGGCTTGCCTGCTCTGTTAGGCAAGCCATTTCCAGAAGCAATCGGGCGCCCAGGAGGGCGTTCCAAGTTTTTGTGTACCTTAGATAAGGCATATAAGGTAGGAAGTTTGGGTTTTTCCACCAAAAGAAATTCACATGTCTTTTTGTCCAATAAATTATCTTGAAAAGCACGAGTGATAAAGAGATGAAATTTAGTCTCAGCATATTTTACCTGTGCAAATGGAATTGGACGGTACCAGTTGCGGTTCAGTAGGAGATCCATAACCATCTTTCTATAATTTTCTACATCCATCACAACAATGTTACCTCCTTTGTCCGAGGATTTTATAACAATGTGCTCATTTAATTTAAGAGACAATAGAGCTTCGCGATGAGACGGCTTAAGATTGGATCTGCCACTGAACTTTTTCCAACTGGTATTTTGTATTTCTTTAGTAACTTGTTGGGTGAATGCCCAAATATTAGGATTACCTTGAAGTGTCGGAAAGGTTATGGATTTAGGCTTGTAAAGATTGGGGGGTGGAAAAATTCTCTCAGTTGGATTGTCAGCTGCAGGGCTGGCAGAGGCCTCTTCTAGAGGTTCATCAAAGGGATTACAACCTATTATGTATCTCACAGCACAGCAGGGTCTCTGCCATGGCTCTGTGTCACATTGCTTTTAGGTGCTGACTTTGTTATAGTTGTACTGTTACAGTCTGTTATATACAACACAGCTGTAGTGCCCTGCTCCTGTTGACCAGGCGCTATTGTGTAAATTTAGTGGGTCATCTGAATTGTACATAGTTCAGAATGTAATGTTTATGGCTAAATTAGCCTCTGTTCCAGCTTTGGCTGTGTTGGGAGCGTTTCCCACTGTTACCGGTAGGTGTCATTGTCACCACCGGCCAGTGTTGGAAATACAACAGGCTGGAGTGTATTGGGTGCCCCTTCCCCAGAAACAGCCCAGTGGGAGTGTTTACCGCTGTGCATTCTGGGGGAGGATACTTAAGGGGCAAACGCCATTTTTCTCTCTCTCTGACCTCATGGCCCGCCTGGCCTAAAGGTATGTGACAACTCCTCTTCTGCCTCGGGGCCCTGCTGGCCCGAGGCTACGTTACTGAAAGTAGGCCCAGAGGTCTGTCTGGGGCCTACTGGTTCGGGGATGGTCCTGTGCTGTCTTGCCTGTGGGAAGAAGCCGAGCAATTGGAAGATCCAGGGGAGGACTCTTCTTGGAGAGGACCGAGCATAAGACTGGTATCTCAAGAAGAGCCTGGTGATTCCATTGGAGGATGCATCCTAACCAATCTACCTCACAGTACTGCCGGATGGCTTAAAGGACTTTGGTACTGTGTAGTTGTGTTCGCTCAAGCAATTACTGATTACCAAATCCTGTGGCAGAGGATTATTCAACCTTTTACTATTGTCATCAAGTCTGTGGCAGAGACTTTTGTCCGTGCATCATTCCGGCTGCTAGGCCGGTGAGAGAGGCCTATCTGGGTGAGCAAGATCCGCTGACAGAAAGTGTACTTGTCTCCAGGATCTCAAGTTCCTCAGTAATCTGCACAAGGGATCTGAATTCCCCTAACCCTCCATCCCTCTACTGCTGCAAGTTGTGTTTAATAAAAAGCATTGGAAAAAGACTGGTGCATGCATCTGTGGGAAGCACAGCTATAAGTTAACAAAGTCAGCACGCAACAGCCATGTGACATAGAGCCATGAAAGAGCCATGATAAAGCTTACTGTCCTGCCTGTGTAATAATTGTAACCTGATTATAATAAGAAACATGCTACTTTAAACTTCATTTGGGGGAGCAGTAAACGTGCAGCGGAGCTGAATTTTTACTGCCCCCCAAACCAATCCCCTTTTAACTGCTTCCCATTGTCACTGGATTGGAAGGTTGATATCTCGGTCACCACTACAGCAATGATCAAGATAAAAGTACCAGTAATCGTAGTGGCTAATAAGCCCCTGGTTTACTTTTACAGGCAGTGGAAGGGGGTCCCACCACAGCCTTTACTGCTTTTAAGATATGACCAGTAGCATCCAGTTACTGGGACACAGTGAGAGGGATGGATGTCATTCCGCCCACGTGTGATGTCAGAAACCAGAAGTGATGAGGATTTTATCACTTCTGGTTTCGGTCTCCTGTAAAGAAGCCATTACTGACTTGAAAAGGCATCCTATCAAACTGATCTTGGTTTGATCAGGTGCTTTGGAGGCCAGAGGACAGATATGGGGTCTAAAATACCTCATATATCTCCATAAAGAGGACCTGTCATGGCCCATGCTATCACAAGGAATGTTATCCATCCCTTGTGAAAGCAAAAAAAAAAAAAAAAAAAAAATTAAAGATACAGTGTAAGATTTTTTTTTTAATATTTGTAATAAATAAAATACAATTTAAAAGAAATTTAAACTGCCCCCTGCTCTTTCATTCTTACTAATTGCAAACACATGCGTTGGCTCCACACACATATGTAAACGGGAACAAACCTGCATTTCGCTTCAAGTTGGGGTCAGGGGTGGGGCCGGGGGTGGGGGCAAGGGCGTGGTTGAAGGGGGCCCTGTCAGGTAGGCTGTACGGGGCCCCATGATTTCTAACAGCGAACCTGCCTGCAGGGCTCTAATGAGGACAATTGCTGGGCCTGCATCCCTGATCCCAGATGTGATTTCCTATTGGGAGTATCTAACCAAAAAATGACATTTTTGTTGCAGGGGTTTCCATGAAATCTGACTTGTATCTTAGTGCAGACTTCTGGGAAAATCAGTGAGCCAATCATACTAGCAGGAAATTATGTTTCTGGGGAGCATTCTGTATACATTCTGTGTACAGAACACCTCCATGTAGCTATATTGCATTTTACAGAAAATTAGAGCTGCAGACTGAATAGGAAAGGTCATTTTTAATAACATTCAATTACAATATGACTTGTGTCACAGTTGTATATGCTATATTATTATTTTTTTTTATTTGATATTTTTTCCCCCCACTAAAGTAGAGTTACTCTTTAAGTAAGAAGTAAGGAAAAAATAAAATACGGAAAGTAAGGAAAAAGTAAATACTTACCGTATATACTCGAGTATAAGCCGAGTTTTTCAGCACATTTGTTTGTGCTGAGAATGCCCCCCTCGGCTTATACTCGAGTCTGTGTCCATCTTCATCTTTGTGCGCCTGATTCCGGCCAGCCATAGGTCCTCTGGCACACATGTAGCTCCACTCTTCCTCTATAAGTGTGCAAAGTTTGTTGTCCGGGGGACCTATGAACAGGGAGCACCGATTTTTCAAAGCCGGGCACCCCTTCCATAGACTCCCATGTTAAACGTCAGTCTAGTCAACACAGTGCCGGAGATCAGGTAGGGAGATTGGGCACAGTGAAGCATGGACACAGTGAGGCATGGGCACAGTGACAATGAGGCATGGGCACAGTGAGTCATGGGCACAGTGAGTCATGGACACAGTGAGGCATGGAACAGTGAGGCATGGGCACAGTAAGACACAGTGAGGCATGGACACAGTGAGGCACAGTGAGGCATGGACACAGTGAGGCATGGAACAGTGAGGCATGGGCACAGTAAGACACAGTGAGGCATGGACACAGTGAGGCACAGTGAGGCATGCACATAGGCACAGTAAGGCACAGTGAGGCATGGACCCCAAACTTGGCACACATGTAGCTCCACTCTTCCTCTATAAGTGTGCAAAGTTTGTTGTCCGGGGGACCTACGGCCGGGTAGCATTGATTTTTCAAAGCCGGGCACCCCTTCCATAGACTCCCATGTTAAACGTCAGTCTAGTCACACAGTGCCGGAGATCAGATAGGGAAATTTGGCACAGTGAGGCATGGACACAGTGAGGCATGGGCACAGTGAGGCATGGGCACAGTGAGGCATGGACACAGTGAGGCATGGACACAGTGAGGCATGGGCACAGTAAGGCACAGTGAGGCATGGACACAGTGAGGCACAGTGAGGCATGCACATGGACACAGTGAGGCAAAGTGAGGCATGCCCATGGGCACAGTAAGGCACAGTGAGGCATGGGCAAAGTAAGGCACAGTGAGGCATGGACACAGTAAGGCACAGTGAGGCATGGACACAGTGAGGCATGGGCACAGTAAGGCACAGTGAGGCATGGACACAGTGAGGCACAGTGAGGCATGCACATGGACACAGTGAGGCAAAGTGAGGCATGCCCATGGGCACAGTAAGGCACAGTGAGGCATGGGCACAGTAAGGCACAGTGAGGCATGGACACAGTAAGGCACAGTGAGGCATGGACACAGTAAGGCATGGGCACAGTAAGGCACAGTGAGGCATGGACACAGTGAGGCACAGTGAGGCATGCACATGGACACAGTGAGGCAAAGTGAGGCATGCCCATGGGCACAGTAAGGCACAGTGAGGCATGGACACAGTAAGGCACAGTGAGGCATGGACACAGTAAGGCACAGTGAGGCATGAGCACAGTAAGGCACAGTGAGGCATAGACACAGTAAGGCAAAGTGAGGCACAGTGAGGCATGCAGATGGACACCCTAGGCTTATACTCGAGTCAATACGTTTTCCCAGTTTATTGTGGTAAAATTAGGTGCCTCGGGTTATATTCGGGTTGGCTTATACTCCAAGTATATACGGTACCTCTCCTGCTGCTGTGCCTGTTGTGAAGAATTTCTCCTCTGAATTGTTTTCTGAAACGGACTCTTCCAGGAGTGTCAATCTGCTGTTTTCCCCACAGCACTCAGTGGTTCTTTCAGCCACACATAACTACAGAACAAAGTAGGCCAGCAGGAGGAGCTACTGAGAGCTACGGGGGACACACAAGTTGGACGATCCCAGAAGCGTTTGTTTCTGAAGTAACAGAGGAGGATTTCTTCACAACAGAGCAGAATTCAGTGGTATGGGGAAGCCTGTATTTTATTGTTATCTTTTTACAAGGTGAGATTACTTTGGTGTCCTGCCCCACTTTTATGTAATTTTACTGTGTTTCATTAATCTGCATGAGGTTATTATTTCTTTGTAGTATGATGACATCTAGTGTCAGTTTTGGGCCACTACAACTTGATAACTACATGGTTTTGGTTTGTTCCTCTGTCTTCCCCTAATCTTTAGTGCTCGTTAGTTAGTTTCAACTTTCTATCTATTACATTTTCTGCCCCTGTTGTTTTAACTTTGGATAGTAAAACATTTTTTTTCTGCCAGTAATTACCTTATACAGCCCACTTCCTGTTTCTTGTCTGGTAAAAAGCCTAGCCTTATGACATCATGCACAGCTCTCTCTCTCTCTCACACTCCTGAGAGTTTGCCAGGAAGAGGGGGGGTGAGCCATAAGAGGGCTCACGAGAGCTGCAGGGCTACAGAGCTGGGGGTGTTCCTCTGTGTGTCTGTGTAAATCCAGCAAGGGAACAAACAGGCAGCAGCTTCAGCTGCCCACAATTAAAATGATTGCAGCCAGACTTAGTGGAGGGAGATTCCTGCAGCATATTTGGCAAGTACAGAATCACAGTATATATAAAAGAATATGCAAAGTGGTTGGAGGGAAGCTTCAGAATAGCAAATATGTTTTTATTACAAATTATGTGAGCAGACTGCAGTTCCTCTTTAACCCTATCTAGGCCTCTCCTGTTTCCTCCATGTTCCTTAAGGCTCTATTCACACCAATGCGTTTTTTGAAGCATTTTGCATTTTGCAGAAATGCAGGGAATTTTTTTTACATGGGTTCCTATGGAAGCTGTTCTCATTAATGCATTTAGTGCCTCTGTGTTTTTGTAAAGGGTCGGGGACTTTTTTTCCTGCAAAATGCAGCGTTTTGCATGTAATAGAATTCAATGGACCCGCATCCAAAACCCAAGTACCACGTTTTTACCGCGATTTTGATGCGATTTGCGGTTTATTTTATTTCTTTTTTTTACACTGTATATAGCTGGTTGCTAAGGAGGGGGGCGGGAATCTGGCCACCGCGTCCTTAACAACCGATGAGTCATCAGCTGTCTGCTGGCTTCCTGGTCAATGTAAAAAAAAAAAATGCCGGCTAAAAACGAAATCGTGAAAAAAAACCAGCTTGGGGTCCCCACCCAGGTCCATACCAGGCCCTTATCCGAGCATGCAGCCCAGCAGGTCAGGAAAGGGAGGGGACAAGTGAGCGCCCCCCCCTCCTGAACCATACCAGGCCGCATGCCCTCAACATGCGGGGATGGGTGCTTTGGGGCAGGGGGGGCTCTGCGCCCCCCACCCCAAAGCACCTTGCCCCCATGTTGATGGGGACAAGGGCCTCTTCCCGACAACCCTTAAACGGTGGTTGTCGGGGTCTGCGGGCGGGGGTCTTATCAGAATCTGCACGCACCCTTTAACAAGTGGGCCCCCCGATACTGCCCCCCCTTCTCATTCTCCCCCTGCTTCTTCTTCCGGTCTTCTTCTGTCTTCTTTGTCCGGTGTTCTTCTTCCTCTGCCGCCGCTCCTGCTGAGGACCCTCCTCCGATGCTGCGTCTCGCTGCATCTCGGCGCCGATGTCCTGCATTTCTTAAATAACGACAGGGGCGTGGCAATCGGATTACGTCAGACGGAGGCCACGCCCCTTGTGGCGTCACCACCCGGGGCATGATGCATCCGTGACGTCACAAGGGAGCGTGGCCTCTGAATGACGTATTCTGATTGCCACGCCCGTCGTTATTTAAGAAATGCAGGACATCGGCGCAGAGGGTCGTCGGCGGGAGCGGCGGCAGAGGAAGAAGAACACCGGACAAAGAAGACAGAAGAAGAGTGGAAGAAGTAGCAGGGGGAAAAGGAGAAGACCGGAGGATGAAGATGCGGGAGAAGATGGAGGAAGACCGGAGGAAGAAGCGGAAAAGAAGAAGAAGATTTTTATTAAAAGACTCGTCAAAAACTGTCTACTGTATTTTTTAACACTATACTACTTTTTTTTTTGTGAAAGGGTAGGGGTACAATGTACCCCATACTCATTCATATAGGGGGGGCAGGATCTGGGGACCCCCTTGTTAAAGGGGGCTTCCAGATTCCAATAAGCCCCCCGCCCGCAGACCCCGACAACCACCGGGCAAGGGTTGATGGGAAGAGGCCCTTGTTCCCATCAACATGGGGGCAAGGTGCTTTGGGGTGGGGGGGGCGCAGAGCCCCTCTGCCCCAAAGCACCCATCCCCCCATGTTGAGGGCATGCGGCCTGGTATGGTTCAGGAAGGGGGATGCTCGCTCGTCCCCTCCCTTTCCTGACCTGCCGGGCTGAATGCTCGGATAAGGGTCTGGTATGGATTTGGGGGGATCCCCAGGCCAATTTTTTTTTTAATTTGGTGTGGGGGGGGGGGGGGGGGTTCCCTCCGAATCCATACTAGACCCAAGGGGGGGATCCCACGCTGTTTTTTTCACAATTTCGTTTTTTTAGCTGGATTTTTTTTTTTTTGCATTGAGCGGGAAGCCAGCTGACAACTGATGACTCATCGGTTGTTAAGGACACAGCGGCCGGCTTCCCAGCCCCCTCCTTAGCAACCAGCTATATACAGTGTAAAAAAAAAGAAATAAACAAAAATGCAAATTGCGGCAAAATCGCGGTAAAAACTAGGTACCTGCGTTTTGGATGCGGGTCCTTTGAATTCAATTACATGCAAAACGCTGCATTTTGTGGGAAAAAAAGTCCCCGACCCTTTCCAAAAATGCAGAGGCACAAAATGTATTGATGTGAACATGTTCCATAGGAACCCATGTTGAAAAATTTCCCTGCATTTCTGCAAAATGCATCAAAAAACGCATTAGTGTGAATAGAGCCTAAAAGACTGGTAAACATCACATGTATAATTAGCTGATGTAAAATAGTTTAGATTCAACTTATTGAAGGTATTTCAATGCATAAAGCAGCATTGGAAACAGAACTTTCAGCAAATTTGGTAAGGCGACAGATTCACTGTAAAGTCCTGCCATGCTCAACTGCTTCCTGTTCAATGGCTTTCATGAGTTTCATTGAACGTTAATGAAATGCATCTCTGTCCAGCTCAAATGGAAGCACCAAAATAAAGGGATTTTTATAACAGCTTACCTGTAAAATCCTTTTCTTGGAGTACATCACGGGACACAGAGCGACTTAGTCATTACTAATGGGTTATATAGATTACCTTCAGGTGTTGGCACTGGCCAATTCCAAACCGGAAGTACCCTCCCCTATATAAGCCCCTCCCACCCGGGAGCACCTCAGTTTTGTAGCCAAGCAATAAGTGTCCCAAAAAGAGGGGTGGGAGCTCTGTGTCCCGTGATGTACTCCAAGAAAAGGATTTTACAGGTAAGCTGTTATAAAAATCCCTTTTTCTTTTTCGTACATCACGGGACACAGAGCGACTTAGTCATTACTAATGGGACGTCCCAAAGCAATGCCAAATGAGGGGAGGGATACATAAGCTGGGCGCCATCAGGCATGAGGATCTTTTGCGGCCTGCAACACACTGCGCCCAAAGGCGACATCCTCCTGACTTCTAACGTCTACCTGGTAGAACCTAGTAAACGTGTGTACCGAAGACCATGTTGCGGCCTTACATACTTGAGCCAGGGAGGCCTGGTGATGCACTGCCCATGAAGTTCCAACTGCTCTTGTGGAGTGCGCCCTAACTTTGAACGGAGGCGGTCTCTTTCTCAAGCCATAGGCTTGTATTATGACCTGTCGAATCCACTTGGCTAAAGTAGATTTTGATGCTGCCTGACCCTTTCTGGGGCCTTCCGGCAGAACAAATAAAGAATCCGTTCTGCGAATCTGAGCAGTGGCTTTTAGATAAGCTTTAACTGCTCTTACTACATCCAAAGAATGTAATAACTTTTCCTCTACCGAGCTAGGTTTGGGGAAAAAAGAAGGAAGAACCACATCTTGGTTCAAATGAAACCTCGATACCACCTTAGGAAGAAAGGCTGGATGAGGACGTAATACTACTCTGTCCTTATGGACAACCAGATATGGCTCCTTACAGGACAAGGCGGCTAATTCCGATACTCTTTTAGCCGAACAAACGGCTACTAAGAAAATCAATTTCCTGGTGAGAAGAACCAAGGAAATGTGTTGTAATGGTTCAAACGGTTGTTTCTGTAGAACCGACAGAACCAGGTTTAGGTCCCAAGGACATATGGGAATACTAACCGGAGGGCTAATACGCATCACTGCTTGTATAAAGGCTTTGACTAGTGAATGCGAAGCCAAGGGCCTTTGAAAAAATATTGACAAGGCCGAAATCTGACCCTTGATAGTACTCAAGGCAAGCTTCCTATCTACAGCCCACTGTAGGAAGTCCAAAATCCTCCCTATCACGTACTTACGTGGATGCCATTTCTTGGCCTCACACCACGTAATGTATGCTTTCCAGATCCTATAATAGATCTGCCTGGATACCGGTTTCCTGGCATTGATCATGGTAGATACCACAGAATTAGAGAGCCCTCTCTTTTTCAGAATGTGGGCTTCAATAGCCAGGCCGTCAAACCTAGGGCTGGTAAGGAAGGGTGGTATATCGGTCCCTGCGACAGCAGGTCCGGACGATGTGGGAGGGTCCAAGGACTCCTCACTGACATTTTTACAATCTCCGCGTACCATGCCCTTCGGGGCCACGCTGGAGCCACCAGAATCACTGGTTTCTTTTCTACCCTGATTCTGCGGAGTAATCGCGGTAACAATTGTGGCGGTGGGAATGCATATATCAGCTTGAACTGATCCCAAGGGAACACTAGGGCATCCGAGCCGCAAGCTAGGGGATCCCTTGTGCGAGACACAAATCTGTCCACCTTTGCGTTGAATCTGGATGCTAGCAGATCTACATCCGGTGTTCCCCACCGCTGGCATATTGCCTGGAAAACCTCAGGGTGAAGAGACCATTCCCCCGGGCATAATTGTTGGCGACTTAGAAAGTCCGCTCTCCAATTTTCCACTCCTGGGATGAAAACCGCGGATATGGCTGGGACATATTTTTCTGCCCACTCCAGGATGCAATTTGCTTCCCTCTGGGCTGCACGACTCTTGGTGCCACCCTGGTGATTGATATATGCCACTGCCGTGGCATTGTCTGATTGAATTCTGACAGGGGACCCTTGGAGTTTGGATGTCCATGCTACTAGGGCATACCGGGCTTCTCGTATCTCTAAGAGATTGATGGGCAGGGCCTTTTCTGCTTCTGACCACTTGCCCTGGAGAGACCATTGCTCCAGTACTGCCCCCCAGCCTATGAGGCTGGCATCTGTAGTGACCACCTTCCAAGAAACCGGACTGAAGGGTTTCCCTCTTTCCAGATTCTGGGGCACCAACCACCAATGGAGGCTCTTGCGAACGGAAGGGGACAGGGACATTGGTAAGTCTAAAGCCTGAACTTTTTTGTTCCAGGCTGACAGTATGGCCCTTTGCAAATTCCTTGAATGGAATTGACCGTAGGGTACCGCTTCGAATGAAGCCACCATCTTTCCCAGCAGCCTCATGCAGAGGCGTATGGATGGTTTTCTTTTTGTACCCACTAAGTGGGTCAAATCTTTTAAAGACGACACCTTCTCTGGAGGTAAGAAAATCTTTCTCTGATTTGAATCCAGCCTTAGCCCTAAGTATTCCAGACTTTTGACTGGTCTTAGAGCTGACTTGTCCCGGTTGATAATCCAACCGTGATATTCCAGATACTCGATTGTCTTGTGAATAGCTACTTCCAGCTTTTCCACTGAGTGGTCTATTAGTAGCAGGTCGTCTAGATATGCCATTATCATTACACCCTGTGTTCTTAGATTGGCCAATAATGGGGCCAGAATTTTTGTGAACACTCGTGGTGCTGTGGCCAGACCGAAAGGTAAGGCTCTGAACTGAAAATGGCGCCCTTCTACTGCAAAGCGTAGAAATTTCTGGTGGGCCGGAAAGATGGGAATATGCAGATAAGCATCCTTTATGTCGATCGAGGCTAGCCATTCCTGCCCTTGTAGGGCGGTGGCCACCGATCGGATCGACTCCATCCGAAAAGTCCTGATATTTAGGAACTTGTTTAGCCCTTTTAGATTTAATATGGGCCTCACGTCCCCATTTGGTTTGGGGACTGTGAAAAGGTTCGAGTAAAACCCGAATCCGCTTTCTTCCAGGGGAACCTTCATGATTACACCTTGGAGCAATAGTTGTTCTAGTGCCAGAAGGAGGGATCCTCTCTTTTGGGGATCTCTTGGCACGTTTGACCTCATAAATTGGGCAGGAGGAGTGCCTTTTAACTCCAGCTTGTATCCCAGACTTACTGCGGAGAGCACCCATCTGTCTCTGATGGTGTCCCGCCAGGTCTCTGTGAACAACTGAAGTCTTCCCCCCACCTGATTGAGTGGGGGCAACGCTTCATGCCTTGGGGGGAGGTTTTGTACCTCTCTTGATCCAGGGCTTCTTGTTACCCTGTGATTGTCCCTGATTTCTGCCCCCTGAATTTGACCGCGGAGGCCGTCGGAACTGCTTCACAGCCGATGTGCCTGGGACTGGAGAAGTAGGCCTCTTAAAAGAAGGACTTCTACCCTTGTTCTTAACCGGTAAGAGTGAACTTTTACCGGCAGAAATTTTCTGGATATATTTGTCCAGATCTTCTCCAAATAAGCGTTCTCCATGAAATGGGAAGCTAACCAGCAGTTTTTTACAGGGAGCTTCAGCAGACCAGTTTTTGAGCCACAGAAGCCTACGCATATGTACTATAGACAGCGTAAAGCGGGAGGCCTGTTGGATTGTATCCTTTATGGCGTCCACCGCAAAACACAAGGCTCTAGGCAGGTCAGCTAGGGCAAGAGCCTGCTGATCTGGTAAGTCCCTTAAGACTTGTTTCAACTGATCTTTCACTGCTTGGCAGACTCCAATCGCTGCTACCGCAGGTTGTGTCACCAAACTTGCTGTAGAGAAAGCAGATTTTAGTAAAGACTCCAATTTTTTATCTATTGGGTCTTTGAACATTGGAACATTATCTACTGGACATGTCAGTGATTTGTTAACAGAAGAGATGGCTGCGTCCACTGTAGGGACCCTCCATTTTCTTATGAACTTATCCTCCATGGGATAGATCACCGGAAATCTCTTGGGGGGAGCAAATATTTTATCAGGATGCTCCCAATCCTGGTAAATAAGCCCTTCTAATAAAGGGTGGATTGGGAAGGAACAGACAGCCTGGGGAGCTTTTAGCGACCCCAGCGAGGAAACCGTAGTGGATGGTGGTTCCGCCAGAGGCATTTTAAATGCTGATCGGACCATATTAGTCAGAGACTGAACCCATAATCTTTCAGCCTGAGAAGCTGAGAAAGGTTCTTCCACTGTTGATTCCTCCATAACTGAATCAACCTCATCCTGATCCCCTTCAGGTAGGTCGATCTCTGTGTGGGGCTGTTCCTCCACTAACAGGCACTCTGAAGGAGGAGACGGAGATCGGACGCGCTTTTCCTGAGACAGGGAAGCAGCGATCAATGCTGTTAATCTCTCTTCCAATCCTCCCAGAGTTGAGGATAAAACCTCCTCTGTTATATATACAGGAGCAGGTGGACTGGGGACAGCCGCAGCACCAGGCATTCCTGCGGGGTTTCTACGGCTACTGACCTCTGAATTCTCAGGGGAGATTGGTGCAGTACAAGCATGCCCAATATCCTCAGAGCCCGATGGAGACCCCTTTGGCTTCCTGGAAGATCTATTTCCGGAGCGTCTGGACGACATATCCTTTAAGCACAAAGCTGAGGTATTCCCGTCGTCATACACCAATTTTGCTGGTAATAGTCTAACACAGGTGCTGCTATATACCAGCTGGTGTCCACTAAAGTGCCTTTCTATGGGGATGCCTGCATCAACCGCCTCTGTGTGCCACTGTTTGTTGCTAGCTCTGTTTGCATGCAGCTGACACTTGTACTGTGTCTTTTAACCATGCTGGGACGCCCGCACATGCGCAGAAGCGCCGCGGCGCGCATCGAGCGTCATCCACCCGCCCCGCCCCTTTTTTTTCATAGGAGGCGCGTGCACGCGCCCGCGCGCGCGCCCGTGCGCCATTGGCGCCCTTTTCGAAATCAAACAGGGGACTAGGAGCCAGGGCCCTTTTTGCCGGAGGGCCTGTGCGGTGGATGAGCGCAGCAACAGGGCAGAGGAAGTGGATTCCCACAGAGAAACTTACCAGCTGCCTGGATCTTTTGACTTGAGAAAACCAAAGATCCACATGACAAGAAAAATGGACTACAGCGGCCTCTAGTGGTTTAACACAGGTACCGCGGTCCCTGTTTTTTTTTTTTTTTTCTTGACTACTATTAAAATTTTACATTTTCAGTAGTTATAGGCAAACACAGATATTTAGCGGGAATACCGTTAGGTAACAGACAGAAAGACAAATTAGGCTTGGGGGTCCCCCAATAGAACCAAGTTCCTGGGGGCCCCCACTTACCTGATCCCCGCCGCAGGACTTTGTTTGGTCCACAGAAGTCCAAACTTCACCTATCACGGCAGGCATTGTAATTAAACCTTCAGGGACCGGGTTCCCAAGGATTCCACTCCCCTGGACCTGTATAGCACCCTGCACAGACAACATCTTGGTCGTGGGTATGACCAGAGCTCTGGATCCCAGGGTCCAGCCCTCCTAAGAGAAGCATTACAGGCAAAACCTTGCTCTTCTGCTGCAAGGCCCGGGTACCGACCGTTTAGCTATGAAGCTTTTTTGGTGGGATCCGGAACAGCTTACTAAGGCCCAAAAGAACCTGTACGCAAGCCCAGTGAAAACACATGTTACTCTTTGGCCAACACCTTAGACACTGGCAAAAAACTGAGGTGCTCCCGGGTGGGAGGGGCTTATATAGGGGAGGGTACTTCCGGTTTGGAATTGGCCAGTGCCAACACCTGAAGGTAATCTATATAACCCATTAGTAATGACTAAGTCGCTCTGTGTCCCGTGATGTACGAAAAAGAAAAACTATTTTCATGTGAGATACATTTGTTTTCAACCAGGATTCCAGGGCGCAACTGTACTTTGTTACATTTCCTAAATAACCCTCCAAATGTTAAGAAATTGTATTGTTTGTGGGTTTGTTCCGCAAGCAGTTTGTGCACGTAGTATGTGTTGATTGGATCCTCTCCATTATTCATTGTTTCAGCGTGGATGTCGTCTCCCCTTCCACTATACACACTGACCTGCTTTCTTTGAAGTCTCCAACTGTTGTTTCTCTGTTTTCCAGAAATAGTATTAATGAGACCCACTGGGATGTTTTAATCCATCTGCTTCATCTGTTACTACATTTCCTTCTACTGCAAAGTTCTTTTTTTTTTTTAGAAGGGCCACCAACTTCACTGACTTTGTTCTATATCTTTATATTTGAAGTGCACCTGTCTCCCTCTGTCAGCATTTATTTTTTGAAAGAGCTTATGTCATTATTGGGGCCATTAACAAAGCTTGCAATCAAATTAAAGTCCAACTCTAGGCAACCAATGGCCAACCAACCTCCTGGAAATAGCCCTTTTTTGACCAATTGATGTCATTATTGGGTCTGCTTCATTTTCCTCATTTGCAGTATCAGTAGGAATAGATGGAGGGGCACCCTATGTGTCTTCCTGCTGTAGGGGTACTCTGCTGGACTGCAGCCTCCAAAAGCTCTCAGAAAGCAGCCATATTATGGGCTCTTTGGAATTTTTTAAACATACTTTAGAGGGCACAATAGCACATCCTTACCTATCCTAGCAGTAATCACGGTGGTAAAAACTTGGTGGTGTCCTAAAGAACATTGGTGGTCTCTAACCTAACCCAAAAGGTACACCAAATTCCAACTTCCTCTCTAGAGCACGTCTCAGCATTACTTCCTGAAGCAAGAAACAGTTTTTAATAACTCCTGGTGATTTCAACACCCATCTTATAAGATTCTTGCAAAGGTTGCTTCTGGACGACGTGATCAGAATGCCAAAATACATTTTCTATTGATAGAACTACATCTCCTAATGCTGCGTACACACGATCGGAATTTCCGACAAAAAATGTTCGATGTGAGCTTTTGGTCGGATATTCCGACCGTGTGTATGCTCCATCGGCCATTTGCTGTCAGAATTTCCGACAACAAATGGTTGAGAGCTGGTTCTCAATTTTTCAACAAAAGTTGTGGTCGGAAATTCCGATCGTGTGTATCCAATTTCGACGCACAAAAATCCTATACATGCTCAGAACCATTGTACTTAATTTTTCTCGGCTCGTCGTAGTGTTGTACGTCCCCGCGTTCTTGACGTTCGGAATTTCCGAGCAACATTTGTGTGACCGTGTGTATGCAAGACAAGTTTGAGCCAACATCCATCGGAAAAATTATCAACGGTTTTGTTGTTGGAATGTCCGATCGTGTGTACATTAGAGTCTTTTTCCTTACGCAAAGTGAGTAGGCAGGCTCTTGGAAGTCAAAAGAGCAGAAGTGTGGCATCGGAAGTAGGTGCAGTTCTGCAGTCCTGCAGGGGAGAACACAGGCAGGACTGACAAAGCACTGTTGTCAGCTCTAACAGGAAGTTAGGAGCACACTTGATTTCAAGCAGATCACTAGATATTTGTCTTTACTTTACTGTACCCAAACAAAATGTTATCATTTTTTTCACACAGACAGAGCTTTATTTTTGTGGTATCTAATCAACACTGTTTTTTTTATTGTTTGCTAAATAAACAAATAAAGACCGAAAATTTAAACACGCCCCACATATCGACTCTCTTCTCCCTTCTCAGCATGAGGAAAGCTTCTATTTACATCCATGATCAGCTGTGATTGGACATAGCTGATCACGTAGTAAAAAGCCACTGATTGGCTCTTTACTTCAATCTGTGATCAGCAGCGTCCTCCAGACACTGTGATCACAGAGCGCGTTACCCGCACCCTTCAATGGCCTCCCAGAACTAGCCATCTGCACTGTAGCCGTTCATTGGCTATAGCGCGGTTGGCAAGTCAAGTGGTTAATACGGAAGAATTCCAGGTATTGATATTTTATACATAGTTACATTATCTGTTTAGTTTGGACCAAAGTAATTATGTAGGCCGGATATGGCACAGGTCCCCCCCCCCCCCCCGTAGCCCACAATGTAACTGCAAAGAACCTCCAAAATGGCAGGCCCAACACTCAGGACTCAGGACATACTACTGAGAATCATGAATTGGATGAGGGTAGGGGTGAGTGGAGTCCAGAAAATACACAGCTCTCCCAAGGTCCAAGGCAAAGAAAGCCACAGTGAATTCTAAAGTCTGGCCATGTGGCTCCTGTCTCTGATCCGGCAGGTCGCAGAAGGTAAGCTGGGTGGAAAGGGTGGGCATATTTAGGCTCTCTTGATGGTAGTGTGTTACAGCCCTTTCATTATATTAACCCCATAAAGTTATGGCGTTGAAGGTGGAGGGAGGGCATGAATGGAGGAAGATTTCTACTAACAGAAGAGGAATCAGCAAAAGGGACAAATCCTACTGATAGTAAATTATGTCCTTTGAGCTGATTTTACCTTTTTTTATTTTAGCTACACTTAACCTGTGTACACACGATCAGTTTTAACGATGAAAACAGTCCGATGGACTTTTTTCATCGGACAAACCGATCGTGTATGGGCCCCATCGGTCTTTTTTCCATCGGTGAGAAAAAATAGAACATGTTTTAAATTTATCCGATGGGAAAAAAAATGATAGCAAATTCCGAACGTCTGTGTGGAACTCCATAGGACAAAAAACCCACGCATGCTCAGAATCAAGTCGACGCATGCTCAGAAGCATTGAACTTCATTTTTCTCGGGTCGTCCGAGTGTTTTACGTCACAGCGTTTGGGACGGTCGGATTTTTGACTGATGGTGTGTAGGCAAGACTTATGGAAGTCAGCTTCATTGGATTTCCGATGGAAAAATCCATCGGATTAGAATCCATAGGAAATCCGATCGTGTGTACACGGCTTTAGGCTTTAATTTTGATAAAGACTATAGTTTTTCTTTGAGCATACTCTATTTCTAATATAAAATGTATTTGCACGTTTAATGCAGCTATTCTTTAGGTTTTTCCACTTTTTGGTGCACAATGGTGAACTCACACATTCATTTTTCCTTCATGACAGATAAAAATATACACTGAATGGAGCCTGCTGTGCATAACTAAGATTAGCATACTACCGGTAAGTGCATGACCCAAAGCAGAAAAACACTGTTATCTATAGGAAATATACATAATTTTTTATCACATTTATAGAGCACTAACCCATCACGCTGCATTGAGATCTCAACTACAGCAGCCTCTTGTCAATGAGATAATGCATATCGGCCATCAGGTAGAAACTGCACAAAAGAAACAGAAACCTGGCTTTCTTTCTGAAAGATAAACACATGCTGTATAATGGCCATTGTGACTCATATACCAAGAATGTCATTTCAGTTAAGGAAGATGCATTGAATAAATACATTTTGGTTAGTTAATGGAAAAAAAATTCAGACCAGCTTAGGAATTGGCTTAAAGAGACTCATTTGTCCACTTTGCATTCACCAATACTCACCTTTTCAGCTCTTCCCTGCTGCTCATTCCAAAACCATGTGTAAGCTCCAGATATGATGGTGTAGAGCCTACACAGGGATTGTGATGTCATCCTCATCTTTATGTTAAAGTTTTAAGTCCTGGGTGGCCAATCAGCAGCCAGCACTGCACCCAAAGAAGAGGTTGCATGCTCCCTCTCAAAGGACCAGGTATTTACTTTCAACAGAACAGCAGCAAAGTGAGATGGGAAAGAGGGGGTGAAGAAGAATATGCTGTAGTTTTTAGGAGATTCAGTCCAAAAGGCACTGGAGTTTGATCACATTGCATGTAATATGAAGATCAGCCATAACATTATGATGACCCACCTAATATTGAGTAGGTCCCCTTTGGTTTCACCAAAACAGCCCCTTTTGCTGCCAAAACAGACCTGACCCAATGAGGCATGGATGCCACGAAATCTCTGAAGGTATATTGTGGTTCTCAGCTCTGTCCTCAAGTGTCCCCAACAGGCCCTTGTTTGCAGGTTTTCCTTTATCTTGCACAGGTTCTTTAAATAAGAGTCAATGGCTTGGTATTTTAGAGAGATATTTTATCTATGAGAAATTACAAAAACATGGCCTGTTGGGGGTAATTGAGGACAGGGTTGAGAACCACTGCTGTAAGTCACACTGTCGCTGCCAATTTGCGTTCTTCCCATACTACATCCTGGTGCCATCTCTTTCCCAGGTAAGCAACACACACGCACCCAGCCATCCACATGATGTAAAAGAAAAACGTGATTCATCAGACCAGGCCACCTTCTTTGGCCACTCAATTCAAACTTTTAAGCTTGCTCATTTTTTCTGCTTTCAACATATCAGGGACAACATGTTCTTTTGCTGCCTAATTTATCCCACCCAATTTTAGGTGCCATTGTGTGGGTGTTGTCTCCGGGTGTCCTAGGCCCGGAGACAGAGCTGGTGTTTCCATCCCAGACACCTTCAGTCTGGGGTGAGGTACTTTGGCGAGGGCCTGGAACCCAGCAACCTTCGGCTGGGGTCCGCTAAGGATCGAGGCTCCCAGGGATCTGCCTTGCGAGGGGACCCATATCCAGGATCGAGGAGGCCAGGGAGGTGACCCTTTCTGAAGACCCAGCGCAGAGTCGTGGTGACAGAGGGGGCCACTGGTAACTCACCGGAGGGATGTTCTTATCCTAAAAAGGGGCCAAGTTACTCAAAGAAGGAAGGGCGGGTTCTTTAAGTCATAGTGGCAGTGACTCTATGCACACCAGGTCAGTGGCAGTGACTTGCAACTATTCACCAGGTCAGTGGCAGTGACCAACCTCATGGTCCGTGGCAGGGACCATGCGCCAAGCCTGTTCGTGCAAACCAGAACAGGAGAAACCCTAAATTAAGTTTGTGCCTGGACCTCCTCCCACCTTATCTGACCCGTGTTTGTCTCAACTTGTCTGCTCTCAAAGAGACTATTTATTGCACTTAAGAATAAATAAGAAGTTGGACTTTTCAGTTGGTGTGGACAGTTGCTTACTGGGGAGAACTAAGGACTTGTTTCTGGCTACCCCAGAAATGAGGTCAGCTCTGGAGGTTTTCAAACACTGGCTGCAGGCAGGCCCGAGAAACTAACACCGCTCAACCTCCCCATCCAGGAAGGTACGGGCTTGTGGTGCCGTGTGCCTCAGTCTTTTCCTGTGAAGGATCCAACTATAAGAAAAGCAGGTAAAGACTGGGGTGGGTGCGCTACACATGGGGGCTCGTCCAGGATGTGTTTGTGGCCACAAAGTGAAAAAAAAAACCCAGAAGCTGAACTTTTATTGCCTAGCGAAGTTCCGTGGAGGTCGGCCATGTTTAGAACTGTGCCACGAGGAGAACCCTGACTGCGTAGTTCGTGGGCATGCCTACTCAGAAAGCCCGCGAACGATGCAGGAGATGGGAGGAGTCTGACCATGTATGGAGTTACACTTGGGGACTTCGGCTCAAAAAGGTCAGTGCGCGATGGAGCAGCAGATGGTCAGCATGGCGTCGCATGCCTCATGGGTTCCAGCTACTACAACCATGAAAATGACTTAATTCGCTGCTTCGCTAATGGATACAGGGATTCGGCTCAAGCCCCGGGGGAAGATTTGCCCTCTACGTGTGTAAAGACGTGGAGGCCCTCAGTGTGATTTGTCCCGGCTGTTCGGGACTGGTGGTTCATCTAAAGCCAATCGGGTAATGCGAAAGCTGTAAGGAGTTCTTGTTTGAGGTCGAGCAACCTACAGAGAGGCCTCGGGCCTTCCACCTCAATTGCCTTACGGGCACCACCACTCTGGAAGGAGGGATCGTAGCTTGCACAGCCACCCCTGCACGCACTGACGAGACTTCGGAGGAAGTCACAGAGGAGATCGTTTCAGCGAGTGAGAAACCGGAGGATGCTGCCTCGGTTACAACAAAGTCTTTTCTCCCACCGCCCAAGAGGAAGATCGGTCTTGTGAAAGCTTCCGGCGACCGCAGTGGAGCAACGCCCCAGCGCTTACCCGGAATGGATGCATCCGAAGGGAAAAGTCCCGGATGTCCGAGTTCTTCTGCAAGCCGAGGTAAGCCGGGGGGAGAGACTTTGGTAAAGGCCCCTAGCCCTGGGGATTCACATGCTAGTGAGTTAGCCAGAGGGGGTGAATCATCTTTCACCAGAAACTGTTTCCTTGCGGAGGAGTACGATACCTCCAACCTAGCGTCCATCTCTGATGCGGGTGATGACACCGCAATTGATGAACTGTTCGAGAGGAAGGGATGGGACAAGATGCCCCTGTCCTTGTTCCGTAAGCCTAGGGACCCACCCATGTCTACGGGGGAAAGTACACCCCGGGTGGTGGCTTCCGAGCCTGAGGAGGGATCTGTCCCCTTGCCTGCCCTTCCACCGTCGGAGGCACCTGCTTCCACTACTGCTACGAGACAGGTGTCACTGCGGGCCCCTGCAACTGGCCCGGAGGTAGTTAAAGTGCCTCGGCACCCAGATGCCATTGTCTTGCCTGGCGCAGGAGACCGCGCTACCATGCCACCGCTGTCCCGCTTGCAAAGACTGTTTAACCAAAGGGTTGCCAGCGAGTATGGGTGGGAATACCCGTATCTGCCAAAGGAAATGTTGTTTGAGGTTGAGGCCTGCAGACATCGGTGGTACGAGGAGTTTGTATGGACACACATGAAAGTACCCCAGGCCAGGAGGTACTTTTCTTGTTCACCCGCAGCCACTCAGCGGTTCAAGGACTGCAAAGCTGCTTGGATGTTGGGTCGGCACATCTATGCAGACAAGGTACTGATTTGTAGAAAAGACAAGGACAATGTGGAGTACCATATAGACACATTCGACAAGAATTGGAAGCCGCTGGTGTTGCCTGACCCACATTACTACTTGTAAGAGACCGTCTCTCTTGTTTTTTTTTTTTTTTTTGATTTTTGTTTGAATGTTTTTTCTTCAAGCCCAGGAACTTTGCCCTAGTTTAAAGGGTACTCTACTCTTGGAGGAGCGGGAGCTGTTGCTCTTGTTGTTCTCCCTTCTCTTCCCACCGCAAAGATAACAAGGACTTTGGGGTAGTAGACAGTTTAGGGCCAAAGATCAAGGAGAAGAAAAAAGTTTTGGTTGGGATGAGTGTTCTGACGTTGGCACTACCACTAGCTGGCGGTGTTACGTAACTATTGCAAGGACAATAAGACATTATGTGGTTACTTGTTGGAAGGAAGGGATTCTTCTCTAGGAGAGAGCCTCTTCATTCCAACTACTGTTATTTCAGGTGTGTTTCTCTCCCCTGCAGGTGAACTGCAAGCAAGACTGCTGAGTATTGGTGCGGGTCTTAGCTAGTGCTGTGGGAGGGTAATGTACATTTTATTGTAAAGTTTGTATGACTTCAAATGTTTTATACACTTGTGTATTCCTTTTCCCATCTGTTTCCCTTTCCTTTCCCATTTTAGGTTCAGGCACAAACAAGCAATTTTTAAATTGTCATTCCATTTTGTTATTTTTTATTTGTTAGTTTGTCTCTGGATCGGGCTTATGCTGGCTCTGGTTGAGAGGCATAGGTTGGTTCCAGACACTGGGGACCAGTGTCCATCAAGTGAGGGGGATGTGTTGTGGGGTGTCATATTTAGGGGGAGCATCTGAGTGGTAACTAGGCTCAGATGCACTAATTGTAAGGTTTCATGGACCATTTCTGTCCCTGGGAGATAGTACTGATGTGCAGTTCCCTGGGGCCTATAGGTGGCGCTGTTGCCATAGGCCCGGGTTGAACCGTGGTACAGGGTTGTGCCTTTTCTTGTCCCCTCTTGGCAGCAGTGCGGCAGGGCGAGGAACCTGCTATGCCTGTCGGGAGAGGATATAAAAGGGGGCGGCCATCTTCCAGAAGGGGGTCGTCGTTGGTTCTGCGCCCAGGCACCTTAGGCCTGGGTGTGGGTGTCGCCTCCGGGTGCCCTAGGCCCGGAGGCCTGGGCGAGCGTGTTGTCTCCGGGTGTCGTAGGCCCAGAGACGGAGCTGCTGTTTCCATCCCAGACACCTTCAGTCTGGGGTGAGGTACGTTGGCGAGGGCCTGGAACCCAGCAACCTTCGGCTGGGGTCCGCTAAGGATCGAGGCTCCCAGGGATCTGCCTTGCGAGGGGACCCATATCCAGGATCGAGGAGGCCAGGGAGGTGACCCTTTCTGAAGACCCAGAGCAGAGTCGTGGTGACAGAGGGGGCCTCTGGTAATTCTCCGGAGGGATGTTCTTATCCTAAAAAGGGGCCAAGTTACTCAAAGAAGGAAGTTCGGGTTCTTTAAGTCATAGTGGCAGTGACTCTACGCACACCAGGTCAGTGGCAGTGACTTGCAACTATTCACCAGGTCAGTGGCAGTGACCAACCTCATGGTCCGTGGCAGGGACCATGCACCAAGCCTGTTCATGCAAACCAGAACAGGAGAAACCCTAAATTAAGTTTGTGCCTGGACCTCCTCCCACCTTATCTGACCCGTGTTTGTCTCAACCTGCCTGCTCTCAAAGAGACTATTTATTGCCCTTAAGAATAAATAAGAAGTTGGACTTTTCAGTTGGTGTGGACAGTTGCTTACTGGGGAGAACTAAGGACTTGTTTCTGGCTACCCCAGAAACTAGGTCAGTTTTGGAGGTTTTCAAACACTGGCTGCAGGCAGGCCCGAGAAAACTAACACCGCTCAACCTCCCCATCCAGGAGGGTACAGGCTTGTGGTGCGGTGTGCCTCAGTCTTTTCCTGTGAAGGAGCCTACTATAAGAAAAGCAGGTAAAGGCTGGGGTGGGTGCGCTACAAAAGTATATCAGACCTGGTCTAATACTTTCACACTGAAGCGCTTTACAAGCGTTTTAGCTCTAAAAATAGCGCATGCAAAGCGCCTGTAAAGCGCCTCTCCTGTCACTCCAGTGTGAAATTCCTGCAAGCAGTATCTTTGGGTCAGTGGAGGAGCGGTGTATATACCGCACCTTCACCACCCCTGCCCACCCAGTTATGTGACAATAGCAAATTAATATTCACTATTGTCTTCCTCATTCTCCTCCCAGCCAATCAGGAAGTGGGTCATGAGACCTATCACCCGATTGGCTGAAAGGCTGCCTAAGGGGAGGAGGAAGGAGGCGCATGGTGGAAGCTGCCGTTATGCTAAGGAGGAGGAGATGCAGGGGAAGCCGCCGTACGCCGCCTGGAAAAAGCTCTGCCCGACCAGAGGGTTGGGGGGGTTGGGTGCATTGTTTGATGCCCCCCCAAAAAAATATACCACCAGCTCCACTGTTCTGGAGTGTTAAATGACCCCCTATTGTGTGCAGTGGTTCCTCCCACCAACTCCCAAACCCTTACAGGACCTAGTATTGATATAGGACTTATTGGAAGAAACCACAGCAAGCAGCGGGAGAACAGAAATTCAAAGCTCCTGGAAGTGACATAAAAGGAAGAGCCCTCAAGGGATGTTTTTGCAAAAGAGGTGAGTATTATATATCTTCTTTTCAGGGGTCACATTTAAACACTTTTTTTAGCTATAAAGTCACTCTAGGCATATTCCATATAAAATTGGTAATGCCGTCTTTCCATTTCTTCTAAACAGAGGCGGCTCTTTAATTAGGCAAATTAGGTGGTCGCCTAAGGCCTCGCACTCACAGGGGCCTCGCGGCCACCTAATTTGCCTCTGCTCAATCACTGTGTGCTAGATCCGTCCAACTTTCTGCAGCCATTTTTATTTGCTTGAATTTTTTTACCCATTATGGGCATGTCTAAATTTTGCTTGAGGCCTCACAAAGCTTAGAGCCGCCTCTGCTTCTAAAAACCCAGGAAAGGAAAACACCATCCGAACAAGTAATGTGCTAGTTAAATTTTGCTTATTTTATCCAGATATTCTAAGCAGTCATTTTATTTCTAAGGATACTGAAATGACACACTGCTCAAAACATTTCCGTTTATTAAACCAAGCCGAGGTTTCTTCGTGGATCCTCTCCATTATTACCTCGGCCACTAGAGCATTCTCTGTTGTTTACTGCAGAAAGCCAAACTACTGGAAGCTCTACAATTAGATGACCATCCTCGTAATTTACAGCTTCCTGGCTGAGGAAGCGGATGGACATTTTTGTCTGCAGAATTAGGTTTTCAGTTTGTGAACACAAAAACCTGAATGAAGAAAGAATCTGTGAGCGAAAACACTCTGCTTCCTATGGTTTAGATGACACATCGTCAATGGTACATGTCATAACCCAGCTAATATCTAAATAACCTACGGAAGACACCCAGCAATACAGGTGTTGAGAGCACGCTTCCCTATACACTGCGGTATGCACGTGGTTGGAATGTGTCCAGGTGAACGCAGATGTCTATATCACAGCTGTATGCAGCAATTCTTAAATAGGAGAAACAGATCTCGAGATGAATTAATCATGTCATGCCTTGCATTTACTGGCTTAACAACGATTCCATAAGATTTACTGTAAGCCGTTCACTCAGGTTTCTGAAATAGGCCACATTATGGATCTTGATGTGTGAAGTTTACTGACATGCAAAATTATTCCTGCCACGAGGCAAAGTGACATTTTTTATCTCAGACAATATACTCTGGGGGCATCATGGGAAAAAACTGGTGTTGACTCCTGGGTCCTTATCTGCTTCCTACTAAATAGAAACTCTAATGGTCTGGGGTAAGCTTTATATGTTTTAAATAATTTATTTATATCTGATTTTTCCTTATTCTTCATAATACCTAGGTTCCACAAATAGAAAATAGCCGCACTGCTCACACTGAACAAACAACCTTTATGGTCCATTCACACCAGATACGCTGGCACATTTTTTGTAACGTATGCCAACACAAGGATCTGTGAAAAATAAGGTATGTGAATGGGAGCAATTCACACTGGTGTGTTGTGCTGATATGCACTGGTGTGCACTGGAAAAAAAGTAGCGCTAGCACTGCAACATAACACAACACATGGTTAATGCATGTAAATGCAACGCGCATCAATGCACAGGCAACACAGCTGAGCAGCACAGGTTTGGCTTTTCTGCCATGCAGTAGAACCTTTTCATATTCAAGGAGAAGAAAAATACATGTTAAAGCACAAAAATGTCAATGCATGTGTGTTTACCTTGGCTCAATGCACACATTGCACTGTGAATAACGAATTTTAAAATAAATAAATTACACACTGAAAGTGGATGTAAACCCTCCATACACACAGTGAAGTGACCAGCCTCAGATGATACACAGGGATTAGGGATGAGCTCGGTGTTCGAGTCGAACATAGGTTCGACTCGAACATCGGCTGTTCGCGCATTCGGCGAACAACGAACGATTTGGGCCGTTCGCGCCAAATTCGAGTGATGCGAACGGCCCACAATACACTGCGCCAACGCAGGGTAATCCCGGCGCTGTGATTGGCCAAGCATGCACTGTGACCCTGCATGCTTGGCCAATCACAGCGCCGGCAGCGAGGAGAGCAATGATTGGCCACAGGCAGGATGCCTGTGGCCAATTATAGCTGAGGGGGTTTAGTACATGCCCCACACTATAAAAGGCTGCCAGCGCGGCGGCCTTGTGTAGTGTGTTCCGGAGCAGGGAAAGTGAAGGATAGGCAGGGACAGTGTCATATCTATTCTTTGCTAAACCTTGTGTGTAGGGACAGAGAAGGATAGGCAGGGAGAGTGTCAGTGTCATATTCTTTGCTAAACCTTGTGTGTAGGGAGAGAGATGGATAGGCAGGGAGAGTGTCAGTGTCATATACTTTGATAAACCTTGTGTGCAGGGAGAGAGAAGGATAGGCAGGGGACAGTGTCAGTGTCATATTCTTTGCTAAACCTTGTGTGCAGGAAGAGAGAAGGATAGGCAGGGAGAGTGTCAGTGTCATATACTTTGATAAACCTTGTGTGCAGGGAGAGAGAAGGATAGGCAGGGGACAGTGTCATTGTCATTGTTGCTAAGCCTCCTGCACATTATACACCTGAAGTTAGCTTGTATTGCTGCTTTTTCCTGGTGTGTTACACCAACAGGATTTTGCGACACTTACAGCGGGCGGAGTGTACCTCCTGACCATATTACACCTTAACTTAGCCTGTATTGCTGCTTTTTCCTGGTGTGTTACACAAACAGGATTTTGCGGCACTTACAGCAGGCGGAGTGTGCCTCTTGACCATATTACACCTTAACTTAGCCTGTATTGCTGCTTTTTCCTGGTGTGTTACACAAACAGGATTTTGCGGCACTTACAGCGGGCGGAGTGTGCCTCCTGACCATATTACACCTTAACTTAGCCTGTATTGCTGCTTTTTCCTGGTGTGTTACACAAACAGGATTTTGCGGCACTTACGGGCGGAGTGTGCCTCCTGACCATATTACACCTTAACTTAGCCCGTATTGCTGCTTTTTCCTGGTGTGTTACACAAACAGGATTTTGCGGCACTTACAGCGGGCGGAGTGTGCCTCCTGACCATATTACACCTTAACTTAGCCTGTATTGCTGCTTTTTCCTGGTGTGTTACACAAACAGGATTTTGCGGCACTTACAGCGGGCGGAGTGTGCCTCCTGACCATATTACACCTTAACTTAGCCTGTATTGCTGCTTTTTCCTGGTGTGTTACACAAACAGGATTTTGCGGCACTTACAGCGGGCGGAGTGTGCCTCCTGACCATATTACACCTTAACTTAGCCTGTATTGCTGCTTTTTCCTGGTGTGTTACACAAACAGGATTTTGCGGCACTTACAGCGTTACACCTTAACTTAGCCTGTATTGCTGCTTTTTCCTGGTGTGTTACACAAACAGAATTTTGCGGCACTTACAGCGGGCGGAGTGTGCATCCTGACCATATTACACCTTAACTTAGCCTGTATTGCTGCTTCTTCCTGGTGTGTTACACCAACAGGATTTTGCGGCGCTTACAGCGGGCGGAGTGTGCCTCCTGACCATATTACACCTTAACTTAGCCTGTATTGCTGCTTTTCCCATTTCCCTGCAGGCCATTAGAATGTCTGGAAGGCAAACAAGGAGAGGCAGACAGTCAGGAGCCAAAAAAAGAGGGCAAGCAGGCTCTGTGTCTAGAGACAACAGTGCTGGTCATGGACGCGGTGCATCGCCATCAGCACGTGGCCATGGGACACGCTTGTCCTTCTTTTCGGCAGCTGGACGTGTTGAGCCGCATCATGCCGAAGACTTGGTAGAGTGGATGACCAAGCCCTCCTCATCCTCCTCATCCTCTCTCACCCAGGCTCAGGGTACTGGCAAAGCAGCTGCCAAAGCGTCCTCTTCCCTGGTATCAATGTCATCATTAGTCACTCCTTCCCTAGACCAACCATGTCCTCCTGAGGAGTCCCCCGAACTGTTTGAGCACAGTGTTGGGTACATGCTCCAGGAGGATGCCTAGCGTTTCGAAGGGTCTAATGATGATACCCAGCTAGAGGAAGGCAGTAGCGTGAGAGCAGAGAGAGGGGATGCTCAAGAAGGACACCAATCTGGCAGTCATGTTCCAGCAGCTGCAGCATACTGCCAGATTGGCTCCAGTGATGAGGAGGGAGGGGATGATGAGGTCACTGACTCCACGTGGGTGCCTAATAGGAGAGAGGAGGAGGAGGAGGAGGAGGATGAGGAGGAGGCACATCTCCAACGAGGCAGGATGCCCTCGGGGGGCCAGCGTAAGGGCAGCACACCGACGGAATCACACCGCAGAGCTCCGCCTGTGCAGGGCGCTGCCTCTGCCCGTTATTCAAAAAGTTCTTTGGTGTGGGCCTTTTTTGAGTCGAGTGCATCAGATCGCACAGCTGCTGTTTGCAACATATGTCTCAAGCGTATATCGTGTGGCCAAAACATCACCCGCTTGGGCACCACATGCTTGACCAGACATATGTTGACCTGCCATGCAGCTCGTTGGCAAGCCTACCTTAAAGACCCACACCAAAGAACAAAGCTGACCTCTTCTTGCACCGCATCAGCTGGGATCTCCAACCCCACTATACCTTCAGTCCTCTCTGAAACCTGCTCTGAGAGGAATGAAGGTGTAGAATTAGGTGTGTCACAGCCAAGTACTTGCGGGCACTCTGCTAGCAGTACACCAACGTCCGATTCTAGCAGGCAAATTTCCCTGCCCCAGCTGCTGGACCGTCGAAAGAAGTTCACTCCCAGCCATCCACATGCCCAGCGGTTGAATGCTGCTAGCTTGGCTAAATTGCTAGCGCTTCAACTGCTGCCTTTTCAGTTGGTAGACTCGGCCCCCTTCCGTGAGTTTGTGCAATGTGCGGTTCCTCAGTGGCAGGTTCCCAAACGCCACTTTTTCTCACGGAAGGCGATTCCGGCCCTCTACCAGCATGTGGAAGGCAATGTCTTGGCCTCGCTGGACAGGGCGGTCAGCGGTAAGGTGCATATTACCACTGACTCATGGTCCAGCAGGCATGGACAGGGACGTTACCTTTCTTTCACGGCCCTATGGGTCACTCTTTTGGCAGCTGGGAAGGATGCAGGACAAGGTGCAGTAGTGTTGGAGGTTGTTCCACCGCTACGCCTCCAAAATGCTACTACTGGTTGTGACACACCTCTGTCCTCCACCCCCTCCTCTTCTTCCTCCGTGGCCTCTTCCTGTGCTTTGTCCTCGGAATCAGCGGTGCTCCGTAGGCGTTCAAGGGGCTACGCAAGTACGCAGGCAAAAAGATGCCATGTCGTGCTTGCGCTGGTGTGTTTGGGGGATAGGAGCCACACTGGGGCAGAGGTTCTGTCTGCTCTGCAGGGGCAGGCCGAGAGGTGGTTGACGCCACGTCAGCTTAAGCCAGGAATGGTAGTTTGCGACAATGGCACCAACCTCCTCTCCGCTCTCCGACAGGGACAACTGACCCATGTGCCCTGTGTGGCTCACGTCCTTAACCTGGTGGTGCAGCGGTTCTTGGGCAGGTACCCGGGCTTTACAGGATGTCCTGAGGCAGGCCAGGAAAGTCTGTGTGCATTTCCGCAGATCTTATAATGCCAGTGCTCGCCTGGCTGAGCTGCAAAAGGAGTTGAACCTGCCCAAGAACCGCCTTATATGTGACATGCCCACCAGGTGGAACTCAACGTTGGCCATGCTGCAGCGGCTGCACACGCAGCAGAGGGCCATCAATGAGTACCTGTGCGACTACGGCACCAGGACAGGGTCAGGGGAGCTCAGGTTTTTTTCACCACGCCAGTGGGGCATTAACAGGGATGCATGCACTGTCCTGGCACCATTTGAGGAGGCCACGAGGATGGTGAGCAGTGACAGTGCATGCATCAGTGACACTGTACCTCTTGTCCACCTGTTGGAACATACGCTGTGTGGAATAATGGACAGGGCACTTGAGGCAGAACAGAGGCAGGAAGAGGAGGACTTCCTTGCCTCTCAAAGCCCCCTTTACCCAGACAGTGTTCCTTCTGTCCCACCCATCGCACAGGAAGAAGAGGAGGAGGAGGAGGATTGTGTCAGCATGGAGGTGGAGCCTGGCACTCAGCATCATCAGCAGCAGCCTTTTAGGGATGATTTACAGTCCCAAGAAATCAGTGGACTTGTACGTGGCTGGGAGGAGGTGGCTGCGGATCATGTCGTCCTTAGCGACCCAGAGGACTCCGGACTGAATGCCTCAGCTAACCTACGCTGCATGGCCTCCCTGATCCTGCAAAGTCTGCGGAAGGATCCTTGTATTCTTCGGATCAAGGAGAGGGACCATTACTGGCTGGCCACTCTCCTTGATCCACGGTACAAGGGTAAGGTTGCGGACCTTATTTTACCGTCGCAGAGGGAGCAGAGGATGAGACAACTCCGGGAGGCCTTGCAGAAAGGTCTGTGCAAGGCGTTCCCAGAGACTGGGAGGTTACAAACTCCTGGTCCTGGACAACGAGTTGCTGAGGCTTCGATCAGTCAAAGAAGGAGCAGTGGGGAAGGTGGCTGTCTGACCGAAGCGTTCAGACAATTCTTTAGTCCGCAGCCCCAAGGTATGATCGGTTCCAGCAACCATCGCCAGCGTCTGATATACATGGTGCAGGAATACCTAGGGGCAAGGTCAGACTTGGACAGCTTCCCCACCGAAAATCCTCTGGCTTACTGGGTCTTGAGGATGGATCACTGGCCAGAGCTTGAACAGTATGCAATTGAGCTACTGGCCTGTCCTGCATCCAGCGTTCTTTCAGAACGCACATTCAGTGCTGCTGGAGGATTTGTCACGGATCACAGGGTGCACCTGTCCACCGACTCTGTTGATCGACTGACCTTCATAAAGATGAACCAGTCTTGGATCACCACCAGCTACCAAACACCTGAAGCTGATATAGCAGACTAATTTATTTTCAAATGTCACATCCCTTCAAGACTGATGCTGATGCTGAGAGACTGTCCTGTTATGTTGACTGACTATCCTCCTCCTCCTCAATGATCCGATTGACGATGATAGCTTGGAAGAACATTTTTGTTTCTGGGTGCCGCCACCAGTGGCTAAGGCCCAATTTTCAGCCCCTGTTTAACAGGGGTGTGTTATTATAATTTTCTATGCAATGCTTTGCAGCAGGGCTCATTCCTGCACTCCAACTAGAGTATCTGGGAGTGGTTGCAGTGTCGTGGCACCAGCACCAGTGGCTAAGGCCCAATTTTTCAGCCCCTGTTTAACAGGGGCGTGTAATTACAATTTTTGATGCAATACTTTGCAACAGGGCTCATTGCTGTGCTCCAAGTACAGTATCTGTGAGGGGTTGCAGTGTTGTGGCACCAGTGCCTAAGGCTCAATTTTTCTGCCCCTGTTTAACAGGGGCATGTAATTACAATTCTTGATCTAATAATTCACAGCAGGGCCCATTCCTGCGCCCACCAAGACTAACTGTGAGGCCTTACAGTGTTGTGTCAACACCACCACCACCACCACCAAAGGCCCAATTTTTCAGCCCCTGTTCAACAGGGGCATGCAATTACAATTCTTGATCTAATAATTCACAGCAGGGCCCATTCATGCGCCCACCAAGAGTAACTGTGAGGGCTCACAGTGTTGTGGCAACACCAACATGTAAGGGGCAAATTTCAGCTGAGTATATACGGCAGGCCCCTACTTTCAAACATCCAACTTACAAACGACTCCTCCTTGCAAACGGAAGGATACAACAGGAAGTGAGAGGAAATCTACCCCTAAGGAAGGCAAATTCTCTCCTGTAAGAGTTAATATGGGAAAAAAAGTGTCTCCTCTCCACTGATTCTTTATCACCAATTCTTGTTTCAATAAAAAACCCAAATTTTCAAAAAACATTTGTCATTAGGACGGAAAGTGAGGTGAACTGTTCTGAACAGGTGCACACTGCACAGACAGCAAAACAAATGTTACAGGGGTGATAACCCTTCCCTATGTTTTCCAAAAAGCTTAAAAATAGATTTTTTGGCTGGAGCTACACTTAAACAATGTACCTGTTCAAAATTACAAACAGATTCTACATAAGAACAAACCTACAGTCCCTGTCTTGTATGCACCGCCTGTATACGGCTGTTCCGAATATATAGGGCCTTTTTTATTTTGTGTGCGGGGTTCCCCTTAATATCCATACAAGACCCAAAGGGGCTGGTAATGGGCTCGGGTAGGGGGGGTGTGTGATGGGGTAGCTATGCCATTTTTCTTAAAGATTTTCATCCATATTACCGGGACCAGACATTACATTAAAGCCGCAAGCAGTTTTAAATGGCTTTTTTTCCTTTAGAAATGTAATTTTATGCAGGGACAGTTCTAAACACGGGAAACACGTGGCACTTCACAGGCATACTTTAGACACCCCCCAGGTACGATATTTAAAGGAATATTTGATTTTTTTTTTCACTTTATGCATCATTAAAATGACTGCTCCAGAAAAACGGCCGTTTTTAAAACTTCTTTTTGCATTGATACATGTCCCCTGGTGCAGAACCCGGGTTCCCAAACCCTTTTTAGGACAATAACATGCATAATAGTCGTTATAATTAGCACTTTAGATTTCGAACGTTCACATCCATTGTATTTAATAGGGTTCTAAATTTCGTGCAAACTTTCGGTCCGTTCGCGGGTTCTGGTGCGAACCGAACCCGGGGGTGTTCGGCTCATCACTAACAGGGATGAACCAAATCTCCCTACATAGTTGTAGCGGGTATGTACTTTCCCGGGTGTAATTTAAACCTGGCAGAGACACCAGTGCATACCTACCAACTTTGTAAAGTCCCTTCGCGGGACATTCTGATGTCCCCTCTCCCCTGCCAACCAGAGTTGTTGAGCGGGGGGGGTGCGGGACATTGGCAAAAAAAAAAAAAACGGGAATTGCCACAGAAGTTGTTGAGCGGGGGTGGGGGGGCATACTAGTGCGCCGATCGCGGGGGGGGGGCTCTTGCCTGCTGCTGCTGCTGCTCCTCTTCTTCTCTTCATGTTTCCTGCTGTGCGGGAAACATGATAGTCTCGCGGGAGTGCGGGAAGGAGGAGCCTCTGCGTGTAAAACCTGCACAATCCGTGCCAGTTGGGAGGTATGCCAGTGAAGTGTAATTCCCTGCGGCCCAGCGGGTGGCGCTGTCGCCCTGGGCTGGGGTTGAATCATTGCTGTGTGCCGTGCCTCCTTTTTGTCCTCCCTCGGCAGCGGTATGGTGGGGCGGGGAACCCGCCGTGCTTGCCGGGAGAGGGTATAAAGGGGCCGGCCATCTTTGTCATGAGGTTGAGACCCAGGCACCTTCAGCCTGAGGGCGGTGGTTCGTGTAGGTCCTCTAGGCGGCCTAGGCCTAGAGGACGTCCGGAGGTCATGTTCCATCCCAGGCACCTTTAGCCTGGGGTGAGGTACTTGAATGTAGGTCTGGAGCTCAGTGCCCAACACTGAGTTCCGCGAGGGACGGAGATCCTAGGGAACCTAGGGATTGGGTACCCGAATCCGGAAGGCGTAATGGACCGGGGGGAGCTCCTCACTCGAAGACCGGGTGCAGAAGACTGCCAGTGACGGGTGAGCCTCCCATCGGAGACTGCCTGGAAGGAAATTCCCCTCTCGCTAGAAGACCGCAGCCCACTTTCAGGGAGGAAAGTGGAGAGTTCATTGTGTTTGGGCCTGCTCGCATCCACACCTCCTTGTCTGTTCTGTTCTCTAATGGAGTCTAACTGATTGTGCTGTTCACATGAGAAGAATAAAGGAGTGTTGGACTTTAATGGTGTGGGGCTCTTTTCTGGTGGATATTGTTCAAGGTAACTCCAGGTGCACAACACTGACCCGAAGGTAGAGAAAGAACTTTGCTTACACCGCACGGACACCTGTGGTGAAGGCTTGGCATGGTGACCGCGCTCTCTCCCCTCTAAGGTACCCCTAGACAAGAGAAAGATGAGCTGATTCAAAGAGGGGAGTGAGGAGGCCGCTACATAGGTTTTAAATCCATATCTGCTGTCTTCACATTTATATACTGTTTAAAAAGTTGAGATCGTGTTAGGAGATTTTCTCTTCCTGGTTAACACAGAGTGTGATGTCTGGGCATACAGCCAAGATAGCTAACATTGCTGATTGAAGGAAAGGCACACACCCCCTCTCATCATAGGCAGAGACACTCAGATGTGTTTTGTAATAGGACCTGCTCTCTGCTAATCTATTTTAGCAACCTCCCCGGACAGAAGATTCAGGCTGCTTTTGTCTAAAAAGTCTGAGAATTTGTCAGGAGTAATCAGGCTGATAACAGAGGAACAGTTTAGGAGACAGCTGCAGGACTTAGCTCATTGAAGAGAGATAACAAAGTACTGCAGATATATGTGCCCAGCTCAAATTTCATGAATCGGGTTTACATCCACTTTAAGGTCTAGGATACAACCCTAACCCACAAATACAATTTAAAGAAGAAGAAGCTCACCTTTTGAAGCATGTTGCATGCCATACCTGTATTTAGGCTAGGGTTGCCACCTCATCCCTTTAAAACCAAACACATACTGATTACACAGGTTCTGTGGCTGATTAAGGTGGTAATTAAACTCACTTGGTGCCTTATCTGATTTCAAATTAGCCTCAGAACCTGTGTAATTCATATGTGTTTGGGTTTAAAGGGATGAGGATGTAATTTAGGGTGTAACGCGTAACATACTCTAGCACCCCCAACTGCTTCCCCTTATCCCCCCCCCCCTCACACCTGTGACAGCAGGTGGGGGTGCTTCTCCACACACCCACTGTCACATTTAAAAAAAATCACAACTGTGTGGGGATCCACCCGAACAGGCATATCCTCACCATTCATTCACAGGAGTCTGCAAATTAATTATCTACAAGCCCCGTCTTTCACTGCGGCAGACGATTTGTAGTTCTCAGTGAACTGCAAGGGTACTGATCAGTGCCCTTGCAGTTCATTGACACTTCCCATAGCATGCCCATATGGAGTTATGAGCATAAAAGCTGTGGGCAGGGTCTGCAGGAACATGATACTGCACCCATGATCCACTGATCATGGGTGCAATGACCTGCAGGTTCTTGAGAAAAAATAAATAAATACAACTTTTTTCACCTGCAAGGGTGAATTTAGCCACCAAATCTAAATCCCCTACTGTACAAAAAGAAACCATACTACAGTATATCATTACAGAGTTCCCCATCAATAAAGAGTGGCATAGGACATAGGGCCGGTTCCCACTGCTGCGATGCCAGACATTGCATGTGATTTACACTGCACTGCTGTGTAAATCACATGCGATGTCTGTGCGATGCAAATTCAGCCATACAGCTTTTATATCTGAATTTGCATCGCATTCAGACCAAACTCGCACAGGACCCTTGGCGTCAGCACATCGTAGCACCGCCCTACATGTTTCGTCATACGTGACGTCTTCCTACGGCCCCAGGAAGACGTCACATATGACAAAACATGTAGGGCGGTGCTACGACGTGCTGACGCCATTACGCCCCACGTGACCCCGGTACACGGGCGTTAATTTTTTGACTTTTAAGCTTGCTGGCTACTTTTGAATGTGTGCGGTTGTTCCCGCTTGCTAAATTTTTAAAGCAATAAAGGCTTTTTTATTTACTCTAGTACACTATTGGAGTTCCCTGTCTTTTTACACTCACGGCCTTTAGGTCAGAGAGTGACATCCCCAAATTGGAGTTCCAGCTTCTCTATCACTGAGTATCACAGAGACCTGCATACAGCACGGAGATTTCGGTGATGTAGGAGATCCATCTGTCCCCGCAGAGGGCTGAATCTGCTTGCGCTTAAGACCTTGCTATTCAGGGGGTCCACCGTCTCTGGTAAGGGGATTCACTTACAGAGTGGGATTGATCTTCAATCGGGGTCTCTATTACATCTCCTCCTCCCCCTCCTTTCTTCCTTGGTGAAGGTGGATAAATCCTGGATCTTGTCTTTTCCTTTTAATACTTTGATGTAGTTTTCTATAGAGTTTCCAATGAGTGTGCGCTATATGTTAAATTATAGTTGTCTGAGCAATACTTTGGCTCAGAGGGATTGTGTTACAAATTGTATTCTGTTTCAGTTCAACTGGTTGTGTGATTTCCCTCCTGACAGTGGGTGTCGCTGTCACCTCTGGTCAGGAATGGAAAGGCTACAGGCTGGACGTATTGGGTACCTCTTTCCCAGCAAGCAGCCCAGGGGGCGTGGTGAACCCGCTGTGCATGCTGGGAGGGGGTATTTAAGTGACAGACACCATTAAGGTGAGAGATATTCTTTGGGGTCATGCCTTCGGTCCCCATTACCTCAGGGAAGAGTTGGCAGTTTCCGTCTCGGCGCCACGTTGGCCTGAGGCTCCGTTACTAAAAGGTAGGCCCAGGAGTTGTTGTGGCCTACTGATCCAGGGATGATCCTGTGTCACCTTACCTGCTGGAAGGGACCAAGCAATTGAGGACTCAATTGGAGGATGCATCCGGATCGTGATCTACCTCACAGTGCTGCCGGAACGGCTGGAAGATCCTGGCACTGAGAGCTATGTTCCAGAAGGTAACCCAAGTAAAGGTTACTCAAAGTCTGTGGCAGAGACTGTTCTATTTACACCAAGTCTGTGGCAGAGACTGTCTATTTACACCAAGTCTGTGGCAGAGACTATAGGTGATCGAGCTGTACATCAGCTGCTAGGCCAGTGAGATTGGGCCTATCCAGGGTTTACTTGGTCCAGTGTGGAGACAGTTGTTCCTCTGGACTTAGGAGAATTCTTGTGATTCGCAACTAAGGTACCTGAGTCCGCCCCATCCCTTCATCCCCTCTGTTGGAAACTTTTATTCAATTAAACCCTTGAAAGAGACTTTGTGTTGGTGCAAATTTCTTCTAGACAACTCTTCAAGGAGAACCCCTGAGACGAGCATACGTGAACAGTGAGGTAACGTGCAAGGCCCAAAATTAAACCAGCGGCCCGCTACGGGGGTATTGCTATACAAGCACAACTTATGTTTTTACAATGTCACAGTACATGTTGGCATTCATGGTTCCCTCAATGAACTGTAGCTTCCCAGTGCCGACGGCACTCATGCAGCCCCAGACCATGACACTCCCACCACCATGCTTGACTGTAGACAAGACACACTTGTCTTTGTACTCCTCACCTGTTTGACACACTGAAGCAGAGCATGATCCCCTCCCTTCAAAGACAGGGCTGCAGGGCAGTATCCCAACACAATAACGACCCCAAACACACCTCCAAGATGACCACCGCCTTGCTAAATAAGCTGACGGTAAAGGTGATGGACTGGCGAAGCATGTCTCCAGACCTATTGAGCATCTGTTGGGCATCCTCAAACTGAAGGTGGAGGAGCTCAAGGCCTCTAACACCCGCCAGCTCCGTGATGTCGTCATGGAGGAGTGGAAGAAGACTCCAGTGGCAACCTGTGAAGCTCTGGTGAACTCCATGCCCAAGAGGGTTAAGGCAGTGGTGGAAAATAATGGTGGCCACACAAAATATTGACACTTTGGGCCCAATTTGGACATTTACACTTAGGGTGTACTCACTTTTGTTGCCAGTGATTTAGACATCAATGGCTGTGTGTTGAGTTATTTTGAGGGGACAGCAAATTTACACTGTTATACAAGCTGTAAACTCACTACTTTACATTGTAGCAAAGTGTAATTTCCTTAGTGTTGTCACATGAAAAGATATACTAAAATATATCACTTTTGTGAGATACTGTGTGTATATATATATATATACACAGGTCGAGGTAGAATCACCTTAAGCCTGGGGTGAGGTACTATACCGGAGGCCTGGGGCCCAGTGACTCCGACTGGGCTCCGCAAGGGCGGATGAGTCCGAGGGACCCTGAGGTGGATGGGGCCCATGTCTGAGGTGAGGAGGCCGGAGAGGTTACCCGTCTGAAGAGTCTGGAGCAGCATAAACCCGGTGACGGAGGGGCCTCTGGTAACTCCCTTGGAGGGACATCTTCCCCCTGACAGGGGCCAAAACGCAGCGAAGGTACTCCAATTCATGTTCTTCAGAGTCGCTGGTAGAGACTCACAAGTTTCAAGTTCCTCTCTCTAGCCAATGGCTATAGCAACTGCTGGTGAGACCACAGTGGTTTAGTTTTATCATTAGGACAATGCCTCGACCTGCTCACCCCACCGTATTGAACTGTTTATGGATCTCAACCAGTTGGCTGACAAAGAACTGTTTATTGTGTGTTACAATAAAACAAGTGTTGGATCTTTATCGGTGTGTGGAACTCTGGTTAATGGGAGTGAAGGGGAGTGTCAGCACAGCAAGACTTGGTTGTGAATAGAAACACACAGGCCCGAGAAGAATAACTGGTACTGGCTTTCACCTCACCTGCTGCAATGGGGAGGACATGGGCCGTAGCGCATCTCACCATCATGTACAACATACCCCTAGACCAAAAAGAGGGGGTGAGGCCGCTACACATGGGGGCTCGTAAGTCCGGGATGATGTGTGTTTTAACCATGGAACTGAGAACGGCTGTGTTTGAACTTTGCTGCCCGGAGGAGTTCTGAGTGGGTCGGCCATGTGATCGGCCAGAGTGCATCCCTGCTCAAAGTCGTGGACATGACCCTAAGACGGGAAAGGCCCATGCAGAAGAGCGATAAGAGGGAGAAGTCCAGCCGTGTGATGTACTACATGTGGGGGCTTTTACTGCACTGCGCCATTAGGGAACCCCATAGCTGCGCAGTTCGTGGGCGGAGACGGATGGAAGCCCGCAAAAATGTGCAAGTTGTGGGAGGAGTCTGGCCATGTGAGGAGATACACGTGGAGACTTCGACGCGTGGTCAGTGCGTGATGGAGCAGCAGATAGTCGGGATGGCCTCAAGCTCCCTGTGGATTCCGGTTCCCTACCCCACGAAGATGACTGCTTTTGCTGCTCCCCTTACAGACACAGAGATAAGACTTAGACCCCGAGGGCAGTTGGCTCTGTACACTTGCAGAGACACGGAGGCCCTCGGCGTGATCTGTCCCGGGTGCTCGGGACTGGTGGTCAACCTGAAGCCATTCGGGCGTTGCGAGGCATGCAAGCAGTTTCTATTCGAGGTGGAGCCATCCACAGTAAGGCCCCGGGCCCTTCGCCTCAACTGCTTCACAGGTACCGCTACTCCGAAAGGAGAGATCCAGGCCTTTGCGGAGGTCCCCGTACGCACTGACCAGGGCGACGTGACTGCCCAACCAGAGACTGAGAAAGAAAAATCCGAGGATGCTGCTTCGGTCACCACAGATTCCCTGCTCCCACCTCCGAAGAGGAAAGTCGGCCTGGTACAGGCGTCCTGTGGTCGTGGTCGAGCTTCACCCCGTCGCTTGCCGGGCCTGGATGGATCCGGTTGGAAGAGTCCTGGACATCCCAGTTCTACGAAAGGTCAAGGTGAGCCAGGGGCTGGGACCGTGGTGGTGGTTGGAGGTGTCGGGGGTCCACAGTCGGTGGAGCCCGCTAGGGAGGGTAGTTCCACGTCTACTAGGGACTACCTCCCCGCAGAGATGTATGACACCTCCGACCTAGAATCGCTGTCGGACTGTGGAGAGGACGGTGAAATAGATTAACTTTTTCACCGCAAAGGCTGGGGCAAAATGTCATTGCCTGTGTTACGTGCACCACAGGATTTGCCTATGTCCACGGGAGACAGCACGCCCCGGGCGGAAGTCCCGGAGCTCACGAGGAAGCCTAGTCCTTCGCTTGTCATTTCACCACCTGCAGCATCACCCGTTCCGTTGGCGGTGACACAGCGCGCATCACTATGGGAACCAAGATTCAAACCGACGGAGGTAGTGAAAGTACCTCGGCATCCAGAGGCCCTTGTTCCGCCAGGAGAAGGTGAGCGGGCCACAATGCCTCCTTTGGCCCGACTGCAGCGGCTCTTCTGCCAGAGGGTCGCCCGTGAGTACGGATGGGAATATCCTTACTTGCCTCGGGACTTACTTTTTGAGGTCGAAGTCCTGCGACAGAGATGGTATGACGAGTTTGTTTGGGAGAAGCTTACAGTGCCGCATGCCCGCCGGTACTTGTCCTATTCACCATCAGTGTCCAAACAATTCAGGGACTGTAGAGCAGAATGGATGTGGAGCCGCCATATCCACGCAGACAAGGTGCTTATATGCCGGAAGGATAGAGAGGACATGGATTATTCAGTGGAAACTTTTGATAAGCATCTGAAGCCCCTGTTTTTGCCGCACCCGAAATTTTATTTGTGAGGAGAGAAAAAGAAAAAAAAAAACTCTCCTGTATGTTCTTCTGCTGCTGAACTTTCTGGAAGTGTTTTACCAGAATATCAGAACTGGGCCCTGGTTTTTTATTTGGGCTTTTCTACTCTTTGGAGGAATGAGAGCTGTTTTGTTTTGTTCTCTCTTTCTTCATACATCAGAGACACAGACTTTGGGGTAGAATCAGAGTAGGGACGCAGGAAGAGGGAAGGTTGCCTGGAAGATTTCACCAAGTGTCATTACCGCGGCACTGTCACCAGGTGGCAGTGTTGCGCAACGGCTGTTTGTTGTTTTTTTTTTTTACATTTGAATCACCTTACTCATTGGAGCGAATGGGTCCCTCGGCTGATGGACCCATTCATTCCAAATTAACACAAATGTGTTAGGATGTTGTGTTTTTGTTTCCCTTCTGCAGGAGATTCATCTGTCAAGACTGCTGAGTATGGGGTGGTTCTTAGACAGTAATGGGAGGGATTGTATATGTGTATATGTTCAGATGGTTTTATTGAAAAGTTTTATTATTTCATGTTCCCTTTCCCTTGAGCAGGTCTTGGCACAATTAGGATTCAAATTTTGAGGGATGGCCTCTGGGGTCAGGCTTATGTTACCACTTTTTGGAAGACATGGGTTTGCACCAGACGCTGGGGACCAGCGTCAAATCACTAGGAGGAGAGTGTAGCGGGGGTCTAAATTTAGGGGGATACACCTGGGTGGTAGTATGACCCAGGTGTGTGTAAATCATAGAGGATTTAGACCACTTTCAGTCGTGGAGGACTTTGGTGGTGTACTATTCTCCTTGGCCTGGGGTGGCGGTGTTCCCACAGGTCGAGGTATAATCACTGCCGCAGTGCTGTCCTTTTTGTCCCGTTCCGGCGGTGGTACAGCGGGGGGCGGAGAACCTGCTGTGGCGTCACGGGAGGAGATAAAGGGGAGAGACGCCCTCGCCACGAGGTCTTCTTCTCGAGCGCGCACCCAGGCACCTTAGGCCTGGGTGCGGGCGATCCGGAGTTCCAGCCCAGGCGCCCTAGGCCTGGTCGGAGCGGAGTTGGCGTCCATCCCAGGCACCTTAAGCCTGGGGTGAGGTACTATACCGGAGGCCTGGGGCCCAGTGACTTCGACTGGGCTCCGCAAGGGCGGATGAGTCCGAGGGACCCTGAGGTGGATGGGGCCCATGTCTGAGGTGAGGAGGCCGGAGAGGTTACCCGTCTGAAGAGTCTGGAGCAGCATCAACCCGGTGACGGAGGGGCCTCTGGTAACTCCCTTGGAGGGACATCTTCCCCCTGACAGGGGCCACAACGCAGCGAAGGTACTCCAATTCATGTTCTTCAGAGTCGCTGGTAGAGACTCACAAGTTTCAAGTTCCTCTCTCTAGCCAATGGCTATAGCAACCGCTGGTGAGACCACAGTGGTTTAGTTTTATCATTAGGACAGTGCCTCGACCTGCTCACCCCACCGTATTGAACTGTTTATGGATCTCAACCAGTTGGCTGACAAAGAACTGTTTATTGTGTGTTACAATAAAACAAGTGTTGGATCCTTATCGGTGTGTGGAACTCTGGTTAATGGGAGTGAAGGGGAGTGTCAGCACAGCAAAACTTGGTTGTGAATAGAAACACACAGGCCCGAGAAGAATAACTGGTACTGGCTTTCACCTCACCTGCTGCAATGGGGAGAACATGGGCCGTAGCGCATCTCACCCTCACGTACAACATACCCCTAGACCAAAAAGAGGGGGTGAGGCCGCTACATATATATATATATATATATATATATATATATATATATATATACACATATACAGCAGGTAAAATAAGTATTGAACACTTCACCATTTTTCTATGTAAATATATTTCTAAAGGTGCTATTCACATGAAAGTTTCACCACATGTTGGTAACAATCCATGCAATCCATACATACAAAAAACAAAAACAAAACAAATAAGTTCAGAATTTAAGTTATGTGTAATAAAATGGAATGACACAGGGAAAAAGTAGCATGCAACTAAAATGTTTTTAATCCTTGGTACAAAATCCTTAGTTGGTAATGAAAGCTTCAAGAAAATGCCTCCTGTATGGAGAAACTAGCTGCATGCATTGCTTAGGTGTGATTTTGGACCATTCTTCCACACAAACAATCTTCAAATCTTGAAGGTTCCTTGGGCCTCTTCTATGAACTCTGATCCTTAGTTCTTTCTATTGATTTTCTATTGCATTCAAGTCAGGTGATTGGCTGGCCATCCGTTCTAGCAGCTTTATTTTCTTTCTTTGAAATCTATAGAGAGTTTCCTTGGCTTTGTGTTTGGGATCATTGTCTTGCTGAAATGTCCACCCTCATTTCATCTTCATCATCCTGGTAGATGGCAGTAGATTTTTATCAAGAATGTCTTGGTACATTTTTCCACTCATACTTCCTTCAATGATATGAAGTTTGCCAGTACTGTATGCTGAAAAACAGCCCCACACCATGATGTTCCCACCTCCAAACCTCACTGTTGGTATGAAGTTTTTGGGGTGATGTACCATTTGACTTCCAAAACATGGTGCGTATTATGGCATCCAAAGAGTTCAATTTTGGTCTCATCTCACCATACTATTTTCTCCCAGTATTTCACAGGCTTGTCTAAATGTTGTACAGCAAGCTTTCAACATGCTTTTTCTTCAGCAATGGAGTCTTGTGTGGTGAGCGTGCATACATGCCATGGTGGTTGAGTGCATTACTTATTGTTGTTTTTTTTTAAGCACTTATATTTCGGGCCTATTCTAGCACTCCTCTCATACATGTAAAAATCATAGTTTTTTTGCCTGAAAATTACTCAGAACCCCCAAACATTATATATTTTTTTTAGCAGACACCCTAGGGAATAAAATGGCAGTCATTGCAACTTTTTATCTCACACTGTATTTGGGCAACAATTTTTCAAATGTGTTTTTTTGGGGAAAAAAAATGTTTCATGAATTAAAAATAACAAAACAGTAAAGTTAACCCAATTATTTTGTATGATGTGAAAAATTATGTTATGTCGAGTAAATAGATACCCAACAAGTCACGCTTTAAAATTGTGCACAATCATGGAATGGCGCCAAACTTCGGTACTTAAAAATCTCCATAGTCAACGCTTAATTTTTTTTTACAGGTTACCAATTTAGAGTTGCAGAGGAGGTCTAGTGCTATAATTGTTGCTTGCGCTCTAACGCACGTGGCAATACCTGACATGTGTGGTTTGAACAGCGTTTACATATGTGGGTGGGACTTACGTGTGTGTTCGTTTCTGAGCGCGAGCTATCGGGGACAGGGGCATTTTACTTTTTTTTTGTTTGTTTTGTTGTTAACATGGGTGTACACCCGTTTGAGGGTCATGTTTACCCATATGGGGATGCACAGGTGTACTGTTGGTGTTCAATTGAAACATAGCAGCTGCATGGACACAGACGCTGCTCCAAATTTGACATTTACATGGCTGTGAGTGCATGGTCCTGAACGCAGACAGTGTGCTTTCTGGGCCATGCACCTGCAACCACATGAATGTCAAATTGGGAGCAGCGGCTTTGTTCATGCAACCACTGTGTTTGAATTTATATGAATGAGACTGACTGCAAAGGAATGCACAGAACACCTGTGCACCCCTAAGTGTGTAAGCATGGCCCTTGCATGGGTGTACTACTGCATGTGTCCACGCTGTAGTACACCCATGTGAACACAGACCTAAGAAAAGCCCTGCATGCACCTGCACAATCAGTGTGTTGGTTGTCAGCAAAACCTGAACCAGGATTGGAGACTTCATCCCTCCCAAGTCTCTGCAAAGGCTCTGGGTTCCAGGACCCATACTAGGTTTTACCAGTCTTTGAGGAAACTGAAAATCTAGTTTCCTCTGTATGACACAATCACCCTGGAGCCCCTCAACCTGCCTGAATGAGAACCTTGGGCAACACAAAACTCTTTTCAGGAAATGAGCTTTGCTCATAGAGGAAACTGTGACTTTGATCCATTACACTGCAGGATGGATTATAAAGAGGTGTTTGAAATCAAGACTGATGAGTAAGGTTTTTGATGCACAATGCACGATTTACATTTTCATTTTCGCCTGGATCTGGGCTTTAAATCTAAACTCCAGACAGAGATAAAATAAACATATTATTGCAGTTCTTTGCTAATAATTTATTATCATGTATTTTTTCAATACAAGCAGTGTAAAGATGGCTGAACCAAAATACAGCAGGCACATGTCAGAGTACCCAAGCAGCAGCCGCATCCATTTGGAAAACTATCTGATTGGAATACCCAAAGTGCAGCTTCATCTGTTCAGCCAACAATTTTCCCCTTGGCTTCTTTGATTTTTCAATCAAAGGATGTTGGACATGAGGGTACAGACTGAGCCACCCATGAAGTGAGTTTCAGCAGTTTATCAGTAAATGCCCAAAATTCGATCAATGTATGGCCAGCTTCAAGTGGAGTTCCACCCAAAAGTGGAACTTCCGCTTTAAGCACACCTCACCCCCTTACATGCCACATTTGGTATGTCATTTTTTTTGGGGGGGTACCTAGTTTTGACAGGTACCCAGCTCCCACTTCCTGTTCTCGTTGCCCCACTGCCTAAGCGACTACTCCTTTCTGCCTAGGCGACTCCTCCTCTCCTCCTAGGCCACTCCTCCTCTCCCCTCCGTCTCTGAAATCTTCTGGGACATGTCAAAGGTCCCAGAAGATTTCCTGGCCACTAAGAGAGTGCAGGGCGACTCACGCATGTGCAGTGCGCACCCGGCTGTGAAGTCGCAAGCTGTCATAGCCGGGTGCCCACACTTGCAATTTCGGCGCCGCAAAGAGACGGGGGAGAGGAGCGAGGCTTCGGGCGGCCGCATCGCTGGACCGTGGGACAGGTGAGTGTCTGTTTATTAAAAGTCAGCAGCTACACTTTTTGTAGCTGCTGACTTTTAATAGACATACAAACGAGTGGAACTTCAATTTGGGAACCTGAACTTTACCTGGCGTCAGCCTCTTGCAATCTCTGTACAGCAAACCTAAGACTGGGGGAGGGAAAAGCAGCACAGCATTTTGAGCCTTGTTGGCCATCATCAATGCAGTGCATGGAAACAATGGATTCTATGGAGTAGAGCTGGGGGACCAATGTTAAAATATAACCCAACAGGTTAACGTGAAGTTTGTTAAAAAGAAATGAAAAAGTCTGGCATTGAATCAGTGCGTAGCACAGCATAAAGAAATAATTTACATGGTCGTGCCCACTTTCCTGAAATGAGTAATAATCCTCTTCTTTTGGGATATGTAATGGAATGAGACATGTGCCTTGTGTTATAAAAAGTTTCTGCTTTACTACATTCTATAATATTCTCAAGCACATAAATAGGTTTAGAAAGAAAACTCACTTTACAGAGCTGTTTCCAACACTGAATACCCATGACAACCAAACTGAGAAATTCTGAAACTACAAAGCCTGGTAAAGCTGGTTGTTATAAAACCTCCCCATACATCTATAAAATTCCCATTACAGTAAAATGATAGATGACATCTGACTGCCTCTACATCTTTATTGAGGGAAATGTACATGTTTTATAGCACTGCTTTAGCTGTGTGCACTGTTGAAGAACAGCTTAACCTTCCTCCTGTCTTTCCAGGCTATTATCTCAAATGTCTTGCAGAGAACTGTGGTAAATTATTTGGTGATATAAAATCAATACTTTCAGATTAATGCCTAAATAGTCACTGTTCCTGAACTATAATTACACTTTCAAGAATCAATGAATATAAAATAAAGAGTGAAAACTTGATGGCACAATAATTTTTCTGTTATTCGTACTGATTTTGCATATCTTATGTTCAAAGATTCTCTAAATCCTATATAATATTGAAATTACATTTGTGTCGTAGGTGTAATGATTTCCAAAGGTGGAACTTAACAAATAATAAATATAACATTTATTGTTATGCATGAGGAATATAATAAAAATACACTTTCGTCAAACTGACTCAGGGGACATGGTTGACCTCAATTACTCTGCTTTTCATGCCTTAATCTTCTGTGGCTTTCACCCTTGCTATCGAAATCTATATAATTGGAGGGATCTCTCTCCTCTGTATAGCTGGGAATATAAGCCTTGTATATAACATACCATATGTTCAAATGTTTGTAGACACCTGGCCATCACACCCACATGAACTTGTTGAACATCCATTGAATTATAAATGTTTAACAAGGTAGTACGCAGCTCCTGATAAAATCAGCAGGTACCAACCGGGAAAATCTGCGGAGTGTTGGCGAGGATGTAAGGTGGTAGGAAGGATCGATGGCCCACATGTGGTGGGACTGCCCAAAAATCAAAAAATATTGGAAAGGGATCTTGCAGCTAATAAAAGTAATTACTAAAAAAGAAATACCAGAGGACCCGTGGATAGTCTTGCTACATGGGGTGGAAGGATCAGTAAAACAATATAAAGACTCAGTAATCCCACATATGTTGAACGCAGCAAAAAGACTTATCCCTAAAAAGTGTCAAAAAGTGGAAGGCCCCTCAACCTGAGAGTGGATAATTACAGTGGAGGAAACATATAAAATGGAATGTTTGAGGCAGAGCCTAGAGGAAGAAAGCGCAAAGTCAACAGATAAATGGGAGAGTTGGAAAGTGTTTAAAAAGACAGGTAGTTACACAGAGGTATTTAGTCCTTAGACTGAGGAAACCCTCCCTCTACGGGAGCAAATAAACAAATAAAAGATCAATTCTAAAAATCTATTTTATAAGTTAAGAGGTAGAGGAGGAGGGGGTGGGGAGAGGGAGGGGTGGAGATTTTTGGTTGTAAAATCCAGAGGTTAATAGGGTACAAGGGCTGCAATAGGGTGTATGGTATTATTTTGTTGTCTATTTGGTATACTTATATTTTGCATTCTTGTATTTGTGATAAAATAAAGAATAAAAAAATAAAAATAAAAAAAAGAATCAATGAATATAAAATAAAGAGTGAAAACTTGATGGCACAATTATTTTTCTGTTATTCGTACTGATTTTGCATATCTTATGTTCAAAGATTCTCTAAATCCTATATAATATTGAAATTACATTTGTGTCATAGGTGTAATGATTTCCAAAGGTGGAACTTAACAAATAATAAATATAAAATGTATTGTTATGCATGAGGAATTTAATAAAAATACACTTTCGTCAAAATAACTCAGGGGACATGGTTGACCTCAATGATTATGCTTTTCATGCCTTCATCTTCTGTGGCTTTCACCCATGCTATCGAAATCTATATAATTGGAGGGATCTCTCTCCTCTGTATAGCTGGGAATATAAGCCTTGTATATAATATATAAAGAAAAAACTGTGCCAATGTATGTAATTAAAGGATCCTCTAAAGTCAAGAATGACAAAAAGGTAGTCCAGAAAATGTCCCACAGGTGCGGATGTGAGATCAGAAGGGAGGGATCACATATGCGGAAAAAAACTCCAAATAAATTATAGTACAGTAAACCGTGCTTGACACCGGAGTGACCACCACCGTAATAAATTGGCTGCTTACCAGAAGCAAGCAAAAGTGCACAGTCGGCTAGAACCTAGCCGTGGCCTTTGGCTTGCATGTATTGGGTGGAAGGAACTCAAACCCAATCGAAACACCCAGGATGCCCCTCCAGCTTACAATATGGCGCTGCTGATGGCTCCGTATGCAAAAGGTATCAGAAAAAAAGGAGAAGACCATAGGGTGATAACGTAATAACAATACAGAAACACCACCGTGCTTAACAACCAAAGTGACCACCACCGTAGTAAAAATGACTGCTTACCAGAAGCAAGCAAAGAAGCACAGTCGGCTATAACCTAGCCGTGGCCCTTAGCTTGCAAGTAGTGGACCCAATCAGAACACCCAGGACACTCCTCCAGTTTACAATAGGTGCTTGGGTTTGTGTTTATCTCACTATTGCTGCTGCCTTTCCTCCTTAGTTAAATTTTATATGTTAGTCCTAGCGCAGTTTTTTTTTCTATACTTGTATATAATATACCATATGTTCAAATGTTTGTAGACACCTGGCCATCACACCTACATGAGCTTGTTGAACATCCAATTCCAAAATGTTATGCATTAATACGGGGTTGCCACACCCCCCCCCACCCCCACCCCACAGCGTTAAGAACCCCTCACTCTCCTGGGAAGGCTTTGCACAAGATTTTGAGTGTGGTTCTGAGAATTTGTAGACATTCAGGCAAAAGAGCATTTCTGAGGTCAGGTATTTATATTGGATGAGCAGACCTGACTCACAACTGAGATTCCAATTCAGTCCATAGGTGTTCTATAGGGTTGAGGTCAGGTCTCTGGCCAGTTGAGTTCTTCCATACCAAACTCATCAAACCAAGTCTTTATGGAGCTGACTTTGTGCACAGGGGGACAATCATGCTGGAATAGAAAAGGGCCTTCCCCAAACTGTTGCCTCAAGATTTGAAGCAGATAATTATTCATACAGTAGTTCCATTCATTCCACTTTGGTCCATTGGGTTGAGGTGCGCTGCAACAGAGGTGTATTAGGAAAATGTGTTCAGGTGCCATTTAGAATGAACACACGTTACTGCAGCATAGTCGTGAAAAAGGACCCATAATTATCTTTATATGCTGTACAGTACAGGAAAAACCTAAACTCAATACTTTTGGCTATATGGTAGATGCTGAAAATAAGTTCACGAGTTAGTGGATCTTGTATTCAGAGTATTTAAAGCAGCACTCTAGGCAAATAACTAAATGCACAGCTAAACAACAAATATATCTATGGCTTTACTTGCCTAAGGCAAGAAAATTATTATTTTATTCAGTCATCCTTGTGATTTCAAGAACACCTTGATGAGGTTGATGAGGTATAGAAGTGAAATTGCATGCTTATAGTTCTCTCTAGCTGTCATATTGATCCAATGAATTTAGTCAATGACCCATAAACAAGTATCAGATCAGATGTTTTGACCTCACTCTGACCTTCCTGGTCGGTATGCAGATTCCAGGTCAGTGGCCGAAAGAGTTCTGATTCTACAAGCAGCGTGGCAACTAGTGTAAGGTGATCAGATTTATAAAATGAAATCCGGGGACATATATTTTTTTTATACTAGTAATGGTGGCAATCAGCGACTCTCTGCCCGTCGCCGCCCGCCTCACAGCCTGTCAAGTCTTAAGCCTCGTACACACTCGGATTTCCATCGGACAAATCCGTGGAATTTTGTGCGAAGGGCGTTGGCCGTGAACTTGTTCTGCATACAGACGGCAGAACTTTTTCAGCCAACATACACAAAACTACGTGTTTTTTCAGCTCTTTAGCGCCACCCTTTGGGCAACTTCGGCTAATGTTGTGCTATGGTTAGCATTGGTTCGAAGCATGTGTGTTTGTACTTTGGATTTTTTTCTGACTAACTTGTGTACACACGATCGGATAATCCGACAAGACACATTTGTTGTCGGACAGTTTTAAAACATGCTATAAATTATTTGTTGCCGGAAAATCCGACAACAATTGTCCGATGGAGCGTACAAACGTTAGGATTATCCGACAAAATCCTGCCATCACACATTTGTTGTCAGAAAATCTGATTGTGTGTACAAGGCTTTACTCTCTGGGCCCCGGCTACTACTCGGGGGCGAGCGGAGGAAGATCACTCCGCCAGGGAAGGCAAGGAGATAAGCAGGCAGGCGGGGGGGGGGGGGGCGTGTCCGGACGTGAAGCGGGGAAGACGTGTGGATACTGAGCTCCTCACAGGCAGTGGGAATCTACGGCCATCCCTGCTCTATCTCACCCCGGGGCAGCCCAATTTCACTTGCATCGGTCCCTGGGCCTCATCTCCTACAGCCCCAGCTGATTATTTGCAGACTTTGGCCAGCTATACCTGCTCCGGGCCTGAAACTGATCCCGCATTGCAGAGGCCCGCCGCCATCTTGGGGCCTGCGGATCCACCGGGACCCTTCCACTCCTAACCCTCGCAATCCAGGGGTTAAACGACTGTCTTTTCAAGGTCCATCAGCTGCCTCACCCCTGGGGGACAACCAGGCAACGGAGGAGTCACCCGGGGATCCCTGCTGTCCGCTCCTCTATCCCGCGACCGGACGCCATCTTGCGGCCTGTCGACCTGGCTTCTCCCACGCTCGTACGCAGTGAGTAGCAGGGCAGTCTCCTGCCCCCTCCATACGGGACCCACTTGGGAGTGACTGTGTACCGGTGGGGCCCTGATCGCTGGTCCTGGTGGGGAAATTTAGGCCTGTACGGAGCGGAGTACACCCGGCCGGCACACGCTCTCAGGAAAGTCCGCGGCTCCGGCCTACCCACGGAGGTTGGCGGCCATCTTGCTGCTCCGGGTACACCTCATCTAACTCAGTGCCACTACACCTGAGGATCAGCTCCTTCCCCTCCGGGCTTAGTGCATCACTGGGCATCTTTGGGACTGAAAATCTCCCCATACAGCCACTACATTAGTCATTAATATACCTGACTGATGCACCTGACAAACAGAATGGTGGTCGTCCCAGCTGACACAGGGGATGCCATTTAAATGAGCTCAGGATCCCGGGTGCTCTCCAAGATCCCCGAGATACTATCTTAGCCATTTTATAGCCCCGGGGATAAGCTTGATTATTCTCTATGCCCCTTGGGCATCCCATGGGAAAAGTTGGCCAGCAGCAGCGATATTATAAGCCTTTGTTTGGGTCACGTGCAGAATCAAATATGGAACGCTTTGCCACTAGGTCGCAACCTGCGACCTCGAATTCCCTCACAGATCTGTTCACCTCAATGGACCCATCACTGGGAATGGAGAATGCTGTGTACCCTCCATTAGCTCCCACCCAGGGTCCAGATTTCACCTCATCCTCTCCTCATGAGATCCTTACCCCAGACATCCTGGACGCCAAGTTGGACGCTAAGTTACAGCTCCTGCTTCAACAAATTACGTGCAACGTCTCGGTAGAAGTGAGCAAGTTAGCTGCAGAACTGAGAGGGGAAATTAATCAAATTGGGGAACGTACAGACACTCTTGAAAATAAATTTGATGAGCTGATAAGCTATGTTCAGGCTGTTGAGGAGGACAATCATAACCTACATATTTCGGTCTCTCAACTACAATTACAGCAAGAGGACCTGGAGAATAGGGAAAGGAGGCAGAACTTGCGCTTCAGAGGTATCCCGGAAACGGTATGTGACAGCAGGAAGGTAAAGTCACCTGGTTGCATCCAGGGGGGTAGATATATTTCGCCCAGATTCAGGCTTTACGCCGACTTATACAACTAGGTGGAGAGTTGTATAAGGCTAGTGGGCTCATGGATGACTCATACCTCTAGGGAGAGTGTGGGGCGTCGTACAGACAGGGAGTTGATGAGACCAGCTGAAGCTTGTCAGCTCATTTAGGCCTCTATAAGAACTCCCAGCTTCATTAGATGTTAGCTCATGCCTGGAACCAGACCTGTGTGGACTGTCTAGGGAGAGTGAACCCCTGTGCGGTGAGACAAAGCCTGTGTGGCTATTTGCTTGGACATTTAAAACCAGGGACTTAGGGACTAGGACAGCACTAGGCTGATCCCAGTTGTTAGTTAGGAAACCTGTATGTTTAGTCAGAGGTCAACTTGACCAGGATTTATTTTGGTTATGTTTCTTTTGCTTTGCTGTGTTTTGTCACTGTAAATAGAAAATAAACCGCACCTTTTTTTGATTTTGAAAACCACAACCTCCGTTTGCTGGGCCTGTTTTGTGTGGGGAGCCCATCCCGGGGGTCACACACACCCGCTGCCGAGCTAACCCCCTCACAGGTAGGAGACCCTGACTTACGCACCTATCTTCTGGGTCTTTTCAATACCCTGGCCCCCACAGTAGTGGATATAGACTGGCGCCTAGATAGGGCCCACCGGTCCCTGGGCCCAAAGCCTCTGGCTGGAGCTAGACCCAGGGATGTTATAGTTCGGTTCCATTTTTTTGAAAGCAAAGAGGCACTAACCCTGGCTACACGTAATAAATCCCAATTTCAATACAGAGGAGCAAAATTGCAGATCTTTAGCGACCTCTCTCCAATTACCCTTGCTAAGCGTAGAAATCTACGCCCAATCACCTCCCATTTACAGCATCATAAGATCCCTTACTACTGGGGATTCCCCTTCTGCCTTATTGTATCCAAGGATGGAGTTCAGTTTACCCTGTGTGAACTGCAGGAGGGTGAAGCATTCCTAAAACACCTTGGCCTGCCCCCTTTGCCAGAAGATGATTTGATTCCTCCAGCTGTCCAGGTCCGTCCACCTCCCAACACTTCTAGCCGCATCTGGACCCCCGTGAGGGGCAAATCCAGGAAACAATTCTCTACACCCCAACATCTACGTGCCTCCAAGCAACCTCCTTGATTCACCCGTACGTTCTTCCTTGGATCCATACTTCGATGCTCTTTGCATCTCCGTTTCTCCTTGATTCTAAAACAGAAACGAAGATTACTGCTCTGGTTTACAAAGTTTTGAGTCTACCCTGTTTCCTGTTCGGGGTAGAGTTCTTCCCCAACCCATGGGGTAAAATTACTACTAATATTGTTGACAGTGCTTTCCTTGTTGGTCATCGTACCTCAGTTGACAGCTGCTCCTGTTTACCTGCTGACTTTTTCTAATCTTCATCAACAGGTCTTCTACTGTCAGACTTATTTTAAAGGCTACCGAGTTCATAAGGAGAGCAGCCGATCCTTCCCATCTCTCTCCCTAGAGTTTTCGGATGGATGTCCGTGTATGTCCCTACCTGGCCTTGGCTCACTTCCAGGGTCCCCTGAGATGCAAGTGCCTCTCAGGCCTTCAAGAACTTAAGTTCTATTTTCCTTTTTTTTTCTGTTGGTTTCTATTTTTCTTATGTCCATGGTTATAAGTCAGCTTTGTAGGTCAAAAGTGCAATGTTCTTTTCTTCCTAACCGAATGCCATTTTCTTACAGGGTTTATCTGTTACTATTTGGGTACCGAAAGGTTATTCTTGTCTGCAGTGTTTATTCACATCATTGCTTTTTATACACACCTTTGCTTTTTTTATTTTTATGTTTTCTATATTTTGTTGCTCTTTGGATTTAATGTCCCTACACAAGCTTATTTAATGTTTTGCTCATATGGCTTTAAAGATCATGTCGTATAATGTGAAGGGTCTGGGTTCCATCCGCAAACGCTGGATGGCCCTGAAGGATTTCAGGGCCTCAGGCGCAGATGTGGTGATGATCCAGGAGACTCACTTCCGGGCTGGTGGTTCACTCAAATTTGCCTCGAAGTTCTTCCCCACCTCCTTTCTTGCCTCTGATTCCACGGGCAAGGCGGGAGTGGCGATTTTGATTAAGAAAACATGTCCTATCAAGGTTAAAAGCTCACATGCTGATCCGCATGGGAGATTCCTCATACTGGAATGTGAATATGTGAATACTTCTTTCTCCCTTGTAAATCTATACGCCCCCAATACAGGTCAGATTGACTTTCTCAACATACTTTTTGACTCCCCTCAATTTTGTTCACAACCTTTTATGATTATTGGTGGGGATTTCAACCAGGTCATGTCACCCACTAGAGATAGACAGTCTCTCCTTAGTTCTACACCTTCAAAACAGGTTATATTGCATGCCAATTCCTTCCGCAAATGTATTAGGTCCCGTCAACTTTTCGACGCATGGAGGATCAGACATCCCTCTGCTAAGCAGTTCACATTTTATTCCCCAGCTCATAAAATGTATTCACGCCTTGACCATTTTTTTATCACAGCCCCACTCATCCCCTATGTGATCGAGTCTGACATATTACCCATCACATGGTCAGACCACGCTCCCATTATGATAGACCTTATGCTTTCTCAGGCCTATACCAAATCCTGTCATTGGCGTCTTAATGACCACCTCCTACAGTCTGAAGTTCAACGTTCTATCTTAGCAAAAAGCTTGGAGGAATTTTTCCAGCTTAACATGGGCTCGGTTTCCGAGTTTTCCACGCTGTGGGAGGCGCACAAGGCAGTTTTTTGAGGTGCTTGCATAGCTGAGGGCGCCCGGTTAAAAAAGGATAGAAATGGACTACTGAAGTCCCTTACATTTGCTCTGGTAGCCGCGGAGTGGAGACTGTTGTGTGGTCCCACGGTGTTGAAACTTCAAAAGGTCACCCCCCTCAGGGAACAAATAAAGTCTTTACAGCTTGACAGGGCAGCTAGATCCCTACTATGGACAAAACAAAAATTTTATGAATTCTCGAATAAGCCCCATAGGATGCTAGTTCATAAATTACGACCACGCCCATTCAATTCCTTCCCTGATTTCCTTATACAGGCTGATGGCTCTAGAGCACATTGCCCCCGTGAAATGTCAAACATTTTTGGCAAATTCTACCATAGATTGTACAATTGTCTGACTCCAGAGAACCACTTTAACTTTACTCAGGAAAAATTTGAGACTTTCTTCTCTAACATAAAACTTCCAAGATTATCCTCAGCGGATCTGGTCAGTTTGAATGTGGCTATATCGGCTGAGGAACTTTTGGCTATAATTAAAGAGCTGCCTCTGCACAAATCGCCTGGCCCTGATGGTTTGCCCTACTTTTACTGCAAAACTTTTTTTGACATTTTGTCCCCCCACATGCTGACTTTATACGATTCACTGCTCAAAGGCTCGTCCCCACACCCACATTTCTCCCACTCTTACATTTCAGTCATCCCAAAGCCTGGTAAAGACCCTTCTATTCCTGATAATTATAGGCCCATAGCCCTTTTGAATTCAGATTATAAAATATTCACCAAAATTCTTGCATCCAGATTGTCTAGGCTCTTTCCCAAACTGATCCATAGAGATCAGGTGGGCTTTGTCCCTGGCAGGCATGCGGGGGACAACACTCGCCGTACAATAGATCTGATAGATCTTTTGGATAGATCCTCCCGTTCGGCGTTAATTTTGAGTCTAGATGCCCAAAAGGCCTTTGACAGGCTGAGTTGGCCTTATATGTTTGCTGTCTTAAAAACGTTCGGTTTCACTGGTCCTTTTCTAAAAGCTGTAGAGGCCCTGTACTCCACAGTCACGGCCCAGGTTCAGATGTCTTCCTTCCTGTCGCCTGGCTTCCCCATGACAAACGGAACTCGGCAGGAGTGTCCCTTATCACCGTTGCTTTTCATTTTATGTCTGGAGCCCTTGGCCGAGTCCATCCGCACTCATCCAGATATCCGTGGGGTGGTGATGCGGCAGGGAGAATATAAATTGTCGCTCTTTGCGGATGACATTCTGGTCACTGTTACCAATCCATTGATATCGCTCCCTTCTTTGCATAAATTACTAGCCTCCTTTGGTGCCATTTCCGGTTACAAGGTCAACACTTCCAAAACTGAAGCCCTCCCCATACACATCCCGTCACTATTATTATCTCAGCTTAAAGGGTCATATCCTTATAAATGGTGCACTGCCTCCCTTAAATATTTAGGTGTCCTTCTTACCCCCTCTTACTCTTCTCTCTATCAAGCCAACTTTCCCCCTCTCGTTTTAGACATCAACAAATCCCTGATGGCTTGGACAAAATATCCCCTGTCCCTGTTGGGTAGGATTAACGTTCTAAAAATGTCTATCTTACCCAGACTACTTTATCACTTTGAAACACTACCAGTTGCCCTGCCTTCCTCTCAACTAAAAGCGATTCAGAGGAGTTTTCTAAAGTTCATATGGGGCAATAGAGCACATCGTATAGCGTGTTCAGTGGTATTCGCCCCAAGATCCAGGGGGGGATTGGGTGCCCCGGACATTTTTAAATACTATCACGCCTCACACTTGAGGGCTATTGTTTCGTGGTCCTCCCTACATGCGCCAAATCAATGGTCTGCCATTGAAAAGGGGGTGCTATACCCGGTCCACCCATGTTCCTTGGTTTGGGACGACGTCTCATCCCTGGATCCCATTTTCAAACGCCAATGTACTGCTCCGATGACTTTCACCCTAACCATTTGGCGTAAATGCCTCAAGAGCCACCACCTTGCTTCAACTTGCCCTCCCCTTGTGAACGTGCTGTTTAACCCAAATTTACCAGACAGTTTGTACCTGGGCAGGGTTTCCTCATGGCTTGATGCCCCTCTTTTTCAACTCCGGAATTTGGTACATCGGCTTATCTCCTACATTTTGCTAGCTGCCAAAAGGCTTATCCCATTATGTTGGCTATCTAATACACCTCCTCCTTGGCCTAGGTTTCTCCATCTGGTGGCTGAGATTCGGAGGATGAGATACTTAACGGCCTCTGTACATGATATAATTCCCCACTTCGATAAAGTATGGGAACCTTGGGATCGATCGGAATATGGGACCCTTACGCCACTTGCTACACCTTGACATGTACTAGCTTTGTATTTTATTTCTTTATTTATTTTTATTTTTTCATTCAAGTCCCCTCCCTCCTTCCCTGTTTCTATGCCTGCCACTTGGTACCTTCCTGTGTTTTCTGTTACCTACCGTATACCCTTCATAGGTAATCTTGTCTTTTACGTTTACGATTGCATTTTGGTTATTAATCCCTATTGTAAACCTACAAGTTGTTTATTTTATATATCTTTGATATGTTGTACCGAGCACCCCTGTACTCTGTACTTATGGACATTGCTTGACTGATTCCTCCTACTTTTATTTTTCTTCTTCTTTCTCTGATATCATTATGTTTTTGATATCTGTGTATTGTGCATAATGTAACAATATTATATTTGTTCTTTAAAACCCAATAAAAATGACAATAAGGAAAAAAAAAAAAAAGCAGGCAGGCGGCTGGCTGGGACTATAGCCAAGGCAGAAGAACATGCGAGCGGAGATTAATGGGCATGCGCCCGAAACTGAAGAAATATTCCCTCCGCTCCGACCAGCACATGATCATCAGAAAGGAGCACAGATAATGGAAAAAAATACACCCCCCTAAGCTAGTAGGAGCAGCGGAGCAGGGGTGTGTAATTAAGATTTTTTTTTTTATTCTGCACTGACTGTCTTTGAAATTGCCCCAGCCCCTGTTCAAATCCAATCCAGGGACAAAACCGGGAACAGACTTGGTCCGGGGACAGTGTCCTCAATCTGGGGACTGTCCCCTGAAACCGGGGATGTCTGGTCACCCTACTGGCAACATGCGTTTTCAGAAGGTGGGCAGCAATGGCAGACACATATTTCTCCCTCTAATTGGATCATACATTGGATCTTATTGGATCTCCCTCTTATTGGATCTATTGTGCACTGAGCAGGTTGGTGGTAAAGCGGAAATTTGTGTTGCTGAACCAGGAAATGCATATGTCTCCTTTCATGGATGCAAAGTGATGCAAAGGTATAAAGATGTGTAAATCACAAGACTGTACTGAATTACAAATGATTTAGAGGATAATATATATATATATATATATATATATATATATATATATATACTATGTGTATATATATATATATATATTAATACATACACATACACATATAATCTACTATAGATTAAAAAATATATTAGATTGTAAACTCTCACAAACAGGAGCCTCTGATTTCTCTTGAATTGTATTTAAAGTGGTTCTAAAGGCTGAAGGTTTTTTACCTTCATGCATTCTATGTATGAAAATAAAAAACCTTCTGTGTGCAGCTCCCTTCCAGCCCCCCCTCCACCCAATACTTACCTGAGCCCAATCTGGATCCAGCGATATGCACAAGAGCAGCTGCTCTCATGGCACTTTCCTTGCTCATTGGCTCAGACTCAACAGTAGGAGCCATTTGCTGTGCCAGGCAATAAGGAGGGAGAGGTGGGCGGGGATGAGCCATATTTTGTGTCAATGAAAACACAAAGTTGGGCTCGGGAGCGAGCATGCACGAGTGCCCTTATAGCAAGCATCTTGTTCTGGGGGCACGCAGCAGGGGGGAGGAGCCCAGAGCCCTGGCGGGGGGACCTGAGATGAAGGGGGGGGGGGTGTTGGGGCTGCCTTTTGAAAAACCATTGCACACAGTAGGCAAGTATAACATGTTTTTTTTTATTTTATTTTTTATCTGTAGTAAACTGTATACTGCCTTTCATTTTGTAAACCACTATTAGTGTTATATAAATCCTTCAAAATAATAATAATAAAATATATATATATATATATATATATATATATATATATTGTGAGGGGGTTAGCTAAGCAGCGGGTGTGTGTGACCCCCTGGATGGGTTCACCACACAAAAACAGGCACAGCAGACAGTGGTAGGAGAAAACAAAAGGGTGTGGTTTTATTTGAACTATATACAGACAAAAAAAATACAGCAAAAACAAAAGAAACATGAAAAGAAATCCTGGTCAACTTGACCGCTCACTACACACGTTGGTGTCCCTAACTAACAACTGGGTACAGCCTTGTGCTGTCCCAGTCCCTAGCTCCCTGCTTTTTTGAAGTTCTTAGCAATAACCACACAGGCTTTGGCTCACCGCACAGAGATCACACTCCCCAGACTATCCACACAGATCTGGTTCCAGGTTGGAGCATCTCCCTTAGCATGCTGGGAGTTCTTGTAGAGGCCCTAACGAGCCCACTTACTTCAGCTGGGCTCATTAACTCTTCCCCTGCAAGACTCCCCGCACTCCCCCTAGTGGTATAAATCGGCATAAAGCCTGAATCTAGGACATATATACCTTCCATCCTGGATGCAACCTGGTGATTTTACCTGCATGCTGTCACATACCCCCCCCCCCCCTCTTGTTTTAACCTTGGGGTTGGAACACAAGCAATCAGGCATGCATGTACTTGAGACAAAGCATCCACATTCCCCATTTGAACGCCGGGGCGATGCTTTACCGTAAAGTTGAATTCCTGTAGGGCCAGGAACCACCTATTTACTCTTCTATTTGTCTCTTTGTTTTGAGCCATCCACTTTAAAGGAGCGTGATCAGTAATCATGTCAAAGTGCCTATCTAGCAGATAGTACCGAAGGCCACTTCACCGCTAAACACTCCTTCTCAATCGTGGCGTAATTTACCTCATGGGACTTCAATTTCCTGCTGAGGTAAATGACTGGGTGCTCTTCCCCGTTCCAGACCTGGGACAATACCGCTCCTAACTAGTGATGAGCCGAACACCCCCGGGTTCGGTTCGCACCAGAACCCGCGAACGGACCGAAAGTTCGTACGAACATTAGAACCCTATTAAATACAATGGATGCGAACGTTCGAATTCTAAAGTGCTAATTATAACAACTATTATGCATGTTATTGTCCTAAAAAGGGTTTGGGAACCCGGGTTCTGCACCAGGGGACATGTATCAATGCAAAAAGAAGTTTTAAAAACGGTCGTTTTTCGGGAGCAGTCATTTTAATGATGCATAAAGTGAAAAAAAAAAAGTCAAATATTCCTTTAAATATCGTACCTGGGGGGTGTCTAAAGTATGCCTGTGAAGTGCCACGTGTTTCCCGTGTTTAGAACTGTCCCTGCACAAAATGATACTTCTAAAGGAAAAAAAAGCCATTTAAAACTGCTTGCGGCTTTAATGTAATGTCTGGTCCCGGTAATATGGATGAAAATCTTTAAGAAAAATGGCATAGCTACCCCATGACCCCCCCCCTACCCCAGCCCATTACCAGCCCCTTTGGGTCTTGTATGGATATTAAGGGGAACCCCGCACATAAAATAAAAAAGGCCCTATATACTCTGAACAGCCGTATACAGGCGGTGCATACAAGACAGGAACTGTAGGTTTGTTCTTATGTAGAATCTGTTTGTAATTTTGAACAGGTACATTGTTTAAGTGTAGCTCCAGCCCAAAAATCTATTTTTAAACTTTTTGGAAAACATAGGTAAGGGTTATCACCCCTGTAACATTTGTTTTGCTGTCTGTGCCCCTGTTCAGAACATTTCACCTCACTTTCCGTCCCAATGACAACTGTTTTTGAAATGTGGTGTTTTTCTTGAAACAAGGATTGCTGACAAAGCATCAGTACAGAGGAGACACCTTTCTCCCATATTAATTCTTACAGGAGAGAATTTTCCTTCCAAGGGGTAGATTTCCTCTCACTTCCTGTTGTCTTCTTGCGTTTGCAAGTAGGAGTCGTTTGTAAGTTGGATGTTTGAAAGTAGGGACCTGCCGTATATATACTCTGCAGAAATAGGCCCCTTAGTTGTTGGTGTTGGCACAACACTGTAAGCACCCACAGTTACTCTTGGTTGGTGCTGGAACGCCCTGCTGTCAACTATTATATCAGGAATTTTAATTACATATAATTGTTGAACAGTGGTAGTAAAAATTGGGCCTTTGATGGTGGTGCTGGTGCCACAACACTGTAAGCCCTGACAGTTACTCTTGGTGGGTGCAGCAATGGGCCCTGCTGTGAATTATTAGATCAAGAATTGTAATTGCATGCCCCTGTTGAACAGGGGCTGAAAAATTGGGCCTTTCGTGGTGGTGGTGGTGGTGGTGGTGTTGCCACAACACTGTAAGCCCTCAGAGTTACTCTTGGTGGGTGCAGGAATGGGCCCTGCTGTGAATTATTAGATCAAGAATTGTAATTGCATGCCCCTGTTGAACAGGGGCTGAAAAATTGGGCCTTTCGTGGTGGTGGTGGTGGTGGTGGTGTTGCCACAACACTGTAAGCCCTCAGAGTTACTCTTGGTGGGTGCAGGAATGGGCCCTGCTGTGAATTATTAGATCAAGAATTGTAATTGCATGCCCCTGTTGAACAGGGGCTGAAAAATTGGGCCTTTCGTGGTGGTGGTGGTGGTGGTGGTGTTGCCACAACACTGTAAGCCCTCAGAGTCACTCTTGGTGGGTGCAGCAATGGGCCCTGCTGTGAATGATTAGAATTGTAATTACATGCCCCTGTTGAACAGGGGCTGAAAAATTGGGCCTTAGGCACTGGTGGCACAACACTACAACCCCTCACAGATACTGTACTTGGAGCACAGCAATGAGCCCTGTTGCAAAGTATTGCTTCAAAAATTGTAATGACACGCCCCTATTAAACAGGGGCTGAAAAATTGGGCCTTAGGCACTGGTGCCACAACACTCCAACCCCTCACAGATACTGTACTTGGAGCACAGCAATGAGCCCTATGGCAAATTATTGCTAAAAAAATTGTAATTACACGCCCCTGTAAAACAGGGGCTGAAAAATTGGGCCTTAGCCACTGGTGGCGGCACCCATAAACAAAAATGATCTTCCAAGCTATCATCATCAATCGTATCATTGAGGACTCGGAGGAGGAGGATAGCCAGTCAACATAACAGCACAGGCACTCAGCATCAGCATCAGTCTTGAAGGGATGTGACATGTTAAAATCAATTAGTCTGTTATATCAGCATCAGGTGTGTGGTAGCTGGTGGTGATCCAAGACTGGTTCATCTTGATGAAAGTCAGTCGATCAACCGAGTCGGTGGACAGGCGCACCCTGTGATCCGTGACAAATCCTCCAGCAGCACTGAATGTGCGTTCCGAAAGAACGCTGGATGCAGGACAGGCCAGTAGCTCAATTGCATACTGTGCAAGCTCTGGCCAGTGATCCATCCTCAAGACCCAGTAAGCCAGAGGATTTTCGGTGGGGAAGGTGTCCAAGTCTGACCTTGCCCCTAGATATTCCTGCACCATGTTTATCAGACGCTGGCGATGGTTGCTGGAACCGATCATACCTTGGGGCTGCGGACTAAAGAATTGTCTGAACGCATCGGTCAGACGGCCACCTTCCCCACCGCTCCTTCTTTGACTGGCCGAAGCCTCAGCAACTCGTTGTCCAGGACCAGGAGTTTGTAACCTCCCAGTCTCTGGGAACGCCTTGCACAGACCTTTCTGCAAGGCCTCCCGGAGTTGTCTCATCCTCTGCTCCCTCTGCGACGGTAACATAAGGTCCGCAACCTTACCCTTGTACCGTGGATCAAGGAGAGTGGCCAGCCAGTAATGGTCCCTCTCCTTGATCCGAAGAATACGAGGATCCTTCCGCAGACTTTGCAGGATCAGGGAGGCCATGCAGCGTAGGTTTGCTGAGGCATTCGCTCCGGAGTCCTCTGGGTCACTAAGGACGATATGATCCGCAGCCACCTCCTCCCAGCCACGTATAAGTCCACTGGTTTCTTGGGACTGTAAATCATCCCTAAAAGACTGCTGCTGATGATGCTGAGTGCCAGCCTCCACCTCCATGCTGACACAATCCTCCTCCTCCTCCTCCTCCTCTTCCTGTGCGATGGGTGGGACAGAAGGAACACTGTCTGGGTAAAGGGGGCCTTGAGAGGCAAGGAAGTCCTCCTCTTCCTGCCTCTGTTCTGCCTCAAGTGCCCTGTCCATTATTCCACGCAGCGTGTGCTCCAACAGGTGGACAAGAGGTACAGTGTCACTGATGCATGCACTGTCACTGCTCACCATCCTCGTGGCCTCCTCAAATGGTGCCAGGACAGTGCATGCATCCCTGATCATGCCCCACTGGCGTGGAGAAAAAAAACCAAGCTCCCCTGACCCTGTCCTGGTGCCGTAGTCGCACAGGTACTCATTGATGGCCCACTGCTGCGTGTGCAGCCGCTGCAGCATGGCCAACGTTGAGTTCCACCTGGTGGGCATGTCACATATAAGGCGGTTCTTGGGCAGGTTCAACTCCTTTTGCAGCTCAGCCAGGAGAGCACTGGCATTATAAGATCTGCGGAAATGCACACAGACTTTCCTGGCCTGCCTCAGGACATCCTGTAAGCCCGGGTACCTGCCCAAGAACCGCTGCACCACCAGGTTAAGGACGTGAGCCACACAGGGCACATGGGTCAGTTGTCCCTGTCGGAGGGCGGAGAGGAGGTTGGTGCCATTGTCGCAAACCACCATTCCTGGCTTAAGCTGGCGTGGCGTCAACCACCTCTCGGCCTGGCCCTGCAGAGCAGACAGGACCTCTGCCCCAGTGTGGCTTCTGTCCCCCAAACACACCAGCGCAAGCACGGCATGGCATCTTTTTGCCTGCGTACTTGCGTAGCCCCTTGAACGGCTACGGAGCACCGCTGGTTCCGAGGACAAACCACAGGAAGAGGCCATGGAGGAAGAAGAAGAGGAGGGGGTGGAGGAGAGAGGTGTGTCACAACCAGTAGTAGCATTTTGGAGGCGTGGCGGTGGAACAACCTCCAACACTACTGCACCTTGTCCTGCATCCTTCCCAGCTGCCAAAAGAGTGACCCAATGGGCCGTGAAAGAAAGGTAATGTCCCTGTCCATGCCTGCTGGACCATGAGTCAGCGGTAATATGCACCTTACCGCTGACCGCCCTGTCCAGCGAGGCCAAGACATTGCCTTCCACATGCCGGTAGAGAGCCGGAATAGCCTTCCGTGAGAAAAAGTGGCGTTTGGGAACCTTCCACTGAGGAACCGCACATTGCACAAACTCACGGAAGGGGGCCGAGTCTACCAACTGAAAAGGCAGCAGTTGAAGCGCTAGCAATTTAGCCAAGCTAGCATTCAACTGCTGGGCATGTGGATGGCTGGGAGTGAACTTCTTTCGACGGTCCAGCAGCTGGGGCAGGGAAATTTGCCTGCTAGAATCGGACGTCGGTGTACTGCTAGCAGAGTGGCCGCAAGTACTTGGCTGTGACACACCTAATTCTACACCTTCATTCCTCTCAGTGCATGTTTCAGAGAGGACTGAATTTATAGTGGGGTTGGAGATCCCAGCTGATGCGGTGCAAGGAGAGGTCCGCTTTGTTCTTTGGTGTGGGTCTTTGAGGTAGGCTTGCCAACGAGCTGCATGGTAGGTCAACATATGTCTGGTCAGGCATGTGGTACCCAAGCGGCTGATGTTTTGGGCACGCGATATACGCTTGAGACATATGTTGCAAACAGCAGCTGTGCGATCTGATGCACTAGCCTCAAAAAAGGCCCACACCAAAGAACTTTTTGAATGACGGGCAGAGGCAGCGCCCTGCACAGGCGGAGCTCTGCGGTGTGATTCCGTCGGTGTACTGCCCTTACGCTGGCCACCAAAGGGCATCCTGCCTCGTTGGAGATGTGCCTCCTCCTCATCCTCCTCCTCCTCCTCTCTCCTATTAGGCACCCACGTGGAGTCAGTGACCTCATCATCCCCTCCCTCCTCATCACTGGAGCCAATCTGGCAGTATGCTGCAGCTGCTGGAACATGACTGCCAGATTGGTGTCCTTCTTGAGCATCCCCTCTGTCTGCTCTCACGCTACTGCCTTCCTGTAGCTGGGTTTCATCATCAGACCCTTCAAAACGCTGGGCATCCTCCTGGAGCATGTACCCAACACTGTGCTCAAACAGTTCGGGGAACTCCTCAGGAGGAGGACATGGTGGGTCTAGGGAAGGAGTGACTGATGATGAGTCTGACATTGATACCAGGGAAGAGGACGCTTTGGCAGCTGCTTTGCCAGTACCCTGAGCCTGGGTGAGAGAGGATGAGGAGGAGGAGGAGGGCTTGGTCATCCACTCTACCAAGTCTTCGGCATGATGTGGCTCAACATGTCCAGCTGCCGAAAAGAAGGACAAGCGTGTCCCATGGCCATGTGCTGATGACAATGCACCGCGTCCACGACCAGCACTGTTGCCCCCAGACACAGAGCCTGCTTGCCCTCTTTTATTGCCTCCTGACTGTCTGCCTCTCCTTGTTTGCCTTCCAGACATTCTAATAGATGGCCTGCAGGGAGATGGGAAAAAAGCAATAAGGGCTACCTTCAGGTGTCCTTCTCTGTCCCTTTACTTAAGGATTTCTAAATATGGTTGAGGATGATTGCTTTCGCACAGAATAGCACAACGACAATTTCCCTGACTGTCCAAAAAACAAGGATTTCAAAGATGGTTGATGAGGAATGCTTTAGCACACTATAGCACAAGGAGAATTTCCCTCACTGTCCTTCCCTGTCCCTAGAAACAAGGATTATCACAGTGAAAGAAACTGACACTCTTCCTACCTATAGTTTTCTGTCCCTAGAAAATTTTTTTTTTAAAGCTGATTGATGATCAATGCTTTAGCACACTATAGCACAAGTAGAATTTCCCTCACTGTCCTTCCCTGTCCCTAGAAACAAGAATTATCACAGTGAAAGAAACTGACACTCTTCCTACCTATAGTTTTCTGTCCCTAGAAAAAATGTTTTTTTAAAGCTGATTGATGATCAATGCTTTAGCACACTATAGCACAAGTAGAATTTCCCTCACTGTCCTTCCCTGTCCCTAGAAACAAGGATTATCACAGTGAAAGAAACTGACACTCTTCCTACCTATAGTTTTCTGTCCCTAGAAAAAATGTTTTTTTAAAGCTGATTGATGATCAATGCTTTAGCACACTATAGCACAAGTAGAATTTCCCTCACTGTCCTTCCCTGTCCCTAGAAACAAGGATTATCACAGTGAAAGAAACTGACACTCTTCCTACCTATAGTTTTCTGTCCCTAGAAAAAAAGCTTTTTTAAAGCTGATTGATGATCAATGCTTTAGCACACTATAGCACAAGTAGAATTTCCCTCACTGTCCTTCCCTGTCCCTAGAAACAAGGATTATCACAGTGAAAGAAACTGACACTCTTCCTATCTATAGTTTTCTGTCCCTAGAAAAAATGTTTTTTTAAAGCTGATTGATGATCAATGCTTTAGCACACTATAGCACAAGGAGAATTTCCCTCACTGTCCTTCCCTGTCCCTAGAAACAAGGATTATCACAGTGAAAGAAACTGACACTCTTCCTACCTATAGTTTTTTGTCCCTAGAAAAAATGTTTTTTTAAAGCTGATTGCTGATCAATGCTTTAGCACACTATAGCACAAGTAGAATTTCCCTCACTGTCCTTCCCTGTCCCTAGAAACAAGGATTATCACAGTGAAAGAAACTGACACTCTTCCTACCTATAGTTTTCTGTCCCTAGAAAAAATGTTTTTTTAAAGCTGATTGATGATCAATGCTTTAGCACACTATAGCACAAGTAGAATTTCCCTCACTGTCCTTCCCTGTCCCTAGAAACAAGGATTATCACAGTGAAAGAAACTGACACTCTTCCTACCTATAGTTTTCTGTCCCTAGAAAAAATGTTTTTTTAAAGCTGATTGATGATCAATGCTTTAGCACACTATAGCACAAGGAGAATTTCCCTCACTGTCCTTCCCTGTCCCTAGAAACAAGGATTCGCACAGTAAAACACACTGACACTCTCCCTACCTATCCTTCTCTTTCCCTAAACTAAAGGAATCCAGGTTAAGCAAGAAAAAATAAATGTCACTGTCCCTGCCTATGCTTCTCTTTCCCTGCTCCGGAACACACTACACTAGGCCGCCGTGCTGGCGGCCTTTTATAGTGTGGGGCGTGTACTAAACACCCTCAGCAATAATTGGCCACAGGCATCCTGCCTGTGGCCAATCATTGCTCTCCTCGCTGCCGGCGCTGTGATTGGCCAAGCATGCGGGGTCACAGTGCATGCTTGGCCAATCACAGCGCCTGGATGACACTGCGATGGCGTAGTGCATTGTGGGCCGTTCGCGTCACTCGAATTAGGCGCGAACGGCCCAAATCGTTCGATCTTCGTCGAACGATCGAACAGCCGATGTTCGAGTCGAACGTATGTTCGAGTCGAACACCGAGCTCATCCCTACTCCTAACCCAACGTCGGATGCATCACTTTGTACGACAAAGTCCCTAGAGAAGTCTGGTGAGTACAACACTGGCTGGCTACATAAGGCTTTTTTTAAGAATTGAAATGCTGCCTCAGCCTCTGGGGTCCATTTAACCATGACAGACTCCTTCCCTTTTGTCAGGTTGGTTAGGGGCACAGCCTGAGAAGCAAAGTTGGGAATGAATCGCCGATAATAACCAGCGATTCCCAGAAAGGCTCGTACCTGCTTTTTGCTGTTGGGACGCGGCCAATTCTGTATGGCCTCGACTTTATTGACTTGGGGTTTTATTACTCCCCTCCCCATACGTTTGTCCCGGCAGCTCAGAGAAAACCTCCTTGTTGCGAACCACAAACTCCTTAACCTCCTGTTGTTGGGGGTTTGACAAGGTGACTGCTATTCCAACCTCAGGAATCACGCAATCAGACTGGGCTGGTGACAAAGTTTCTGCGACTAGGGATTCCCTATCCCTCCAGGCTTTCAACAGATTAATGTGATAGATCTGTTCGGGCTTTCGCCTTCCTGGTTGTCTGACCTTGTAATTCACTTCGCTCACTTTTTCCATTATCTCGTAGGGGCCTTGCCATTTGGCGAGGAACTTGCTTTCAACCGTAGGGACAAGTACCAATATCTTATCCCCCGGGGAAAAGGTCCGGGTCTTGGTTCCACGGTTGTACACTCTCTGCTGTGCCAACTGCGTTTGGGCCAAATGTTCCTTTACGATTGGCATTACCTGTGCAATTCTAACTTGCATCAGGGCGACATGCTCAATCACACTCCTGTGGGGAGAACTCTCACTTTCCCAAGTTTCCTTGGCGATATCCAACAGCCCTCTTGGGTGTCTCCCATAGGTGAGAAACCTGTAGAGGATTGGGTTACCTCCCTAATAGCAAACATTAAATAGGGAATTAGACAGTCCCAATCCTTTCCATTTTTATCCACCACCTTCTTTAACATTTGTTTTAGAGTTTTGTTGAATCTTTCAACCAACCCATCTGTTTGGGGGTGATACACAGATGTACGCAATTGTGTCACTTTGAACAACTTGCACAGCTCTTTCATAACCCGGGACATAAAGGGTGTACCTTGGTCCGTAAGCAGTTCCTTACAAATACCCACACGGCTAAAAACAAGAGATACAGTAGGTGCCGCCGATATTGTGTCAATCTCGCCGCTTCTAGCGCCCATATTGACACCCTATGAGCTCCGTCGCGAGAGCCAGCGCTGAGCTGTCTCTTCATCGGGAAAGGAAAAAATGTTTCTTTCACGATGAGCAACACACATTGTCGATAGGCGGGGATCCGACGCGGATTCCCGCCAATACCAGGCACTGCGTTTGGTATGAATCCTGAGCGGGAACTCCACGCCAATTTTTAAAGAAAAAAACGGCGTGGGTTCCCCCTCCAGGAGCATACCAGGCCCTTGGGTCTGGTCTGGATTTGAAGGGGAACCCTACGCCGAAAAAACTGCGTGGGGGTCCCCCTCAAGATCCAAACCAGACCCTTATCCGAGCACGCAACCTGGCAGGCCGCAGGGGAAGAGGGGGGGACGAGAGCATGTGACTGTGACGTCATGGGACCATGTGACGTCATGAGAAGCCTATATTAATCTCTGCGGACCGAAGATTTAGCATTACTGCGAGAGGAAGCGACGAGTCAACATCGAGGAGGAGAAGAGGGAAGAAGACGCCGACGGCAACGACGGGAAGACCGGCTCCTCCACTAGCAAAAGAGCTACCAAGAAGTTAGTGGAGGGGCCGGCAGAAGGACAACGGAGAGCCGGACGAGACGACGGAGAAGACCGGGCCTCCGCTAGCAAAAGAGCTAAAAAGAAGTTAGCGGAGGCCCGGCGGAAGAAAGAACCGGAGAGCGGGAGAAGAAGAAGGCGACGGAGAAGACCGGGCCTCTGCTAGCAAAAGAGCTAAAAAGAAGTTAGCGGAGGCCCGGCGGAAGAAAGAACCGGAGAGCGGGAGAAGAACCGGAGAGCGGGAGAAGAAGAAGGCGACGGAGAAGACCGGGCCTCCGCTAGCAAAAGAGCTAAAAAGAAGTTAGCGGAGACCCGGCGGAAGAAAGAACCGGAGAGCGCGGCGACGACACCGGAGACCCTCGAAGTCGGAAGAAGACCTCCGGAGCGGTGCAATAAAATACTTTTAAAAACTGTGTTGTGTTTTTATTACCATTTTTTTCCCACCAGGTGAATGGGTAGGGGTACGATGTACCCCATACTCATTCACATAGGGTGGGGGGTCCGGAATCTGGGGGCCCCCTTATTAAAGGGGGCTCCCGGATTCCGATAAGCCCCCCGCCCGCAGACCCCGACAACCAACGGCCAGGGTTGTCGGGAAGAGGCCCTGTCCTCATCAACATGGGGGCAGGGTGCTCTGGGGTGGGGGGGCCGCAGGTCGCCCCCCTGCCCCAGAGCACCAAATCCCCCATGTTGAGGGCATGTGGCCTGGTACGGTTCAGGAGGGAGGGGGGGCCGCTCTCGTCCCCCCCTCTTCCCCTGCGGCCTGCCAGGTTGCGTGCTCGGATAAGGGTCTGGTTTGGATCTTGAGGGGGACCCCCACGCCGTTTTTTTCGGCGTAGGGTTCCCCTTCAAATCCAGACCAGACCCAAGGGCCTGGTATGCTCCTGGAGGGGGAACCCACGCCGTTTTTTTCTTTAAAAATTGGCGTGGAGTTCCCGCTCAGGATTCATACCAAACGCAGTGCCTGGTATTGGCGGGAATCCGCGTCGGATCCCCGCTCAATACAGTGTCGCGTCTCCTCGCTATTGCAGCGAGCGTGACATGTGTCGCCACCCTGCTGCCGAGATCTCGGCACTCCTGTCGCTGAGAATCTCGGTGATGGGAGCGCGATAGATATACAATATCGGCGGCACCTACTGTAGCTCTTTGGCTATGGTTTTGGCCGAGGTATTTCGGAGAGGAATCGCTTCCGGATAACGGGTGGCATAGTCCATTATAACCAAGATGTACTGGTGCCCCCTAGCGGACTTCATTATCGGACCTACCAAATCCATTGCGATCCTCTCAAAGGGGACCTCAATGATGGGAAGAGGTACCAGCGGGTTACGGAAATGTGGCATCGGTGCCGACCTCTGACACACAGGGCAGGAGGAACAATAATTTTCTGTTTCCTTCATGACCCCAGGCCAATAGAATCTCTGCAATACTCTCTCTCTGGTTTTCTCTGTCCCCAGATGACCTCCAAGAATGTGCCCATGGGCCAACTCTAACACCAACTTCCTGTAAGGTTTGGGCACCACAAGCTGCTCAATGGTTTCTTCTGCCCTTTTAGCCACCCGATACAGTAGGTCCTTTTCCACGATGAAGTATGGGTAAGTGCCGGTCTCATCTGGGTTCACTAACTCACCATCTATTTCCACTACGTTTTCCCGTGCCTTTATTAGGGTGGGGTCTTTTAACTGTTCTGTGGCAAAATTTTCCTTGTGAACCTCGAGATCAGAAAACTCCACAGATGGCATGTTTTCGTCTGAGGATGTTGGCTCCTCCCCAGTTTCTCGGGTCTCCCCTGCCAATACCGACAAGGGAAATTCTGGAGAGTCCTCACCACTCTCCGAGGAATTCTGGCTATCACATTCCTGGTATATAGGGGCGCCAGTGGGGGGCTCAGGACAATCCCATAGTTCCCAGAACTTTGGAAAATCCCTTCCCACAATGGCATCATGAGGCAAGTGAGACACTAATCCCACCCGATGAGAGAGGGTACCTTTGGGGGTCTCAAAACACACTGTAGTCACCGGATACTCTCGGGTGTCCCCATGCACACAAATAACAGCTACCTTGTTATTCCCAGAGACCTCTGTAGTAACTAATTCAGCCTTTATCAGTGTCACAAGGCTACCTGAATCCAGCAATACAACAACATTTCTACCATTAACACACATTTTTCATAAATGTTTCTCAGTTCCCCGCATGGCAGTGCATACGACTGTCGCAAACAACGACTGACGTCTGTCTGTTAGAAAGTCACATTGCATGGGTTCATCCACAACCGCGCAATTTGCTGCAATATGTCCCTCTTGTCGGCAGCGGTAACAAACAATCCTTCTTGCTGCCTCTTGAACCCCTGACTTCCCAGGCTGTTCTTGCCAAACCTTGGGTAGAACTCCCACCCTCTCACTCTCTCCACCCTCACCCCTTGGAATCATCTTACCCGCCACTGGGGATGGTCTGGTCTTAGGGTGGAAAGTCCGTGAGTCTCTGGAAGAGGCAGTCAGCTTCTCTGTAGCCAAGTACTTCTCTACACAATCCTCAAGATTATCGGCCGTTTCTGGGTCTCCATGGCTTACCCACTTTTGGATGGCAGTAGGAAGAGCTCTCAAGAAACGATCCATCACAACACGTTCCACAATCTTTGGTGCGGACAAAGTCTCTGGCTGTAGCCACTTCCTGCTCAGGTGAATGAGATCATACATTTGAGACCTGTGGGGTTTCCAAGCCGGAAAGTCCAGTTATGCACACGCTGAGCCCGGACAGCCAGGGTGACACCCAGCCGTGCCAATATTTCAGTTTTTAGCATCACATAGTCTTTTGCTTGGTCAGGCTCTAGGTCATAGTAAGCTTTCTGCGATTCACCAGTTAACAGAGGAGCCACCAGTCCAGCCCACTGCTCCTTAGGCCACTTTTCTCTTTCAGCAGTCCTTTCAAATGTGGTCAAAACACCTCTGGATAATCCTCTCCAGTCATTTTTGTCAATAAACGACTCACCCCAAAGGACGCAGTATTAGTGGAACTACTTGCCTCACTGGTCTGCGGACGTTGCTGCATTAACGTTTCCATTTGTTGCTGTAGTCTCTGTTCTTGCTTCTGTAACAGGTCTATGAAGCGGGCCTCAGATTGCTGCTGGGCTTGTTGCTGAGCTTCCAGACTCTGTTGCAAAGTAGCATTTGTCTGCTGCTGGGCTGTAAGGCTCTGTTGATGAGCTTGCTGCTGGGCTGCAAGGCTCTGTTGATGAGCTTGCTGCTGGGCTACAAGGCTCTTTTGCAAACCTGCATTTGTCTGCTGCTGATTGGCATTTGCTAGAGCCAGCTGTTTCAGTATCTCCTCCATGCTGGCCTTAAAAAAACTGCCCGCATTCTCCACCAACTGTGAGGGGGTTAGCTCAGCAGCGGGTGTGTGTGACCCCCTGGATGGGCTCACCACACAAAAACAGGCACAGCAGACAGTGGTAGGAGAAAACAAAAGGGTGTGATTTTATTTTAACTATATACAGACAAAAAAATACAGCAAAAACAAAAGAAACATGAAAAGAAATCCTGGTCAACTTGACCGCTCACTACACACGTTGGTGTCCCTAACTAACAACTGGGTACAGCCTTGTGCTGTCCCAGTCCCTAGCTCCCTGCTTTTTTGAAGTTCTTAGCAATAACCACACAGGCTTTGGCTCACCGCACAGAGATCACACTCCCCAGACTATCCACACAGATCTGGTTCCAGGTTGGAGCATCTCCCTTAGCATGCTGGGAGTTCTTGTAGAGGCCCTAACGAGCCCACTTACTTCAGCTGGGCTCATTAACTCTTCCCCTGCAAGACTCCCCGCACTCCCCCTAATGGTATAAATTGGCATAAAGCCTGAATCTAGGACATATATACCTTCCATCCTGGATGCAACCTGGTGATTTTACCTGCATGCTGTCACAATATATATATATATATATATATATATATATATATATATATCTTTAACTACCATGTTTCCCCTCAGTGCACAATCTCTTGACCCTGAAATGGCACCCATTTTTTTAGGGAAAACACCGGATCTAGCTCAGATCCCCTTAGACACTCCCTCAATCAAGGCAATTCAGGATTAGAAGTGCTGAATCTTTCCACGGTATCTCTAACTGAGGAACAGATTCATGTACTCAAACTAGGGCTTACTTTTTGTCCTTCTACCAATATTGATAGGTTTCAACTTATCAAGGACATACATCTATTTGCCAGATGGCTGATGTTCAAGGTCATATATGACAAACCATCCTCTTCCCAACAAATTGACTTTCCTCCATTGGAGTTGTCTGAGGTGGAACTTCAGGCAATGGATGATCTCATGTTACTTTGGGAAGAGGGACACACTGACGATGATGACCCACCGACTCTCACCATACCGGAGGTCGTCGTCCCTGGTGTGTCTTTCCCCCTGCCTACCTCCTTTAAGCCCAAATCCCGAACCTTTCCCCTACTCCATGACAACCCCAACATCTGGGCTTTTGTTCAGCAAAGTACCTCAGAGATTAGGAACATGGAGTTGTCTAATAAACATGAACATAATTTGTCTCCTAGGCATCGAAAGGCGCTTAGAGACCTTCAGAGCCATCCCGGTTTGGTTATAAAACCAGCAGATAAGGGGGGAAATGTCATTGTCATGGGTGTCGGGGCATATGAGCGCATGTGCCTCGACATCCTTGACAACAGACTTTGGTATCGCCCCATCTCCAAGACCCTTGTGGAAAATTTCACTCAGGAATATTATGGCCTTATCTTTAGGGCCTATCAAGATGTAACTATTGATCAGACTACCTGGAATTACTTAAATGTCAAAGACCCTAAAACACCAACTTTCTATTCCCTACCGAAAGTGCATAAATCCCTAGATCATCCCCCAGGTCGTCCGATTGTTTCTGGATGCCAAGGTTTAATGGAAAATGCCAGTGCCCTGGTAGACAAATACCTACACCCTCATGTCACTTTGTTATTTACTTAGTTTAAGGATACCATAGATTTGCTTCGTAGAATTGATGGAAAACAAATCCCTTCGGGCACTTGGCTAGTGGCATTGGCTGTTGAGAGTTTATATAACTCTATTCCACATAAAAAAGGTATTGAAACCATCCAGATTCAATTGAATGAATGTGGATCATCCTCCTGTCGTTATAGCCAGTTCGTCCTTCGGTTGCTTGAGTTCATCCTTACAATGTTTTTGTATTTAGTACCTCCCACTTCCTCCAGGTACAGGGTGTGGCTATGGGGACCATTTGTGCCCCCTCATATGCACACATGTACCTGGGGGGGTGGGAGAGGGAACTTTTTTCCAATGATCATCTATCCAGCTTGTTACAACATGTGATTGCCTGGTACAGGTATATAGATGACATTAAAATATTTTGGTCTGGAACCAAGGATGAGCTTTCGCAACTGATGGACTTACTCGCTATAAATGACTATAATCTGAGTTTCACTATGGAATGTAGTCAATCGAGTTTTAATTTCCTTGACCTCATAATTCATGTCGATCAAGAAGGGACTCTCCATTCTTCTCTTTACCGGAAACCCTCAGGTAACACCCTTCTGCTTGACAGTAGTGCACACCCTAAACCTTTGCTTGACAGCATCCCCTATAGCCAATTTTTACGGCTTGTAAGGGGTTATAGCCAATCTCTTTTAAAAAGATCCTTCAATAGAGTTGTCAAACTTAATAGGAAAGACTGTATTCATTCAATCAAATTACCCAAGTCCAATGAATCTGTCCGCGTTATCACGCAATATTCCAAACAACACGGTCAAATGAGAAACATTTTGAAAAAATGATGGCCCCTTTTGATGGCAGACAACACCATCAAAAAATTTATCAAACCGCACCCTGAAATAACATACAGACGTGCTCCATCTATGAAAGACTGACTGGTATCTAGTCATTTCTCCCCAAAAACACAGAATGTTCAGATACAGATGGGTACCTTCCCTTGTGGAAGATGCAACATCTCTTCTTTTCTATCCAATTCTAGAGTAGGGATGAGCTCGGTGTTCGAGTCGAACATAGGTTCGACTCGAACATCGGCTGTTCGCGCGTTCGGCGAACAACGAACGATTTGGGCCGTTCGCGCCAAATTCGAGTGACGCGAACGGCCCACAATACACTGCGCCATAGCAGTGTAATCCCGGAGCTGTGATTAGCCAAGCATGCACTGTGACCCTGTATGCTTGGCCAATCACAGCGCCGGCAGCGAGGAGAGCAATGATTGGCCACAGGCAGGATGCCTGTGGCCAATTATAGCTGAGGGGGTTTAGTACACGCCCCACACTATAAAAGGCCGCCAGCGCGGCGGCCTCGTGTAGTGTGTTCCGGAGCAGGGAAAGTGAAGGATAGGCAGGGACAGTGTCAAATCTTGTTAAATCTATTCTTTGCTAAACCTTGTGTGTAGGGACAGAGAAGGATAGGCAGGGAGAGTGTCAGTGTCATATTCTTTGCTAAACCTTGTGTGTAGGGAGAGAGAAGGATAGGCAGGGAGAGTGTCAGTGTCATATACTTTGATAAACCTTGTGTGCAGGGAGAGAGAAGGATAGGCAGGGGACAGTGTCAGTGTCATATTCTTTGCTAAACCTTGTGTGCAGGCAGAGAGAAGGATAGGCAGGGAGAGTGTCAGTGTCATATACTTTGATAAACCTTGTGTGCAGGGAGAGAGAAGGATAGGCAGGGGACAGTGTCAGTGTCATTGTTGCTAAGCCTCCTGCACATTATACACCTGAAGTTAGCCCGTATTGCTGCTTTTTCCTGGTGTCTTACACCAACAGGATTTTGCGGCACTTACAGCGGGCGGAGTGTGCCTCCTGATCATATTACACCTGAAGTTAGAATGTATTGCTGCTTTTTCCTGGTGTGTTACACCAACAGGCATTTGCAGCACTTACAGCGGGCGGAGTGTGCCTCCTGACCATATTACACCTTAACTTAGCCTGTATTGCTGCTTTTTCCTGGTGTGTCACACCAACAGGACTTTGCGGCACTTACAGCGGGCGGAGTGTGCGTCCTGACCATATTACACCCTAACTTAGCCTGTATTGCTGCTTTTTCCTGGTGTGTTACACCAACAGGATTTTGCGGCACTTACAGCGGGCGGAGTGTGCCTCCTGACCATATTACACCTGAACTTAGCCTGTATTGCTGCTTTTCCCATTTCCCTGCAGGCCATTAGAATGTCTGGAAGGCAAACAAGGAGAGGCAGACAGTCAGGAGCCAATAAAAGAGGGCAAGCAGGCTCTGTGTCTAGAGACAACAGTGCTGGTCGTGGACGCGGTGCATCGCCATCAGCACGTGGCCATGGGACACGCTTGTCCTTCTTTTCGGCAGCTGGACGTGTTGAGCCGCATCATGCCGAAGACTTGGTAGAGTGGATGACCAAGCCCTCCTCATCCTCCTCATCCTCTCTCACCCAGGCTCAGGGTACTGGAAAAGCAGCTGCCAAAGTGTCCTCTTCCCTGGTATCAATGTCATCATCAGTCACTCCTTCCCTAGACCAACCATGTCCTCCTGAGGAGTCCCCCGAACTGTTTGAGCACAGTATTGGGTACATGCTCCAGGAGGATGCCCAGTGTTTCGAAGGGTCTGATGATGATACCCAGCTAAAGGAAGGCAGTAGTGTGAGAGCAGAGAGAGGGGATGCTCAAGAAGGACACCAATCTGGCAGTCATGTTCCAGCAGCTGCAGCATACTGCCAGATTGGCTCCAGTGATGAGGAGGGAGGGAATGATGAGGTCACTGACTCCACGTGGGTGCCTAATAGGAGAGAGGAGGAGGAGGAGGATGAGGAGGAGGCACATCTCCAACGAGGCAGGATGCCCTCGGGGGGCCAGCGTAAGGACAGCACACCGACGGAATCACACCGCAGAGCTCCGCCTGTGCAGGGCGCTGCCTCTGCCCGTTATTCAAAAAGTTCTTTGGTGTGGGCCTTTTTTGAGTCGAGTGCATCAGATCGCACAGCTGCTGTTTGCAACATATGTCTCAAGCGTATATCGCGTGGCCAAAACATCACCCGCTTGGGCACCACATGCTTGACCAGACATATGTTGACCTGCTATGCAGCTCGTTGGCAAGCCTACCTTAAAGACCCACACCAAAGAACAAAGCTGACCTCTTCTTGCACCGCATCAGCTGGGATCTCCAACCCCACTATACCTTCAGTCCTCTCTGAAACCTGCTCTGAGAGGAATGAAGGTGTAGAATTAGGTGTGTCACAGCCAAGTACTTGCGGGCACTCTGCTAGCAGTGCACCGACGTCCGATTCTAGCAGGCAAATTTCCCTGCCCCAGCTGCTGGACCATCGAAAGAAGTTCACTCCCAGCCATCCACATGCCCAGCGGTTGAATGCTAGCTTGGCTAAATTGCTAGCGCTTCAACTGCTGCCTTTTCAGTTGGTAGACTCGGCCCCCTTCCGTGAGTTTGTGCAATGTGCGGTTCCTCAGTGGCAGGTTCCCAAACGCCACTTTTTCTCACGGAAGGCGATTCCGGCTCTCTACCGGCATTTGGAAGGCAATGTCTTGGCCTCGCTGGACAGGGCGGTCAGCGGTAAGGTGCATATTACCGCTGACTCATGGTCCAGCAGGCATGGACAGGGATGTTACCTTTCTTTCACGGCCCATTGGGTCACTCTTTTGGCAGCTGGGAAGGATGCAGGACAAGGTGCAGTAGTGTTGGAGGTTGCTCCACCTCCACGCCTCCAAAATGCTACTACTGGTTGTGACACACCTCTGTCCTCCACCCCCTCCTCTTCTTCTTCCTCCGTGGCCTCTTCCTGTGCTTTGTCCTCGGAACCAGCGGTTCTCCGTAGGCGTTCAAGGGGCTTTCGCAAGTTCGCAGGCAAAAAGATGCCATGCCGTGCTTGCGCTGGTGTGTTTGGGGGACAGGAGCCACACTGGGGCAGAGGTTCTGTCTGCTCTGCAGGGGCAGGCCGAGAGGTGGTTGACGCCACACCAGCTTAAGCCAGGAATGGTAGTTTGCGACAATGGCACCAACCTCCTCTCCGCTCTCCGACAGGGACAACTGACCCATGTGCCCTGTGTGGCTCACGTCCTTAACCTGGTGGTGCAGCGGATCTTGGGCAGGTACCCGGGCTTACAGGATGTCCTGAGGCAGGCCAGGAAAGTCTGTGTGCATTTCCGCAGATCTTATAATGCCAGTGCTCGCCTGGCTGAGCTGCAAAAGGAGTTGAACCTGCCCAAGAACCGCCTTATATGTGACATGTCCACCAGGTGGAACTCAACGTTGGCCATGCTGCAGTGGCTGCACACACAGCAGAAGGCCATCAATGAGTACCTGTGCGACTACGGCACCAGGACAGGGTCAGCGGAGCTCGGGTTTTTTTCACCACGCCAGTGGGGCATGATCAGGGATGCATGCACTGTCCTGGCACCATTTGAGGAGGCCACGAGGATGGTGAGCAGTGACAGTGCATGCATCAGTGACACTGTACCTCTTGTCCACCTGTTGGAACATACGCTGCGTGGAATAATGGACAGGGCACTTGAGGCAGAACAGAGGCAGGAAGAGGAGGACTTCCTTGTCTCTCAAGGCCCCCTTTACCCAGACAGTGTTCCTTCTGTCCCACCCATCGCACAGGAAGAGGAGGAGGAGGAGGAGGATTGTGTCAGCATGGAGGTGGAGCCTGGCACTCAGCATCATCAGCAGCAGTCTTTTAGGGATGATTTACAGTCCCAAGAAACCAGTGGACTTGTACGTGGCTGGGAGGAGGTGGCTGCGGATCATGTCGTCCTTAGTGACCCAGAGGACTCCGGACCGAATGCCTCAGCTAACCTACGCTGCATGGCCTCCCTGATCCTGCAAAGTCTGCGGAAGGATCCTCGTATTCTTCGGATCAAGGAGAGGGACCATTACTGGCTGGCCACTCTCCTTGATCCACGGTACAAGGGTAAGGTTGCGGACCTTATCTTACCCCGTCGCAGAGGGAGCAGAGGATGAGACAACTCCGGGAGGCCTTGCAGAAAGGTCTGTGCAAGGCGTTCCCAGAGACTGGGAGGTTACAAACTCCTGGTCCTGGACAACGAGTTGCTGAGGCTTCGGTCAGTCAAAGAAGGAGCGGTGGGGAAGGTGGCCGTCTGACCGATGCGTTCAGACAATTCTTTAGTCCGCAGCCCCAAGGTATGATCGGTTCCAGCAACCATCGCCAGCGTCTAAAATACATGGTGCAGGAATACCTAGGGGCAAGGTCAGACTTGGACACCTTCCCCACCGAAAATCCTCTGGCTTACTGGGTCTTGAGGATGGATCACTGGCCAGAGCTTGCACAGTATGCAATTGAGCTACTGGCCTGTCCTGCATCCAGCGTTCTTTCAGAACGCACATTCAGTGCTGCTGGAGGATTTGTCACGGATCACAGGGTGCGCCTGTCCACCGACTCTGTTGATCGACTGACCTTCATAAAGATGAACCAGTCTTGGATCACCACCAGCTACCAAACACCTGAAACTGATATAACAGACTAATTTATTTTCAAATGTCACATCCCTTCAAGACTGATGCTGATGCTGAGAGACTGTCCTGTTATGTTGACTGACTATCCTCCTCCTCCTCAATGATCCGATTGATGATGATAGCTTGGAAGAACATTTTTGTTTCTGGGTGCCGCCACCAGTGGCTAAGGCCCAATTTTTCAGGCCCTGTTTAACAGGGGCATGTTATTACAATTTTTTATGCAATGCTTTGCAGCAGGGCTCATTCCTGCACTCCAACTAGAGTATCTGGGAGAGGTTGCAGTGTCGTGGCACCAGCACCAGTGGCTAAGGCCCATATTTTCAGCCCCTGTTTAACAGGGGCGTGTAATTACAATTTTTGATGCAATACTTTGCAACAGGGCTCATTGCTGTGCTCCAAGTACAGTATCTGTGAGGGGTTGCAGTGTTGTGGCACCAGTGCCTAAGGCCCAATTGTTCTGCCCCTGTTTAACAGGGGCATGTAATTACACTTCTTGATCTAATAATTCACAGCAGGGCCCATTCCTGCGTCCACCAAGACTAACTGTGAGGCCTTACAGTGTTGTGTCAACACCACCACCACCACCACCAAAGGCCCAATTTTTCAGCCCCTGTTCAACAGGGGCATGCAATTACAATTCTTGATCTAATAATTCACAGCAGGGCCCATTCATGCGCCCACCAAGAGTAACTGTGAGGGCTCACAGTGTTGTGGCAACACCAACATGTAAGGGGCAAATTTCAGCTGAGTATATACGGCAGGCCCCTACTTTCAAACATCCAACTTACAAACGACTCCTCCTTGCAAACGGAAGGATACAACAGAAAGTGAGAGGAAATCTACCCCTAGGAAGGCAAATTTTCTCCTGTAAGAGTTAAAATGGGAAAAAAAGTGTCTCCTCTCCACTGATGCTTTATCACCAATTCTTGTTTCAATAAAAACGCCAAATTTTCAAAAAACATTTGTCATTAGGACGGAAAGTGAGGTGAACTGTTCTGAACAGGTGCACACTGCACTGACAGCAAAACAAATGTTACAGGGGTGATAACTCTTCCCTATGTTTTCCAAAAAGCTTAAAAATAGATTTTTTGCCTGGAGCTACACTTAAACAATGTACCTGTTCAAAATTACAAACAGATTCTACATACGAACAAACCTACAGTCCCTGTCTTGTATGCACCGCCTGTATACGGCTGTTCAGAGTATATAGGGCCTTTTTTATTTTGTGTGCGGGGTTCCCCTTAATATCCATACAAGACCCAAAGGGGCTGGTAATGGGCTGGGGTAGGGGGGGGGGGGTGATGGGGTAGCTATGCCATTTTTCTTAAAGATTTTCATCCATATTACCGGGACCAGACATTACATTAAAGCCGCAAGCAGTTTTAAATGGCTTTTTTTCCTTTAGAAATGTAATTTTGTGCAGGGACAGTTCTAAACACGGGAAACATGTGGCACTTCACAGGCATACTTTAGACACCCCCCAGGTACGATATTTAAAGGAATATTTGACTTTTTTTTTTTTTTCACTTTATGCATCATTAAAATGACTGCTCCAGAAAAACGGCCGTTTTTAAAACTTCTTTTTGCATTGATACATGTCCCCTGGTGCAGAACCCGGGTTCCCAAACCCTTTTTAGGACAATAACATGCATAATAGTCGTTATAATTAGCACTTTAGATTTCGAACGTTCGCATCCATTGTATTTAATAGGGTTCTAAAGTTCGTGCAAACTTTCGGTCCGTTCGCGGGTTCTGGTGCGAACCGAACCCGGGGGTGTTCTGCTCATCACTATTCTAGAGATGTTCTTCTTCCGAATGGCTTTGTTCACACTATCAAATATCGAGTGACATGTAAGACCGTCAGTGTTGTCTACTTGGCGATGTGTCAGTGCTGATGTTTCTATGTCTGCAAGATAAAGCGTCCGTTCTTTAAGAGAATTAGAGATCATATATTGCCCTTGTTTAAGAAATTAACAACCACTGCTTTGAATCGACATATTGGATGCCAACACAATTATGATTCAAATGTAGTACTGTTTTCCGCTCTTGAGCATGTACCTGCACATGTTCGTGGTGTTGGTATCAATGTGACTGTTTTACAACTTGAAACAAGGTGGATACATAGTTTGGATGCCACCAAATATCCTGGGCTCAATGAGTACATGAGTTTTAAGTCTTTTCTGTAAACCATTATATATTTTTACATTTTGCCTTTTACTTACACTGATTATTCATATGAACTTCCCTCCAAACTATATATCTTCTATGCCATTTTCTATCTTTACTATCTGGACATGGTATCCTTGACTGTGTTAATTTTGCCCCTCCCACTTTAAGGTTTTCCTCATTGTTCTCCCTGGACCGTCCACCGTTACTTTAGATTCCTTTACGTTCTGGGGGTCCACTTAGATGACATTCGGGGCCCTAGACCGCTGTTATAATTAGGATATGTTTTGTGTGATAATCATGTTGCTATATACTGTATTCTCTTTATTTGATTTTTTTATAAGTAATTATTTCTATTATTTGCCATACTATCATTGTTCAACTTGCACAGAATACTACCATCTAAACATTTAGTTCCGGGCAAGCTGATTGATTTGTTGTTGGAATGCTATAGGTCCATGCCTATTATCACACTTGTGCTCTCTGGTCCGTTCTTGTGCATTTCTTAGTGTACTATGCAGTCTGTCCGCGTCTGTCCCAGGTGGCTGGTCCGCTCTGATGCCCTTGTTTGGTATTCTGGTCACAGCTTGTGGCTGCATGGACACCCAAGGGCCGTTTGTCTCATTGACATAATTGCCCACCTTTTAGCCACGCCCCTGCTGCACTTTCCATCGCTCTCATTGCTTTAATCCATCCGTCCTCCCTTCCATGCTTCCCTGGCTGGCGTGGATTAGTCCCGCCCGCCTTGGGCCGCGTCACGTTGACGAATATCGTACAGCATTATGGGGATTGTAGGCTCCAGCACCAGAGCTGATCAGGCGCCTTGGCTATCCGTACGTCCGCTCTTGGTCGGCGACGTTAGACGCTGACCGGCTGGGGGACTATTTAAACCGACACCGCCAGCCATCATGTGCTGGCTTGTCGGGGGGGGGGGGTGCTGAATCCATTGCTTTTGATGATCCAAGGTAATTACCATCCCCTTTTGGCTTAACTGATTTGTGTTTCTTTTTCACTTAATATACTCTATCTCACTCATGTCCTTTCAACCTTTTGACTACACAGGCTTCCTTCATTTGATCTATTGCCCCATACTGGGATAGAATGTCAGGGCTCTGTTTGTGCTAATACCTAGCCTTGTAAAACTTTAACAAACTGTGAACTGTACACAGGTAAGCCAGCCTAACGTACTTTTCGGTTTTTCAGGCCTCACTATACTAGGGCATTTGGACCACCATTAAAATATGTTATTTTTTATTTTCCTTAGTTTGATCATATTTGCCTTTGGTCGCTCGCCTGGACACTGGCAGTCTAGTCAGCACCCCCATTTTCATGCTTCACCTTTTGCTCAAACATGGTACGTATGGAGGCTATGTTATCCCCGTTCAGGGACAGTCACTAGCCATGGAGCTCTCTGTCCCTTTTAAACAGTTTTTCATTGGCTTTCTTGCAGTGTTGACCCCTTAGTCCCCTGCAGCCACATTAGGGTTGTGCTTTGGTCTGCCATCTTTGGACATCTTTGCCGACCTGACCTCTGTGGAATCATGGGGCAGGTACAGCTGTATTGCATACCGAGTCTCTGTAACAGAGGCTACCTTGATAGCTGGACTTTGATTGGACCTTTAGTACTCTGACATGTGTAAACCTTCAGTTTTGCCGTGTTCACTGTGTTTTGTATTGTAAAAGCTCATTTTTTGTATCACCATTAATCCTTTGTCTCTTTTTATAGACTTTAGTTTCAACGTTTTTATTAAATTTTTCAACATAAAAAAAAAGGGGTATAAATAACATTATATAAAAAAATGCATTAGAAATAGTACAAGATATTCCATGTTCAGAATAATATTCATAAATATAAAGTGTATTAAATATATATTATGAGCAAGTAAAACATAGAATGTATTGAAAAATAAAATATACAGAACTAAATAAAATAAATTAAACAAGGTAATCTAAATATCTCATGTGATTTTTTTTTTTTATAGACTTTAATACTACACTGAATGTACATTATTCCCCTGAAGAAGCCAATGTTTTGGTGAAACATGTTGGGAGAACCTGCTGTATAATTCAACTCAGTGTACTACATTATGTATTGATCAACACTATTATTATATAAAATTTTGTATAATACATTTTGTCTTCTTTTAAACAACAAACTTATTGTCTGACTTGTTAGGCACTGCTATAATCCCTTCATTCCCTCTTCCCTACTTTGTTATCAATTGTTCAGGGATGAGGTGCCGGATCTAATAGAGGACACACTAGCCACTCCCATTTTCATATATATACATATACCGTCAGGTCCATAAATATTGGGACATCGACACAATTCTAATCTTTTTGGCTCTATACACCACCACAATGGATTTGAAATAAAACGAACAAGATGTGCTTTAACTGCAGACTTTCAGATTTAATTTGAGGGTATTTACATCCAAATCAGGTGAGCGGTGTAGGAATTACAACAGTTTGTCTATGTGCCTCCCACTTTTTAAGGGACCAAAAGTAATGGGACAATTGGCGGCTCAGCTGTTCCATGGCCAGGTGTGTGTTATTCCCTCATTATCCCATTTACAAGGAGCAGATAAAAGGTCCAGAGTTCATTTCAAGTGTGCTATTTTCATTTGGAATCTGTTGCTGTCAACTCTCAATATGAGATCCAAAGAGCTGCCACTATCAGTGAAGCAAGGCATCCTTAGGCTGAAAAAACAAAACAAACCCATCAGAGAGATAGCAAAAACATTAGGTGTGGTGTGGCCAAATCAAAAAACCGTAAAGTTCGGGTCCGTACCGAACTTTTGGGTTTTGGGGTCCCAGACCCGAACCCGAACAATTGACTGTATGTTCGGGTTCGGGTCCGGTGTTCGGCAATATGCATGTAAAGTCGCGCTTGTTTCCCATGCTTAGAACTGTCCCTGCACAAAGTGTCATTTCTGAAGGAAAAAAAGTAATTTAAAACTCACTGTAAGGCTGGGGACCTGATGCGGAACGTGAGAAGGGGCGGGTCTATTCATGTATTAAACTGTGGATGAAGTTCCCCATCAGGTCCGCCCCCTCGTATGTCAGACCCCGCCTATGTCATTGGATGACCGGACCTGATGGGGAACTTCCTGCACAGTATAATACATGAATAGATCCGCCCCTTCTCACGTTCCGCATCAGGTCCTCAGCCTTACACTACGTCATTGGCTCAGCGGACCTGATGGGGAACTTTAGAAGGGGCGGGTTTATTCATTTAATACACTGCCGAGGAAGTGCCCCATCAGGTCCGCTCAGGCTCAGCCAATGACATTTCGTCTGGACAGCACTGGACATCGGGATCGCCGCGGGACACTGGATTTCATCGCTGGAATGTTGTTGTTTTTTTTATTTTTTATCTTTAATAAAGGACTTTCCCAATGGTGTCTGTGTATTTTTTTTTTCAATTTTTACACGTTCTTTGTGAAATGGTAGGGGTACAATGTACCCCATTACCAATTCACAAGGGGGGGCCGAGATCTGGGGGTCCCCTTTGTTAAAGTGGTCTTCCAGTTTCCGATAAGCCCCCCGCACGCAGACCCCCACAACCACCGGGCAAGGGTTGTTGGGATGAGGCCCTTGACCCCATCAACATGGGGACATCCTCTCCATGTTGAGGGCATGTGGCCTGGTACAGTTCAGGAGGGGGGGCGCTCTCTCGTCCCCCCTCTTTATCTGAGGCCTGCCAGGTTGCGTGCTCAGATAAAGGGTCTGGTCTGGATTTTTGGGGGTACTCCACACCATTTTTAAAAAAAAATTGGGGTGGAGTTCCCCTTAAAATCCTTTCCAGACCTGAAGGGCCTGGTATGGATATTTGGGGGGAACCGCACGCATTTTTTAAAAAAATTTGCGGCAGAGTTCCCCTTAATATCCATAGCAGACCTGAATGGCCTGGTAATTGAATTTGGGGGAACCCCCACGCTTTTTTTTTTTTTTATCAATGACTTTTCTATGTATTGCCGGGAGCCGACAATTCATTAATAGCCGCGAGTGAGTTTTAAATGACTTTTTTTCCTTCAGAAATGACACTTTGTGCAGGGACAGTTCTAAGCACGGGAAACAAGCGCTAATAGTCCTCAGAAGTTCGGGTCCCCATTGACTTCAATGGGGATCGGGTTCGGGGTCAAGTTCAGACTCGAACTTTTTACCGAAGTTCGGCCGAACCCGTCGAACCCGAACATCCAGGTGTCCGCTCAACTCTAGTCACTATTAGTGAAGCAAGCCATCATTAGGCTGAAAAAAACAAAACAAACCCATCAGAGAGATAGCAAAAACATTAGGTGTGGCCAAATCAACTGTTTGGAACATCCTTAAAAAGAAAGAACGCACCGGTGAGCTCACCAACACCAAAAGACCCGGAAGACCACGGAAAAAATCTGTGGTGGATGACCGAAGAATTCTTTCCCTGGTGAAGAAAACACCCTTCACAACAGTTGGCCAGATCAAGAACACTCTCCAGGAGGTAGGTGTATGTGTGTCAAAGTCTCACAATCAAGAGAAGACTTCACCAGAGTGAATACAGAGGGTTCACTACAAGATGTAAACCATTGGTGAGCCTCAAAAACAGGAAGGCCAGATTAGAGTTTGCCAAACAACATCTAAAAAAGCCTTCACAGTTCTGGAACAACATCCTATGGACAGATGAGACCAAGATCAACTTGTACCAGAGTGATGGGAAGAGAAGAGTATGGAGAAGGAAAGTTTTGGTATTTACGAAACATTTGCGCCGGTAACGCAGCGCTATTCCCTATTTACTATAGTGTTCTCGGCGCACGGGAGGAGGCGCTCAGTGCGCCACTATGGACATGGCGCACGGCATCTTCAAATAAAAATATAAAGAAGCTGGAAGTGCCAATATAATGGGGGTGATGTGCGGTGATGTGAGGAAGTTTAGTGACAACTGCCCAAGTAACAAACATGCCCAAAATAGAATGAGAAAGTAACTTTTTCTGAACCAGCCTGCTGCGCCGGCAATTACGTTTATAACTGCAAGGCTTTTTTTTGTGCTCTGCACTGCAATTTCACTTGTTCAAATGCGCTGGTTCACTGCGCCGGCAAAATCTTAGTAAATGTCAAGTCACGTAAATCAATTTGCATAAGTTGAACAGGCGCACCTCCTAAACTTGCCATTATATAACAGTCTGACAGCAAAATGACATTTCTAAAGGAAAAAAAAAATGCATTTAAAAGCACTTGCGGCTAAAATGAATTGTCGGCTCCCGTCAATATAGAGAAAAGTCATTGAAAGTCTTTGAAAAAAAAAAATGCGTGGGGTCCCCCCAAATTCCATTACCAGGCCCTTCAGGTCTGGTATGGATATCAAGGGGAACCCTGCCGCAAATTTTTAAAAAAATGCATGGGGTTCTCCCAAATATCCATACCAGGCCCTTCAGGTCTGGTATGGATTTTAAGGGGAACTCCATCCCAAATTTAAAAAAAAAATGTCGTGGAGTTCCACCAAAAATCCATACCAGACCTTTTATCCGAGCATGTAACCTGGCAGGCCGCAGGAAAAGAGGGGGGGATGAGAGAATGCCCCCCCTCCTGAACCGTCGGAAGAAGACCCCCGAAGTCGGAAGAAGACCCCCCCGGAGCTGCCTAATAAATTACTTTAAAAACCTGTGTTGTGTTTTTTTATTGACTTTTTTTGCCACCAGGTGAATGGGTAGGGGTACGATGTTCCCCATACTCATTCACATGGGGTGGGGGGCCCGGATTCTGGGGGCCCCCTTATTAAAGGGGGCTCCCGGATTCCGATAAGCCCCCCGCACGCAGACCCCGACAACCAACGGCCAGGGTTGTCGAGAAGAGGCCCTTGTCCCCATCAACATGGGGCAGGGTGCTTTGGGTGGGGGAACGCAGGGCGCCCCCTGCCCCAAAGCACCCAACCCCCCCATGTTGAGGGCATGCGGCCTGGTACGGTTCAGGAGGGGGGGCACTCGCTCCCCCCCTTTCCTGACCTGCCGGGCTGCGTTCTCGGATAAGGGTCTGGTATGGATTTTGGGGTAACCCCCACGCCGTATTTTCAGCGTAGGGGGGGTTTCCCCTTAAAATCCATACCAGACCTAAGGGCCTGGTATGCTCCTGGAGGGGAACCCATGCCGGTTTTTTATTTAAGAATTGGCGTGGAGTTCCCCTTCTTGATTCATATCAAACAGAGGACAGCGAGCGCGAGGCTTGCAGTACCTTTTCACTGAGAACATTCTCGGGCAGGTACTTCAAGTCGCCTCCAGGACACGACTTGAGCGCGTCTGCTTCACGCTCGAGTCGTGTCCAAGTTGCCTCGTAAAGTCGCGCTGCCTCTGTGTCAACCGGCACATGAGTCACCCCGCAAGTCGGATCGCCTTGATCCGACTTCCCAGGCGACCTCTATTCAAATCAATGGGCTCCCATAGGGAACCATTTATTTTGAATAGAGATACAAGCGCCGCTGACATTTTTATTTACTATAGCAGTGCGCCGCCGGTTAATGCGCCCAATTAAGGATTAGTAAATCACCCCCATTGTCTTGTAACATACGAGTTTGGGTGGGGTGTTTTTATTTTTATGCACTATATACTGTACAGTATGTATATATAAAGCTTGTTTATTTCCTATGCAGACATTTGCAAAAGACAGCCTAGCTCCTCTGTGAGCCATCTAGTTTTCCTAAGGCTTTATTTACTCAAAATATAGATGTGTATATGTGAACACAAACAAATCTATCCAGACTAACATTGTGCATAATACATTACAGAAAAGAAAGTATACAATATTTTCTGAGAGCATATTTTAACCACTTCACCTCCAGAAGATTTACCCGCTTAATGACCAGGCCATTTTTGGCGATACGGCATTGCGTTACTTTAACTGACAATTGCGCGGTCGGGCGATACTGTACCCAAATAGAGCTTTCTTTTGGTGGTATTTGCACACCTCTGCGTTTTTAATTTTTTGCGCTATAAACAAAAAAAGACCGACAATTTTGAAAAAAAACAATATTTTTTTACTTTCTGCTATAAAACACATCAAATATTTAAAAAATCGAATTTCTTCATATATTTAGGCCAATTTGTATACTGCTATATATTTTGGGTAAAAAAATCCCAATATGCGTATATTGATTGGTTTGCACAAATGTTATAGCGTCTACAAACTATGGGATATATACTGGAATTTTTTTTTCGTTTATTTATTTTTTACTAGTAATGGTGGTGATCAGCGGCTTATAGCGGGACTGCAATATTGCAGCAGACATCGGGACACTAACTGACACCTTTGACACTTTGTGGGAACCAGTGACACTAGAACAGTGATCGGTGCTAAAAATATGCACTGTCACTGTATTAATGACATTATCTGGGAAGGCATAAACATCTAGGGTGACCAAATGGTTAAATAGGTGCCTAGCCAGTGTTTTTGTGTACTGTATGTGGTGATTTTAGTAAGGGAAGGAATGGATTTTATTCCCTGTTTTGCGGTGAAAGAAAATCCATTACTTCCCTGCTAACAGTACAGGGCTCTGCCTTGTTTACATAGGCAGTTCTCTATCCTGTGTGAATTCCCGACGATCGGCAGGTGCCAGTGATCATCTATTGGCTGGCACCCGCTGATTGACATCTGCTGTGTTTAATCATAACACAGCCGGGTCTCCTGGCAGCATGTTCACGCCCCCTACCTGGAAGTGCCGCATCACGTACCTAGTATGTATATGAATGCTATATGGTTGGCAAGTGGTTAAGTTCTTTTTGCAGTGTTTACCTTTAAAGTCCAACCACAGACACCCCTTCCTCCAGTCTCTCCACCAAAAGCCACCGTCACAATTTATTTAGCTTTTTATATAATTCCTTTTTTGGGAGGGTACATGTGATCAGCACAGGGCCAATCAGCACTGTCCAGACAGAAAGTCAGGGGTCTTGCAGCCTCATAGGACAGTCAGAGGAGAATGAAAGCTTTTCCTACAAGCTTTAACCAGTACTGGGCTGGACACTCATAGAAGTCACAAGACTGCTATTTACTGCTGATGAGAAAATGCATTTAGCAGTTTATATTTACTAAGATAATTGTATTTCCATGTTCTGTGTACTGTGAGAGACCAGATATAGTGATTGCAGGGCCCTGGGTTTAGTAATACTTTAAATATATAATTTGCGCCGGGTGTCAAATACTCTATGTATTTTTTTTTGTATATTTTCTTTATTGATTTTCTTTCATATTCAAATTAATAGTGTACATACTTATACATATTTATTTTTCATAAATACCGTATTTATCGGCGTATAACACACACTTTTTTACCCTTAAAATCAGGGGAAAATCGTGGGTGCGTGTTATACGCCGATACTCACTGATCCCGGCGATCTCCGCTGACTGAGCGGAGCGCAGCGATCGCTGCCGAGATACACATAGCCGAGTGTACTCGGCTTTTCTCGGCTCCGCTCACAGTCATGCCCAGTCCCGCCATTGGACCTGTGTTATGACCATCATAGGGCGGGACTCGGCGTGACTGTGAGCGGAGCCGAGAAGAGCCGACTAGAGCCGAGTACACTCGGCTATGTGTATCTCGGCTCCGCCCAGTCCCTGCGTTCTCGGTGGCGTTCACCCCGCTCCGCCCTGCGGCGATCTCAGCGGCGCCAATTTTGAATTTTGGACAAGGCTGCAATGAAAACTGGGGCAAGGCTGCACTGGACACTGGGGCAAGGCTGCACTGGACATTGGGGCAAGGCTGCACTGGACACTGGGGCAAGGCTGCACTGGACATTGGGGCAAGGCTGCACTGGACACTGGGGCAAGGCTGCACTGGACACTGGGGCAAGGCTGCACTGGACACTGGGGCAAGGCTGCACTGGACACTGCTAGCAAGGCTGCACTGACAAGGCTGCACTGGACACTGGGGCAAGGCTGCACTGGACACTGGGGCAAGGCTGCACTGGACACTGGGGCAAGGCTGCACTGGACACTGGGGCAAGGCTGCACTGGACACTGGGGCAAGGCTGCACTGGACACTGGGGCAAGGCTGCACTGGACACTGGGGAAAGGCTGCACTGGACACTGGGGAAAGGCTGCAATGGACACTGGGGAAAGGCTGCAATGGACACTGGGGAAAGGCTGCAATGGACACTGGGGAAAGGCTGCACTGACAAGGCTGCAATGGACACTGGTAAGGCTGCATTTAAATGTAAGTTTTTTTTCCTTAAACTTCCCTCCTAAAAGTTTTTTTCCCTAAAATTCCCTCCTAAACTTGGGGTGCGTGTTATACACCGGCGCGTGTTATACGCCGATAAATACGGTAATTAAAAATGACAAAATATTATCAGTATGGTTTTCACTCTATTGACCCTTATCCCTCCCTTCTTCCCCCCTCCCACTTTACCTTTTCTCATATTGGGTTTTTCTATTTTTTTTTTTCCATTTTTACACATTATTTAATATTATTTTTATTTTCATTTACCTTCCGTATACCATTCTTCTTACTTCCTTTTTCTATTTTACAGAGGATTCCCCATTTTTTCCAACCACGGGTTCCACACTTTTTCAAACTCTCTTATATTCCTTCTCTTGGTATACACTACTTTCTCCTTCCATATTGTTTCAGTGACAATATTAACCCAGTCTCTTCTCTGCCTGCCATCTTTGCGCAATTAATTTTTTTGCATGAAAAATACATCTAAGCACTGCTTTTGTTATATTGGCTGCTCTGCTTGTTCCTTCCCCTAGTCCCAGGATACACTATTCTAGGGTCCATTTCTAATGCTGTCTTGTATGTCCTGTTTATGATATCAAGAACCTCTTACCAATACCTATATAATTTCGGGCACTTCCATATCATATGTATTAGACATGTGCAATTCGTTTAGTTTCTAATTAGTTTTTAACGAAATGAGAAAAATTCTTAATTTCAAAATTTACGAATTTCCGAATTTTTCAATTTCCGAATTTTCGTATTTCTGAAATTTCGAATTTACGAATTTCCGAATTTTTCAATTTCCGAATTTTTCAAAATTCCGAATTTCTGAAATTCGGATTTTCGAACTTTCAATTTTTTTTTCGTTTTTCGTTTTTTCGTTTCGTTTTAGTTTTTTCGTTTTTTGGCTTTTTTTGGAAATTCGGAAGATTTGGAATTCCGAATTTCAGAAAAAAACAAAAAAAAAAAAAACAAATAAAACGAAAAAAAATTTTTTTTAGAATTTCAGAAAAAAGCAAAGAAGCAAAAAAATAACAAATTTCTGAATTTTGGAAATTCGGAAATTCAAAAAATTTGGAAATTCAACTTTCCAAATTTCCCATTTTCGAATTTTTTATTTTCGAATTTTGCAATTTCGAATTTTCGAATCTCGAATTTTCGAAATTTCCAATTTGCGAATTTTGGAAAAATTCGTTTTTTTCGTTTTATTTGTTTTTTTTTCTTTTTTCGGAAATTTGGAATTCCGAATTTCCCCGAATTTCCAAAAAAAAAACGAAAACGAAAAAAACGAGTTTTTCGAATTTCCCCGAATTTCCGAAAAAAGCAAAAAAACTAAAAAAAAAAACTAAAAAAAAAAACGAAAACGGAAAGAACACATTTTTTGAATTTCCGAGTTTCCGAAAAAAATAAAAAAATCGAAAAAACTGAAAAAAAAGAAACAAATTTTTTGATTTTCCTGAATTTCCAAACTTCCGAAAAAAAAGAAAAAAAAAACGAAAACGAAAAAAAAGAATTTTTCGGCAGTGCACATGTCTAATATGTATCAGATCCCCTGTACCCTGGCATCTAGGACACCTTGCATCTGTTCTCCACCCAAACTTAAACAGCCTTTTTGGTGTGTAGTATGTCCTGTGTAGCATTAAAAATGAAAACTTCTGAGCTGACGAAACAGTTACCAGGTGTCCACTCTCTGATACCTTTTTCCATTGCCCCTCGGATATGGGTCCCAGGTCTTCCTCCCATTTCCCTTTACTTTTAAGATGTTCTGGTGCCTCAATACTTCCTTTACATATATGCGGATAGATTTCAGAGATAAGGCCCCCGGTCCCACTCTGATTACCCAATCTCTGTAGAATAGGAGTTTTACACCAGGCTGGTCCCATTCTGTCAAACTGAACATTTAAAGCGTGTTTAATTTGAAGATATCTATAAAATGTATGTTTAGGGATATCATATTCCTCTCTCAATGCAGTGAAAGTTTTTAGGGTTCTTCCCTCATACAACTGGGCTTGCCTAACTATTCCATTTACTTCCCATTCCTTGTTTTTCCATACCCACTCCAACTCCTGAAGATTCCTATTGTCCCAAAGGGGTGCGTATTCTGTCTCTCCTTCTTGTATTACCATCTTAACCGTGGGGGATTTGTTTACAAATGAGTTAGCCTCCAAAGCCTCTATCACCATCTTATGGGGTGCCCCTAGTGTCATCAGTCCCCCATTTATATCTCCTCCTAACTCTGATCTCACTCCTATATGCTGCAATTGTGCTGCCAAGAAGTAGCACCGTGGATGTGGCACCGCCATACCTCCCTCCCTTGTTGATAACTGTAGGGTCTGTAGCCTTATCCTAGATTGACCTCCTTTCCATATTAGTTCTCTAAATAGTGTGTCAATTTTCCTAAACCATTTCTTATGTATCCATATTGGCGTATTATGCAATACATATAACTGTGGCATCCACAGCATTTTGATCAAATTGCATCTCCCTGCGACTGACAGTGGGAGACGCCGCCATATTTGGATTTTATTTTTAAATTTAGATAGGAGGGGAACTACCGTATATACTTGAGTATAAGCCGACCCGAGTATAAGCCAAGGTACCTACTTTTACCACAAAATACTGGGAAAACGTATTGACTCGAGTATAAGCCTAGGGGGGGAAATGTGCCCATTGCCACCTCACTGTGCCAATTGCCCAACCTTACTGTGCCCATTGCCATCTCACTGTGCCACCTCACTGTGCCCATTGCCACCTCACTGTGTCCATTGCCACCTTACTGGGTCCATTGCAGCCTCCCTGTGCCCGAGTCAGTCAGTACCTGAAAATCTTCTTATTCCGTGGCCGGCGTCCATTGTTTAAATCTCGCGGCTTTCTTTTGGTCCCTTCCGTGATAGGCGTTTCCAGCAAACACTGTGTTGAGTGTTGCGCCTATCACGGAGATCCTCTCATTCTCTGATTCCGTTTCCCAGCAGGCACTGTGTTCAGTATTCCGCCAATCACGGACGTCGGACAAGAGAACGTCCATGATAGGCGCAACACTCAACACAGTGTTTGCTGGAAACGCCTATCGCGGAAGGGACCAGAAAAAAGCCGCGAGATTTAAACAATGGACGCCGGCCACGGAATAAGAAGATTTTCAGGTACTGACTCGAGTATAAGCCGAGGGGTATACTTTAAGCCCTAAAAAAAGGGCTCAAAAACTCGTCTTATACTCGAGTATATACGGTATGTTATTATTTATATATTTGTTAGGGTCACATGTTATATATATTCCCATACTCTGTGTATTTCACATTGCATTTCACTTTTAGATAAAATGTTCTTTTTTTTGATCATACCAAAGTACCATGAGCTGTGGATTTAATCATTTTTAACAGTGGTTCCCCGAGACCTGATAATTATTGCAAGGGTTCCTTCGAAGTAAAAAGAAAATGAGAAAGGCTGTTACAGACTATTCCTTTTGTTGTGCTGTATTAAGTCATTTTTAAAAGTTCTCAGTTGGAATTCAATTTGTGTTCAGTTTTTCATTTGTTCTTTTGGAAATTATTTGTGCAGTCCAAAGGAAATACAATACTGCTGATTTATGGAAATGTAAAACTTCATTTTGTTTTCAAACGTACACACCAACGATCCAAAACCCAGGGCCAATATTACGTTCCAACATCCAGAGCCAGCAGACAAGGCGCAGGAAGCAGATGAAGGTTTGGCAAGCCCAGGAGAGGTCTACAAAACCTGAAATATGCAAGGGAGCCAGATTCATAGTGTTACATAACTAGGAGGTTACATTGGACTCCACATTATACAAGCTGCCGATTCGTTTTCTGTTAACCACAAAGGTCAACTGGTTTTTCAGTTGATAAACAACATTTTTCTTCAAAGTACATAAAAAGGCTCCGTAAAGAGAACGAGGGAGAATGTGATATAATTTAGGTGGACAGAATATCCTGACAACTTTTAGTTATCTGTTTAAGGGTAAACTATTCAATTATTTTCAACAAGATCCTAATTTAAATTATTTTTAATTCAACTAAAGATATTTTAAGCTCCCTTTTTAGCACTGCTCCTAGTGAAAAGTCTGTTGCCAATGCCAATGCTTTTTCCAACCTGCACTGTGATAGTAGTAAATATAGGTAATGGTCAAATATGGCTGCTCTTGTATAAACAGTTAATAATTACCCAATGAAAAAGGAACCAGATATGAAAAATATTTATAGTAATGAATATTTTCAGCAAATAAATACACTTTATATATTGCAGCTTTCCGGTTCTAAGTTGTGTTGACTACATTTGTGTTCTTTTTCAGTCTAAGTTCATTTTCTGCAAGTCCTGCAAGTTCATTTACTGTGCGCTGAACTGAAATCTCAAAGAATGTTATCAGATTTCCTGGTTTTGTTCTGTGAACTACAAAATAACTCTCCTCTATGCTATGGAGATGTTTTTAGTCCACATCAGCATAGCCTAGGGAGACAATACTGATTCTCCATGAATACAGTCTCAAGAGTATATTATAATGTGACACATGTATTACCTTAAAATGGTGGTGGGCACTCTAGAGCAGTGGTTCCAGACTGTTGGGCCACAGCCTCCCTCTTACCAATCCTATAGTCAGCTGCAGATCTCAAAACCTCCCAAAGTGCCCCCACCTCCCATAGTACCCCCACCTTTCCATAGTAGACCACAGTGCCTATCAGCTCCTACAGTGCCCCTCAACATCCCGCGGTGCTCTCCAACCTCATACAGTGCCCCCCACCCAGCCTATTTCAGAGCTCTTCAACCACCCACAGTGCCCCGGTCCCAGCAGAACCTGTAGTCTCACACAGTGCCCCTGCAAATTCTCCAGCCTCCTGAAGAGACCCATAGCCCCCTCAGAAGACCCCATAACCCAACATTTCTTTCTGCCCCCTCCAGAAACCTTATGCCCTACAGGGCACCAAGCCTGCCTCAGAGTTCCCTATCCCTATCCAGAACTCCGATCCCCCACAGTGACACCCAGGCCAACCCAGAGCTTGGCAGCATTTTAATATACTGTAAATTTTGCATTCCCCTATTTTTATTGTGTGAGAATGTAGCTTTTTTTTTGCTGTTTGGGCATGGAAGGTTTTTGAAGAGGTGACTGGGCCCTATCTCAATAAGGTTGAGAACCACTGCTCCAGAATTCCTGTAAAGTGTACCTAAAATGAAACCTTTTTCTTTTTAGTTTTGGATAGAGTAAAAATCTAGAATCAATGTTGGGTTCTTAATGCTGCCCCATTGGGGAAATTCATTCTCTTTATTTGTCCCAGTGATCATTGTAATGAGGGCAGAAAGTGGTGAGAAATCGAAATTTTTTACAGATATCACTGGACCAGGAGCAAATCCTCAATGGAGACACCTGTTCTGGTAACAGCTAAAGCCTTATACGCACGATCAGATTATCTGACGGGAATTGTGTGATGACAGGCTGTTGTTGGAAAATCCAACCGTTTGTATGCTCTATCGGTCAATTGTTGTCGGATTTTCCACGGACAAATGTGGGGTAGCATGCTTTAAAATTGTCCGCCAACAAATGTGTGTTGTGGGATTTTCCGATCGTGTGTACACAAGTCGGTCGGACAAAAATCCAAAGTACCAACATGCATGCTCAGAAGCAATGCTCACCATAACACAACATTAGCAGAAGTTGCCCAAAGGGTGGCGCTAAAGAGCTGAAAAAACACATAGTTTTGTGTTTGTTTGCCGACAATTCTTTGCCGTTTGTATGCAAGACAAGTTCCTGTAAAAATAAATAAATTTTGTGCTTGTCTAATAAAAGAAAAAACAGAAAAAAATGAGCTGCTACACAACAATGTGACAAAAATTGTGAAAGTGATGAATATAAATGTAGCGCTAGTGATTGTGGAGAGACATCAGTATCTCACTAGGTGAATATAGTCACTGAATGAGAAAACAGTGAAGCAAATATAAATACAACAACCAAAAAAATTTAAACGGTGAATATACTAATAAGTCCACAAAAAATGAAAAACAAATGAATGTCCTCCAATAAGATGTGGATTGACGGTGAAGAAAATAAACATATATGGTATCTCTCATCCTGAGCCTGCATCTGACCCTGAGCCTGCATCTGACCCTGAGCTTGCATCTGACCCGCCCCGACCTGATCCGTTCTGATCCCTATCCCGAGCCCATCCTGGACCTGCCCCTCCTGTTACCTGTTTGCCTTTGATCCCTGCCCTGCAGCCTGTCCATCCATACTCTCCCTGTCCTGTTGTTCTCCCATCCATATCCATCTGCTGATATCCCTTGGTGTATGACCTCGGCCTGGCTTGTTTACGATTACGGTATCTCCCCTTTATTTGTATATACTATTTGTTGTTGGTTGTTGCACTGGTTGTTTTCACTTGTTTGTCACCTTTTTAATAAATTATTATATTTTCACCTACATCCGTTTGGTCTCCTCTGTGCAGTCACACAGTCTGGTCTACTAGTTCCGTGACAGTATACCGGGGCCAATCCCTGGCCAGATGTGGCTGCATAGAGGAACCATCCTAGTTTGTTAGTCCTGTTAATATGGATGTCAATGAAACCATTTATTATTCTCTGCTGGCAGCAGAGGATGGTGAATATTGTCGCCAGACTTTAAAAGATTGGACCAGTGACCAGCTGATGGAAACTATCCGATCAGCTCATTCCTTTGTGGATCTGGGCTATATGTCTTTTGAGGATGTTCAGCCCGTTAATTCGGTTATGTATAAAGCCAGCCCTGTAATGCATTCCCGAAGGAAGTGATGATTTCTCTCCTCTCTTCAATGGTGACCAAGTTGAATACCTGGTACGGCTATTAGAGGATGATCTGGCTTTTTTTGATGAACATTATTCCCTTGTTCCCAGCAGGTGTTATCTGATTGTATTCGTTCAGTGCAGTCTCTGATCAGACAGGGTGTGTGTGAATCAGCTTTTGTTCAACCTGTGCTGCAGGCATGGTCGGATCTCCTGTGTTTAGCCAAGCCACAACATTCCAGCCCTGCCATTAATCACCTGCCTTCCCAAGGATCTATCTGCCCATCGCCTATGGCAACCCCAGCTACAGCCCAGTTTACACAGCTTCCTACCAAATATTATTAACCAGTCTCTACTTGTCGCACCTATCCTGCCTTCAATCCACCTGCTTCTTCCCTTCCACCTGTAACAAATCCACAAGAACCTCCTCCAGCCACTGTTCCCGTGTCTCTGCCACATTCCAGTCCTTCCTCTTACTCAATTCCATCCTTTTCATATATCCCTCCCGCTATTTACAAATCTGCAGTGACTAAGCCTAAAAAGAAGTGGAAGTACTTTCCGACCCACACAATCCTACCAGTAACCCAACCTGCCTCCACACCCACCAACCTGCTCCAACCTGCGTTCATGCCAGTTGAACCTGATGACCCACCTAAATCTGTCAACTCTATGCCTGCTACCCAGTCTGACGTCCCAGTGCCTTTTACCCAGTCTGACGTCCCAGTGCCTTTTATCCAATCTGACGTCCCAGTGCCTTTTACCCAGTCTGACGTCCCTGTGCCTTTTACCCAGCCTGAGGTTCATGTGCCAGTCTGCTGGCCTGAGGTTCCTGTGCCAGTCTTCTGGCCTGAGGTTCCTGTGCCAGTCTGCCGGCCTGAGGTTCCTGTGCCAGTCTGCCGGCCTGAAGTTCCTGTGCCAGTCTGCCAGCCTGCAGTTCCTGTGCCCGTGTTCCAGCTCGATGTCCCTGTGCCCGTATTCTGGCCTGAAGATCCGGTGCCCATGTCTCTGCCTGAAGTCTCAGTACCTGCCTTCTAGTCTGATGTCTTGTCACTTGCCTTCCAGTCTGATGTCTTGGTTCCTGCCTTCCAGCCTGATGTCCTGGTGCCTGCCTTCCATCCTGATGTCCTGGTGCCTGCCTTTCAGTCTGATGTCCTGGTGCCTGCCTTCAAGTCTGATGTCCTGGTGCCTGCCTTCCAGTCTGATGTCACGGTGCCTGCCTTCCAGTCTGATGTCCCGGTGCCTGCCTTCCAGTCTGATGCCCTGGTGCCTGCCTTCCAGTCTGATGTCCTGGTGCCTGCTTTCCAGTCTGATGTCCTGGTGCCTGCCTTCCAGTCTGATGTCCTGGTGCCTGCCTTCCAGTCTGATGTCCTGGTGCCTGCCTTCCAGTCTGATGTCCTGGTGCCAGTGTTTCAGCCCGAGATGTCAGTGTTTAAGCCCGAGATGTCAGTGTTTCAGCCTGGGGTGCCAGCGTTCCAGCCTGAAGAACCAGTACCAGCATTCTAGCCTGAAGAGCTAGAGCCAGCGTCCCAGCCTAAAGCTGTGGTGCCCGTTTCCCGGCCTGAGGTTGTGGTGCCTGTTTCCCGGGCCTGAGGTTGTGGTGCCCATTTCCCGGTCTGAGGTTGTGGTGCCCATTTCCCGGCCTGAGGTTGTGGTGCCCGTTTCCTGGCCTGCGGAGCCTCTATCTGCTGCCCAGCTCAATGACCCAAAGCCTGCTGCCCAGCTCGATGACCCGGAGCCTGCTGCCCAGCTTGATGTCCCAGAGCCTGCTGCCCAGCCTGATGTGTTCCTGCCTGCTGCCCAGCTTGATTTGCCCCTGTCTGCTGCCCAGCTTGATTTTCCCCTGTCTGCTGCCCAGCTCCATGACCCGGAGCCTGCTGCCCAGCTCGATGACCCAGAGCCTGCTGCCCAGCTCGATCTCCTGGAGCCTGCTGCCCAGCTCGATGACCCGGAGCCTGCTGCCCAGTCTGGTGTGTTCCTGCCTGCTGACCAGCTTGATTTGCCCCTGTCTGCTGCCCAGCTTGATTTGCCCCTGTCTGCTGCCCAGCTTGATTTACCCCTGTCTGCTGCCCAGCTTAATTTGCCCCTGTCTGCTGCCCAGCTTGATGTGCCCGCTGTCTGCCCGGATGTACCCGCTGTCTGCCCGGATATGCCCACTTTCCAGTCGGATGTGCCCGCTGTCTGCCCGGATGTGCCACTGTCTGCCCAGATGTGACTTTGCCTGTTGCCCAGCTTGTTGCCATGAACTTTCCCCAGCAACAGTTAGTTGGAGCGTCCTTTGAGGGGGGGTACTGTCAGGAAAGGTTCCATCCGCTGGTGATATTTATTATTTGACTTGCAGTACTGTGGTCCACCAGCAGGTGTCTCCTGGCAGTGTGGAACTGTCAGGAGAATTTCTCCCTGCTGGTATTATATTATCCTTTGGACGCAGTACTGGTCTCCACCAGCGGATGGATCCTGGCAGTGTGGAGCGAACTGCTCTTCCTGCGCTCAGGTGTGACTTGAAGCCAATTACAGGCATTCCTATTTATACCCGGCAAGTACAAACACACCTTTCCCTGCTATCTCTCATCCTGAGCCTGCATTTGACCCCAAACACACACACCTTGAAAAAAAAACAAAAAAAAACATGCCAGCGATGAAATCCAGTGTCCCGCGGCGATCCCGATGTCCAGCGCTGTCCGTCATTGGTTGTGCCTGGGGGTCCCCTTTGTTAAAGGGGTCTTCCAGATTCCAATAAGCCACCCGCCCGCAGACCCCCACAACCACCGGGCAAGGGTTGTGGGGATGAGGCCCTTGTCCCCATCAACATGGGGACATCCTCCCCATGTTGAGGGCATGTGGCCTGGTACGGTTCAGGAGGGGGGGGCGCTCTCTCGTCCCCCCTCTTCCCCTGCGGCCGGCCAGGTTGCGTGCTCGGATAAGGGTCTGGTATGGATTTTTGGGGGGACTCCACGCCATTTTTTTTTTAATTTGGGGTGGAGTTCCCCTTAAAATCCATGCCAGATCTCAAGGGCCTGGTATGGATATTTAGGGGAAACCCCACGCCATATTTTTTTTTAATTTGCAGCGGGGTTCCCCTTAATATCCATTCCAGACCTAAAGGGCCTGGTAATTGAATTTGGGGGAACCCCCACGCTTTTTTTTTTTTTTTATCAATGACTTTTCTATGTATTGATAAAAGCCGAGAATTCATTAATAGCCGCGAGTGAGTTTTAAATTACTTTTTTTCCTTCAAAAATGACACTTTGTGCAGGGACAGTTCTAAGCACGGGAAACATGTGCCACTTTACATGCATATCATACACACCCCCCAGGTACGAAATTTAAAGGAATATTTCACTTTTATTTTTTCATTTTAAGCATTATTAAAATCACCGCTCCCGTAAAAACGTCTATTTTTTAAACCTTTTTTTTTGCATTGATACATGTCCCCTGGGGCAGGACCCGGGTTCCCAAACACTTTTTAGGACAATAAATTGCATATTAGCCTTTATAATTAGCACTTTAGATTTCGAACGTTCGAGTCCATTGTATTTAATAGGGTTCTAAAGTTCACACGAACATTCTGTCTGTTCACAGGTTCTGGTGCGAACCGAACAGGGGGGTGTTCGGCTCATCCCTGGTGACGACATCTCCCTGCTACCATCCTTGCCTTGCTTCTCAAGCCTCGGTCTGACGCTGAAGTTCCACCAGACGCCGGCTCCCATCTGATGGAGTGATACCAGCACAACGAGTGCCACCGCAGCTGCTTGGGTTTGGGAAACAGGTCGTAGATGGGGTCACCCTGACTTCATTTGGAATTTTACATGCCCGTTTTTATTCATCTAAATGTGAGTGCATAGCACATATACTAATTAAAATGTTATCAAATGTCTACTCTTAGAGGCGCCTCTCTTTTTGTGTGTGTTGCATTTGACCCTGAGCCTGCATCTGACCCTGAGCCTGCATCTGACCCTAAGCCTGCATCTGACCCGACCCGACGTGATCCAGAGGAAGTTCCCCATCAGTTCCGCTCAGCCAATGACATAGGCGGGGTCTGACATACGAGGGGGCGGACCTGATGGGGAACTTCCTCCGCAGTGTAATAAATGAATAGACCCGCCCCTTCTCACGTTCCGCATCTGGTCCGCTTAGCCTTACACCTACGTCATTGGCTGAGCGGACCTGATGGGGAACTTTAGAAGGGGCGGGTCTATTCATTTATTACACTGCGGAGGAAGTTCCCCATCAGGTCCGCTCAGGCTCAGCCAATGACGTTTCGTGTGGACAGCGCTGTACATCGGATCACCGCGGGACACTGGATTTCATTGCTGGAATGTTTTTATTTTATTTTATTTTTTTTAAAAAAGGACATTTCCCAACGGTGTCTGTGTTTTTTTTTTACAATTTGTTACACTTTCTTTGTGAAATGGTAGGGGTACATTACCAATTCACATAGTGGGGGGGGCCGGATCTGGGCGTCCCCTTTGTTAAAGGGGTCTTCCAGATTCCGATAAGCCCCTTGCCCGCAGACCCCCACAACCACCGGGCAAGGGTTGTGGGGATGAGGCCCTTGTCCCCATCAACATGTGGACATCCTCCCCATGTTGAGGGCATGTGGCCTGGTACGGTTCAGGAGGGGGGGCACTCTCTCGGCCCCCCCTCTTTTCCTGCGTCCTGCCAGGTTGCGGGCTCGGATAAAGAGTCTGGTATGGATTTTCGGGGGAACTCCACGCCATTTAAAAAAAAAATTGGGGTGGAGTTCCCCTTAAAATCCATACCAGACCTGAAGGGCCTGGTATGGATGTTTGGGGGGAACCCCACGCCATTTTTTTTTTAAATTTGCGACAGGGTTCCCCTTAATATCCATACCAGACCTGAAGGGCCTGGTAATGGAATTTGGGGGGACCCCCACGCATTTTTTTTATTTTTTTTACCAATGACTTTTCTATGTATTGCCGGGAGCCGACAATTCATTATTAGCCGCGAGTGAGTTTTAAATGACTTTTTTTCCTTCAGAAATTACACTTTGTGCAGAGACAGTTCTAAGCACGGGAAACAAGCGCGACTTTACAGGCATACTATACACACACCCTAGGTACAAAATTTAATGGAATATTTCACTTTTATTGTTTCACTTTAAGCATTAATAAAATCACTGCTCCCAAAAAAACTGCAGTTTTTAAAACTTTTTTTTGCATTAATACATGTCCCCTGGGGCAGGACCCGGGTCCCCAAACACTTTTTAGGACAATAATTTGCATATTAGCCTTTATAATTAGCACTTTTGATTTTGAACGTTCGAGTCCATTGTATTTAATAGGGTTCTAAAGTTTGCGCAAACTTTCTGTCTGTTCGCAGGTTCTGCTGCGAACAGAACAGGGCGGTATCGGCTCATCCCTAGCTAGTATGCTCATACAGTATAAGCCACAACATGTTAATGCAATCTCAAAAGGAATTTTCAGGCATTTTAACTGTGAAGCTTTCATTACAATAATAGCTGGTAATTCGGGCCATGAAGATCCTTGTTTAGGCACTTCCTGTTATAGGGAGACAGCCTTCTCTGTCCACTGGCTTGGAGAATACCAGATGCCATTACAACACAAATTAAGCAGGCATAATCTACTGTTGTCACCATCCAGAAATCCACCCTTATGCCGCGTACACACGATCGGAATTTCCGACAACAAAACCGTGTTTTTTTTTCCGATGGATGTTGGCTCAAACTTGTCTTGCATACTCACGGTCGCACAAATGTTGCTCGGAAATTCCGAATGTCAAGAACGTGGTGACGTACAACACTAAAACGAGCCGAGAAAAATTAAGTTCAAGGATTCCGAGCATGTATCGAATTGATTCCGTGTATGAGTAGGATTTTTGTGCGTCGGAATTGGATACACACGATCGGAATTTCCGACAAGGACTTTTGTTGTCGGAAAAATTGAGAACCTGCTCTAAAACATTTGTTTGCACTCCCCCCATAGGAATTGCTGTGTGTAGACTTCCCTGGGCCTTCCCCTTATTATCTTGCAGCCAGTTACTAGAATTTTTCACACAACCAAATGTACTCTCATCCGCTCACTATCCAATAATCAATCCAGGGTATTTTTGGTATTTTTTTTTTTTTGATGGAACTTGGATGGGAGAAGGAAATGGTGGGATACTCCATGTGGAACTATTTACAGATGAGGACAACTCTTACTGGGCCTCACCAGGTTAACTGTGGTAGCAGATTTTTTGATAGGCCATACACCTGTATGGAAGAAAATAAGTCCTTTGCTTGCTCTGGCAGCGGACTTGATGAAACTGTTCTATCTTCAGGACACTCACTAGCACCCCCTTTGGCTGACCCCCATCCACTGACTCTACTAGCTGAAGGAATGGCCCTCACTGGACAAGTCCCATGGCACAGACTCACTGTAGGCAGAAACAGATCCTTCCTGGCGTGTCTCCCTTCTAGTCAGCTCTGCAGGACATCTGGGTTGCTGCTACTCAATTTTGGGGCCCTCAGGTCAACCACCTGAGGCCGCATGGTAGCCCGTGTGGAGGAGGGGCAGTCACCCCCTCCCTCCAGGACCCAGCTCTCCAGCCGAAGACCTCAAGCACATGTGCCCTCGGCATATATACAGTCACCCAGCATGCACTGAGGCACTTTCCTCTGCCAATGGCCAGGGCTGTAACTATGCCTGTGCTCTCATTTGTCAGGTTTCCTCCCACTGTCCAATATGCCCCATCCTATGGGACTGAGCATGTGATATGAGTAGGCAAAAGCTGTATGTTAGCGCTCACATTCAGTAAGATTGCTGGATTGTTTTATCTTAGTAGCTCCAGAGCAGAAGCAGGTAGAACAATGCCATGAAGCTTGTTAAGAGCCTTGGAATGTATAAGAATGACCTTGATTTTTTTTTTTATTAAAAACTGGAGTTTCACTTTAATTAATCAGTTTTGCAACAATAGCTTACTTTTTAGCTGGACATAATAATGGCAAAAAAAATCTTAGTTAAATGTAATCTCATATTTTATGCAAAAGATGTAAAATATTTCTATATACAGCTACAGTGTGTCATTTTTGGCCCGCTGCTCCTTGTTGTGTTTTCATGATGTTTGTCATCAGAGGCACAGCAGGGTATGTCGCGAATACATGATGCAAACCCATTTCTAAACTCCAACCAACTGTGACATGGGGAAAGTGGGAAATCGACTGCGTGTGGAAATAAATTACATGCGGCTTACTGCTGCTCAGTTGGAGCTTCGAGGTTTTACTTTTTATTCTTGAAAAACAACTTACTTCTTCAAAAATATTTTGCGTTACAGTGCACGCGTATTTGACAGTGTGATACAATTATTTAGCTTGAGGTTACAGCTCTGAAACACAAACTAAAACTCTGGGCACATTAAAAACAAACAAACATGTAATCCACTTATTATATGTAGCACTTACCCCCATTTAAGGGACCGGCTGGTTTTGTTGGGTCTGCAAACTACCTCCAAGGCTTCCATTGTCAGGGTGTGAGAAAGTCTTTAGAAAGGCCAATGTCCACACAATGTAAAACCCAAACAGTCAAGCTTTTTTTCTTTGAAGTGGAAAACTTTAGAGGAAAGTAGGAAACAAGAGAAACACAGGGGAAGGTTCAGGCACGCAACACTAAAGTCCCAATCGTCGCCACTCAAGCCTGACTGGGTATTGCTCACCCGGATAGTCCCGTTTAGTGGTCCTAGCAGCCGGGATGAAGCACGAATCAATCTTTCTAGGGATACGATCAGGAATCCTCTGCCACTGGATTGTTAAAAGTCCCGAACCTCCCGGCCAAGCAATAGTGAAGAACCTTTAAGCCGGATTGGCGTATTGCACGGCTTGTAATGATGGATCCCTCCTTAGGTGAGCTCCAGGCTTCCACCCGAGACAGCGGTACCGTCGCTAGTCTCCTCCGGGGCAGATCCTCCCCTGGTCTCCTCCCCTAAGCGTGGCTTCCCTTAGGTGGGTAGCTGAGGATCCCTTTGAAAAGTATAGGCCTCAGCCAGCAGAGCTGGGCCTATCATGCAGCGATGTAGCCTTGGGCTAAAGGTGCCTGGGGCCAGAACACACACACGCACCCCGTGCCATGAGGGCCACGAAGTGCAAACTGACCCCAATTCATGGCGTCTGCCCCTTATGTACCCTCTCCCAGCATGCACAGTGGGTAGACCATGCCCACTGTATGGCTGCCGAGAAAGGACACCCAAGGTGTTGTGATACCCCCTGTAGTTCAACCTATGCCGGTGATGACAGTGCCACCTACAGGCAGACAGGGAACACTACTGCCAGGCAATATCACACCCAGAGCAGAAGCAAATCCAGAACCATCAATTGGTCTGAGCCCAATTACTGGCTCAGACTACCCTTACATTTACACATAGCGCCCCCAAATATTGGGGGGGCACTACATATATATTTATTTATCAATCAGTAAAGCTGAAATCTAGATAGATATAATAAATCCCAGTGTTGTATTCATGAAAACCATTATTAAACTCTAGCACATACACTGGTACACTGGAGATCAAAATTAGAGAGCAACCTACAATTTCCTAAATTTCAAGGTCACTGCTTAGTCCTATTTGAAATGATCTAAGCAGCAGTAAATTTTATGGCTTACATATATATTGAAGCACAGAATAAAAAACTTCAATGAGATTTGAAAAAGAACATTGATCGAAATTAGAGAACATTTTCAGATACCTCCCAGTTATTGGTGTTAAATTAATCTGGCATCTTGTGCTAATTTCTTTAGTTATCTGGCAAACCCTATTTAACTGGCAGCTTAACCACTTAACGACCGCTCACTGTATATATACGTCGGCAGAATGGCACCGACGGGCACAATCACGTAGAGCGTACGTGATCGCCTTTGTACTGTTGGGGGGTCCGATCGGACCCCCCTCCTATACAGTGAGCGGCCGTTTATCGTTGGGGAGCGATCAGAGATGAGGGGGTGACCATTCGATTTCGGCCACCCCCTCGCGATAGCTCCCGGCGAATGAAAATGCTTCCTCCGCCATGTGATGTAAACACAGGCAGGAGGAAGTGATGTCATCTCCCTCGCGGCGGTCTTTTCGATTCCCGCGCCGAGGAGAGAAGAAGCAGGTTAGTGCACCAACAGTCCACTGACACATAGGTACACATAGGCACACATTTCACCCCCCAGTCACCCCCAGATCACCCCCCAGGTCACCCCCCAGCCCCCAATCACAGTGTCACTGATTGCAGTGATCATTTATTTTACTGATCACTGCATTTAGTGTCATCTGTGATAGTAAAAAGTTGCAGGGCAGTTAGGATTATGCCCCTTTAGGTCCAGGGTAGCCCCCTAACCCCCCTAATAAAGGTTTAACCCCTTGATCGTCCCCCGGGTAACCCTTTCACCCCCTAACGCCAGCGTCACTAAGCGATCGTATTTTCGATCGCTGTATTTAGTGCCGGTGGTGCCCTAGATAGCCAGTTATTTATTTTTAGTTTCGCCGCAGGTTTTTAGAGCGTCAGGTACCCCCATATATTATTTTAACCCCCTGATTGCCCCTAGAGTTAACCCTTTCACCAGTAATCACCGTATAACCGTCACTGGTGACACTGGTTACCCAATTAGTTATTTAGTTATTTAGGTAACCCGTCAGGTTTTTATATAGCGTCGGGTACCCCCATATTTAACCTAATAAAGGTTTTAACCCCCTGATTGCCCCTAGTTAACCCTTTCACCAGTGATCACCATATAAAGGTTACGGGTGACGCTGGTTGGTTAGTTTGCTTTTTATAGCATCAGGGCACCCGCCGTATATAACCCAATAAAGGTTTAACCCCCTGATCGCCCGGTGGGTGAGATCAATTAGGTTTTAGCGCCAGAGAGGGTCTGCGTCGACCCAGGCAGCGTTAGGTTAGTGCCAGTGACGCTAACACCCACGCGCAAAGCATACACCTCCCTTAGTGGTATAGTATCTGATCAGATCTATACTAGCGTCCCCAGCGGTTTAGGGTTCCCAAAAACGCAGTGTTAGCGGGATCAGCCCAGATACCTGCTAGCACCTGCGTTTAGCCCCTCCGCCCAGCCCAGCCCAGCCCAGCCCAACCAAGTGCAGTATCGATCGATCACTGTCACTTACCAAACACAAAACACATAACTGCAGCGTTCGCAGAGACAGTCCTGATCCCTGCGACCGCTAACAGTTTTTTTTGTAGCGTTTGATATATTTGCTGACGACAGTCGGGTGCTTTTTTTCCTGTGAATCTTACTAGTGTACCCCTAAATTTAGAGCCCAAAATGGCAAGTCGAAGGTACACTAGTAAAGAGGCCTACGAGATTCTGAGCATGACAGATAGTGAAGAGGAGGTCACGTATCTGTCAGATTCAGGCTCAGAATATCTTCCCGTAGAAGACAAAGACGTCAGCGGCCCCACATCAGATAGCTCTGACGACGAAGTTGAGGTCCCTGCTAAGGTCAGGCGTACCCGATCCCGATCTTCTGAGGTTGTTGAGGAGCAAGAACCGCAGGGCTCTCGTATCATGGAGCAGAGTAGTACTAGCGCCGCTATTCCTTCTGGTGAATTGGCAAGCACCAGCGGCCTAGTACAGCCTGGGCGTACATCCAGCACTGCAGTATCACTTGGTGACGTGGCGAGTCCCATAAGTGCAGTTCAAGCTGGCGAGGTGGCAAGCACAAGTAGTGTCCCGCTGCCACCAATAAGAAGACAAAGGCAGGCCCGTCGTACCCATAGTGCTCTTCCTGCAGAATTCGCCTATCCTGATTGGGTCCCCACCACTTCTGCAGAACCCGTACTTCCCCCATTCACTGCCCAACCCGGTATTCAGGTGGAAACAGCTGATTTTATGCCAATCGATTTTTATTCGCTGTTTTTCACGGAAGATCTCTATAGATCTATTGTGGACCAGAGTAATTTATATGCTGGTCAATTCATCGCCGCTAATCCCCAGTTGCCTTCCATTGCCAAAGATTGGAAACCAATTACGGTTTCCGAATTTAAGACCTTTCTGGGCCTTTCCCTCAACATGGGCACACATAAATTCCCGTCATTGCGTGCTTATTGGTCCACGCACCCAATTGACCACATGCCCGTGTTCTCTGCCTCCATGCCCAGGAAACGATACGAGCAGATTCTGCAGTTCATGCACTTCAACGACAATGAACTTTGTCGTCCACGTGGGGACCCTGAATATGACCGGCTCTATAAAATTCGGCCCCTCATAAACCACTTCAACGAACGTTTTGCAGCCTTGTTTATTCCCGATCAAGCTGTCTGCGTTGATGAGTCCCTGATTAAATTTTCTGGCCGCTTGGCTTTCAAGCAGTACCTTCCCAGCAAGCGTGCCAGATACGGGGTCAAGCTCTATAAGTGCTGTGACAGGGCAACAGGCTATGTATGGAGCTTTATGGTTTATGAGGGAAAAGATAGTCAGGTTGAGCCGGTCAACTGCCCGGATTACATAGGGAGCGCTGGCAAGATAGTGTGGAACTTGGTGTCACCCTTATTCGGAAAGGGGTACCACTTGTATGTGGACAATTATTACACGAGCGTGCCACTGTTTAGTCACTTGTTTGATCATCAGATTGGAGCATGTGGCACCGTGCGACCTAATCGCCGGGGCTTTCCCCAGCGGCTTGTAGATGCCCGTCTTAGGCTGGGGGAGAGAGCCTGCGTAAAGTGTAATAACTTGCTCGCTATGAAGTGGAGGGACAATAAGAATGTTTTCCTTCTTACCTCCCTTCATGCAGACACGACAGTCCAAATTCGTACGGCGACTGGTGTTGTGTAGAACCCCCTCTGTGTCCACGAATATAACAAAAATATGGGAGGGGTGGACCTCAACGACCAGTTGATGGCGCCGTATCCAATTGACCGTAAGGCGAGACGCTGGTACAAAAAAGTGTCTCTATCCTTATTCCAATTGGCTTTGCTGAACGCTCATGTGCTATACAGAGCTTCAGGCGGGACGTTATCTCTTCTAAAATTCCAGAATGAGATAGTCACAGAACTCCTGTATCCAGGCGGTTCTGCACCTCACCATCCCCTACCAAATGCAGTAAGCCGGCTGCATGAGAGGCATTATACGCATCTCCTCCCGAGTACCCCTACCCAACGAACCCCCCAAAAAAGATGTTGTGTCTGTAGCAAGCGCGGATTTAGGCGTGACACCCGTTATTATTGTCCACTCTGTCCTGACAAACCTGGTCTTTGCCTTGGTGAATGTTTTGAACGCTACCACTCAAAAGTGAAGTTTTAGCGTAGGGTACAGCATTTCACAGACTAGGACACACTTACACAGGGTCTCCCAAGATGCTATTACATTTTGAGAGACCCGAACCATTACAGTTGTTAAAGTTTAAAAAAAAAGTGTAAAAAAGAAAAAAAAAAACGTAAAAACAAAAGCACAAAAAAAATATAAAATAAAAAAAACAAAAATAGTTGTTGTTTTATTGTTCTCTCTCTCTCTCTCTATTTTCTCTCTATTGTTCTGCTCTTTTTTACTGTATTCCATTCTGCAATGTTTTATCATGCTTGCTTTTCAGGTATGTCATTTTTTGTTTTCAGGTGCGCCATTCAACTGCAGCGCGGATCTATTTATCTTGACAGCAACAGCGTTTGCTCCCACGATACATAAAGCCGTGACTCCAGTGCTGTAGGAGGTGATTTCACCACCACAGTTAAAAAAAAAGAGCATATATGCCGAAGCATGGGGGCAGCAGGGGTGGAGGAGCGATTTTTCTCCTAATGCCGCGTATATACGGTCGAAATTCCGACGGAGGCTTGCCCGTGGAAAAGTTCGACCGTGTGTACGCGGCATAACTTTTTTGCGGGAGGATGCCCCCATGCTTCGGCATATATGCCCATCATTAGAAGTGGGTGGATGAAGGGAGGTATTCTAATGGTGGGCATACCCACCGATCAATCTCTTTTTTTCGTTCAGCCAACAGGCTGCATGAAAAAAAAGATTACAATACATGTCCAACAAGGACCAGCAACGTACTGGTATGTTGCTGGATTTTGAATGTTTATACCAGAATGATGCCTGCAGGTTTAGGTATCATCTTGGTATCATTCTTTTCAGCCAGTGGCCGGCTTTCATGTAAAAGCAATTCTAGCAGATAATTAGCCTCTAGACTGCTTTTACAAGCAGTGGGAGGGAATGCCCCCCCGGATATAAACAGCGCCATTGGGAAATTGGGAAACCATTTTATCACACCGATCTTGGTGTGGTCAGATGCTTTGAGGGCAGAGGAAAGATCTAGGGTCTAACCCCCCATTTTTTTTTTCAAAAAAAGAGTACCTGTCACTACTTATTGCTATCATAGGGGATATTTACATTCCCTGAGATAACAATAAAAATGATAAAAAAAAATTTATGGAAGGAACAGTTTAAAAATAAAATAAAAAAGCAAAATAAATAATATAAAAAAAAAAAGCACCGCTGTCCCCCCCTGCTCTTGCGCAAAGGCGAACGCAAGCGTCGGTCTAGCGTCATATGTAAACAGCAATTGCATCATGCATGTGAGGTATCACCGCGAAGGTCAGATCGAGGGCAGTAATTTTAGCAGTAGACCTCCTCTGTAAATCTAACGTGGTAACCTGTAAAGGCTTTTAAATGCTTTTAAAAATGAATGTAGTTTCTCGCCGCTGCGCGTTTGTGCGCAATTTTAAAGCATGTCGTGTTTGGTATCCATGTACTCGGCCTAAGATCATCTTTTTTATTTCATCAAACATTTGGGCAATATAGTGTTTTTTAGTGCATTAAAAATAAAAAAAGTGAGTTTTTCCCCCAAAAAATGCGTTTGAAAAATCGCTGCGCAAATACTGTGTGGAAAAAAAAAATGCAACATCCACCATTTTAATCTGTAGGGCCTTTGCTTTAAAAAAATATATAATGTTTGGGGGTTCAATATAATTTTCTTGCAAAAAAAAAAATGTTTTCATGTAAACAAAAAGTGTCAGAAAGGGCTTTGTCTTCAAGTGGTTAGAAGAGTGGATGATGTGTGACATAAGCTTCCTAATGTTGTGCATAAAATGCCAGGACAGTTCAAAACCCCCCCAAATGACCCCATTTTGTAAAGTAAACACCTCAAGCTATTTGCTGAGAGGCATGTTGAGCCCATTGAATATTATTATTTTTTTGTCCCAAGTGATTGAATAATGACAAAAAGAAGAAAAAAAAAATGTACAAAAAGTTGTCACTAAATGATATATTGCTCACACATGCCATGGTTATATGTGGAATTGCACCCCAAAATACATTTTGCTGCTTCTCCTGAGTACGGGGATACCACATGTGTGAGACATTTTGGGAGCCTAGCCGTGTACAGGACCCCGAAATCCAAGCACCGCCTTCAGGATTTCTATGGGTGTAAATTTTTGATTTCACTCCTCACTGCCTATCACAGTTTCGGAGGCCATGGAATGCCCAGATGGCACAAACCCCCCCCCCCCAAATGACCCCATTTTGGAAAGTAGACACCCCAAGCTATTTGCTGAGAGGTATGTTGAGTATTTTGCAGATCTCGCTTTTTGTCACAAAGTTTTAAAAATTGTAAAAAGAAAAAAAAAAAATGTCTTTCTTCATTTTCAAAAACAAATGAGAGCTGTAAAATACTCACCATGCCTCTCGGCAAATAGCTTGGGGTGTCTACTTTCCAAAATGGGGTCATTTGTGGGGGTTTTGGGCTATCTTGGCATTTTATGGCCTTCAAAACTGTGATAGGTAGTGACAGTGCCGGCCCAAGACATTGTGCTGCCTGGTACCAAGCATGAAATGCTGCCGCCCCCCCCCCCCCAAAAAAAAAAAAATCACGCCTACCAAAATGCCCCCACATTCATTATTTTATATCATGATAACTAAAGTGGACCTGTCATGGCTCTATACATGTATATAGGAGTATAAAGAGGACCTTTTATGGCTCTATACATGTATAGGAGTATAAAAAGAGGACCGTCATGGCATTATACATGTATAAAGAGGACCTGTCATGGCTCTATACATGTATGTAGGAGTATAAAGAGGACCTGTCATGGCTCTATACATGTATGTAGGAGTATAAAGAGGACCTGTCATGGCTCTATACATGTATGTAGGAGTAAAAAGAGGACCTGTCATGGCTCTATACATGTGTAGAAGTATAAAGAGGACCTGTCATGGCTCTGTACATGCATAGGAGTATAAAGAGGACCTGTCATGGCTCTATACATGTATGTAGGAGTATAAAGAGGACCTGTCATGGCTCTATACATGTATAAAGGAGTATAAAGAGGACCTGTCATGGCTCTATACATGTATAAAGGAGTATAAAGAGGACCTGTCATGGCTCTATACATGTATATAGGAGTATAAAGAGGACCTGTCATGGCTCTATACATGCATAGGAGTATAAAGAGGACCTGTCATGGCTCTATAAATGCATAGGAGTATAAAGAGGACCTGTCATGGCTCTATACATGTATGTAGGAGTATAAAGAGGACCTGTCATGGCTCTATACATGTATAAAGGAGTATAAAGAGGACCTGTCATGGCTCTATACATGTATAAAGGAGTATAAAGAGGACCTGTCATGGCTCTATACATGTATAAAGGAGTATAAAGAGGACCTGTCATGGCTTTATACATGTATATAGGAGTATAAAAGAACCTGTGCGTGACTGGCGGCCGCAATGCCAGCCGGCCACCTACGATCGCTCTACAGAGAGCCAGAATGGGGATCTGTCAATGTAAACAGACAGATCCCCATTCTGACAGGGGAGGAGAGACAGATCTGATGTTCCTAGTGATTAGGAACAGAGATCTCTCTCCTCCTCCAGTCATTCCCACCCCCCCCCCAGTTAAAAACACCTCCCAGGGAACGCATTTAACCCCTTCCCTGACAGTGACATTTACACAGTAATCAGTGCATTTTTATAGCACAGATCGCTGTATAGCTGTCAATGGTCCCAAAAATGTGTCAAAAGTGTCCGACCTGTCCACCGCAATGTCGCAGTCTACCCAAAAAAAAATAAAAAAATCGCAGATCACTGCCATTACTAGTAAAAAAAAAAATAATAATAAAAATGCTTAAAGTGCATTATTTCTATTATTACATTGTTATATAAAATAAAATAGTTAAACTCACCATATTACAGAATCAGTGGGAGCCCCGAGCGTGTCACTTGCCAACGTTACCTGCCTTCAGATGCGGATTTTCAATTGCCGTGCCACCTGTCACCAGATGCGGATTGTCACTTGCCACCTATTGCAGATTGTCACTTGCCACAATGTCACCTGCCACACGTAGCTGATTGTCACTTGCCACCTGTCACACATTGCAGATTGTCACTTGCCACAACGCCACCTGTCACACATTGCGGATTGTCACTTGCCACGTCACATGCCACACATAGCAGATTGTCACTTGCCATGACGTCACCTGCCACACATAGCGGATTGCCACTTGCTGTGTCCCAGAGTAAAGGCAGGCAGCAGAGATAATGTAATCTCTCTGCTGCCCACACAGTGGGGGTGGAACTGCAGTGATGCAGGGCGGGCAGTGAGAGATGATGTCATCTCTCTGCACCCCCGCCCGCTGATTGGCCAGCAAGCCCGCTCACCTGCTGACTGTCCCGCCCGCTGACTGCTCCCCTGTTCTGCCCGCACACTCCTTTTACTTGGGCCCGGCTAGGCAATTTGGCGCCCTAGGCAAGACCAGCTACGTGTGCCCTCCCCCCCAAAAAAATGTCCCTGCGTCCATCATATGTCCATCATATGTGATGTGCACCAGTATATTTAAGGGGGTGGGGTGGTAGGAAGCTGTCAGGGGGGTGGGGGTGAAGATTACAGGGGGTGGTAGGAAGATGACAGGGGTGGGTGGTAGGAAGCTGACACGGTGGGTGGTAGGAAGTTGACAGGGAGGATGGAGATGACACAGGTGGGTGGTAGGAAGCCGACAGGGAGGATGAAGATTACAGGGGGTGGTAGGAAGATGACAGGGGTGGGTGGTAGGAAGTTGACAGGGAGGATGTAGATTACAGGGGGTGGTAGGAAGCTGACAGGGAGGATGAATATTACAGGGGGTGGTAGGAAGCTGACAGGGGGGGATGGAGATGACACGGGTGGGTGGTAGGAAGCTGACAGGGAGGATGAAGATTACAGGGGGTGGTAGGAAGCTGACAGGGAGGATGAAGATTACAGGGGGTGGTAGGAAGCTGACAGGGGGGGATGGAGATGACACGGGTGGGTGGTAGGAAGCTGACAGGGAGGATGAAGATTACAGGGGGTGGTAGGAAGCTGACAGGGAGGATGGAGATGACACGGGTGGGTGGTAGGAAGCTGACAGGGGGATAGAGATGACACGGGTGGGTGGTAGGAAGCTGACAGGGAGGATGAAGATTACAGGGGGTGGTAGGAAGCTGACAGGGAGGATGGAGATGACACGGGTGGGTGGTAGGAAGCTGACAGGGGGGATAGAGATGACACGGGTGGGTGGTAGGAAGCTGATAGGGAGGATGAAGATTACAGGGGGTGGTAGGAAGCTGACAGGGAGGATGGAGATGACACGGGTGGGTAGTAGGAAGCTGACAGGGAGGATGGAGATGACACGGGTGGGTGGTAGGAAGCTGACAGGGAGGATGGAGATGACACGGGTGGATGGTAGGAAGCTGACAGGGAGGATGAAGATTACAGGGGGTGGTAGGAAGCTGACAGGGGGGATGGAGATGACACGGGTGGGTGGTAGGAAGCCGACAGGGAGGATGAAGATTACAGGGGGTGGTAGGAAGCTGAAAGGGGGGGATGGAGATGACACGGGTGGGTGGTAGGAAGCCGACAGGGAGGATGAAGATTACAGGGGGTGGTAGGAAGCTGACAGGGGGGGATGGAGATGACACGGGTGGGTGGTAGGAAGCCGACAGGGAGGATGAAGATTACAGGGGGTGGTAGGAAGCTGACAGGGAGGATGGAGATGACACGGGTGGGTGGTAGGAAGCTGACAGGGAGGATGGAGATGACACGGGTGGGTGGTAGGAAGCGGACAGGGGGGATGGAGATGACACGGGTGGGTGTTAGGAAGTGGACAGGGAGGATGGAGATGACACGGGTGGGTGGTAGGAAGCGGACAGGGAGGATGGAGATGACACGGGTGGGTAGTAGGAAGCGGACAGGGAGGATGGAGATGACACGGGTGGGTGGTAGGAAGCTGACAGGGAGGATGGAGATGACACGGGTGGGTAGTAGGAAGCTGACAGGGAGGATGGAGATGACACGGGTGGGTGGTAGGAAGCTGACAGGGAGGATGGAGATGACACGGATGGGTAGTAGGAAGCTGACAGGGAGGATGGAGATGACACGGGGGGTAGTAGGAAGCTGACAGGGAGGATGGAGATGACACGGGTGGGTGGTAGGAAGCTGACAGGGAGAATGGAGATGACACGGGTGGGTGGTAGGAAGCTGACAGGGGGGATGGAGATGACACGGGTGGGTGGTAGGAAGCGGACAGGGGGGATAGAGATGACACGGGTGGGTGGTAGGAAGCGGACAGGGAGGATGGAGATGACACGGGTGGGTGGTAGGAAGCGGACAGGGAGGATGGAGATGACACGGGTGGGTAGTAGGAAGCTGACAGGGAGGATGGAGATGACACGGGTGGGTGGTAGGAAGCGGACAGGGAGGATGGGGATGACACGGGTGGGTGGTAGGAAGCTGACAGGGAGGATGGAGATGACACGGGTGGGTAGTAGGAAGCTGACAGGGAGGATGGAGATGACACGGGTGGGTGGTAGAAGGCGGACAGGGAGGATGGAGATGACACGGGTGGGTAGTAGGAAGCGGACAGGGAGGATGGAGATGACACGGGTGGGTGGTAGGAAGCTGACAGGGAGGATGGAGATGACACGGGTGGGTGGTAGGAAGCGGACAGGGAGGATGGAGATGACACGGGTGGGTGGTAGGAAGCTGACAGGGAGGATGGAGATGACACGGGTGGGTAGTAGGAAGCTGACAGGGAGGATGGAGATGACACAGGTGGGTGGTAGGAAGCGGACAGGGAGGATGGAGATGACACGGGTGGGTGGTAGGAAGCTGACAGGGAGGATGCAGATGACACGGGTGGGTAGTAGGAAGCTGACAGGGAGGATGGAGATGACACAGGTGGGTGGTAGGAAGCGGACAGGATGGATGGAGATGACACGGGTGGGTGGTAGGAAGCTGACAGGGAGGATGAGATGACACGGGTGGGTAGTAGGAAGCTGACAGGGAGGATGGAAATGACACGGGTGGGTGGTAGGAAGCGGACAGGGAGGATGGAGATGACACGGGTGGGTGGTAGGAAGCGGACAGGGAGGATGAAGATGACACGGGTGGGTGGTAGGAAGCTGACAGGGGGGATGGAGATGACACGGGTGGGTGATAGGAAGCGGACGGGGGGGATGGAGATGACACGGGTGGGTGGTAGGAAGCGGACAGGGAGGATGGAGATGACACGGGTGGGTGGTAGGAAGCTGACAGGGGGGATGGAGATGACACGGGTGGGTGGTAGGAAGCGGACAGGGGGGATGGAGATGACATGGGTGGGTGGTAGGAAGCGGACAGGGAGGATGGAGATGACACGGGTGGGTGGTAGGAAGCTGACAGGGGGGATGGAGATGACACGGGTGGGTGGTAGGAAGCGGACAGGGGGGATGGAGATGACACGGGTGGGTGGTAGGAAGCGGACAGGGAGGATGGAGATGACACGGGTGGGTGGTAGGAAGCGGACAGGGAGGATGGAGATGACACGGGTGGGTGGTAGGAAGCTGACAAGGAGGATGGAGATGACACGGGTGGGTGGTAGGAATCTGACAAGGAGGATGGAGATGACACGGGTGGGTGGTAGGAAGCTGACAGGGGGGGTGGAGATGACACGGGTGGGTGGTAGGAAGCGGACAGGGAGATGGAGATGACACGGGTGGGTGGTAGGAAGCGGACAGGGAGGATGGAGATGACACGGGTGGGTGGTAGGAAGCGGACAGGGAGGATGGAGATGACACGGGTGGGTAGTAGGAAGCTGACAGGGAGGATGGAGATGACACGGGTGGGTAGTAGGAAGCTGACAGGGAGGATGGAGATGACACGGGTGGGTAGTAGGAAGCTGACAGGGAGGATGGAGATGACACGGGTGATAAAATGTATGACAGGCCTCAGAGGTAGGGTGGTGGGATGCCAGGAACAGGGGGATGACGAGGAGCATGATGATGACAGGAGACAGTAGGTGACACCGTGACATCATAGCATTAGGGCTGTGTGTGGGGTCATCATTGGCTGGTAGCAGGGAAGTTCGGGCGCCCTCGTTCAGGGAGAGAAGTCACTGGATGCTGTCAGTGTCGGGCAGCGGACCGTCATGCACAGTAAGTTGATACTGGCTCTCCGTCCATCCTGGAGAGGAAGTGAAGGAGCTGCTCAGCGGTGGCGGCGGTGTCCATTATCCGCGCTCTGCACATGGTACTTGGTAGGAGATTAGCAGAGCGCGGGAGAAGAGGAGGAGCCGGGGGAGGGGAGCCGAGCACATCCACCTACTGACCCGCCTCTTCCTCAACAGGACTGCGCGGCGGCAAGGACTACTACTGTCTGTCACAGTCACGCATTGCGATAGGGAACCAGTGGCCGTGGCAGTGCCGGGCCTGAGTGCAGGGGGAGTGGTGCGGGCGGCAACTTGCCGCCCCCCTGAAAGTGCCGCCTGGTACAATGGTACCATCGGGTCCCATGGTAGGGCCGGCCCTGGGTAGTGAGGAGTGAAATCAAAAATTTGTGCCCTTAGAAATCCTGAAGGCGGTGCTTGGTTTCGGGGGCCCGTATGCGGCTAGGCTCTCAAAAAGTCCCACACATGTGGTATCCCCGTACTCAGGAGAAGCAGCAGAATGTATTTTGGGGTGTAATTTCACATATGCCCATGGCATGTGTGAGCAATATATCATTTAGTGACAACTTTGTGCAAAAAAAACAAAGTTTGTCATATTCCTGCAACTTGTGGCAAAATATAAAATATTCCATGGACTGAACATGCCTCTCAGTAAATAGCTTGGGGTGTCTACTTTCCAAAATGGGGTCATTTGGGGGGGTTTTGTGCTATTTTGGCATTTTATGGCCTTCGAAACTGTGATAGGTAGTGAGGAGTGAAATCAAAAATTTACGCCCTTAGAAATCCTGAAGGCGGTGCTTGGTTTTTGGGGCCCCGTACCCGGCTAGGCTCCCAAAAAGTCCCACACATGTGGTATCCCCGTACTCAGGAGAAGCAGCAGAATGTATTTTGGGGTGCAATTCCACATATAACCATGGCATGTGTGAGCAATATATCATTTAGTGACAACTTTTTGTACATTTTTTCTTTTTTTTTCTTTTTGTCATTATTCAATCATTTGGGACAAAAAAAAATATTCAATGGGCTCAACATGCCTCTCAGCAAATAGCTTGGGGTGTCTACTTTCCAAAATGGGGTCATTTGGGGGGGTTTTGTGCCATCTTGGCATTTTATGGCCTTCAAAACTGTGATAGGTAGTGAGGAGTGAAATCAAAAATGTATGCCCTTAGAAACCTTGAAGGCGATGCTTGGTTTTTGGGGTCCCGTACGCGAATAGGCTCCCAAAAAGTCCCACACATGTGGTATCCCCATACTCAGGAGAAGCAGCAGAATGTATTTTGTTGTGTAATTTCACATATGCCCATGGCATGTGTGAGCAATATATCATTTAGTGACAACTTTTTGTAATTTTGTTTTTTGTTTTTTGTTTTTTGTCATTATTCAATCACTTGGGACAAAAAAAAAAAACATTCAATGGGCTCAACATGCCTCTCAGCAATTTCCTTGGGGTGTCTACTTTCCAAAATGGGGTCATTTGGGGGGGTTTTGTACTGCCCTGCCATTTAAGCACCTCAAGAAATGAGATAGGCAGTCATAAATTAAAAGCTGTGTAAATTCCAGAAAATGTACCCTAGTTTGTAGACGCTATAACTTTTGCGCAAACCAATAAATATACGCTTATTGACATTTTTTTTACTAAAGACATGTGGCTGAATACATTTTGGCCTAAATGTATGACTACAATTGAGTTTATTAGATTTTTCTTATAACAAAAAGTAGAAAATATCATTTTTTTTCAAAATTTTCGGTCTTTTTCCGTTTATATCGCAAAAAATAAAAATCGCAGAGGCAATCAAATACCATTAAAAGAAAGCTCTATTTGTGGGAAGAAAAGGACGCAAATTTCGTTTGAGTACAACATTGCTTGTCCGCACAATTTACAGTTAAATCAGCGCAGTCCAAAATTCTGAATTCACCTCTGGTCCTTTAGCTACCAAATGGTCCGGGGCTTAAGTGGTTAACTTCACAGTTTTCGCTGACTTTGCAAAATGGTAAGCCATTCTAAACTGACTGAAGCCCCCCGGCAGCAGGTTGTCCAGATGTAGGCCAAAGGGATGTCCCTGATGTTTTTCCTGAAGAGAAGTGTCTTCTTTGTTGCCCTTCTTGACTCCAGGCCATCCTCCAAAAGTCTTTTTGCCGCGTACACACGATCGGACATTCCGACAACAAAACCGTGGATTTTTTTCCGACGGACGTTCGCTCAAACTTGTCTTGTATACACAGGGTCACACAAATGTTTTCGGAAATTCCGATCACCAAGAACGCGGTGACGTACAACACTACGAGCCGAGAAAAATTAAATTCAATGATTCCGAGTATGCGTCAAATCGATTCCGAGCATGCGTAGGTTTTTTGTGCGTCGGAAATGGCTACACACGGTCGGAATTTCCGGTAAGAACTTGTTGTCGGAAAAATTGAGAACCAGCTCTCAATCATTTGTTGTCGGAAATTCCGACAGCAAATGTCCGATGGAGCCTACAAAAGCCAAAAGCTCACATCGAACATTTGTTGTCGGAAATTCTGATTAGCCTCACTGTGCATGCAGCCATTCCTGAGCCAGCTCTGCACTGGCGGTGCCCTGATCCTGCAGCTGAATCAACTGTAGGAGACGGTCCTGGCGCTTGCTGCACTTTCTTGGGCGCCATGAAGCCTTCTTCACAAATGCAGTGGACATGTTTTTTATGGGATTAAATCATTGAAAATTGTATCACCACAGAGTGGTGCTGTGGATACGAGAAATAGATGACTGTCACCTCTACTACGATCGGAGGCTGTCATCTCAAGCGGAGACTTGTAGGGGATTTTTTTTCTGGGACGATGCTCTTTGGGAACTTCAATACATGGACAATAGAGATATATAATTAGTGGGGGATCCCCTGATTAATCCATAAGCTCCATAACAGTTGCCCACCACCACCAGCATTTCTCACTGGTCTTATAAGCTACTATCAATCATCTCAAAGTTTTTTTTTGTGTGAGTTTGTCTTACAGATTGGCCTAGAAGCTACGTGAGGATTTATCCCTATATTCCCAGCTGTGCTGACGATTTTGTTCTCCAGTTATTTTCTACTTTTTGACTTTAAATCCAATACGCCATAAGCTCCTGAAGAAGCGTCTTTTGAATATGCGCAACATGTCGAGCTGAGCTGTATTATGACTCACTGCCTCTTTCATTTTTTTTTTTGCCATTGCATCAATTATTGGAAAGTGACCTATGGGTCCCTCAATCTAAGTATACTATTATATGACATGCAGGTGGTGTGTTATTCTTGTTTCAAGGCACATTTATAAATAGCCAATGAATTTTAATGTAATTTGTTTTGCATGCTTTCTGTAATAAATTTATTTTTAATACATTTTATGGGATTAGGTTAATTTTCATGGCAAAGAGGGGCTTTGCAATTAATTGCAATTCATCTGATCACTTTTCATAACATTCTGGAATATAGGTAAATTGTCATCAAAACTGAGGCAGCAGACTTTGTGAAAATGATTATTTGTGTCATTCTCAAAACTTTTGACCATGGCTGTATATGTATATGAACTAAGCTCATGAAAATATGATTATGTCAAAAATTGCTTTCATGTAAGCTATGACTTAAACCTGAACTTGAGGAAAACAGCTAAATATACAGAGAAAATACATATTTAGAAGCTGCTTTACTTGCCAAAGGGTTTGTGTTTTTCTCTATTTATTTTAGAGATTTACCTCATTCCTCTAGACAGCGCAGACAAGCTAAAGAGCTGATACAATTACAATACAATTGTAATATAATTGAGGCTCAGGTCACATTGCCGCGACTTGAGATCCGACCCCAAGTCATATGCCATGTGAAATCACGTTTGTCAATGAGAGCTGTCATAATTAGTACTACTGAAGTCGCTCCAACTTTAGAAACGGTTCCTGTACTACTTCAAGGCAACTTCTATCCAACTTGCGCCCCAAGACTTTAACCGGTTAAGGACCGGCTCCTGTACATTTACGTCAGCAGAATGGCACGGCTGGGCAAAGTAACGTATATTTACGTCACTTTGAAATTTCCGTTGTGCGGGCGCGCGCCCCTGCCACGAGCTCCGTGACTCGATGTCCGCTTGTGTCCCAAGATCAGGTCACAGAGCTGCAGAACGGGGAGAGGCAAGTGTAAACAAGCATCTCCCCGTTCTGCCTAGTGACACTGTTACTAATCGTATGCTCCATTTCATCGGAAGCAGCGATCAGTGACGTGTCACTCGTAGCCACGCCCCCTAACAGTTAAAATCAATCCCTAGGACACACTTAACCCCTTCAGCGCCACCTAGTGGTTAACCCCTTCACTGCCAGTGTCATTTTCACAGTAATCAGTGCATATTTATAGCACTGATCGCTGTGTAAATGTGAATGGTCCCAAAAATGTGTCAAAAGTGTCCGATGTGTCCGCCATAAAGTCGCAGTCACGATAAAAATCGCAGATCGCGGCCATTACTAGTAAAAAATAAATAAATAATAAAAATGCCATAAAACTATCCCCTATTTTGTAGACGCTATAACTTTTACGCAAACCAATCAATATACGCTTATTGCGATTTGTTTTTACCAAGAATATGTAGAAGAATATGTATCTAAACTGTGGAAAAATTTTGTTTTTTATAGATTTTTGGGGGATAATTATTATAGCAAAAAGTAAAAAATATTTCCTTTTTTTTAAAATTGTCTCTCTTTTTTTTATAGCGCAAAACATAAAAACCGCAGAGGTGATCAAATACCACCAAAAGAAAGCTCAATTTGCGGGGGAAAAAATAAAACCAATTTTATTTGGGAGCCATGTTGCACGACCACGCAATTGTCAGTTAAAGCGACGCAGTGCCGAATTGCAAAAAGTGCTCTCTGTCTTTGGCCAGTGAAATGGTCCGGGGCTTAAGTGGTTATTGGAAGTCGCCTCCAAGTTGGATCCCCCCACCCAAATTGCAAAAGTAGCCACAAAAATGATTCAGCTGTTTTCATTTCGTAGCAGTACTGCCTGCCAAACTTAACCAATTTAGGTCAATGGGGCAGTGCCGCAACCGCCCTGCAGTAACATGCAATGCACACAGTTGTGGTGTGGCCTTTTAGGGGTGAAAAAAGGTTGTAAGAAAGCAACATAGTACCTCCTCACTGTGCCCTCGGAAAAGCTATCCACCATGGTTTGCTCTTCAGTGGGCTACCACAAGTGTAAACAAGCCCTTAAAGTGTATCCAAACACATAAACCAAACTTTTTGCTTTACATGTTCCCGTAATGTCAAAAATTGTAATGCTTTCTCTTTATGTAACCTGCTTTTAATGAAATCATACCAGCAAGGTGTATCCACAAATACTTCCTGTCCTAAGGTGACAACACTTACTTGGTAGGAATGCAGCATAGTCATCATTTCCTACAGATTTCTGAGTTGAACTACAAGCATCCATGCAAAAGCACAGAGCACTAGCACCTTCTGCCATAGTCAACACAGCAAAACTATAATGCTCAGCTGCAGCTGGAGCAACCACAGGATGTTCTTGCTAGTTCTTGAGACCTTGCCACTCCCTAAAAAGCAGTGGTGACCGGTGCTCCATTTTTTAGGGTGGGTGGCAGCAAACAAACCACCCACCACCACCCCCCATTCGGTGTGTCGGTCGGTCCGTCAGTCAAGACCCCCCATCGATTGGACGATCGGCAAACCACCCACCACCCCCACGTCACTCGCCCATCCACCCACCAGCCCCGCACTTACCCCATCTTGGTTGCAGGCAGCTTCGGTGGCTTCCCTCTGCATCTCCTCCTCCTCTGCGGCTTCCCCCTGCATCTTCTCCTCCTCTGCGGCTTCCCCAATTTTTCCTGTGTCTGCCCTTGCAGCTTAAGGGGTAGGGGTTAGTTGGGGGGGGTCAGACATCTGTTTTTACTGCCCCCCCAAACCACAAATGTACACAAGCCCTAAGAGTATTTGTAACAAAAGAAAAAATTGCGATCCTATTTTACTTGCTACCTCTATTTTGTGAGAGTCAGGTTCTACCTTTTTATAAACACATACCTACTGTGTATAAATTGGTGTTTTAATATTCTGCCTGGAGTGCAAGTTTAAAATAAATACTCACAGAACAAATTGAATTTTCTCTATATACTATATATATTTTTTGCAGCACTGGCAGGTAGGAATATTGAAATAAATGATAAACTAAATGGTTTGCCAACAAAAATAACGCGACTCATTATAATGGATATTTACTGTCACTTTCTATAAATGCTGATGTGCTCTATTGCTGAATTGTGGGCATGCACCTGATCTTTTTTCAAGAGCTTGCCATAATAAATAGACTGTGTGCAAAATAGGTCATGAATTTATGTATGATGGCTTACAAGGCAAGTGTCATGAGCTTCTGAATACAGATCATGGGACCTTTACAAGAGATCACATGGCAATTTACATATAAAGCAGCAGAGAGAGGTAAGACCTTATTATTGGTAATTGTGAAAGGCAGGCATTTTCCAGCCCTTGCTTGTGAAATAATGAGACATATATTGCCAGACGTAATACAATACTGATTAAATGTATGTGTGCTATAAGTATGGAGGGCTTTTACTCACTTTCAAGCAAAACTAGTCACTCGCCTAGGGCACTACGGTTGCCAAGGGCACACTGCACTTGTGATTATATGGAGGTTTTTAATTTATGAGATTGCATATGAGCCAGATAGTGTGAGACACCCATACTGGGGTACTTTGGCTCCTGCAAGCCATTGAATGGAAGTGGTAGGTTGAGAATCATGCTTATCTTAAAGATCAACTATCAGCAAACCTCTATATGTGGAGTATCTTGCACATAAAACTATGTACAATTCTCTTCAGTTGTCCCTGTAAACCAGGCACACCTACAAGACAGCAACTGAGGAGTGGTGTTACCCTTGTATGGAGCTATAGGGTCAGCTGGCCCACATCCCTAACAAAGTAGAAAGAATCACTCAAGGGAGTGTGTTTCCTCGAATGGGACTTTCAATTGGGTCGCTGTTAACCCTTATGAGAGTAGTAAGAATCAAAAAGTAGTATAAAGAATTTTATTTAGAACAAAGTTAAAAATTATTGACTATCACAGATGCAAGATAAACATCTAAAATGATAGGATGCACAAATATGGATGCAACTATTTAGATTGTGTACAATACAATAACCAACTCTATTGAAAGTCTCTAAATGACAACAGAAGAACCCAACGTTTCAAGGTCATTGAAGGTAAACCTCTTCTTCAGGGGTAATAGGTTAAGTGACGACGATATTTACGTCTATAGTTAGAGGAGAGAAAAGAGAGGGAAACACAGAGTTGTAAACGCATACATTAACCAACATGTTATTACATTAAACAAAAAGCAAAAAACAGAGCAGGCTTTTTTAACATATGTCTAATAGACAAGTCAAACAATAAAATATAGATACTGACCATATAGATTGTATACAGATTTTCAAGACATCCATAGCATCCAATAAGAAACCTGTCAGCTGCAGCTCCACAATGACCAGAGGTGGGGGGGGGGCAGATCCGTGGCCTGATTTATTTCCACTGCAGTTGGTGCATCCAATCCATAGTGTCTTACCTCTGAAAAAGCAATTTACTTGGATGTTATTGTGGCTCGCTGGCTTAAATAATTCACGAATCGGGGTCATTAATCCAAAACAAGAATGTTAGTATGTGAGAACTGAATGCTGTGACTTTTCTATAATTATTTTAACCCAGTGTTAGCATGGTGGTACTGTTTGTACTGTATGTGTGAATTATGGGCAAATTACTTAACCAGGCTGCACACCAGAGTAATAACATATTTTTACTTGCCAGTGAAACCTGTCCCATCACTGACCACAGAGAACTTTTAAGAGATAACCTGTTTTGCATGGATTCTTTCCAACAGCTCTTCTACACTTGTTACATTATATACTTTATTTGTTTCAGCCCAATGCATGTAGAGAAGCTGCTGTATACTTTGCAAGGCCTCACACATCGTGGTCCAAGCCAGGTAACTAGGGGGGTTTTGTTACAAAGTGGGCCCTAACATAGGAACCCAAGCCTGGTAACTAGGAGGGTTTTGTTACAAAGTGGGCCCTAACATAGGAACCCAAGACTGGTAACTAGGAGGATTCTGTTACACAGTGCGCCCTAACATAGAAACCCAAGCCTGGTAACTAGGAGGGTTCTGTTACAAAGTGGGCCCTAACATAGGAACCCAAGCCTGGTAACTAGGAGGGTTCTGTTACAAAGTGGGCCCTAACATAGGAACCCAAGCCTGGTAACTAGGAGGGTTCTGTTACACAGTGCGTCCTAACATAGGAACCCAAGCCTGGTAACTAGGAGGGTTCTGTTACACATTGGGCCCTAACATAGGAACCCAAGCCTGGTAACTAGGAGGGTTCTGTTACACATTGGGCCCTAATATAGGAACCCAAGCCTGGTAACTAGGAGGGTTCTGTTACACAGTGGGCCCTAACATAGGAACCCAAGCCTGGTAACTAGGAGGGTTCTGTTACACAGTGGGCCCTAACATAGGAAACCAAGCCTGGTAACTAGAAGGGTTCTGTTACACAGTGGGCCCTAACATAGGAACCCAAGCCTGGTAATTAGGAAGGTTCTGTTACACATTGGGCCCTAATATAGGAACCCAAGCCTGGTAACTAGGAGGGTTCTGTTACACAGTGGGCCCTAACATAGGAACCCAAGCCTGGTAACTAGGAGGATTCTGTTACACAGTGCGCCCTAACATAGAAACCCAAGCCTGGTAACTAGGAGGGTTCTGTTACAAAGTGGGCCCTAACATAGGAACCCAAGCCTGGTAACTAGGAGGGTTCTGTTACACAGTGCGTCCTAACATAGGAACCCAAGCCTGGTAACTAGGAGGGTTCTGTTACACAGTGGGCCCTAACATAGGAACCCAAGCCTGGTAACTAGGAGGGTTCTGTTACACAGTGGGCCCTAACATAGGAAACCAAGCCTGGTAACTAGAAGGGTTCTGTTAAACAGTGGGCCCTAACATAGGAACCCAAGCCTGGTAATTAGGAGGATTCTGTTACACAGTGGGCCCTAACATAGGAACCCAAGCCTGGTAATTAGGAAGGTTCTGTTACACAGTGGGCCCTAATATAGGAACCCAAGCCTGGTAACTAGGAGGGTTCTGTTACACAGTGGGCCCTAACATAGGAACCCAAGCCTGGTAACTAGGAGGGTTCTGTTACACAGTGCGTTCTAACATAGGAACCCAAGCCTGGTAACTAGGAGGGTTCTGTTACACAGTGGGCCCTAACATAGGAACCCAAGCCTGGTAACTAGGAGGGTTCTGTTACACAGTGGGTCCTAAAATAAGAACCCGAGCCTGGTAACTATAAGGGTTCTGTTACACAGTGGGCTCTAACACAGAAACACTGCGGCTTAGAGCAAGTGACCCATACAGCCACCAGCCACCCTTCTGACAGAACCCCTATCACCAGCCACCACCGCCTGCTCCTCCCCTGAGCTGGCTGCTCCTCCTTCCCTTTTCTTCTTGCACTACATCACCCACAAGATTAAGGTTACACTTTATTTCCCCATACCTTTTCACTGTAGGAGCACACTTTCACTCTTCAAGTAAATCAGACCAGGCATTGTTAATAAATCAGAACTTTTTTTACTTGAATGAAAAGGCAATAGAATAACAGTTCCATAACAACTTCACATTACAGTTCTCCAATTGTTACATGAGTGAGGCACCTGTCATCAAACATGGCAGTATTCTTTTTCCCTTTAACAATGTTATGTTGCTATTATGCTAGACTTGGGCTATACTGTGGTGCTCATACCTTTTGGATTGTGTTAGCTCCCAACCAGTGGTGGCCCATCCATTAGCTGCCCCCTCTCTCCACGCCACCCCCTATATGACTAATGGATAGATTCATGCACAGCAGCAATCTATCCACAGCCACCACTGCCATACCCTATTCAGGCCTCTGGCCCCTTTGAGGATGCTGGGCACCTGAATTACTGCGGCAGCGGTGCTTTCCTGAAGCACCTGATTAGAGCCATAGGCTCTAATATGCTTCAAAATATGTGGGCTCGTGGCACAGAGCATGGCGCCATGAGCCCACCCAAGTGTTACAACAGCAAATGACACTGATCCTCAATCTGACCAATCAGAAGCTGGTGTGAGACCCATTTTCTGATTGGCCAAAAAGAGAAGACTCCCGATTGGCCGCAGAGAAGAAGGAAACGGAAGCCAGAGCTGTCACCTGTGGAGAGCAGGAGAACAGGAGATGGGGTAAATGCACCAGTCCTGCCCAACGACGGACCGACCGCACCAGGGTCGCACTAAAGGGTAACCCCTCTTACGGTGTAGCATTAAGTCTCCACATATATGATCTTTCCAACTCCTATGACCATTGAACATGTCACCATTTTTCTAGCTAAAGGTGCTATTGACATGAAATTTTCACCACATGTCGGTTACAATCCATGCAATCCAAACATACAAACAGCCAAAACAAATAAGCTCAGAAATGAGATTATGTGTAATAAAATGGGATGACACAGGGAAAAAGTATTGAATACACTAACTAAAATGTATTTAATACTTTGTACAAAATCCTTTGTTGGTAATGACAGCTTCAACTGCTTGGTGTTCAACTTGAAGCATATTTCAGCCTAAAATAAGGGCTAACAAAGAAAATGTGCTGCACAACAAAGTTGTATACAGTAAACCTCAATAAACTGTGCATATTTGTTCATTGTCCTCAGCCATTCTTTCACATCAACTACAATTTTTGTTTGCGTTGTCTTTGGTTTCTGTAAAAAAAATAAGAAAAAAATATTTGCTATAAATTTATACTTCTCTCACACCACCCTTATTAACATTTATCATGATGCGGGCTAAACTCTCGTGTGTGATAGTATTTGTCAGACTCAAAATATAGCAATATGTCTTTTCTGTATGACCTTTCACCCAATTCTTTTCCGTGTATGACGAGCTACCACATGAAATATTAGTGAGCCTGCGAGCGTCAAAATTTGCTTTGACGTGGGAACTTGCTGAACTTCTTGCACTCTGTCCTAGCCGTTGGTACAGTAGCTCTCTGTCAAATTATGCCCTAGGACTGAACCAAGAAGTGTCAAAAACCTCTCCCTTCGAGCTAAATACTTCACGTGAAAAAAAAGAAAAGTCATGAACTTTAACGGAAAAGATAAATACATTTTAATGTAAAATTTCTGTTAAAAATAATCAGTTTTAACTTTAAAAGAATAATATTAGTTCACACAGAAACAGAAAAAGTGTGCAGCTAATAATGCTTTACATGATTCCCTCTATGCCAAAGGCGTAACTGCAACCACAGCAGACCACTGTATAACTATGGGGCCCATTACTGTCTAAATGTTTAATGATTTATGTACATAGCAATAGCCACAATGTTGATAAAACAAATGCCTTTCTGTTCGAGAGATTCTATCAGATTCCTTTCTGTCCAAGCACCTCTAAAAAATTGCATTCAATCAAGTAATTGCACTGCGCTGAATGAGAGGAATTATAAATGTTCTGATTTTTATTTTTATTTTTTATTTATACATTTTTACATTGATCTTTTATAGTTTTTTTTGTTTTATTATTTTTAAAAAAATCTTTATTTAACCAATACACTTGTAATACAAAATGTTCCAATGACAGATTGTTGAGCATTCTGGGTTTAAATGAAGAAGTACCTCACTAGTTAAAAAAACGTCCTTCTATGCTAGGAGAGAGGTGGTGTGCATAGGTGGACTTTGTTTCTCTTTTACAACTGTAGTGCTTATCCTCGAAAGAGCAGCTTGATGTGTTGGGTCCTCAGCTCTTGTGCCTATGACCATGCAAACAGCTCTGTACTCTCTCTGACACATCTGATTGGGCTGAGGCTATGGATGAAGACACCTGTGCATACCGTATGTGTGTGTGTGTGTGTATATATATATATATATATATATATATATATATATATATATAATATATAATATAATATTATAATATATTTATTATTATTATTATTATTCGTAGTAGTACTTACAGTATATAGCACAGACAATTTCCGCATATATATATATATATATATATATATTGTGAGGGGGTTAACTCGGTAGCGGGTGTGTGTGACCCCCTGGTTGGGCTCCCCACACAAAAACAGGGCCAGCAGACGGAGGTTGTGGTTTTCAAAATCAAAAGGTGCGGTTTATTTCTCTATGTACAGTGACAAAAACACAGCAAAGCCAAAAAGAAACATAAACAAAATAAATCCTGGTCAGCGTGACCTCTGACTAAACATGCAGGTTTCCTAAACTAACAACTGGGATCAGCCTGGTGCTGTCCTAGTCCCTAAGTCCCTGGTTTAGTAAAAGTCCAAACAAATAGCCACACAGGCTTTGCCTCACCGCACAGGGGTTCACTCTCCCTAGACAGTCCACACAGGTCTGGGTCCAGGCATGAGCAAACACCTAATGAAGCTGGGAGTTTTTATAGAGGCCTTCAACGAGCTGACAAGCTTCAGCTGGTCTCATCAACTCCCTGCCTGCACGACGCCCAGCACTCTCCCTAGAGGTATGAGTCATCCATGAGCCCACTAGCCTCAGCTGGGCTTCATCAACTCCCTCCCTAGTTGTATAAGTCGGCATAAAGCCTGAATCTGGGAGAAATATATCTACCCCCCTGGATGCAACCAGGTGACTTTACCTTCCTGCTGTCACATACCCCCCCCCTCTTGTTTTAACCTTGGGGTTGGAACACCAGCAATCAGGCATTCATGTACTCGAGACAAAGCATCCACATTCCCCATTTGAACGCCAGGGCGATGCTTTACTGTGAAGTTGAATTCCTGTAGAGCCAGGAACCACCTATTCACTCTTCTATTTGTCTCCTTGTTTTGAGCCATCCACTTTAATGGAGCGTGATCCGTAACCATGTCAAAGTGCCTACCTAGCAGATAGTACCGAAGGGAATCTAGAGCCCACTTCACCGCTAAACACTCCTTTTCAACCGTGGCGTAATTTACCTCATGGGACTTCAACTTCCTGCTGAGGTAAATGACTGGGTGCTCTTCCCCGTTCCAGACCTGGGACAATACTGCTCCTAACCCCACATCTGACGCATCACTTTGTACGACAAAGTCTTTAGAGAAGTCGGGTGAGTACAACACTGGCTGGCTACATAAGGCTTGTTTCAAGAATTGGAATGCTGCCTCAGCCTCGGGGGTCCATTTAATCATGACCGACCCTTTCCCTTTCGTCAGGTTGGTTAGGGGCACAGCCTTAGAAGCAAAGTGGGGAATGAAGCGCCGATAATAACCCGCGATTCCCAGAAAGGCCCGTACCTGCTTCTTGCTGTTGGGACGTGGCCAACTCTGGATGGCCTCGACTTTGTTGAGTTGGGGTTTTATCACTCCCCTGCCAATGGTGTACCCAAGATATTTGGCCTCCTCCTGCCCAATGGTACACTTCTTGGGGTTAGCCGTAAACCCCGCTTCCCGGATAGAGTCTAGGACTGCTTGCACTTTTGGCAGATGTGAGGCCCAATCTGTGCTATGGACAATTACGTCATCCAGGTAAGCCGCAGCATACTTCCGATGGGGCCTCAGTATCTGGTCCATTTTCCGCTGGAATGTGGCCGGCGCATTCTGTAACCCGAACGGCATTCTCTTATATTGGAACGCCCCGTCTGGGGTTACAAATGCGGTTTTCTCTTTGGCCGACTTGGCCAGGGGAATTTGCCAATACCCTTTTGTGAGGTCAAGAGTCGTCATGTATCGGGCTGTTCCCAGCCGGTCGATCAACTCATCTATACGTGGCATGGGGTAGGTGTCAAATTTTGTAACTTTGTTCAACTGACGAAAATCGTTACAAAATCGCCAGCTCCCATCCGGTTTAGGCACCAACACAATGGGACTAGACCAATCACTTTGGGACTCCTCTATCACCCCTAAGTTCAGCATTTTCTGTACTTCCTCCCGTATTGCCTCCCGTCGGGCCTCTGGGATCCGATAGGGTTTTAACTTCACCCTTTCACCGGGCGGGGTAATAATATCATGCTCTACCCCAGATGTTTGTCCCGGCAGCTCAGAGAACACCTCCTTGTTGCGAAGCACAAACTCCTTAACCTCCTGTTGTTGGGGTTGTGACAAGGTGGCTGCTATTCCAACCTCCGGAATCACGCAACCAGTTTGAGCTGGTGACCAAGTTTCTGCGACTAGGGACTCTCTATCCCTCCAGGCTTTCAACAGATTAACGTGATATATCTGTTCGGGCTTTCGCCTTCCTGGTTGTCTGACCTTGTAATTCACTTCGCTCACTTTTTCCATTATCTCGTAGGGGCCTTGCCATTTGTCAAGGAATTTACTTCCAACCGTAGGGACAAGTACCAATATCCTATCCCCCGGGGAAAAGGTACGGGTCTTGGCTCCACGGTTGTACACTCTCTGCTGTGCCAACTGCGCTTGGGCCAAATGTTCCTTCACGATGGGCATTACCTGTGCAATTCGATCTTGCATCAGGGCGACATGCTCAATCACACTCCTGTGGGGAGAACTCTCACTTTCCCAAGTTTCCTTGGCAATATCCAACAGCCCTCTTGGGTGTCTCCCATACAGTAACTCAAAGGGGGAGAATCCCGTAGAGGATTGGGGCACCTCCCTAATAGCAAACATCAAATAAGGAAGTAGACAGTCCCAATCCTTTCCATCTCTATCCACCACTTTCTTCAACATTTGTTTTAGGGTTTTGTTGAATCTTTCAACCAGCCCATCGGTTTGGGGGTGATACACAGATGTACGCAATTGCGTCACTTTGAACAATTTACACAGCTCTTTCATAACCCGGGACATAAAGGGTGTACCTTGGTCCGTAAGCAGTTCTTTACAAATACCCACCCGGCTAAAAACAAGAGATAGCTCTTTGGCTATGGTTTTGGCCGAGGTATTTCTGAGAGGGATCGCTTCTGGATAACGGGTGGCATAGTCCATTATAACCAATATGTACTGGTGCCCCCTAGCGGACTTGATTATAGGACCTACCAAATCCATTGCGATTCTCTCAAACGGGACCTCAATGATGGGTAGAGGGACCAGCGGGCTACGGAAATGTGGCATCGGGGCCGACCTCTGACACACAGGGCAGGAGGAACAATAATTTTCTATGTCCTTCATCACCCCAGGCCAATAGAATCTCTGTAATACCCTCTCTCGGGTTTTCTCTGTCCCCAGGTGACCTCCAAGAATGTGCCCATGGGCCAACTCCAACACCAACTTCCTGTAAGGTTTGGGCACCACAAGCTGCTCAACGGTTTCTTCTGCCCTTTTTGCCACCCGATACAGTAGGTCCTTCTCTACGCTGAAGTATGGGTAAGTGCAGGTATTATCTGGGTTCACTAACTCGCCATCTATTTCCACTACGTTTTCCCGTGCCTTTATTAGGGCGGGGTCTTTTAACTGTTCTGTGGCAAAATTTTCCCTGTGAACCTCCAGATCAGAAAACTCCACAGACGGTAGGTTTTCGTCTGAGGAGGTGGGCTCCTCTCCAGTTTCTTGAGTCTCCCCTGCCAATACTGACAAGGGAAATTCTGGAGAGTCCTCACCACTCTCAGAGGAGTTCTGGCTATCACATTCCTGGTACATAGGGGCACCAGTGGGGGGCTCAGGATCATCCCACAGTTCCCAGAACTTCGGAAAATCTCTTCCCACAATGGCATCATGCGGTAATTGAGATACTAACCCCACTGGATGAGAGAGGGTACCTTTGGGGGTCTCGAAACACACTGTAGTCACTGGATACTCTCGGGTGTCCCCATGCACACAAATAACAGCTACCTTGCTATTCCCAGAGACCTCTGTTTTAACTAATTCAGCCTTTATCAGGGTCACAAGGCTACCTGAATCCAGTAATACCACAACATTTCTACCATTAACACACATTTTGCATAAATGTTTCTCAGTTCCCCGAATGGCAGTGCATGCGACTGTCGCACACAGCGACTGACGTCTGTCCGTCAGAAAGTCGCATTGCATGGGTTCCTCCACAACCGGGCAATTTGCTGCAATATGTCCCGCTTGCCGGCAGCGGTAGCAAACAATCCTTTTGGCTGCCTCTTGAGCCCCTGACTTCCCAGGCTGTTCTCGCCAAACTTTGGGTAGAGCTCCCACCCTCTCACTCTCTCCACCCTCACCCCTTGGAATCCTCTTATCCGCCCCTGGGGATGGTCTGGTCTTAGGGTGGAAAGTCCAAGAGTCTCTGGAAGAGGCCGTCAGGTTCTCTGTAGCCAAGTATTTCTCTACACGATCCACAAGACCACCGGCCGTCTCTGGGTCTCCATGGCTTACCCACTTTTGGATGGCAGTAGGAAGAGCTCTCAAAAACCGATCCATTACAACACGTTCCACAATCTCTGGTGCGGACAAAGTCTCTGGCTGTAGCCACTTCCTGCTCAGGTGAATGAGATCATACATTTGAGACCTGGGGGGTTTTCCAAGCTGGAAAGTCCAGTTATGCACACGCTGAGCCCGGACAGCCAGGGTGACACCCAGCCTTGCCAATATTTCAGCTTTTAGCATCACATAGTCTTTTGCTTGGTCAGGCTCTAGGTCATAGTAAGCCTTCTGCGATTCACCAGTTAACAGAGGAGCCACCAGTCCAGCCCACTGCTCCTCAGGCCACTTTTCTCTTTCAGCAGTCCTTTCAAATGTGGTCAAAAATACCTCTGGATCATCCTCTCCAGTCATTTTTGTCAATAAACGACTCACCCCAAAGGACGCGGTATTAGTGGGACGGCTTTCCTCACTGGTCTGCGGACGTTGCTGCATTACTGCTTCCATTTGTTGTAGTCTCTGCTCTTGCTTCTGTAACAGGTCTATGAAGCGGGCCTCAGATTGCTGCTGGGCTTGTTGATGAGCTTGCTGCTGGGCTGCAAGGCTCCTTTGCAAACCTGCATTTGTCTGCTGTTGATTGGCATTTGCTAGAGCCAGCTGTTTCAGTATCTCCTCCATGCTGGCTTAAAAAAAACTGCCCGCATTCTCCACCAACTGTGAGGGGGTTAACTCGGTAGCGGGTGTGTGTGACCCCCTGGTTGGGCTCCCCACACAAAAACAGGGCCAGCAGACGGAGGTTGTGGTTTTCAAAATCAAAAGGTGCGGTTTATTTCTCTATGTACAGTGACAAAAACACAGCAAAGCCAAAAAGAAACATAAACAAAATAAATCCTGGTCAGCGTGACCTCTGTCTAAACATGCAGGTTTCCTAAACTAACAACTGGGATCAGCCTGGTGCTGTCCTAGTCCCTAAGTCCCTGGTTTAGTAAAAGTCCAAACAAATAGCCACACAGGCTTTGCCTCACCGCACAGGGGTTCACTCTCCCTAGACAGTCCACACAGGTCTGGGTCCAGGCATGAGCAAACACCTAATGAAGCTGGGAGTTTTTATAGAGGCCTTCAACGAGCTGACAAGCTTCAGCTGGTCTCATCAACTCCCTGCCTGCACGACGCCCAGCACTCTCCCTAGAGGTATGAGTCATCCATGAGCCCACTAGCCTCAGCTGGGCTTCATCAACTCCCTCCCTAGTTGTATAAGTCGGCATAAAGCCTGAATCTAGGAGAAATATATCTACCCCCCTGGATGCAACCAGGTGACTTTACCTTCCTGCTGTCACAATATATATATATATATATATATATATATATATATATATACTGTACTATGCAAACATTTTAGGCAGCTGTGAGGAGATGCTGTAAAATAAGAATGCTTTTAAAAATATATATTTTAATGGTTTATTTTTATCAATTTACAAAATGCAAAGTGAGCGAACAGAAGTAAAAACCTAAATTAAATACATAATTGGTCTGACAAACCTTTGGCTTCAAACCAGTTCAATTCTTACACTTGCACACTTTGGACGTTATTGCTATAAAGTTATTCATAGGTCTATTGAGAGCGTAATTCAAGCTACTGTCAGAATTATGAGGAACTTGAATTAAGCACAGTTCTACTTGTTAGGGACAAGTACAGTGATTTCAGGTGGGTATAGGGCCATCTTTAATATTGATTGGACCCTGGGCAAACATTTCCTTTGGGCCCCCAGACCCAGCTCCCCCCCCCCCCCGCTCTAAAATATAAAATCAATAGCAGAAGAGGTTATAGCATATCATTACTGCTCATTGACTGGATGCTAGAGGTTACAGCACACATTACGACTCATAAATTATTTGCTAGAGGTTACAGCACATACTTTCTGCTAACCGATTGGTGGCTAGAGGTTACTGCACATCCTTACCGCTCACTGATTGGTTGATAGAGGTTACATGCTTACTGCTCACTCATTGGCTGCTAGAGGTTACATGCTTACCGCTCACTCATTGGTTGCTAGAGGGGTTACTGCACATTATTACCACTCAGTGAGTATGGAATGCAGGGTTTAGGGGTGAGCTGTGTATGGAGTGCAGGGTTTAGGAGTGTGTTGTGTACATCCAAGCCCCCCTCCCAATTACAGAGCTTTCCTCCTCTCAGATTCCAGTTTGGAGCTCACCCACCATCAATACACATTCCTCTGGCATCAATCCCCCTCCTCCCCCTTTCAATACTGAGCATTCCGAGTCCTCCTCACCACCTAAATAACATCAGAGTGGAGCTGCAGAAGAAAAGCTTTAACTTACTGGATGTCTGGGCAGCAGCTTCTGCTTGTCTAGATCCCCCTGTCCCCTCCCCCTGTGCTCTCATATAGAGATCGACAATGTGTTTTGTAGAGCAGAGAGGGTTCGAAACAGCCACCGGGAGGAGAATGCTGTCACTTGTAAATACAGAAGCAGCGTATTGGCTCCAGGAGCAGCTGGTTTGGGGCCCCTAAACAATGGCAGATGCCCCGTTTGCCCTGCGTTAAAGACGGCCTTGACTTGGAAGATTCACCGACCCTTGGTGACATGCTTACATTGTTGACAAGTCGGCTTAAAGGTTCTTCTGACACTGTGAAGCTGGACATTGACCTGGATCTGGAGAGCCTGTAAGGGATCTGCTACAGTATCTGGGACCCCTAACCCTCACTTTCTTAAAAACTTTAATAAGGCAAAAGTGACTGGCACTCAATATTCTTTCTCAGTCCCCCCATTTTAATGGACTCTGCCCTGGGGTGAAATGCCAGCCCGTCCCTGTCTCTGGAGGTGCTATCCTGCCTTTGGGTTGTCAGAGGGGTTCCATCAGGAGGAACCACATCTACCAATTGTGAGACTCACTGTTCGAACAACCTGAGCCAGTTCACATATATGCAGGCCGGTTGCAGTGCACATTAAGAAAGGGTCCTGTCCATCTTTTAGACCGGTTCAGGTGTGATCCACCCAAACCGCTAAATGGAAACCACACCAGACTCTGCAGAAACTGGCTCTGCATATATGTGAACCCTGCCTGAATCTTTGTACAAAATGTGGGGGATATATATATATACATACAGTGCTGTGAAAAATTATTTTATCCTTCCTGATTTTTTATTTTTTTGCATATTTCTCACACTTAAATGATTCAGATCATCAAACAAATTTTAATATTATTCAAAGATAACCCAAGTAAATCCAAGATTCAGTTTTTTAATTATTATTTCATTTATTAGGGGGAAAAAAGCTGTTCAAACCTGCCTTGCCCTATGTGAAAAAGTAATTGCCCCCTCCCATGCTGTATCATGAATGAAATGTGATTAACCACAGTTTTTTGGAAAGCTGAGTTAAATTTCACTTGCCGCACCCAGGCCTAATTACTGCCAGACCTGTTGAATCAAGAAATCACATAAATAGAAGCTGTCTGACATTGTGAAGCATGCTAATAGATCACAAAAAGCCACACATCATGCCACAATCTAAAAAAAATCAAGAACAGACTAGAAACAAAGTAATGTACATGTATCGGTCTAGGAAGGGTTTCAAGGCCATTTCTAAGGATTTGGAACTCCAATGAACCACGGGGAGAGCCATTATCCACAAATGGAGATAACTTGGTACAGTGGTGAACCTTCCCAGGAGTGGCTGGCCTACAAAAATTACTCCAAGAGTATGACGACGACTCATCCAGGATGTCATAAAAGAACCCAGAACAACATCTAAAGAACTGCAGGTCTCGCTTGCCTCAGGTAAGATCAGTGTTCATGATTCAACAATCAGAAAGAGACTGGGCAAAAATGTCACCCGTGGGAGAGTTCCAAGGCCAAAGCCACTCCTGACCAAAAAGAACACAAAGGCTCATCTCACATTTACCAAAAAACATCTTGATTATCCCCAAGACTTTTAGGCAAATATTCTGTGGACTGATGAGACAAAAATTCAACTTTTTGGAAGGTGTGCGTCCCGTTACATCTGGCATAAAACGAATACAGCATTTCATAACAAGAACATCATACCAACAGTCAGATATGGTGGTGGTAACGTGATGGTCTGGGGCTGCTTTGCAGCTTCAGGACCTGGACAACTTACCATAATTGATAGAACCATGAATTCTGAGCTCTACCAGAAAATCCTAAAGGAGAATGTCCGGCCATCAGTTTGTGATTTCAAGCTTAAGTGCACTTGGGTTATGCATCAGGACAATGATTAGAAACACAACAGCAAGTCCACCTCCAAATGGTTCAAACGAAGCAAAATTTAGGTTATCGAGTGGCCTAGTCAAAGCCCAGTCTTAAATCTAATTGAGATGCTGTATTATGACCTTACACAGGCTGTTCATGCTGGAAAACCCTTCAATGTTTATGAATAGGGATGAGCTGAACACCCCCCAGTTTGGTTTGCATCAGAACATGCGAACTGGCTATAAATTTGTTTGAACATCCAAACACCGTTAAAGTCTATGGGACTCGAACATGAAAAATCTAAAGTGCTAATTTTAAAGGCTTATATGCAAGTTATTGTCATATAAAGTGTTTGGGGACCCGGGCCCTGCCCAAGGGGACATGTATCAATGCTAAAAAAGTTTTAAAATCTGCAGTTTTTTCGGGAGCAGTGATTTTAATAATGCTTAAAGTGAAACAATAAAAGTGAAATATTCCTTTAAATTTCGTACCTGGGGGGTGTGTATAGTATGCCTGTAAAGTAGCGCTTGTTTCCCGTGCTTAGAACTGTCCCTGCACAAAGTGTAATTTCTGAAGGAAAAAAAGTATCTTAAAAGTACTCGCAGCTGTAATGAATTGTCGGCTCCCGGCAATGCAGAGAAAAATCATTGAAAGTCATTGATGAAAAAAATAAATACATTTGTGGGGGTCCCCCAAATTCAATTACCAGGCCCTTCAGGTCTGGTATGGATATTAAGGGTAACCCTGCGTCAAATTAAAAAAAAAAAAATGGTGTGGAGTTCCTCCCAAAAATCCATACCAGACCCTTTATCCGAGTACCTGAAGGGTCTGGTATGGATATTTGGGGGGAACCCCATGTCATTTTTTTTAATTTGACGCAGGGTTCCCCTTAATATCCATACCAGACCTGAAGGGCCTGGTAATTGAATTTGGGGGGACCCCCACGCATTTTTTTTATTTTTTATCAATGACTCTCAATGACTTTTCTCCTTATTGCCGGGAGCCGACAATTCATTACAGCCGCGAGCACTTTTAAATGACTTTTTTTCCTTCAGAAATGACACTTTGTGCAGGGACAGTTCTAAGCACGGGAAACAAGGCATACTATACACACCCCCTAGGTACGAAATTTAAAGGAATATTTCACTTTTATTGTTTCACTTTAAGCATTATTAAAATCACTGCTCCCGAAAAAACGGCCGTTATTAAAACTTTTTTTTTGCATTGATACATTTCCCCTGGACAGGACCCCAAACACTTTTTATGACAATAACTTGCATATAAGCCTTTAAAATTAGCACTTTAGATTTCTCCCATAGACTTTTACAGGGTGTTCCCCAAATTGGTCGCTGTTCGGCGAACTGGCGAACAGGCAATGTTCGAGTCGAACATAAGTTCGACTCAAACTCAAAGCTCATATCTATGGATGGATTAAAACAATTCTGCAAAGAAGAGCGGGACAAAATTGCTCCACAGCAAAGTGAAATGCTCATTAAGAGTTATCGCAAACACTTGATTGCAGTTGTTGCCGCCAAGGGTGACACAACCAATTATTAGGTTTAGGAGGCAATTACTTTTTCACATAAAGCCAGGCAGGTTTGGACAGCTTTTTTGCCTTAAGAAATTAAACCATTTAAAAACTGCATTTTGTATTTACTCGGGTTATCTTTGTGTAATAATAAAATTTGTTTGATGATCTGAGTCATTTAAGTGTGACAAATATGCAAACAAATCATATATAGTGCTCTGCTTTTTCAGAGCACTATATATAGATAGATAGATAGATAGATAGATAGATAGATAGATAGATAGATAGATAGATAGATAGATAGATAGATAGATAGATAATGTATATACAAACCACTATACATTTCATTTCATTTTTATTTTGTTTCTTCTTTGCCTGGTCTACTTCAATAAAAAAATAATGTTTTGTTGCTCATTTCATGTGCTTACTACATGGTATTTGTGTGTACTCTGTTCTTAAGACGAGAAATCTTTTTTTTATTATTTATTCCCATGACCGTCCCAAATTTCCTTTGCTGAAATCTTCTGCAAAGTTGATCTGGGAATGGAGATATTGTAGAGGGATTTATGTAATACTAAACCTTTCTCAAACTGAGCTGGATCTTGTCAGCATCGGCAGATGATTAATGAGTGGTTACATGATCGTAAGACCGCTTTAATAAAAACATTCTATCAAATATAAAAGGCATTAACATCATAGCACCTCAGTATTAGTGAATATAAATATATACAGATGTCAAGGAAACAGAATTGATCCCCTTAGTTACTAGAAATTTGTATGCTATAGCCCAAATAAAAAGAAGATATGTTATTTTATATTTACATTAAAATTACCACATTGCCACATTTGCCTATATGCTAAAATAAATTTAAAAAATGTGTTTAATTAAAGTGGACTTGTAAGTTGTTAGTAGGGATGAGCTTTGAGTTCGAGTCAAACTCATGTTCGACTCGAACATTGCCTGTTCGCCTGTTCGCCGAACAGCGAACAATTTGGGGTGTTTGCGGCAAATTCGAAAAGCCGCGGAACACCCTGTAAAAGTCTATTGGAGAAATCTAAAGTGCTAATTTTAAAGGCTTATATGCAAGTTATTGTCATAAAAAGTGTTTGGGGTCCTGTCCAGGGGACATGTATCAATGCAAAAAAGTTTTAAAAATGGCCGTTTTTTTGGGAGCAGTGATTTTAATAATGCTTAAAGTGAAACAATAAAAGTGAAATATTCCTTTAAATTTCGTACCTAGGGAGTGTGTATAGTATGCCTGTAAAGTAGCGCTTGTTTGAACATCCAAACACCGTTAAAGTCTATGGGACTCGAAAATGAAATTATTTTAAAGGCTTATATGCAAGTTATTGTCATATAAAGTGTTTGGGGACCCGGGCCCTGCCCAAGGGGACATGTATCAATGCTAAAAAAGTTTTAAAATCTGCAGTTTTTTCGGGAGCAGTGATTTTAATAATGCTTAAAGTGAAACAATAAAAGTGAAATATTCCTTTAAATTTTGTACCTGGGGGGTGTGTATAGTATGCCTGTAAAGTAGCGCTTGTTTCCCGTGCTTAGAACTGTCCCTGCACAAAGTGTAATTTCTGAAGGAAAAAAAGTAATTTTAAAAGCACTCGCGGCTCCCGGCAATACAGAGAGAAGTCATTGTTAAAAAAAATATATAAATGCGTGGGGGCCCCCCTAAATTCAATTACCAGGCCCTTCAGGTCTGGTATGGATTTTAAGGGGAACTCCACGCCAAATTTAAAAAAAAAATGGCGTGGAGTTCCCCCCAAAGCTGAGGGCGGGGCCACCCGTCACGTGACCCCGTCCCCTGTGACACAAGGGGAAACCCGGGCTTCCCCAGTGACGTGTGGGTGACCCCACCCCCCTGGAAGCTTGGGTTTCCCCTTGCGTCAGAGGGGGACGGGGTCACGTGACGGGTGGCCCCGCCCTCAGTTACATAAGACCTGTCACTGGCTGAAGCCGCGTCATTCCCAGGGTGTCTCCGGTGGAGACAGGATGCGCTGCGCTGGACATCTCATCGCTGGAGCCTGGACCTGGATGGAGAGGAGATCATCCACCGCTAGACCACCGGAGAGGAGAGCATCCATTGCAGGATACCGAGAGTGGATTACCACCGCTGGAATCTTTTTTTAATTTTTTTTTATTTATAATAAAGGACTTTTCCCAACGGTGTCTGTGTGTTTTTTTTTTTTTTACACTTTCTTTGTGAAATGGTAGGGGTACAATGTATCCCTTACCAATTCACATAGGGGGGGATGGGATCTGGGGGTCCCCTTTGTTAAAGGGGTCTTCCAGATTCCGATAAGCCCCCCTCCCGCAGACCCCCACAACCACCGGGCAAGGGTTATGGGGATTAGGCCCTTGTCCCCATCAACATGGAGACATGGTGCTTTGAGGGGTCACAGACCCCCAAAGCATCCTCCCAATGTTGAGGGCATGTGGCCTGGTATGGTTCAGGAGGGGGGGCACTCTCTTGTCCCCCCCTCTTTTCCTGCGGTCTGCCAGGTTGCGTGCTCAGATAAAGGGTCTGGTATGGATTTTTGGGGGGAACTCCACGCCATTTTTTTTATATTTGGCATGGAGTTCCCCTTAAAATCCATACCAGACCTGAAGGGTCTGGTATGGATATTTGGGGGGAACCCCACGTAATTTTTTTTTTATTTAACGCAGGGTTCACCTTAATATCCATAATATCCATACCAGACCTGAAGGGCCTGGTAATTGAATTTGGGGGAACCCCCACGCATTTTTTATTTTTTTTTATCAATGACTTTTCTCTGTATTGCCGGGAGCCGACAATTCATTATAGCCGCGAGTGCTTTTAAATGACTTATTTTCCTTCAGAAATTACACTTTGTGCAGGGACAGTTCTAAGCACGGGAAACAAGTGCTATTTTACAGGCATACTATACACACACCCTAGGTACAAAATTTAAAGGAATATTTCACTTTTATTGTTTCACTTTAAGCATTATTAAAATCACTGCTTCCGAAAAAACATCAGTTTTTAAAACTTTTTTTTGCATTGATACATGTCCCCTGGGGCAGGACCCAGGTCCCCAAACACTTTTTATGACAATAACTTGCATATAAGCCTTTAAAATTAGCACTTTAGATTTTTCATGTTCAAGTCCCATAGACTTTAACGGTGTTCGGATGTTCGAACAAATTTTTTGCCTGTTCGCAAGTTCTGGTGCGAACCGAACTGGGGGGTGTTCGGCTCATCCCTAGTTGTTAGTAACTTTACAAGTCTGCATGAATACATCCCTGTCACAATATACAGCAACAATATAATTTTTTCACAAAAGCCCTAACTTTTATCAAAAAAAGTCAATCTTTGAGCTCTAGTCCAGTGACTTTGCCTAGGCTGAGATGATGTTATGAGTCTTCTGCAGGCAGGAGGATGTGTTTCCTTAGTCTCCTCTCCTCAGTGAGCAAACTAAAACAATGTATCTTAGTAACACATTAGAAGGTGAGAACCTGTAGCAGCTGCAAACCTGTGCCAGGATAAGGCAAATCTAGTGCCCAGGGTAAAGATAGCAAACTGCGCCCCCCCCATGAAATGTGTGTATCATGTGCCAACAAAAATCCTCTCTATCCCCCCCGTTAAGAAAAAGGGATAGAACACTCCCTGAAGCATAAATTTCCTTTGGAAGCCAAAAATTCTACAAAAATAATAATTCCCCCTTCCATTACAAATCCACACCCACTGAAATCCCCCCTCTCAGCTAAAATCATCTTCTCTCCCATTACTCCTCCTAGCGCATATCCTCTTCCCCATCCCCAATCTCAGCACAATCCCTCCAAAAGTAGCAGTCTAAGCACAAATACTCACTCAAACCACCCTCATCCCCTAGCACAAATCCGCCCCCCCCCCCAAATTCACCCTTCCAGCACAAATCCCCCCTCCCCCAAAACTTTACTTCTATCAAAAATTCTTCCTCCTCAAGTCCCCTCTTCCAGCACAAGCTCACCCCCATATGCCCCCTTTCCTCCCCAAATCCTCCCTCCTATCACAAATCCTCTTCCCCTCTACCCCCACCCCCTCCTAGCACAAATACTTTCATCCCTAGCACAAACGTTTGTTACCCCCCCCCCATTGGGTCATTAGGACAATTACCCCCTCCCTCAAACTTACAGTGCAGCAGATGGCCATTGGATGTCCTTCCACCTGGGATCCTCTGCATTTTGACACATCAGAGTTTAGGACGACTCTAGGGGTAGCTTCCCTCATGTTAGCAGGTGCAGGTAGCTTGCTTGTCACTAGATTGCGCTGTTTCTATTACCATTATAGACTAGGAAAAGTGTAATTGGGTGTTAGACACTTTTAGAAAAAAAAAATCCTCTAGTGATGAAATGGGTGGATTTAGTGCCCAAAAAAAAGAACAGGATGGGAGAGGCCAAGTGAGTTGGGGCATGGGAGTCAAACACCCCACAGCTATCTAGATGTAGTCAGCTACTGGGGCCCCTAACAGGGCTTAAACCCCTGGTGTGGTGGTTGAAGGAAGAACTGTAGTTGCCCTGACTCTTTTACAGTCTTCTATGGGCTGTGAGCAACATGAAAATGGCCGTTCAGATCAGGCCAGAGTCCTGTGAAGTGATTACTAGTACACCTGGGCGTGAGAGTGTCATCTGGGGAGTGTGTCCCAACTCTATTTTTCTACCAAGGAGAGAGGAGATGCAAAGGGAAAATGGCTTATAGAATATGTGCTGGTGTTCCCAACCTAAATGGCAGCAATAGAATATGTATGGAGTTCTGCGCCTGAAGAATTTTGGCAGTATGTCAATGTGATGGTAGAAGTCACTGCCATCTTTGAGAAATTACAGTAAAGTGCTTAAAATGTGTTTCATGCTTGGACATTCCTTTGTTTCTAAATATTAAGGCTTCCGGCCAAGGATGTCGTGTATGGGCCTACACCAGGAGTTTGGCGCAATATGGCGAAGGGTTCCATCTACCAGCAGGTGGGTATCTGTCCTATTCAAGAAGAAGCGGGGCAGGGACTTTGACACTTTGGCACCAACACACAGCCAATCATGAGCCCCCTTACACTCACTTTGACTTCTACCACTTTGACAGACAGCATGGAGAGATGCTGGCTATTGCATTGATGAGGGATCGCACGCTAGTGATGCCACTGGCTGTCAGATCAGGACTTTTTAGGGTTTGCTTACTCTATCCACATTTTCTGCTGCCAGGACAGGCGCAGTCTAGGGAGGACATGGGGCGGGTAAACAAATCCTGCACTGTCCCGATCTGACATTCCTTGTTCAGAAGCACCGCAATGGCAGGAATCAGGAGCTGCAGTTGAGAAGAAAGCACAGCATGTACCTCTTTTTGGCTCTCTCCTCCTCTCCAGATTTGGACTGCCTCTTCCAATTCTATGCTGACAAGAGAAGTGATACTGCTGTCACTATTCCCATCAGCTTATAGATACAGGAACCTGCAATGTGGCGCAGCTGTTCCTCCTGCCCCCCTGCCCCTGTCCCAGCTATCATTACAGTAATTTTTTTATGCAGCATTGTATTATCTTCAAGCCAGCATCTCATCTAAATGATACCTGAACAAAGAAGAATCTGTTTCTCTGGAGAGAAAAGCAATTAAAGACATTTTCAGGTAAATTACTGTGATTTCTGTGACAGGTAATACATATCTGAAAGCGATACATTTATTATTTATTCTTATAATTTATAATAATAATAATTTATTATTATTTTTATACTGTATATGCATTATGAGGTTTTGGCTGCCAAGATTGTGCTTGGTGTTTTTCACCTACACTTGGTGAGGGGCTCCAGGATTTGTGGCTGATATTGAGAAAACCAACTTTTTGTTTTCTGAGAATCTTAATAAATTTTGGTCTGAGCCCTGGAGCTTAGAGACTTTGTAGAGCTTTGCATGGGATAAAGCCTCCATCCCTAGGTCCAAATCTTACCTATTAGCAAGAACTCAATATTAGGCTCAGCTGTCCTCAGGAGTTGTATATTGTGAGCTGATTAATGTTCAAGGGATCAGTCTCTTTCCCTGCCCCCCTCTCATTCACTCTCTGCTGCTTCTTGGTGAAAAGGCTAACTGCTGACAGAACACTAAAAAGTTGTCTGTTTAAGAAACCCATCTGGGGTCATCTTGTTAGTCAGGAACTGACATACGTTTAGTTAGTAGCTGAGACACAGGCAGATTTTGTTTTGTCTTATGCAATGGACTTGCTGTACAAACCTGCTTGGACTGGTGCTGGGTGTCCCTGTCTGGTGCATGGTTTACTACTGTCAATACCAGATGAGCCTGTCTGCCTTAAAATATAGATATACAGTGCCTTGAAAAAGTATTCATACCCCTTACATTGTACACATTTTGTCATGTCACAACCAAAAACTAAATGTATTTTATTGGGATTTTTGTGATAGACCAACACAAAGTGGCACATAATTGTGAAGTGGAAGGAAAATGATAAATGGTTTTCAATTTTTTTTACAATTAAATATCTGAAAAGTGTGGAGTGTATTTGTATTCAGCCCTCTTTACTCTTATACCCCTAACTAAAATCTAGTGGAACCAATTGTCTTCAGAAGTCACCCAATTAGTAAATAGAGTCCACCCGTAAGTAATTTAATCTCAGTATAAATACAGCTGTTCTATGAAGCCCTCAGAGATCCTTAGTGAACAAAAAGCATAAATGAAGGCCAAGGAAAACACCAGACAGGTCAGGGATAAAGTTGTGGAGAAGTTTAAAGCAGTTTAAAGCAGGGTTGGGTTATAAAAAAAAATATCCCAAGCTTTGAACATCTCATGGAGCACTGTTCAATCCATCATCCGAAAATCATCCAAAAATGGAAAGAGTATGGCACAACTGCAAACCTACCAAGACATGATCTCAGCAAGGAGAGCATTAATAAGAGAAGCAGCCAAGATGCCCATGGTAACTCTAGAGGAGCTGCAGAGATCCACAGCTCAGGTGGGAGAATCTGTCCAGAGGACAACTATTAGTCGTGCACTCCACAAATCCGACCTTCATGGAAGAATGGCAAGAAGAAAGCCATTGATGAAAAAAGGCATAAGAAGTCCCATTTGCAGTTTGTGAGAAGCCATGTGGGGGACACAGCAAACATGTGGAAGAAGGTGCTCTGGTCAGATGAGACCAAAATTGAAATTTTTGGCCTAAAAGCAAAATGCTATGTTGGCGGAAAACTAACACTGCACATCCCCATGAATGCACCATCCCCACCGTGAAACATGGTGGTGGCGGCATCAGGTTATGGGGATGTTTTTCCTCAGCAGGGACAGGGAAGCTGGTCAGAGTTGATGGGAGGATGGATGGAGCCAAATACAGGGCAATCTTAAAAGAAAACCTGTTAGAGTCTGCAAAAGACTTGAGACTGGGGTGAAGGTTCACCTTCCAGCAGGACAACGACCCTAAACATACAGCCATAACCACAAAGGAATGGTTTAGATCAAAGCATATTCATGTGTTAGAATGGCCCAGTCAAAGTCCAGCCCTACATCCAATTGAGAATCTGTGGCAAGACTTGAAAATTGCTGTTCACAGATGCTCTCCATCCAATCTGACAGAACTTGAGCTATTTTGTAAAGAAGAATGGGCACAAATGTCACTCTGTAGATGTGCAAAGCTGGTAGAGACATCCCCCAAAAGACTTGCAGCTGTAATTGCAGGGAAAGGTGGTTCTACAAAGTATTGACTCAGGGGCGCTGAATACAAATGCACGCCACACTTTTCACATATTTATTTGTAAAAAATGTTGAAAACCATTTATCATTTTCCTTCCACTTCACTATTATGTGCCACTTTGTGTTGGCCTATCACATAAAATCCCAATAAAAGACATTTACATTTTTGGTTGTAACTTGACAAATTGTGAAAAATTTCAAGGGGTATGAATACTTTTTCTAGGCACTGTATCTGTATATATATATATATGTATGTATGTATATATATATATATATATATATACACCGTATATACTGTATATTGTTACAGACAGAATGTCTGTCATTGGGTAAAACGGAAAATTTATTACCAAATACTTACCGTAATTTTCCTTTCCTGATAGACTCCATGGCAGACTACGTGTGGGTTAACCCCGCCTCCTCTCCACAGCTATAGGACCCCTTACCCATAAATTTGAGCTCACCTCCACAGACAGGTGTTCCGTAACTAGCCAACTCAAATTTCAACTCTCATATTTTTAATTCATGGGTGGGAACTCCGTCTGCCATGGAGTCTATCAGGAAAGGAAAATTACGGTAAGTATTTGGTAATAAATTTTCCGTTTTCCTGACAGACTCCATGGCAGACTACGTGTGGGAAATAACTAGCCAATCCACACGGGAGGGTATGCTTGCTCAAAAAAAATATTTTAATCTTTCCCGTCAACTGACAGGATTTTTCGACCAAAATTAACAGAGGAAAGGGAAGCAGGCTTAATACAATAATGAGACATAAATGTATGAATAGAAGACCACGAGGCTGCCCTGCATATCACTTCAGGAGCCACGTGTCGAGCTGCTGCCCATGAGGCTGCCATGCCTCTGGTGGAATGAGCCGTCACGCCTCTGGAGGAGCTAAGCCCTTTGCCCTGTAAGCCTGTTGAATAGATTGGACGATCCAGGCTGCTATTGTTCTGGAGGAAGCCCTCTTTCCTTTGTTGCTACCAGTGTGTAACAAGAACAGGTAGTTCGAGCTTCTTAAAGATGAAGTGACTCGCAAATATTCTTTCAGAGTCTCACCTACATCCAAGGGATGAACATCTGCTGATTCTGGAGAATTGAAAGTAGGAAGGACTATTTCCTGATTCTCGTGAAAAACTGACTTGACTTTTGGTTTAGACCCAAGCATGGGAATAAGGACCACTCGGTCCGGGAAGAAAGTCAAAAAGGGTTCTTGACAACCCAGGAAGCTTATTTCTGAAACCCTTTTGGCTGAAGTAATGGCCACTAGTAAGGCCAGTTTGATTGATAAGTCCTTAATAGAAAGATCCTTGTTGTTGAGTGCTGAAAGAGCATCAAGGACGAGCAGAAGATCCCATTTGGGGAATCTAGGTTTCCTCTGAGGCCTGATTCTCGAAGCCCCCTGAAAGGATTGTTGAACCAGGGGATGAGTTGCCCATGATGTTCCTGAAAATGCCGATAAGGCTGAAACTTGTCAATCAGTTCCCTCAGAGTACAAAGGAAGATCCAAGCCTGATTGTAGAAAACTTAAAACGTCTTGAACTCCAGGATTTCTGAAAGATTTTCCAGCAGAAGTCATGAAGCTGACAAACCTGGTCCAGATTCTGTTGTAGGTTTTGTTCATGTTAGGCTTTCTGGAGCTCATAAGGGTAGAGATTACCCCTAAAGCACACCCAAGAGACTCTAGCAGGTCCCTGAAGCTCATCAGATTCAGGAGAGAAAACCATGGCCTGTTCGGCCAGTATGGTGCTATTGTTATCACTTCGCCTTTCTCCAACTGGAGCCGCTGCAGGAATTTTTGCATGATCGGAGGTGGAGGGAAGGCATATGCCTTGTTGAATTTCCATTGGCTTGTTAATGCATCTACTCCGAAGGCTTGACTGCACCGACCTCGAGTGTAGTATCTGTCTACCTTGTGATTGCAGGGGGATGCAAACAGATCCACTTCTGGATCGATTCCCAACGATAGGATCCACTTGAATGTCTGTGTATGCAGTGACCATTCGTTGTTGTCTAGGTTGCTGCGTGACAGAAAGTCCGCTTGAATGTTCTGTTCCCCTGGAATGAAGACTGCTGTTAAGTTTGTAGATTACTCTGAGCCCAGGTCATGATAGGTTCGACCTCTTGGAGAAGGGTGGGGCTCCGAGTGCCCCCTTGTCTCTTCACATATGCCACGGCGGTGGTATTGTCCATTTTGAGTAGGACCGACTTCCCTTTCAGAAGGTGGGAGAAGGCTTGAAGGGCGCACCATGCCGCACGCAATTCCAGAACGTTTGACCCTTGGATTTGGAGATGGGCATCCCATTTGCCCTGAGCCAGTTCTGCCCCACAATGTGCTCCCCAGGCCGCATTGCTGGCATCGGATGAAACAGTCATCCATTGGATGGGAGCAAGGGAGTGGCATGTTAACAAGTTTTTGTGTTGAAGCCACCAGAGAAGACTGTTCCTCATTGACTGAGTAGTCCTGATCAGCTGATTGCGATCGTCTGTCTTCCATTGCTAAAGGAATCCTGATTGAAAAGGCCGAAGCCTCCACATTGCCCATTTGACCATGGGGAACGTGGCCACCATTGTGCCGATTATCTTCAGGCACTGTGACGCCCTTAGGTTAGAGTAGTCTAGGGCTAAAGATATTCTTACCCGAATGACCGGGATTTTTTCTTCTGGAAGAGAGATGGTATTCTCTACTGTGTCGAATTGAGCTCCTAGGTAGGTTAGGCGTTGGGTCGGTTCTGGCTGACTTTTCTGTCGGTTTAAGAGCCATCCGAACTCTATCAATGTAGAGATCACTTGATCTTTGTGGATCAGCAGCTGCTGCTTGTCTTGGGACAGTAGTAGCAGATCGTTCAGGTAATGATACAGACGCACACCCTGTATTCTGATAAGAGACACAATTACCAACAGTACCTTGGAAAAGACCCTTGGAGAGGTCGTTAGTCCGAATGGAAGACAAATAAATTGTAAGTGCTCTCGTTCGACCTGAAATCGAAGGTATTTGTGGAATTCTTCTGCCACGGGAACATGAAAATACGCGTCCTTAACATCTATTGAGATCAACCAGTCGCCTGGTTGAACGACTTTTTGGATGGATGAGAGTGATTCCATCTTGAATTTCTCGTGCTTTATGTACCTGTTCAGGAAAGTGAGATCTATAACTGGACGCCAAGAGCCGTTCTTCTTTTGTACTAGGAAGAGGGGGAAGTATACCCCCTGGAATTCCTCGTCCTTTGGGACGGGCACCACTGCTCCTTGATCTTTCAGGGCATTCACATATGAAAGAAGAACTTGTTGTTTTTCTTCTGATTGAGGCAGTGAAGATTGCATTGGTCTGCATGGAGGGACTTTGGTGAAGGACCATGCGTGACCTGTTGAGACCGTTTTGATGGTCCAATAATCTGAGATCAAGGTCACCCAGACGTGCGGCAGAGACGTAGGCGAGCCCCTACCCGACCGCTTGGGCAGGCCCAATCTCAAAAGGACTTGGTTGGCTCGCGCCCACCGGGCGTCTGTTTCTTGCCAGATTTTTGGGAAAGATATCTGCCTATTCCAGTTCCAGCTTCTCCTAAAATCCCGTCCGGGCCTATAGGAGCATGCCTCTCTTGAACGCTCTGTACTGCGTCTCTGCTGAGGTTTTCTTTGGTTAAACAGACGTTTGTCCTGAGGGAGGAATCCCGACTTTCCGCCTGTAGCCTTTGAAATGGCATTATACAGTTTGTTTCCAAACAAGGAAGTTCCTTCAGAAGGAATTTTGCACCATGCCTGCTTTGAGGCAGGATCAACAAGCCAGGGGCGCAACCATAGTGCTCGTTTGGCTGTGACCGAAGATAGCAAGGATCTAGCCATCAAGCGGATGAGATCAATTGAAGCTTCTCCCAAAAAGGCGATAGCCAGTTTAAGTTCTTGCACTGCTGAACTTTGTGCCAATTCCTCCGAGACACCTTTCAGAACGGAGTCAACATTTTCCACCCAGGCCTCCATTGCTTTGGAGGTGACTGCAAGGGCTAGGGCTGGTTTGCAAGCCATACCGTTCAAGTTATATATTCTCTTAATGTCTTGGTCAATCTTTCAATCCAGACCATCTTTAAAAGATACAGTGTCATCTAGCAGGAGGGTGACATGCTTCGCTAGGCGCATTACTGCTGCATCCACGAGGGGAGCATTTTCCAAACCTTCTTATCCCCCTTGCTCCATTCTTCCTTAAACACTCCTTTCAGCTCGGTGTGAAATTGGAACATTCTTTCCCCAGTTTCTTAAACAGTTCCTTTGTTTCTCTGGGGGGGGGGGGGGGCAGTGGTATCTTCCAACTTTAAGGTTTCCATCACTGCCTTGATCAGTGGAGAGACTAAAGCGTAGTCGAATCCCACTACAGAATCATCTCCCTCCATCTCGTCTTGCGAGGAATCATGGGAGGAATCACAGAATCATCTCCCTCCATCTCGTCTTGCGAGGAATCATGGGAGGAATCACAGAATCATCTCCCTCCATCTCGTCTTGCGAGGAATAATGGGAGGAATCATGGGGTTGGAATTGGCCGGAATCCTCCTGGGCCTCGTCAGCCAAGGAGCCAGACAAGGTGGTGGACTGGCTCCTCGTGTGGGGGGACATCTATTTCCATCATAGACTGCTGTACCACACGTTTAATAAGAGACTCAAGATTTTGATTTTTCGGTCTCTTTCTCACCGACCGCTCGGGCATAGCATGGGTCACACAGCGATTTGCCCTCTGGGATTCTAGTTTTACATCCCCAACAGGCTCTGTGATCAGAGCGATCATCGCGGTGGTGGTAGCGGTGACTTGAGGAGGAATGGGAACATCTCCTATATTTAGAGGGGGAATGTGAGCGTCCCCTATGATAGTGGGTCCCAGACGGAGTGTCACGTCTGGACCTGGAGGATGATTGGTGATGGTGATGATGATGGTGATGATGATGGTGCAGCCTGGCAAGGTCCCTATCCTGTGACCGATGAACTGATGTAGCCGGGCTGTAAGAGATAATACAGACAAAGGGAGGGGGAGGAAGGTGGGCAGGTTGTAACCGTTAGCAACCACCAGAAAAAAAATGACACCAAAGACACCAACCCCCTACCCACTCCGCACAGACCTTGTGCGGGAGGGCTGGCCACACGGCGGTGCAGATGAGTCCATGACGAGGAAGACACACAATGATGCGTAACTCCACTACCTAGACTAAGGATAAGCAAATCAATGCAAGAACAGCGCAGAAAAAAAAAGTTTTTTTTTTTTTTTTTTTTTAAAACTGTCCCTTTAAGAGACACTAAGCATTACATGCATTACATTGCCAAGAAGTGCTTACCCCGTCCTGGTAGTATTGAGACTCCGGGAGGCTGCTGCTATATGCCCACAGGTTATCCCACCTGTATAGGGCTCCTCAGCGGTTTAAATCACCCGCCGGAATGACGTCATGGCCGGTCCCGCTGTGCGCATGCATCGGAGGGACCGAACCTACTGCGCCTGCGCGGCCCCTGACCCCTCCGCCATACTGCGCATGCGCAAAAACCAAGCCTCGGTTTCACCGTGGCTCTGCGCATGCACAGACGATCAACAGGCTGGGATCAGGAAGGGAATGGCATCCTGGAACGCAAAAGCGTTCCACACATATACTAAGCTTAGCGGCGCTGTATGACAGAGAAAAAACAGCAGAGAAAGACATACAAACAAACAAACAAACAAAAACTATCTGCCATGGAAATAGAAAAAGTCTTCAGACCTTGCCAGCTGAGATCCACCGTCCGTCATGGTACGCTGGGGCTACATCCCTTCCACCATAGGGGTATCCATCAGCCCAAAACCACTCACCCGCTCATAGCTGGGCCCTGGGTGCACCGCACAACTCGTACCTGATCCGACAGACATCCTGGACTGCACCTGAATTGCATAATGAAGGGTCCATGTGAGGAGGACAAAAAAGGAACACCTGTCTGTGGAGGTGAGCTCAAATTTATGGGTAAGGGGTCCTATAGCTGTGGAGAGGAGGCGGGGTTAACCCACACGTAGTCTGCCATGGAGTCTGTCAGGAAAGATGCATATAGTACTTCTTTTAGCAGGGAAAGGGTCCCTGAACAGATTTGAAATAGAATATTCTCTAGTCAGCAATGGTTCCAATGTTCTGCGAGGGCAGTGTGAAGGCTCACATGTGGGGATTGCGGCTCCATGTCTGTCTGGCCTGCACATACAGGCCACTGAGCCAGACTGATTCTGAGAGCTGCAGATTGTGAAGGGACACAGGTAATCTCCGTCTGAACAGACCGGTGTGTCTGAGACAAATTTTAAATTGAACCTGGCTTCAGAAATAAGTTTCTATTTATCAATGTTTTTTCAGCAGTGTAATTAATGTTATGTTTTTGAAAATGTGTATTTATGGGTTGAAAAAGTTTTGCAAGTTGACAATGGTCATTATAACATTTTATGGAAAGGGGTGTTGGAGGCTGGTCTTTTAAAGTAGATGTCAGGCTGGGTTCACACTGGAGAACGCAGCGGCTCACAGCAGGAGTCCTGTGCGTCTCCATTCACCGTTTAGGTTAGATTTCAGCCTAAATTTTCGGCTGAATTCGGACCTGAAACGAACCAGAAGACGCACAGGACTCCTGTGTAATTCACACCAAGCTGCTGCGGAGATGTGTGAACCAGCTCCATAGAGAGCCGGTCACAATCTCCTGCTATGCAAATTGGATGCGGGGAAAGTTGCATCCAATTCACAATAGTGTGAACCCTGCCTAAATCCTTACGGGGTGATATTTAGTTTTCCAAAGTACTATGTATGATACACAACTTTAATGCTTTCGTTTATCTTGTAGAAAATACTTGACTATAGTATAACAGATGTACCTACTATACTACCCCTTATTTACCTTCTTACTTATGACTAAGTAAACAAGACCACACCAAGAGTTGGAGAAAACATAGGCCGTAGCAGCCTTATTTATTAAACGCTGTATAACTTTAACAATGACCATAAACTCTGTCCTAAAGGACCCTCAGTAAATTTCTGGTGTCGATCTCTGCAGGAACCTCGATTAACATCTGTGCATTATTGCACTGCGATACTTCCCAAAATCCGCTAATAGGCCTCAAGCCGACATGCTGGCTCAGAGACAACCATGACCGCAGTGCACCCGTTCCCAATGCTTCCAGCTAAACCTCCGTTAACTGTAAGTCCACCATCAGGACCCATACCAATGACAGGTCCTGAACCCTTCTTTCCGAGGTATCATCCTTCCCCTGCAAAGACCAGACACCCGCCACAGCACCCGAATGTAAAAACCTTTACAATTGGGTGCCACTCCACACCCTGAGAGCCCTCTGGATACCATCCTGTAACCCCAACGCCCACAGGTCTATACCCACATGATTGAGGTGTACCCCATCACCCCAAAGGTACCGCCATGTCTCCAACTCCAGCTCCAAATGACGTATCACCAACCCCCCATTCTTAACCATGAACCTAGCCACATCCCGATTAACTTTCCTCTGGGCCCTATTAATGCCTTCTAAAGATTTAGCCGTCCGCCATGATGTGCGAGCCACCATGTCGGACCACACTATCACCATGTCTGGGAATGCCATGAGCAGACGAAGAATATCAAATTTGATATCTGTAACAGCACCCCAATCTCAAGGGGTATTAACGCCGTTTACGATGTTCCCTCTCCTAGACACACATCCACTCGCTACCGATATCCACAGCTAAACGACCCTTTCCTATAGGAGCCGACCCCTCTGGAAGAAGACGAGACGCACTCTGTCTCTTCTGTAGTAGGAATGACTTTATTATCGAGAAACATTGTAACTTTATACACAATTCAAGGCACATTATTTAACATGAACAAGGGCCCAGCTCCACCCACACATCCCAAGACTCAACACCTCATCCTGACGTCTTCTAGGCTTCAAAAGATCCCAACACAATAGAATATACGATCTCCAATACACATCTTTTCACAAAGGGTTGGCAGCCAGTCTGTCTGGCACTTTACAATACACACAAGGACAGACTTAAATGAACAATAGAAATGCAAAACAACTTAATTCCTCACAGCAATGATACTTAACCCCCACATACAGTATACATCCAATCTATATACAATGTATATACAGCCTTGAATATGGCCATCATAGACCATATTGGGGTTTTCATTCACCCTGTGCCCCTAATAGAGACACAGGGTGATTGACACATAAGAGCCATTGGGGAAGCTGGCGCAAGGGTATTTCATACTTCCTAAGCGATTCTGAGTTCCCCGGGCCTTCCCGTTACATCTCTCCCCTTTCGGCAGGAGACTAACAGAGGGGGGAACCCCAGACGGGTTGACTCCGAAGTTAGTCCATAGGTCCCTTCTTCTAATGCCGGTATCCACACAGTACCCCAAATAAATTTCTCCAAACAGAGAATCGCTTACCCAGCCAACCTCTGCCTCTCTCAGAGAACACACCCGCCGCTGGGGAGAGGCCTGGACTGGCCCTTCTCCCTGGAGTACTTTCTGCCGCTGGAGAGAAGACAGGGTGACTGGGCTCAGTCCGTCATGCTGTTGGGGATCTGGGTCGACTGCCCGGCATCCCTGTGGTATACAAGTGGAGACTGAAGTCCCATCCACTTGTGGTAGGTGAAAATCTCCCAGTGCTTGCAAAGCAAGGCTGACCTCCTCCTGTCTCAGTGTCACACCATTTTCTGGGGTTGTGTCAGTGAGGACTGAAGTCCCATCCAATACCACAGGAACTCCCTCTTCTGTTAGTTGGGAGCCGAGGCCCGTGGCGCTCGGCTCTGTTGCCAGCTCTTCTGCTGGGTTGCTGTGAGTGGAGACTGCAGTCCCATCCACCGATATCCGCTCAAGTGGCAGTTGTGTGCAGCGGCCAGTAGCATTCTGCCCTGCTGCCAGTGATTCAGCTGGGAGTAAAAGCTTTTCTGCCTCAGCTTGTTGCTGGGGAGAGGGGCCAACTGCCCCGGCTCCCTGAAACTCCACAGTGGTTTCCGGTGCTGGGCAGAGGTGGGTATCACTCTGCCCTGTTGCCAGCACTTCTGTTGGGGACTCCACACCATCTGCTCTGGTTAACTGTTGGGGGGGAGATGGCCTGCTTCTTCTCCCTGCATCTCTCGCAACCTCCTTCCGAATTCCTCTTCCATGGCGGCTGGTTCTTTAGGCGTTGTCCCCGATTGCCGTATTTGCGCCATATTCTCTGCTCATGTTGCCACTCATCCTGCCGCTCGATGTCTCTAATGGCTTCCCGTATGGCGGTCTCTGATGGGTTAGCACCATACAATGCCAACCGCTGTCGCACTCGTTGCTGAAACAAATCTTCAACTGACCGGGGTCCTGCATCACCCTCCTTCGGCTGCATCGCTGGCCAGTCACTGTGGTGGTTTGGAGTGTCCCAGGAACTGGAGGGAAAATCCCGCTGCTGCCAACCAATGTAACGGCACCCCAATCTCAAGGGGTATTAACGCCGTTTACGATGTTCCCTCTCCTAGACACACATCCACTCGCTACCGATATCCACAGCTAAACGACCCTTTCCTATAGGAGCCGACCCCTCTGGAAGAAGACGAGACGCACTCTGTCTCTTCTGTAGTAGGAATGACTTTATTATCGAGAAACATTGTAACTTTATACACAATTCAAGGCACATGATTTAACATGAACAAGGGCCCAGCTCCACCCACACATCCCAAGACTCAACACCTCATCCTGACGTCTGCTAGGCTTCAAAAGATCCCAACACAATAGAATATACGATCTCCAATACACATCTTTTCACAAAGGGTTGGCAGCCAGTCTGTCTGGCACTTTACAATACACACAAGGACAGACTTAAATGAACAATAGAAATGCAAAACAACTTAATTCCTCACAGCAATGATACTTAACCCCCACATACAGTATACATCCAATCTATATACAATGTATATACAGCCTTGAATATGGCCATCATAGACCATATTGGGGTTTTCATTCACCCTGTGCCCCTAATAGAGACACAGGGTGATTGACACATAAGAGCCATTGGGGAAGCTGGCGCAAGGGTATTTCATACTTCCTAAGCGATTCTGAGTTCCCCGGGCCTTCCCGTTACATCTCTCCCCTTTCGGCAGGAGACTAACAGAGGGGGGAACCCCAGACGGGTTGACTCCGAAGTTAGTCCATAGGTCCCTTCTTCTAATGCCGGTATCCACACAGTACCCCAAATAAATTTCTCCAAACAGAGAATCGCTTACCCAGCCAACCTCTGCCTCTCTCAGAGAACACACCCGCCGCTGGGGAGAGGCCTGGACTGGCCCTTCTCCCTGGAGTACTTTCTGCCGCTGGAGAGAAGACAGGGTGACTGGGCTCAGTCCGTCATGCTGTTGGGGATCTGGGTCGACTGCCCGGCATCCCTGTGGTATACAAGTGGAGACTGAAGTCCCATCCACTTGTGGTAGGTGAAAATCTCCCAGTGCTTGCAAAGCAAGGCTGACCTCCTCCTGTCTCAGTGTCACACCATTTTCTGGGGTTGTGTCAGTGAGGACTGAAGTCCCATCCAATACCACAGGAACTCCCTCTTCTGTTAGTTGGGAGCCGAGGCCCGTGGCGCTCGGCTCTGTTGCCAGCTCTTCTGCTGGGTTGCTGTGAGTGGAGACTGCAGTCCCATCCACCGATATCCGCTCAAGTGGCAGTTGTGTGCAGCGGCCAGTAGCATTCTGCCCTGCTGCCAGTGATTCAGCTGGGAGTAAAAGCTTTACTGCCTCAGCTTGTTGCTGGGGAGAGGGGCCAACTGCCCCGGCTCCCTGAAACTCCACAGTGGTTTCCGGTGCTGGGCAGAGGTGGGTATCACTCTGCCCTGTTGCCAGCACTTCTGTTGGGGACTCCACACCATCTGCTCTGGTTAACTGTTGGGGGGGAGATGGCCTGCTTCTTCTCCTTGCATCTCTCGCAACCTCCTTCCGAATTCCTCTTCCATGGCGGCTGGTTCTTTAGGCGTTGTCCCCGATTGCCGTATTTGCGCCATTCTCTGCTCATGTTGCCACTCATCCTGCCGCTCGATGTCTCTAATGGCTTCCCGTATGGCGGTCTCTGATGGGTTAGCACCATACAATGCCAACCGCTGTCGCACTCGTTGCTGAAACAAATCTTCAACTGACCGGGGTCCTGCATCACCCTCCTTCGGCTGCATCGCTGGCCAGTCACTGTGGTGGTTTGGAGTGTCCCAGGAACTGGAGGGAAAATCCCGCTGCTGCCAACCAATGTAACGGCACCCCAATCTCAAGGGGTATTAACGCCGTTTACGATGTTCCCTCTCCTAGACACACATCCACTCGCTACCGATATCCACAGCTAAACGACCCTTTCCTATAGGAGCCGACCCCTCTGGAAGAAGACGAGACGCACTCTGTCTCTTCTGTAGTAGGAATGACTTTATTATCGAGAAACATTGTAACTTTATACACAATTCAAGGCACATGATTTAGCATGAACAAGGGCCCAGCTCCACCCACACATCCCAAGACTCAACACCTCATCCTGACGTCTGCTAGGCTTCAAAAGATCCCAACACAATAGAATATACGATCTCCAATACACATGTTTTCACAAAGGGTTGGCAGCCAGTCTGTCTGGCACTTTACAATACACACAAGGACAGACTTAAATGAACAATAGAAATGCAAAACAACTTAATTCCTCACAGCAATGATACTTAACCCCCACATACAGTATACATCCAATCTATATACAATGTATATACAGCCTTGAATATGGCCATCATAGACCATATTGGGGTTTTCATTCACCCTGTGCCCCTAATAGAGACACAGGGTGATTGACACATAAGAGCCATTGGGGAAGCTGGCGCAAGGGTATTTCATACTTCCTAAGCGATTCTGAGTTCCCCGGGCCTTCCCGTTACATCTCTCCCCTTTCGGCAGGAGACTAACAGAGGGGGGAATCCCAGACGGGTTGACTCCGAAGTTAGTCCATAGGTCCCTTCTTCTAATGCCGGTATCCACACAGTACCCCAAATAAATTTCTCCAAACAGAGAATCGCTTACCCAGCCAACCTTTGCCTCTCTCAGAGAACACACCCGCCGCTGGGGAGAGGCCTGGACTGGCCCTTCTCCCTGGAGTACTTTCTGCCGCTGGAGAGAAGACAGGGTGACTGGGCTCAGTCCGTCATGCTGTTGGGGATCTGGGTCGACTGCCCGGCATCCCTGTGGTATACAAGTGGAGACTGAAGTCCCATCCACTTGTGGTAGGTGAAAATCTCCCAGTGCTTGCAAAGCAAGGCTGACCTCCTCCTGTCTCAGTGTCACACCATTTTCTGGGGTTGTGTCAGTGAGGACTGAAGTCCCATCCAATACCACAGGAACTCCCTCTTCTGTTAGTGGGGAGCCGAGGCCCGTGGCGCTCGGCTCTGTTGCCAGCTCTTCTGCTGGGTTGCTGTGAGTGGAGACTGCAGTCCCATCCACAGATATCCGCTCAAGTGGCAGTTGTGTGCAGCGGCCAGTAGCATTCTGCCCTGCTGCCAGTGATTCAGCTGGGAGTAAAAGCTTTACTGCCTCAGCTTGTTGCTGGGGAGAGGGGCCAACTGCCCCGGCTCCCTGAAACTCCACAGTGGTTTCCGGTGCTGGGCAGAGGTGGGTATCACTCTGCCCTGTTGCCAGCACTTCTGTTGGGGACTCCACACCATCTGCTCTGGTTAACTGTTGGGGGGGAGATGGCCTGCTTCTTCTCCCTGCATCTCTCGCAACCTCCTTCCGAATTCCTCTTCCATGGCGGCTGGTTCTTTAGGCGTTGTCCCCGATTGCCGTATTTGCGCCATTCTCTGCTCATGTTGCCACTCATCCTGCCGCTCGATGTCTCTAATAGACTTGTGCACAACGGAAAAATTCGTTCCGTTTCGGTTCGTTTCTTTCCGGTCCTGTTGATTCGTAATCATTCGTAATTTTGCTAGACGGGATTTTTCGTGTTCGGACTCATTCGTATTTTTGCAAGCGACATTTTTCGTTGAATTTTTTGTTGCTTTATAATTCGTACTTTCGGTAGAGTACGTTGTTTTTCGTTGATTCTGGACACAACTCCTACTTTCGTAACTTTTTTTGGGTTCGTTGATTCGTAATTTTCCGTGTCTCTCTCACAACGACGCTGCCTATTATGCCTAATGTGCTTCGAATGGATTTGTACTTTTCTAAATACATAGCGGTTATTTGTAACGATTCGAAATCTCGTATTTTACTTTCGTTTTTTACATGCGGCTATAGGCTCCGCCCCTGTACACCATTTTGAGAGGGTTCAGCACGGTGAGGGAGAAGCAGAGAGCAGAGCAGAGTGAGTGTTATTGTGCTTCGAATGGATTCGAAATCTCGTATTTTACTTTCGTTTTTTCATGCGGCTATAGCCTCCGCCCCTGTACACCATTTTGAGAGGGAGTTCAGCATGGTGAGGAAGAAGCAGAGAGCAGAGTGAGTGTTATTGTGCTTCGAATGGATTCGTACATTCGTAACTTTTTTCATAACGAATTATGCCGAAGACCTTCGGGCATTCGCTATTTTGCGGTATAATTTATTTCGGATTCGGTTTTATTCGTAATTGCTCTGTTCGGAAATTCGAATGCTTCCGAATGTCCGAAAGTTGCTAAATTCGGACGAATTTCGATTCGTTACGAAACGAATTGCACAAGCCTAGTCTCTAATGGCTTCCCGTATGGCGGTCTCTGATGGGTTAGCACCATACAATGCCAACCGCTGTCGCACTCGTTGCTGAAACAAATCTTCAACTGACCGGGGTCCTGCATCACCCTCCTTCGGCTGCATCGCTGGCCAGTCACTGTGGTGGTTTGGAGTGTCCCAGGAACTGGAGGGAAAATCCCGCTGCTGCCAACCAATGTAACGGCACCCCAATCTCAAGGGGTATTAACGCTGTTTACGATGTTCCCTCTCCTAGACACACATCCACTCGCTACCGATATCCACAGCTAAACGACCCTTTCCTATAGGAGCCGACCCCTCTGGAAGAAGACGAGACGCACTCTGTCTCTTCTGTAGTAGGAATGACTTTATTATCGAGAAACATTGTAACTTTATACACAATTCAAGGCACATGATTTAACATGAACAAGGGCCCAGCTCCACCCACACATCCCAAGACTCAACACCTCATCCTGACGTCTGCTAGGCTTCAAAAGATCCCAACACAATAGAATATACGATCTCCGATACACATCTTTTCACAAAGGGTTGGCAGCCAGTCTGTCTTGTACTTTACAATACACACAAGGACAGACTTAAATGAACAATAGAAATGCAAAACAACTTAATTCCTCACAGCAATGATACTTAACCCCCACATACAGTATACATCCAATCTATATACAATGTATATACAGCCTTGAATATGGCCATCATAGACCATATTGGGGTTTTCATTCACCCTGTGCCCCTAATAGAGACACAGGGTGATTGACACATAAGAGCCATTGGGGAAGCTGGCGCAAGGGTATTTCATACTTCCTAAGCGATTCTGAGTTCCCCGGGCCTTCCCGTTACATCTCTCCCCTTTCGGCAGGAGACTAACAGAGGGGGGAACCCCAGACGGGTTGACTCCGAAGTTAGTCCATAGGTCCCTTCTTCTAATGCCGGTATCCACACAGTACCCCAAATAAATTTCTCCAAACAGAGAATCGCTTACCCGCATCACCATTCCTCTGGTTCATCTCGGCTCTCAAGTAAGTCTTTCAGCGTGACTTTCCTGCAGGCTGCATAGCTTCGTCACATCCAGCATAGATCTAACACCCAAGTCATTCCCGCCTACGTGCAGAACTAAAACGTCAGACGGGCGGTCCAAACGCGCATACCGATGCACCTCAGGAACCATTCTACTCCACAACATTCCCGGAACTCCCAGCCAGCGAACCCGGGCTTCATGCCTTGGAAACCCCAATTGCCGACCCTCTGGCCTAGCCTCAGCCCTCTTACCCCCCAGTACACGTAAGAGTGCCCCAGTATCCAGACCAGCGCCGGCGCCAAACCTGAAAGAGAAAAAACATGTATCCACCGTAACCACAGCAAACCCCATCACGTATCACCTTGTTGTTTTCCTTAACAAAACCATTACCAGCCCCCCCTATTTATCCTCACACCCCTACCACCAATTGAGGGCGAATGTAAGTCCGAAATCTACTCGATTCCCATCTACCAATGCGCTTCACTGACTCCGCATCCAACCCACTTCGAGCCGCTTCCGTAGCCGCCCCAATTCTAAAAGAATGTGACGAAAATTCTTTCGCCTCTAAACCTAGGTACCCCAAACATTTTCGGAAAACCAAAATGAACTGAAATTTGGATAATGGAAACCCATCAGCATGTATCAAAAAAGAACCCTCCTTTTCTGGGCGCACTGCCAGAAAACCTCGCACCGCCCCCACTGGACAGAGCGGGGACCCTGGCAATGAAAAAATCTGCACTCTCTTGCCCTTCCCCCTCTGATCCGTTTTTGATCTACGCAACCATAAGCACACACTATCCTCCTGGCAGCTCACCTCAGAAACCCAAATCCCCCCGTGAACCTTCTTAGACGGGCTAACCAGCTCACCAATCCTAAATGCCCCAAAAAATGCCAAAGAAAATGCAACGTGGAACAAGGAGGACTCGTATACCGAGGCGCAAACCTCCGGTAACTTAGCCAAAACACCCCGCAGGACCCCAAAAGACACTGGTCGTCTGGCGTCCTTGATAGGTCTGGCCCGCCTATAACCTTTGAGCGCTTGTCGCACCCAGAAATCTTTAGTAAAATCTGGCAAACCCTGCCATTTGAACAAAAAAGCCAAACCAGCAACCTTCCTACCCAGCGCCGATACCGACACCCCTGCTTCCATGCACCTGGAGATAAAGTACAAGACTAGCAACCTCACCTCCGGCCCGGCCATATCCACTCCCACCATGCGACCCAAATCCACCCATTCTTGCCATACTTTATTAAATGCGGCCCACGTCGTCTCACTCACCGACCTTCTGATCCAACCGGAGACTACTCCAATGCAATCTTCCACAGCCAGTCGGGACAAGGTACCCCTCATTGCTCCGCTTCCGGCGCCAACTCTCGGAACCTGTCCCACTGAAAGCGAGACAAAGCGTCAGCCAAAACGTTGTCCACCCCAGGAAGGTGAACAGCATATATAAAGACATTCAACTGCAGGCATCTCAACACCCGCTGTTGTAGCAGGCGAACCACCGGCAGTGACGAAGCAGACGCTCTGTTAATCACCTGTACCACACCCATGTTGTCGATGTGGAAACGCACCTTCCGATCCCGGAAAGCTTCGCCCCACAACTCCACTGCCAATACCACCGGAAAGAGCTCCAGCAGCACCAGATTCTTCGTGAAGCCTGCCTCCACCCAACACTGTGGCCACGGACCAGCACTCCACTGGCCTTGGAAAAAAGCTCCAAAACCAGCTGAGCCCGCAGCGTCCGTGAACAGATCCATATCAAAGTTACTGACCGGGCCCGACATGCCCTACCATTGAAGGACTCCAAGAATGTATGCCAGACCTGCAGAGCAGCCCTGTGGGACCGTACCAGACGAACAAAATGTTGCGGCGACTGTACCCCAGCCATACTTGCCGACAGCTGGCGGCAAAACGCTCTCCCCATTGGCAAAATGCGACAGGCAAAGTTAAGCTACCCCAACAAGGACTGCAATGTCCACAGCTGTACCTTGCGCAAACCTAACATCACCTTGATATCCCCTTCCAGAGCCGTAAGCTTGTCCTCCGGCAACCGGCATTCCATGGCGTCCAAATCCAACGTTATTCCCAAGAACGTAATGACCGTTCTAGGCCCCTCCGTCTTGTCTGGTGCCAACGGGACACCAAAACGATCCGCCATATGCTCCAGCGTTGACAAAAAAATCGCACAGCACCTAGATGAAGCCGGGCCCACGCAGAGGAAGTCATCCAAATAATGTATGACCGAATTCGCCCCCGCCACGTCCCTGACCACCCATTCCAGGAAGGAGCTAAACTTCTCAAACAGCGCACATGATATGGAACAGCCCATAGGCAGGCACCGGTCAACGTAAAACTCCCCGTTCCAGTGACACCCCAATAACCGGAAACTATCGGGGTGCACCGGAAGAAGCCGAAAGGCCGCCTTCACGTCCGATTTTACCATGAGAGCCCCCTGGCCATAATGACGGACCCAAAAAACAGCTGCATCGAACGACGTATACAATAGCATCATTCACCGACCCCCCTTTGGGGAAAGAAAGGTGGTGAATGAGCCAAAATTTATTCGGCTCCTTCTTTGGCACCACCCCCAGAGGAGAGACCACCAAATCATCTAAAGGAGGCACCGGAAAAGGGCCAACCATGCGGCCCAGCGCAACTTCCTTCCACAGCTTCTCAGAAACTACGTCCGAATGTTGCAATGCCGATCGCAAATTGCGCGGCACTGGGGGAACCTCCCTCAAAGAGCACGGAATACGAAAACCCTCAGTAAAACCCCCTTCCAACAACCGAGCAGCCGCATCTGGACAAGGGGTGGGAACCCCCGCAGGCGGAACACTCATGTTTGAAACGGCACGAACCTCCGAACTTGCATGTACCCAAATTAAATTGCCAACAGACCCCTTTTGCCTTACCGGCCGGTTGTCCCGGGGAAGACGATCCACCACCCCCCTGAAAAAACTGGTTCGGAGCCCTCGCCGAAGACATCAATCACATCCACAAACTGATATCCTTGTGATCCCACCTCAACTCCGGACGAACCGCCATCCTCTGCCGGAATTGTTCATCGTATCTCAGCCAAGCCGTGCCGCCGTAGACCCTATATGCCTCCCCCACCGCATCCTGGTAGCAAAACAGGGCAGAGCAGAACTCCGGCTTCTTTACCCCTATCACACTCGCCAAAATGGCAAATGCCTGCAGCCAATTTGTAAATGTCCGTGGGATCAGCCGATACCTACGCTTCTCCTATCTTCCTTCTTGGAATCGTCCGGCTTGACCCTATCCAAATTGAACTTCTCTAACGGCAGCAGTGAAAATATCTCCACGTACTCACCTTTCCAAATCTTTTCACGTATTTCCACCTTCAAGTGTGCTCCCAACGGCCCCTCAAAGCAGATATAAACCTCGCACTTGGCTGCGTCCGTCAGCCTCACCAGGTCCTGCCTGCCTGCCTCCCCCACCGCCATTGCCTTAGTGACCGCCGCCCCCGTTTGCGGAGGGCTGTCCACCACCACCGGCTGTGACACTGCCACCGTAATCGCTGGCACTGCCGCTGCCACCCCGCTCCTGTCATCACCCCCCACCGGAGGAACCCATGCCGCTGCCAGGCTTGGCGACCCACCTGCCGTGTGCTCAAACCTGCTCACCAGCTCTTTGATTCCTGCTAAGAACCCCAGCATACCCGTATCCATCCCCACTGCCGACCTCTGACCCTGGCCTGCCATGTCACCACTCCCAGCCATGGTCCCCATGACCGCAGTCCCAGCACCACCCCCCGCTAAGGTACTACTACAACCCCCATCCCCCAGCACCCCTGACCGACCCAGGGAAGATAAAGGAAAAACAAACTTACCGGGCTGCCTAGGAAGAGACCCACCAGCCGACCGTCCCGTCTCCATCGCCGCCGATCGTCTAGGAAGCTCCCGATCGTCCTCCAACTCCGACACTTCCCCTTCCGACCTCCGCTCCACTAGGTCCTCTTCCCCAGACGAAAGCCCTCCAAGGGATAGATCCCTGGATGCCGAGGGTCCCGCTGCCCTCCGCGCACCAGACCCGCCATGTAATTTCCTTGCCGATTTCCCGGACCAGGGGGGCTCCGTCCTGCCCTGTCGCCTCCATCATCAGCTGCCTGCTCCGTCCTCTGCTCCATCCTCTGCTCAGCCTGCACAAGGTCCCCGGCCGCGGAGGAAGAAGGCCCGGCCACCGCCATGCTAGATTTCCCCCACCGAGGCGCCGACCCTGGTGACATCACTCTGGGGGTGGGCCCGCTAGTTCAGACTCCAGCCACCATGCGGGCCTAGTGGCCGCTCCAGAACTCCCGGACCAGCCGCCCGCGGAGCTCCGTCTGTGCTGGTGATTCCTTCCGGCGTCCACCCCAGCGATAGCAGCCTCACGCTTAGCGGGAGGACCCGAAGGGGCCCGCGAATGGGGACTCCCTAATTGACGGCGAGCTCCGGAGGAGAGGTCAGGGGAGAAATGCTCCAGCGGCCTAGACCGCCGAGCTCGCGCTGACTCCCTCCCCCCAACAGTGTCCTGTTCAGCCGGACGCACCAGCATCGGCCCAAGGTTCTCCTGAACTCACTCCGGGCCTCGTGCTGCAGCCTCAGCCCGCAATTGGGCAAGGAGCTTCTCCACACCAGCCATGTTGAAACTTTCCCTTGCGCCGTGTGTTACCTGGAGGGGGCGGAGTCACTCCTTTATACCCTCTGTGCCCCCTCCCACACAAATTAACCCACCAATCCAAAAATCCCTCTCATCAGTCCCTGTTTCCCTAGTCATGCCAGCCCTCCGCCCATGCATTTAATTACTTTTGCTCCGGGCTTCTCTATTATTGCCTTTTTTACATCTTAGTGCAGCTGATCTGCTCCAGCCCCTGTGCAGCGACTTCCTGTCTATGCACATGCACTCCAACACTGGTGGCTGCACATTGTTGCTCAGGGTTGGTTTCTTGACAACAGCAGACCGTGCCTGTGCAATGAGCGTTGGCATAGCTGCAGACTATGCAGTCAAGCAGTTTGGAGACAGGAACAGTGCGTTGTCACCCTACAGCAGAAAGTACCCCTAAAAATGACCTTCATGGCAGGATCACCAAGCAATGCTTTAATAAAGACTGATTGAGAATGAGTTTTGAGATTACAATAACACATTAAAGCTGATTTTGGTTTATACAGTATCTAATCTAAAAGCTTCATTGCCATGCTGTTTTTTATTTTTTTATTCCCCTTATCATTTATATTGCACTAATTTTACATTATTACAAATGCCATTTTTTTATTGCATAATGAATGTTCAGTATAAGCAGAGAATTAATAAAACATGATGGAAAATCATGAATGTAAATGGTGACCTTTGCAGGTTGCTGCAGTCAGCTCGTACAGAAATTATTGAACAGTTAGGGGTTGACCGAAGACGATCCCTGTGTGGATATCGTCTGTCAGTATTTGCTACTTCCTTTTTTATTTCCTGACAATCAATAAAGACTCCAAAATATTTTTTATTTTTTTTATCTCTTAACATAGCTGGAAGATATTGAACACTTATTTCCTAAGGCTGGCAGTTTTCAAGCAGATAGGAGAGGACATTAATAAATGTGAGACCTTTTTCATCATTTCTGAGGTAATTTCATCAGGCAGGAAGATAGCAACTGAATGGCAGGTGGAGGCATGAAGAAGCTTGTAAAGGCAAGTAATAAAACCTTATGTATAAGTCTAGACTTTAAAGTAATGAACTAATTACAAAACAGTTACAGTATAACTAAAGAACATCTTCAGTTTGTGCTTTGTTCCTTAAAAACAAAAATGCTTGAGCAAAAATCATGGAATGATTGTTGTTGACAAATATACAAAAAAATGTTGCAGCGCTAATAAATGAATCCAAAGATTATGAAAAGTTATGTGAAATTAAAAACACGATAATAAAGTCCCAATGTATTCAAGTGAATCAATAAAAAAGCCAAAGTCGGTATAGTGAAGTAAAATATGTGTGTAATCCAGCAATCACCAACGTGCTCCACCACCCAGTGTAAGATGGATTCTTACCAGCATGACAAGACTCTATAACGAAGTCAAACACGCTCAATTAATAGATCTTCAGCAATTATGCCCATGCCCCAGATGACGTCAGTTGTGACGAAACATGTAGAGTGGAGCTTATGTACGTGCCGCCATCACGCCTGATCTGTTGTGTACACCACCATTGATTTCCATGCATGGTTTACAGCATTTGGATTTTTATATGCTCATTTTTGCCTTCTGAAATGTAGAGTACTTTATCACGTCTACACCATTAAAAAGTGTATTACACTATCTGGATGTTTCCTTTATTGCATATACGAGGCACATCCTTGTCCTGCATTTATCTGAATGACCAAACAGCATCTGTTTCCTGGTGGATTCATAGTGGCATAATTGATGAAGATCTATTCATTGAGCGTGTTTGACTCCGTTATAGAGTCCTGTCATTCTGGTAAGAATGCATCTTACACTGGGTGGTGGAGCACGTTGGTGATTGCTAGATTACACACATATTTTACTTCACTATACCAACTTTTGCTTTTTTATTCAACCACTTGAATTTATTGGGACTTTATTATTGTGTTTTTTATTTCATATAACTTTTCATAATCTTTGGATTCATTTATTAGCACTGCAACATTTTTTTGTATATTTATTGCACATCATTTCTAATTGTTTTTTGCTAGCTGCTTGTTCATTATGTAGCGGCCTCACCCCCCGTCCCCTTGTAAATAAAACGGCTGGCTTGTCTAGGGGTATGCGGGAGGAGGATGAGGTTCACTACGGCCCATGTCCTCTAATGTGTAGAGGTGAAAGCCAACACTTCTTTTACCTTCGGGCCTGTGTTCTGGATGGAGCCTCTGCCTCTCCTTGAGTTTAACTGTCAGTAATAGAGCCCCACACCATAAAAAGTCCAACACTTCTTTATTCTTCTTGACAAGTGAACAGCATCAGTTGAACTTTTAAATGAACAGACAGGGTGTGGATACGAGTAGGTCCAGGCACAGTGAACTCTCCTATTCCTTTTAGTGCAAATAGGCTTGACGCACGGTCTCTGCCACCGACCGTGAGATTGGTCGCTGCCACCGACCGAGTGAACTGTTGAGGCCCCTGCCACAGGCCTAATAGCAGGTCTCTGCCACCGACCTGAGTTGACTAGATGAACTGCAGCCACCGGTCATAGAACATGAACCACCTTCCCTCATGAATTGGCCCCTGTTCGGGAAAAATATCCATCCGGACGGTCTCCAGAGGTTCACCTGGCACTGGCAATATGCTGCACCAGATCTTCGGCTGAATCCCTCCTCTGGTCCCTTACACCCCTGGATTCAGATACCCAACACCCGGGGCACCTTAGGACAATCCTTCCCTCGCGGGACCCAGTGGAAGGTACTGGGCCCCAGGCCTCCGGCTAAGTACCTCACCCCAGACTGAAGGTGTCTGGGATGGAACACGAACTTCCCGTGAACAGGCCAAGGGCGCCTGGACACCAACCACGGACAGCAGCCCTCAGGCTAAAGGTGCCTGGGACTCGGACCTCGTGGTGAAGATGTCCGCCCCTTTATACCCTCTCCCAGCAAGCACAGCGCGTTCCCCGCCCCGCAGTACGGTCGCTGCGAGAGGTCACAAAGGGTACGGCACTGCAGTAGTGGTTCAACCCTGGCTCAAAGTGACAGCGCTACCTACTGAGCCGCAGGGAACTTAACACCACTGATGTCTTCACACGAATAAAACATAGCCCTGTTCTACCAATAGTGCATCTGGGTCATACTACCACCCAATTGCTGCCCCTAAATAGTACATACCCGCTACAATTATATTTTGAGGTTTTATTTCACTTTTGTCAGCGCGATTTCCCCCCACTCTTGTTGTTGACAAATGTAATGGTCATAGCCAAGAGCAGACATGTGCAGCTGTACAAGGACCCTCTCGCTTAAGGGTCCATTTATAATAGATGGGGTCAGACAGTTTTTAGGACCCTTTCCACTGTCACATAGACTGGAATATTGTTCACTTCTAGGGTAGGTAAGAAGTGTGGGGGGAATGCTTCATGATTTTTCCTTTACTCCTCATCCAACTGACACTAATGCCCTGTACACACGATCGGTTTTACCGATGAAAACAGTCCGATGGACTTTTTTCATTGGACAAACCGATCGTGTATGGGCCCCATCGGTCTTTTTTTCCATCGGTGAGAAAAAATAGAACATGTTTTCAATTTATCTGATGGAAAAAAAAAACTATAGCAAATACCGTTCGTCTGTGTGGAACTCCATCGGAGAAAAAACCCACGCATGCTCAGAATCAAGTCGACGCATGCTCAGAAGCATTGAACTTCATTTTTCTCAGCTCGTCAGACAGTTTTACGTCACTGCGTTTGGGACGGTCGGATTTTTGACTGATGGTGTGTAGGCAAGACTGATGGAAGTCATCTTCATCGGAATTCCGATGGAAAAATCCATCGGATTTGAATCCATAGGAAATCCGATCGTGTGTACAGGGCTTTAGACATGCAGAAAGCTTCTTCAACTACCTGCTAAAACCATTTATGAATCATTATTAGTATTCCTAAGTCTACTCTTGATCTGCATCAATTTACCTATCTAGAAACAATATTTAACAATGGATACTTGGACAATATAAATGTTGTAGCTTAGCAATTTTATCTGCCTCTGATAACAGCATCTCAGAAACTGCAGACCTCCTGGGGTTTTAACACACTGCAATCAGAGCTTACAGTAAATGGTGGGAGAAATGAAAGACATCATATAAATGGCAGTTCTGTTGACAAAATCACTATGTTATTAAAGAGGTCAAAGAAAAGGGGTCTTGTTGAACTTGAGAGAGAATGGGCTACAGGTTATTCTGATTCTGAAGTACTAAGGGTACTATATACCTTGCACTATATTCATATATTTAATAAACTGGCCACTGAGTATACAGTGTTTTGTGTGTTTTATCTATAGGGATGAGCAAATACACGGGGGATTGGTCGAAACCAGCACAAGGTCCACAATTGTGAAATTAAAGCTGAACCCCACTGAAGTCTATGGTGGCGAATCTTGATAATCAATTCTGCCAATTTTAAAGGCTTTTAGACAATTACCAATGCAAATAATAATAATAATAATAATAATAATAACATATAGTAGGGAGAGGGTCCTCCTTTTAATTAAACTTCAAGACTGACATGGAAATAGAAAATCCTTTGAATATCAAGCTTGTGTAATGCCTTTAAACTGGATGTGGTGTTATGCCGCGTACACACGATCATTTTTCTCGTCGGGAAAAATTAAATTTTTTCTCTTTGACGAGAAAAACGACCGTGTGTGGGCTTTTGGTCATTTTTCCCAACGAGAAAAACGGCATTAATCACGACGAGAAAAATTAGAACATGCTCTAATTTTTCTCGTCGTGATTCACGCCATTTTTTTCCGCGGCAGTTTTTCCATAGGGAAACACTGCCGGGGAGCCTACACACGGTCGTTTTTCTCGACCAAGAGAAAAAATGACGGGGAAAAACGGCCGTGTGTGGGGGAACAAGCTGTTCCTCGTTTTTCCCATCGATTTTCTCGACGGTGTTTTCACCGTCAAGAAAATCGATCGTGTGTACGCGGCATTAGGGAACAGTATGATCCTCATTGACACCATTGGCAACACCTTGTTCTGGCACCACATAATTTATGTGTAATTGATGTTTTAACATTTACATTATTATTTGGCTTAAATATATTAGCAGCACCCCAATATGATTCATTACACTTTGTTAGGCAGCAAATAGAACATGTATCTGTAGGTGCTGACAGCACAATTGTGGTCTGCAGCCTCTGCTTATCTGTCTGCAGTGTATCAACCTTGTTGGATGTACCAGCCACAATAATGAGGTAACACAAGACTCTGCACCATAGACCTCAATGGGAGCAGTACCTTAAAGTAACAAGTCAGCAGCAAAAGGCCTGCACTTCTCCTCAGCTCATAGCAGTCACTTTCTATTATAGTACTGTTAATGCAACCCTTTCCTCTTCAAGGACGTATGGCAGCTTCTTTTTTTTTGGTGTTTCTACTAATGCACCCTTTTCCTCCTCCTCTTCCCCCAATCCGATATTACTATAGGAACAGGAGGGATGGTGTGCCGGCGGTGAGGAGAAGGGTTTGGCGCTGGGGTAGAAGAGTTGGAGTGTTGTGGTACTGAAAGCCTTCCCTGACCTGGTAAAGCAAAAAAGGGCAAGCGTAACAACACAAACTAGGTACCACCTTTATAAAAACAGGAAAAAAACTAGGCCTAACCCCCACCTTCTCCCTGTGCAAAAATATCAACTTTTGTCCACAATGCCGCAGTAAATAGACATTGGAAACTTTACAAGGGAAAGAACAGACAGCAGCAAAAAGATAAACATAGACTCTTTTGACCATAGGCTGCCCACCCTTTTGTAAATCTTCAGATTTGAGGGTGAAACAAATTAAAGAGGCATTCACTTATTTCATAAATGTATTTACTTGTTTACTCATTTTATTTATATTTTTCTTTTACAGTTTTCTTCTTTTTTTTTTTTCTACTTGTAAGGCTGCCCCTGCCCTGGTGAAGCAAACAAGGACAAGAACAACAATACAAACTAGATACTAGCTAAACCACACCTTGTCTCTATGCAAAAAAACGGGTTCTTTGCATGATAAGGCCACCAGCTCAGACACTGGCCCCACAGAGGTGATGGCTACAAGGAATCCTACCTTGATGGTGAGAAAAGAGAGATAAATCTCGAATGTTTCTAAATCTCAGAGTGAACCAGATTGCATCTTCCTAATCAAGAATTGAGAAGTCAATGTTCTCTGAAACAATATAGAAGGGGCAGAAAATTGAGCTTCGATAGTGCTGAGAGCCAAGGCACATACGGGGGTGAGTAGGATTTTTTATCTAACAGTGTAAAAACATATGGCCGTAATGGAAGGACTTCTCTGTAGCGAGTCCACTTATCAACTCACAAATTATAGAGGGAAAGGCACAGAAGACTGTTTTTTGTCTAGCAGTACACAACTAGAGGAGGATCCTTCATTCTTGGTTAAGTAAGTGTGTCAGTTGTCTAGGTGAAATTATCCAATGACACTGAGATACAGACACGCAGATTACTCCAAGTAGTGTTAAGCTGGGTACACACATACAGCTGTTTTGCGTTCAACCAGTGGGTTGAAAAAAAAAAACTGACAGATCCCCACATCAACACAAGCAATCTTGATGTAGGAATCTCTCCCATTGTATTATGACAAGGGGACATCCCCCTACCCTGCCAGAATACACAGATTAGTGTTTGCAGTCATTGGCTGCATGTGCTGAATGAGTGCTGGTTTTCCAGTGTGACTGTTTGACAGAAGCCAGTCATTGGACAAACTTCTGTTGAACAGACATGGGGTACACTGAGACAAAAAGTCTTCCTAGTTCCTGCTAAACTGGCTGACTTTCAGTTTGTGTGTACCAGGCTTTAGGTGCCCAGTGCTAAAAAGGACTGCCTATTATAGCTATTACTCCGAGCCATTTCTGAAGAACTGTCATGCCAAGTACACACGATCGGAATTTCCGACAACAAAACCGTGTTTTTTTTATCCGACGGATGTTGGTTCAAACTTGTCTTGCATACACACGGTCGCACAAATGTTGCTTGGAAATTCCGAACGTCAAGAACGCGGAGACGTACAACACTACAACGAGCCGAGAAAAATTAAGTACAATGATTCCGAGCATGCGTCGAATTGATTCCAAGCATGCGTAGGATTTTTGTGTGTCAGAATTGGATACACACGATCAAAATTTCCGACAAGAACTTTTGTTGTCGGAAAAATTGAGAACCTGCTCTCAAACATTTGTTGTCGGAAATTCCGACAGCAAATGTCCGATGGATAAAATTGGTAAATGTAGGGGTGATTGGCGCTGCTTCTCCGCTGTAACATTACAGCGGAGAAGTAGCGCCAATCACCCCTACATTTACCAATTTTATTAATTTGACTTGTCTAGTACAGATCATTATAGGGGGGCAGCAGCCTACGCAATTTGCGCGGATAATTAGTATCTAAATGTCCGATGGAGCCTACACATGGTCGGAATATCCCACCAAAAGCTCACATCGAACATTTGTTGTCGGAAATTCTGATCGTGACACTTAATTTCTTGTCTGTGTGGTTGTCTGTCACTTATAGCAATGAGCCATGTACCAATGATCTGCTTGTGTTATATACAGCCATATCCTGTGTCAGAGAGAGTTATTTCTGGAAAATGGGACACTGGTTACATCTATTTAAATTGGCACTAGGCATATGCAGATTTGCCTGACTGCATTAGAATCTGGTGCTTACATACACATATTTAAACACTAAAAATAGTATTAATATATTTTTTTTAAACATTAACACTTACAGTATAATGATAAAATGTATACCTTAGGCTGATCTTGTTCACTTATATATGTATATAAGGCTGCATTTACATTAGCCTCTTGTGTTTGATTTAATAAACGCAGGTAAAATCTGGGAAAATTGAGCAAACTTTATACCGCCTAGATCAGGTTTTTAAGTGTTTATAAAGGTATTTGCGTTTACACGTGTTTTATGCGTTTACATACAAATGAATTTAGAATATCTAATCTGCCCCTGGAACTAGAATAAAATTATATTTTCCATAAATGCAGCTAAACTGAATGCACTTAAATAAAGTTAAACTCAGTGTGAAGTATACCCTTTAAAATCATTACATGCATTTATATCCATTTAGAAATGCCTTATGAATGCATACTGTATAAATGCATATGTGTCATTGCCTCTGTGAATTAGGCTTAAAAAGCAGAAATATAAAAACACTATAGAATGAGATTTCCAAGAAATATAGGACTTCCCTGTTAGCCCTGTAGAATCTCAGAGGGGTAATTTCCCACTACAATTAGTCCTTTGTAATTACCCGTATATACTCGAGTATAAGCCGAGTTTTTCAGCACATTTTTTTGTGCTGAAATTGCCCCCCTCGGCTTATACTTGAGTCACCGTTTTGCGCCTGATCTCCCGGACTTTGGGCACACATGTAGCTCCACTCTTCCTCTACAAGTGTGCAAAGTTTGTTGTCTGGGGGACCTACGGCCGGGGAGCACCGATTTTTCAAATCCGGGCACCCCTTCCATAGACTCCAATGTTAAATGGTAATTTCTCTGGTGACTTTGGGGATTAGGTACTGGCCGGTCGTAGGTCCCCTGGACCCAAAACTTGGCACAAATGTAGCCCCATTTCTCCTCTACAAGTGTGCAAAGATTGTTGTCAGGGAGACCTACGGCCGGGGAGCAACAATTTTTTAAACCTGGGCACCCCTTCCATAGACTCCCATGTTAAACGTCAGTCTAGTCATGGGCACAGTGAGGCATGGGCACAGTGAGGCATAGGTACAGTGAGGCAAAGTGAGGCACAGTGAGGCATGCAGATGGACACCTTAGGCTTATACTCAAGTCAATAAGTTTTCCCAGTTTTTTGTGGTAAAATTAGGTGCCTCAGCTTATATTCGAGTCGGCTTATACTCGAGTATATAAGGTAATAGAGGGACTTGTGATATTTGTAGTACTTGATAGACAAGGGCTTCTTTCACATGATCAGTTAGGTGCATAAAGTGGATTCCAGCATTAAGAATCAGTGGATTCTTGCAGATGGGATGACAGGTGTGTGGAGAGGTACAGCGTGGTGCAGCGGCAGTAATTACACAGGTTGTAAAGAACAGAACTTGTATTAGGGCAGAATCCAGTAATTTACAACAAATCCGTCGGGAAAGCACCTGAGGCAACAACAAGGTGTGGCAGAGCAGGTTTCATATGTGCCAATGGCATCTGTCTTGAGGAGCGGAATGTGGCCTTGCCAGACCCAAATGGGGAGGTTTTGAGGTGATGCCCCTATCCTTTCCCTACTCCTCTGGAATCTCTTCCTGCTGTTAATCACTGTCCCAGTCAGACAAATTACCTGTCCCTGCTCTACCCACATGCGCCAAGCCTGGGAGCCAGGGCCTTAAGTAGGCTATACCTGACCCAAGATGGCTGCTAGAGTCCCATGGGGCGGCAGCATCTAATCGGATAGCTTCCCCAGTGACCCAGGAAACCATAGAGGAACCATGTTCCTCTCAACGTCCTCTCCCCATGCAATGGTGCTGCAGTTGAGCGCCACCTGCAGTGGAAAAATTAGACTGCACCTGCTTACGGGTATATGAGAATAATTGCAGCTGCTTAGCCTTTACAAAGCAATGACAGAGTGAAGCCATTTCTGTTCACATGTATCTACACATCCAGCAGTTGAGAACAGATATCTAACCCTAGATGCATCCAGGTAACCACTGAATGTGCCGATGCATGCATACAACAATGGCACAGGCTAAGTGACTGCAGCTATTCACTTACACATGTAATCCCATCCCATTAGGACCAACCATAACATAAAAATGGCAACCTTACATCACACACATCTGTGGATTACAGATTAGACTTGTGTAGCCCTTGTTTCGAGACACACTCTGCATTACAGCTACATATACCAGGCTGTCACTGACAGTGTCTCACGTGCTTAACTCACTCACACACACCCAGTGCTGCAGCTGTTCTCCCTCTGCTTGCCTGACAGTGGGAAGAAGAGAAAAAGACAAAATACTGAACATTTCCAGGGCTTTGTTCAGCCATAGAGGGAACCAAGGGAAAGCCCCACCCACCACCAGGGAGAGCAGAGGGAGCTGTATCGTAATGCTGTGCACCCTGGGAGGACAAAACCTTCTGGGAGGAGTAAGGACTTGTGAGATATGTAGTCCCCAGATCTCAGAAGTACCAGAGCTCTGCAGAGGTCGAAAACAAAGGACTGTTCCTGGGCACAGGCAGTCATTGGAACTCGGGGGGCATTGTAGAGCACACACTGTGCAGCAGGCTACTGACATGATGTTTGGCTGCAGTGTCAGGAGGCAGTGAAGCAGAGTCGCTGATGTCTTCTGGTCTGTAGGAATACCACTGTCAAATCTGGTGCTGCCGCCCGGTTGTGGTCACAGCAGCCGGCATCCCTGAGTCCCCAACGGCACCATTTAGGCACCTACATCCAGGTTCGTGGGACTCACATTTGAGTGCTTCAACACCAGATTTGGGCCCTAATTCATTGGCCAGTGAAATAGGGTCAGAGACTGTCGGACCACTATTCGTGCATTACACCCTTAGTCAGGACCCCCCACAGTGTAGGAATTAGGGGTAAAATCATTAGTCCGTTTGGTATTTACTGAGTCACACATTATTTTTAACCCTTTCTTGTTAAAGTGTTTATTACTGCTTTTCCATCTTTTGGTTCTGGTTTTACTGTGCATTGCACAAATAAATGTTTTCCCTTCAACCTTGGTGTTTCAGACATTGTGGCACTGCTAGGAAAGTCGTTGACTTCTGAAGTCAGGGGACCCAAACATCAGTGGCTCCTTTGGGGGGGGGGTGGAAAACTTGGAATAATGTTAGGTAGCTATGTGAGGAGGAGACGTCTTTGTGTTAGAAGATGGAATATTCATTTCCAGCTTTCACACAAGTTCTACAAGGGGGAAAGGGGGGGCACTGTGCACATCCCACTGGCCTTATTCAGTAAAAAGTTCTTATTGTGAAGTGATAGCAACTAATTAGAATCTATCTTGTATTGGTCTGACATTAGCAGGGTGACATTTGATTATGTGATATAGGTTGTTGCACTTAAAGGCTAAAGCCTAGTACACACTAACAGTTTATTTTCATTCAACCCAGCGGTTGAGCTCGGGGAGGAGAGCATGTACTAACAATCTGATGTTAGTACAGTGATCTACCTAGCTATGCTATTGTGTTCTGACAGGGGGATGGCCATTGGCTAAGAGCGCTGATCAGATGCCGAGTGGCATACCTTTTTTCTGTCGGACTGGCTGCCGTACACAGGGGCTGAATGTTGGTCAGTTTCTATTGAACCGGCCAATACCACCCGATGTTCGGCCTGTGTGTACGAGGCTTAACAGTGTTTAAAAACAACCAATGGTATCCCCTGGAATTTTTGTAGGCCATAAAAATTACACTGCCAGCCCTGCATCCTTAGTGATGTGTTACACAGCTGAGTATTTGCAGCCATCTCTAATGTGTGCATTGCCAAGCTGTACTTGAAAGCTGTCCCAGGTTGAAGACATGTGGGTGGGATCTGGCCCTCACGTGCTAGGATCCTCCATGAGCCAACACAATCCCACCCACTTGTTTGCAGCTTGTTTAAACCGCCCCTCCTGTTCCTATTGGTCAGTAAGGTTGCCCATGATAGGCCAATAGAGACAGGTTGAATAGGGGAGCAGACATCTCAGCCCTCAGGAAGGGTTTTAAAAGCCCCAAAATTTGGGGTTCCCCCAGCAGCGAGGTGGTCATCTGAAGATATGCGCTGGCACCTTTAGAGGCATTCATTGTATCACCAAGCCCTGTTCAGTAGCCATAGGGTACTGATATTATAGAAGAGGGCCAAACATCTCAGCCGTCCGAAAGGGTTGTAAGTGCCAGCAAATTTGGGGTTCCCCCAGCAGTGAGGTGGTTATCTGAAGATGTGCACTAGCAGCTTTAGAAGCATGCATTGTATCATCAAGCCCTGTTAAGTAGTCATAGGGTACTGACATGTTTACTTGTAGAATAAGGGGACATTACTAACTATATCTGAAGACCAAATTTCTGTGAGATCAAGTATTTGCTTGAAATCGGTTTATTTGTGCCCCTAGCCTTGAGATGCTCATTGTTTCATACATGCTAGTCCTGCCAACCTGATCTGGGACAGGTATTTGAACCTCTCAGATTGTTAAGCTTCCCATACACCAGTGGAAAAAAATAGTTTTGGGATTTTCTAATAGTTTAATAGGGTCAAACCAATGACTTTTTTCGATTGTAGTAACAACAAAATTTGAAGGAGCAGGGTGGATATTTTTCTGAAAAAAACAAAAACAAAATTCTAACTGCGAATGGGGCTTTAGTTTGGGAAAACTCATATGCCCCATACACACGTCCAAGTTTTCCGATGGGAAAACTGCGAGAAGGGCTTTTGGCCGGAAATCCCGGCCGTGTGTATGCTCCCTTGCAGTTTTTCCGATGGGAAAACTGCCAAAATCGGCCGGCTAAAAAAAGAGAACCAGCTCTCTTTTTTCCCGGCGGGTTTCCCGACTGTCTTTTTCCCATCAGAAAACCCGGCCGTGTGTAGCGGAAAACGGCCATTTTTGGCCGTTTTCCTGTGGGGAAAAACTCAGATGGAGCAAACACAGGGTTGGGATTCCCGAGGAAAAGCTCTCATCTGAGTTTTCCTGGTGGGAAAACCGATCGTCTGTATGGAGGGAAAAGTAGAGAGCAGGCTCTCGGTTTTCCCCTCTGGATTTCCGACGGATCTTTTCCTGTCGGGAATCCCGGTCGTGTGTGCAGGGCAATACAAATTGTAAGGCAAAATTGTTCTAGGCAAAAAATAAATCCATTCAATACATCTGGGATTCCATTTGTGTAGTAGGTCAGGTTGACATTTTAAGGGCTTTCAAACCAAAATTAGTTGACTCAATGATGGCAAAGTGGAATACTCCGACTTTCAGAATTTCAATACAAAGGTTCAAACGAAAATCAACTGGCATATGGCCAGCTTAATTTCCACTGACAGTTGCAAGGAATTAGGATTGGGGGCCCCATCATTGCTTGTTCCATCTGTAAAATACATTCATCTGTCTCGTGTCTTGGTGAACTTTAAACCCAAATTTCTAGCTTAGGTTTTTATTTTTCTTCTTTACAAATCTGCTAGCATAGATCTTTTCTGATGATATTTCCTCACTGTACCCTCTCCAATTCCTGGAGGTCTAAACAACCTGCTCATCTGGTTGCAGTGGGACAAGTTGTTAGGACAGGTTGGATAAATGATTTACAGCACCATGCTGCAGGCTATTTAGAATCATCAACAAAATGAAAGCACTTTAAATATTTACAGTACGCACCATAGGGTCACAGCAATAATTTACAATTCAAGGCTGGTGTTAGAGGAAGGGTAATTAATGAAAATAAATAATCACTTCTGGATAGTCATTAGTCAGGGAGTTACTACATTGATCGACAAATCAGGCTGTACTGAATTCTTAATAAGACATCTAAGGAAAATAGGTTCAGTAAGACAAAAGGGTAAAACACCGGGGAGAAGCAAACATTCCCACTCCCGCTTCCTTCCCTTTAATGTGAATTTCTTGTAACAAGCTGGATGTTCAGACTTCACATTTTTCAGGTTTCTCTTTTTTTCGTCTGTTGTATTTTTAAATGGGTTGTGACATGCTAAGGACCCTTTTATGCCATCGTATTTGATGTGCACTACAGCGCAGAATCCCAATGCGCTAAAAGCACATAAAAACTAGTTACCATTATAACCTATGAAGCTCTTTATATCAGTGTGTTGTGTTTGATGTCTGTGTGTTGCATTACTGAAAAACCTTGCTTGCTCCATCTATTGTGCGTTTTGGTAAAAACGTGTGTTACATTATTGTCATTGGCAATGCTTAGAAAATGCACTAAAGACACAATTTGCTTTTTAATTAATGTGTTTTTCATGTCAATTATTTTCCATCTGCCTCCAGGGGGAAATGCATGTAAAATGTCTTGAGCAGCATTACATGTTTAATGCAACACATTAAAAAGGCACAAAAAATGCATTTTCTAACACAATGGTGTGACTGCTTCTTAAAAGTGGATCCAGGAATAGCTAAATTCATCACTAAAATCTATTTATATGAGTTGCTTTACCTGCCAGAAGGTTGGTAGGGGCTGTGCACATGGGCTTTCTTAAAAGGTAACCCCACTACAGTCCGTTTAACATGATTTCCTATGGTATCACATCTATGTGTTCTTTAGCTGGTGTGTTTTTGGAAAGGGTTGGGGAGTTTTTTTCCCCGCAGAAGATTTTGCGTGTAATAGACTTCAATGGAGTTGCACCAGGAACGCAAGTGTTGCGTTTTTTGATGTGTTATTTTGGTGTGTTTTGTGGTTTCCTTTAAAAACACTGTAACTAGCTGATTGCTAAGGAGCAGGCCAGGAAGCCAGCCGACACATCTTTAACAACCAATGAGTCATCAGCTGTCAGCTGGGTTGCCTGTTGAAAGCTAAATGTAAAAAAAAGAACTGCCGGAATTTTATTTTATTTTTTTTAAACGGCGTAGGGTTCCCACCAGATCCAACTAGGTCCTTCGGGTCTGATAAAGGTGTGGAGGGGAACCCCATGCCAAAATAAAAAAAAATGGCGTGCCCCCCCCCCCAAATCCATACCAGACTGCATGCCCACAATATGGGGGGGTGGTGCTTTGGGGCCTCCCCAAAACACCTTGTCCCCATGTTGATGGGGATAAGGACCTCTTCCCCACAACCCTGGGCTGTGGTTGTGGAGGCCTGGGGGGCGGGGGGCTTATCAGAGTCTGGAAACCCCCTTTAGCAAGGGGGTCCCCAGATACTGCCCCCCATGTGAATGAGTTTGGGGTACATTTTATCGCTACTCACCCAAAAAAGTGTCACAGAAAAAAAAAACACAAACACAAAACATAATTCCTATATTAAAAATCCCAAAATATTGTCCACCAATGTAGAGCCATTGTCGATCATGCCACCTGCCAGACTGCCGGACCTAAAAAAAAAAAAAAAAAAAGAAGGCTAACCGCCGGCTGCCTGCTTCTCCGTCTGCCAGTTTTAAAATAGGTAAGGGGTGGGGCCACCCAATGATGTCACCTGGTTGCCTCACCCCCTTGTGACGTCACCCCCCCAGCTTGCATCCCAACACCACAGCACTATTACTGCCACTGACCCCTTGCCACCAGGACATTTTTCATACCACTGGCAGAGTAAATGGGGCAATTTTACTCCCACTGACCACTGATAATTGGGAATTTTTCCTCCCACTGACAAAGATAATGAGCCTCCCTCCAAAACCAGGGCATTTTTTTCCTCTCACTGACAATGGGGCATATTTTTTCCTTCCGCTAACCACCAACACCAAGGCATTTTATACTCACAGTAACTAGCACTACAAGTGGTATTATGTTGCATAATCCTAATTGGTCCATTTTGTAAGCTATGCTGTACAGTACTAGTGATGAGTGGACTCAGTTTAGAAAGATTTTGCTTAATTTTAAACTCTCAAATTTGAGCTGCTAAGGCACAATTTGCTTGAAAAAAAAGCAAAAACAAACAACTAATAGAATAAGGCCAATGAGAGTTCATTTTGGCATAGGCACAGGTCCATTAAAGTTGAAAGGAGCTTCTGTAACTCTCCAGAGCACATTAAGGTCCATTCCACTCTTTAAAACTCTTGAAAACTCTCAATTTCGCTATCTAGGGATAGGTATCAAAAAGTAATGAATGCTGTTCATGAGAACTCATAATAAAATGGCTGTTTTATGCCATACAGTACATATGGTCCAATTCAATAATTGTGTGCTTCTTTTTTATAGACTGTACCAAGCAAATCATGGATGAAAAGTTGAAAAAAAGTGAAGTAACTGAGTTTCTGGTGAAACAGGATTGTTTTGCTGTTGATATCCATACACTCCAAAATAATGTGCATAATAATGTTGTAATTGACATGAACGATATTAGATGTTGGGTAAAAAAAGTTCAAAAAGAGAGAAACTGAAATTTTTCACAAGTCAAGTAGTGGTTACCCATCAACTTCAGTCACTGCTGACAAATGCAACAGAGTTGATTAGCTCATTCGAAGATAAAGACCCATCTGAGATGACCAAGATATCATTCTAATGGACTTTTTGGATTAAAAAAAATGCTAAAGATAGTATAGCGCTCCCCTCTACCTGACTCAGACAATACTATATAAATATGTAACCTACATCATAAGCAGTGACACAATATAAGTGACACAACAGTCAACCGTGAAACCTACATTGGTACATTTTGAAAGCTGAATCAGGAAGAAATGACCACCACGATGCCATACAGCTTCATCATGATAATAGGATCAAACATGATAGGGGCTCTGTGGATGGTTAACTCTGAGTAGATGAAAAATAGGCATTTATAGGCTTATGCCGCGTACACACGATCGTTTTTAATGTCATTGAAAAAAAATGCATTTTTCTCAACATGATTTTTCGTGTTTCCTCTCAAGCCTGCCTTGCCTACACACTATCGTGGAAAAAAATGTTCGAGTAAAGCGCGGTGACGTACAACACGTACGACGGCACTATAAAGGGGAAGTTCCATTTGGATGGCGCCACCCTTCATGTTAGTAAAGTTTGTTGAGAGACGATTCGCGCTTTTCAGCCTTGTGCTTTTCAGTCCGTTACAGCGTGACAAATGTGCTATCTCCATTACGAACGCTAGTTTTACCAGAACGAGCGCTCCCGTCTCATACTTTATTCTGAGCATGCGCATTTTTTTTCATGTCGTTAAAGTCCACACATGACGAGTTCCAATTCTTCTCGCCGTGATTCTCTGCGTTTTTCTCATCTGGAAAAATGCTGGAAAGCCCACACACAATCATTTTTAATGACCATTTTAAAAAATTTCATTTTTCTCGTCATTAAAAACGATTGTGTGTACACGACATAACTGTAAGTATGTTCATTGTTTCCATATCTGCATAATTAAACATTCTATATCTCAACAGACATTACTTTCAGATACATCCTTGTACCCTGTTGCAATGGGTTTATTCTTAGTAAAATAATGATAATACAACAAGGGTTGACTGGCTCAGAAGCCATAAATGTGTTAAATTGTTGAGATCAAAATATTAATAACGTTAATACTTTCATTTAAAATACCTACATACCACACCACAAGCCTACTTTGTCTTTTAGATTGTCACTGGAGATGCTTTTAGTCAGAAAATGTGTAATATTGTCAAAGCTGTTGATGTTTATGAGTCTGATTCTCTTAAAGCTTACAGATTTGTGCTTTGTTTTCACACCCATAAGTTTCACTAAAAGGATCATTTATTTTTCTGTCTGGATTCCTTGTCCCCATGGATGGCTTTTTCTTAACATCGCCAGCACAGCCTTGCCGTCTTATAAGCTGAAATGTTTTTCTTTGCTTTTCCATAGCATTAAATTGCACACACTGTCACATGCTGTTTGTAAGCCTGCTGGGACCAATGTATGGGCCAGAGAGAAAACGTATTTTACTTTCAAAACACTTAATACATGGTGTTGAGAAATCCAACAGCTTTAAAATGTTATGGTCCATAGATTTGTAGTGAGTCAATATGAAAATATGGTCACAAATTCAAATAAGACATTATGGGAAATATAACCTTACAAGCGAGCAATCATGTCTTTCTTCTGAAAGGGCTGATCTGTCTGACAGTATTAATGGACTGGTATAAATCCTTTGTTTATTTTTACCCTATGAGAACTGTTTTAATATCCTCATACTTTAAAAAGTCCCTGACACATTATAAAAGCTGTTAACCAAAGCACATACCTTTTAAAGTAGAGTGTACATACTTACCATTCTTGCCGCCCTTGCAGAGAACTGGGCCTTCAAAATCCACTGGAAAACTAACACTCCTGAGTCCTCCACAACCCTCACTGGTTCCTCCTGGATCACCTTGAAGTCACTGCTGTATCCAGTAATAATGTGTCAATCAGCTGGAGAAAATGGTGAGGGCTGTGGCAGTCCAAGGCATTCGACACTCCCAGGAGTGTTGGTTTACGAGCAGATTTTGGGTCTCCAGTGTTCTGCAATTGAGCAGTTTTGAGAGGCCTGGGTGGCAGGAGAGATAAGTATGCACACACTCATCGTTACAGGTATTTGCTTTAATTTAAAAGATTTTATAATGCGAAAGGGTCTCATTAACCACTTGAGTTTTGGGCCCATTTAAAAACAGCACAGGAATGGCACCACTATATTAAAAAAGCTCCTGTGAACCCCAGTGATAGCCAGGGTCCAGCAACGACTCCTTTCCTTCCAATGCATCTACAGGTTGCACTACAGGAGAGTGTTACAAAAGTGAATGTAAACATTGCTTTTACATCAGGAGAGCATTCCCAGATAGCAAGGATAACTTGCCACACATTTGTGGCAGTGTTGTATTGTCTGTTAACTTAAGTTCTAGTTGACACATGGCAAATTTTCATGGCAAATCTCTAGCAAGAGCAAAGTTGCAGTGGTGAATCTACAGCAAGAGCTCTGCAAGTCACAGTGACCCCTGTGGTGGGATGACTATTGCACAACATAACTGAACCAGAACTTGCAGCAGACTTGCATAATGTTTGCAAAGTGAGTGTCAGGGCTGGGCTCTCAGCAGCTCAATCACTGTGCTCAGGTTGCTCAGCTGTCGGATAATTGTCAGCACTCATCGTTCCACAGTGGCTCACCTGGTGATCATTTCCTGCTTGTCAGTTCCACCTACAGCCAGCCCCTTCTGGCTATTTAAACAACCTTGTTTAGTCCTTTCGTGCCTTCACCTTGGTCAACATATCTGGAGAATTTCTGCTTTGTTCCCGTGAAAGACGTTCCTTTTGGTTCCTGATCCTGTTCTTCTGCCTTTGACTACACAGATCTCTGGTTTTCTGATTACTGGCCTGTCTGACTACCCACTTTGGTTACAGATGCCTGGCTTATGTTTTGACCATGTTTACTCATCTGTACCATGTTTACCATTTTATTAAAAGGTCAGATTTTTACTGCATTTCTGTCTCAGTCTGATTCATGGTTCCTGACATTATTCAAAGGCCATGAATTCAGAAGATGTAAGCAATCCACTGAGTGGTAATATGTTTTCCAGATTGAATGAGCAGGATTACCACATGGATCAGTTTGCCATAGCATTACAGATGCTCCTGGTTCGCACTGCTCACCTGGATCCTCCCACTGTGGCTGTTCCGGTTCAACCAGTGTTGCAGGCCATCCCTGTTGCTGCTCCAGTCTCTGTGCTGGCACCCGACTCAAATATTACCTCTGTAATATTCTGCTCTGCTTCCCCAGCTATTTGGGGGCAATCCAGTTCAATGCAGAGGGTTTCTCAACCAAGTTGGGATATATTTTGAGATGCTGTCCCAGTCGTTCCCCACGGACAGAAGCAACGTAGGCTTTATTATTTCTTTGCTTTCTTATAGAGCCTTGGGTTGGGCAAACCCTCTATGGGAGATGCAAAAACCCATTGTCCTGGGTTACCCTCAGTTTGTGGCTTCCTTTAGGAAGGTATTTGACGTTCCTGCTCGCTCCGCTTTTGCTGCCAAGAGTTTCATGTCCATCAAACAGAGTATGAAAACTGTTGCCGATTACGCCATTGAATTCTGTACTCTGGCAGCAGAGGTTGCTTGGAACAATGAGGCCCTCGTGGCTGCTTTTTCTCATGGTCCCTCGGATAACATTAAAGATGACATCGCAGCCCAAGACTTACCTACGGATCTGGAGAAGTTAATCATGTTTGCCATTCTCATTGACTTCGGACTCTGAGAGAGACCTTACTTAAGGAGCGCTTGCGGAAGCCTCCTGTATGTTTGGCTCCAAGCTTTGCATTCCCACCCTTGCCTCCCTCACCTCCCATGCCTCCTGGTACCGAGTCCACCAGTGAAGTAGAACCCATGCAGTTGGGCTTCACATGTCTCTATGTGGAGGAGAATGCCTTTAGGAGGAGGGAGAGATTGTGCTTTAATTGTGACCAGGCAGGTCACATTTTGAAGTCTTGTCCTATCTGTTCAGGAAACGTCTGCACCTTGAGGTCCTGTAGGGGACAGACTTTAGATGGTGTTGTTGCGTCCCCAGTTAACCTGAAGGATAAGCCTCTAGTTCCAGTTACCCTTTCTTAGTCTGAGTCGTCCATCGATACACAGGCTCTAATCGACTCTGGGGCTGCAGGCCTGTTCTTAGATAGTGCCTCCATTGGTTACGGAGTTATTTGACCGCCTCAAGGGAGCAACGATTTTCACAAAGCTCGATTTGAGAGGGGCATACAATCTCGTGAGAATCAAGGAGGATGACGAATTTAAAACTGCTTTTAATACCAGGACCGGACATTACGAATACCTCATAATGCCGTTTAGTCTCTGCAACACTCCTGCGGTTTTTCAGGAATTAATCAATGATGTCCTCCAAGATATGTTGCAGCAATGTGTGGTGATCCCTAGAGAGCCACCACACAGATGTCTCCCGTGTACTACAGAGGTTGAGGGATAATAAACTGTATTGTAAGTTGGGAACGCGTGTATTCCATCTTGACCAGGTTAAATTTCTGGGTTACGACATTTCTACTGCTGGTTTTTCTATGGACCCAGAGAAACTATCTGAAGTTCTACAGTGGCCTCGACCTGTAGGTCTATGTCTGCTACAATGTTTGCTTTGCCAATTATTATCGTAAATTTATTCGTAACTTCTCTTCTTTGGTCAAACCCCTGACTGATATGACCAGGAAGGACGGCAACCCATATAATTGGTCTCCGGATTCCATTAAAGCCTTTGAGTCTCTCAAGGGGCAGCCTTTGTTTCGGCTCCTGTGCTGGCACATCCTGATCCTACGTTACCCTTCATTCTTGAGGTTGATGCATCTGAGACTGGAGTAGGCTCTCTATCCTTGTGGCTACTTTTCTAAGAAATTGTCTCCTGCAGAATGCAATTACGAGATTGGGGTCAGAGAATTGCTAGGTATCATTTTAGTTCTTAAAGAATGGAGGCATCTCCTCAAGGGTACCACTGTGCCGGTCCTTATTTTGACTGACCATAAGAATCTCACATTCTTGCCTCAGGCTAAACGCCTATCTCCCAGAAGGCCACGATGGGCTCTTTTTATGTCAAGCTTCAATTACATGGTCTCATTCTTACCCGGTACTAAGAATGTAACCGGGTAAGAATGAGACCATGTAATTGAAGTCTTACCCGGTACTAAGAATGTAAGGGCTGGGGGGGTGTGGTCTGGCAATGGCGGAGTAGGGAGGTTGTAAGGTGGTGAGCTGAGCAAAAATCCTCCAAAACCCTGTAAGAGAAGCGACACCCTGTAGTATCTGAGACCATATGGTATGGTATGGTATGAGCCCTGAACCTGAGCCTGAGCTATATTGATATGGAAAGTGCAACAGCACATATATAATTTGTGTCTATCCTGCTGCAGTAGTATGTGAGAGCCGGCACCCCTGAAGAACTTTATAACATTGCAATACCGCATCTCTATGTAACGTTACGAGTGGATAGCAGCAGCAGCGGCAGCAACAGTGAACTCACAGTGAACTCACCTGTAGAGGATGAGGACGAAGAAGGAGAGTGATTAGTGTACTGGCCGTGTGGGAGTCGCTGGGTCTTGGGCTCCCTAGCCGGTCTCTGTGTGCGGAAGCTGAAGCTTGTGCAGGAGCGTGTTCCCAGGCTTGCGTGTCCCCAGGCAGTGAGGCGGAGAGGAGACGCCGTCCACCTGGAGGGATGGGGGATGAGCTCTTGCTGTGATCCGATTCACTTCTCCTGGGGTTTGGTGTGTGCGGGTCGGCACGTCCTTAGTGAGAAATCCCTATAAGGTATGCTACAAGGTATGCTTGAACTTGGTATTCTCCCTTGTAAGCACTTCTAGCTCAAATTAGCTGGAACAGTATTATAAGTGCTATAAGAGAGGACTAATGTGAATACCTTCTTGAGGACAGTGGGCAGTGGAATACTGGAGCAGTAAAGAGCAGTAAAGAGGGACATGTCTAACGGTCGCTGAGAATTTGTATGAACATTATGGATAACATGAGTATCACTGAATTAGCACCGTAAATTGCCCTTGACCTAGCTTGCCGTTCCACATACAGAGTATGTGGGTTTGTATGTCCTTGGCAGGAAAAACAGGAAAAGCAGGAAAAGTTCTATAGGATACTGTGGTTATACCATAGTATACCATAATATAATATACCTATTATACATATAACTACACCTATGCAATAAGTTTAAATAGCTGCCTTTGAACTTTGAACCTCCTTTTTTTTTTTTTTTCATTTATTTGGAACAAGCATTACAGCACTATAAGAAGTTTATTTTGGATAGCTCGCTATTTGATATGCCATTTGGATGCATAGAGTATATTATACACGCCTTCATATAGGGATTTATATTGAAGGTAGTGGTTAAGGCAGCCGGATACAGTTTTGCTATACTGTCTACTGTGTATGTGAGATAATACATGGGATGAATACGGGATGAGCAATACAAAGAGTATAAAAAGCATAAAAAGCTTAAGGAGCAAAGGTGAGGAGAAGCAAGAAATAAAACAGATCCAGAAGTGCCTTATAAAACCTCAACCTGTGCAACAGGAGATTAAGGACTTTTTTCCACGAACGCGCGCAGCGGTAGCTAGAGCCTCAATAGTAGAGACACGAGGAGCGGAATATACAGAAATACCCAGAGCAGCACCCCGAATGAGTCTTTTACAGACCCCAGAAATAAGTGAACAAATCAGACCAGAGGATACTCAGAAAATAGAAATGGATAAAAAGGCAGGAGAATTAGATTTAATGTCCATTTTGCAAGCTTTACCAACCCGAGACGAGATGGCCATATTACAAACGCTCCCAACGAGAGAAGAAATGGAAACATTGGTGTCTCGCTTAGAGGAGAATCATCGAAAGGAAATGCAGGCCATTAGAAAAGAGGTACAAACTTTTTCAGAAAAGATCTCTTTTGAAGGAAATCGTACAACAAAATTGGAGGACCGGATTACACGATTAGAAGAGCGGGAAAAGACATCTATACAAGAAGGACAGGATTATTTGGTACAGCTAAAATTTGAGGAAATTGAAGATCGGAGTCGGAGGCTAAATTTGCGGTTTAGGGGGATTCCAGAAGAAATTGAGGAAACATCTCTAAATGCATTGGTTGTATCAATATGTAAACAATTGGGAGTAGTGACCACACCAAGAGAAATCGAATTTGATAGACTACATAGAGCCCTAGGGCCCCGGTCCCTAAATCCAGAAAGACCCAGAGATGTGATTGGACGATTCCACCGTTATACGCATAAAGAACAGGTCAGTCGTAAAGCATGGGAAATTGGGACAATAAGATATGAAGCAATGTCTATAAAAATTTTACCAGATCTTTCTCGTGCAACTTTACAACGGAGGGCGATACTGAGACCGATCTTAGAGAAGATTAAATCAGTGGGGGGGGGGTCATATACCTGGAGATACCCAATATCACTTTTTGTAAAGAAGGGACCTCTATCGTTTTAACTCTCTCAACCATCTGATTTACCAGATTTATTTAATTTTTTGGGAGTTGAGGGATGTGAGGTTCCAGATTGGTTGCACCCAATAGATAGAAGGCAACGAAGAGGGGGACCCCAAATGAGAAAATCGGGTGCTCCAATACAGAAAATGAGTGGTCAAGAACAAACTATAGAAAATGTAGGGACTGGGACCGGGCCGTGAGCTAAGATGAAAAGAACTACCTAAACTACTGGATTACCTACCCTTCTGTCACCCGTTTGATATGCTTCCCATGTTTTTTTTTTTTTTTTTTCTTCTTTTCTCCCCGGGATCTGGTTGAAAGTTGGCCAACTATGAACAGAAAGAGAGGAGGAGAGGGGAGAGGGAGAGGGAAGGGAGAGGGGATTTTTTTTTTCCTTTTTCTCCCTCTTTCCCCCTGGACCCTTCTAGATGAATTTTGGCTTGTCCCCTCCCCCTTTTTTTCAAGGAGTAACTTCAAGATGAAAGTCTTTATCTACGGGAGAAACTTTTTCAGATTTTAAACTGTATAGACTATGGCACTGAATCCACGCAATAATGTTTGGTTTTTGGGGTGGGTGCGGTGTTTTGTTTTTTTTTTGTTGGAGGGGGGGGGGCGATAGAGAATGTTTTTTTTTTAGGAGGGAACACATAAAATAAGTATACACATATAATATATATATAGTATACACATATAATATATATATAATACATATATAACACATAAAAAATTAATAAGACACAATTTATATAAGTTTATTTTTATAAAACCTAATTTTTTTCATATACACTGAGTTTATATAATGAGGGAGGTAAGATAGGAATGGAGTAGGGTAAAAGATAGGGGGGCGGAGATATATTATACACTATATATATATATATATATATATATATATCACAAGGGGAAGAGGCGATAGGAAGGCGTGGATTCAGTGGATAATTTGATAATCTGATAAGTTTTTGGGGTGTGTGATAATGTCTTATAATAATCTGATAAGTTTTGTTGAATTTGATATGCTAAAGGGAAGGAAGGAGATGTATATGCAGGAAGGGAAGGGGGAAGGGGAAATGTTAGAGGGTAATATGTAATGAGTTCCCCCCTTTTTTTTTTTTTTTACCTCTCTTCCCCTCTCTGTGTTTCCTCTAGAAGAAGGGAATCATTTTTTTTTGGGTGGGGGAGGGAGGGAGGAAGAGGGGGGGAGGGGAGAGAAAGGGAAAAGGGGGAAATAGAGAATATAAAGTGATATAGAGAATTTAATGTGATAAGGTATGTTATGATTATGTGGACAATAATATACATTAAAGAAATATAATAATGTGAAACTGAATAGTAAAAAGAAAGGGGATAGAAAGGTATTATCAGTGGAAGTGGGTCATGGGGGAGGAGAATATCTGGCCCAGGATTAGCTGGGAAATGAAGTATATATATATATATGGAGTTAATATATATTATTATTTAGAGGGAAGAAAGGAGGGGTGAGAGAGGAATAAATAAGAGGGTCAAGGAATAAAGTAGGAAAGGTAGAATTAAAATAGATTTTAATTGTCCAAATTTTGTCATATAAGTGGATATAAAATGAAGAATTTAATAAATGAAGGGAGGCAAATGTAGGGAAGGAGGAGATGTGAGGTAAAAAAAGGGGAATAAACATAGGCTGAGAAGGGACTAGACTACAGGGTCATAAAGGATTAGAAGGGTGTGGAGGGAGCTCAGCCACTCGCGCCAAAGCTAGACCAACACCCCCAATTCGGCTACCTACAGGAAAATTTGAAGTCCCAAGTAGGAGCCGAGGTTTTATCCCTATACCCATCCTCTCTCCATAAAAACTTCCTCCCCTCCTGGGGGGCCCTTTTCTTTTTTTTCTTTTTTTTTTTTCTTTTTTTTTTCCTTCTCTCTTTCTCTTCCCCTCCTTTTCTTTGCTCCTATTCCCCCCTCACCCTCTAGATACAGGAGTAATAATAGCATAGCCGATACTCTGTGAATTAAAAATGGATAGAATACGAGTAACTTCATTAAATGCTAAAGGGCTTAATATTCCAGGAAAACGTAAAATGCTGTTGAACGAACTAAAACATTCAAATACAGATGTAGGATTTATACAAGAGACACATTTCAGGGAAGGGGTTTTCCCATACTTACAAAATAGACATTTTCCTAACGTTTATCAAGCTTCCAATCAGGAAGCCAAGACAAAGGGAGTCCCTATCCTGATTTCAAATAAAATACCTTGGATACTTATAGATAAATGCTCAGATCCAGGGGGAAGATATCTTTTCCTTAAAGGAATGATAGGCAAAGAAAAAGTGACTCTGGCTACTATTTATGCTCCAAATGTACACCAAGATAGCTTCTTGGTTAAATTGTTGTCAAAATTAAGGGATTTTAGTGAAGGAAAACTGATATGCGGAGGAGATTTAAATATCCCACTAGATCCAAGAGTAGACACCTCTAATGGGACTTCATCAGTATCTAAGGGGATTAGAAAGTCTATTCTACGAAAATTACATGAACTACAATTAGTGGATGGATGGCGGATTATACACCCAGGGGAGAGTTATTCAAGAATAGATCTTTTTTTAGTCCCACATCATTTGTTACACTCAATAGGTGACATTTCAATAGGAAGCATAACTTGGACAGATCATGCACCTGTTACGATGGAGATGAACTTGGTGGGGGGGGAATCACCCATCGGAATGGAGATGGAGGTTAAATGAAAGTTTATTAGAGAATCCCCAAATTATGGGGATGAACTTGGTGGGGGGGAATCACCCATCGGAATGGAGATGGAGGTTAAATGAAAGTTTATTAGAGAATCCCCAAATTATGGAAGATATAATCAAAGAAATTATGTGGTACTTTCAAATAAATGACAATGGAGAAAGCGACCTGGGAATGGTTTGGGAAGCCCATAAAACGGTAATTAGAGGAATATTGATTAAACATGGCTCCCGAATAAAAAAGATCAGAGAAGAACAGTTAAAACATTTATTAGAAAAGTTACATGACTTAGAGACACAACATAAGAAGACATCAGAAAGAGAACTAGGAAAGGAGGTAGCACATTTAAGGAGACAAATATCAGATTTACTCAGATACAAGGTGAAAGAGGCCCTACAATATGGAAGGAAAGAGAACTACAACTCAGGAGATAAATGCGGTAGGCTATTGGCAAAAAAAAATAAAAAAACAACAGACCCGATCTTATATTCCAACTATCAAAGGGAAAGCAGATTTGAAGAAGTCACTTCCAAAAGAGATAGCACAAGAGTTTCAAGAGTATTACTCTGCTCTATATAACTTACCAGAAACAGGAGTTTCTCCTGTGTCGATAAGGGAATATGTGACGTCGGCATGTCTGCCCAGATTATTATCACCAGATAGAAGGAAATTAGAAGGGCCAATCACCATAGAAGAAGTACAATCAATAATGAAGACAATTGAACATGGTAAAGCGCCAGGCCCAGATGGTTTTACCATACAATATTATAAAAAGTGTATTACTCAATTAGGGCCATATATGATTAAGGTATTTAATGCAGTAGGACAAACAGTGGTGCTACCTCCTGAGTCTGTAACCGCCCATATTACCTTGATACCAAAGGAGGGAAAAGATCCTGAGATATGTAGTAGTTACAGACCAATATCCTTATTAAATGTTGATCTAAAAATTTTGACAAAAATTCTAGCACGCCGGATTCAACCTTATTTAGCACAACTAGTACATTTAGATCAAGTAGGGTTTATCCCTACAAGAGAAGCAAGGGACAGTACTATTAAAGTACTAAATTTGATACATCAAGCCAATCAAAAAAAGATATCGAGTGTTTTCCTGAATACGGATGCAGAGAAAGCATTCGATAGAGTTAATTGGAAATTTATGATCGAAGTATTAATACAAATGGGTATAGGAGAAAAGATGGTACAATGGATAACGGGAGTGTATGCGAACCCTCGGGCACTGGTAAAAGTAAATGGGGTTTATTCTAAGCTTTTTCTGATTACAAATGGAACACGGCAGGGCTGCCCTCTTTCACCCCTATTATATGCTTTGACACTAGAACCTTTTTTAAATAAGATTCGACGGAACCCGGATATCAGGGGTATTGAATTGGGGGGAAAGGAATATAAAGTATCTGCTTATGCAGGTGATATGCTTTTTTCATTATCAAGACCACAAACTTCTTTACCCAATTGTATGAAAGAAGTAGAAATATATGGAAAGATATCGAATGTTAAAATAAATTATAGTAAATCGGAGGCGATAGGGGTGACACTGCCGGGTCCCATTAAAAACGTAATAGAGCAAAGTTTTAAGTTTAAGTGGACGAGGAAAGCTTTAAATTATTTAGGGACACAGATACCAGCAAATTTGGAGAAAACGTTTGAACTAAATTTTGAACCATTAGTTAGAACTGTAAGAAAATTACTGGAAAGCTGGAGTAAAGGTATGCACTCATGGTTCGGGAGATGTAATATCCTTAAAATGAGTGTGATGCCAAAATTCCTTTTCCTGTTCCTAGCATTACCGATAAGAATTCCTAAGTCTTTCTTTAACCAGGTCCAAACTTTGTTTATGAAATTTATATGGGATAGTAAGAAACCAAGAATAGCCAGAAAACTTTTAACCTTATCAAAAAGAGTAGGGGGTATATCTGCACCGGATATATATAAATATTATCAAGCAGTGCATCTTGGGAGGCTAGTAGACTGGAGCAGACATAAGGAGTATAAACTATGGATAAATATGGAGCAGCAAATTAGTCCAATCCCACTAAATAGGGCAATATGGTGCTACACAGCCTTGCCCCCCTTGGTAAAATCACATCCCACGATAGGAACGACTTTATGGGTAGGAGATAAAATATGTCAGAAACCTAAATTTACAGATAAAAAATCACCCCTATATCCGATAATAGGAAACCCAGATTTTTTACCTGGAATAGAGGTAGTAATGTTTAGGAAATTGAGGGAAAAGGGCATTTTTCAAGTGTCAGACTTCATAGGAGAAAGGGGATGGGTAACCATGGATATGCTAACAAAAAAAGGAGGTAAATATGAAATTCCGACCTGGCAAGCTCGGCAGATCAGACACTATTTAGAAAAATTGGGACCAGCGGAAACATATAGACGGGTACGGACAAGATTTGAGGATTACTGTGAGGGAGGGGAACCCCTTCCACATGTTATATCGAAAATGTATGCATTGCTGATTGCACCCCCAGATGACTTTAAAATGGAATGTCTGGGTAAATGGGAGAGAGATATAGGTCATGCCTTCTCTCCAGCACAATGTCAGAACATAATAGAGTTGGCTACAAAATCATCAAGGTGTATTAAAATACAAGAATCAAATTATAAATTTTAACACGATGGTATTATACACCGGTGGCCCTAAATAAATTTTTTCCAGAATTATCTGACAGGTGCTGGAGGGGATGCAAGGAAAGAGGGACAATGATACACCTATTTTGGTCTTGCCCAGTAATTAGACAATTTTGGGAGACAGTACATAGAATCACACAGACATTTACTGAATATTTAATCCCAAGGGAACCAGATTTCTTCTTGTTACATAATGTACAAATTCCACCTAAAAGATATACTAATTCAATTCTGTGCCACCTAATAAATGCAGCAAAAAGTTGTATTGCAACAAATTGGAAGGATACAAAAGCTCCGGCAGTTTCGGAGTGGCTTAACAAAGTTAGGAGGATAGGAATAATGGAGAAATTGTTACCTATAACATTAGATAGAAGGGAACAAGTTAAATAAATCTGGGCTCCATGGGAGATATATATGCAATCAGAAGAGGGCAAAAGGCTATTAGGAGAGTGAGAGGGGGAGGGAGGGGGGAGAGGAGAGGGAAGAAACTTTGTCTTTCTTCCTTTTTTTTTTTTTTTGAGAGGGGAGGAATATGGAGATTGAAAGGAATGGGAAATGGGTATGGGAAATGGGTATAGAGATATTGGGGGGAGATTGGGGATAAGGGGAAGACAATAGGGGAACATGAGAATATGTAGATAAGAGATGAAGGAATTTATACAGATAGAAATTAGAGAGTATGAAGAAAGAAATATGCTCTGGTTGAAGTCTAAATATAAACAATTAATTTATATAATATGAAGATGGAACAGAATTAATCTCTGAAAGATGTGATGTATAAGAAATAGATTATGAGGTGAATGATGTTTTTACTTTTATTTTTATTTTTTTATTTTTTCCGGAATAACTTACTGTTTAGAAACCCTGTTGTTAAAAATAAATAAATAAAGAATTAAAAAAAAAAAAAAAAAAAAAGAATGTAAGGGCTGATGCATTGTCACAACAGTTTTCCTCCTCTTCCAAGATGGAGTCGGTTCCTACTCCTGTGATACCTCCAGATCGTATTCTAGCCACTATTCACACTAGTCTCACTTCACCTTTGGGTGACAGAAATCTTGCTGCTCAGATCCATTCTCCTCCTGAGAAACCTTGTGACCGCTGCTTTTTCCCTGAGAATTTCCACACTGCTTTGCTCCAGACTTACCATTCTCCCAAGGCAACTCGTCACCCAGGAAAGAGTCAACAAATTTTGGTCTATTTCTCAACAATTCTGGTGGCCTAGTCTCTGCGCTGATGTAACCGCCTTCGTAGCCACTTGTTATGTGTGTACTCAGAGTAAAACACCACGACACCTTCCAGTGGGCCTCCTACAACCTATACCCAATGGAGAGAGGCTGTCAGGGACGTACTGCCCGCTTCAGAAGGCGCGCGCATATGCACATGCGCGAGTCACGGACTTTGCACTCTGATGCGCGCATTAAACGCGCTTTGGCGCCCAGCGGCCTATAAAAGACATTCCAGTGGTACTGTTCCTTGCGGTATGATCTGCTTCTGTTCCCTGTGTTCCTGATTCTGTGCCTGTATCGTGTTCCTGTGTTTGACCCGGCTTCCTGACCTCGCTCCTATCTACAGTCCTGACCCTGGCTTGTTTGACCCTGCTCTGATCATCTGTTGCCAAGACCCAACCTGGACTCTGACTATTTTCTGCCTGGTGTTTATTCTATTTACCTTGATGTGTATGACCTGGCTTGTCTGACTCCGCTGCTCTGCATACCTGCACCTGCTGACCTGCATCCGCGACCCTGCACACCTGCACCTGCTGACCTGCATCCGCTGCTCTGCATACCTGCACCTGCTGACCTGCATCCACTGCTCTGCATACCAGCACCTGCTGACCTGCAGGCATCCGCTGCTCTGCTTCCCGGCACCTGCTGACCTGCATCCGCTGCTCCCGTCTCCAGCTGTTCCAGCTTCGCTTGGCTTCACTACACCCAGCCGAGAGGATCAAGCAGGCACCCTTACCTCACTGCGCTCTTACCACCACTGTCCCCATTCCAGTGGTCTCCGAGCCAGGGTTGTACAGAAGGTCTCCCTCTGCACGTCAGGCTCACACCTAAGGTATGAGACAGAGGCCTTGGACCCACTTGTCTATGGATTTTATTGTGTAGTTACCCAACTCCCAGGGAAACATAGTTATTTTTATGGTGGTTGACCCTTTCTCGAAGATGTCCCATTGTATTCCACTTAAGAAGATGCCGACATCCAAAGAACGCATCCATTTTCTCTCGGGAGATATTTCGGTTACATGGGCTACCCAAGGTTATCATCTCAGACAGGGGTAGTCAGTTTGTCTTCAGGTTCTGGCGAGCCTTTTGTGCACAGTTGGGAATTCAGCTTTCCTTCTCCTCTGCACATCACCCGCAGTCCAATGGGGCCGCAGAATGAGCCAACCAGACCTTGGAGCAGTTCCTATGTTGCTATATTATTGATCAACATAACAACTGGTCAGACCTCTTACCTTGGGCGGAGTTTGCTTCCAATAGTGCCATCAATGCCACTTCCCGGGTTGTCTCCGTTTATGTCGAATTATGGTTTCTAACCATCCATGTTGCCTGATTCATTTGTTCCTCAACGGATTCCTGTGTTAGAGGGGCATCTCCGCGATCTCTGTTCCACCTGGGTGCAGGTCCAAGCGACATGCCAGTGATAGGTACAGACTCCATGCTGACCGCCGATGCCTACCTGCGCCTTCCTATCAAGTTGCGGAGAGGGTCTGGCTGTCATCTCATAACCTCCGACTCCGTGTTCCCTCACTGAAACTGGCACCACAGTATATTGGGCCTTTTTGTATTCTCTGTAGGATCAACCCAGTGGCTTACGCATTAGAACTTCCTTCTAACATGCGTATTTCAAATGTATGCCATGTTTTCTTAATAAAACCTTTGGCGTGCAACCGTTTCACAACCTCGGTACCACATCCTCTCTCGGTTCAGGTTGAGAACCATGAGGAGTACGAAATACAATCTATCATTGACTCCTGTAGGTTCCATGAGTAGACATTACCTGGTTTATTGGAAAGAGTATGGTCCGGAGGAACGCTCTTGGGTCTCATCCTTGGATGTACATGCTCCTGCCCTCCTCCGTGCTTTCCATACATGTTTTCTCCTCTGTGACAGGAAGGTCACTTTGGACACAGGGTGAGCCAGGAAATAATGGACATTAAGAAATATATCTTGGGCTACCTAAAATGGGTCTGTAATATTTATCCACCATATCCCCAAGGATATCTGTAAAGGACTATTTACTGTTTCTGAATTCAACAGGTTAATTGAGACATACTGAGGTGTTCAGCCTCAATCACCTGTCTGCCTAGTGTAATGCTAATCCCAGCTTCTAAAAGACCTGTTCATTGTTTGTGGTGAATGATTTACATTCTATTGTCCATTGTGGTTTGGGGGAATTAAGCCTATAATTATAGGTTGTGGAACTAGCAGCAGATGGGTTAATTGAAGAGATGTTGATGAATCACCTGCATACTTGTGTGTATTGGGTCTGTTATGTTGTGGGTGGAGCTGGACCATTGTTCATTTTAGGTTAATGCAGTATTGGATGGTTATAAAAGTTACAATGTTTTTCTCAATAAAGTCATTTGATGCTAGGAAGATACAGAGTGCTAGGGATGAGCTTCGTGTTCGAGTCGAACATACGTTCGACTCGAACATCGGCTGTTCGATCGTTCGACGAAGATCGAACGATTTGGGCCGTTCGCGCCAAATTCGAGTGACGCGAACGGCCCACAATGCACTACGCCATCGCAGTGTCATCCAGGCGCTGTGATTGGCCAAACATGCACTGTGACCCCGCATGCTTGGCCAATCACAGCGCCGGCAGCGAGGAGAGCAATGATTGGCCACAGGCAGGATGCCTGTGGCCAATTATTGCTGAGGGGGTTTAGAACACGCCCCACACTATAAAAGGCCGCCAGCGCGGCGGCCTTGTGTAGTGTGTTCCGGAGCAGGGAAAGAGAAGCATAGGCAGGGACAGTGTCATTTTTTTTCCTTTACTAATCCTGGATTCCTTGTGTTTAGGGACAAATAAGGATAGGTAGGGAGAGTGTCAGTGTGTTATTCTGTGCTAAACCTTGTTTGTAGGGACAGAGAGGTACAGTGAGGGAAAGTGTCAGTGTGCTATTCTGTTCTAAACCAATCTTGCTGAACCATATTTTCAATCCTTGAGTTTAGGGGCAGAGAGGTACAGTGAGGGAAAGTGTCAGTGTGCTATTCTGTGCTAAATCTTGTTTGTAGGGACAGAGTAGGACAGTGAGTGAAACTGACAGTGTGCTATTCTGTTCTAAACCAATCTTGCTGAACCATATTTGAAATCCTTGAGTTTAGGGACAGAGAGGTACAGTGAGGGAAAGTGTCAGTGTGCTATTCTGTGCTAAATCTTGTTTGTAGGGACAGAGTAGGACAGTGAGGGAAAGTGTCAGTGTGCTATTTTGTTCTAAACCAATTTTGCTGAACCATATTTGAAATCCTTGAGTTTAGGGACAGAGAGGTACAGTGAGTGAAACTGTCAGTGTGCTATTCTGTTCTAAACCAATTTTGCTGTTCCATATTTGAAATCCTTGAGTTTAGGGACAGAGAAGGACACTCGTGGAAACTATCAGTGTGCTATTCTGTGCTAAATCTTGTTTGTAGGGAGGGACAGAGTAGAAAAGTGAGGGAAAGTGTCAGTGTGCTATTCTGTTCTAAACCTATTTTGCTGTTCCATATTTGAAATCCTTGAGTTTAGGGACAGAGAAGGACACTCGTGGAAACTATCAGTGTGCTATTCTGTGCTAAATCTTGTTTGTAGGGAGGGACAGAGTAGGACAGTGAGGGAAAGTGTCAGTGTGCTATTCTGTTCTAAACCAATTTTGCTGTTCCATATTTGAAATCCTTGAGTTTAGAGACAGAGAAGGACACTCGTGGAAACTATCAGTGTGCTATTCTGTGCTAAATCTTGTTTGTAGGGAGGGACAGAGTAGGACAGTGAGGGACAGTGTCAGTGTGCTATTCTGTTCTAAACCTATTTTGCTGTTCCATATTTGAAATCCTTGAGTTTAGGGACAGAGAAGGACACTCGTGGAAACTATCAGTGTGCTATTCTGTGCTAAATCTTGTTTGTAGGGAGGGACAGAGTAGGACAGTGAGGGAAAGTGTCAGTGTGCTATTCTGTTCTAAACCTATTTTGCTGTTCCATATTTGAAATCCTTGAGATTAGGGACAGAGAAGGACACTCGTGGAAACTATCAGTGTGCTATTCTGTGCTAAATCTTGTTTGTAGGGAGGGACAGAGTAGGACAGTGAGGGAAAGTGTCAGTGTGCTATTCTGTTCTAAACCAATTTTGCTGAACCATATTTGAAATCCTTGAGTTTAGGGACAGAGAGGTACAGTGAGTGAAACTGACAGTGTGCTATTCTGTTCTAAACCAATTTTGCTGTTCCATATTTGAAATCCTTGAGTTTAGGGACAGAGAAGGACACTCGTGGAAACTATCAGTGTGCTATTCTGTGCTAAATCTTGTTTTTAGGGAGGGACAGAGTAGGACAGTGAGTGAAACTGACAGTGTGCTATTCTGTTCTAAACCAATTTTGCTGTTCCATATTTGAAATCCTTGAGTTTAGGGACAGAGAAGGACACTCGTGGAAACTATCAGTGTGCTATTCTGTGCTAAATCTTGTTTGTAGGGAGGGACAGAGTATATTTGAAATCCTTGAGTTTAGGGACAGAGAAGGACACTCGTGGAAACTATCTGTGTGCTATTCTGTGCTAAATCTTGTTTGTAGGGAGGGACAGAGTAGGACAGTGAGGGAAAGTGTCAGTGTGCTATTCTATTCTAAACCTATTTTGCTGTTCCATATTTGAAATCCTTGAGTTTAGGGACAGAGAAGGACACTCGTGGAAACTATCAGTGTGCTATTCTGTGCTAAATCTTGTTTGTAGGGAGGGACAGAGTAGGACAGTGAGGGAAAGTGTCAGTGTGCTATTCTGTTCTAAACCAATTTTGCTGTTCCATATTTGAAATCCTTGAGTTTAGGGACAGAGAAGGACACTCGTGGAAACTATCAGTGTGCTATTCTGTGCTAAATCTTGTTTGTAGGGAGGGACAGAGTAGGACAGTGAGGGACAGTGTCAGTGTGCTATTCTGTTCTAAACCTATTTTGCTGTTCCATATTTGAAATCCTTGAGTTTAGGGACAGAGAAGGACACTCGTGGAAACTATCAGTGTGCTATTCTGTGCTAAATCTTGTTTGTAGGGAGGGACAGAGTAGGACAGTGAGGGAAAGTGTCAGTGTGCTATTCTGTTCTAAACCTATTTTGCTGTTCCATATTTAAAATCCTTGAGTTTAGGGATAGAGAAGGACACTCGTGGAAACTATCAGTGTGCTATTTTGTGCTAAATCTTGTTTGTAGGGAGGGACAGAGTAGGACAGTGAGGGAAAGTGTCAGTGTGCTATTCTGTTCTAAACCAATTTTGCTGAACCATATTTGAAATCCTTGAGTTTAGGGACAGAGAGGTACAGTGAGTGAAACTGACAGTGTGCTATTCTGTTCTAAACCAATTTTGCTGTTCCATATTTGAAATCCTTGAGTTTAGGGACAGAGAAGGACACTCGGGGAAACTATCAGTGTGCTATTCTGTGCTAAATCTTGTTTGTAGGGAGGGACAGAGTAGGACAGTGAGGGAAAGTGTCAGCGTGCTATTCTGTTCTAAACCAATTTTGCTGAACCATATTTGAAATCCTTGAGTTTAGGGACAGAGAGGTACAGTGAGTGAAACTGACAGTGTGCTATTCTGTTCTAAACCAATTTTGCTGTTCCATATTTGAAATCCTTGAGTTTAGGGACAGAGAAGGACACTCGTGGAAACTATCAGTGTGCTATTCTGTGCTAAATCTTGTTTGTAGGGAGGGACAGAGTAGGACAGTGAGGGAAAGTGTCAGTGTGCTATTCTGTTCTAAACCTATTTTGCTTTTCCATATTTGAAATCCTTGAGTTTAGGGACAGAGAGGTACAGTGAGTGAAACTGACAGTGTGCTATTCTGTTCTAAACCAATTTTGCTGTTCCATATTTGAAATCCTTGAGTTTAGGGACAGAGAAGGACACTCGTGGAAACTATCAGTGTGCTATTCTGTGCTAAATCTTGTTTTTAGGGAGGGACAGAGTAGGACAGTGAGTGAAACTGACAGTGTGCTATTCTGTTCTAAACCACTTTTGCTGTTCCATATTTGAAATCCTTGAGTTTAGGGACAGAGAAGGACACTCGTGGAAACTATCAGTGTGCTATTCTGTGCTAAATCTTGTTTGTAGGGAGGGACAGAGTATATTTGAAATCCTTGAGTTTAGGGACAGAGAAGGACACTCGTGGAAACTATCTGTGTGCTATTCTGTGCTAAATCTTGTTTGTAGGGAGGGACAGAGTAGGACAGTGAGGGAAAGTGTCAGTGTGCTATTCTATTCTAAACCTATTTTGCTGTTCCATATTTGAAATCCTTGAGTTTAGGGACAGAGAAGGACACTCGTGGAAACTATCAGTGTGCTATTCTGTGCTAAATCTTGTTTGTAGGGAGGGACAGAGTAGGACAGTGAGGGAAAGTGTCAGTGTGCTATTCTGTTCTAAACCAATTTTGCTGTTCCATATTTGAAATCCTTGAGTTTAGGGACAGAGAAGGACACTCGTGGAAACTATCAGTGTGCTATTCTGTGCTAAATCTTGTTTGTAGGGAGGGACAGAGTAGGACAGTGAGGGACAGTGTCAGTGTGCTATTCTGTTCTAAACCTATTTTGCTGTTCCATATTTGAAATCCTTGAGTTTAGGGACAGAGAAGGACACTCGTGGAAACTATCAGTGTGCTATTCTGTGCTAAATCTTGTTTGTAGGGAGGGACAGAGTAGGACAGTGAGGGAAAGTGTCAGTGTGCTATTCTGTTCTAAACCTATTTTGCTGTTCCATATTTGAAATCCTTGAGTTTAGGGACAGAGAAGGACACTCGTGGAAACTATCAGTGTGCTATTTTGTGCTAAATCTTGTTTGTAGGGAGGGACAGAGTAGGACAGTGAGGGAAAGTGTCAGTGTGCTATTCTGTTCTAAACCAATTTTGCTGAACCATATTTGAAATCCTTGAGTTTAGGGACAGAGAGGTACAGTGAGTGAAACTGACAGTGTGCTATTCTGTTCTAAACCAATTTTGCTGTTCCATATTTGAAATCCTTGAGTTTAGGGACAGAGAAGGACACTCGGGGAAACTATCAGTGTGCTATTCTGTGCTAAATCTTGTTTGTAGGGAGGGACAGAGTAGGACAGTGAGGGAAAGTGTCAGCGTGCTATTCTGTTCTAAACCAATTTTGCTGAACCATATTTGAAATCCTTGAGTTTAGGGACAGAGAGGTACAGTGAGTGAAACTGACAGTGTGCTATTCTGTTCTAAACCAATTTTGCTGTTCCATATTTGAAATCCTTGAGTTTAGGGACAGAGAAGGACACTCGTGGAAACTATCAGTGTGCTATTCTGTGCTAAATCTTGTTTGTAGGGAGGGACAGAGTAGGACAGTGAGGGAAAGTGTCAGTGTACTATTCTGTTCTAAACCTATTTTGCTTTTCCATATTTGAAATCCTTGAGTTTAGGGACAGAGAAGGACACTCGTGGAAACTATCAGTGTGCTATTCTGTGCTAAATCTTGTTTGTAGGGAGGGACAGAGTAGGACAGTGAGGGAAAGTGTCAGTGTGCTATTCTGTTCTAAACCAATTTTGCTGTTCCATATTTGAAATCCTTGAGTTTAGAGACAGAGAAGGACACTCGTAGAAACTATCAGTGTGCTATTCTGTGCTAAATCTTGTTTCTAGGAAGGGACAGAGTAGGACAGTGAGGGGCAGTGTCAGTGTGCTATTCTGTTCTAAACCTATTTTGCTGTTCCATATTTGAAATCCTTGAGTTTAGGGACAGAGAAGGACACTCGTGGAAACTATCAGTGTGCTATTCTGTGCTAAATCTTTTTTGTAGGGAGGGACAGAGTAGGACAGTGAGGGAAAGTGTCAGTGTGCTATTCTGTTCTAAACCTATTTTGCTGTTCCATATTTGAAATCCTTGAGTTTAGGGACAGAGAAGGACACTCGTGGAAACTATCAGTGTGCTATTCTGTGCTAAATCTTGTTTGTAGGGAGGGACAGAGTAGGACAGTGAGGGAAAGTGTCAGTGTGCTATTCTGTTCTAAACCAATTTTGCTGAACCATATTTGAAATCCTTGAGTTTAGGGACAGAGAGGTACAGTGAGTGAAACTGACAGTGTGCTATTCTGTTCTAAACCAATTTTGCTGTTCCATATTTGAAATCCTTGAGTTTAGGGACAGAGAAGGACACTCGTGGAAACTATCAGTGTGCTATTCTGTGCTAAATCTTGTTTGTAGGGAGGGACAGAGTAGGACAGTGAGTGAAACTGACAGTGTGCTATTCTGTTCTAAACCAATTTTGCTGTTCCATATTTGAAATCCTTGAGTTTAGGGACAGAGAAGGACACTCGTGGAAACTATCAGTGTGCTATTCTGTGCTAAATCTTGTTTGTAGGGAGGGACAGAGTAGGACAGTAAGGGAAAGTGTCAGTGTGCTATTCTGTTCTAAACCAATTTTGCTGTTCCATATTTGAAATCCTTGAGTTTAGGGACAGAGAAGGACACTCGTGGAAACTATCAGTGTGCTATTCTGTGCTAAATCTTGTTTGTAGGGAGGGACAGAGTAGGACAGTGAGGGAAAGTGTCAGTGTGCTATTCTGTTCTAAACCAATTTTGCTGTTCCATATTTGAAATCCTTGAGTTTAGGGACAGAGAAGGACACTCGTGGAAACTATCAGTGTGCTATTCTGTGCTAAATCTTGTTTGTAGGGAGGGACAGAGTAGGACAGTGAGGGAAAGTGTCAGTGTGCTATTCTGTTCTAAACCAATTTTGCTGTTCCATATTTGAAATCCTTGAGTTTAGAGACAGAGAAGGACACTCGTAGAAACTATCAGTGTGCTATTCTGTGCTAAATCTTGTTTCTAGGAAGGGACAGAGTAGGACAGTGAGGGGCAGTGTCAGTGTGCTATTCTGTTCTAAACCTATTTTGCTGTTCCATATTTGAAATCCTTGAGTTTAGGGACAGAGAAGGACACTCGTGGAAACTATCAGTGTGCTATTCTGTGCTAAATCTTTTTTGTAGGGAGGGACAGAGTAGGACAGTGAGGGAAAGTGTCAGTGTGCTATTCTGTTCTAAACCTATTTTGCTGTTCCATATTTGAAATCCTTGAGTTTAGGGACAGAGAAGGACACTCGTGGAAACTATCAGTGTGCTATTCTGTGCTAAATCTTGTTTGTAGGGAGGGACAGAGTAGGACAGTGAGGGAAAGTGTCAGTGTGCTATTCTGTTCTAAACCAATTTTGCTGAACCATATTTGAAATCCTTGAGTTTAGGGACAGAGAGGTACAGTGAGTGAAACTGACAGTGTGCTATTCTGTTCTAAACCAATTTTGCTGTTCCATATTTGAAATCCTTGAGTTTAGGGACAGAGAAGGACACTCGTGGAAACTATCAGTGTGCTATTCTGTGCTAAATCTTGTTTGTAGGGAGGGACAGAGTAGGACAGTGAGTGAAACTGACAGTGTGCTATTCTGTTCTAAACCAATTTTGCTGTTCCATATTTGAAATCCTTGAGTTTAGGGACAGAGAAGGACACTCGTGGAAACTATCAGTGTGCTATTCTGTGCTAAATCTTGTTTGTAGGGAGGGACAGAGTAGGACAGTGAGGGAAAGTGTCAGTGTGCTATTCTGTTCTAAACCAATTTTGCTGTTCCATATTTGAAATCCTTGAGTTTAGGGACAGAGAAGGACACTCGTGGAAACTATCAGTGTGCTATTCTGTGCTAAATCTTGTTTGTAGGGAGGGACAGAGTAGGACAGTGAGGGAAAGTGTCAGTGTGCTATTCTGTTCTAAACCAATTTTGCTGTTCCATATTTGAAATCCTTGAGTTTAGGGACAGAGAAGGACACTCGTGGAAACTATCAGTGTGCTATTCTGTGCTAAATCTTGTTTGTAGGGAGGGACAGAGTAGGACAGTGAGGGAAAGTGTCAGTGTGCTATTCTGTTCTAAACCAATTTTGCTGTTCCATATTTGAAATCCTTGAGTTTAGAGACAGAGAAGGACACTCGTGGAAACTATCAGTGTGCTATTCTGTGCTAAATCTTGTTTGTAGGGAGGGACAGAGTAGGACAGTGAGGGACAGTGTCAGTGTGCTATTCTGTTCTAAACCTATTTTGCTGTTCCATATTTGAAATCCTTGAGTTTAGGGACAGAGAAGGACACTCGTGGAAACTATCAGTGTGCTATTCTGTGCTAAATCTTGTTTGTAGGGAGGGACAGAGTAGGACAGTGAGGGAAAGTGTCAGTGTGCTATTCTGTTCTAAACCTATTTTGCTGTTCCATATTTGAAATCCTTGAGATTAGGGACAGAGAAGGACACTCGTGGAAACTATCAGTGTGCTATTCTGTGCTAAATCTTGTTTGTAGGGAGGGACAGAGTAGGACAGTGAGGGAAAGTGTCAGTGTGCTATTCTGTTCTAAACCAATTTTGCTGAACCATATTTGAAATCCTTGAGTTTAGGGACAGAGAGGTACAGTGAGTGAAACTGACAGTGTGCTATTCTGTTCTAAACCAATTTTGCTGTTCCATATTTGAAATCCTTGAGTTTAGGGACAGAGAAGGACACTCGTGGAAACCATCAGTGTGCTATTCTGTGCTAAATCTTGTTTTTAGGGAGGGACAGAGTAGGACAGTGAGTGAAACTGACAGTGTGCTATTCTGTTCTAAACCAATTTTGCTGTTCCATATTTGAAATCCTTGAGTTTAGGGACAGAGAAGGACACTCGTGGAAACTATCAGTGTGCTATTCTGTGCTAAATCTTGTTTGTAGGGAGGGACAGAGTATATTTGAAATCCTTGAGTTTAGGGACAGAGAAGGACACTCGTGGAAACTATCTGTGTGCTATTCTGTGCTAAATCTTGTTTGTAGGGAGGGACAGAGTAGGACAGTGAGGGAAAGTGTCAGTGTGCTATTCTGTTCTAAACCTATTTTGCTGTTCCATATTTGAAATCCTTGAGTTTAGGGACAGAGAAGGACACTCGTGGAAACTATCAGTGTGCTATTCTGTGCTAAATCTTGTTTGTAGGGAGGGACAGAGTAGGACAGTGAGGGAAAGTGTCAGTGTGCTATTCTGTTCTAAACCAATTTTGCTGTTCCATATTTGAAATCCTTGAGTTTAGGGACAGAGAAGGACACTCGTGGAAACTATCAGTGTGCTATTCTGTGCTAAATCTTGTTTGTAGGGAGGGACAGAGTAGGACAGTGAGGGACAGTGTCAGTGTGCTATTCTGTTCTAAACCTATTTTGCTGTTCCATATTTGAAATCCTTGAGTTTAGGGACAGAGAAGGACACTCGTGGAAACTATCAGTGTGCTATTCTGTGCTAAATCTTGTTTGTAGGGAGGGACAGAGTAGGACAGTGAGGGAAAGTGTCAGTGTGCTATTCTGTTCTAAACCTATTTTGCTGTTCCATATTTGAAATCCTTGAGTTTAGGGACAGAGAAGGACACTCGTGGAAACTATCAGTGTGCTATTTTGTGCTAAATCTTGTTTGTAGGGAGGGACAGAGTAGGACAGTGAGGGAAAGTGTCAGTGTGCTATTCTGTTCTAAACCAATTTTGCTGAACCATATTTGAAATCCTTGAGTTTAGGGACAGAGAGGTACAGTGAGTGAAACTGACAGTGTGCTATTCTGTTCTAAACCAATTTTGCTGTTCCATATTTGAAATCCTTGAGTTTAGGGACAGAGAAGGACACTCGGGGAAACTATCAGTGTGCTATTCTGTGCTAAATCTTGTTTGTAGGGAGGGACAGAGTAGGACAGTGAGGGAAAGTGTCAGCGTGCTATTCTGTTCTAAACCAATTTTGCTGAACCATATTTGAAATCCTTGAGTTTAGGGACAGAGAGGTACAGTGAGTGAAACTGACAGTGTGCTATTCTGTTCTAAACCAATTTTGCTGTTCCATATTTGAAATCCTTGAGTTTAGGGACAGAGAAGGACACTCGTGGAAACTATCAGTGTGCTATTCTGTGCTAAATCTTGTTTGTAGGGAGGGACAGAGTAGGACAGTGAGGGAAAGTGTCAGTGTACTATTCTGTTCTAAACCTATTTTGCTTTTCCATATTTGAAATCCTTGAGTTTAGGGACAGAGAAGGACACTCGTGGAAACTATCAGTGTGCTATTCTGTGCTAAATCTTGTTTGTAGGGAGGGACAGAGTAGGACAGTGAGGGAAAGTGTCAGTGTGCTATTCAGTTCTAAACCAATTTTGCTGTTCCATATTTGAAATCCTTGAGTTTAGAGACAGAGAAGGACACTCGTAGAAACTATCAGTGTGCTATTCTGTGCTAAATCTTGTTTCTAGGAAGGGACAGAGTAGGACAGTGAGGGGCAGTGTCAGTGTGCTATTCTGTTCTAAACCTATTTTGCTGTTCCATATTTGAAATCCTTGAGTTTAGGGACAGAGAAGGACACTCGTGTAAACTATCAGTGTGCTATTCTGTGCTAAATCTTTTTTGTAGGGAGGGACAGAGTAGGACAGTGAGGGAAAGTGTCAGTGTGCTATTCTGTTCTAAACCTATTTTGCTGTTCCATATTTGAAATCCTTGAGTTTAGGGACAGAGAAGGACACTCGTGGAAACTATCAGTGTGCTATTCTGTGCTAAATCTTGATTGTAGGGAGGGACAGAGTAGGACAGTGAGGGAAAGTGTCAGTGTGCTATTCTGTTCTAAACCAATTTTGCTGAACCATATTTGAAATCCTTGAGTTTAGGGACAGAGAGGTACAGTGAGTGAAACTGACAGTGTGCTATTCTGTTCTAAACCAATTTTGCTGTTCCATATTTGAAATCCTTGAGTTTAGGGACAGAGAAGGACACTCGTGGAAACTATCAGTGTGCTATTCTGTGCTAAATCTTGTTTGTAGGGAGGGACAGAGTAGGACAGTGAGTGAAACTGACAGTGTGCTATTCTGTTCTAAACCAATTTTGCTGTTCCATATTTGAAATCCTTGAGTTTAGGGACAGAGAAGGACACTCGTGGAAACTATCAGTGTGCTATTCTGTGCTAAATCTTGTTTGTAGGGAGGGACAGAGTAGGACAGTGAGGGAAAGTGTCAGTGTGCTATTCTGTTCTAAACCAATTTTGCTGTTCCATATTTGAAATCCTTGAGTTTAGGGACAGAGAAGGACACTCGTGGAAACTATCAGTGTGCTATTCTGTGCTAAATCTTGTTTGTAGGGAGGGACAGAGTAGGACAGTGAGGGAAAGTGTCAGTGTGCTATTCTGTTCTAAACCAATTTTGCTGTTCCATATTTGAAATCCTTGAGTTTAGGGACAGAGAAGGACACTCGTGGAAACTATCAGTGTGCTATTCTGTGCTAAATCTTGTTTGTAGGGAGGGACAGAGTAGGACAGTGAGGGAAAGTGTCAGTGTGCTATTCTGTTCTAAACCTATTTTGCTGTTCCATATTTGAAATCCTTGAGTTTAGGGACAGAGAAGGACACTCGTGGAAACTATCAGTGTGCTATTCTGTGCTAAATCTTGTTTGTAGGGAGGGACAGAGTAGGACAGTGAGGGAAAGTGTCAGTGTGCTATTCTGTTCTAAACCAATTTTGCTGTTCCATATTTGAAATCCTTGAGTTTAGGGACAGAGAAGGACACTCGTGGAAACTATCAGTGTGCTATTCTGTGCTAAATCTTGTTTGTAGGGAGGGACAGAGTAGGACAGTGAGGGACAGTGTCAGTGTGCTATTCTGTTCTAAACCTATTTTGCTGTTCCATATTTGAAATCCTTGAGTTTAGGGACAGAGAAGGACACTCGTGGAAACTATCAGTGTGCTATTCTGTGCTAAATCTTGTTTGTAGGGAGGGACAGAGTAGGACAGTGAGGGAAAGTGTCAGTGTGCTATTCTGTTCTAAACCTATTTTGCTGTTCCATATTTGAAATCCTTGAGTTTAGGGACAGAGAAGGACACTCGTGGAAACTATCAGTGCGCTATTCTGTGCTAAATCTTGTTTGTAGGGAGGGACAGAGTAGGACAGTGAGTGAAAGTGTCAGTGTGCTATTCTGTTCTAAACCTATTTTGCTGTTCCATATTTGAAATCCTTGAGTTTAGGGACAGAGAAGGACACTCGTGGAAACTATCAGTGTGCTATTCTGTGCTAAATCTTGTTTGTAGGGAGGGACAGAGTAGGACAGTGAGGGAAAATGTCAGTGTGCTATTCTGTTCTAAACCAATTTTGCTGAACCATATTTGAAATCCTTGAGTTTAGGGACAGAGAGGTACAGTGAGTGAAACTGACAGTGTGCTATTCTGTTCTAAACCAATTTTGCTGTTCCATATTTGAAATCCTTGAGTTTAGGGACAGAGAAGGACACTCGTGGAAACTATCAGTGTGCTATTCTGTGCTAAATCTTGTTTGTAGGGAGGGACAGAGTAGGACAGTGAGGGAAAGTGTCAGTGTGCTATTCTGTTCTAAACCTATTTTGCTGTTCCATATTTGAAATCCTTGAGATTAGGGACAGAGAAGGACACTCGTGGAAACTATCAGTGTGCTATTCTGTGCTAAATCTTGTTTGTAGGGAGGGACAGAGTAGGACAGTGAGGGAAAGTGTCAGTGTGCTATTCTGTTCTAAACCAATTTTGCTGAACCATATTTGAAATCCTTGAGTTTAGGGACAGAGAGGTACAGTGAGTGAAACTGACAGTGTGCTATTCTGTTCTAAACCAATTTTGCTGTTCCATATTTGAAATCCTTGAGTTTAGGGACAGAGAAGGACACTCGTGGAAACTATCAGTGTGCTATTCTGTGCTAAATCTTGTTTTTAGGGAGGGACAGAGTAGGACAGTGAGTGAAACTGACAGTGTGCTATTCTGTTCTAAACCAATTTTGCTGTTCCATATTTGAAATCCTTGAGTTTAGGGACAGAGAAGGACACTCGTGGAAACTATCAGTGTGCTATTCTGTGCTAAATCTTGTTTGTAGGGAGGGACAGAGTATATTTGAAATCCTTGAGTTTAGGGACAGAGAAGGACACTCGTGGAAACTATCTGTGTGCTATTCTGTGCTAAATCTTGTTTGTAGGGAGGGACAGAGTAGGACAGTGAGGGAAAGTGTCAGTGTGCTATTCTGTTCTAAACCTATTTTGCTGTTCCATATTTGAAATCCTTGAGTTTAGGGACAGAGAAGGACACTCGTGGAAACTATCAGTGTGCTATTCTGTGCTAAATCTTGTTTGTAGGGAGGGACAGAGTAGGACAGTGAGGGAAAGTGTCAGTGTGCTATTCTGTTCTAAACCAATTTTGCTGTTCCATATTTGAAATCCTTGAGTTTAGGGACAGAGAAGGACACTCGTGGAAACTATCAGTGTGCTATTCTGTGCTAAATCTTGTTTGTAGGGAGGGACAGAGTAGGACAGTGAGGGACAGTGTCAGTGTGCTATTCTGTTCTAAACCTATTTTTCTGTTCCATATTTGAAATCCTTGAGTTTAGGGACAGAGAAGGACACTCGTGGAAACTATCAGTGTGCTATTCTGTGCTAAATCTTGTTTGTAGGGAGGGACAGAGTAGGACAGTGAGGGAAAGTGTCAGTGTGCTATTCTGTTCTAAACCTATTTTGCTGTTCCATATTTGAAATCCTTGAGTTTAGGGACAGAGAAGGACACTCGTGGAAACTATCAGTGTGCTATTTTGTGCTAAATCTTGTTTGTAGGGAGGGACAGAGTAGGACAGTGAGGGAAAGTGTCAGTGTGCTATTCTGTTCTAAACCAATTTTGCTGAACCATATTTGAAATCCTTGAGTTTAGGGACAGAGAGGTACAGTGAGTGAAACTGACAGTGTGCTATTCTGTTCTAAACCAATTTTGCTGTTCCATATTTGAAATCCTTGAGTTTAGGGACAGAGAAGGACACTCGGGGAAACTATCAGTGTGCTATTCTGTGCTAAATCTTGTTTGTAGGGAGGGACAGAGTAGGACAGTGAGGGAAAGTGTCAGTGTGCTATTCTGTTCTAAACCTATTTTGCTGTTCCATATTTGAAATCCTTGAGTTTAGGGACAGAGAAGGACACTCGTGGAAACTATCAGTGTGCTATTCTGTGCTAAATCTTGTTTGTAGGGAGGGACAGAGTAGGACAGTGAGTGAAAGTGTCAGTGTGCTATTCTGTTCTAAACCTATTTTGCTGTTCCATATTTGAAATCCTTGAGTTTAGGGACAGAGAAGGACACTCGTGGAAACTATCAGTGTGCTATTCTGTGCTAAATCTTGTTTGTAGGGAGGGACAGAGTAGGACAGTGAGGGAAAGTGTCAGTGTGCTATTCTGTTCTAAACCAATTTTGCTGAACCATATTTGAAATCCTTGAGTTTAGGGACAGAGAGGTACAGTGAGTGAAACTGACAGTGTGCTATTCTGTTCTAAACCAATTTTGCTGTTCCATATTTGAAATCCTTGAGTTTAGGGACAGAGAAGGACACTCGTGGAAACTATCAGTGTGCTATTCTGTGCTAAATCTTGTTTGTAGGGAGGGACAGAGTAGGACAGTGAGGGAAAGTGTCAGTGTGCTATTCTGTTCTAAACCTATTTTGCTGTTCCATATTTGAAATCCTTGAGATTAGGGACAGAGAAGGACACTCGTGGAAACTATCAGTGTGCTATTCTGTGCTAAATCTTGTTTGTAGGGAGGGACAGAGTAGGACAGTGAGGGAAAGTGTCAGTGTGCTATTCTGTTCTAAACCAATTTTGCTGAACCATATTTGAAATCCTTGAGTTTAGGGACAGAGAGGTACAGTGAGTGAAACTGACAGTGTGCTATTCTGTTCTAAACCAATTTTGCTGTTCCATATTTGAAATCCTTGAGTTTAGGGACAGAGAAGGACACTCGTGGAAACTATCAGTGTGCTATTCTGTGCTAAATCTTGTTTTTAGGGAGGGACAGAGTAGGACAGTGAGTGAAACTGACAGTGTGCTATTCTGTTCTAAACCAATTTTGCTGTTCCATATTTGAAATCCTTGAGTTTAGGGACAGAGAAGGACACTCGTGGAAACTATCAGTGTGCTATTCTGTGCTAAATCTTGTTTGTAGGGAGGGACAGAGTATATTTGAAATCCTTGAGTTTAGGGACAGAGAAGGACACTCGTGGAAACTATCTGTGTGCTATTCTGTGCTAAATCTTGTTTGTAGGGAGGGACAGCGTAGGACAGTGAGGGAAAGTGTCAGTGTGCTATTCTGTTCTAAACCTATTTTGCTGTTCCATATTTGAAATCCTTGAGTTTAGGGACAGAGAAGGACACTCGTGGAAACTATCAGTGTGCTATTCTGTGCTAAATCTTGTTTGTAGGGAGGGACAGAGTAGGACAGTGAGGGAAAGTGTCAGTGTGCTATTCTGTTCTAAACCAATTTTGCTGTTCCATATTTGAAATCCTTGAGTTTAGGGACAGAGAAGGACACTCGTGGAAACTATCAGTGTGCTATTCTGTGCTAAATCTTGTTTGTAGGGAGGGACAGAGTAGGACAGTGAGGGACAGTGTCAGTGTGCTATTCTGTTCTAAACCTATTTTGCTGTTCCATATTTGAAATCCTTGAGTTTAGGGACAGAGAAGGACACTCGTGGAAACTATCAGTGTGCTATTCTGTGCTAAATCTTGTTTGTAGGGAGGGACAGAGTAGTACAGTGAGGGAAAGTGTCAGTGTGCTATTCTGTTCTAAACCTATTTTGCTGTTCCATATTTGAAATCCTTGAGTTTAGGGACAGAGAAGGACACTCGTGGAAACTATCAGTGTGCTATTTTGTGCTAAATCTTGTTTGTAGGGAGGGACAGAGTAGGACAGTGAGGGAAAGTGTCAGTGTGCTATTCTGTTCTAAACCAATTTTGCTGAACCATATTTGAAATCCTTGAGTTTAGGGACAGAGAGGTACAGTGAGTGAAACTGACAGTGTGCTATTCTGTTCTAAACCAATTTTGCTGTTCCATATTTGAAATCCTTGAGTTTAGGGACAGAGAAGGACACTCGGGGAAACTATCAGTGTGCTATTCTGTGCTAAATCTTGTTTGTAGGGAGGGACAGAGTAGGACAGTGAGGGAAAGTGTCAGCGTGCTATTCTGTTCTAAACCAATTTTGCTGAACCATATTTGAAATCCTTGAGTTTAGGGACAGAGAGGTACAGTGAGTGAAACTGACAGTGTGCTATTCTGTTCTAAACCAATTTTGCTGTTCCATATTTGAAATCCTTGAGTTTAGGGACAGAGAAGGACACTCGTGGAAACTATCAGTGTGCTATTCTGTGCTAAATCCTGTTTGTAGGGAGGGACAGAGTAGGACAGTGAGGGAAAGTGTCAGTGTACTATTCTGTTCTAAACCTATTTTGCTTTTCCATATTTGAAATCCTTGAGTTTAGGGACAGAGAAGGACACTCGTGGAAACTATCAGTGTGCTATTCTGTGCTAAATCTTGTTTGTAGGGAGGGACAGAGTAGGACAGTGAGGGAAAGTGTCAGTGTGCTATTCTGTTCTAAACCAATTTTGCTGTTCCATATTTGAAATCCTTGAGTTTAGAGACAGAGAAGGACACTCGTAGAAACTATCAGTGTGCTATTCTGTGCTAAATCTTGTTTCTAGGAAGGGACAGAGTAGGACAGTGAGGGGCAGTGTCAGTGTGCTATTCTGTTCTAAACCTATTTTGCTGTTCCATATTTGAAATCCTTGAGTTTAGGGACAGAGAAGGACACTCGTGGAAACTATCAGTGTGCTATTCTGTGCTAAATCTTTTTTGTAGGGGGGGACAGAGTAGGACAGTGAGGGAAAGTGTCAGTGTGCTATTCTGTTCTAAACCTATTTTGCTGTTCCATATTTGAAATCCTTGAGTTTAGGGACAGAGAAGGACACTCGTGGAAACTATCAGTGTGCTATTCTGTGCTAAATCTTGATTGTAGGGAGGGACAGAGTAGGACAGTGAGGGAAAGTGTCAGTGTGCTATTCTGTTCTAAACCAATTTTGCTGAACCATATTTGAAATCCTTGAGTTTAGGGACAGAGAGGTACAGTGAGTGAAACTGACAGTGTGCTATTCTGTTCTAAACCAATTTTGCTGTTCCATATTTGAAATCCTTGAGTTTAGGGACAGAGAAGGACACTCGTGGAAACTATCAGTGTGCTATTCTGTGCTAAATCTTGTTTGTAGGGAGGGACAGAGTAGGACAGTGAGTGAAACTGACAGTGTGCTATTCTGTTCTAAACCAATTTTGCTGTTCCATATTTGAAATCCTTGAGTTTAGGGACAGAGAAGGACACTCGTGGAAACTATCAGTGTGCTATTCTGTGCTAAATCTTGTTTGTAGGGAGGGACAGAGTAGGACAGTGAGGGAAAGTGTCAGTGTGCTATTCTGTTCTAAACCAATTTTGCTGTTCCATATTTGAAATCCTTGAGTTTAGGGACAGAGAAGGACACTCGTGGAAACTATCAGTGTGCTATTCTGTGCTAAATCTTGTTTGTAGGGAGGGACAGAGTAGGACAGTGAGGGAAAGTGTCAGTGTGCTATTCTGTTCTAAACCAATTTTGCTGTTCCATATTTGAAATCCTTGAGTTTAGAGACAGAGAAGGACACTCGTAGAAACTATCAGTGTGCTATTCTGTGCTAAATCTTGTTTCTAGGAAGGGACAGAGTAGGACAGTGAGGGGCAGTGTCAGTGTGCTATTCTGTTCTAAACCTATTTTGCTGTTCCATATTTGAAATCCTTGAGTTTAGGGACAGAGAAGGACACTCGTGGAAACTATCAGTGTGCTATTCTGTGCTAAATCTTTTTTGTAGGGGGGGACAGAGTAGGACAGTGAGGGAAAGTGTCAGTGTGCTATTCTGTTCTAAACCTATTTTGCTGTTCCATATTTGAAATCCTTGAGTTTAGGGACAGAGAAGGACACTCGTGGAAACTATCAGTGTGCTATTCTGTGCTAAATCTTGATTGTAGGGAGGGACAGAGTAGGACAGTGAGGGAAAGTGTCAGTGTGCTATTCTGTTCTAAACCAATTTTGCTGAACCATATTTGAAATCCTTGAGTTTAGGGACAGAGAGGTACAGTGAGTGAAACTGACAGTGTGCTATTCTGTTCTAAACCAATTTTGCTGTTCCATATTTGAAATCCTTGAGTTTAGGGACAGAGAAGGACACTCGTGGAAACTATCAGTGTGCTATTCTGTGCTAAATCTTGTTTGTAGGGAGGGACAGAGTAGGACAGTGAGTGAAACTGACAGTGTGCTATTCTGTTCTAAACCAATTTTGCTGTTCCATATTTGAAATCCTTGAGTTTAGGGACAGAGAAGGACACTCGTGGAAACTATCAGTGTGCTATTCTGTGCTAAATCTTGTTTGTAGGGAGGGACAGAGTAGGACAGTGAGGGAAAGTGTCAGTGTGCTATTCTGTTCTAAACCAATTTTGCTGTTCCATATTTGAAATCCTTGAGTTTAGGGACAGAGAAGGACACTCGTGGAAACTATCAGTGTGCTATTCTGTGCTAAATCTTGTTTGTAGGGAGGGACAGAGTAGGACAGTGAGGGAAAGTGTCAGTGTGCTATTCTGTTCTAAACCAATTTTGCTGTTCCATATTTGAAATCCTTGAGTTTAGGGACAGAGAAGGACACTCGTGGAAACTATCAGTGTGCTATTCTGTGCTAAATCTTGTTTGTAGGGAGGGACAGAGTAGGACAGTGAGGGAAAGTGTCAGTGTGCTATTCTGTTCTAAACCTATTTTGCTGTTCCATATTTGAAATCCTTGAGTTTAGGGACAGAGAAGGACACTCGTGGAAACTATCAGTGTGCTATTCTGTGCTAAATCTTGTTTGTAGGGAGGGACAGAGTAGGACAGTGAGGGAAAGTGTCAGTGTGCTATTCTGTTCTAAACCAATTTTGCTGTTCCATATTTGAAATCCTTGAGTTTAGGGAAAGAGAAGGACACTCGTGGAAACTATCAGTGTGCTATTCTGTGCTAAATCTTGTTTGTAGGGAGGGACAGAGTAGGACAGTGAGGGACAGTGTCAGTGTGCTATTCTGTTCTAAACCTATTTTGCTGTTCCATATTTGAAATCCTTGAGTTTAGGGACAGAGAAGGACACTCGTGGAAACTATCAGTGTGCTATTCTGTGCTAAATCTTGTTTGTAGGGAGGGACAGAGTAGGACAGTGAGGGAAAGTGTCAGTGTGCTATTCTGTTCTAAACCTATTTTGCTGTTCCATATTTGAAATCCTTGAGTTTAGGGACAGAGAAGGACACTCGTGGAAACTATCTGTGTGCTATTCTGTGCTAAATCTTGTTTGTAGGGAGGGACAGCGTAGGACAGTGAGGGAAAGTGACAGTGTGCTATTCTGTTCTAAACCTATTTTGCTGTTCCATATTTGAAATCCTTGAGTTTAGGGACAGAGAAGGACACTCGTGGAAACTATCAGTGTGCTATTCTGTGCTAAATCTTGTTTGTAGGGAGGGACAGAGTAGGACAGTGAGGGAAAGTGTCAGTGTGCTATTCTGTTCTAAACCAATTTTGCTGTTCCATATTTGAAATCCTTGAGTTTAGGGACAGAGAAGGACACTCGTGGAAACTATCAGTGTGCTATTCTGTGCTAAATCTTGTTTGTAGGGAGGGACAGAGTAGGACAGTGAGGGACAGTGTCAGTGTGCTATTCTGTTCTAAACCTATTTTGCTGTTCCATATTTGAAATCCTTGAGTTTAGGGACAGAGAAGGACACTCGTGGAAACTATCAGTGTGCTATTCTGTGCTAAATCTTGTTTGTAGGGAGGGACAGAGTAGGACAGTGAGGGAAAGTGTCAGTGTGCTATTCTGTTCTAAACCTATTTTGCTGTTCCATATTTGAAATCCTTGAGTTTAGGGACAGAGAAGGACACTCGTGGAAACTATCAGTGTGCTATTTTGTGCTAAATCTTGTTTGTAGGGAGGGACAGAGTAGGACAGTGAGGGAAAGTGTCAGTGTGCTATTCTGTTCTAAACCAATTTTGCTGAACCATATTTGAAATCCTTGAGTTTAGGGACAGAGAGGTACAGTGAGTGAAACTGACAGTGTGCTATTCTGTTCTAAACCAATTTTGCTGTTCCATATTTGAAATCCTTGAGTTTAGGGACAGAGAAGGACACTCGGGGAAACTATCAGTGTGCTATTCTGTGCTAAATCTTGTTTGTAGGGAGGGACAGAGTAGGACAGTGAGGGAAAGTGTCAGCGTGCTATTCTGTTCTAAACCAATTTTGCTGAACCATATTTGAAATCCTTGAGTTTAGGGACAGAGAGGTACAGTGAGTGAAACTGACAGTGTGCTATTCTGTTCTAAACCAATTTTGCTGTTCCATATTTGAAATCCTTGAGTTTAGGGACAGAGAAGGACACTCGTGGAAACTATCAGTGTGCTATTCTGTGCTAAATCCTGTTTGTACGGAGGGACAGAGTAGGACAGTGAGGGAAAGTGTCAGTGTACTATTCTGTTCTAAACCTATTTTGCTTTTCCATATTTGAAATCCTTGAGTTTAGGGACAGAGAAGGACACTCGTGGAAACTATCAGTGTGCTATTCTGTGCTAAATCTTGTTTGTAGGGAGGGACAGAGTAGGACAGTGAGGGAAAGTGTCAGTGTGCTATTCTGTTCTAAACCAATTTTGCTGTTCCATATTTGAAATCCTTGAGTTTAGAGACAGAGAAGGACACTCGTAGAAACTATCAGTGTGCTATTCTGTGCTAAATCTTGTTTCTAGGAAGGGACAGAGTAGGACAGTGAGGGGCAGTGTCAGTGTGCTATTCTGTTCTAAACCTATTTTGCTGTTCCATATTTGAAATCCTTGAGTTTAGGGACAGAGAAGGACACTCGTGGAAACTATCAGTGTGCTATTCTGTGCTAAATCTTTTTTGTAGGGGGGGACAGAGTAGGACAGTGAGGGAAAGTGTCAGTGTGCTATTCTGTTCTAAACCTATTTTGCTGTTCCATATTTGAAATCCTTGAGTTTAGGGACAGAGAAGGACACTCGTGGAAACTATCAGTGTGCTATTCTGTGCTAAATCTTGATTGTAGGGAGGGACAGAGTAGGACAGTGAGGGAAAGTGTCAGTGTGCTATTCTGTTCTAAACCAATTTTGCTGAACCATATTTGAAATCCTTGAGTTTAGGGACAGAGAGGTACAGTGAGTGAAACTGACAGTGTGCTATTCTGTTCTAAACCAATTTTGCTGTTCCATATTTGAAATCCTTGAGTTTAGGGACAGAGAAGGACACTCGTGGAAACTATCAGTGTGCTATTCTGTGCTAAATCTTGTTTGTAGGGAGGGACAGAGTAGGACAGTGAGTGAAACTGACAGTGTGCTATTCTGTTCTAAACCAATTTTGCTGTTCCATATTTGAAATCCTTGAGTTTAGGGACAGAGAAGGACACTCGTGGAAACTATTAGTGTGCTATTCTGTGCTAAATCTTGTTTGTAGGGAGGGACAGAGTAGGACAGTGAGGGAAAGTGTCAGTGTGCTATTCTGTTCTAAACCAATTTTGCTGTTCCATATTTGAAATCCTTGAGTTTAGGGACAGAGAAGGACACTCGTGGAAACTATCAGTGTGCTATTCTGTGCTAAATCTTGTTTGTAGGGAGGGACAGAGTAGGACAGTGAGGGAAAGTGTCAGTGTGCTATTCTGTTCTAAACCTATTTTGCTGTTCCATATTTGAAATCCTTGAGTTTAGGGACAGAGAAGGACACTCGTGGAAACTATCAGTGTGCTATTCTGTGCTAAATCTTGTTTGTAGGGAGGGACAGAGTAGGACAGTGAGGGAAAGTGTCAGTGTGCTATTCTGTTCTAAACCAATTTTGCTGTTCCATATTTGAAATCCTTGAGTTTAGGGAAAGAGAAGGACACTCGTGGAAACTATCAGTGTGCTATTCTGTGCTAAATCTTGTTTGTAGGGAGGGACAGAGTAGGACAGTGAGGGACAGTGTCAGTGTGCTATTCTGTTCTAAACCTATTTTGCTGTTCCATATTTGAAATCCTTGAGTTTAGGGACAGAGAAGGACACTCGTGGAAACTATCAGTGTGCTATTCTGTGCTAAATCTTGTTTGTAGGGAGGGACAGAGTAGGACAGTGAGGGAAAGTGTCAGTGTGCTATTCTGTTCTAAACCTATTTTGCTGTTCCATATTTGAAATCCTTGAGTTTAGGGACAGAGAAGGACACTCGTGGAAACTATCAGTGTGCTATTCTGTGCTAAATCTTGTTTGTAGGGAGGGACAGAGTAGGACAGTGAGTGAAAGTGTCAGTGTGCTATTCTGTTCTAAACCTATTTTGCTGTTCCATATTTGAAATCCTTGAGTTTAGGGACAGAGAAGGACACTCGTGGAAACTATCAGTGTGCTATTCTGTGCTAAATCTTGTTTGTAGGGAGGGACAGAGTAGGACAGTGAGGGAAAGTGTCAGTGTGCTATTCTGTTCTAAACCAATTTTGCTGAACCATATTTGAAATCCTTGAGTTTAGGGACAGAGAGGTACAGTGAGTGAAACTGACAGTGTGCTATTCTGTTCTAAACCAATTTTGCTGTTCCATATTTGAAATCCTTGAGTTTAGGGACAGAGAAGGACACTCGTGGAAACTATCAGTGTGCTATTCTGTGCTAAATCTTGTTTGTAGGGAGGGACAGAGTAGGACAGTGAGGGAAAGTGTCAGTGTGCTATTCTGTTCTAAACCAATTTTGCTGAACCATATTTGAAATCCTTGAGTTTAGGGACAGAGAGGTACAGTGAGTGAAACTGACAGTGTGCTATTCTGTTCTAAACCAATTTTGCTGTTCCATATTTGAAATCCTTGAGTTTAGGGACAGAGAAGGACACTCGTGGAAACTATCAGTGTGCTATTCTGTGCTAAATCTTGTTTGTAGGGACAGAGAAGGACAGTGAGGGAAACTGTCAGTGTGCTGTTCTGTGCTAATCCAATCTTGCTGAAGCATATTGCAAATCCTTGTGTTTAGGGACAGAGAAGGATAGGCAGGGGCCAGTGTCAGTGTCATTGTTGCTAAGCCTCCTGCACAGTATACACCTGAAGGTAGCCCTTATTGCTCTTTTTCCCATCTCCCTGCAGGCCATCCATTAAAATGTCTGGAAGGCAAACAAGGAGAGGCAGACAGTCAGGAGGCAAAAAAAGAGGGCAAGCAGGCTCTGTGTCTGGGGGCAACAGTGCTGGTCGTGGACGCGGTGCATTGTCATCAGCACATGGCCATGGGACACGCTTGTCCTTCTTTTCGGCAGCTGGACATGTTGAGCCACATCATGCCGAAGACTTGGTAGAGTGGATGACCAAGCCCACCTCATCCTCCTCATCCTCTCTCACCCAGGCTCAGGGTACTGGCAAAGCAGCTGCCAAAGCGTCCTCTTCTCTGGTATCATTATCTTCATTAGTCAACCCTTCCCTAGACCCACCATGTCCTCCTCCTGAGGAGTCCCCCGAACTGTTTGAGCACAGTGTTGGGTACATGCTCCAGGAGGATGCCCAGTGTTTTGAAGGATCTGATGATGATACCCAGCTAGAGGAAGGCAGTAGCGTGAGAGCAGAGAGAGGGGATGCTCAAGAAGGACACCAATCTGGCAGTCATGCTCCAGCAGCTGCAGCATACTGCCAGATTGGCTCCAGTGATGAGGAGGGAGGGGATGATGAGGTCACTGACTCCACGTGGGTGCCTAATAGGAGAGAGGAGGAGGAGGAGGATGAGGAGGAGGCACATCTCCAACGAGGCAGGATGCCCTTGAGTGGCCAGCGTATGGGCAGCACACCGACGGAATCACACCGCAGAGCTCCGCCTGTGCAGGGCGCTGCCTCTGCCCGTCATTCAAAAAGTTCTTTGGTGTGGGCCTTTTTTGAGGCGAGTGCATCAGATCGCACAGCTGCTGTTTGCAACATATGTCTCAAGCGTATATCGCGTGGCCAAAACATCAGCCGCTTGGGCACCACATGCTTGACCAGACATATGTTGACCTGCCATGCAGCTCGTTGGCAAGCCTACCTTAAAGACCCACACCAAAGAACAAAGCTGACCTCTTCTTGCACCGCATCAGCTGGGATATCCAACCCCAGTATACCTTCAGTCCTCTCTGAAACCTGCACTGAGAGGAATGAAGGTGTAGAATTAGGTGTGTCACAGCCAAGTACTTGCGGGCACTCTGCTAGCAGTACACCAACGTCCGATTCTAGCAGGCAAATTTCCCTGCCCCAGCTGCTGGACCGTCGAAAGAAGTTCACTCCCAGCCATCCACATGCCCAGCGGTTGAATGCTAGCTTGGCTAAATTGCTAGCGCTTCAACTGCTGCCTTTTCAGTTGGTAGACTCGGCCCCCTTCCGTGAGTTTGTGCAATGTGCGGTTCCTCAGTGGCAGGTTCCCAAACGCCACTTTTTTGCACGGAAGGCGATTCCGGCTCTCTACAGGCATGTGGAAGGCAATGTCTTGGCCTCGCTGGACAGGGCGGTCAGCGGTAAGGTGCATATTACCGCTGACTCATGGTCCAGCAGGCATGGACTGGGACGTTACCTTTCTTTCACGGCCCATTGGGTCACTCTTTTGGCAGCTGGGAAGGATGCAGGACAAGGTGCAGTAGTGTTGGAGGTTGTTCCACCGCCACGCCTCCAAAATGCTACTACTGGTTGTGACACACCTCTCTCCTCCACCCCCTCCTCTTCTTCTTCCTCCATGGCCTCTTCCTGTGGTTTGTCCTCGGAACCAGCGGTGCTCCGTAGGCGTTCAAGGGGCTATGCAAGTACGCAGGCAAAAAGATGCCATGCCGTGCTTGCGCTGGTGTGTTTGGGGGACAGGAGCCACACTGGGGCAGAGGTCCTGTCTGCTCTGCAGGGGCAGGCCGAGAGGTGGTTGACGCCACGCCAGCTTAAGCCAGGAATGGTGGTTTGCGACAATGGCACCAACCTCCTCTCCGCCCTCCGACAGGGACAACTGACCCATGTGCCCTGTATGGCTCACGTCCTTAACCTGGTGGTGCAGCGGTTCTTGGGCAGGTACCCGGGCTTACAGGATGTCCTGAGGCAGGCCAGGAAAGTCTGTGTGCATTTCCGCAGATCTTATAATGCCAGTGCTTGCCTGGCTGAGCTGCAAAAGGAGTTGAACCTGCCCAAGAACCGCCTTATATGTGACATGCCCACCAGGTGGAACTCAACGTTGGCCATGCTGCAGCGGCTGCACACGCAGCAGAGGGCCATCAATGAGTACCTGTGCGACTACGGCACCAGGACAGGGTCAGGGGAGCTCAGGTTTTTTTCACCACGCCAGTGGGGCATGATCAGGGATGCATGCACTGTCCTGGCACCATTTGAGGAGGCCACGAGGATGGTGAGCAGTGACAGTGCATGCATCAGTGACACTGTACCTCTTGTCCACCTGTTGGAGCACACGCTGCGTGGAATAATGGACAGGGCACTTGAGGCAGAACAGAGGCAGGAAGAGGAGGACTTCCTTGCCTCTCAAGGCCCCCTTTACCCAGACAGTGTTCCTTCTGTCCCACCCATCGCACAGGAAGAGGAGGAGGAGGAGGAGGAGGAGGATTGTGTCAGCATGGAGGTGGAGGCTGGCACTCAGCATCATCAGCAGCAGTCTTTTAGGGATGATTTACAGTCCCAAGAAACCAGTGGACTTGTACGTGGCTGGGAGGAGGTGGCTGCGGATCATGTCGTCCTTAGTGACCCAGAGGACTCCGGACTGAATGCCTCAGCTAACCTACGCTGCATGGCCTCCCTGATCCTGCAAAGTCTGCGGAAGGATCCTCGTATTCTTCGGATCAAGGAGAGGGACCATTACTGGCTGGCCACTCTCCTTGATCCACGGTACAAGGGTAAGGTTGCGGACCTTATCTTACCGTCGCAGAGGGAGCAGAGGATGAGACAACTCCGGGAGGCCTTGCAGAAAGGTCTGTGCAACGCGTTCCCAGAGACTGGGAGGTTACAAACTCCTGGTCCTGGACAACGAGTTGCTGAGGCTTCGGCCAGTCAAAGAAGGAGCGGTGGGGAAGGTGGCCGTCTGACCGATGCGTTCAGACAATTCTTTAGTCCGCAGCCCCAAAGTATGATCGGTTCCAGCAACCATCGCCAGCATCTGATATACATGGTCCAGGAATACCTAGGGGCAAGGTCAGACTTGGACACCTTCCCCACCGAAAATCCTCTGGCTTACTGGGTCTTGAGGCTGGATCACTGGCCAGAGCTTGCACAGTATGCAATTGAGCTACTGGCCTGTCCTGCATCCAGCGTTCTTTCAGAACGCACATTCAGTGCTGCTGGAGGATTTGTCACGGATCACAGGGTGCGCCTGTCCACCGACTCGGTTGATCGACTGACTTTCATCAAGATGAACCAGTCTTGGATCACCACCAGCTACCACACACCTGATGCTGATATAACAGACTAATTGATTTTAAAATGTCACATCCCTTCAAGACTGATGCTGATGCTGAGTGCCTGTGCTGTTATGTTGACTGGCTATCCTCCTCCTCCTCCTCAATGATACGATTAATGATGAGAGCTTGGAAGATCATTTTGGTTTATGGGTGACGCCACCAGTGGCTAAGGCCCAATTTTTAAGCCCCTGTTTAACAGGGGCATGTAATTAAAATTTTGGATGCAATACTTTGCAACAGGCCTCATTGCTGTGCTCCAAGTACAGTATCTGTGAGGGGTTGCAGTGTTGTGCCACCAGTGCCTAAGGCCCAATTTTTCAGCCCCTGTTCAACAGGGGCATGCAATTATAATTATTGATCTAATAATTCACAGCAGGGCCCATTGCTGCGCCCACCAAGAGTATCTGTCAGGCCTTACAGTGTTGTGGCACCAGCACCACCATCACCACCACCACCACCACCAAAGGCCCAATTTTTCAGCCCCTGTTCAACAGGGGCATGCAATTATAATTATTGATCTAATAATTCACAGCAGGGCCCATTGCTGCGCCCACCAAGAGTAACTGTCAGGCCTTACAGTGTTGTGGCACCAGCACCACCATCACCACCACCACCACCACCAAAGGCCCAATTTTTCAGCCCCTGTTCAACAGGGGCATGCAATTATAATTATTGATCTAATAATTCACAGCAGGGCCCATTGCTGCGCCCACCAAGAGTAACTGTCAGGCCTTACAGTGTTGTGGCACCAGCACCACCATCAAAGGCCCAATTTTTAGTACCACTGATCAACAATTATATGTTATTACAATTCCTGATATAATAGTTGACAGCAGGGCGTTCCAGCACCCACCAAGAATAACTGTGAGTGCTTTCAGTGTTGTGCCAACACCAACACCTAAGGGGCCAATTTCTGCAGAGTATATACGGCAGGTCCCTACATTCAAACATCCAACTTACAAACGACTACTACTTGCAAACGGAAGAAGACAACAGGAAGTGAGAGGAAATCTACCCCTTGGAAGGAAAATTCTCTCCTGTAAGAATTAATATGGGAGAAAGGTGTCTCCTCTCTACTGATGCTTTATCACCAATCCTTGTTTCAATACAAACACCACATTTCAAAAACAGTTGTCATTGGGACGCAAAGTGAGGTGAAATGTTCTGAACAGGGGCACAGACAGCAAAAAAAATGTGACGGGGTGATAACCGTTCCCTATGTTTTCCAAAAAGCTAAAAAAAAGGAATTTGGCATGGAGCTAAACTTAAACAATGCAGCTGTTCAAAATTACAAACAGATTCTACATAAGAACAAACCTACAGTCCCTGTCTTGTATGCACCGCCTGTATACGGCTGTTCAGAGTATATAGGGCCTTTTTTATTTTGTGTGCGGGGTTCCCCTTAATATCCATACAAGACCCAAAGAGGCTGGTAATGGGCTGGTGTGGGGGGGGGGGGGGTTGATGGGGTAGCTATGCCATTTTTCCTAAAGATTTTCATCCATATTACCGGGACCAGACATTGCATTAAAGCCGCAAGCAGTTTTAAATGGCTTTTTTTCCTTTAGAAATGTTATTTTGTGCAGGGACAGTTCTAAACACGGGAAACACGTGGCACTTCACAGGCATACTTTAGACACCCCCCAGGTACAATATTTAAAGGAATATTTGACTTTTTTTTTTCACTTTATGCATCATTAAAATGACTGCTCCCGGAAAACGTCCGTTTTTAAAACTTCTTTTTGCATTGATTCATGTCCCCTGGTGCAGAACCCGGGTTCCCAAACTCTGTTTCGGACAATAACATGGATAATAGTCGTTATAATTAGCACTTTAGAATCCGAACGTTCGCATCCATTGTATTTAATAGGGTTCTAATGTTCGTGCGAACTTTCGGTCCGTTCGCGGGTTCTGGTGCGAACCGAACCCGGGGGGTGTTCGGCTCATCACTACAGAGTGCGTCTCGTTCTTCCAGAAGGATTAATTCCTATGGGAAGTGGTCGTCTGGCTGTGGAGGATCGACAGGGAATTTGTGTCCAGGAGAGGGAAGGGATCTAAACGGCGTTACCCCCTTTTGGGATTTGGGTTGCCGTTACATTGGTTGGCAGCAGTGGGATTTTCCCTCCAGTTCCTTGGACACTCCAAGCCACCACAGTGAATGACCAGCTATGCAGCCTGCAGGAAAGCCACATTGAAGGACCTACTTGAGAGCCGTGGAGGGACCAGTGGGACAAAGAACGGGGCCACTTTGATCAGCGAGCTGGCTGAGATGGATCAGAGGGATGGTGAGGCAGGACCCCGGTCAGTTGAAGACTTGTTTCAGCAACGAGTTCGACAGCGGTTGGCATTGTACGGTGCTAGCCCATCAGAGACCGCCATACAGGAAGCCATTAGAGAAATCGAGCGGCAGGATGAGTGGCAACATGAGCAGAGAATGGCGGAAATACGGCAATCGGAGACAACACCTAAAGAAGCAGCACCAACTGAAAGGAGAGGAGAGATACAGATACCAGCCGACATGGAAAAGGAATTCAGAAGGAGGTTGCGAGAGATGCAGATACAGCATAGAGGACCAGTATCAGAGGAGGTCCTACTGGGATGGTCTGATTCAATCCGCTGCGAACTCTGGAAGAAAGTGCTAGCTCTCGAGCAGCAACACCAGGGAAAAGTTCTCCCCTCCATCCATGTAAGGTACTGGTCGCAGTATGAAGTACAAATGCTGTTATTGGGGGAACAACCGAAGCAGGATTGGACAGCTGAGTTAAGCAGGCTGATCCGGGCAGAGATGCGGTTGGACGAGAGCTACAGAGCCCTCCGGTGGTATGTAGCCCAAGAGTGCCAGTGGTCAGCGGATGATAGCCCCACGGAAGGCTTTGACTATAATGGCCTGGGATTGTTGTATTGGAGGCTGTCCGAGGACCCTTACTTTGGGAGTGATCGGGAGTGGCGTTTGGAGGAAATAATGGAGCACAGAGAGCAAAGACTGAATGTCTCGGAAGGGCACTGGGCACAGGAAGATTTGGAGTTTCTGGCCGTTCAGGAATGGGAGCTGGAGATTGCCTACAAACAGCTGCTAGACTCTGCTCAGCAGCAGGGTGGGGCTCCCTTTGCCTGGGACTATCAGGAAATACCAGTTGACAACTATGAAATCCTGGCTGAAGAATCGGCAGTGGAAAATCTGAAGATTGCCATCCCTAAAGCCGAAGTGGATGATATGGAGTTCCAGGGAGCTAGCCTGGCTGAAGAATCGGCAGTGGAAAATCTGAAGATTGCCATCCCTAAAGCCGAAGTGGATGATATGGAGTTCCAGGGAGCTAGCCTGGCTGAAGAATCGGTAGTGGAAAATCTGAAGATTGCCACCCCTAAAGCCGAAGTGGATGATATGGAGTTCCAGGGAGCTAGCCTGGCTGAAGAATCGGCAGTGGAAAATCTGAAGATTGCCATCCCTAAAGCTGAAGTGGATGATATGGAGTTCCAGGGAGCTAGGGCAGTTGGCTCATCTTCCCAGCTACAGATTACAGAAGGTATGGACTTAAGGGACTGTTCAGAGGATGTTATGGATTATGCATCGCCTGCCCAAGTACTGGCAGCAGGACAGAGTACTGCAGACCCCTGCTCTACACCCGTGGCAGTTTTGGAGGCCCGAGATGAGAAGGTGATGGTTCCTCTTTCCCAGGGGATTTCAGAGATGCAGGGGGGAGAAGCAGCCCTTTTCCCTCCCCAACAGTTAGCCAGAGCAGATGGGGTGGAGTCCCCAGCAGAAGTGCTGGCAACAGGGCAGAGTGCTAGCAACCTCTGTCCAGCACCAGAAACAACTGTGGAGTTTCAGGGAGCCGGGGTAGTTGGCCCATCTCTCCAGCAACAAGCTGAGGTGGTAAAGCTTTTACCCCCAGCTGAATCACTGGCAGCAGGGCAGAATGCTACTGGCCGCTGCACACAACTGCCACTTGAGCGGATATCGGTGGATGGGACTACGGTCTCCACTCACAGCAACCCAGCGGAAGAGCTGGCAACAGAGCAGAGTGCCGCGGGCCTCTGCTCTCAACTAACAGAAGAGGGAGTTCCTGTGGTACTGGATGGGACTTCGGTCCTCACTGACACAACCCCAGAAAATGGTGTGACACTGGGACAGGAGGATGTCAGCCTTGCTTTGCAAGCACTGGGGGATTTTCACCTACCACAAGGGGATGGGACTTCAGTCTCCACTTGTATACCTCAGGGATGCTGGGCAGTCGGCTCAGATCCCCAACAGCATGACGGACTGAGCCCAGTCACCCTGTCTTCTCCCCAGCGGCAGGTATGTTCTCTGAGAGAGGCAGAGGTTGGCTGGGTAAGTAATGCTCTGTTTGGAGCAATTTATTTAGGGTACTGTGTGGATACCGGCATTAGAAGAATGGACCTATGGACTAACTTCGGAGTCAACCCGTCTGGGGTCACCTCCTTTGTTAGTCTCCTGCCGAAAGGGGAGATGTGTGACAGGAGGGTCACTTTGGACACAGGGTGAGCCAGGAAATAATGGACATTAAGAAATATATCTTGGGCTACCTAAAATGGGTCTGTAATATTTATCCACCATATCCCCAAGGAATATCTGTAAAGGACTATTTACTGTTTCTGAACTCAAAAGGTTAATTGAGAGATACTGCCTCAGTCACCTGTCTGCCTAGTGTAATGCTAATCCCAGCTTCTAAAAGACCTGTTCATTGTTTGTGGTGATTTACATTCTATTGTCCATTGTGGTTTGGGGGAATTAAGCCTATAATTATAGGTTGTGGAACTAGCAGCAGACGGGTTAATTGAAGAGATGTTGATGAATCACATGCATACTTGTGTGTATTGGGTCTGTTATGTTGTGGGTGGAGCTGGACCCTTGTTCATTTTAGGTTAATGCAGTATTGGATGGTTATAAATGTTACAATGTTTTTCTCAATAAAGTCATTCGATGCTAGGAAGATACAGAGTGTGTCTCGTTCTTCCAGAAGGATTAATTCCTATGGGAAGTGGTCGTCTGGCTGTGGAGGATCGACAGGGAATTTGTGTCCAGGAGAGGGAAGGGATCTAAACGGCGTTACCCCCTTTTGGGATTTGGGGTGCCGTTACATCCTCAAACCCGGTGCCCCTCCAAGGGGGAGGGGTCATTGAGGAGTGGGTACTGTCAGGGCTGGGCGCTCAGCAGCTCCCTTCTCTGTGCTGCTCATCTGTCGAATAATTGTCAGCGCTCATCGTTCCACAGTGGCTCACCTGGTGATCATTTCCTGCTCATCAGTTCCACCTACAGCCAGCCCCTTCTGGATATTTAAACTGCCTTGTTCAGTCCTTTCGTGCTTTTGTCTTGGCCAACATATCGGAAGCATCTCTGCTGGCTGACGTCCCTTTTGGTTCCTGATCCTGTTCTTCTGCCTCTGACTATGCTGATCTCTGGTTTCCTGATTACTGGCCTGTCTGACTACCTGTTTTAGTTACCGATCCCTGGCTTATGTTTTGACCACGTTTACTGATCGGTACAATTTTTACCAATATATTAAAAGGTATGATTTTTACTGCATTTCTGTCTCAGTCTGATTCATGGTTTCTGACAGAAAGTTAATCTGGAGTCATGCAATGCAGACTTGCTGCGATTGTGCAACAAACTTGTGAAGCTTGGCAGGTTTAGCAATAGAAATGGGCCCAACACCCCCTCTGTTCGGTTCCCAGCAGAACTCCCGAACAGGGGAAAAGTTGTGACCCGAATGGCGAACCCCATTGTAGTCTATGGGAGCCGAACAGGAAAGTTCAAAAGTTCCCATTTTGAAGGCTTAAAAGGGTATAAAAAGGGTATTAGAGTCTCTGTACTGCCCTGGGGGTATCAATGCAATAAAAATAAAAAAAACTATTTTTTTTTTAAGGAGCAGTAATTTTAATGATGCGTAACGTGCAACAATAAAACTTAAAAATTCCTTTACATATAGTGCCGGGGGGGGGGGGGGGTGTCCCCTTTAGTCTGGCTGTAAAGTGGTGCACCTGTAGCATGTATAGAACATGCTGCAGCAAAAATTTAATTTCTAAAGAAAAAAAAAACTAGTCAAATTAAATTTGGCTATTTAAAAAAAATAAAGAAAAAAATGGAATGCCCCCCCCCCCCCCTTCAGGTCTGGTATGGATTTTAAGGGGAACCCTACACCAAAATTTAAGGAAAAAACTGCGTGGGGGTCACCCTAAAAATACAAAAAGACCCTTATCCAAGCACGCAGCCTGGCAGCCTGGCGCTCCCCCCCACCTCCTGAACCATAGCAGGCCATGTGCCCTTAATATGGGGGGGGCTGCCCCAAACACCTTGTCCACATGTTGATGGGGACAAGAATGTCTTCCCACAACCCTGGGCTGTGGTTGCGGGGATATGTGGGCAGGGGGATTATTGGAATCTGGAAGCCCCAGATCCTGCCCGCAATGTGAATGAGTATGGGGTACATAGTACCCTTACCCATTCACCAAAAAAGTGTCAAAAAGTAATAAAAACACAAACAGTTTTTAAAAATTCCTTTATTAAAAAATAAAAAAACAGTGTCCCTCGATGTAAATCCATTGTCAATCACGTCACCCGCCGCACCTGAAAAAGAAAAAAAAACACTCCGTGGCGTGGTTATTGATGGCTGACCGATAAATGCCTCCTCTGCCATTTGACAGTTTTTATATAGGTAAGGGCAGGGCCATCTGGTGACATCACCTGGTGACACCGATCCCCCATGATATCATAAATCGGAGAATGCTGGGTCGGTGACATCACAAGGGGGTCCTTTTTTTTTTTTTACTATTTTTTTTACAGGCAAATGTTTTTGATTTTTTTATTCAGCTGTCAGCTGGGAAGCCCATTGACATTGGTTGTTAAGGACGATGCGACCGGCTTCCTGGCCCTGCTCCTTAAAGACCAGCATTTACTGCACCCTGATTGGGCAAAGCTTTGCCCAATCAGGGCGCAGAATGCACTGTGCAGCGCGCAGTGCATTGCAGGGAGTTCAGCAAGGCAAACACCCGCCGAACACAATGCAAATTTGGGTGTTCCCCGAATGGGGCGAACAGCCAATGTTCGGCCCAAACTCATGCTCAGGCCGAACCCTTTGCACAACTCTATCTAGCAATAGCTTAGCAAGTCATTTTCAAACTTGCAGCTCAATTACTTGCTATCTGGGTTGATGTCACAAGTGATGTTTCAGCATTTGTGAGTACGAAGGCTTGGGCAGAGTGTTTGTAACTATGTCCATCCACTCCCTAAAGCAGTAGATCACTGCTATAGTGACTTATTGCTGGCAAATTGCAGCCAGCAATAGATTACTATTAAACGTTATCTTCTGCTGCACAGCTGCATGGGGCTGTGGATCTGGTTAACGGAGACCCCATGAGGAAAAGAAATGTAAAAAAAAAAAAAGAGAAAGATTTACACATTACAGTATATATCACTAAAAATATTCTCTTCCAAAATGAATCCATAGGTCACAATAATGACATTGGATGATCTGGAATTAATTTGCCATTATTGGGAAAGCATCAAATGCTCACAATGGTGAATTCAATGTCAAATTTGCTTTTAACAATTGCAAACCTGTGCAAAAGTTGCTGTTGGACCAATTTGTGCCATTGTTAACCTGGCATAATCTTATCCTAATGTTATGCTAACAATTTTGCAAATCCGTTTTTATATATTACAGTAAATGCAAATGTTGCAATGGGAAAAATTACAGGAAAATGCATTTTTCAATTTTTTTTCATTATTCCAAATAAAAATGAAGGAAATAAATATAAATATCTAGATTTGCTACCAAATAAAAGCCCTATCTGTCCTGAAAAAAGCAATGTATAATATTTAAGGGTAACAAAAAGAGCTCTCTGGGTCTCAAGGGGATTTAGGAGACAAAGGCCTAGAGACTCAAGTGGTTAAAGAGAAATTCCAGACAACAAATAAAATGAGTGAGCTATTTATGCAATGCAGCTAAAGCTTCATATGTGCCAGATTTAAAATGTTCCCTCAATTAACTTAACATACATCTAAAGCCAAAACCAACTGGTGACATCTAAAAAAATTAGCTTTTTTCCCCCATTTTCTTTATGTAGCTAATTATTTTTTGCATAGTAATTTTTCCTAGTCCACATAACCTGGGCGTGGTAGGGTTGTGTCCTATGCCTACATATTTTGTGCTAAAAGATGTCCCTCTATTTTTTTTTCACGTGACGTGTAGATGGACCAGGGCATATCTGATTGCCTTCTGGGGAATCAGGAAGAAATCTATGTCCTTTGCTGGAGAAAACTGGACCATGGTATTTAGAGAATATGTAAACTTAACATTCCTGGTGTTCCTGCCAGTCCATTTGCTTTTCTATTAGTAGTGTTTGAGTGGTAGTTATGCTCAAACACCTCAATTGTTAGGTCGGTATCAACCATTTTGTCTGCAGGAAGAGTATCGGTGTACAGTTCCCTGTGGCCTGCGGGTGGCGCTGCCATAGTGGGCCAGGGTTGAACCGCTGATACAGTGCTGTGCCTTGTGTGTCCCCTCTCGGCAACCATACAGTGGGTGTGATCGGCCTGCTGTGTATGCTGGGAGAGGATATAAAAGGGGCGGACGCTGCCTGTTTGGGGGGCGTTCGTTGTTGGGGGTCCTACTCCCAGGGAGTTTGTGTTCCTGTCTACCCTGGGCACCTTTGGCCCAGGGGCGGTGGTCGGTGAATCAGTCCCAGGTACCTTTAGCCCTTGGGCTGCAACTAAAGGCCTAGGGCCCAGCACCTATGGCTGGGGCCCACCAAGGATCAAGGAATCTCAGGGTGCCGCCTTGCGAGGGGACCCGCATCTGAGATGAGGAGGCCGGGGGAGGACCGTTCCGATGGACTGGTGAGAAGTCACAGTGAAGGAAGGGGCCCGGTATCTCTCTGGAGGGATGTCTTCTCCTTACAAGAGGCCAAGCTTTGAAAACCAAGTTCACCAGGTCTGTGGCAGAGTCCAAGATCACCAGTTTGTGTAGTGACTATGTGTTTAGTTAGAGTACCATTCTGGCTTCTAGTCCCTGTCTAGGGAGACTATCCAAATGGGCTAAGTCTGCTTGAGAAGCCAAGCAGTGAAGTGTATTACGTTTGTGCCTGGACCTCTCCCACACCTTATGCTGTCCTGTTCTCTCTCCAACCTTTCCTATCAGAGACTCTGCTTTAAGAGAAATAAACTCTACGTTGGAGTTACGGCTGGGTGGACCTTGGAGTTATTGGGGGAAATAGAGACTTGTCTTTATTGAGCATAGAGATAAGAGCTATTCTCTGGAGAACCTGGCTGTGGAGACCTGTTTCATAACACCGCTCAACCTCTTTACACAGGAGGTTACGGGAATGTGGCGTGGTGTGCCCTCTCTCTTCCTGCGAGGAGCCAAAGGCAGGTAGGAGGGGGTGAGTGCACTACACATGTATTCAAAATCAGGGATTAGCAGCCATGCTCCAATATGCATCCTCACACGGAGACACACACTCTCTAAAGAACTATCCTTCTTTACCCTAAATTCTTTGCTGGAAATATCTTAAATTGCAAATATAAGAATCCGTGGAGGAACATATATCCCATCAATCACCTTTCCTGTAATTTTAACCAGTTTTACAGGCACCCTGCTACATATCCCCCCCTCTGCTTAAACACGGGGGGTTGAGCACCTTGGGCAAACAGACTGTAAACTCTGGAGAGGGCATCCACGTTAGCTTGTTGGCTACCTGACCTATGTTCTACTAAAAATTTAAAATTCTGAAGAGCCAAGAACCATCTGGTAACTCTTGCATTTTTCTCCTTATTTTGGGCCATCCATTTGTGAGTGGCGTGGTCAGTTAGGAGCCTAAACTGTCAAGGGCCCACTTGATGGCTAGACCAGTGTTTCTCAACTCCAGTCCTCAAGGCGCCCCAACAGGTCATGTTTTCAGGATTTCCCTCAGATGTTCGGCTGTGGTAATTACTAAGGAAGTGAAACTGATCAAATCACCTGTGCAAAATAATGGAATGCCTGAAAACCTGACCTGTTGGGGCGCCTTGAGGACTGGAGTTGAGAAACACTGGGCTAGACATTCCCGTTCTACAATGGCGTACCTTTTTTTTCAGCAGGGGTCAACTTTCTGCTTAAAAACACTATGGGGTGTTCTTCCCCATTCAGCATCTGGGATAACATGGCACCTAACCCCACTTCCGAAGCATCCGTCTGCACTATAAATTCCTGTGTGAAATCCGGGGTGATTAAGACAGGGCTATTACAGAGGGCGGTCTTTAAGTTCTGGAAAGCTTTCTCAGCTTCTGGGGACCAAGTTATCACTGAGGACTTCCCCCCCCTAGGTAAGATCCATAAGAGGAGTGGCTAATGTAGCACAATTTGGAACAAATCTTCTGTAGTAGCCTACTAATCCCAAAAAAGCCCTGACCTGTTTTTTATTCAGGGGTCTTGGCCAACTTTGGATTGCTTGGATCTTTGTGACTTGGGGTTTTACTATCCCCTGGCCAATAATGTACCCTAGATACCGGGCCTCCTCTAGTCCCATAGCACACTTCTTAGGATTGGCTGTCAGACCCTCACGAGGGAGGGCGTTAATAACAGCCTGCACTTTAGGTAAGTGGCTCTTCCAGTCTGCACTAAAAATTACCACGTCATCTAAATACGCAGATGCATAAGCTTGGTGGGGTTTAAGAATGCGATCCATCATCCTCTGAAAAGTGGCTGGGGCCCCATGTAGGCCGAATGGCATCCTCTTATACTGCCAGTGCCCCTCAGGCATGGAGAAGGCTCTCTTCTCTTTTGCACGTTCTGTAAGTGGTATTTGCCAATACTCCTTCGTAAGGTCCAGGGTGGTGATATACCGGGCCTGTCCTAGATGCTCAATTAATTCATCTACCCTGGGCATTGGATAAGCGTCAAATTTTGACACCTCATTTTAACTTTCGGAAATCATTACAAAATCGGATGCTTCCATCCGGCTTGGGAATAAGGACAATTGGACTACACCACTCACTATGGGATTATTCTATTACATCAAGCTCCAACATCCTCCTTATTTCCTCTGAGACTACTTGGCGTTGAGCCTCTGGGATGCGATAAGGTTTTAAGTTAACTTTCACCCCTGGCTTGGTCACAATATCATGCTTTATTACTGAAGTTACCCCTGGAAGATCAGAGAAGAACTCCCTATTTCTTAGCAGAAATTCCTTGGTCTCTTGTTTTTGGCTTATGGATAAGGCCTTAGCGATCTCCACCGCCGGCATGGTAGAAGGAACTGCGGTAGTCATCGCCAAGGCTGCTTGGGCCATAAGGGATTCTCTGTCCTTCCAGGGCTTCAAGAGATTGATATGGTAGATTTGGTAGGGTTTCCCTTTTCCAGGCTGATGTACTCTATAGGTAACTACCCCCACCTGTTCTACGACCTCGTATGGTCCTTGCCATTTCGCCAGAAATTTACTCTCCACTGTAGGTACCAGCACAAGAACTCTGTCACCGGGGTTAAAGGTTCGGATCCTAGCTAAATGGTTATAAACTCTAAGCCTGTTGCAAGTGGAACTTAACAATGGGCATGACTTTACCAATCTAGTCTTGCATCTGCGCAATATGTTCCACCACACTTTTGAGTGGGGTCGCCTCTTGTTCCCAGGTCTCTTTTGCTATATCTAATAAGCCCCTTGAGTGTCTGCCATACAGCAACTCGAAAGGGGAAAAGCCAGTGGAGGCTTGGGGTACCTCCCGTATAGCAAACATGATATAGGGCAAGAGGCAGTCCCAGTCCCTACCATCTGCCGCTACCACTCACTTTAACATTCCTTTCAACGTTTTGTTGAACCTTTCCACTAGACCATCCGTTTGTGGGTGGTACACAGAAGTGCGTAAGTGGTTAATTTTAAACAATTTACATATCTCTTTAGTAACCTTCAACATGAAGGGCGTACCCTGGTCAGTTAGCAGCTCCCAAGGAATACCCACACGTGAAAATTTTTGAGAAAGCTCTTTAGCAATACACTTAGCTGAGGGGTTCCTTAGTGGGATTACCTCTGGGTACCGGGTGGCATAGTCCAAGACAACCAGGATATACTGGTGCCCCCTAGCTGACGAGATCCCGCCGCTCTCTTGCTGCCTGTAAAGGATGAGACATCGTGGACATCTTTAGATTCCACTCGGCCTCCCACAACGACAAGGCCCGGAGCAAGATGGCGCCGCCACACGTGGAGGAGGACTGCAGTGAGGATTCCCAATCTGCTACCGAGGAGACTGGTAAGGGATCCTCACGCAACAATCGACCCCTCACATATGGGGAAATTACTAGCTTTGCGGCAGACATCAAGCCAACATTCTCGGCTGCCAGCACGGACTTGAAGTCAAACCTCCTAGTACTTAACGAGAAGATGGCGGGGGCAGAAGCCGCGGGGAGGCACAAGGACAGGGAACTACGCAGACTGGAGATGGTCACGGTCTCCCACTCCTCGCACCTTATTGAGGTGAATAGACATTTAGAAGACCAGGACAATAGGGGGAGGAGGTGTAATGTTAGGGTACGGGGGATCCCGGAGTCCGTTGAAGCAGACCAGATAATGATGGCGCTGCAGAGAGTTTTCAACAGCCTGCTGGAAAGGCCAGAGGACACGGCTATTGATTTTGTCAGGGCACATAGGGCACTCCGAGCTAGAGGACCTGATTCCCAACCCCCCCGGGACATAATCTGCTGCCTCCAAAGCTTCTTCCTAAAGGAGGACATTATGAAAAAAGCCTGCAGAAACGACCGAATAATTTTCAATGGTGAGACTATCATGCTCTTCCAGGACCTCTCTCAAATAACTTTAAAGAACCGCAGGGCGCTGCGCCCTCTTCTGGATAAGCTCAGAGACAGAGAGCTTAAATACACATGGAGGTTCCCGTTTGCTCTCCTGGTGAACCATAATGGTAGGCAACATCTACTAAGATCCCCGGAAGACCTGCCGGAGTTCTGTCATGCCCTGCAGCTAGACCTGATTGAGCTCCCGGAATGGTATCAGGACTTTCGTTTGCCACCTATGGAGAAAAGCCCGCCTAACTCGCCGTTCTCTTCACCTGACAACAGGACCGCTAAGAAGCTGAAAACAGCCCGCTCATCCAGGGCTTTGGATGAATACTGAGTGTAATACTGATCCCTTCTCCTCCTCGCTCCCATCTCCCCCCAGATCTAACATGATGACAGCTTGTTTACATGTTCACCCCTTTTGCACGCCGGAGCCCGTTTGGATGAACATACCCCTCCCTGGCGAATGCTATTACCAGACACACTTCACTGCTCTCCTCAGCAAACGTGCTACTCTTGACCAGCCCTTATATTTTTCTCCTTTCACTTTTTTATCTTTGGTCACGGGTTCATATGCAGGTTCGGCAACCACTTTCTACAGGCTGGAGCTCGGCATTCTTCACCCCGGCTCACCCAGTCACACTAATGTGCCCTCTCCTTGAACTTCTTGTGTTCTACTCCATGTTGTTTGTTTCATTTGAACCAGGCTGAACACCCTAATGATCATCTAGAGAAAGAGTAATCTTACCCCCCAGGGTTATGCCGTTGTTATACCTCCAGACCCGAACTTTGGCTGGGGAAATACATGTTGTTATAAATATGATGCAGGGAGGGGGGGTTCTGTGCAGTCCCATGGCCCGCAGCTATTAATGTACCCCATATTAAAAACAGTTAGATGTGCATAAGGAGACTAGGGGGAGAACGCTCCTTGACTCACCGAATTGTTTGGGGAGGAGGAGGCCTATATGTACTTTTGCTATGTTAATCGGTTTCACCTTTACAGTTGATGTTGCCGCATAGGTTCGCTAATATGTCTCTGTCCTTGTTCTTTGTGTTTTATGAGCACTGGGACTCATGCGGGTTGCCAGTTTTTTCTCCTTTTTTTTTATTTTTTTTAAGCCATCTGCATCTGTCCCATATCGCTCATAGTGTGCAGAAATGATGAATTTGCACCTGTCTATTGCCTTTTTTTGGCTGGGAGGCGAGCACCTCAGGTCCCACGATCCTTAGAACTACTTTACATTAAAACCTGTTGTTAATACTCAGACCTGTCGTATAGCCGCCTTCCTACCCTCCGAATAGTGCATCCTGGGTGAACTACATTGATTACCCGGGACTCACTACCTAGAGTTCCCTGTGGGTTTTTATAACCCCAAGGAAGATAACCATTTCTCCATTCTCTGATCCTTTTCTCAGTAACTCTAACCCTTCCACCTCTCACCTCAGTCTAACCTTCCCCTCTCTCACCTCCTCCTTTCTTTTTTTTTTTTTTCTCTTTCTGTTTTCTCCGAACTCCCCACAATTGTACCAGATTATTTTTAATTATTTCTTTTGTACTATATTCACTGTGACCTCACGCAATATCTGTTTTTTTGATCAGTTTCTCTGTTAGTCGTAGAACACCAGCTCTCTCTGAATAATCGCCATGGCATACTCATCTCTTGGCCTCAACCCAACAGTGATATCTCACAACGCAAAGGGACTAAATATCCCAGAGAAGCGCACGACTCTCTTAAGAGAACTTAAAAAAGGTAAGCCTCAGTTTGTCTTCTTGCAGGAGACGCACTTCAAGACCTCTCACGTGCCCAGGCTCACTGACTCCTACTTCACTGAGGCATTTCATGCTACAAATGACGTAGCAAAAACTAAGGGTGTGTCCACCCCAATAAGTAAAACAGCCTCCTTTGAAATCACTGACAAGCTTGTAGACCCTGAGGGACGATTTATCTTCCTGAAAGGGAAGTGCGGTGGTGTGCCCTTGACCTTAGCTAATGTTTACTTCCCCAACACATCCCACCTCTCATTTTGCAAACACATGATATCACAGTTGAAGGGATTTATCACTGGATGTATGATTCTAGGAGGGGATTTCAATATACCACTGAACCCCCTGGTCGACACCTCCACTGGTAAATCCTATATCACGTATAAGATTCTTAAAAAAATCAAATCCCTCTTATATTATATTTTTTGTGGCCCTAAATGGCGTTTTTTGGAAGACCACAACACACCCACAGTACGTAACCGCTGAATCGCACAGCTACAGAACTGCAGAAAATGCTATTCAAAAAAATGTTGTTTTTCTAGTATAGCACAGTAGAAGAAAACTATATAGAAATTGTTTATTTCACACACCTCCACATATGTATAACACACTGCAAAATATTTTTTGTGGCCCTAAATGGCGTTTTTTGGAAGACCACAACACACCCACAGTACGTAACCGCTGAATCGCACAGCTACAGAACTGCAGAAAATGCTATTCAAAAAAAATGTTTTTTTTTTGTATAGCACAGTAGAAGACAAATATATAGAAATGGTTTATTTCACACGCCTCCACATATGTATAACACACTGCAAAATATTTTTTGTGGCCCTAAATGGCGTTTTTTGGAAGACCACAACACACCCACAGTACGTAACCGCTGAATCGCACAGCTACAGAACTGCAGAAAATGCTATTCAAAAAAAATGTTGTTTTTTAGTATAGCACAGTAGAAGACAAATATATAGAAATGGTTTATTTCACACACCTCCACATATGTAAAACACACTGCAAAATATTTTTTGTGGCCCTAAATGGGTCTTTTTGCAAGCGTACATTAAAGTGCAAATTTTTTATTTATTTTTTTGGCCCTAAACGGGTCTTTTTTTGCACGAGCAAAATAAAATGCAAATTTTTTATTTTTTTTTGCCCTTAATGGGTCTTTTGGAAAAGAGCACAATAAAGTGCCTTTTTTTTTGCCCTAAATGGATCTTTTTCCAAGAGCAGAATACACCCACAGTATGGAAACGGTGTATCTCTCAACGTAATATATGCAGTGCTGGTGCACTGAGCTTGCAGATAAAAGGTAGATTTTCTCTGACACTGGGCTCATGGCAGTGTAAAAATAGGATTTTTATAACAGCTTACCTGTAAAATCCTTTTCTTGGAGTACATCACGGGACACAGAGCGACATAGTCATTACTAATGGGTTATATAGATACCGTCAGGTGCTGGCACTGGCAACTTCCAAAACCGGAAGTACCCTCCCCTATATAAGCCCCTCCCATCCGGGAGCACCTCAGTTTTGTAGCAAAGCAATAAGTGTCCCCAAAGAGGGGTGGGAGCTCTGTGTCCCGTGATGTACTCCAAGAAAAGGATTTTACAGGTAAGCTGTTATAAAAATCCTATTTTCTTTTTCGTACATCACGGGACACAGAGCGACATAGTCATTACTAATGGGATGTCCTAAAGCAATGCCAAATGAGGGGGGGGATACACCATATATAAGCTGAGCGCTATCAGACATGAGGATCTTTTGCGGCCTGCAACACACTGCGCCCAAAGGCGACATCCTCCTGACTTCTAACGTCCACCTGGTAGAACCTAGTAAACGTGTGTACTGAAGACCATGTTGCGGCCTTACAGATTTGAGCCAGGGAGGCCTGGTGATGCACTGCCCATGAAGTTCCAACTGCTCTCGTGGAGTGCGCCCTAACTTTGAACGGAGGCGGTCTATTTCTCAAGCCATAGGCTTGTATTATGACCTGTCGAATCCACTTGGCTAAAGTAGATTTTGACGCTGCCTGACCCCTTCTGGGGCCTTCCGGCAGAATAAACAAAGTATCCGTTCTGCGAATCTGAGCAGTGGCTTTTAGATAAGCTTTAACTGCTCTTACTACATCCAAAGAATGCAATAACTTTTCCTCTACCGAAGTAGGTTTGGGGAAAAAAGAAGGAGGAACCACATCTTGGTTCAAATGAAACCTCGATACCACCTTAGGAAGAAAGGCTGGATGAGGACGTAACACTACTCTGTCCTTATGGATAACCAGATATGGCTCCTTACAGGACATAGCTGCTAATTCCGATACTCTTTTAGCCGAACAAATGGCTACTAGAAAAATCAATTTCCTGGTGAGAAGCACCAAGGAAATATGCTGTAATGGTTCAAATGGTTGTTTCTGTAGAACCGACAGAACCAAGTTTAGATCCCATGGACATATGGGAATATTAACCGGAGGACTAATACGCATCACTCCTTGTATAAAGGCTTTGACTAGTGAATGCGAAGCCAAGGGCCTTTGAAAAAATATTGACAAGGCCGAAATCTGACCCTTGATAGTACTCAAGGCAAGCTTCCTATCTACAGCCCATTGTAGGGAGTCCAGACTCCTACCTATTACTTACTTACGTGGATGCCATTTCTTGGCTTCACACCAGGCGATGTACGCCTTCCAGATTCTATAGTAGATCTGCCTGGATACCGGCTTCCTGGCATTGATCATGGTAGATACCACAGAATTAGAGAGCCCTCTCTTTTTTAGAATGTGGGCTTCAATAGCCAGGCCGTCAAACCTAGGGCTGGTAAGGAAGGGTGGTATATCGGTCCTTGCGAAAGCAGGTCCGGACGATGTGGGAGAGTCCAAGGACTCCCCACTGACATTTTACAATCTCCACGTACCACGCTCTTCGGGGCCACGCTGGAGCCACCAGAATCACTGGTTTCTTTTCTACCCTGATTCTGCGGAGTAATCGAGGTAACCATTGTGGCGGTGTGAATGCATATATCAGCTTGAACTGATCCCAAGGGAACACTAGGGCATCCGAGCCGCAAGCTAGGGGATCCCTTGTCCGAGAGACAAACCTGTCCCCCTTTGCGTTGAATCTGGATGCTAGAAGATCTACATCCGATGTTCCCCACCGCTGACATATTGTCCAGAAAACCTCGGGGTGAAGGGACCCTTCCTCTGGGCCTAATTGCTGGCGACTTAGAAAGTCCGCCTTCCAATTCTCCACTCCTGGAATGAATACCGCAGATATGGCTGGGACATATTTTTTCTGCCCATTTCAGGATGTAATTTACTTCCCTCTGGGCTGCACGACTCCTGGTGCCCCCCTGATGATTGATATATGCCACTGCTGTGGCATTGTCTGATTGAATTCTGACAGGGGACCCTTGGAGTTTGGATGTCCATGCTACTAGGGCATACCGGGCTGCTCGTATCTCTAAGAGATTGATGGGCAGGGCCTTTTCTGCATCCGACCATCTGCCCTGGAGAGACTATTGCTCCAGTACTGCTCCCCAGCCTATAAGGCTGGCATCTGTAGTGACCACCTCCCAAGAAATCGGACTGAAGGATTTCCTTTTTTCCAGATTCTGGGAAACCAACCACCAACGGAGGCTCTTGCGAACGGAAGGGGACAAGGACATTGTAAGTCTAGGCCTGAATTTTTTTGTTCCAGGCTGACAGTATGGCCCCTTGCAAATTCCTTGAATGGAATTGACCGTAGGGTACTGCTTCGAATGATGCCACCATTTTTCCCAGCAGCCTCATATACAGGCGTATGGACGGCTGTCTTTTTTGTACCCACTAAGTGGATCAAATCTTTCAAAGACAACACCTTTCCTCGAGGCAAGAATATTTTTCTCTGGCCTGAATCCAACCTTAGCCCCAAGTATTCCAGACTTTTGACTGGTTTTTAGGGCTGACTTGTCTCGGTTGATAATCCAACCGTGAGATTCCAGATACTTGATTGTCTTGTGAACGACCACGTCTAGTTTTTTCACTGAGTGGTCTATCAGCAACAAGTCATCCAGATATGCCATTATCATTACACCTTGTGTTCTTAGATTGGCCAATAAAGGGCCAGAATTTTTGTAAACACTCGTGGTGCTGTGGCCAAACCGAAGGGTAAGGCTCTGAACTGAAAATGGCGCCCTTCTACTGCAAAGCGTAGAAATTTTTGGTGGACTGGAAAGATGGGAATGTGCAAATAAGCATCTTTGATGTCGATCGTGGCTAACCAATCCTCCCCTTGTAGGGCAGTGGCCACCGATCGGATCGACTCCATCGGAAAGACCTGATATACAGGAATTTGTATGGCCCTTTTAGAATTAATATGGGCCTCCCGTCCGCGTTTGCTTCGGGACTGTAAAGAGGTTTGAGTAAAACCCGAACCCTCATTCTTCCAGGGGAACCTCCATAATTACTCCTTGGAGCAATAGTTGTTCTAGTGCCAACAGGAGGGACTCTCCTATAGACAGCGTAAGGCGAGAGGCCTGATGGACTGAATCCTCTATGGCGTCAACCGCAAAGCCTAAGGCTCTAGGTAGATCAGCTAGGGCAAAGCCTGCTGATCTGTCAAGTCCCTCAAGACCTGTTTCAACTGATCCTTCACTGCTTAGCAGACCCCAATAGCTGCTACTGCTGGTTGTATCACCAAGCAGATTTTCATAAGGACTCCAATCTTTTATTTATTGGGTTCTTGAACATTTGGACATTATCCACTGGACATGTCAGTGATTTATACATACAAGAGATGGCTGCGTCCACTGTAGGGACCTTCCAATTTTTTTTTTTTTGATGAACTTATCCTCCATGGGATAGACCACCGGAAATCTCTTGGGGGAATAAATATTTTCTCAGGACGTTCCCAATCCTGGAAAATGAGCCCTTTCAGTAAAGGGTGAAGTGGAAAAGAACAAACAGTCTGGGGGCTTCTAGCGACCCCAACGAGGATACAGTAGTGGTTGATGGTTCCGCAAGGTGCATTTTTAAATGTTGATCGGACCATGTTAGTCAGAGACTGAACCCATAATCTTTCAGCTTGAGATGCTGAGAAAAGGTTCCCCCACTGTTGATTCCTCTATAACAGAATCAACCTCATCCTGATCCCCTTCAGGCAGGTCGATCCCTGTATGGGACTGTTGCTCTGCTAACAGGCACTCTGAAGGAGGAGACGGAGATCGGGCGTGCTTTCCCTGACAGGGAGGCAGCGATAAATGTTGACAATCTCTCTCTAATCCTCCCAGAGCTGAGGAAAAAAACCTCCTCTGTTACATACACAGGAGCAGGTGACTGAGGACAGCCGCAGTACCAAGTACCCCTGCGGGGTCTCTACGGTCACTTACCTCTGAACTTCAGGGGAGACTGGTGCAGCAGAAGTATGCCCAAGATCCTCAGAGCCCGATGAGACCCCCTTCGCTTCCTGGAAGATTCAGTTCCGGAGCTTCTGGACGGCATATTCCTAAGCCTAAAGCTGAGGTATTCCAGCCGTAATACACCACTTTTACTGAGAATAGTCTAGCACAATTGCTGCTATATCACAGTTGGTGTCTACTAATGTGCCTTTCTAGGGGATGCCTGTATCAACCGCTTGCTGTATGCCTTTAAATGTTGCCAGCTCTGTCTCTGTACTTCATAGCCAGCTCACTACAATATTGTGGTTTTTTTAAAACTGCTGGGACGCCCGCACATGCGCAGAAGCGCTGCGGCGCGCACAGAGCGTCATCCCCCAGGCTCCGCCCCCTTTCCCGGCTCACCTCTATATATAGAGGCGCGTGCACGCGCCCGCGCGCGGGCACGTGCGCCTTCGGCGCTAATTTCAAATATGGTAACAAGGGACAGGAGCCAGGGCCCCTCTTTGCCGCAGGCCGGGGGATGGACAAACACTGCAACATGGCAGAGGAAGCAGTTTCCTATAAGAGAACTCACCATCTGCCTGGACTTTGCTCTGCTGAGAAGAAGCTAGTCCACATGACAAGAAAACATTCCACAGCGGCCTCTAGTGGACAAACACAGGTACCGCAGTCTAATATATTAATTATATATAAAAACATTTTTTTTTTTTTTTTTTTTTCTTGACCACCATTAAAAATTATTACATTTTTTTAGTAGTTACAGGCATGCACAGAATTTTGCGGGAATACCATTAGGTAACAGACAGAAAGACAAATTAGGCTTGGGGGTCCCCCAATAGAACCAAGTTCCTGGGGGCCCCCACTTACCTGTTCCCCGCCGCAGGACTTTGTTTGGTCCACAAAAGCCCAAACTTCACCTATCACGGCAGGCATTGTAATCAAACCTTCAGGGACCGGGTTCCCAAGGATTCCACTCCCCTGGACCTGTATAGCACCCTGCACAGAAAACATCTTGGTCGTGGGTATGACCAGAGCTCTGGATCCCAGGGTCCAGCTCTCCTAAGAGAAGCATTACAGGCAAAACCTTGCTCTTCTCTGCAAGGCCCGGGTACCGACCGTTTAGCTATGAAGCTTTTTTGGTCGGATCCGGAATAGCTTACTGAGGCCCAAAAGAACCTGTACGCAAGCTCAGTGAAAAACACATGTTTCTTCTTGGCCAACACCTTAGACACTGGCAAAAAACTGAGGTGCTCCCGGATGGGAGGGGCTTATATAGGGGAGGGTACTTCCGGTTTTGGAAGTTGCCAGTGCCAGCACCTGACGGTATCTATATAACCCATTAGTAATGACTATGTCGCTCTGTGTCCCGTGATGTACGAAAAAGAAAAGACTGTGCACTACAACACAAACAGGTAAACCTATGCAGATCGCTGAGTTATATCTCTGAATCTGGACTCCTATTCCTATATAATATAGCTCTCTCCCTGAAAGCACCAACAGGAACCTGGCCCTAGACTACACTGTCTCTCTATCTTTTCCCTCAGATTCCAGAATCAGGACTAACTCATGTATTTTTCAATCTCTCCCTAAAAGCAGCAGCAGCAGACAAGATCCTCTCCCTATCTATTCTGAAGCAGAGTGACGTGTGTGCTGTGTGCCTCTAGCTTATATAGAAGCTGGGTCACATGTTGCACTGACCAATCACAGCCATGCCATTAGTAGGCATGGCTATGATGGCTTCTAAGGGCACACCAGCTAATCAAAAGGTGATTGGCTGGCCCCTGAAGCATTTCTAACTGCGCCATTAGATTGCCGAACCCGAACCCGGACTTTCGCGCAAAGTCCGGGTTCGGGAAAAAGCTAAAGTTCGGTACGGACCCGAACTTTACAGTTCGGGTTCGCTCAACCCTACTAGTAATGGTATCAGAGAATTTTAGCGTGATTTTGACATTGCGGCAGACAAATTGAACACCTAATTGACACTTTTGACACTTTTTTGGGCACCAGTGACACTAATACAGTGATCAGTGCTAAAAATAAGAAATATGCACTGTTACTGTACTAATAACATTGGCAGGGAAGGGGTTAACACCAGGGGCGATCAAAGGGTTAAGTGTGTCCCTAGGGGGTGCTTACTAACTGTGTGGGGATTTCTCTGACTGGGAGAACACAGAGATCTGTGTTCCTGCTTAGCATGAACACAAGATCTCTATGTTCTCCCCTGTCAGAACGATGATCTGCCTTGTTTACATAGGCAGATCACCATTCTGCCTCTCTGGGGAACGATCACATTGTGTTCGCCGGACCCGCTGATTGGCTTCCCCTCTGTCAAATCAGTGCGTGCGCCCCCAGAGGCTACCACATGAAGCGACGTACAGTACAGTATTACGTACAGTAAATGTGCAGAAGGTGGTCCGGAAGTTGTTAAAGGGGGCTTCCAGATTGCGATAAGCCCCCTCCGCCCACAGACACCCACAACCACCACCCAGGGTTGTGGGGAAGAGGCCCTTGTCCCCATAAACATGGGGACAAGGTGCTTTGAGGTGGGGGGCAGAGCCCTCCCCCCAAAGAACCCCCATGTTGAGGGCATGCGGCCCGGTATGGTTCAGAAGGGGGAGCGCTCGCACGTCCCCTTTCTTTCCTGACCTGCCGGGCTGCATGCTTGGAAAAAGCTATTTTTAACATTCAGCTGTCAGCGGGGAATCCCGCTGACAGCTGATGACTCATCGGTTGTTAAAGTGGATGTAAACCCGATTTATGAAATTTGACCTAGGCACATATATCTGTAGTGTTTTTAACAGTAACGTTTTTATTGACACAATTTCAAGTTACAATGCAACGACAGTAGGGTTGCCACCTGTAGGGGATTCACCCGGGCAGTACGGGTTTTGAATCCTCTGCCCGGGTTTCTCTCCGCTCGAGCCCCGGACACATCAGTGGCAGCCCCGCAGCACCAATCCTCCTCTCTCTTACTGTCAGCTCAGGGAAGGCGGAGCTTTATCTCACGGCATAGTGCACATGCTTCAGCGTCTCCACTCTGCATCCTCCAGCCTCCCCCTTGTACAGAGATGGTGTGAGTGAAGGGAGAATTGTCTTCAGCAGTGTGGAGAACACAGACAGGAGTAGAACTTAGAAGCAGCAGTGACAGCCCAGAGCTCCATCACAGACATCGGAGCTGTACTGGGGATTTCCTCCTCCTCTGCTACTGTGAGTCACCCCTCCCCCTCCGGGGCTGCTGTATGTGTATGGTTCTAGATCAGTTCACTACACACTATTCACTTTCTCAAGAGGGAAGAGGTGGGGTGCTGCCTGCAGTCTTCCTGGTCAGTGGACTTTTTCTGTTAGAGGGGGGTGAGCAAGATCCTTCCAGCTGGGCTTCTTTTTACCTTGGGAGGGAGGGGAGTTCCTATTTTCCTGGATGGGGTCCCCTATTATTACCCCCCTGCAGTCTTCCAAGCTGGGGATCTCCTATAACTTGAGGGGGAAGAGAGAGGAATTTCTATATTCAGTCCTCACAGCTGGGGGGTCTTTAACTAGAGGGGAGTTCCTATCTTCCTGGGTGGGGATCCCCTCTTATCACCCCCCCCCCCAGCAGTCATATTATTCAGGGGTCAGTACACCTGAAAGTGTGTGTGTGTGTGTGGGGGGGGATCCCTGACTCCTTTGGCACTATTTTAGCACATGCCATAACCATCCCATATATTTTAGCTTAGCACTGCATGCACTTTTATTAACCCTGTCATTTTGACATCTTTTTCCCTGGGCACCAGCTGACTTTGTCCCGGCACTGGCTGCAAGGGAGCCACAGTGGGATTTGTCTCTAAAAGTAGATCCCCCCCCCCTTGTATTGCTCCTCCCATCCCGATCCCTTGCGAATCCTCCAAACAACGCTGCTACAACGCTGCTAGCCTGCTTCCCCTTTAAATGGCTGCAGCTGATGCTGGGGCGGGAGATCAGTGCTATGTTCAGATGGAGAGCAGAAGGGGGGGATGGGGGCTGGTAAGCATATCAGTCCCTTCCTGAATGAATACAGTGAGCAATCAGTACCTATCGCTCCTGTGTTCATTCATCACTGAGGCATAGTAAAACTGGTTTACTATGCTTTGGCTTGTGAATGAATAGAAAATGACAAGTGAGATTATACTGGGGGACACATTGACCTGTGAGGGGGTAGGATTATACTCAGTTACAGACTACCTGTGGGGAATGTACTGAGCTACAGACTGATCTGGGGGGGGGGGATTACACTGCAGGACAGACTGACTCGGGGGGGGGTGTATTGAGGGATGTATTGAGGTACAGACTGACCTGGGGGGACTATACTAGAGGACAGACTGACCTGGGGGGGCAGAATTATCCTGGGGGACACACTGACCTGGGGGGGGGGGATATACTGGAGGACAGACTGACCTGAGGGGCAGAATTATCCTGGAGGACAGACTGACCTGGGGGGATATACTGGAGGACAGACTGACCTGGGGGGATATACTGGAGGACAGACTGACCTGGGGGGATATACTGGAGGACAGACTGACCTGGGGGGATATACTGGAGGACAGACTGACCTGGGGGGGATATACTGGAGGACAGACTGACCTGGGGGGGGATATACTGGAGGACAGACTGACCTGGGGGGGGATATACTGGAGGACAGACTGACCTGGGGGGGATATACTGGAGGACAGACTGACCTGGGGGGGATATACTGGAGGACAGACTGACCTGGGGGGATATACTGGAGGACAGACTGACCTGGGGGGGATATACTGGAGGACAGACTGACCTGGGGGGGATATACTGGAGGACAGACTGACCTGGGGGGGATATACTGGAGGACAGACTGACCTGGGGGGGATATACTGGAGGACAGACTGACCTGGGGGGGATATACTGGAGGACAGACTGACCTGGGGGGATATACTGGAGGACAGACTGACCTGGGGGGGATATACTGGAGGACAGACTGACCTGGGGGGGATATACTGGAGGACAGACTGACCTGGGGGGGATATACTGGAGGACAGACTGACCTGGGGGGGATATACTGGAGGACAGACTGACCTGGGGGGGATATACTGGAGGACAGACTGACCTGGGGGGGATATACTGGAGGACAGACTGACCTGGGGGGGATATACTGGAGGACAGACTGACCTGGGGGGGATATACTGGAGGACAGACTGACCTGGGGGGGATATACTGGAGGACAGACTGACCTGGGGGGGATATACTGGAGGACAGACTGACCTGGGGGTGGAATTATACTGGGGGATACACTGACCTGAGGGGGGGGGGATCTGCCCACACAAACTGTTCATCATGGCGCCACATTACTACTCTTCTTGAGGCACCCAGAAGGGTGTCCCATGTCTTTTACAATTCTATAATGTATATTGCAAAAAAAAAAATTGCCGTGCGTCGCTAAAGTGTTCGGGTTTGGCTTGACGAAAAGGTGGCAACCCTAAATGACAGTCAAAAGGCAAAATCTTTGTATTCTATCACAGGTTACATCAACAGGTCAGTCATGAGAGTAGACACAAAATGAGAGAACATAAAGTAAAATAGACAAATAAGCGGAACCAAAACCATTAAGATAGCAGGACTGAACAAGGACTGAACAATCAGCGTGTCAAGTCAGTGCGAGCATCAACCCCACAACCATATAGACCCCCTCCCCCCCAAAAAAAGGGGGGTGGCAGGAGGGAAGCAAAATGACGGAGTGGGGGAAAGGGATCAGGGGAAGGGAAGGGAGAGGGAGGCAGGAGAGCGGGAGGGGGCAGGGGGGGAGAGGGGGAGGCAGGGGAGGGAGGGAGGGAGGGGGAAAGAGCCAGGGCCACCTTTCACAATCATCCAACAGCCACCACGCCCAGTGGAGCCGAAGGTCAGGGGGCTTAGCCGGAGGCATCGACCCAGCTCAACCAGATTTTGTCAAACTTTGTCGGGCAGTTTCTGCTCTTATACGTGATCCTATACAGCGGCAACACTCTGCCAATTTCAGTCCGTCAAGAGGATCCAGTTGGAAGCTCCGGTCCCCTCCAACGTAGCAAGACCTCCCTCCTAGCATAAAATAAGGCAAAAGTGATACAAAGTTTGACATAGCTATCACCTTCAATGTCTCCCAGGTAGCTAAGTTGGAATCAACGAGGGTCCATTGTTATCTCCACTCCACACAGTTCAGTCAGAGTGTCAGCCACCTCCTGCCAGTATGTGCGCAATTTGGGACAGGACCACACCATGTGGAAGAATGATCCCGTCTCAAGTGAACAACGTGTACACAGTGGGCTCCTAGAGGGGTATATCCCAGCCAGCCTCTGTGGGGTGTAGTAGGCCCTATGTAGGAACTTCAGCTGAATGAAGCGGTCCCGAGAGGCGATCATGGAGGGGATATAGGAGGAGACACAATCCTCCCACACCTTCTCATCAAGCTCCGGGATATCCGCACTCCATTTACCCAAGGCCACGGTTGTGTCAGGATCATGAGCCACTGTGAGGTGTAGGTAAAGGGAAGAGAGGGGCTTCCCCATCACTCCCGACATCAGGAGACGTTCAATCGAATCCGACTAAAGAGTCACCGGGTCCGGAAACTGCGAGTTGAGGGCATGGCGCACCTGCCAGTATCGGAATTGGAAGAAGCCGGGGAGGTGATAAGTCTGTCTTAGTTCCTGAAACGTCATGATCCTACCATTCGGCATCACATGCTGGAGAGTAAGGATGCCCCTTCGGGCCCATATTGCCGGGTCGAGCACTGTATATAAGTGGAGGAGAAGGGGATTAGCCCACAGAGGGGTATGGGGGGAGATAGTCCCATCGCCCTGGAGGAGTGCCACACCCATATAACAGTCTTCATGGGTCTAGTAACTAAGGGGTGTGCCCTACAACCCCTAAAAACCAGGTTGGAGAGTGCCGCATATGAACCCAGAACAGCAGCCTCCAATGTCGGCCGAGTTTTGCTTAGGCTGAGACAACCACCACCTAACTGTGACCAAGACCGCCGCCCAGTAATAAATCAGGAAATTCGGGAGTGCCAGCCCACCACTTGACAAAGGAAGATAGAGGATGCGCAGCGCCACCCTGGGGGGTGTCCAGCCCAGATAAAAGTTGTAACTATACTGTCTAATTGCCGGAAGAAGGATCGGGGAATAGGGGTGGGGGTCTGCCTGAAAAAATATAACAGTTTGGGTAGGTAAATCATCTTAATAAGGTTCCCACGTCCCACAGGTGTGAGAGGAAGGTTGCGCCACGTCGCACATTGCTTGGTCAGTTGGTCTAGTACTGGAAGTACATTCTTGGCTAGGTAGCTCCCCGGCTCTAGACCCACCCGCAACCCCAGATAGGTAAATTCCTCGACCCAACATAGGGGCGTATGGGAGTCTACTCGGGGCATCGAAGGGTGGAGTGGAAACAGTATTGACTTGTCCCAATTAATCCGAATCCCCGAAAACTGACTAAAGTTGTCAAAGTGAGCCAGCACGTTTTGCAAGGTGTGACAGCAGGAAGGTAAAGTCACCTAGTTGCATCCAGGGGGGTAGATATATTTCTCCCAGATTCAGGCTTTATGCCGACTTATACAACTAGGGAGTTGATGAAGCCCAGCTGAGGCTAGTGGGCTCATGAATGACTCATATCTCTAGGGAGAGTGCTGGGCGGCGTGAGACAGGGAGTTGATGAGACCAGCTGAAGCTTGTCAGCTCATTTAGGCCTCTATAAGAACTCCCAGCTTCATTAGATGTTAGCTCATGCCTGGAACCAGACCTGTGTGGACTGTCTAGGGAGAGTGAACCCCTGTGCGGTGAGGCAAAGCCTGTGTGGCTATTTGTTTGGACTTTTACTAAACCAGGGACTTAGGGACTAGGACAGCACCAGGCTGATCCCAGTTGTTAGTTTAGGAAACCTGCATGTTTAGTCAGAGGTCAAACTGACCAGGATTTATTTTGTTTGTTTCTTTTTGGCTTTGCTGTGTTTTTGTCACTGTACATAGAGAAATAAACCGCACCTTTTGATTTTGAAAACCACAACCTCCGTCTGCTGGCCCTGTTTTTGTGTGGGGAGCCCAACCAGGGGGTCACACACACCCGCTACCGAGTTAACCCCCTCACAGTTGGTGGAGAACCAGTGGCAGTTTTTTTTAAGCCAGCATGGAGGAGATACTGAAACAGCTGGCTCTAGCAAATGCCAATCAACAGCAGACAAATGCAGGTTTGCAAAGGAGCCTTGCAGCCCAGCAGCAAGCTCATCAACAAGCCCAGCAGCAATCTGAGGCCCGCTTCATAGACCTGTTACAGAAGCAAGAGCAGAGACTACAACAAATGGAAGCAGTAATGCAGCAACGTCCGCAGACCAGTGAGGAAAGCCGTCCCACTAATACCGCGTCCTTTGGGGTGAGTCGTTTATTGACAAAAATGACTGGAGAGGATGATCCAGAGGTATTTTTGACCACATTTGAAAGGACTGCTGAAAGAGAAAAGTGGCCTGAGGAGCAGTGGGCTGGACTGGTGGCTCCTCTGTTAACTGGTGAATCGCAGAAGGCTTACTATGACCTAGAGCCTGACCAAGCAAAAGACTATGTGATGCTAAAAGCTGAAATATTGGCAAGGCTGGGTGTCACCCTGGCTGTCCGGGCTCAGCGTGTGCATAACTGGACTTTCCAGCTTGGAAAACCCCCCAGGTCTCAAATGTATGATCTCATTCACCTGAGCAGGAAGTGGCTACAGCCAGAGACTTTGTCCGCACCAGAGATTGTGGAACGTGTTGTAATGGATCGGTTTTTGAGAGCTCTTCCTACTGCCATCCAAAAGTGGGTAAGCCATGGAGACCCAGAGACGGCCGGTGGTCTTGTGGATCGTGTAGAGAATTACTTGGCTACAGAGAACCTGACGGCCTCTTCCAGAGACTCTCGGACTTTCCACCCTAAGACCAGACCATCCCCAGGGGCGGATAAGAGGATTCCAAGGGGTGAGGGTGGAGAGAGTGAGAGGGTGGGAGCTCTACCCAAAGTTTGGCGAGAACAGCCTGGGAAGTCAGGGGCTCAAGAGGCAGCCAAATGGATTGTTTGCTACCGCTGCCGGCAAGCGGGACATATTGCAGCAAATTGCCCGGTTGTGGAGGAACCCACGCAATGTGACTTTCTGATGGACAGACGTCAGTCGCTGTGTGCGACAGTGGCATGCACTGCCATTCGGGGAACTGAGAAACATTTATGCAAAATGTGTATTAATGGTAGAAATGTTGTGGTATTACTGGATTCAGGTAGCCTTGTGACCCTGATAAAGGCTGAATTAGTTAAAACAGAGGTCTCTGGGAATAGCAAGGTAGCTGTTATTTGTGTGCATGGGGACACCCGAGAGTATCCAGTGACTACAGTGTGTTTCGAGACCCCCAAAGGTACCCTCTCTCATCCAGTGGGGTTAGTATCTCAATTACCACATGATGCCATTGTGGGAAGGGATTTTCCGAAGTTCTGGGAACTGTGGGATGATCCTGAGCCCCCCACTGGTGCCCCTATGTACCAGGAATGTGATCGCCAGAACTCCTCTGAGAGTGGTGAGGACTCTCCAGAATTTCCCTTGTCAGTATTGGCAGGGGAGACTCAAGAAACTGGAGAGGAGCCCACCTCCTCAGACGAAAACCTACCGTCTGTGGAGTTTTCTGATCTGGAGGTTCACAGGGAAAATTTTGCCACAGAACAGTTAAAAGACCCCGCCCTAATAAAGGCACGGGAAAACGTAGTGGAAATAGATGGCGAGTTAGTGAACCCAGATAATACCTGCACTTACCCATACTTCAGCGTAGAGAAGGACCTACTGTATCGGGTGGCAAAAAGGGCAGAAGAAACCGTTGAGCAGCTGGTGGTGCCCAAACCTTACAGGAAGTTGGTGTTGGAGTTGGCCCATGGGCACATTCTTGGAGGTCATCTGGGGACAGAGAAAACCCGAGAGAGGGTATTACAGAGATTCTATTGGCCTGGGGTGATGAAGGACATAGAAAATTATTGTTCCTCCTGCCCTGTGTGTCAGAGGTCGGCCCCGATGCCACATTTCCGTAGCCCGCTGGTCCCTCTACCCATCATTGAGGTCCCGTTTGAGAGAATCGCAATGGATTTGGTAGGTCCTATAATCAAGTCCGCTAGGGGGCACCAGTACATATTGGTTATAATGGACTATGCCACCCGTTATCCAGAAGCGATCCCTCTCAGAAATACCTCGGCCAAAACCATAGCCAAAGAGCTATCTCTTGTTTTTAGCCGGGTGGGTATTTGTAAAGAACTGCTTACGGACCAAGGTACACCCTTTATGTCCCGGGTTATGAAAGAGCTGTGTAAATTGCTCAAAGTGACGCAATTGCGTACATCTGTGTATCACCCCCAAACCGATGGGCTGGTTGAAAGATTCAACAAAACCCTAAAACAAATGTTGAAGAAAGTGGTGGATAGAGATGGAAAGGATTGGGACTGTCTACTTCCTTATTTGATGTTTGCTATTAGGGAGGTGCCCCAATCCTCTACGGGATTCTCCCCCTTTGAGTTACTGTATGGGAGACACCCAAGAGGGCTGTTGGATATTGCCAAGGAAACTTGGGAAAGTGAGAGTTCTCCCCACAGGAGTGTGATTGAGCATGTCGCCCTGATGCAAGATCGAATTGCACAGGTAATGCCCATCGTGAAGGAACATTTGGCCCAAGCGCAGTTGGCACAGCAGAGAGTGTACAACCGTGGAGCAAAGACCCGTACCTTTTCCCCGGGGGATAGGATATTGGTACTTGTCCCTACGGTTGAAAGTAAATTCCTTGCCAAATGGCAAGGCCCCTACGAGATAATGGAAAAAAGTGAGCGAAGTGAATTACAAGGTCAGACAACCAGGAAGGCGAAAGCCCGAACAGATATATCACGTTAATCTGTTGAAAGCCTGGAGGGATAGAGAGTCCCTAGTCGCAGAAACTTGGTCACCAGCTCAAACTGGTTGCGTGATTCCGGAGGTTGGAATAGCAGCCACCTTGTCACAACCCCAACAACAGGAGGTTAAGGAGTTTGTGCTTCGCAACAAGGAGGTGTTCTCTGAGCTGCCGGGACAAACATCTGGGGTAGAGCATGATATTATTACCCCGCCCGGTGAAAGGGTGAAGTTAAAACCCTATCGGATCCCAGAGGCCCGACGGGAGGCAATACGGGAGGAAGTACAGAAAATGCTGAACTTAGGGGTGATAGAGGAGTCCCAAAGTGATTGGTCTAGTCCCATTGTGTTGGTGCCTAAACCGGATGGGAGCTGGCGATTTTGTAACGATTTTCGTCAGTTGAACAAAGTTACAAAATTTGACACCTACCCCATGCCACGTATAGATGAGTTGATCGACCGGCTGGGAACAGCCCGATACATGACGACTCTTGACCTCACAAAAGGGTATTGGCAAATTCCCCTGGCCAAGTCGGCCAAAGAGAAAACCGCATTTGTAACCCCAGACGGGGCGTTCCAATATAAGAGAATGCCGTTCGGGTTACAGAATGCGCCGGCCACATTCCAGCGGAAAATGGACCAGATACTGAGGCCCCATCGGAAGTATGCTGCGGCTTACCTGGATGACGTAATTGTCCATAGCACAGATTGGGCCTCACATCTGCCAAAAGTGCAAGCAGTCCTAGACTCTATCCGGGAAGCGGGGTTTACGGCTAACCCCAAGAAGTGTACCATTGGGCAGGAGGAGGCCAAATATCTTGGGTACACCATTGGCAGGGGAGTAATAAAACCCCAACTCAACAAAGTCGAGGCCATCCAGAGTTGGCCACGTCCCAACAGCAAGAAGCAGGTACGAGCCTTTCTGGGAATCGCGGGTTATTATCGGCGCTTCATTCCCCACTTTGCTTCTAAGGCTGTGCCCCTAACCAACCTGACGAAAGGGAAAGGGTCGGTCATGATTAAATGGACCCCCGAGGCTGAGGCAGCATTCCAATTCTTGAAACAAGCCTTATGTAGCCAGCCAGTGTTGTACTCACCCGACTTCTCTAAAGACTTTGTCGTACAAAGTGATGCGTCAGATGTGGGGTTAGGAGCAGTATTGTCCCAGGTCTGGAACGGGGAAGAGCACCCAGTCATTTACCTCAGCAGGAAGTTGAAGTCCCATGAGGTAAATTACGCCACGGTTGAAAAGGAGTGTTTAGCGGTGAAGTGGGCTCTAGATTCCCTTCGGTACTATCTGCTAGGTAGGCACTTTGACATGGTTACGGATCACGCTCCGTTAAAGTGGATGGCTCAAAACAAGGAGACAAATAGAAGAGTGAATAGGTGGTTCCTGGCCCTACAGGAATTCAACTTCACAGTAAAGCATCGCCCTGGCGTTCAAATGGGGAATGTGGATGCTTTGTCTCGAGTACATGAATGCCTGATTGCTGGTGTTCCAACCCCGAGGTTAAAACAAGAGGGGGGGGTATGTGACAGCAGGAAGGTAAAGTCACCTGGTTGCATCCAGGGGGGTAGATATATTTCTCCCAGATTCAGGCTTTATGCCGACTTATACAACTAGGGAGTTGATGAAGCCCAGCTGAGGCTAGTGGGCTCATGAATGACTCATACCTCTAGGGAGAGTGCTGGGCGTCGTGAGACAGGGAGTTGATGAGACCAGCTGAAGCTTGTCAGCTCATTTAGGCCTCTATAAGAACTCCCAGCTTCATTAGATGTTAGCTCATGCCTGGAACCAGACCTGTGTGGACTGTCTAGGGAGAGTGAACCCCTGTGCGGTGAGGCAAAGCCTGTGTGGCTATTTGTTTGGACTTTTACTAAACCAGGGACTTAGGGACTAGGACAGCACCAGGCTGATCCCAGTTGTTAGTTTAGGAAACCTGCATGTTTAGTCAGAGGTCAAACCGACCAGGATTTATTTTGTTTGTTTCTTTTTGGCTTTGCTGTGTTTTTGTCACTGTACATAGAGAAATAAACCGCACCTTTTGATTTTGAAAACCACAACCTCCGTCTGCTGGCCCTGTTTTTGTGTGGGGAGCCCAACCAGGGGGTCACACACACCCGCTACCGAGTTAACCCCCTCACAAAGGATACGGAAGCGTCCGCAAGATATAACAGGGAATCGTCTGCATACAACAACAGTTTTTCTTCCAGAGGACCCACTCGGACACCCCTAACCCCCGAATCCCTCCGGAGATGAGCAGCCAATGGTTCCAGTGCCAGGGCGAATAGCGCCGGTGAAAGAGGGCATGCCTGCCGAGTCCCCCTCCCCATGGAGAAGGCGTCCGACAGGGTACCGTTGGTGCGAATGCATGCTCTGGGATGAGCCTACAGCAATTGTATCCAGGAAAGGAAACAGGGGCCGAAGCCAAAGCAAGAGAGGACCGTACATAGGTAACCCCACTCGACCGAGTTGAAGGCCTTCTCGGCATCGAGTGAGGCCACCACTCCGGGGTTATCCGGGCTCGCAACCGCCATGTGAGTGTGTAAGCGACGCAAATTTATGTCTGAGCCACGACCTGGCATAAAGCCCATCTGCCGGGCGGACCAAGGCCGTGATGATGGGTCTTTACCGGGCTTGGGGATGACCACTATCACCGCATCACTCATCGAGTCCGGGAGAGCTCCGGACTCCGACACCCGAGACAAGAGGGACTGCAGTCTGGGGGCTAGGTCCTCCATGTAATTTTTTTAAAACTCAACAGGGAACCCGTCTGGTCCCGGAGTCTTCCCCCCCATGCATCATTTTCAGTGCAATATGAATCTCTTCTAATTTGATATGGGCATTGTCATGGATATGCAGTAATGTTTGTCTGCCATCTTACCTTCCTCCTCTTGTGTTCACCTTAGAGGACAGACTCTCTCACCTGGTTGCTTTTATAATCTCTCCTCCCAGCCTGGCTCCACCCCAGGCCCTATCACAGAACTCTATATTAACCTGTGCACTGCAAGTTTGCCTTGCTGATCAACGTGTTTGTTTAGCATTGTGTGTTTGGGTTCATGCCTGCCGTGTGCTAAGTCTGTCTCTGTGTTACGATCTTGGCTTGTTTCCGAATATCCCTGTCTGCTAGTGACCTTGATCCGTATCTGCTTGTTGCCCTGACCTTGGCTTTTCCCCTCACTATTCTTGTATCCTGTGCTGCTGCTTCCCCTCAATCCTCTTTACCATACGGAGCGTGAACTAGGGGACTCTGGGGGCCGCGACCTGGACCCAGCTGCAGCGTAGTCCATCCTCACCACTAGAGGCTCTGGTGAAAACCTGCTGGTTCTTAGACTCCGCGCCCTGGGGAATCTTGGGCTCTAGCTCCCTGTGGAACCCTGTTGTGCTCCACTGGTCCCGCTTTCCTCAACCACCCAGTGTCCCATCCGCAGCAGTCAGCCATAGGGTTCACTACCTTGTGGTGCACTCCTGACCCCCAACGGTGTGCATCTGTCATCTGGCCACAGGTGACCTGACGGGCATCCAATTTGCGGAGGAGGGAATGAGGACGGGGACATCAATAGCCTCAAGATAATCAATTAGATCTTTTTGATTGTAGGCTACTCTGGAGCTATAGAGCTGCTGGTAGTAAGTAGCAAAACATTGGTTAATTTCCTGAGGGGCAGAGTGGGAGACCCCATCTTGGTCCAAGACCTGCGCGATGGTGGTCACTCCCGACTGCTCCCTGGGCAGCCAGGCCAGGAGTCGGCCCGTTCTCTCCCCCCTGCTCAAAAATATGCTGCGATGGATGAAGCAGTTTTTTTTGCGTCAGATATGTCCGCAGTAGAAGAGTTTGCTGGGTCAACGATTGAAGTCGGGCATAATGTTGGGGATCCCGGGTCCGGACATAAAGGGCCTCCTGTCTACATGCATCCTCCTCAGCTCTAGTAAGTTCTGCCCTCCGCACCGCAGCTATGATCGACTGATAGTGCCCCCTGGAGGAGGCCTTGAAGTCGTACCACACTGAGTTCTCAGCAGCCGTGCCCGGATTGTCAGTCCAGTATTGTTGAAGTGTCTCATGGAACCGGGGCTCCACTTCCGCATCCGATATTCAAAACCTGGAGAGTCTCCATAGTTTGTCAGTCGGGTCCGCCGTCAAAGTCAGGGATAAAAGCAATGGTGCGTGTTCCGAAATTCTCTTAGGGAGAATAGTGATGTCCCGGACTCTGGGCAGGACAGGCGCCCCCACATAGGCCAGGTCGATGTGAGCGAAGGATTTGTGGGTAGCTGAGTGGCAGGTTAAGGCCCTGGACACAGGGTGTCTCCACCGCCACACATCATATCTGTAGTGTTTACTTATCTCTCCAAAGCCCTAAGTCCTGTGTCTTTCTGCTGTTTTGTTCCTCTGTTATCAGCATGATAACTTCTGACAAGTTCTCCGAGATGTGAGATAAAACCAGCCTGAAATGTGTGTCAGGTGGGTGCTATAAATAGATTAGCAGAGAGCTTGTCTTGTCACAGCACAACTCTGAAAGTATCTTCGTTCCTTTGACTATGTGGAGTGTGGGTGTGTGCCTTTCCTCCAATCAGCTGTCACACAGTGTAAGCCCAGACTCCCCTCCTACAGCTGAATGAGGAAGATAAAATTTATAACACGATGTAAGAATTCTAAAGAATATATAAAGCTGAAGACAGCAGATATAGATGTAAAACTTATATTGGGAGATTTGTTTCATCTCTGTGTATCATCTGAGGCTGTTCACTTCACTGGGTATATGTGAGGGTTTACAACCACTTTAAGGACATGGCGACTGGCTTCCCAGCCATCTCCTTAGCAACTAGCTATATATGGTGTGTTTAAAGAGAGAAAAAAATGCAAAATGCATGAAAACTGCATCAAAAACGCGGGTTTAAAACCCCAAAATGCCCCTAAAAAAACGCATCAAACAGAACCGCATAGATGTGAACCTAGACTTAAAGAGCAGAGCCATCATTATTATGTGATAATGTGTGTTGGACAGCATTGTATTATAAATACCCCTGATTATATGGTATTAGTTATGGTAAAAGCATTTATATTATTTATATGAAGAACATTATAGCTTATATTTAAAAACAATTTAAAAAAACAATTCCTCTTACAATCATGCTAATCCCCTCGGTCATTTTGATGAGACGCACAGCTATTCATCTTGTATTGATTTAAGAAAAGTAAATGCATGATTAATTTATTTAACCCTGCATAATTATGCAGTTAATTAATTGGTCCAAAAAGCGGACTCTTAACTAGGGCAATCCGTTTGCTAAAGGCATAATATTACAACGTGAGCTCCATCACTGAATAGGAATATGGGTGGAAGAGGGTGCTTGTTAAGCTGGAGAAGGATAGAATTGCGGTTTTCTATACCTACCAGTAGAAGGATAGGACCACATAGAAGATAACACATTTGTTTATACTAAAGAATATATATTTTTTTTAAATAAAGAAAAACACGATTCCGCATAATCATTTTAAATCAAATTATAATGTTTGTACAGTTAAAGCGGTATTAAACCCAAAACCAAAACATAATATATTTCAACTTACCAATCATTAGATGCAGTGACTGTATTGAAAATAAAATTAAGTGCAGCACAGTGGTAATTGTAGGTATGTCCATAAGCAAAACATACAAAGGAACTACAAGTCCCAATTTTTGTTAATTCAGAGGTCCATCAGATCTGGTATGCATATTATATTAGCTGGTGGAGGGCCATCCACTCAGAATTTCAGTGGATTGAAATCATCTTCTCACGGGGTGTCTTCATCTTCCATCCTGGGACTTGTAGTTCCTTTGTATGTTTTGCTTATGGACATATCTACAATTACCATTGTGCTGCGCTTAATTTTTTTTTTTCCATATATATTTGAGGTGATGTGATTAGCCTGAAGTGCACAGCTTGCAATACCTTTTATTTTCATTATTTGTTTGTGCTGATTGTTTTTATTTCTTTACGTAGTGGCTGTATTAGCTTTTTTTTTTTTTCCCTCTGCTTTCCCCTGATGATCTTACCAGTAACACACCTCCTCTATTATACATACACCAATCTGGATGAACAGGAGGCAGATTTGGACAGCAGCATTGTCAGTCTGGGGGGAGAGGAGTGTTATGCCCTGTACACATGAGCGGAATTTCTGTCGGAAAAAAGTTGGATGGTTTTTCCGACGGAATTCTGCTCAAGCTTGGCTTGCATAAACACGGTCACACAAAAGTTCTCTGAACTTCCGAGCGTTAAGAACGCAGTGACGCACAACACCACGACGAGGCGAGAAAAAGAAGTTCAATGCTTCCGAGCATGCATCGAATTGTTTCCAAGCATGCGTGTTTTTTTTCCAGTCGGAATTGCATACAGACGATCGGAATTTCCGATAGGAACTTTTTTTTCGTCAGAAAAATCCAGAACCTGCTCTCAATCTTTTGCTGGCGGAAATTCCGACAGAAAAAGTTTGATGGAGCATACACACGGTCGGAATTTCTGACCAAAAGCTCACATCGGACTTTTGCTGGCGGAAATTCCGCTCGTGTGTATGGGGCATTAGATGGACTAGAAGATTTAAATACACTAACAAACTGAGGCTGAACTCCAGTTAATACTTTTTTTTTCCTTTTGGAATAAAGGCTTTACATAAATAAATAAAAGCTTACCATTTTAAGCACTCCTGCCAATGTTAAATTGTTTGTCTCATCCCTGTAACTGCAAGAGAGCTTTTCTGTTGAAAAAACAACAGACTTACTAGCCAGATCACCAGATAAAAATAAAAGAAAGAAAGCCTAAAAAAGAAAACTAATATAGTCACAACTTCTAAGACTTTGAGCTGAAATATAATAAATGTGCGCTTTTGGGTTTAATACTGCTTTAAAACCTTGTTTGATACAGAAGGGAAGGGTTAAAACTCAGAAACCTATTGTTTGTTCTCTCTATCCATTTGTAAAGACTTCCCCTCACTTCTTGTTCCAGTGACACAACAGGAAGTGAGAGGAAATTTTCGTCTTAGGCAGTTGTCACCAAAATGCCCGCTCTGTCTGCAATAAGCTCACTTCTGCCCATGACCTTTTTGTCTGTTGTAAAACCTGTTGTAAACCCTTACAGACCACTTTATTCTACAGGTAAGCCTATAATAAGGCTTACCTGTAGCTACCCAGGATATCTCCTAAACCTGTCATCCGCACATGCGCATTGGGGCAACCTGAAGTAATGGCACGTATGTGCCGTTGCTTCAGTCTGTGTCCCGTTCCCGGATACTACCACGCGCATGTGCGGGAGTGACGTCATTGCGGCTCTGGCCAATCACAGCGCTGGAGCCGCGATACCCGGGAGAGATGACGGCCGCCGGAGCGGTGTACGAGGAGTTGAGGACGGCTGCAGGGGCTTCGATCTCAGGTAAGTAATTCATAATGACCTAGTATGCTATGCATACTAGCTCATTATGCCTTTGTCTTGCAGGGTTTTTTATTTTGTTTTTTTTTTCACTAAGGGTTTATAACCACTTTAACCTTCTTGCAATCATGAAAACATGGCTTCAAGAGTCAGATTCTGCATCACATGCAGCCCTCTCCCATGGAGACCTCAACTGGACTCACCCAGACCCAGTGGATGGAAAGGAGGTGGAGTTGGTTTGCTTCTATCCCCACTGAGCACATTTCAAGTCCTGTCTACCCCTCCTTCTCTATCCTTCTCTTCTTTTGAGACACATTGGGGGTGATTTACTAAAGACCTGCGCCTGTGGTGCAGTGGAGAAATTGGAGCAATTGCACAAAAAACGGGACTCAAAACATTTATCAAAAATGATGGTGCACTTATATGCACCAAACCATATTTACATAGGAAGCACTGTTGCGCACTTGCGCAATCTTTCGCGCCTACCATTAGCGAGCGCAGCCAATGTAATCTTCAACATTTTTGTCTGAATACTGTAGATAACTTTACTAGTTTACCATCTTCTGTTACCAGGCTAAAAAGTATGTATATAATATTGTTTAAATGCACAAATTCTGGCCAGAACATGTAGATCTGTCTTACAACTAATCAAGCCTTTTTACACCCTTCTTTCAGCTACTCAACTGCACATGTGCATTGACAAAGCACACCATTTTATGCTCACCTGACAGGGCGCACACGCTTTAGCTTGTTAAACATGTGTGTTGCACACGGGCGCATCTGCGTTCTCCAGAGTGCACAACTGCTTATACATTGAGCTTGTGCTCATTGTAATGCTGATCATGTTAATGAGCTTTTCCTTATCACATGGAGAATATTGCTTCCACTTTTATTATTTTCATTCACTTCTTTTTGAAACAACTCAATAATCATTATAGAGATCTTCCTCCTATCAACAACGGTGCAGATGTTTCCTGGACTTGTAATTGTGCATTTTATGGTGATATTAAATGGTTCATGAAAACATCTTCTCAACACATGTCTGTGTATTGTGCATTCTGGACAATTCTTTCCCCATACACTGTGCAATCTGATTGCACAGACAGTGTATGGGGAAATGAATTGCTCAGAGAAATGAGTGGATGTAAATGTCATCCAATCAGATTGGACAGTGTATAGGGAAAGAATTGTCCAGAATGCACAATACACAGACATGTGTTGAGAAGATGTTTTCATGGAAGTTTTGGCTCCACCAATGATTATAGACTATCACCATAAAATACACAATTACAAGTCCAGTAAACATCTGCACAGTTGTTGATAGGAGGAAGATCTCTAGAATGATTATTGAGATGTTTCAAAAAGAAGTGAATGAAAGGAATAAAAGTGGAAGCAATATTCTCCATGTGATAAGGAAAAGCTCATTAACATGATCAGCATTACAATGAGCACAAGCTCAATGTATAAGCAGTTGTGCACTCTGGAGAACGCAGATGCGCCCGTGTGCAACACACATATTTAACAAGCTAAAGCGTGTGCGCCCTGTCAGGCGAGCATAAACATAATTACAATGAGCAAGTGCCCAATGTCTGTTTCATATTTAAGAATGTTTATGCGCCCGTACGCACAAGGATTCCGCGAATCCGGCGCAAGTCGACAGCATGCCCCATGTCGCAATAATTATTCCTGCCCACGCAAATGGGCCAACATTTTTTTAAATCAGCCCCATTGTATTTGTCTGTTTTCTCCCATTTCTCTAAGTACTGCAGTGATCTATCGGCCTCCTGGACCAGTGTCTTCCTTGGTGACTTCTCTACCTGGCTACCCTACGTTCTCTCCTCTGCAATACCCACTTTTATCCTTGGTGATTTCAACATCCCCGCCAATATTAGCAGCCCAGCTGCACCCCAACTTTTCAACTTAACCTCATCCTTAGACTTTACACAATGGACACAGTCCCCCACTCATTCTAATGGTAACACCCTCGACCTTGTTTTCTCCCATCTTCGCACCCCCTACAACCTCCCTAACACCCCCTTTCCTCTCTCTGACCACAACACATTACTTTCACAATGTGCTTGTCTCCAACCACCTGTCCTACTAAGCAAAAAACAATTACCCGCAAAAACCTTTGCCACTTTATTCCTTCTCTTTTCTACTCTGCAACTGACCACCTCCATGACATAATCTCACCCCTGTCTTGCCCCGACCTTGCCACCTCTATCTACAACAGTTCATTTTCATCCTCACTGGACTCTCTTGCGCCTCTCACCACACAAAATGTCAGGCCCCGACTATTACAACCTTGGCAGACCGACAACACCAAAAACCTTAAGAGACATAGCCAAGCACTGGAGTGTGGCGTAAAACCAACTCCCAGCATGCATTCCCCCAATATAAATCTGCCTTCTTAAAATACAATTCCTTCCTCCATGCTGCCAAACAAACCTACTTTGTCACCCTCATTATTACTCTGTCCTCCTGAACAACTTAAGACTAGACATGTGCATTCGTTTTCGTCCGAATGCATTTTCGTCCGAATTTCAGCTATTTTCGTTATCGTTTTAACAAACGAAAACGAAAGCACAGAATCCGAAAACCGAAAGATCCGACATAAACAAATGCTTTATTTTCGTTTTCGTTGCTACAACAGTTCGATATAGATAGGAGATTCAACGTGACGCTGACAATAACAATCTGTGTCTATCGAACCTGTGGTCGAATGTGCCTAACTTTAACTCTATTAGTCCAAGATTATTCTACATAGGAGAGAAAAGATTCAACATTATAGAGAGAAAAGATTCGACATAGGAGAGAAAAGATTCGACATAGGAGAGAAAAGATTCGACATAGGAGAGAAAAGATTCGACATAGGAGAGAAAAGATTCGACATAGGAGAGAAAAGATTCGACATAGGAGAGAAAAGATTCGACATTATAGAGAGAAAAGATTCGACATAGGAGAGAAAAGATTCGACATAGGAGAGAAAAGATTTGTTATTATAGAGAGAAAAGATTCGACATAGAGAGAAAAGATCACTGCTGGAATTGGGTGGGGGAAGTAAAATAAAAATAAAGTTGATGATGAATGTTATTGGCTGATTGTAACCAAAGAGGAGGAGCAGTAAAATAGCTAGAATGACGAAGATTCGACAAAGCATCGAAAGTTAGAAGATTCGACGGTGCAGCAAAACTGTATGACGCTGCAATCGTACATTTCCGGTCAAATGCATCCGCCCATAGGCTATAGAAGAATTCTAATGTTGGTTGACTAGTAATAGTAATGAATAAATATAATTATTACTAGTCATACAACATTAGAATTCTTCTATAGCTTGTGGGCGGAACATTCGACCGGAAATGTATGATTGCAGCGTCGTACAGTTTTACTGCTCCGTCGAATCTTCTTTGAACATTCGACAGACACCATAAGCCTTCAATGACAGATTCGACCTTAATTAATTCAGATTTTCGGACGAATGCAATTTCTAACGAAAAACGAAATAAATAAAAACGAATTTCGGGAGTAACTAAATACATTTATTTTTCGGACGAAAACGAAATTCCGAAACAAAATATTTCAGTGTGCACATGTCTACTTAAGACCCATCTCCTTGCTCCTGTTTGCATCAAAACTTTTAGAACGCTTAGTCTACAATCGTCTTAGCTCCTACCTCACTGACAACAACCTTCTTGACCCCTTATAGTCTGGCTTCCGCTTGCTACACTCCACTGAAACTGCCCCACTGAAACTCACTAATGACCTACTAACTGCTAAAACCAATGACCACTAATCCGTACTCATACTACTCGACCTCTCTGCAGCCTTTGATAGTGTTGACCATCCCCGCCTCCTCAAAAAACTCCACTCTCTTGGCCTTCAAGACTCTGCTCTCTCCTGGCCCTCCTCCTATCTATCACATCGCTCTTTCGGTGTGACCTATAACTCTGTTTCCTCCTCTCCACTTCCTCTTTCTGTAGGGGTACCTCAAGGTTCTGTCCTCTGACCCCTTCTCTTCTCCATTTACACCTCCTCCCTTGGTCTGTTAATAAACTCCTATTGCTTCCAGTACCACCTCTATGCTGACGACTAGGGATGAGCTTCGAGTTCGAGTCGAACTCACGTTAGACTCGAACATTGCCTGTTCGCCCGTTCGCCGAACAGCAAACGATTTGGGGTGTTCGCGGCAAATTCGAAAAGTCTATGGGAGAAATCTAAAGTGCTAATTTTAAAGGCTTATATGCAAGTTATTGTCATAAAAAGTGTTTGGGGACCTGGGTCCTGCCCCAGGGGACATGTATCAATGCAAAAAAAGTTTTAAAAACGTCAGTTTTTTTGGGAGCAGTGATTTTAATAATGCTTAAAGTGAAACAATAAAAGTGAAATATTCTTTTAAATTTCGTACCTAGTGGGTGTGTAAAGTATGCATGTAAAGTCGCGCTTGTTTCCCGTGCTTAGAACTGTCCCTGCAAAATTGTAATTTCTGAAGGAAAAAAAGTCATTTAAAACTCACTCGTGGCTATAATGAATTGTCGGCTCCCGGCAATACATAGAAAAGTCATTGATTAAAAAAAAAGAAAATGCGTGGGGGTTCCCCCTGGGGCAGGACCCAAGTCCCCAAACACTTTTTATGACAATAACTTGCAAATAAGCCTTTAAAATTAGCACTTTAGATTTCTCCCACTTTTACAGGGTGTTCCGTGGCTTTTCAAATTTGCCGCGAACACCCCAAATTGTTTGCTGTTCGGCGAACGGGCGAATAGGCAATGTTCGACTCGAACTTGAAGCTCATCCCTATACGTGACCGCGTTCTTGATGTTCGGAATTTCCGAGCAACATTTGTGTGACCGTGTGTATGCAAGACAAGTTTGAGCCAACGTCCGTCAGAAAGAAATCCACAGTTTTGTTGTCGGAATGTCCGATCGTGTGTACGCGACATAACTGTAAAATTTAGCATTTCCTATCACTTTCTCAAGTGAGGACAGAAAATAAAAATCATTACAAGGGTTCTAATTCTTCCCTTTTCTATCCAAAATACAAATACACTTCAAAGTCCAGGTTGATATCCAGTATGAAACCATTTCAAATTGTGCTATATGTTAAACTTGTGTAAATAGCAATATGTGGTGCATAAAATGCAATAAAGTGCTCAAAAGAACTTATGATTTAAACAGCAATGAATAAATAAATAAATACAAATAAAAAATCTATTATGTGTGCAATAAATAAATGAATAATGACAATTCATATACTGTATATATACAAAAAAGTCAGGGAAAGAGCCCACAACAACAAGATAAGAGAGTCCAAAGACAAGGTTCATTCTTATTCAGTCTGATTCAGTTCACAAACTCATCATGTGTTTTTCTAATTGATGCTAGATTTCAGCCAGTGCTGCACTTTACTATCGTTGTTTTTAGCCCCTGTTCACATTAGAGTGACTTGTCATGCGATTTGACAGCCCAAAGTCATACTGACATGCGGTTTTGAAATTTCACATGAAGTCGCACAATTTCAAAGCCGCAGTCCATGTGAACGAGGGCTTATTTTTGACTTTAATATTTATTTAATAGTATAATGAAAGCTCTTTTTGATTTATGCTTTGGCTGTTCATATTTTGTCTATATATTTGGCTCTGGGCACTTGGTGGTCTATTTCTTTTTACTGGCACACTCTTTTTTCTGCGAACTGAACTTAGAGATATAGGTGCCTTTCCCTTTCCTTATACCACTAGGTGGAGCTTTCTGCACCTTTCACGCACTCACTATATGATTGTCCTATTTACTGCTATATTGCAGCCCACATTACACATTATGTTTGTTGCTTATTACCCATTTTGATTTTGTTTTTATTATACATTTTTTACTATAATGAATCTTAAAGTTCTTTCTGGAGCAACTACTTTGGGTGGCATCACAGATTGCCTACCCACGTTGAACCTGCTTCCTGTTTGTCCCCTTGAGTTCACACTGAGTCATACTTCCACAGCTCCCGGGTGAGACTCTCCTGGCAGTCATATCTATTATTAGCTGATTTGTAAGTATTAGAGCCCCTCTAGCGGCTTTTGAAGTTGGAATTACTCTATATATTACGAGATATCATTAAGTATGCTACACGCCTGCGATTTTATCTTACAGATACTATACATGCATTTTCTCCTGAAGAAGTGAACAAAGAGTCACGAAATGTGTTGAGTTTATGGATGCCATTTTTGTTTTAATCATGTATTGACAGTTGGATTGTATATGGTCAACATATTGAATTATGTATGAAATGCATTAATATGGATTAATTACAAATCAGCTTTTTACCATTGTATCCTCTTTTTATATGCAATATTTATTCATTTATTAAACAACAATGTTGGAAACTAACTAATCATTGGCCATATGTGTTGTGCCTCATTTAACGTCTCAGGACAAATAAATTGGTTATATGAATATATTAATGAAGGGATGGAGGCACATCACTGGGTGCACCAGGCCACATTCTCTTTTGTTACATGCTACACTCTACATCACACTTATACCATCCCCAAATTACACCTATACCAGCCTTATACCACATTATATCGAACCTTTACCGCATCTGAACACCATCTACCTTGCACCTGTGCCAAGACTATACTATACCTATACTGCATGCAGGTTAACTGGAACTGTCGTTAAATGCACCAGCACTTGAATGGCCCCAACAATAGCCAGTAGAAGAACATCTCAAAGGACTGCCCCTCCCATAATAGTTATTCTGCAAGCCCTCTTTGTCCCCCTGCCCACTCTGCTACCATGCTCCGTTTCCTTTGGACTAGCATCGCCGCCATGGATGGGCTCTGGCAGTATAGTTCCAGCAGTCGATAGATTAAACTTTACTATTGCTGAACTTGAGGTGGCCTTGCTACTGTTTATACTGTAATCACTTTGTATGCTAAATTGTGTTATTACCATTGTTAATTCCCTAGTTACCAACCACATTGGGTGACAATATATTATTTTAGCCTTTATTACTTGGTTTGGTGCCTGTGTTCTTTGATTTAGCTCAACTATTGGGTACTAAGCATTGCTTTCAGTGAATTCCTGTGATATGTAAGTGTGTACATTCAACTTGGTGTGTCAGAGGGGCTGAGGTTCTTGAGAAGGTTGAGGCAAAAAACAGAGGACCCATCCTATCCAGCGGCTCCTACTGGAGTAGTGCTACAGTTATTATATTTTGCAGTAAATTTATGGGGTTGTGAAAATAAATGTTGCATTGGAAAAAATTACAGGATTTTTTTTTTTTATGTATTCCCAATAAAAACCAAGGAAGTAAAAAATAAAAAAAGTATCCAGGTTTACAACAAAATAAAGGTGTTATTTGTCATGAAAAAAAGACAATGTATAACCTGTTAGGATAACAAAAAGAACACTTTGGGACCTAAGGGGATTTAGGAAGACAAAGGCTTAAAGACTTAAGTGGTTAAAGAAAAATTCCAGGCATCAAATAAAATGATTTAACTATTAATGCTATGCAGCAAAAGATTCAGATGTGCAAAGTCAGAACATTCCCTCAATTAACATAGAGTATATCTAAAGCCAAAACAAACTACTGTTCTGGTGACAGCGCAAAATATTTTTTTATCTACCTGTGTAAACGCCAACACCTCCTGGTGCTTGAGTTTACTCAAAGTGGACTCCTGCAAAGAGGTGGCAAATGAGCAAGGATGGGTGAGCATACCTTGCTGTGATGGTGGACTTTTAGGAGACACCTAAAAAAAAAATAACAATCCAATGAGCTGAGGGTCCACAGACTTTTAATTTTGGAATTCGTTCAGCAACACAATACATAACAGCCTATGCATTTTGAGGGGTTCAGATATGGTATAAATCTGTAAGGACTCAAATTGGCAAACACAACATTTGTTTGATGAAAAAAAAAAACAATGCCCAGAAGCAAAATAGCTGCAGCCGCACGCTCTGCGAGGGAACATGCCTGGATGAGTATACAGTATCTTTCTGGGATGGTGAACTAAAATTACAGTGTCTCTTTAAGGGACTGCTCACTTTAAAGACGGTTTGTAGAAGACTGTGGGGTTTATTTACGAAAGGCAAATCCACTTTGCACTACAAGTGCAAACTACAACTGCAAAGTGCACTGAAATTGCACTTGGAAGTGCAGTCGCTGTAGATCCGAGGGGGACATGCAAGGAAAAAAAAAAACAGCATTTTAGCTTGCACATGATTGGATAATAAAATCAGCAGAGCTTCCCCTCATTTCAGATCTACCCCTCAGATTTACAGCGACTGCACTTCCAAGTGCACTTTCAGTGCAATTTCAAGTGCACGTTGCACTTGTAGTTTGCACTTGTAGTGCAAAGTGGATATGCCTTTCGTAAAGGTGTGATTCATATATTATTATTATTATCATCCTACACACACACACACACACACACACTAAGCATCTTTTAAGTGGTGTCTCCTAAATATAGAACTTATGAGGATAAAAATGTGGCAGCTGTCCTCATAGGCTCCCTCTACGCTTGCAGTACTTGCAGCTGTGGTCTCCACCAGTCTTCCATCTTCACATGAATGTAAATTACTTCTCTGCCAAACTAAGCACAAACACTGAATCAAGAATGTCTGTAGTGGAATTAGACAATAAATGAAAATGACCGCTCTCTTATTTTTTAAACATGTCAACACTTTCACCTTCTAGTTCGATTTAATGGTAAAGTGTAGAAATGTGACTACAGTAATGTGTTCTTCATTGTAAGGTTAATTTGGTCAATCCTGTAAACCCCTCAGAGAACAGCTCATAAAGAGGGGTTGGGAAGTATATGTGAATTATGTGTTTATGTGCAATGTCTGTTCTCTGCTCTGCTCTGGAATGTTCGCATACTTTTCTGTTCTTAGTTACATGTAATTAGATTACGTCTGATGCACCTGAAGGCAGGCCTCTACAACTTGACCTTCCTGATGTTACGCTACACGTATTAACTGCTACGAGCATCAGTGTTTTAAATTTTTTCCTCAGGCACGGATTCCTTTTTTTATTTTCCATGAGCCTGATGTTGTACTCTCTGCTCTGTACTAGGTTTACAGATACAAAATTATATATTTTATGCATAAATATTTCACACTTTACATAATTTATTCTAAGAGGGATCTGCCTGGTCTTAACCATTTCTGACTACTGCCTGCTTTGACCTATGGTCTGAATTTGGCTCCACCTCATGATTTACCTAGTCTTAAATCTGTTCAACAACCATGACTTGGCCAATTCCAGGCCTTTTTGCCAGGGATAAACCTGAAGCCTGGGCACTTCTTAAAGTTGACAAAAGAGTACTTTCTTCCCAAGTCTACCCAATGCTTGAAAAAAAAGTTATGGCTGGCATTAAGTGGAAGAAAAGCCCAACACTAATTGTTCTTAAAAATATTCCCTACCCCCTCCTTCTACCTTCTTCCAAAACCATCCATAATTTAGTCTAGGAAGTATCTGCCTGGTCTTGACGATTTCTCATTGCTGCCTGCTTTGACCTGTGGTTTGAATCTGACTTTATCTTCACTTCATTATTTACCTATTCCTAAATCTGTTCAACAACCATGACTTGGCCAACTCAAGACCGACTTGCAAGGGATAAACATGAAGCCTGGGCACTTCTTAGGCCTCATGCACACTGGACGTTTTTACAGCGGCTGTTTTTGACTTCAGACATTTGTTTCTGCAGCCAGTAAACTCCCCAGCATGTTATTCTATGTGTCCATGCACACACAGGCTGTTATCAGAAGTTTTTGGCAGGGGAGTTTTCTGGCTGGGAAAACCCCCAGAACTAGTGGATTTTGAGAGAGTTTTTCAGCTGTAAAAAAGCTCTATCTCAATTAAAAGCTGAAAACAGCTTAAAAACGCCAAAAGACTGCTGAAAATCACAGCTATTTGGCGTTTATCAGAATTTTTGAACCATACGCTTTCATGGAAGTATAGTTTTGCTAAAAAAAAGCTAAAAAAATGTTATAGCTTAAAAACGCAGAAAAAAGCTAAAAAATGCTAGGGTAAAAATGCTGAAAAGCGAACTCTACACCTACAGCTTTCTACAGCTAACATTACTGGCTTTTTTATAACGTCCAGTGTGCATGAGGTCCAGGGGGCCTTAAACTTTACAAACGAGAACTCTCTTCCCAAGTCTACCCGATGCTAGAAAAAAAAAGTTATGGCTGTACTTGGGTATTAAGTTGAAAAAAACCTTAGCACTGCTACCCCCTCCCCCCGTCTTCTTCCGAAACCCTCAATGCCCCAACATGGCCATGATCAGCCTGTTACAGACCCTCTTTCTAAACCTTCCATACTTGACCCATAACAAACAAAAATAAAGTGTGGGCTATAGATGCACTTTAAATCCACAATACTTTATTATAGGAAGCTATAGGGCTAGTCCATTAGAACTGAAGATAAGAAAAATAGCACACAATCGCAGTTGTATCCCACAGCAACCAACGAGAGGTCTTGTTTATTGTTTACACAAAATAAACAGTGAAATCTGATTTTTTTATTAGTCAAAATTCTGGTCCTCTGTTTCTTTTCAGTTCTCATTTTTAATGTATTCCAAGCTCCTGGAGCAGACATTTTTACAGTATCTGAACACAAATTAGCTACAATGCATACAAACTTGCAACAAGCAATTTCAACTGGGAATGAGTTAAAAAAGAACGATCACTGGGGCAGCATTGAACCTATCTATAATACATCTATATTTATAAATTATTATCTTTGTATATAATATGAAATATAACATACATAAAATGTTGGAAACTAATAACTATAGCACTCATTTTACATACTCTGTTCTTTATTGGCATGTTATTCCTTCCTAGAAGGCGAAGGTAGTAGGAGAGATATGTTGTTCCAATGGCTCCTCGTCCCCCTTGCTTCCTCTGAGCAATTCTGCCAGTTTCTTCAATCCTGCTGCTCTCTCCAATCCACTGCTTGCTTCAACGCCTTATTGTTTCGATGCAATGTGCACCCATGTGAACAGGCTGTTAGTCTTTGAGTTTTGCTTATCAGTCTTATTATAGAGCACACTTCCCTTTGGTCCCTGACATTCTTTCCAGAAACTGCCCTCCCACTCCAGGAGTCAGCAGGAGTGCAGGATAGTGCAATTCTGCTGAGCCTCTGCCCCCATCTACTTAGACAGGTAGAGTCTATCTGTCAGATCAGACAGGAAGTGAGGGCCTGTGTGTGTTGCCTACACTCAAGCATGATGGTTGGAGTGTCATGGTCTGGGGCTGCATGAGTGCTGCCGGCACTGAGGAGCTATAGGTCATTGAGGGAACCATGAATGTCAACGTGTACTGTGACATACTGAAGCAAAGCATGATCCCCTCCCTTTGAAGACTGGGCCGCAGGGCAGTATTCCAACATAACGACCCCAAACACACCTCCAAGATGACCACTGTCTTGCTAAAGAAGCTCATGGCAAAGGTGATGGATTGGCCAAGCATGTCTTCAGACCTAAACCCTATTGAGCATCTGTGGGGCATCCTCAAATGGAAGGTGGAGGAGCGCAAGGTCTCTAACATCCACCAGCTCCGTGATGTCATCATGGAGGAGTGGAAGAGGACTCCAGTGGCAACCTGTGAAGCTCTGGTGAACTCCTTTCCCAAGAGGGTCAAGGCAGTCCTGGAAAATAATGGCGGCCACACAAAATATTGACACTTTGGGCCCAATTTGGACATTTTCACTTTTGTTGCCAGCGGTTTAGACATTAATGTCTGTGTATTGAGTTGTTTTGAGGGGACAGCAAATTTACACTTTTATACAAGCTGTACACTCACTACTTTACATTGTAGCAAAGTGTAGTTTCTTCAGTGTTGTCACGTGAAAAGATATAATAAAATATTTTCAAAAATGAGATGGGTGTACTCACTTTTGTGAGATACTGTATATATAAATCATGCTTCCTATTTAGGTGCAACGGCACTCTCCATCCACAGCAACATGGATCAGAATGTCAGTAGAGTTTAAAGTGGTTGTAAAGCTTCACTTTAAAAAAAATAATATAACAAACATGTCATACTTACCTCCACTGTTCAGCTCGTTTTGCACAGAGTGGCCCCGATCCACGTCTTCTGGGGTCCCTCGGCAGCTGTCTTGCCTCCTCCCCGCATCAGCTAACCCCCTCTGGGAAGCACTCTCCCAAGAGGGTTAGCTTGCGGGCGCACTCCCTAATCCTGTATCCGGCGTCCATAAGCCGCCGACTACAGGACTCTGCCCCGCCCCCCGGCCCTTGCGTCATTAGAGTTGATTGACAGCAGCGTGAGCCAATGGCTGCGCTGCTATCAATCTATCCAATGAAGAGCCGAAAACAGCCTAGAAGACAGGGCCAACATCAAGCGCGTTCTCGACGCAGGACTTTCGAGGGCTCAGGTAATTAAATGGGGGGCTGTGGGGGCTGCAATTGCCGAATGTTTTTTCACCTTAATGCATAGGATGCATTAAGGTGAAAAAACATAAACCTTTACAACCCCTTTAACTGAAAATGGGTGTCAGCAAGGAAAGTGTGCACAGCACTATACATTGTTAATGTTTAAATGAAATGACTCACCACAGCTTTTTTCATATATTTCTCTGGGACTGTGGCAGGAAATCTGTTCAGAATTCTGAGCTTCCTTTGTTTCTGTGTGTTTTATTTATTTAATTACTTATTTATTATACATTACACAGATTTCAGCAGGTGTAGTGAGAGTGCTTTGTCCACTATGCAATGAATGGGAAATCTCAGTGTGATTCCAGAAAGATTTAAAAAGTCAATTGGCAGATAGAAAGAGTTGAGAAATTACAGGTGATGTCATTGCATTTTCTCTTTAACCCTTTATCATCTGCATTCAGTATATTTTCTTTCCCAGCATGATATACATTATCTTCTTTGAAAACCAGCAGGCAACACTTCTTGTTCTCAATCCTGGCTCTTATTGATAGCTGGGGTCCCCCACTGATGATCGAGAACCATTCAGCTCTGACATAGTACTCTTAAGCAGACTGAAACCTACAGATAAGCACCGCCAATTACAAACTACATTGTTCATCTGTAGTGCCATCTGTTTATTGGATTCAATTGTCTGATACAGTTATGCCGCATACACACGATCGGAAATTCCAACAAGAAAAGTCTAATGTGTGCTTTTTGTCAGAAATTCCGACCGTGTGTAGGCTCCATCTGACTTTTTCTGTCGGAATTACCGCCAACAAAAGATTGAGAGCAGGTTCTCTATTTTTTAGACGGAAAAAGTTTCTATCGGAAAATCCGCTCGTCTCTATGCAATTCTGACGTGCAAAAAAACATGCATGCTCAGAATCAAGCAGCAGAGCCGAACTGCCTATTGAACTTCATTGATCTCGGCTCGTCGTACTTCTTGTACGTCACCGCGTTCTTGAAAGTCGGAATTTCCGACAAGATTTGTGTGACCGTGTGTATGCAACGCAAGTTTGAGCCAACATTCCGTCAGAAAAAATCCACGGTTTTCTTGTCGGAATTTCCGATCGTGTGTACGCGGCATTAAACTCTTAAAAATAATAACACATTATTTACAAAATAGAAACTAAAAAGGATTTCTTTTTTTTTCTTTACATTTATTTACACTATAATAAAAACAAAACCGTTTTTTGTGTATCAAATAAAAACCTTATACGTCCTTTAAAATATTGAAAGAGAAATTGGGAGTAGAGGATTCAATGGAGAACCCTCTAGTGATGGATAATGAATGTCTGGTACCTCATCCTGAAAACAGACTACACAAAAAACCCAAACATACTAAATTGAAGGACTATAACGGTACCAAAAGGATAAAAAATATCCCAAAAATTGATTTATACAATTTTTTTTATATATAGACATTGAAAATGTACAAATGTACCACAAACATGGAAAATAAAAGCAATATTGTGCTCCTCTTAGTATTTATTTTCATCAACCCCACTGAAGTCAGGGGATGAGAGGCTCGCTGTAGCTTTGACGCAGGTGCGTTTCACAGGTCATAGCCCGCTTCTTCAGGAAGGTATATTGCAGCCGAGCACTAAAATAAGAAATATTGTAAACATCAATTCCAGTCTCAGTTCATCAGTAAGTGCATTGGCTCAATAATTTGTTGCCTCTAGGGTTGAGCGGACCCAAACTGTAAAGTTCGGGTCCGTACCGAACTTTGGGGTTTTGGGGTCCCAGACCCGAACCCGAACAATTGACTGTATGTTCGGGTTTGGGTCCAGTGTTCGGCAATATGCATGTAAAGTCGCGCTTGTTTCCCGTGCTTAGAACTGTCCCTGCACAAAGTGTCCTTTCTGAAGGAAAAAAAAGTCATTTAAAACTCACTCGCGGCTATTAATGAATTGTCGGCTCCCGGCAATACATAGAAAAGTCATTGATAAAAGAAAAAAAAAGCGTGGGGGTTCCCCCAAATTCAATTACCAGGCCCTTCAGGTCTGGTATAGATATTAAGGGGAACCCTGCTGCAAATAAAAAAAAAATGCGTGCGGTTCCCCCAAATATCCATACCAGGCCCTTCAGGTCTGGTATGGATTTTAAGGGGAACTCCACCCCAAATTAAAACAAAAATGGCGTGGAGTACCCCCAAAAATCCAGACCAGACCCTTTATTCAAGCATGCAACCTGGCAGGCCGCAGGAAAAGAGGGGGGACGAGAGAGCGCCCCCCCTCCTGAACCGTACCAGGCCACATGCCCTCAACATGGGGAGGATGTCCGAATACCTCTGCAATCCCGACGGTATAGCGCCTCTAAAAATAGCGGTGCTATGCCCCCACCGCCCCAGTGTGAAACCGAGAGTTTTTTTTGTGCTCAGCGCGGGAATTTTCCTTGTTCAAACGCGCCAAGACACTGCGCCGGCAAAATCTTAGTAAATGTCAAGTCACGTAACTCAATTTGCATAAGTTAAACAGGCGCAGCTCTGAACTTTCCATTATATAACAGTGCGCCAGCAAAATGACATTTCTAAAGGAAAAAAAAAAGGCATTTAAAAGCACCCGCGGCTATAATGAATTGTCGGCTCCCGGCAATATAGAGAAAAGTCATTGATAAAAATAAAAAAAAAGCGTGGGGGTCCCCCAAAATTCAATTACCAGGCCCTTCAGGTCTGGAATGGATATTAAGGGGAACTCTGCCGCAAATTTAAAAAAAAATGCGTGCGGTTCCCCCAAATATCCATACCAGGCCCTTCAGATCTGGTGTGGATTTTAAGGGGAACTCCACCCCAAATTTAAAAAAAAAATGGCGTGGAGTCCCCCCAAAAATCCATACCAGACCCTTATCCGAGCACGCAACCTGGCAGGCCGCAGGAAAAGAGGGGGGGACGAGAGAGTGCCCCCCCTCCTGAACCATACCAGGCCACATGCCTTCAACATGGGGAGGATGTTCCCATGTTGATGGGAACAAGGGCCTCATCCCCACAACCCTTGCACGGTGGTTGTGGGGGTCTGCGGGCGGGGGGCTTATCGGAATCTGGAAGACCCCTTTAACAAAGGGGACCCCCACATCCCGCCCCCCCCTATGTGAATTGGTAATGGGGTACATTGTACCCCTACCATTTCACAAAGAAAGTGTAAAAAATTGTAAAAAAAATACACAGACACCATTGGGAAAGTCCTTTATTAAAAATAAAAAAATAAAAAACATTCCAGCGATGAAATCCAGTGTCCCGCGGCGATCCCGATGTCCAGCGCTGTCCAGACGAAATGTCATTGGCTGAGCCTGAGCGGACCTGATGGGGAACTTCCTCGGCAGTGTATTAAATGAATAGACCCGCCCCTTCTAAAGTTCCCCATCAGGTCCGCTCAGCCAATGACGTAGTGTAAGGCTCAGGACCTGATGCGGAACGTGAGAAGGGGCGGGTCTATTCATGTATTATACTGCGGAGGAAGTTCCCCATCAGGTCCGCTCATCCAATGACGTAGGCAGGGTCTGACATACGAGGGGGCGGACCTGATGGGGAACTTCATCCACAGTTTAATACATGAATAGACCCGCCCCTTTTTACGTTCCGCATCAGGTCCTCAGCCTTACACCTACGTCATTGGCTGAGCGGACCTGATGGGGAACTTTAGAAGGGGCGGGTCTATTCATTTATTACACTGCCAAGGAAGTTCCCCATCAGGTCCGCTCAGGCTCAGCCAATGACATTTCGTCTGGACAGCGCTGGACATCGGGATCGCCGCGGGACACTGGATTTCATCGCTGGAATGTTTTTTTTTATTTTTTATTTTTTTATTTTTAATAAAGGACTTTCCCAATGGTACCTGTGTATTTTTTTTACAATTTTTTACACTTTCTTTGTGAAATGGTAGGGGTACAATGTACCCCATTACCAATTCACATAGGGGGGCCGGGATCTGGGGGTCCCCTTTGTTAAAGGGGTCTTCCAGATTCCGATAAGCCCCCCGCCCGCAGACCCCCACAACCACCGGGCAAGGGTTGTGGGGATGAGGCCCTTGTTCCCATCAACATGGGAACATCCTCCCCATGTTGAGGGCATGTGGCCTGGTATGGTTCAGGAGGGGGGGGCACTCTCTCGTCCCCCCCTCTTTTCCTGCGGCCTGCCAGGTTGCGTGCTCGGATAAGGGTCTGGTATGGATTTTTGGGGGTACTCCACGCCATTTTTTTTTAAATTTGGGGTGGAGTTCCCCTTAAAATCCATACCAGACCTGAAGGGCCTGGTATGGATATTTGGGGGAACCGCACGCATTTTTTTTTAATTTGCGGCAGGGTTCCCCTTAATATCCATACCAGATATGAAGGGCCTGGTAAATGAATTTGGGGGACCCCCACGCTTTTTTTTTTTTTTTATCAATCACTTTTCTATGTATTGCCGGGAGCCGACAATTCATTAATAGCCGCGAGTGAATTTTAAATGACTTTTTTTCCTTCAGAAATTACACTTTGTGCAGCGACAGTTCTAAGCACGGGAAACAAGCGCGAATGGTCCTCAGAAGTTCGGGTCCCCATTGACTTCAATGGGGTTCGGGTTCGGGATCAAGTTCAGGTCAAGTTCGACCCCGAACTCAAACTTTTTACCGAAGTTTGGCCGAACCCGTCGAACCCGAACATCCAGGTGTCCGCTCAACTCTAGTTGCCACATACCTCAGAGTTCATACAAAAATACATAAACAGGGTCACAGCATATGGTCATCTTACAGCCAGCCGCTACAAACCCTCTGGTCACATGGAGTAGTCGGCATTTGTTTCTTTGGGAATAGAAAACTCCCATTCACAGTTGCAGGTGAGTGTCTATAAAAAATATCATATAAAGATCCTGATACCAAAGTGGGACACAACAATTAATCCAATTAACAATATAAATTTAATTAATAGGGCAGATGGATAAATTAGTGTGGGACCCTTTCAAGTTACAAACAACACCCCTACTCCCCAGTTTGCGAAACATCTACTAGGATCACTCTTAGGCCCCTTTCACACTGAGGCATTTTTCAGGGAGTTTAAGCGCTAAAAATAGCACTGTAAAAACGCCTGAAATAATCCTGCCCCAGCATTCTCAATGTGAAAGCCCTGAGGGCTTTCACACTAAGGCGTTGTGCTGGCTGTGCGTTAGAAAAAATCCTGCAAACAGGTTTTTTGGAGCATCTTTGGGGCGCATAAAATAGCGCTGTAAAAACGCCTATCCCCATTGAAATGAACGAGTACCGCTGTAAAACCACGGTAAAAACGTGGTAAAAACGCATAGGCTATAGCGATATTTTTAACGCTAACGCGGTAAAAAACTCGGTAATAACGCTAATAGTTTTTAGCGCGTTATTGCAACGCCTCAGTGTGAAAGGGGCCTTACTGCATATGGTCTTTTGCAGTAGAAGGGCAGTTTACCCACAATCCTTCTCAAGCCCTAATACAGAATCAAATACAGAATCAAATATACATATAAATGCGTCCCGTATCGGACACTTATCCAAAGTCTATGGTGTTGGACCCGCTGACCTCATGTTTGGATGTATGCAGATATGAGGAGTACAGTTAGGGATAGCAGAGGAGGGGCCCCAGCGTGACATTACCTTGGGCCAGAACCAAATTACTCCTCTACCACTCCCGCAGTGGGGAGTCCTAAATAGGGTGGGGGGTGGTGCCTGCCTGTGGGTGTGCTGAGATGCACGTTCACGTCAACAGGCAGATATCTCACTTTTGGCACCATTGCGCCATAGATGACACACCACGCATGCACGGACATAGCGTCATTGACGATGGACCGCTTCGAGGTCATAGCGTCATCTGACTCGCGCCCAATTGGCATGCTGCGGGAGCACAACATGCATCACCCACGCGTCAACCAATTAGAACCTGTCAGCGACAGGGGACCACCCAATGGTCCCGTCCCTCCTTTAGAGGCAGCACCGATCACTCTCCATACAGCAGACACAGATAAACAAGGTCACAAGTGGAGAAGACAACCCAGACAGAGGAACCCAGCTATCCCCACCAGAGCTGACATGCTGTGCGGCCCACCCAAGGGGACCCCCTAACATCCAACCCATAACATGTGCCCCACTAGGCATCCATGTGTTTAAGCCCATAAACTCCAGACAGGCCAAAAAAAAGGGATTTTTATAACAGCTTACCTGTAAAATCCTTTTCTTGGAGTACATCACAGGACACAGAGCGACTTAGTCATTACTAATGGGTTATATAGTTTACCTTCAGGTGCTGGCACTGGCAACTTCCAAACCGGAAGTACCCTCCCCTATATAAGCCCCTCCCATCCGGGAGCACCTCAGTTTTGTAGCAAAGCAATAAGTGTCCCAAAAAGAGGGGTGGGAGCTCTGTGTCCCGTGATGTACTCCAAGAAAAGGATTTTACAGGTAAGCTGTTATAAAAATCCCTTTTTCTTTTTCGTACATCACGGGACACAGAGCGACTTAGTCATTACTAATGGGACGTCCCAAAGCAATGCCAAATGAGGGGAGGGATACACTATACATAAGCTGGGCGCCATCAGGCATGAGGATCTTTTGCGGCCTGCAACACACTGCGCCCAAAGGCGACATCCTCCTGACTTCTAACGTCTACCTGGTAGAATCTAGTAAACGTGTGTACTGAAGACCATGTTGCGGCCTTACAGACTTGAGCCAGAGAGGCCTGGTGATGCACTGCCCATGAAGTTCCAACTGCTCTTGTGGAGTGCGCCCTAACTTTGAATGGAGGCGGTCTCTTTCTCAAGCCATAGGCTTGTATTATGACCTGTCGAATCCACTTGGCTAAAGTAGATTTTGATGCTGCCTGACCCTTTCTGGGGCCTTCCGGCAGAATAAACAAAGTATCCGTTCTGCGAATCTGAGCAGTGGCTTTTAGATAAGCCTTAACTGCTCTTACTACATCCAAAGAATGCAATAACTTTTCCTCTACCGAGCTAGGTTTGGGGAAAAAAGAAGGAAGAACCACATCTTGGTTCAAATGAAACCTCGATACCACCTTAGGAAGAAAGGCTGGATGAGGACGTAATACTACTCTGTCCTTATGGACAACCAGATATGGCTCCTTACAGGACAAGGCGGCTAATTCCGATACTCTTTTAGCCGAACAAATGGCTACTAAGAAAATCAATTTCCTGGTGAGAAGAACCAAGGAAATGTGTTGCAATGGTTCAAACGGTTGTTTCTGTAGAACCGACAGAACCAGGTTTAAGTCCCATGGACATATGGGAATACTAACCGGAGGGCTAATACGCATCACTCCTTGTATGAAAGCTTTGACTAGTGAATGCGAAGCCAAGGGCCTTTGAAAAAATATTGACAAGGCCGAAATCTGACCCTTGATAGTACTCAAGGCCAGCTTCCTATCTACAGCCCACTGTAGGAAGTCCAAAATCCTACCTATTACGTACTTACGTGGATGCCATTTCTTGGCCTCACACCATGTAATGTACGCCTTCCAGATCCTATAATAGATCTGCCTGGATACCGGCTTCCTGGCATTGATCATGGTAGATACCACAGGATTAGAGAGCCCTCTCTTTTTCAGAATGTGGGCTTCAATAGCCAGGCCGTCAAACCTAGGGCTGGTAAGGAAGGGTGGTATATCGGTCCTTGCGACAGCAGGTCCGGACGATGTGGGAGGGTCCAAGGACTCCTCACTGACATTTTTACAATCTCCGCGTACCATGCCCTTCTGGGCCACGCTGGAGCCACCAGAATCACTGGTTTCTTTTCTACCCTGATTCTGCGGATTAATCGCGGTAACAATTGTGGCGGTGGGAATGCATATATCAGCTTGAACTGATCCCAAGGGAACACTAGGGCATCCGAGCCGCAAGCTAGGGGATCCCTTGTCCGAGAGACAAACCTGTCCACCTTTGCGTTGAATCTGGATGCTAGCAGATCTACATCCGGTGTTCCTCACCGCTGGCATATTGCCTGGAAAACCTCGGGGTGAAGAGACCATTCCCCCGGGCATAATTGCTGGCGACTTAAAAAGTCAGCTTTCCAATTTTCCACTTCTGGGATGAAAACCGCGGATATGGCTGGGACATATCTTTCTGCCCATTCCAGGATGCAATTCGCTTCCCTCTGGGCTGCACGACTCCTGGTGCCACCCTGGTGATTGATATATGCCACTGCTGTGGCATTGTCTGATTGAATTCTGACAGGGGACCCTTGGAGTTTGGATGTCCATGCTACTAGGGCATACCGGGCTGCTCGTATCTCTAAGAGATTGATGGGCAGTAGGCTTGTGCAATTCGTTTCGTAACGAATCAAAATTCGTCCGAATTTAGCAACTTTCGGACATTCGGAAGCATTCGAATTTCCGAACAGAGCAATTACGAATAAAACCGAATCCGAAATAAATTATACCGCAAAATAGTGAATGCCCGAAGGTCTTCGGCATAATTCGTTATGAAAAAAGTTACGAATGTACGAATCCATTCGAAGCACAATAACACTCACTCTGCTCTCTGCTTCTCCCTCACCATGCTGAACTCCCTCTCAAAATGGTGTACAGGGGCGGAGGCTATAGCCGCATGAAAAAACGAAAGTAAAATACGAGATTTCAAATCCATTCGAAGCACAATAACACTCACTCTGCTCTGCTCTCTGCTTCTCCCTCACCGTGCTGAACCCTCTCAAAATGGTGTACAGGGGCGGAGCCTATAGCCGCATGTAAAAAACGAAAGTAAAATACGAGATTTCGAATCGTTACAAATAACCGCTATGTATTTAGAAAAGTACAAATCCATTCGAAGCACATTAGGCATAATAGGCAGCGTCGTTGTGAGAGAGACACGGAAAATTACGAATCAACGAACCCAAAAAAAGTTACGAAAGTAGGAGTTGTGTCCAGAATCAACGGAAAACAACGTACTCTACCGAAAGTACGAATTATAAAGCAACAAAAAATTCAACGAAAAATGTCGCTTGCAAAAATACGAATGAGTCCGAACACGAAAAATCCCGTCTAGCAAAATTACGAATGATTACGAATCAACAGGACCGGAAAGAAACGAACCGAAACGGAACGATTTTTTCCGTTGTGCACAAGTCTAATGGGCAGGGCCTTCTCTGCTTCTGACCACTTGCCCTGGAGAGACCATTGCTCCAGTACTGCCCCCCAGCCTATGAGGCTGGCATCTGTAGTGACCACCTTCCAAGAAACCGGACTGAAGGGTTTCCCTTTTTCCAGATTCTGGGGCACCAACCACCAATGGAGGCTCTTGCGAACGGAAGGGGACAGGGACATTGGTAAGTCTAAAGCCTGAACTTTTTTGTTCCAGGCTGACAGTATGGCCCTCTGCAAGTTCCTTGAATGGAATTGACCGTAGGGTACTGCTTCGAATGAAGCCACCATTTTTCCCAGCAGCCTCATGCACAGGCGTATGGATGGTTTTCTTTTTGTACCCACTAAGTGGGTCAAATCTTTTAAAGACGACACCTTTTCTGGAGGTAAGAAAATCTTTCTCTGATTTGAATCCAGCCTTAGCCCTAAGTATTCCAGACTTCTGACTGGTCTTAGAGCTGACTTGTCCCGGTTGATAATCCAACCGTGATATTCCAGATACTTGATTGTCTTGTGAATAGCTACTTCCAGCTTTTCCACTGAGTGGTCTATTAGTAGCAGGTCGTCTAGATATGCCATTATCGTTACACCTTGTGTTCTTAGATTGGCCAATAGTGGGGCCAGAATTTTTGTGAACACTCGTGGTGCTGTGGCCAGACCGAAAGGTAAGGCTCTGAACTGAAAATGGCGCCCTTCTACTGCAAAGCGTAGAAATTTCTGGTGGGCCCGGAAAGATGGGAATATGCAGATAAGCATCCCTTATGTCGATCGAGGCTAACCATTCCTGCCCTTGTAGGGCGGTGGCCACCGATCGGATCGACTCCATCCGAAAAGTCCTGATATTTAGGAACTTGTTTAGCCCTTTTAGATTTAATATGGGCCTCACGTCCCCATTTGGTTTGGGGACTGTGAAAAGGTTCGAGTAAAACCCGAACCCACTTTCTTCCAGGGGAACCTTCATGATTACACCTTGGAGCAATAGTTGTTCTAGTGCCAAAAGGAGGGATCCTCTCTTCTGGGGATCGCTTGGCACGTTTGACCTCATAAATTGGGCAGGAGGAGTGTCTTTTAACTCCAGCTTGTATCCCAGACTTACTGCGGAGAGCACCCATCTGTCTCTGATGGTGTCCCGCCAGGTCTCTGTGAACAACTGAAGTCTTCCCCCCACCCGATTGAGTGGGGGCAACCCTTCATGACTTGGGGGGAGGTTTTGTACCTCTCTTGACCCAGGGTTTCTTGTTACCCTGTGATTGTCCCTGATTTCTGCCGCCTGAATTTGACCGCGGAGGCCGTTGGAACTGTTTCACAGCCGATGTGCCAGGGACTGGAGAAGTAGGCCTCTTAAAAGAAGGACTTCTACTCTTGTTCTTAACCGGTAAGAGTGAACTTTTACCGGCAGAAATTTTCTGGATATATTTGTCCAGATCTTCTCCAAATAAGCGTTCTCCATGAAATGGGAAGCTAACCAGCAATTTCTTACAGGGAGCTTCAGCAGACCAGTTTTTGAGCCATAGAAGCCTACGCATATGTACTACAGACAGCGTAAAGCGGGAGGCCTGTTGGATTGTATCCTTTATGGCGTCCACCACAAAACACAAGGCTCTAGGTAGGTCAGCTAGGGCAAGAGCCTGCTGATCTGGTATGTCCCTTAAGACTTGTTTCAACTGATCTTTCACCGCTTGGCAGACTCCAATCGCTGCTACCGCAGGTTGTGTCACCATGCTTGCTGTAGAGAAAGCAGATTTTAGTAGAATCCAATTTTTTATCTATTGGGTCTTTGAACATTGGAACATTATCTACTGGACATGTCAGTGATTTGTTCACAGAAGAGATGGCTGCGTCCACTGTAGGGACCCTCCATTTTTTTATGAACTTATCCTCCATGGGATAGATCATCGGAAATCTCTTGGGGGGAGTAAATATTTTATCAGGATGCTCCCAATCCTGGTAAATAAGCCCTTCCAATAAAGGGTGGATTGGGAAGGAACAGACAGCCTGGGGAGCTTTCAGCGACCCCAGCGAGGAAACCGTAGTGGTTGATGGTTTCTGCCAGAGGCATTTTAAATGCTGATCGGACCATGTTAGTCAGAGACTGAACCCATAATCTTTCAGCCTGAGATGCTGAGAAAGGTTCTTCCACTGTTGATTCCTCCATAACTGAATCAACCTCATCCTGATCCCCTTCAGGTAGGTCGATCTCTGTGTGGGGCTGTTCCTCCACTAACAGGCACTCTGAAGGAGGAGACGGAGATCGGACGCGCTTTTCCTGTGACAGGGAAGCAGCGATCAATGCTGTTAATCTCTCTTCCAATCCTCCCAGAGTTGAGGATAAAACCTCCTCTGTTATATATACAGGAGCAGGTGGACTGGGGACAGCCGCAGCACCAGGCACTCCTGCGGGGTTCCTACGGCTACTGACCTCTGAATTCTCAGGGGAGATTGGTGCAGTACAAGCATGCCCAATATCCTCAGAGCCCGATGGAGACCCCTTTGGCTTCCTGGAAGACTTATTTCCGGAGCGTCTGGACGACATATCCTTTAAGCACAAAGCTGAGGTATTCCCGTCGTCATACACCAATTTTTGCTGGTAATAGTCTAACACAGTTGCTGCTATATACCAGCTGGTGTCCACTAAAGTGCCTTTCTATGGGGATGCCTGCATCAACCGCCTCTGTGTGCCAGTGTTTGTTGCTAGCTCTGTTTGCATCCAGCTGACACTTGTACTGTGTCTTTTATACATGCTGGGACGCCTGCACATGCGCAGAAGCGCCGCGGCGCGCATCGAGCGTCATCCACCCGCCCCGCCCCTTTTTTTTCATAGGAGGCGCGTGCACGCGCCCGCGCGCGCTCCCGTGCGCCATTGGCGCCCTTTTCTAAAACCAAGCAGGGACTAGGAGCCAGGGCCCTTTTTGCCGGAGGGCCTGTGCAGTGGATGAGCGCAGCAACAGGGCAGAGGAAGTGGATTCCCACAGAGAACTTACCAACTGCCTGGATCTTTTGACTTGAGAAAACCAAAGATCCACATGACAAGAAAAAATGGACCACAGCGGCCTCTAGTGGTTTAACACAGGTACCGCGGTCCTCTTTTTTTTTTTTTTTTCTTGACTACTATTAAAATGTTACATTTTTCAGTAGTTACAGGCATACACAGATATTAGCGGGAATACCGTTAGGTAACAGACAGAAAGACAAATTAGGCTTGGGGGTCCCCCAATAGAACCAAGTTCCTGGGGGCCCCCACTTACCTGTTCCCCGCCGCAGGACTCTGTTTGGTCCACAGAAGCCCAAACTTCACCTATCACGGCAGGCATTGTAATTAAACCTTCAGGGACCGGGTTCCCAAGGATTCCACTCCCCTGGACCTGTATAGCACCCTGCACAGAAAACATCTTGGTCGTGGGTATGACCAGAGCTCTGGATCCCAGGGTCCAGCCCTCCTAAGAGAGGCATTACAGGCAAAACCTTGCTCTTCTGCTGCAAGGCCCGGGTACCGACCGTTTAGCTATGAAGCTTTTTTGATGGGATCCGGAACAGCTTACTAAGGCCCGTAAAAGAACCTGTACGCAAGCCCAGTGAAAACACATGTTACTCTTTGGCCAACACCTTAGACACTGGCAAAAAACTGAGGTGCTCCCGGATGGGAGGGGCTTATATAGGGGAGGGTACTTCCGGTTTGGAAGTTGCCAGTGCCAGCACCTGAAGGTAAACTATATAACCCATTAGTAATGACTAAGTCGCTCTGTGTCCCGTGATGTACGAAAAATAAAAATAAAAGAAAGGTAAGGAACATGGGTTGTGCAAAAGCTCTCCCATACATATATAGAGGGACGTTTCAGACCTGCCCATCTCCACAGGAGGGCAGCAGCTGGCTGTTTACAAATTGGGGACCACAAAATATTTAATATCAAAGAAGTTAAACCATAGATATATACACAAAAGAGAAGGTGCATAAACAGATAACATACAACCCTCTCTCACTCCCCCCCCCAAAAACCCATATCCCAATTTAAAGGGGGGGTGAGTTGGGATATGGGTTTTTGGGGGGGGATCAAGGGAGGATGCTTCCTCTGTAGTGCTGGCTCCTGTCCTAGGCCAAGTAATGCTAAGTGTACTTTGCCTGGGAGCTGTCCATAGAGGGTGCATGTGCGCCGCCCCCCCCCCAAAAGCTAGTCACCAATAAAAAAAAAGGTCCTTAAAAAAAAAAAGTCCTTTAAGTGCACAAGTGCACTGTGTACGGGCACCAGACACATTGCTCCATGGGCAGCATGACGTCTATGCAATCATGTTATTGCATGTGAGATGCTGCATTTGCGGGGTTTTGTGAGTGCTTGTGGCGCAAAACAGTGCGCCGCAACACTCCAATCTTGCAGGTATTTCCCTTGCTGTGGGGTTTTCTATTGGCACCGCCATAAGACATGGGCGGTGCTTTCCCTGGTTTCTCTGTGCCAGTAGGAAATCGAAAGTGACCCTGACCCCACAGGTTCGTGGATGGGGAAGTCAATGTGATCTGACACCCCTGTCTGTATACAGCAGCATCCTGTGATCGAACTGAAGGTGGAGGAAGGTGGAGGGAGGGGGAGGGCGCCCTGCTTAACCTCTGCCCGAGAATCAACCTGCAGCCATTCATCACCCAGCAATCTGCTGTATATCAGAGGTATGTGCCTGGCAGGAGAGGGGAGAGGAGGGGGGATCATGGGGGACTGGCTCCGATCAAATGCTTCTCTAATTCACCACTAAATCCCCAGGGTAGGACAGTGATTATAGACACTGTTATCTCATCTGTCTGTCTGTCTGTTTTTTTTTTATATCTGTCTGTCTGTCTGTCTGTCTGTCTGTCTATCTATCTATCTATCTATCTATCTATCTATCTATCTATCTATCTATCTATCTGTAGGCCCTATTGTGGGCGAGTGACGGGGGGTTGGTTGGGGCTTTGTTTGCGCGCCAGCAGCCACTGCCTGGGACCTTTTTAGCAGCCTGGAGAATGACGCCAGCAGAATCTGGAGGAGGAAAAGAAGGTCAGTGTATTACTGTAAACAACTGTGAGGGGGTTAACTCGGTAGCGGGTGTGTGTGACCCCCTGGTTGGGCTCCCCACACAAAAACAGGGCCAGCAGACGGAGGTTGTGGTTTTCAAAATCAAAAGGTGCGGTTTATTTCTCTATGTACAGTGACAAAAACACAGCAAAGCCAAAAAGAAACATAAACAAAATAAATCCTGGTCAGTTTGACCTCTGACTAAACATGCAGGTTTCCTAAACTAACAACTGGGATCAGCCTGGTGCTGTCCTAGTCCCTAAGTCCCTGGTTTAGTAAAAGTCCAAACAAATAGCCACACAGGCTTTGCCTCACCGCACAGGGGTTCACTCTCCCTAGACAGTCCACACAGGTCTGGTTCCAGGCATGAGCTAACATCTAATGAAGCTGGGAGTTCTTATAGAGGCCTAAATGAGCTGACAAGCTTCAGCTGGTCTCATCAACTCCCTGCCTCACGACGCCCAGCACTCTCCCTAGAGGTATGAGTCATTCATGAGCCCACTAGCCTCAGCTGGGCTTCATCAACTCCCTAGTTGTATAAGTCGGCATAAAGCCTGAATCTGGGAGAAATATATCTACCCCCCTGGATGCAACCAGGTGACTTTACCTTCCTGCTGTCACATACCCCCCCCTCTTGTTTTAACCTTGGGGTTGGAACACCAGCAATCAGGCATTCATGTACTCGAGACAAAGCATCCACATTCCCCATTTGAACGCCAGGGCGATGCTTTACTGTGAAGTTGAATTCCTGTAGGGCCAGGAACCACCTATTCACTCTTCTATTTGTTTCCTTGTTTTGAGCCATCCACTTTAACGGAGCGTGATCCGTAACCATATCAAAGTGCCTACCTAGCAGGTAGTACCGAAGGGAATCTAGAGCCCACTTCACCGCTAAACACTCCTTTTCAACCGTGGCGTAATTTACCTCATGGGACTTCAACTTCCTGCTGAGGTAAATGACTGGGTGCTCTTCCCCGTTCCAGACCTGGGACAATACTGCTCCTAACCCCACATCTGACGCATCACTTTGTACGACAAAGTCTTTAGAGAAGTCGGGTGAGTACAACACTGGCTGGCTACATAAGGCTTGTTTCAAGAATTGGAATGCTGCCTCCGCCTCGGGGGTCCATTTAATCATGACCGACCCTTTCCCTTTCGTCAGGTTGGTTAGGGGCACAGCCTTAGAAGCAAAGTGGGGAATGAAGCGCCGATAATAACCCGCGATTCCCAGAAAGGCTCGTACCTGCTTCTTGCTGTTGGGACGTGGCCAACTCTGGATGGCCTCGACTTTGTTGAGTTGGGGTTTTATTACTCCCCTGCCAATGGTGTACCCAAGATATTTGGCCTCCTCCTGCCCAATGGTACACTTCTTGGGGTTAGCCGTAAACCCCGCTTCCCGGATAGAGTCTAGGACTGCTTGCACTTTTGGCAGATGTGAGGCCCAATCTGTGCTATGAACAATTACGTCATCCAGGTAAGCCGCAGCATACTTCCGATGGGGCCTCAGTATCTGGTCCATTTTCCGCTGGAATGTGGCCGGCGCATTCTGTAACCCGAACGGCATTCTCTTATATTGGAACGCCCCGTCTGGGGTTACAAATGCGGTTTTCTCTTTGGCCGACTTGGCCAGGGGAATTTGCCAATACCCTTTTGTGAGGTCAAGAGTCGTCATGTATCGGGCTGTTCCCAGCCGGTCGATCAACTCATCTATACGTGGCATGGGGTAGGTGTCAAATTTTGTAACTTTGTTCAACTGACGAAAATCGTTACAAAATCGCCAGCTCCCATCCGGTTTAGGCACCAACACAATGGGACTAGACCAATCACTTTGGGACTCCTCTATCACCCCTAAGTTCAGCATTTTCTGTACTTCCTCCCGTATTGCCTCCCGTCGGGCCTCTGGGATCCGATAGGGTTTTAACTTCACCCTTTCACCGGGCGGGGTAATAATATCATGCTCTACCCCAGATGTTTGTCCCAGCAGCTCAGAGAACACCTCCTTGTTGCGAAGCACAAACTCCTTAACCTCCTGTTGTTGGGGTTGTGACAAGGTGGCTGCTATTCCAACCTCCGGAATCACGCAACCAGTTTGAGCTGGTGACCAAGTTTCTGCGACTAGGGACTCTCTATCCCTCCAGGCTTTCAACAGATTAACGTGATATATCTGTTCGGGCTTTCGCCTTCCTGGTTGTCTGACCTTGTAATTCACTTCGCTCACTTTTTCCATTATCTCGTAGGGGCCTTGCCATTTGGCAAGGAATTTACTTTCAACCGTAGGGACAAGTACCAATATCCTATCCCCCGGGGAAAAGGTACGGGTCTTTGCTCCACGGTTGTACACTCTCTGCTGTGCCAACTGCGCTTGGGCCAAATGTTCCTTCACGATGGGCATTACCTGTGCAATTCGATCTTGCATCAGGGCGACATGCTCAATCACACTCCTGTGGGGAGAACTCTCACTTTCCCAAGTTTCCTTGGCAATATCCAACAGCCCTCTTGGGTGTCTCCCATACAGTAACTCAAAGGGGGAGAATCCCGTAGAGGATTGGGGCACCTCCCTAATAGCAAACATCAAATAAGGAAGTAGACAGTCCCAATCCTTTCCATCTCTATCCACCACTTTCTTCAACATTTGTTTTAGGGTTTTGTTGAATCTTTCAACCAGCCCATCGGTTTGGGGGTGATACACAGATGTACGCAATTGCGTCACTTTGAGCAATTTACACAGCTCTTTCATAACCCGGGACATAAAGGGTGTACCTTGGTCCGTAAGCAGTTCTTTACAAATACCCACCCGGCTAAAAACAAGAGATAGCTCTTTGGCTATGGTTTTGGCCGAGGTATTTCTGAGAGGGATCGCTTCTGGATAACGGGTGGCATAGTCCATTATAACCAATATGTACTGGTGCCCCCTAGCGGACTTGATTATAGGACCTACCAAATCCATTGCGATTCTCTCAAACGGGACCTCAATGATGGGTAGAGGGACCAGCGGGCTACGGAAATGTGGCATCGGGGCCGACCTCTGACACACAGGGCAGGAGGAACAATAATTTTCTATGTCCTTCATCACCCCAGGCCAATAGAATCTCTGTAATACCCTCTCTCGGGTTTTCTCTGTCCCCAGATGACCTCCAAGAATGTGCCCATGGGCCAACTCCAACACCAACTTCCTGTAAGGTTTGGGCACCACAAGCTGCTCAACGGTTTCTTCTGCCCTTTTTGCCACCCGATACAGTAGGTCCTTCTCTACGCTGAAGTATGGGTAAGTGCAGGTATTATCTGGGTTCACTAACTCGCCATCTATTTCCACTACGTTTTCCCGTGCCTTTATTAGGGCGGGGTCTTTTAACTGTTCTGTGGCAAAATTTTCCCTGTGAACCTCCAGATCAGAAAACTCCACAGACGGTAGGTTTTCGTCTGAGGAGGTGGGCTCCTCTCCAGTTTCTTGAGTCTCCCCTGCCAATACTGACAAGGGAAATTCTGGAGAGTCCTCACCACTCTCAGAGGAGTTCTGGCTATCACATTCCTGGTACATAGGGGCACCAGTGGGGGGCTCAGGATCATCCCACAGTTCCCAGAACTTCGGAAAATCCCTTCCCACAATGGCATCATGCGGTAATTGAGATACTAACCCCACTGGATGAGAGAGGGTACCTTTGGGGGTCTCGAAACACACTGTAGTCACTGGATACTCTCGGGTGTCCCCATGCACACAAATAACAGCTACCTTGCTATTCCCAGAGACCTCTGTTTTAACTAATTCAGCCTTTATCAGGGTCACAAGGCTACCTGAATCCAGTAATACCACAACATTTCTACCATTAATACACATTTTGCATAAATGTTTCTCAGTTCCCCGAATGGCAGTGCATGCGACTGTCGCACACAGCGACTGACGTCTGTCCGTCAGAAAGTCACATTGCATGGGTTCCTCCACAACCGGGCAATTTGCTGCAATATGTCCCGCTTGCCGGCAGCGGTAGCAAACAATCCTTTTGGCTGCCTCTTGAGCCCCTGACTTCCCAGGCTGTTCTCGCCAAACTTTGGGCAGAGCTCCCACCCTCTCACTCTCTCCACCCTCACCCCTTGGAATCCTCTTATCCGCCCCTGGGGATGGTCTGGTCTTAGGGTGGAAAGTCCGAGAGTCTCTGGAAGAGGCCGTCAGGTTCTCTGTAGCCAAGTATTTCTCTACACGATCCACAAGACCACCGGCCGTCTCTGGGTCTCCATGGCTTACCCACTTTTGGATGGCAGTAGGAAGAGCTCTCAAAAACCGATCCATTACAACACGTTCCACAATCTCTGGTGCGGACAAAGTCTCTGGCTGTAGCCACTTCCTGCTCAGGTGAATGAGATCATACATTTGAGACCTGGGGGGTTTTCCAAGCTGGAAAGTCCAGTTATGCACACGCTGAGCCCGGACAGCCAGGGTGACACCCAGCCTTGCCAATATTTCAGCTTTTAGCATCACATAGTCTTTTGCTTGGTCAGGCTCTAGGTCATAGTAAGCCTTCTGCGATTCACCAGTTAACAGAGGAGCCACCAGTCCAGCCCACTGCTCCTCAGGCCACTTTTCTCTTTCAGCAGTCCTTTCAAATGTGGTCAAAAATACCTCTGGATCATCCTCTCCAGTCATTTTTGTCAATAAACGACTCACCCCAAAGGACGCGGTATTAGTGGGACGGCTTTCCTCACTGGTCTGCGGACGTTGCTGCATTACTGCTTCCATTTGTTGTAGTCTCTGCTCTTGCTTCTGTAACAGGTCTATGAAGCGGGCCTCAGATTGCTGCTGGGCTTGTTGATGAGCTTGCTGCTGGGCTGCAAGGCTCCTTTGCAAACCTGCATTTGTCTGCTGTTGATTGGCATTTGCTAGAGCCAGCTGTTTCAGTATCTCCTCCATGCTGGCTTAAAAAAAACTGCCACTGGTTCTCCACCAACTGTGAGGGGGTTAACTCGGTAGCGGGTGTGTGTGACCCCCTGGTTGGGCTCCCCACACAAAAACAGGGCCAGCAGACGGAGGTTGTGGTTTTCAAAATCAAAAGGTGCGGTTTATTTCTCTATGTACAGTGACAAAAACACAGCAAAGCCAAACAGAAACATAAACAAAATAAATCCTGGTCAGTTTGACCTCTGACTAAACATGCAGGTTTCCTAAACTAACAACTGGGATCAGCCTGGTGCTGTCCTAGTCCCTAAGTCCCTGGTTTAGTAAAAGTCCAAACAAATAGCCACACAGGCTTTGCCTCACCGCACAGGGGTTCACTCTCCCTAGACAGTCCACACAGGTCTGGTTCCAGGCATGAGCTAACATCTAATGAAGCTGGGAGTTCTTATAGAGGCCTAAATGAGCTGACAAGCTTCAGCTGGTCTCATCAACTCCCTGCCTCACGACGCCCAGCACTCTCCCTAGAGGTATGAGTCATTCATGAGCCCACTAGCCTCAGCTGGGCTTCATCAACTCCCTAGTTGTATAAGTCGGCATAAAGCCTGAATCTGGGAGAAATATATCTACCCCCCTGGATGCAACCAGGTGACTTTACCTTCCTGCTGTCACACAACACATACACTGTACTTTTGCAATGGGCATATCAGCACCTATAAAAGGGTTAACAACTATAAGGCTACACTGAGCCCTAGACTTTTGTTATATTCTGCGGGTGAAGATATTGTGAATGAAGGAGTTTTTGTGTGCTTTCATAAAGTGCACCACACCCGCAAGATATAATAGAATTCTATGGCAAAGCTAAGCTAACTAGCAGAAAAGCTGCAGGTGCAATGCAATGTGGGTAAACTGCAGAACATCAGTGTGAAAGCAGCCTTATAAGCGGCTAAACACAGTAAGGGCTTATTTACATTTGCAGTTTGGGTTATAACCCATAGTTGAGATATGTTTTTACTACACCCCTCCAACCACTTGTGTAGCCTCAGGGGTTGTTCAAAATCTTAATGAGACTGTAGGCCACACACACACACACCTTAACCATAACTAAACCTTAATACTAATAAATAAGCACAAACACCATTTAATTTTGGCAAATATTATTGGCCGCGGTACCTTTATTGGTTTTCACCATATTAAACATTTTAATCATTAAACTCACCAAAATATATTTATCATCACCCTAACCAAATTGTCCTGCCCAGTTCTTAGAACTCGGGCAGCCAGTAAACCATCATCATTTGAATCAAACAGTCCCCCCCGGAAAACCGAGGTGACTCATACCACATAAAAGGTAACCGCGACTAGGGAAGGGGGGGGGCGGGAGTACTTCATCCTGTTGATCCATTCCAGGGGGGGAAGGTGAATAAGCCCCACTGCAGCTGCCTCTTTATAGGCCGACTGGGTTTAGCCAGAACCTTCCATGTAACTCTATTGGTCAGTACACACCTGAAATATAAAATTAGTGACACAAGTCTAGTACATTAACTTAGCTAAACCTAATTACCCTGATGTGTGCTGGCCACAGTCTCACGCAGGTGGGCTCCAATTAGTGCCCTCCTTTTGTCATTAGACTGTAGGCCACACACACACACACCTTAACTAGGGATGAGCTTCGTGTTCGAGTCGAACATACGTTCGACTCGAACATCGGCTGTTCGATCGTTCGACGAAGATCGAACGATTTGGGCCGTTCGCGCCAAATTCGAGTGACGCGAACGGCCCACAATGCACTACGCCATCGCAGTGTCATCCAGGCGCTGTGATTGGCCAAGCATGCACTGTGACCCCGCATGCTTGGCCAATCACAGCGCCGGCAGCGAGGAGAGCAATAATTGGCCACAGGCAGGATGCCTGTGGCCAATTATTGCTGATGGGGTTTAGTACACGCCCCACACTATAAAAGGCCGCCAGCGCGGCGGCCTTGTGTAGTGTGTTCCGGAGCAGGGAAAGAAAAGCATAGGCAGGGACAGTGTCATTTTTTTTCCTTTACTAATCCTGAATTCCTTGTGTTTAGGGACAAATAAGGATAGGTAGGGAGAGTGTCAGTGACAGTGTGCTATTCTGTGCTAATCCTTGTTTGTAGGGACAGAGAGGTACAGTGAGGGAAACTGACAGTGTGCTATTCTGTTCTAAAACTATTTTGCTGAACCATATTTTCAATCCTTGAGTTGAGGGACAGAGAGCTACAGTGAGCGAAAGTGTCAGTGTGCTATTGTGTTCTAAAACTATTTTGCTGAACCATATTTTCAATCCTTGAGTTGAGGGACAGAGAGCTACAGTGAGGGAAACTGACAGTGTGCTATTCTGTTCTAAAACTATTTTGCTGAACCATATTTTCAATCCTTGAGTTGAGGGACAGAGAGCTACAGTGAGGGAAAGTGTCAGTGTGCTATTGTGTTCTAAAACTATTTTGCTGAACCATATTTTCAATCCTTGAGTTGAGGGACAGAGAGGTACAGTGAGTGAAACTGACAGTGTGCTATTCTGTTCTAAATCAATTTTGCTGTTCCATATTTTCAATCCTTGAGTTGAGGGACAGAGAGCTACAGTGAGGGAAACTGACAGTGTGCTATTCTGTTCTAAAACTATTTTGCTGTTCCATATTTTCAATCCTTGAGTTGAGGGACAGAGAGCTACAGTGAGAGAAAATGTCAGTGTGCTATTGTGTTCTAAAACTATTTTGCTGAACCATATTTTCAATCCTTGAGTTGAGGGACAGAGAGGTACAGTGAGTGAAACTGACAGTGTGCTATTCTGTTCTAAATCAATTTTGCTGTTCCATATTTTCAATCCTTGAGTTGAGGGACAGAGAGGTACAGTGAGGGAAACTGACAGTGTGCTATTCTGTTCTAAATCAATTTTGCTGTTCCATATTTTCAATCCTTGAGTTGATGGACAGAGAGCTACAGTGAGGGAAACTGACAGTGTGCTATTCTGTTCTAAAACTATTTTGCTGAACCATATTTTCAATCCTTGAGTTGAGGGACAGAGAGCTACAGTGAGGGAAAGTGTCAGTGTGCTATTGTGTTCTAAAACTATTTTGCTGAACCATATTTGTAATCCTTGAGTTGAGGGACAGAGAGGTACAGTGAGTGAAACTGACAGTGTGCTATTCTGTTCTAAATCAATTTTGCTGTTCCATATTTTCAATCCTTGAGTTGAGGGACAGAGAGCTACAGTGAGGGAAACTGACAGTGTGCTATTCTGTTCTAAAACTATTTTGCTGAACCATATTTTCAATCCTTGAGTTGAGGGACAGAGAGCTACAGTGAGTGAAACTGACAGTGTGCTATTCTGTTCTAAATCAATTTTGCTGTTCCATATTTTCAATCCTTGAGTTGAGGGACAGAGAGGTACAGTGAGGGAAACTGACAGTGTGCTATTCTGTTCTAAAACTATTTTGCTGTTCCATATTTTCAATCCCTGAGTTGAGGGACAGAGAAGGACACTCGTAGAAATTATCAGTGTGCTATTCTGTGCTAAATCTTGTTTGTAGGGAGGGACAGAGTAGGACAGTGAGGGAAAGTGTCAGTGTGCTATTGTGTTCTAAAACTATTTTGCTGAACCATATTTTCAATCCTTGAGTTGAGGGACAGAGAGCTACAGTGAGTGAAACTGACAGTGTGCTATTCTGTTCTAAATCAATTTTGCTGTTCCATATTTTCAATCCTTGAGTTGAGGGACAGAGAGGTACAGTGAGTGAAACTGACAGTGTGCTATTCTGTTCTAAATCAATTTTGCTGTTCCATATTTTCAATCCTTGAGTTGAGGGACAGAGAGGTACAGTGAGGGAAACTGACAGTGTGCTATTCTGTTCTAAATCAATTTTGCTGTTCCATATTTTCAATCCTTGAGTTGAGGGACAGAGAGCTACAGTGAGGGAAACTGACAGTGTGCTATTCTGTTCTAAATCTATTTTGCTGAACCATATTTTCAATCCTTGAGTTGAGGGACAGAGAGCTACAGTGAGGGAAAGTGTCAGTGTGCTATTGTGTTCTAAAACTATTTTGCTGAACCATATTTTTAATCCTTGAGTTGAGGGACAGAGAGGTACAGTGAGTGAAACTGACAGTGTGCTATTCTGTTCTAAATCAATTTTGCTGTTCCATATTTTCAATCCTTGAGTTGAGGGACAGAGAGCTACAGTGAGTGAAACTGACAGTGTGCTATTCTGTTCTAAATCAATTTTGCTGTTCCATATTTTCAATCCTTGAGTTGAGGGACAGAGAGGTACAGTGAGGGAAACTGACAGTGTGCTATTCTGTTCTAAAACTATTTTGCTGTTCCATATTTTCAATCCCTGAGTTGAGGGACAGAGAAGGACACTCGTAGAAATTATCAGTGTGCTATTCTGTGCTAAATCTTGTTTGTAGGGAGGGACAGAGTAGGACAGTGAGGGAAAGTGTCAGTGTGCTATTGTGTTCTAAAACTATTTTGCTGAACCATATTTTCAATCCTTGAGTTGAGGGACAGAGAGGTACAGTGAGTGAAACTGACAGTGTGCTATTCTGTTCTAAATCAATTTTGCTGTTCCATATTTTCAATCCTTGAGTTGAGGGACAGAGAGGTACAGTGAGGGAAACTGACAGTGTGCTATTCTGTTCTAAATCAATTTTGCTGTTCCATATTTTCAATCCTTGAGTTGAGGGACAGAGAGCTACAGTGAGGGAAAGTGTCAGTGTGCTATTGTGTTCTAAAACTATTTTGCTGAACCATATTTTCAATCCTTGAGTTGAGGGACAGAGAGCTACAGTGAGGGAAACTGACAGTGTGCTATTCTGTTCTAAAACTATTTTGCTGAACCATATTTTCAATCCTTGAGTTGAGGGACAGAGAGCTACAGTGAGGGAAAGTGTCAGTGTGCTATTGTGTTCTAAAACAATTTTGCTGAACCATATTTTCAATCCTTGAGTTGAGGGACAGAGAGGTACAGTGAGTGAAACTGACAGTGTGCTATTCTGTTCTAAATCAATTTTGCTGTTCCATATTTTCAATCCTTGAGTTGAGGGACAGAGGGCTACAGTGAGGGAAACTGACAGTGTGCTATTCTGTTCTAAAACTATTTTGCTGAACCATATTTTCAATCCTTGAGTTGAGGGACAGAGAGCTACAGTGAGTGAAACTGACAGTGTGCTATTCTGTTCTAAATCAATTTTGCTGTTCCATATTTTCAATCCTTGAGTTGAGGGACAGAGAGGTACAGTGAGTGAAACTGACAGTGTGCTATTCTGTTCTAAATCAATTTTGCTGTTCCATATTTTCAATCCTTGAGTTGAGGGACAGAGAGGTACAGTGAGGGAAACTGACAGTGTGCTATTCTGTTCTAAATCAATTTTGCTGTTCCATATTTTCAATCCTTGAGTTGAGGGACAGAGAGCTACAGTGAGGGAAACTGACAGTGTGCTATTCTGTTCTAAATCAATTTTGCTGTTCCATATTTTCAATCCCTGAGTTGAGGGACAGAGAAGGACACTCGTAGAAATTATCAGTGTGCTATTCTGTGCTAAATCTTGTTTGTAGGGAGGGACAGAGTAGGACAGTGCGGGAAAGTGTCAGTGTGCTATTGTGTTCTAAAACTATTTTGCTGAACCATATTTTCAATCCTTGAGTTGAGGGACAGAGAGGTACAGTGAGTGAAACTGACAGTGTGCTATTCTGTTCTAAATCAATTTTGCTGTTCCATATTTTCAATCCTTGAGTTGAGGGACAGAGAGGTACAGTGAGGGAAACTGACAGTGTGCTATTCTGTTCTAAATCAATTTTGCTGTTCCATATTTTCAATCCTTGAGTTGAGGGACAGAGAGGTACAGTGAGGGAAAGTGTCAGTGTGCTATTGTGTTCTTAAACTATTTTGCTGAACCATATTTTCAATCCTTGAGTTGAGGGACAGAGAGCTACAGTGAGGGAAAGTGTCAGTGTGCTATTGTGTTCTAAAACTATTTTGCTGAACCATATTTTCAATCCTTGAGTTGAGGGACAGAGAGCTACAGTGAGGGAAACTGACAGTGTGCTATTCTGTTCTAAAACTATTTTGCTGAACCATATTTTCAATCCTTGAGTTGAGGGACAGAGAGCTACAGTGAGGGAAAGTGTCAGTGTGCTATTGTGTTCTAAAACTATTTTGCTGAACCATATTTTCAATCCTTGAGTTGAGGGACAGAGAGGTACAGTGAGTGAAACTGACAGTGTGCTATTCTGTTCTAAATCAATTTTGCTGTTCCATATTTTCAATCCTTGAGTTGAGGGACAGAGAGCTACAGTGAGGGAAACTGACAGTGTGCTATTCTGTTCTAAAACTATTTTGCTGAACCATATTTTCAATCCTTGAGTTGAGGGACAGAGAGCTACAGTGAGTGAAACTGACAGTGTGCTATTCTGTTCTAAATCAATTTTGCTGTTCCATATTTTCAATCCTTGAGTTGAGGGACAGAGAGGTACAGTGAGTGAAACTGACAGTGTGCTATTCTGTTCTAAATCAATTTTGCTGTTCCATATTTTCAATCCTTGAGTTGAGGGACAGAGAGGTACAGTGAGGGAAACTGACAGTGTGCTATTCTGTTCTAAATCAATTTTGCTGTTCCATATTTTCAATCCTTGAGTTGAGGGACAGAGAGCTACAGTGAGGGAAAGTGTCAGTGTGCTATTGTGTTCTAAAACTATTTTGCTGAACCATATTTTCAATCCTTGAGTTGAGGGACAGAGAGCTACAGTGAGGGAAACTGACAGTGTGCTATTCTGTTCTAAAACTATTTTGCTGTTCCATATTTTCAATCCCTGAGTTGAGGGACAGAGAAGGACACTCGTAGAAATTATCAGTGTGCTATTCTGTGCTAAATCTTGTTTGTAGGGAGGGACAGAGTAGGACAGTGAGGGAAAGTGTCAGTGTGCTATTCTGTTCTAAAACTTTTTTGCTGAACCATATTTTCAATCCTTGTGTTTAGGGACAGAGAAGGATAGGCAGGGGACAGTGTCAGTGTCATTGTTGCTAAGCCTCCTGCACAATATACACCTGAAGGTAGCCCTTATTGCTGTTTTTCCCATCTCCCTGCAGGCCATCCATTAAAATGTCTGGAAGGCAACCAAGGAGAGGCAGACAGTCAGGAGGCAAAAAAAGAGGGCAAGCAGGCTCTGTGTCTGGGGGCAACAGTGCTGGTCGTGTACGCGGTGCATTGTCATCAGCACATGGCCATGGGACACGCTTGTCCTTGTTTTCGGCAGCTGGACATGTTGAGCCACATCATGCCGAAGACTTGGTAGAGTGGATGACCAAGCCCACCTCATCCTCCTCATCCTCTCTCACCCAGGCTCAGGGTAGTGGCAAAGCAGCTGCCAAAGCGTCCTCTTCTCTGGTATCATTATCTTCATTAGTCAATCCTTCCCTAGACCCACCATGCCCTCCTCCTGAGGAGTCCCCCGAACTGTTTGAGCACAGTGTTGGGTACATGCTCCAGGAGGATGCCCAGCGTTTGGAAGGATCTGATGATGATACCCAGCTAGAGGAAGGCAGCAGCGTGAGAGCAGAGAGAGGGGATGCTCAAGAAGGACACCAATCTGGCAGTCATGTTCCAGCAGCTGCAGCATACTGCCAGATTGTCTCCAGTGATGAGGAGGGAGGGGATGATGAGGTCACTGACTCCACGTGGGTGCCTAATAGGAGAGAGGAGGAGGAGGAGGATGAGGAGGAGGCACATCTCCAACGAGGCAGGATGCCCTTGAGTGGCCAGCGTATGGGCAGCACACCGACGGAATCACACCGCAGAGCTCCGCCTGTGCAGGGCGCTGCCTCTGCCCGTCATTCAAAAAGTTCTTTGGTGTGGGCCTTTTTTGAGGCGAGTGCATCAGATCGCACAGCTGCTGTTTGCAACATATGTCTCAAGCGTATATCGCGTGGCCAAAACATCAGCCGCTTGGGCACCACATGCTTGATCAGACATATGTTGACCTGCCATGCAGCTCGTTGGCAAGCCTGCCTTAAAGACCCACACCAAAGAACAAAGCTGACCTCTTCTTGCACCGCATCAGCTGGGATCTCCAACCCCACTATACCTTCACTCCTCTCTGAAACCTGCTCTGAGAGGAATGAAAGTGTAGAATTAGGTGTGTCACAGGCAAGTACTTGCGGGCACTCTGCTAGCAGTACACCAACGTCCGATTCTAGCAGGCAAATTTCCCTGCCCCAGCTGCTGGACCGTCGAAAGAAGTTCACTTCCAGCCATCCACATGCCCAGCGGTTGAATGCTAGCTTGGCTAAATTGCTAGCGCTTCAACTGCTGCCTTTTCAGTTGGTAGACTCGGCCCCCTTCCGTGAGTTTGTGCAATGTGCGGTTCCTCAGTGGCAGGTTCCCAAACGACACTTTTTCGCACGGAAGGCTATTCCGGCTCTCTACAGGCATGTGGAAGGCAATGTCTTGGCCTCGCTGGACAGGGCGGTCAGCGGTAAGGTGCATATTACCGCTGACTCATGGTCCAGCAGGCATGGACAGGGACGTTACCTTTCTTTCACGGCCCATTGGGTCACTCTTTTGGCAGCTGGGAAGGATGCAGGACAAGGTGCAGTAGTGTTGGAGGTTGTTCCACCCCCACGCCTCCAAAATGCTACTACTGGTTGTGACACACCTCTCTCCTCCACCCCCTCCTCTTCTTCTTCCTCCATGGCCTCTTCCTGTGGTTTGTCCTCGGAACCAGCGGTGCTCCGTAGGCGTTCAAGGGGCTACGCAAGTACGCAGGCAAAAAGATGCCATGCCGTGCTTGCGCTGGTGTGTTTGGGGGACAGGAGCCACACTGGGGCAGAGGTCCTGTCTGCTCTGCAGGGGCAGGCCGAGAGGTGGTTGACGCCACGCCAGCTTAAGCCAGGAATGGTGGTTTGCGACAATGGCACCAACCTCCTCTCCGCCCTCCGACAGGGACAACTGACCCATGTGCCCTGTATGGCTCACGTCCTTAACCTGGTGGTGCAGCGGTTCTTGGGCAGGTACCCGGGCTTACAGGATGTCCTGAGGCAGGCCAGGAAAGTCTGTGTGCATTTCCGCAGATCTTATAATGCCAGTGCTCGCCTGGCTGAGCTTCAAAAGGAGTTGAACCTGCCCAAGAACCGCCTTATATGTGACATGCCCACCAGGTGGAACTCAATGTTGGCCATGCTGCAGCGGCTGCACACGCAGCAGAGGGCCATCAATGAGTACCTGTGCGACTACGGCACCAGGACAGGGTCAGGGGAGCTCGGTTTTTTTTCACCACGCCAGTGGGGCATGATCAGGGATGCATGCACTGTCCTGGCACCATTTGAGGAGGCCACGAGGATGGTGAGCAGTGACAGTGCATGCATCAGTGACACTGTACCTCTTGTCCACCTGTTGGAGCACACGCTGCGTGGAATAATGGACAGGGCACTTGAGGCAGAACAGAGGCAGGAAGAGGAGGACTTCCTTGCCTCTCAAGGCCCCCTTTACCCAGACAGTGTTCCTTCTGTCCCACCCATCACACAGGAAGAGGAGGAGGAGGAGGAGGAGGAGGATTGTGTCAGCATGGAGGTGGAGGCTGGCACTCAGCATCATCAGCAGCAGTCTTTTAGGGATGATTTACAGTCCCAAGAAACCAGTGGACTTGTACGTGGCTGGGAGGAGGTGGCTGCGGATCATGTCGTCCTTAGTGACCCAGAGGACTCCGGACTGAATGCCTCAGCTAACCTACGCTGCATGGCCTCCCTGATCCTGCAAAGTCTGCGGAAGGATCCTCGTATTCTTCGGATCAAGGAGAGGGACCATTACTGGCTGGCCACTCTCCTTGATCCACGGTACAAGGGTAAGGTTGCGGACCTTATCTTACCGTCGCAGAGGGAGCAGAGGATGAGACAACTCCGGGAGGCCTTGCAGAAAGGTCTGTGCAACGCGTTCCCAGAGACTGGGAGGTTACAAACTCCTGGTCCTGGACAACGAGTTGCTGAGGCTTCGGGCAGTTAAAGAAGGAGCGGTGGGGAAGGTGGCCGTCTGACCGATGCGTTCAGACAATTCTTTAGTCCGCAGCCCCAAAGTATGATCGGTTCCAGCAACCATCGCCAGCGCCTGATATACATGGTGCAGGAATACCTAGGGGCAAGGTCAGACTTGGACACCTTCCCCACCGAAAATCCTCTGGCTTACTGGGTCTTGAGGATGGATCACTGGCCAGAGCTTGCACAGTATGCAATTGAGCTACTGGCCTGTCCTGCATCCAGCGTTCTTTCAGAACGCACATTCAGTGCTGCTGGAGGATTTGTCACGGATCACAGGGTGCGCCTGTCCACCGACTCGGTTGATCGACTGACTTTCATCAAGATGAACCAGTCTTGGATCACCACCAGCTACCACACACCAGATGCTGATATAACAAACTAATTGATTTTAAAATGTCACATCCCTTCAAGACTGATGCTGATGCTGAGTGCCTGTGCTGTTATGTTGTCTGGCTATCCTCCTCCTCCTCCTCAATGATACGATTAACGATGATAGCTTGGAAGATCATTTTGGTTTATGGGTGACGCCACCAGTGGCTAAGGTCCAATTTTTCAGCCCCTGTTTAACAGGGGCGTGTAATTAAAATTTTTGATGCAATACTTTGCAACAGGCCTCATTGCTGTGCTCAAAGTACAGTATCTGTGAGGGGTTGCAGTGTTGTGCCACCAGTGCCTAAGGCCCAATTTTTCAGCCCGTGTTCAACAGGGGCATGCAATTATAATTATTGATCTAATAATTCACAGCAGGGCCCATTGCTGCGCCCACCAAGAGTAACTGTCAGGCCTTACAGTGTTGTGGCACCAGCAACACCATCACCACCACCACCAAAGGCCCAGTTTTTCAGCCCCTGTTCAACAGGGGCATGCAATTATAATTATTGATCTAATAATTCACAGCAGGGACCATTGCTGCGCCCACCAAGAGTAACTGTCAGGCCTTACAGTGTTGTGGCACCAGCACCACCATCAAAGGCCCAATTTTTACTACCACTGATCAACAATTATATGTTATTACAATTCCTGATATTATACTTGACAGCAGGGCGTTCCAGCACCCACCAAGAATAACTGTGAGTGCTTTCAGTGTTGTGCCAACACCAACACCTAAGGGGCCAATTTCTGAAGAGTATATACGGAAGGTCCCTACTTTCAAACATCCAACTTACAAACTACTACTACTTGCAAACGGAAGAAGACAACAGGAAGTGAGAGGAAATCTACCCCTTGGAAGGAAAATTCTCTCCTGTAAGAATTAATATGGGAGAAAGGTGTCTCCTCTCTACTGATGCTTTATCACCAATCCTTGTTTCAATACAAACACCACATTTCAAAAACAGTTGTCATTGGGACGCAAAGTGAGGTGAAATGTTCTGAACAGGGGCACAGACAGCAAAAAAAATGTGACAGGGGTGATAACCGTTCCCTATGTTTTCCAAAAAGCTAAAAAAAAGGAATTTGGCATGGAGCTACACTTAAACAATGCAGCTGTTCAAAATTACAAACAGATTCTACATAAGAACAAACCTACAGTCCCTGTCTTGTATGCACCGCCTGTATACGGCTATTCAGAGTATATAGGGGCTTTTTTATTTTGTGTGCGGGGTTCCCCTTAATATCCATACAAGACCCAAAGGGGCTGGTAATGGGCTGGGGTAGGGGGGGGTGTTGATGGGGTAGCTATGCCATTTTTCCTAAAGATTTTCATCCATATTACCGGGACCAGACATTGCATTAAAGCCGCAAGCAGTTTTAAATGGCTTTTTTTCCTTTAGAAATGTTATTTTGTGCAGGGACAGTTCTAAACACGGGAAACACGTGGCACTTCACAGGCATACTTTAGACACCCCCCAGGTACAATATTTAAAGGAATATTTGACTTTTTTTTTCACTTTATGCATCATTAAAATGACTGCTCCCGGAAAACGTCCGTTTTTAAAACTTCTTTTTGCATTGATACATGTCCCCTGGTGCAGAACCCGGGTTCCCAAACTCTGTTTCGGACAATAACATGGATAATAGTCGTTATAATTAGCACTTTAGGATCCGAACGTTCGCATCCATTGTATTTAATAGGGTTCTAATGTTCGCGCGAACTTTCGGTCCGTTCGCGGGTTCTGGTGCGAACCGAACCCGGGGGTGTTCGGCTCATCACTAACCTAAACCATAACTAAACCTTAATACTAATAAATAAGCACAAACACCATTTAATTTTGGCAAATATTATTGGCCGCGATACCTTTATTGGTTTTCACCATATTAAACATTTTAATCATTAAACTCACCAAAATATATTTATCATCACCATAACCAAATTGTTCAGCCAGTAAACCATCATCATTTGAATCAAACAGTCCCCACCAGCCAGATTGCCTCAAGCCCGGCCCACCCCCACCACCGCGGACATTTCAATACCAGACTGTATACCTAAATTAAAAAGATCCATGCCAATCTCTGAAAGGTGAACCCCATCAGTTCTGTAAAACCCCGGGACACCACCCTCTAGGTCAACATGGCAGTAAGATAACCCACCAATAGTGGGCATGTATTTTTCTAAAGCCCTATTTACCCGTTTCCTCATCCTTTCCATCACTCTCCGCAAGGGAGAGGAGAGCCAGGAAAGACGAGGAATAATCTCAGAAAAAATGATAACCGTATCAGGAGAAGCTAAATGAAAACGATGAAGATCTTGTTTGATCATAAATAAAACAACCTGAAGGATTCCGGCTGCAAGGATAAGTTTGCCGTATAAGGCCGTTGAGCCGCTCTCGTATGCGCCCAGTGTAGAAAAGAATGTCCCAGTATCCACACAGTGCGATGTAAGTCTGGGAATTAAACAAACAAGTTAGGACGTATATATAATTTGAAACAATCCGACCTCCACCTCCCCATATCTTTAATAGCCGAATCCTGTAACCCATGCCTAGCGGCTTCCGAAGCTGCCCCTATTCGAAAAGAATGGGAAGAGAATTTGAGGTTCTGTAAACCCAGCAACCCCAGACACTTATGGAGGATAAAATTAAATTGGTAGCAAATTAAATTGAGACAAAGGCAACCGGTTCGTATGTATGAGAAGATGCCCATGACCTTGCGGCCTAATTGCCAGGTATTGGCGAACCACAGATACTGGGTGTGACGGATCTCAGATACCCCAGGTGGGCACATCCGCCAGACCTGTGTCTCCTGTCCTCCAAACGCACCCGCAGCCTGCAGATTCGCCATAACCAGCCCTTAACCCCTCAATCACGAGACAATCCACACAGGCGTTGAGGGTTAAACATGCAGAGCCTCAACAGTTTATTAAATCCCAAACCATACACTTTTACACACAGTTAGGGACACTCCCCTTAGCCTTGTCATAGAGGGGGGGTAGAACCAATGGGAACTGAACATTGAAACAGAGACTACAGTTAAACATAAAGGGATTATGGTAAGCAGGCAGCCCTTCAATACACATCCCCTGCGGAGAGATGTCTGCAGTCCAGACCATTGTCTATGTGCCATGAACCAACACAATTAAACACAGCAACAAGAGGAGGGGCAGATGGGGGAGAAGGGATGTAGCATTACATTACATTATCTCAATGCCAGCTTTCCCCAAGTCTCTGTCTCTTCTGGGCCATAATCTGTGGGTAAGCGGTCAGCCCACAGTCCCTTCCAAAACACACAGTGACAGTGGGTTCTGTCACATTTCTCCCCTTTTAAATACAGACTAACCAGGTTCCTGACCCCCAACTGGTCTGGACCTGCGTTAGTCACAAACTTCCACCCCAGGCAACCAGGAAAAGGAAAAGTACGTCTCTGGCGCTGGGGAGCAAAATTGCACATACGGTCTCCTGTGAATAAAAACAGCCGCTGCAGAGTGGGAACAGCTGTCCGCACTCCCGTGATCCGGGACTGGGTTGCAGGTATTGGGGGTAACTGAATAATCCTCTGCCCCGATGCCAGCGCTTCAACTGGTAGTGAACGTAGGGTGGTAGTGCTATGCATTTGGGGAGGAAAACGTACTTGCTTTTCTCCTGGTGTAGTTACCAGCCGCTGAGGAGGTATCTTGCAGAGACATTCTCCCGGACTCTCCATCTCTTTTTCTGATGCTGGGCAGAAGCCAACAGCGCTCTGCCCCATAGCCAGCGCTTCTGCTAGGGGGACATATACAACGGTAGAGTTCAGCCGCTGGAGAGGGGGAAGGGTTTTCTCCCCTCCTGGTTCTGTGACCAGCTGCTGAGGCGACTTCTGACAGGGGCTGTCTCCCAAACCCTCCAAAAACCTACTGAGGGCTGGGCCGGGGCCAGCGGCACTCTGCTATGCAGCCAGCGCTTCTGCTGGGGGGATAAACACTGGGGTAGTGTCCAAGTTCTAGGCAACCAGCTCACTGAGTTCATCCCTCGGACTCCCTGGATCTAACTCTGAGGGTGGGCAGAGGCCAGCGGCACTCTGCCCCGTAGCCAGCGCTTCTGCTGGGGGGATGAACATTGGGATAGTGTCCAATTGCTAGGGAGGGAGAATTGCTTCCTCCACTCCCGGTGGGGATATCTGCTGTTGGGGAAATGGCTCACGAAGATCATCTCTCAGACTCTACGGATCCAACTCTTTTTCTGATGCTGGGCAGAGGCCAGCGGAATTCTGCCCTGTAGCCAGCGCTTCTGCTGGGGCACCAGATGCGATACTCTGGCCTTGCTGCTGATCGCCATTTACCAGCCTTCCAGCGCCCATCTCAACTCCCCCTTCTGAGACCTTTATGATATTAGCTTGTCTCTCTGCTTGGGGAACCTCCGGTGCGTTCCGGCATTCTAGCACTCACAGTGCCCTATGTATCATCGCCGCTTCTTCCATTGAGGTTAGGACAGGCAAACTTAGGAGCACCCCTGGCCCCATTTGCTCCGCATCTTCGTGACTGTTTGCTATTTCTCCCGGACAGTCCCAAGCAACGGGAGCCATGCCAGGCTGCTGATCACCGTCAAACAGCTGCTTGTAGGCAATCTCGAGCTCCCATTCCTGCTCAACCAGGAACTCCAATTCCTCCAGGTCACACGCCTCTTCGGGGAGGTCCAGCACCTCATCTCGGTAGTCCAGGATGTTTTCCAGCCGCCACTCCTCATCGCTCCCAAAGTCTGGGTCTCCGTATATTTTTTGATGGAGCAGCCCCACACCGCCGTAGCCAACGCCTTCTGTTGGGCTGCCATCTGCTGTACCTGGCCACAGTTGAGCCGCGAACCACCGGAGGGCTCTGTAGCTGGCGTCCAGCCTCATCTCCTCCTGGACCAATCTTCCGAGCTCCGTCTTCCACTCATCTTGCGGTCGTTCCCTCAGGAACACCTCTCGCGCATGGTACTGCGTCCAGTACATCTGTGTGGAGGAGGGAAGGATCTTCTCCTGATGGTGCCTCTCGTGGCTTAGCGTTTCATGCCAGAGTTGCCAGCGGATCACATCCCCCCAGCCGAGCATGGTGCGCTCTGTCGCTGGTCCCCGATGTTGCTTCCGCATGCCTTGCAGCCTCCTCCCGAACTCCGCTCTCATGCCCAATGTAAAAATGTGGAAAACTCCTCAAAGTAAGCGCACGACAAAGAACAACCCATAGGGAGGCATTTATCAAAAAAGAAACAACCATCAAAATGAAAACCCAGTGAATTAAAAGCCTCAGGAGAGATGGGTAAAAGGCGGAAAGTCGACTTCACATCCGTTTTGGCCAACAGTGCCCCAGGACCACACAATCTAATCTTGTTAATTGCATCTTCAAACGTGGCATAAGAAACAGAACATAATGACATGTCAATATCATCATTCAAAGACTGTCCCTTGGGAAAGGACAGGTGATGGATCAAACGGAAAGAATTGTGCTCCTTTTTGGGGACTACTCCTAGTGGTGATAAACGAAAATTCTCAAACGGGGGTACCCGAAACGGTCCTGCCACCCGCCCTTGATCAATCTCCTTCCAAATCTTGACCCTTACCACCTGGGGAAATACAGAAACAGATTTAGGGTTATCCACCAATATGCATCCTGACCCAGAAAATGGGAGCAATGGGAAACCCTGAGAAAAACCTTCAATGAGGGCCAGGGCCCTCTCCCTGTTTGGGTACAAGTCCAGCCACGGGCGCATTTTTTCCAGCCTCACTGGAGTGCAGGCTTTTGGGAAAATCATCCCTTTGCCCCGGTGCGGATCCTGCAGCACTTTTCTTAAAGCATTTTGCTACCGGATGTGCCCCGGCACAGAAAGAGCACTCATGTCTGTATTTGCAGGAAGCGTTCCAACAGCATTGCTGTTCGTTATATGCAAAACAGCATCCTTTCCTATACAGAGCTGTACCAACCGGGGCAGCAGGATTCTGTCTAGGCATGGGGGGTTTCTGAGCCACCATTAAATTAAGCCACAAGCCCACGTCTTTCATACCTGTGGTGGAATTATTGGTTGCTTGCAGAGCACACAGCCTATAATTCCTGTGCTGACTAAGCACACATCAGATTTAATCTTTTTGCAATAATGCTATCTTTAAGTTAAGTTTGCTAGCTAAGTTCCACTCACCGTTCATTCCATCATTCATTCAAGGAAAGCACCAACACAGATCTTATCGTCAAGTCATCTCAGAGCAGAGTGTCCCCTGGGATAGCCAGCTCTGTTTATTTATAGTAAACATGGGCAACAAAAGAAGGTGTGGCTTCACAGAACAGCCATTCAGACATTTTGTATATTTTCAAAAGAACCAATCACAGACATGTTTAAATTCAAATATAATCCTAGCAGTGATGTGTGCAAACGGCTGTGTACAGGGGTCATGCTCTCTGTGAGACAAAGGAACAGTAGAAAGCATGGCTTTGTACAGAGCTGTGTGCAAACCAACTCACTGCTACCAATGACGGAAACTATATGACAATTATGCCTCAATGGACCACAACTGTTTTATAGTTGTGCTACTGTTCTTGTGGACACAGATCTGTGCGCTCGGAGTCATTTAACGCCCCCCCGCCAGGAGGTGGCCAGTCCCCCGATGGGGCGCAAAACAACATCTCTAAATGGAGCAAACATCGCTGTTTCCATAGGAAGATTTTCCCGCCACCGATCTTCCACCAACGTCTGTATGTGCAAATACGCTCAGATGAGCGTATTACAGCAAAACTGACATTGGGGGGACATCTGACAACATACATTAATACATTTTTCCACAACAGTCCTCCCTTTTTTGTCATATGCACCCCATGTGTCCCTCGATGAAAGTTGATCTGCTTCTTACACCCGGAAATGAATCAGTCCTTACAGTCCATACGAGTCCATAAAAAGAAAAACACGGCTTGACATGTAGACTCTACTCTTCAGGGGCATGACTTATAAAGGAGGACACGACATGGTGAGCTGTAGTAATCACCGATCCATCTGTGATCCTCTGTGTCTTGTATGTGGATCCAGCTTCGGGGCGTCTCATTAAGGAAACTCTGGTCACGCGTCAAATCAGGCAACAGGAGCATCTCGTCACGACATAGAAAGAATAGAAATAAAAACGACATGAGTATATATATTCCCACTTCCTTTAACCACGATCCGCTGTAAAATAAAAAAATAGATCCCCAAAGTATCCCAGACCCTTAAAAGGACTCCCAACCTTCACTTAGCTACAGCTCTGGCTTCAACAGTTACATGAAGAACCCTATCCTTAACGGATGAGAATTGTCCAATCGTATCCCAAGCTCGAGCCCCCCCCCCACCTTGTACATGCAGGACCCCATGCCCAGACCTGGTCGGGGTTGGTGAACAATTCCCTTCTAGCTGTCCCTGCCATTCTTAATTTCCTGCGCCATCAGATCCTCGCGATCGGCCGCGACCTAAGATGTTGGGACAGCTTCACCATCACGCATGAACCTCTTGCTTTGGGGGAATTACCTTTATAAGCTGCAGATCTGCATAAACACCAAACTAAAGTTCAAACACACTTGTGGGCTACTTAGATACCCAAACCGACAAGAGGCAGATCCATTAAAACTTTTTTATCCTTTAAAAATGCATCGTTAGATTCCATTGACAAGTGTCTGTCTGGAGTCTTCACTAGTTTGTCAAAACTCCTCATACCCATAATAACATCATAAATGGCATGTACCGCCGTCATCGCTGGGGACTAAAACTCGGTGAAGACTCAGAACACACCATCGGTCCTGTCCGCTTTCTGAGCTAGTCAGGACATACACTTTACATAATAACTTGGGATGCTTTTCATAGTTACCCTCGCTAAAATTTACTAAACAACAAAAATATAAATAAACAAAGATACTCCTCATTCTTTGGTGTGGTTGACCCGCTTCTTGCAGTGGCTGGCGTGGTCTCATCCCTCAAGCTTCTTCACAACGACCCAGTCACCTGGTTAGAAAGAATGTAAACTGATTATTGAGTCAGGGTCCAGGAGGGACTCGTGAACCCTGTGATGGACATTTTGAAGTTCATGTCACAATGATCGCACCCACCCCATCAGCCGAGAATATAAGTGACAGCTAATGAGGAAAGTACGACTCTGGTTTTGATTGACCTCCAAACAACCCTCATATGACAATAACCCAGACATCGGGACTGTGGTCACTGCATAACCTGTGCGTGGCTTACAATACCTGGAACCATTGACAAAAGGTTCTTAGCATCTGGCATGGGAACCTACTTCACCAGACTGCTGCTTGCCGATTCAAATTCTATCAAAGAAAGACAGTCTTGGCACAAACTTGGTTAGAATTACAGGAGTTAACATTATTTGTTTGACAAAAAAAAAACTGTCACTCTTACATTTATCACTTCTCCCCACTTTTCTTCCTCATTACAGACTGAAGGAAGAAATGCGTGGTGCAGGAAAAAAGAAACAATGAAATAGCCTATGATACTTTTACCTCCTTAGACTCGTATTTATCCATATGTACAGCTGTCTACATACACCTGTTCTCTGTGTACAAACTCCTTGGACCTGAAAAATACTTATAAGCAAAATCATTACTCTATTCTTCATATTTAACCTGCAAAGAATGGTAAAACAATAATGACATTCCTGTACATTGGTAAATTGTCAATGACATTCTTTCAAAACCGATTCAAACAAAACCCTCTGTAACCCTTACTTTTCCCGTTCCTACAAAAATACAACAGCCGCGACGCATCGAAGGATCGCCGCGGTAAGTTCGAACATATTCACGTTACTACATACAAACATTCCGATACAAACGTGGGGGAAATACTTCCCAGTTTCCAAAACCACAAATGAAAAAACAAAAACAGCCAGAATTCTCCCTTTACTCTTTCAGCAATAGAAAAAAATACAATGGGAAAAACACGAGAGCAGCTCGAGAACCTTACATGGACCAGCCATACAAAGTTCAAACAAACGGGCATGAGAATTTAACCTCCATCAACACTCATCATTACAGATTTCTGAAGCCACAGCTCAACTACATCCAAGGTACCTTTATTCTGAGGTCTCGTACCTCCAGACATCAAAAGTACCTTCCAAAGGAGTACACCTCACTGTACCCTCTGACCAGATATGTCTTCCTTTAAGGGGTCTCATGTTCGGAGCCCCAAACCCAGACCTCATGTGCGGTGCAGTTGTCTGACTGGTGTGGAGCCTAATTTTTTTCCTCCAACGCATGGACGGCACATTACCCATGACGATTCGAATCGCTTATGAAGCGTCCCGCGTCCAGGACACCCTTGCACTAGTTTTCAGAGCAGTACTGCTTAGTGACCATTTTACAGTACTGGCACCCGGTGTATTCCGATTATTTTACACGGCCTCCCGGTATGCTAGAATCTGCTCTTCAACCGATTATCGGCAGCCCTGTAAACGTGTTTGTCAGACAACCTTCAAAGCATCATGAAATCCTCCACTATTCAAAACAATATTATGGCTTCTTTCTACCTGCATCTAGATGATACAATAATGGTGATGCCCCCGTTTGCTCTCTACCCAAAACTGTATTACAGAACAAAACTTTACAAAACTGGAACAAAATATAAAACACTTTTAAACGCAAAAATGCTTTCCATCTTCCTTCCAAACCCAAATCTCACTGCCCAACCTTTCAGACAACCCCAAGCTCCTCCCACCAACTTCCCTCTGATATATAAAATGCTGAAAAGAAACTTCCGGTTATGCTCAGCTCTCAAAAAAACCAAACTGGTTTATTTACATATCAATTGTTCAGGAAGAGGGAGGGGGAGGGGAGGCCTAGCCCTAATCGCCTTGTCTAGGAAATGATGGAATAAACCCCCCTTTGCAAATGGGAGGGAATCCCCCTGACCCACATTCCCTGGAAGTCAAACCATAAGTTGGGACTCAAAATACAAACTCCTGCCAAAAGATGGCTATACAGTACAAGTTCCAAAAACAATATGAATTGCCTTCTGGGAAACTCCCAAATATTTAAACATAAAAACACACCACTGTACAAAAAACTCTGTTAGTCTTACAATCTATCAAAATTCCGTGTAAAGTGGAGTTTTTACTTAAAAACGAAATCCAATACAAAAACCGCCGCTCATATACTGCAAAGTCAGCTAACCCTGCAATAGCTTACATTCACTTAAATGAAAACAGAGAAATCCCCAACCTAACACCACCTGAATGGAGTTTGCATGTCCTCCCTGTGTCTGCATTGGCTTCCTCCCACGCTCCAAATGCTGGTAGGTCAGCCAGATCCCATCCATAAATAGGCCCCAGCATGTGCGTGTGTCCGCAAGCACGTTGTGGCCCCTCGGGGTAAAACCGCACTATCTCAAGATACCACTCAACTCAAAAGGCGATGCTTAGAAAAACGATTTAATCTAGCAAACGCATAAAACAGGACAAAACTGCGCCAATCAACAAATGCCAACACAGTATCCAGGGGCTGATGTGCACCAACCACTAGATACCAAAAAAACAATGGCCAATGATTATAAAACATATGACAAAAGTCCAGATGAATGCCCAGATGATGCAATAAAAACCCCAAAAATTAAACCACAATACTGAATCATAGAGCTAAAAATGATGGATTAATAGTCCCACTGCAAAGGCATAAATCCTGCAAAATCACAAGCTGAGATCAGCAGATGACCATGCAACACACAGTGACATCAGCAAACAAAGGTAAGGCAACAGCCTACCAGAGGCAAGCCCATGAATGGTGGATGAACCATCGCAAGCCTCATGGACAACAACAACAATGGCGCCATGCAATTTTTCCCACCAAAACCAGCATGGGACGTCACAATGAACACCACATTGGTTCCCCCACACAAAGAAAAACACAAATGGACTCCACCAGGTTCCAACGCAGAAAAGACCGCACTACATTCGCACCAAACATCAAAATCTGCCCCAAAGGCTGAGAAATTCCACCAGCGAAATAGCAGATGAATGCCACATGGTATAGCGCCCAAAAGAAAGGTGGCTGCACCTTCCCTTATATGATGCCCACAGGCCAAAGAGAAATTGCATCTCTCAAGATGGCTGCCGACGACCATGACAGCATGGCAGACCACAAGATGGCCACCACATGCAGTTTTTGCCGCCAAAACCAGGATCTCTTCACTAGAGAACTAAAAATGTTTTTCTCCACAAAGACTGACTACACCATTGAAACTTTTTTTTTCTTTAATCATCAAAATCCACTGAAAAGTATGTCTTGAGTCAGCTACACTCCACAAGGCTCCTAAAACATTTTAAGACCCTTTGGCCACTGAACCGCCCATTTAAAAAAAATGTTAGTTACATGACAATATTAAAAACATATTCATTTCTCTAAGTTAATATACTCTGAGATATTCACCACACACATACAGTACAATGTTGCCTGCATGTCTGCTCAGAGTTTCTTTCCTTCAGGGCACAGCCCCTGCAACACAAAACAGTGGGAAAGCCCTTCCCCCATTCAAGCACATGGCTCACAAACAAGCCTCTGAGAAATACAAAAAGCTCAACCAAACACACATTGCAGGCTGAATAATCCCACATCTATACCTTCATTTAATACACAATATACAGTTTCCATCAGCATTCACACAGGCTCAAACACTACACATAACTTTGTTCTGAAAATTGGAAAGTCAATAGATACACAACTTTCAAACATGTTGGCAGTGATAGCCATGCTGCCTGCCCCCCCCCGCTAAACCTCATGGGGGCAGCCATTTTCAGCTTCTCTCACACAAACATCCAGGCACATACAATCGGATTCACAGGTATACGATCTCTCTCCCAACAAAATCACACACGCGCACAATCGGATTCACAGACACACACACACACACACAATCGGATTCGCAGACATACACGCACACACGCATCTCTCATACTGCAAGCATACAGCATTATTTCAAAAAGACGAAAAATTTGTTCTTTTACAAAGTACAGCCTCTTCACACATCACATCGCAGGTCCACTCTCCCCCTCTGCTGATGTGATGCTCAAAGAGGCCGCAATTGGTCCAATCAGAGTCGCCATCCTGTAATGGCAAGATTGGTTGTTTGCAGAGCACACAGCCATCTTTGCCTTGTGCTAAATAAGCACACATCAGATTTAATCTTTTTGCAATAATGCTATCTTTAAGTTAAGTTTGCTAGCTAAGTTCCACTCACCGTTCATTCCATCATTCATTCAAGGAAAGCACCAACACAGATCTTATCGTCAAGTCATCTCAGAGCAGAGTGTCCCCTGGGATAGCCAGCTCTGTTTATTTATAGTAAACATGGGCAACAAAAGAAGGTGTGGCTTCACAGAACAGCCATTCAGACATTTTGTATATTTTCAAAAGAACCAATCACAGACATGTTTAAATTCAAATATAATCCTAGCAGTGACGTGTGCAAACGGCTGTGTACAGGGGTCATGCTCTCTGTGAGACAAAGGAACAGTAGAAAGCATGGCTTTGTACAGAGCCGTGTGCAAACCAACTCACAGCTACCAATGACGGAAACTATATGACAATTATGCCTCAATGGACCACAACTGTTTTATAGTTGTGCTACTGTTCTTGTGGACACAGATCTGTGCGCTCGGAGTCATTTAATGCCCCCCGCCAGGAGGTGGCCAGTCCCCCGACGGGGCGCAAAACAACATCTCTAAATGGAGCAAACATCGCTGTTTCCATAGGAAGATTTTCCCGCCACTGATCTTCCACCAACGTCTGTATGTGCAAATACGCTCAGATGAGCGCATTACAGCAAAACTGACATTGGGGGGACATCTGACAACATACATTAATACATTTTTCCACAACATACCCCTCCGAAGCGAGGGATGAATGGCCAATTTTTGCCAGAAGGCTTCATCGTAAAAGAACCAGCCCAGCCCCCCAAAATTTTTATATGCCTCCAGGATGTGGTCCATATGTTGAAAAAGCCCCCCGCATAGATTGGGGTGCTTCTCGGCCACAACTCCGGAATATATAAAAATGCCTGCAGCCAATTGTGAAAAGACCCGGGCACCTGCCTGCGCCTATCATCATCCTGCTTATCCTCTCCCCTTCTATCCGTTTTAAAACCAGCGTCTTTATGTACAGGGAGAAGTGATAAAATGTCCACAAACTCACCCTTCCATATTTTTTCCTTAATTGGTAACCCTAAATGATATCCTAACGGGGAAATTTCACAAGGCATAACCTCTTTCATATGTGCTTCAGGCAAACTATGCTCCATAGATGACACATTAGTACCAACACTGATTAAACCAGATTTTACAGACCCAAGCAGGGGAGCAGATGGAAACATATTAGCAGCAGCAGGAGAAGTATGAACAAAGGTAGGAGCAGAGGATAGGAAAGAAGGAGCAGAGACCGGGTTAATAGGAGGAAAGAGTGATTTAACCAGTGATGATAAAGAATCCATAATGACTTTAACAGCAGCAAGTTGATTACACTCACCAGCCACTGGGGGATGCTCTGCCCTTTGCTGAGCCATCCCCTCCAGCAGCAGACTGTGACCTGGAACCTCCGTGACTTGATCCTCTTCCGCCCGGCGTACTGCTGGCTGTGCAGGGTCCTTTACTGCGGTGGGCAGCTTGCGAGCCTGTGCAGGGGAAAGCCCCCCTTTCTCCTCAAGTGTTGCGGGCTTCTTCGGAGCGCCCGTCATCTGTTGAATGCGGGTGACCGTGAGCCTATCCGCCTCTTCACTCCGGAGCGGCGGCTGGGGCCCTCCTGTCCGCCGTCATCTTCCGCCGCCATGTTGTCCTCTGCCGCCGCGTCCACCGCCATCACTGCTGCTGGGCTGGTTCTCCTAGGGGCTGTGCTCCATCGCTGACGCACGCTGACCTCCGGTTTGTCCACCCACTGGCCGGCGCTCCTCTTGTGAGACGTGCCAACCTCTGCTCCGGCATCCTCCTCACTCCCGGTGGCTGCCTCCAGACAGCGCCGCTGCCAGGCTTCACCTCCATCTTCACTGGCTTTGTTCAAAAATTGTCTCACCAGGGATTCCATGCTGACAGGTAGGGTGTTGAAAAAACCGGCAGTACTTCGTCCTGTTGATCCGTTCCGGGGGTGGAAGGTGAATAAGCCCCACTGCAGCTGCCTCTTTTTAGGCCGACTGGGTTTAGCCAGAACCTTCCATGTAACTCTATTGGTCAGTACACACCTGAAATATAAAATTAGTGACACAAGTCCAGTACATTAACCTAGCTAAACCTAATTACCCTGATGTGTGCTGGCCACAGTCTCACGCAGGTGGGCTCCAATTAGTGCCCTCCTTTTGTCATTATGTTACTGTAATAAGAGTATAACCTAAAAAAGTATAACAGAGTAGAAAATATTTCACTTGTTCTTCATTGAATGTTACTGTATACCTGTATGTGGTCTATTGCTCCTATTATATATCCCCTCAATAATCTCTGAGAATTCCATCGCCCATGAAAGGAAATGCCATAACACAGAGGATCACTTAGCGGTTTATAAAGCAATCTACATTTATTTGTCTTGTGTTTTTTATGCTTTTTAGACCAAAAAAAGAAAAAGAAAAAATATTGTACAGCACACAGAGGAACCACAGACATTTTTCACATCTGCAGCCAATTAAACTTCTCAATGTTTAATATTCTAACTGTAGAACTGAAATGTTAGATGTTGTGAGAGTCTCAGGTTAGACTAGAGGCCGGCGGTGACCGACTAACAGACCTTTTATGTTTACATTGTATTTTACAGCCTAGAACTGTAATAGATACACAATTTCTCATGTAGGAACTGCATGTCTAGAGTTCAGGGTGAGATGTTATAAATCGGCCAATGGTGCCAGGGCATGTTTAATGAGAAACTGTTTCTCTTCTAATGGGGTATAATTTAAAGACAGACTTCGGTAAGGATGATATTAATATGGTCATAGAGTAAGCCCCTAGATAAATTAGTCCTTAAGGGCTAAAACATTATGTATTAGAGGTCCATTCCTCTGACAGTCATGTTCTAGATATACTGTAAATTAACTTTCTCCTGCACACAGGCACAAGACATTGCATAGAGTAAACCTGGCTCCCAAGGGTCCTGTTAACTACAGCAGCTTATATTTTCTTTGCATACAATCTGATGAATCAGAATTAGTGATGAGCCGAACACCCCCGGGTTCGGTTCGCACCAGAACCCGCGAACGGACCGAAAGTTCGTACGAACATTAGAACCCTATTAAATACAATGGATGCGAACGTTCGAATTCTAAAGTGCTAATTATAACAACTATTATGCATGTTATTGTCCTAAAAAGGGTTTGGGAACCCGGGTTGTGCACCAGGGGACATGTATCAATGCAAAAAGAAGTTTTAAAAACGGTCGTTTTTCGGGAGCAGTCATTTTAATGATGCATAAAGTGAAAAAAAAAAAGTCAAATATTACTTTAAATATCGTACCTGGGGGGTGTCTAAAGTATGCCTGTGAAGTGCCACGTGTTTCCCGTGTTTAGAACTGTCCCTGCACAAAATGACACTTCTAAAGGAAAAAAAAGCCATTTAAAACTGCTTGCGGCTTTAATGTAATGTCTGGTCCCGGTAATATGGATGAAAATCTTTAAGAAAAATGGCATAGCTACCCCATGACCCCCCCCCCTACCCCAGCCCATTACCAGCCCCTTTGGGTCTTGTATGGATATTAAGGGGAACCCCGCACATAAAATAAAAAAGGCCCTATATACTCTGAACAGCCGTATACAGGCGGTGCATACAAGACAGGGACTGTAGGTTTGTTCTTATGTAGAATCTGTTTGTAATTTTGAACAGGTACATTGTTGAAGTGTAGCTCCAGCCCAAAAATCTATTTTTAAACTTTTTGGAAAACATAGGTAAGGGTTATCACCCCTGTAACATTTGTTTTGCTGTCTGTGCCCCTGTTCAGAACATTTCACCTCACTTTCCGTCCCAATGACAACTGTTTTTGAAATGTGGTGTTTTTCTTGAAACAAGGATTGCTGATAAAGCATCAGTACAGAGGAGACACCTTTCTCCCATATTTATTCTTACAGGAGAGAATTTTCCTTCCTAGTGGTAGTTTTCCTCTCACTTCCTGTTGTCTTCTTGCGTTTGCAAGTAGGAGTCGTTTGTAAGTTGGATGTTTGAAAGTAGGGACCTGCCGTATATACTCTGCAGAAATAGGCCCCTTAGTTGTTGGTGTTGGCACAACACTGTAAGCACTCACAGTTACTCTTGGTTGGTGCTGGAACGCCCTGCTGTCAACTATTATATCAGGAATTTTAATTACATATAATTGTTGAACAGTGGTAGTAAAAATTGGGCCTTTGATGGTGGTGCTGGTGCCACAACACTGTAAGCCCTGACAGTTACTCTTGGTGGGTGCAGCAATGGGCCCTGCTGTGAATTATTAGATCAAGAATTGTAATTGCATGCCCCTGTTGAACAGGGGCTGAAAAATTGGGCCTTTCGTGGTGGTGGTGGTGGTGGTGGTGGTGTTGCCACAACACTGTAAGCCCTCAGAGTTACTCTTGGTGGGTGCAGGAATGGGCCCTGCTGTGAATTATTAGATCAAGAATTGTAATTGCATGCCCCTGTTGAACAGGGGCTGAAAAATTGGGCCTTTCGTGGTGGTGGTGGTGGTGGTGGTGTTGCCACAACACTGTAAGCCCTCAGAGTTACTCTTGGTGGGTGCAGGAATGGGCCCTGCTGTGAATTATTAGATCAAGAATTGTAATTACATGCCCCTTTTGAACAGGGGCTGAAAAATTGGGCCTTTCGTGGTGGTGGTGGTGGTGGCGTTGCCACAACACTGTAAGCCCTCAGAGTTACTCTTGGTGGGTGCAGCAATGGGCCCTGCTGTGAATTATTAGATCAAGAATTGTAATTGCATGCCCCTGTTGAACAGGGGCTGAAAAATTGGGCCTTTCGTGGTGGTGGTGGTGGTGGTGGTGTTGCCACAACACTGTAAGCCCTCAGAGTTACTCTTGGTGGGTGCAGGAATGGGCCCTGCTGTGAATTATTAGATCAAGAATTGTAATTACATGCCCCTTTTGAACAGGGGCTGAAAAATTGGGCCTTTCGTGGTGGTGGTGGTGGTGGCGTTGCCACAACACTGTAAGCCCTCAGAGTTACTCTTGGTGGGTGCAGCAATGGGCCCTGCTGTGAATTATTAGATCAAGAATTGTAATTGCATGCCCCTGTTGAACAGGGGCTGAAAAATTGGGCCTTTCGTGGTGGTGGTGGTGGTGGTGGTGTTGCCACAACACTGTAAGCCCTCAGAGTTACTCTTGGTGGGTGCAGCAATGGGCCCTGCTGTGAATTATTAGATCAAGAATTGTAATTACATGCCCCTTTTGAACAGGGGCTGAAAAATTGGGCCTTTCGTGGTGGTGGTGGTGGTGGCGTTGCCACAACACTGTAAGCCCTCAGAGTTACTCTTGGTGGGTGCAGCAATGGGCCCTGCTGTGAATTATTAGATCAAGAATTGTAATTACATGCCCCTTTTGAACAGGGGCTGAAAAATTGGGCCTTTCGTGGTGGTGGTGGTGGTGGCGTTGCCACAACACTGTAAGCCCTCAGAGTTACTCTTGGTGGGTGCAGCAATGGGCCCTGCTGTGAATTATTAGATCAAGAATTGTAATTGCATGCCCCTGTTGAACAGGGGCTGAAAAATTGGGCCTTTCGTGGTGGTGGTGGTGGTGGTGGTGTTGCCACAACACTGTAAGCCCTCAGAGTTACTCTTGGTGGGTGCAGCAATGGGCCCTGCTTTGAATTATTAGATCAAGAATTGTAATTACATGCCCCTTTTGAACAGGGGCTGAAAAATTGGGCCTTAGGCACTGGTGGCACAACACTACAACCCCTCACAGATACTGTACTTGGAGCACAGCAATGAGCCCTGTTGCAAAGTATTGCTTCAAAAATTGTAATGACACGCCCCTGTTAAACAGGGGCTGAAAAATTGGGCCTTAGGCACTGGTGCCACAACACTCCAACCCCTCACAGATACTGTACTTGGAGCACAGCAATGAGCCCTATGGCAAATTATTGCTAAAAAAATTGTAATTACACGCCCCTGTAAAACAGGGGCTGAAAAATTGGGCCTTAGCCACTGGTGGCGGCACCCATAAACAAAAATGATCTTCCAAGCTATCATCATCAATCGTATCATTGAGGACTCGGAGGAGGAGGATAGCCAGTCAACATAACAGCACAGGCACTCAGCATCAGCATCAGTCTTGAAGGGTTGTGACATGTTAAAATCAATTAGTCTGTTATATCAGCATCAGGTGTGTGGTAGCTGGTGGTGATCCAAGACTGGTTCATCTTGATGAAAGTCAGTCGATCAACCGAGTCGGTGGACAGGCGCACCCTGTGATCCGTGACAAATCCTCCAGCAGCACTGAATGTGCGTTCCGAAAGAACGCTGGATGCAGGACAGGCCAGTAGCTCAATTGCATACTGTGCAAGCTCTGGCCAGTGATCCATCCTCAAGACCCAGTAAGCCAGAGGATTTTCGGTGGGGAAGGTGTCCAAGTCTGACCTTGCCCCTAGATATTCCTGCACCATGTTTATCAGACGCTGGCGATGGTTGCTGGAACCGATCATACTTTGGGGCTGCGGACTAAAGAATTGTCTGAACGCATCGGTCAGACGGCCACCTTCCCCACCGCTCCTTCTTTGACTGGCCGAAGCCTCAGCAACTCGTTGTCCAGGACCAGGAGTTTGTAACCTCCCAGTCTCTGGGAACGCGTTGCACAGACCTTTCTGCAAGGCCTCCCGGAGTTGTCTCATCCTCTGCTCCCTCTGCGACGGTAAGATAAGGTCCGCAACCTTACCCTTGTACCGTGGATCAAGGAGAGTGGCCAGCCAGTAATGGTCCCTCTCCTTGATCCGAAGAATACGAGGATCCTTCCGCAGACTTTGCAGGATCAGGGAGGCCATGCAGCGTAGGTTTGCTGAGGCATTCGCTCCGGAGTCCTCTGGGTCACTAAGGACGACATGATCCGCAGCCACCTCCTCCCAGCCACGTACAAGTCCACTGGTTTCTTGGGACTGTAAATCATCCCTAAAAGACTGCTGCTGATGATGCTGAGTGCCAGCCTCCACCTCCATGCTGACACAATCCTCCTCCTCCTCCTCCTCCTCCTCCTCCTCTTCCTGTGCGATGGGTGGGACAGAAGGAACACTGTCTGGGTAAAGGGGGCCTTGAGAGGCAAGGAAGTCCTCCTCTTCCTGCCTCTGTTCTGCCTCAAGTGCCCTGTCCATTATTCCACGCAGCGTGTGCTCCAACAGGTGGACAAGAGGTACAGTGTCACTGATGCATGCACTGTCACTGCTCACCATCCTCGTGGCCTCCTCAAATGGTGCCAGGACAGTGCATGCATCCCTGATCATGCCCCACTGGCGTTGAGAAAAAAAACCAAGCTCCCCTGACCCTGTCCTGGTGCCGTAGTCGCACAGGTACTCATTGATGGCCCTCTGCTGCGTGTGCAGCCGCTGCAGCATGGCCAACGTTGAGTTCCACCTAGTGGGCATGTCACATATAAGGCGGTTCTTGGGCAGGTTCAACTCCTTTTGCAGCTCAGCCAGGCGAGCACTGGCATTATAAGATCTGCGGAAATGCACACAGACTTTCCTGGCCTGCCTCAGGACATCCTGTAAGCCCGGGTACCTGCCCAAGAACCGCTGCACCACCACGTTAAGGACGTGAGCCACACAGGGCACATGGGTCAGTTGTCCCTGTCGGAGGGCGGAGAGGAGGTTGGTGCCATTGTCGCAAACCACCATTCCTGGCTTAAGCTGGCGTGGCGTCAACCACCTCTCGGCCTGGCCCTGCAGAGCAGACAGGACCTCTGCCCCAGTGTGGCTTCTGTCCCCCAAACACACCAGCGCAAGCACGGCATGGCATCTTTTTGCCTGCGTACTTGCGTAGCCCCTTGAACGCCTACGGAGCACCGCTGGTTCCGAGGACAAACCACAGGAAGAGGCCATGGAGGAAGAAGAAGAGGAGGGGGTGGAGGAGAGAGGTGTGTCACAACCAGTAGTAGCATTTTGGAGGCGTGGCGGTGGAACAACCTCCAACACTACTGCACCTTGTCCTGCATCCTTCCCAGCTGCCAAAAGAGTGACCCAATGGGCCGTGAAAGAAAGGTAACGTCCCTGTCCATGCCTGCTGAACCATGAGTCAGCGGTAATATGCACCTTACCGCTGACCGCCCTGTCCAGCGAGGCCAAGACATTGCCTTCCACATGCCGGTAGAGAGCCGGAATAGCCTTCCGTGAGAAAAAGTGGCGTTTGGGAACCTGCCACTGAGGAACCGCACATTGCACAAACTCACGGAAGGGGGCCGAGTCTACCAACTGAAAAGGCAGCAGTTGAAGCGCTAGCAATTTAGCCAAGCTAGCATTCAACCGCTGGGCATGTGGATGGCTGGGAGTGAACTTCTTTCGACGGTCCAGCAGCTGGGGCAGGGAAATTTGCCTGCTAGAATCGGACGTCGGTGTACTGCTAGCAGAGTGGCCGCAAGTACTTGGCTGTGACACACCTAATTCTACACCTTCATTCCTCTCAGTGCATGTTTCAGAGAGGACTGAAGTTATAGTGGGGTTGGAGATCCCAGCTGATGCAGTGCAAGGAGAGGTCCGCTTTGTTCTTTGGTGTGGGTCTTTGAGGTAGGCTTGCCAACGAGCTGCATGGCAGGTCAACATATGTCTGGTCAGGCATGTGGTACCCAAGCGGCTGATGTTTTGGCCACGCGATATACGCTTGAGACATATGTTGCAAACAGCAGCTGTGCGATCTGATGCACTAGCCTCAAAAAAGGCCCACACCAAAGAACTTTTTGAATGACGGGCAGAGGCAGCGCCCTGCACAGGCGGAGCTCTGCGGTGTGATTCCGTCGGTGTACTGCCCTTACGCTGGCCACCAAAGGGCATCCTGCCTCGTTGGAGATGTGCCTCCTCCTCATCCTCCTCCTCCTCCTCTCTCCTATTAGGCACCCACGTGGAGTCAGTGACCTCATCATCCCCTCCCTCCTCATCACTGGAGCCAATCTGGCAGTATGCTGCAGCTGCTGGAACATGACTGCCAGATTGGTGTCCTTCTTGAGCATCCCCTCTGTCTGCTCTCACGCTACTGCCTTCCTGTAGCTGGGTTTCATCATCAGACCCTTCGAAACGCTGGGCATCCTCCTGGAGCATGTACCCAACACTGTGCTCAAACAGTTCGGGGGACTCCTCAGGAGGAGGACATGGTGGGTCTAGGGAAGGAGTGACTGATGATGAGTCTGACATTGATACCAGGGAAGAGGACACTTTGGCAGCTGCTTTTCCAGTACCCTGAGCCTGGGTGAAAGAGGATGAGGAGGAGGAGGAGGGCTTGGTCATCCACTCTACCAAGTCTTCGGCATGATGTGGCTCAACATGTCCAGCTGCCGAAAAGAAGGACAAGCGTGTCCCATGGCCATGTGCTGATGACAATGCACCACGTCCACGACCAGCACTGTTGCCCCCAGACACAGAGCCTGCTTGCCCTCTTTTATTGCCTCCTGACTGTCTGCCTCTCCTTGTTTGCCTTCCAGACATTCTAATAGATGGCCTGCAGGGAGATGGGAAAAAAGCAATAAGGGCTACCTTCAGGTGTCCTTCTCTGTCCCTTTACTTAAGGATTTCTAAATATGGTTGAGGATGATTGCTTTTGCACAGAATAGCACAACGACATTTTCCCTGACTGTCCAAAAAAACAAGGATTTCAAAGATGGTTGATGAGGAATGCTTTAGCACACTATAGCACAAGGAGAATTTCCCTTACTGTCCTTCCCTGTCCCTAGAAACAAGGATTATCACAGTGAAAGAAACTGACACTCTTCCTACCTATAGTTTTCTGTCCCTAGAAAAAATGTTTTTTTAAAGCACACTATAGCACAAGGAGAATTTCCCTCACTTTCCTTCCCTGTCCCTAGAAACAAGGATTATCACAGTGAAAGAAACTGACACTCTTCCTACCTATAGTTTTCTGTCCCTAGAAAAAATGTTTTTTTAAAGCACACTATAGCACAAGGAGAATTTCCCTCACTTTCCTTCTTTGTCCCTAGAAACAAGGATTATCACAGTGAAAGAAACTGACACTCTTCCTACCTATAGTTTTCTGTCCCTAGAAAAAATGTTTTTTTAAAGCACACTATAGCACAAGGAGAATTCCCTCACTGTCCTTCCCTGTCCCTAGAAACAAGGATTCGCACAGTAAAACACACTGACACTCTCCCTACCTATAGTTTTCTGTCCCTAGAAAAAATGTTTTTTTAAAGCACACTATAGCACAAGGAGAATTCCCTCACTGTCCTTCCCTGTCCCTAGAAACAAGGATTCGCACAGTAAAACACACTGGCACTCTCCCTACCTATAGTTTTCTGTCCCTAGAAAAAATGTTTTTTTAAAGCACACTATAGCACAAGGAGAATTCCCTCACTGTCCTTCCCTGTCCCTAGAAACAAGGATTCGCACAGTAAAACACACTGACACTCTCCCTACCTATAGTTTTCTGTCCCTAGAAAAAATGTTTTTTTAAAGCACACTATAGCACAAGGAGAATTTCCCTCACTTTCCTTCTTTGTCCCTAGAAACAAGGATTATCACAGTGAAAGAAACTGACACTCTTCCTACCTATAGTTTTCTGTCCCTAGAAAAAATGTTTTTTTAAAGCACACTATAGCACAAGGAGAATTCCCTCACTGTCCTTCCCTGTCCCTAGAAACAAGGATTCGCACAGTAAAACACACTGACACTCTCCCTACCTATAGTTTTCTGTCCCTAGAAAAAATGTTTTTTTAAAGCACACTATAGCACAAGGAGAATTCCCTCACTGTCCTTCCCTGTCCCTAGAAACAAGGATTCGCACAGTAAAACACACTGACACTCTCCCTACCTATAGTTTTCTGTCCCTAGAAAAAATGTTTTTTTAAAGCACACTATAGCACAAGGAGAATTTCCCTCACTTTCCTTCTTTGTCCCTAGAAACAAGGATTATCACAGTGAAAGAAACTGACACTCTTCCTACCTATAGTTTTCTGTCCCTAGAAAAAATGTTTTTTTAAAGCACACTATAGCACAAGGAGAATTCCCTCACTGTCCTTCCCTGTCCCTAGATCAAGGATTCGCACAGTAAAACACACTGACACTCTCCCTACCTATAGTTTTCTGTCCCTAGAAAAAATGTTTTTTTAAAGCACACTATAGCACAAGGAGAATTCCCTCACTGTCCTTCCCTGTCCCTAGAAACAAGGATTCGCACAGTAAAACACACTGACACTCTCCCTACCTATAGTTTTCTGTCCCTAGAAAAAATGTTTTTTTAAAGCACACTATAGCACAAGGAGAATTCCCTCACTGTCCTTCCCTGTCCCTAGAAACAAGGATTCGCACAGTAAAACACACTGACACTCTCCCTACCTATAGTTTTCTGTCCCTAGAAAAAAATGTTTTTTTAAAGCACACTATAGCACAAGGAGAATTTCCCTCACTTTCCTTCTTTGTCCCTAGAAACAAGGATTATCACAGTGAAAGAAACTGACACTCTTCCTACCTATAGTTTTCTGTCCCTAGAAAAAATGTTTTTTTAAAGCACACTATAGCACAAGGAGAATTCCCTCACTGTCCTTCCCTGTCCCTAGAAACAAGGATTCGCACAGTAAAACACACTGACACTCTCCCTACCTATAGTTTTCTGTCCCTAGAAAAAATGTTTTTTTAAAGCACACTATAGCACAAGGAGAATTCCCTCACTGTCCTTCCCTGTCCCTAGAAACAAGGATTCGCACAGTAAAACACACTGACACTCTCCCTACCTATAGTTTTCTGTCCCTAGAAAAAATGTTTTTTTAAAGCACACTATAGCACAAGGAGAATTTCCCTCACTTTCCTTCTTTTTCCCTAGAAACAAGGATTATCACAGTGAAAGAAACTGACACTCTTCCTACCTATAGTTTTCTGTCCCTAGAAAAAATGTTTTTTTAAAGCACACTATAGCACAAGGAGAATTCCCTCACTGTCCTTCCCTGTCCCTAGAAACAAGGATTCGCACAGTAAAACACACTGACACTCTCCCTACCTATAGTTTTCTGTCCCTAGAAAAAATGTTTTTTTAAAGCACACTATAGCACAAGGAGAATTCCCTCACTGTCCTTCCCTGTCCCTAGAAACAAGGATTCGCACAGTAAAACACACTGACACTCTCCCTACCTATAGTTTTCTGTCCCTAGAAAAAATGTTTTTTTAAAGCACACTATAGCACAAGGAGAATTCCCTCACTGTCCTTCCCTGTCCCTAGAAACAAGGATTCGCACAGTAAAACACACTGACACTCTCCCTACCTATAGTTTTCTGTCCCTAGAAAAAATGTTTTTTTAAAGCACACTATAGCACAAGGAGAATTCCCTCACTGTCCTTCCCTGTCCCTAGAAACAAGGATTCGCACAGTAAAACACACTGACACTCTCCCTACCTATAGTTTTCTGTCCCTAGAAAAAATGTTTTTTTAAAGCACACTATAGCACAAGGAGAATTTCCCTCACTTTCCTTCTTTGTCCCTAGAAACAAGGATTATCACAGTGAAAGAAACTGACACTCTTCCTACCTATAGTTTTCTGTCCCTAGAAAAAATGTTTTTTTAAAGCACACTATAGCACAAGGAGAATTCCCTCACTGTCCTTCCCTGTCCCTAGAAACAAGGATTCGCACAGTAAAACACACTGCCACTCTCCCTACCTATAGTTTTCTGTCCCTAGAAAAAATGTTTTTTTAAAGCACACTATAGCACAAGGAGAATTCCCTCACTGTCCTTCCCTGTCCCTAGAAACAAGGATTCGCACAGTAAAACACACTGACACTCTCCCTACCTATAGTTTTCTGTCCCTAGAAAAAATGTTTTTTTAAAGCACACTATAGCACAAGGAGAATTTCCCTCACTTTCCTTCTTTGTCCCTAGAAACAAGGATTATCACAGTGAAAGAAACTGACACTCTTCCTACCTATAGTTTTCTGTCCCTAGAAAAAATGTTTTTTTAAAGCACACTATAGCACAAGGAGAATTCCCTCACTGTCCTTCCCTGTCCCTAGAAACAAGGATTCGCACAGTAAAACACACTGACACTCTCCCTACCTATAGTTTTCTGTCCCTAGAAAAAATGTTTTTTTAAAGCACACTATAGCACAAGGAGAATTCCCTCACTGTCCTTCCCTGTCCCTAGAAACAAGGATTCGCACAGTAAAACACACTGACACTCTCCCTACCTATAGTTTTCTGTCCCTAGAAAAAATGTTTTTTTAAAGCACACTATAGCACAAGGAGAATTCCCTCACTGTCCTTCCCTGCCCCTAGAAACAAGGATTCACACAGTAAAACACACTGACACTCTCCCTACCTATCCTTCTCTTTCCCTAAACTAAAGGAATCCAGGTTAAGCAAGAAAAAAATAAATGTCACTGTCCCTGCCTATGCTTCTCTTTCCCTGCTCCGGAACACACTACACTAGGCCGCCGTGCTGGCGGCCTTTTATAGTGTGGGGCGTGTACTAAACACCCTCAGCAATAATTGGCCACAGGCATCCTGCCTGTGGCCAATCATTGCTCTCCTCGCTGCCGGCGCTGTGATTGGCCAAGCATGCGGGGTCACAGTGCATGCTTGGCCAATCACAGCGCCTGGATGACACTGCGATGGCGTAGTGCATTGTGGGCCGTTCGCGTCACTCGAATTTGGCGCGAACGGCCCAAATCGTTCGATCTTCGTCGAACGATCGAACATCCGATGTTTGAGTCGAACGTATGTTCGACTCGAACACGAAGCTCATCCCTAATCAGAATCTGAGCTCCACTTTGCAATGACAGACTGCCAGTATTCGGTAAACTGGTAAAGGGTCCTATGGGCTATGGTCTATTTCTATGTGCTGCACTGTTTAGGAGCACAGGTCCCCATTCTATTCATGTTCAGAAGCCTCCTGGACTCCTGCTCATGCGTGTTACAGGACCATTATAACAGTGATGCAGAGCATGGTCATATGGTGAATAGTCATCATCATGATCAAGATTGTCCTATTTGGATTTTTACTAATGTTGTCTATCCAACATGCCAGCTTTTTATTCAAACTAAACTGCAAGCAGATATTCATTAATTTAGGGCACATTTACATCTTTGCATTGTATCAATGCAAACATTACTGCAACACAAGGCAGTGCCTGTAACGTATGTTGATGCATTGTGGTGCTATTCATTTTGAATAGCGCACCAACACACTAAGGCAAGGCACATGAGATTCAACATTCTGCAATGCACCATGATGCCTTGTGGCAAAAGTTTTGTGACATGTCTGCACATTCAATAATGCACCTCACAAACATAAATGGACCTTAAAGTAATTGTAAAGGTAAATTGAAAAAACAAAACAAAAGCAAACATGTCTATACTTACCTGCTCTGTGCAATTGAATTGCACAGAGCGGCTACAAACCTCCTCTTTTCAGGTCCCCCACCGGCGCTCCTGGCCCCTCCCCTTCCGTCCAGTGACCCCATGGTAAGCCGCTTCCCATGGGGGAAATAATCCATGCCCCGCTGCGGTTTCCATTGACACAGACAGCGGGACTTGGCCCTGCCCCCTGCTCCCTCATTACTGACTTTGATTGACAGCACTGGGAGCCAATAGCTCACAGTGCCCCAGCAAAGCCAGTGAGACCCGGAAGTGAGGGGAGAGAAGAGCTGCAGACGTGCACGGCGCTGGATCGAATAAAGGCTCAAGTAAGTAAAACAGGGGGTGAGGGGGTAAAGGCACAAGGTTTTTTTACCTTCATGCATTTTACCCCAGTACTTACCTGAGCCCCCACTCGATCCAGCGATGTCCAAGAGAGCCTTGCCTTTCTGGGGACTCCCACACCTGATTGGCTTTTGGCAGCAGCAGGAGCCAATGAGCCAAATAGGAGACAGAGGGGCGGGGTCGAGCGGCAGCTCCATGTGTGAATGGATACACAGAGCCTCGACTCGGGAGTGCGCCTACTTGGTTCCCCAAGCTGCTTGCTGTGGGGGCACATGGGAGGAGGGAGGAGCCAGGAACGCTGGCGTGAGACCCAAGAAGAGGAAAATACAGGCTGCTCTGTGCAAAACCAACTGCACAGAGCAGGTAAGTATGACATGTTTGTTATTAAAAAACAAAACAAAAAAAACAAGGCTTTAATATTGCTTTAGTTTATTCTCAAATATAATGTGAAAATGCAAACAGTGTAAGCATCTGAATTTGACTTGGTATCCCCCACTTGCTGTCCCCGTACAGCAGATCTAAGATTGGGGTAGGGAGAAGCAGCACAAAAGGCCAATCAGCTGTGCTGCAGTGCAAGGAGCACAGAGGAGAGATCTGAGTGATGGAGAAACAAGATTGTGTTGCTTCTCCATTCACTGTTTAGTAACAGGCTTTGGGAGAGACAAGACCTGTAGGTTTTAATTAACTGTAACACAGAAAATCAGGTCTGCTGCTCTGCCAGACCAGGCTGTGTTGTGTGGTAGCACTGGGTCAGGACTGGGTGGGCAGAAATCCAAAAATGCTTTTGAAGGTAAAACAGCTCCCTTCCCTTATATGTTTTTCATTTCTTTATGTTGCTGTTTTGGAGTTCAGTTTAAAATCTATTCATTTTTAATAATCTGGTGAAAATTAAAAATGTATTCTTATTTGCCAGGAAACAGCTTGTATATCTTTAGACCTTTATTTAATGACTGTTTTTTTTTTTTTTATATATATATGAACCATACATTAAAACTCCAAAGATCCTTTAATAAATTTTAGTCTTTTGATGAACTTCATTTGCAGAAAATTGAAACAATATCTGCATAATTTTATTATACATTCTTGCAGCATATACTCACACTATGGAGGAATTTACCCCCCGCACACCAATAATCTGTTTCTCATTGAAATTTATTTAAATTAACATTTTTTTCTGCATTGTCACGCGTCAGTTTACATTACCAAACCATGACCGCCTATTGTAACTAATCATAATTAAGTCCGGGCAATGTTCAGCTTAGCAAACGAATTTCATCATAGCATAAAATGTTACGAAAGATTAAAATGCATTGACGTAGAAGGCCTTGACCTCTAGGCATTTTGCTATCCTAAAGCCAACTAGAACCAAGAATAATGATATGCGATGCAACCTCCAGGTCAGCTATTTCCATAAATCAATTTCATATGGAGAGCAAATTCTACGTTCAAAGCAATGTGTTGGAAACAATTAAATTAGCAATTATATTGCAGGGAAAAAAAAATCTGTAAATGAAGCATTGTTTAACCACTTCAATACCATGCACTTATACAGCTTCCTGCCCAAGCCAATTTTGAGCTTTCAGCGCTGTCGCAATTTGAATGACAATTGCGCGGTCATGCTACACTGTACCCAAACAAATTTTTTATCATTTTGTTCCCACAAATAGAGCTTTCTTTCGGTGGTATTTGATCGCCTCTGCGATTTTTATTTTTTGCGCAACAAATAAAAAAAGAGCGAAAATTTAAAAAAAAACAATGTTTTTCTTTGTTTCTGTTAATTCTTTTAGTAAATAAGTACCTTTTCTACATCAATGACGGGCACTGATAAGGCGGCACTGAAGGGCACTGATAAGGCGACACTGATGGGCACCGATGAGGTGGCACCAATGAGGTGGCACTGATGAGGTGGCACTGATGGGCACTGATGATGGGCACTGATAGGCGGCACTGATGGGCACTGATATGTGGCACTGGTATGCGGCACTGATGGGCACTCATAGGTGGCACTGATTGGCACTCATAGGCGGCACTGATTGGCACTCATAGGCGGCACTGATGGGCACTCATAGGCGGCACTAATGGGCACTTTTAGGCGGCACTTATGGGTAGCACTGATAGGTGGCACGGACGGGCACTGATAGGTGGGCACTTATGGGCACAGATGGGCACGGATGGGCACTGATAGGTGGCACTGATGGACTCTAGTACGTGGCACTGGTGACACTGCTGCCTAGCAATGCCAGCCACCACACATTATTTTCTTGGCATGATAGTGCCAGTCAGTGCCCATTTGTGGGCACTGATTGGCATATTTTTTTATGTTTTTTTTTATATATATATTTTTTTTTACTACATGTGGATGGCCATGGGGGCCATCCACATGCTTAGGGCTTCCCTGGTGGTCCTTGGGGGCTTCCCTGGTGGTCCAGTGTGGGTATCCGAGGGGGGGCTGCGCTGATAAACAATCAGCACGAACCCCCCCCAGTCAGGAGAGCCGCCGATCGGCTCTCCTCTACTCGCGTCTGTCAGACGCGAGTGAGGAAGAGCCGATCAACGGCTCTTCCTGTTTACTTCCTGATCAGCCGTGATTCGACACGGCTGATCACATGGTAAAAAGCCTCCAACGGAGGCTTTTTACCGAGATCAGTGTAGCGGTGGGTCAGACTGACCCACCGCTACACCGATCGCCGCGATGCGCGCCCCCCCGGGTGCGCGGCAGCTGTTATCCCGCAGGACGTCATATGACGTCCAGTGTGGATAACAGAACCACTTCCCGGATGTCAATTTGCTATTGACTGGGCGGGAAGTGGTTAAAGAGGCACCTTGTCGTATTTTTTTTTTTTTTATAATTTTTTTTTTTTACAGATAAACATGTGTTATGCCCCATACACACGATAGTTTTTCATGCCGTTAAAAATGCCATTTTTAAAAATGGGCATTAAAACCGATCGTGTGTATGCTCCAGAGCATTTTTAACGACGTGAAAAGCGGCCATTAAAAATTTCGAACATGCTCTATTTTTCACTTCGTTTTTCATGTCGTTTTTTTTAATGACGTGAAAAACAATAGTGTGTATGCTTTTACGAGGTGAAAAAAAACGCGCATGCTCAGAATCAAGTATGAGATGGGAGCGCTCGTTCTGGTAAAACTAGCGTTCGTAATGGAGATAGCACATTCGTCACGCTGTAACGGACTGAAAAGCACGAGGCTGAAAAGCGCAAATCGTCGCTCAACAAACTTTACTAACATGAAGGGTGGCGCCATCCGAATGGAACTTCCCCTTTATAGTGCCGTCGTACGTGTTGTACGTCACTGCGCTTTGCTTGAACGTTTTTTAAAATGATCGTGTGTACGCAAGACAGGCTTGAGAGGAAACATGAAAAAAAACGACGAGAAAAACGTTGGTTTAAAAAATGGCATGAAAAACGATTGTGTGTACGCCGCATAAGAGTTATGCTTGATGTAGATAATCTTATCGATATGTATTTATTTTATTTGCAGCCTTGTTTTTATGTATATGTAGCTGTCAGTACTAGGATCCCTTTAGCACAACTCACCTGAAACAGCCTTTGCATGGGAAACAACAGTGATTGGCCAGCTCACCTTTAAATCACCTGTATCATCATCCAATCAGTGCTCGTGATAGAGTTACCTTTGTGTGCCACTGTTTGATACAGCTGATATCTGCTCTGTGGATTTCGTGTATGACCCGGCTGGTTTGACCATGCTTGCTCGCTTCTGATTCGGTACCGTTTGGACTCTGATCTACCTGTGTATGACCCAGCTTGCCTAGACTACGCTTTGCCTGATTCTACTGTAGTACATTTATCTGCAGCGGTGAACTACAAGCACCAGCCAATCTCCATCTGCAGCGGTGAACTACAAGCACCAGCCAACATCCATCTGCAACGGTGAACTACAAGCACCAGCCAACATTCATCTGCAGCGGTGAACTACAAGTCCCAGCAGATCTGCTCATGGTATGTGCTCTTGTTCTTGAACTCTTTGCATAATCAGCACACCTGCACTGTTACCTGTTATCTGCTTCTAGCCTGACATTATCACGAGCCATACATAAAAAGGGAAGCCTATCATGGATCCTGAGCAGGCTCAGTTGTTTGCACAGGAACTTTGCAGTTTATCCCATCAAGTTCAGTAAATGGCCACAGAGCTCACCAAGGTGCAATTTCCTTCTACTACCACCGCTACAAAAACTCTATCTGAACCCAAAATTCCTTTGCCTGACCGGTTTTCTGGTGACCGCTAGTGATGAGCCGAACACCCCCGGGTTCGGTTCGCACCAGAACCCGCGAACGGACCGAAAGTTCGAACGAACATTAGAACCCTATTAAATACAATGGATGCGAACGTTCGAATTCTAAAGTGCTAATTATAAAAACTATTATGCATGTTATTGTCCTAAAAAGGGTTTGGGAACCCGGGTTCTGCACCAGGGGACATGTATCAATGCAAAAATAAGTTTTAAAAACGGTCGTTTTCCGGGAGCAGTCATTTTAATGATGCATAAAGTGAAAAAAAAAAAGTCAAATATTCCTTTAAATATCGTACCTGGGGGGTGTCTAAAGTATGCCTGTGAAGTGCCACGTGTTTCCCGTGTTTAGAACTGTCCCTGCACAAAATGACACTTCTAAAGGAAAAAAAAGCCATTTAAAACTGCTTGCGGCTTTAATGTAATGTCTGGTCCCGGTAATATGGATGAAAATCTTTAAGAAAAATGGCATAGCTACCCCATGACCCCCCCCCTACCCCAGCCCATTACCAGCCCCTTTGGGTCTTGTATGGATATTAAGGGGAACCCCGCACATAAAATAAAAAAGGCCCTATATACTCTGAACAGCCGTATACAGGCGGTGCATACAAGACAGGGACTGTAGGTTTGTTCTTATGTAGAATCTGTTTGTAATTTTGAACAGGTACATTGTTGAAGTGTAGCTCCAGACCAAAAATCTATTTTTAAACTTTTTGGAAAACATAGGTAAGGGTTATCACCCCTGTAACATTTGTTTTGCTGTCTGTGCCCCTGTTCAGAACATTTCACCTCACTTTCCGTCCTAATGACAACTGTTTTTGAAATGTGGTGTTTTTCTTGAAACAAGGATTGCTGATAAAGCATCAGTACAGAGGAGACACCTTTCTCCCATATTTATTCTTACAGGAGAGAATTTTCCTTCCTAGTGGTAGATTTCCTCTCACTTCCTGTTGTCTTCTTGCGTTTGCAAGTAGGAGTCGTTTGTAAGTTGGATGTTTGAAAGTAGGGACCTGCCGTATATACTCTGCAGAAATAGGCCCCTTAGTTGTTGGTGTTGGCACAACACTGTAAGCACTCACAGTTACTCTTGGTTGGTGCTGGAACGCCCTGCTGTCAACTATTATATCAGGAATTTTAATTACATATAATTGTTGAACAGTGGTAGTAAAAATTGGGCCTTTGATGGTGGTGCTGGTGCCACAACACTGTAAGCCCTGACAGTTACTCTTGGTGGGTGCAGCAATGGGCCCTGCTGTGAATTATTAGATCAAGAATTGTAATTACATGCCCCTGTTGAACAGGGGCTGAAAAATTGGGCCTTAGGCACTGGTGGCACAACACTGCAACCCTTCACAGATACTGTACTTGGAGCACAGCAATGAGCCCTGTTGCAAAGTATTGCTTCAAAAATTGTAATGACACGCCCCTGTTAAACAGGGGCTGAAAAATTGGGCCTTAGGCACTGGTGGCACAACACTGCAACTCCTCACAGATACTGTACTTGGAGCACAGCAATGAGCCCTGTTGCAAAGTATTGCTTCAAAAATTGTAATTACACGCCCCTGTTAAACAGGGGCTGAAAAATTGGGCGTTAGGCACTGGTGGCGGCACCCATAAACAAAAATGATCTTCCAAGCTATCATCATCAATCGTATCATTGAGGACTCGGAGGAGGAGGATAGCCAGTCAACATAACAGCACAGGCACTCAGCATCAGCATCAGTCTTGAAGGGATGTGACATTTTAAAATCAATTAGTCTGTTATATCAGCATCAGGTGTGTGGTAGCTGGTGGTGATCCAAGACTGGTTCATCTTGATGAAAGTCAGTCGATCAACCGAGTCGGTGGACAGGCGCACCCTGTGATCCGTGACAAATCCTCCAGCAGCACTGAATGTGCGTTCCGAAAGAACGCTGGATGCAGGACAGGCCAGTAGCTCAATTGCATACTGTGCAAGCTCTGGCCAGTGATCCATCCTCAAGACCCAGTAAGCCAGAGGATTTTCGGTGGGGAAGGTGTCCAAGTCTGACCTTGCCCCTAGATATTCCTGCACCATGTTTATCAGACGCTGGCGATGGTTGCTGGAACCGATCATACTTTGGGGCTGCGGACTAAAGAATTGTCTGAACGCATCGGTCAGACGGCCACCTTCCCCACCGCTCCTTCTTTGACTGGCCGAAGCCTCAGCAACTCGTTGTCCAGGACCAGGAGTTTGCAACCTCCCAGTCTCTGGGAACGCGTTGCACAGACCTTTCTGCAAGGCCTCCCGGAGTTGTCTCATCCTCTGCTCCCTCTGCGACGGTAACATAAGGTCCGCAACCTTACCCTTGTACCGTGGATCAAGGAGAGTGGCCAGCCAGTAATGGTCCCTCTCCTTGATCCGAAGAATACGAGGATCCTTCCGCAGACTTTGCAGGATCAGGGAGGCCATGCAGCGTAGGTTTGCTGAGGCATTCGCTCCGGAGTCCTCTGGGTCACTAAGGACGACATGATCCGCAGCCACCTCCTCCCAGCCACGTACAAGTCCACTGGTTTCTTGGGACTGTAAATCATCCCTAAAAGACTGCTGCTGATGATGCTGAGTGCCAGCCTCCACCTCCATGCTGACACAATCCTCCTCCTCCTCCTCCTCCTCCTCCTCCTCCTCCTCCTCCTCTTCCTGTGCGATGGGTGGGACAGAAGGAACACTGTCTGGGTAAAGGGGGCCTTGAGAGGCAAGGAAGTCCTCCTCTTCCTGCCTCTGTTCTGCCTCAAGTGCCCTGTCCATTATTCCACGCAGCGTGTGCTCCAACAGGTGGACAAGAGGTACAGTGTCACTGATGCATGCACTGTCACTGCTCACCATCCTCGTGGCCTCCTCAAATGGTGCCAGGACAGTGCATGCATCCCTGATCATGCCCCACTGGCGTGGAGAAAAAAAACCAAGCTCCCCTGACCCTGTCCTGGTGCCGTAGTCGCACAGGTACTCATTGATGGCCCTCTGCTGCGTGTGCAGCCGCTGCAGCATGGCCAACGTTGAGTTCCACCTGGTGGGCATGTCACATATAAGGCGGTTCTTGGGCAGGTTCAACTCCTTTTGCAGCTCAGCCAGGCGAGCACTGGCATTATAAGATCTGCGGAAATGCACACAGACTTTCCTGGCCTGCCTCAGGACATCCTGTAAGCCCGGGTACCTGCCCAAGAAGCGCTGCACCACCAGGTTAAGGACGTGGGCCACACAGGGCACATGGGTCAGTTGTCCCTGTCGGAGGGCGGAGAGGAGGTTGGTGCCATTGTCGCAAACCACCATTCCTGGCTTAAGCTGGCGTGGCGTCAACCACCTCTCGGCCTGGCCCTGCAGAGCAGACAGGACCTCTGCCCCAGTGTGGCTTCTGTCCCCCAAACACACCAGCGCAAGCACGGCATGGCATCTTTTTGCCTGCGTACTTGCGTAGCCCCGTGAACGGCTACGGAGCACCGCTGGTTCATAGGACAAACCACAGGAAGAGGCCATGGAGGAAGAAGAAGAGGAGGGGGTGGAGGAGAGAGGTGTGTCACAACCAGTAGTAGCATTTTGGAGGCGTGGCGGTGGGACAACCTCCAACACTACTGCACCTTGTCCTGAATCCTTCCCAGCTGCCAAAAGAGTGACCCAATGGGCCGTGAAAGAAAGGTAACGTCCCTGTCCATGCCTGCTGGACCATGAGTCAGCGGTAATATGCACCTTACCGCTGACCGCCCTGTCCAGCGAGGCCAAGACATTGCCTTCCACATGCCGGTAGAGAGCCGGAATAGCCTTCCGTGAGAAAAAGTGGCGTTTGGGAACCTGCCACTGAGGAACCGCACATTGCACAAACTCACGGAAGGGGGCCGAGTCTACCAACTGAAAAGGCAGCAGTTGAAGCGCTAGCAATTTAGCCAAGCTAGCATTCAACCGCTGGGCATGTGGATGGCTGGGAGTGAACTTCTTTCGACGGTCCAGCAGCTGGGGCAGGGAAATTTGCCTGCTAGAATCGGACGTCGGTGTACTGCTAGCAGAGTGGGCGCAAGTACTTGGCTGTGACACACCTAATTCTACACCTTCATTCCTCTCAGTGCATGTTTCAGAGAGGACTGAAGTTATAGTGGGGTTGGAGATCCCAGCTGATGCGGTGCAAGGAGAGGTCCGCTTGGTTCTTTGGTGTGGGTCTTTGAGGTAGGCTTGCCAACGAGCTGCATGGCAGGTCAACATATGTCTGGTCAGGCATGTGGTACCCAAGCGGCTGATGTTTTGGCCACGCGATATACGCTTGAGACATATGTTGCAAACAGCAGCTGTGCGATCTGATGCACTAGCCTCAAAAAAGGCCCACACCAAAGAACTTTTTGAATGACGGGCAGAGGCAGCGCCCTGCACAGGCGGAGCTCTGCGGTGTGATTCCGTCGGTGTACTGCCCTTACGCTGGCCACCAAAGGGCATCCTGCCTCGTTGGAGATGTGCCTCCTCCTCATCCTCCTCCTCCTCCTCTCTCCTATTAGGCACCCACGTGGAGTCATTGACCTCATCATCCCCTCCCTCCTCATCACTGGAGCCAATCTGGCAGTATGCTGCAGCTGCTGGAACATGACTGCCAGATTGGTGTCCTTCTTGAGCATCCCCTCTGTCTGCTCTCACGCTACTGCCTTCCTCTAGCTGGGTTTCATCATCAGACCCTTCGAAACGCTGGGCATCCTCCTGGAGCATGTACCCAACACTGTGCTGAAACAGTTCGGGGGACTCCTCAGGAGGAGGACATGGTGGGTCTAGGGAAGGAGTGACTGATGATTTGTCTGACATTGATACCAGGGAAGACGACGCTTTGGCAGCTGCTTTTCCAGTACCCTGAGCCTGGGTGAGAGAGGATGAGGAGGAGGAGGAGGGCTTGGTCATCCACTCTACCAAGTCTTCGGCATGATGTGGCTCAACATGTCCAGCTGCCGAAAAGGACAAGCGTGTCCCATGGCCATGTGCTGATGACAATGCACCGCGTCCACGACCAGCACTGTTGCCCCCAGACACAGAGCCTGCTTGCCCTCTTTTATTGCCTCCTGACTGTCTGCCTCTCCTTGTTTGCCTTCCAGACATTCTAATAGATGGCCTGCAGGGAGATGGGAAAAAAGCAATAAGGGCTACCTTCAGGTGTCCTTCTCTGTCCCTTGAAACAAGGACTTTCACAGTGAAAGAAACTGACACTGTCCCTACCTAGAGTTTTCTGTCCCTAGAATAAATGTTTTTTTTAATCACAATATAGCACAAGGACAATTCACTCAATGTCTCTCCAGGTCCCTGGAAACAAGGACTTGCAGAGTGAAAGAAACTGACACTGTCCCTACCTAGAGTTTTCTGTCCCTAGAATAAATGTTTTTTTTAATCACAATATAGCACAAGGAAAATTAACTCACTGTCCTTACAGGTCCCTGGAAACAAGGACTTGCAGAGTGAAAGAAAAAAAACACTCTCCCTACCTACAGTTTTCTGTCCCTAGAAAAAATGTTTTTTTTAATCACAATATAGCACAAGGAAAATTAACTCACTGTCCTTACAGGTCCCTGGAAACAAGGACTTGCAGAGTGAAAGAAACTGACACTGTCCCTACCTAGAGTTTTCTGTCCCTAGAATAAATGTTTTTTTTAATCACAATATAGCACAAGGAAAATTAACTCACTGTCCTTACAGGTCCCTGGAAACAAGGACTTGCAGAGTGAAAGAAACTGACACTGTCCCTACCTAGAGTTTTCTGTCCCTAGAAAAAATGTTTTTTTTAATCACAATATAGCACAAGGAAAATTAACTCACTGTCCTTACAGGTCCCTGGAAACAAGGACTTGCAGAGTGAAAGAAACTGACACTGTCCCTACCTAGAGTTTTCTGTCCCTAGAATAAATGTTTTTTTTAATCACAATATAGCACAAGGACAATTAACTCACTGTCCTTACTGGTCCCTGGAAACAAGGACTTGCAGAGTGAAAGAAAAAAAACACTCTCCCTACCTACAGTTTTCTGTCCCTAGAAAAAATGTTTTTTTTAATCACAATATAGCACAAGGAAAATTAACTCACTGTCCTTACAGGTCCCTGGAAACAAGGACTTGCAGAGTGAAAGAAACTGAAACTGTCCCTACCTAGTTTTCTGTCCCTAGAATAAATGTTTTTTTTAAGCACAATATAGCACAAGGACAATTAACTCACTGTCCTTACAGGTCCCTGGAAACAAGGACTTGCAGAGTGAAAAAAAAAAAACACTCTCCCTACCTAGAGTTTTCTGTCCCTAGAAAAAATGTTTTTTTTAATCACAATATAGCACAAGGAAAATTAACTCACTGTCCTTACAGGTCCCTGGAAACAAGGACTTGCAGAGTGAAAGAAACTGACACTGTCCCTACCTAGAGTTTTCTGTCCCTAGAATAAATGTTTTTTTTAATCACAATATAGCACAAGGACAATTAACTCACTGTCCTTACTGGTCCCTGGAAACAAGGACTTGCAGAGTGAAAGAAACTGACACTGTCCCTACCTAGAGTTTTCTGTCCCTAGAATAAATGTTTTTTTTAAGCACAATATAGCACAAGGACAATTAACTCACTGTCCTTACAGGTCCCTGGAAACAAGGACTTGCAGAGTGAAAGAAAAAAAACACTCTCCCTACCTAGAGTTTTCTGTCCCTAGAAAAAATGTTTTTTTTAATCACAATATAGCACAAGGAAAATTAACTCACTGTCCTTACAGGTCCCTGGAAACAAGGACTTGCAGAGTGAAAGAAAAAAAACACTCTCCCTACCTAGAGTTTTCTGTCCCTAGAAAAAATGTTTTTTTTAATCACAATATAGCACAAGGAAAATTAACTCACTGTCCTTACAGGTCCCTGGAAACAAGGACTTGCAGAGTGAAAGAAAAAAAACACTCTCCCTACCTACAGTTTTCTGTCCCTAGAAAAAATGTTTTTTTTAATCACAATATAGCACAAGGAAAATTAACTCACTGTCCTTACAGGTCCCTGGAAACAAGGACTTGCAGAGTGAAAGAAACTGACACTGTCCCTACCTAGAGTTTTCTGTCCCTAGAATAAATGTTTTTTTTAAGCACAATATAGCACAAGGACAATTAACTCACTGTCCTTACAGGTCCCTGGAAACAAGGACTTGCAGAGTGAAAAAAAAAAACACTCTCCCTACCTAGAGTTTTCTGTCCCTAGAAAAAATGTTTTTTTTAAGCACAATATAGCACAAGGACAATTAACTCACTGTCCTTACAGGTCCCTGGAAACAAGGACTTGCAGAGTGAAAGAAAAAAAACACTCTCCCTACCTAGAGTTTTCTGTCCCTAGAAAAAATGTTTTTTTTAATCACAATATAGCACAAGGAAAATTAACTCACTGTCCTTACAGGTCCCTGGAAACAAGGACTTGCAGAGTGAAAGAAAAAAAACACTCTCCCTACCTAGAGTTTTCTGTCCCTAGAAAAAATGTTTTTTTTAATCACAATATAGCACAAGGAAAATTAACTCACTGTCCTTACAGGTCCCTGGAAACAAGGACTTGCAGAGTGAAAGAAAAAAAACACTCTCCCTACCTACAGTTTTCTGTCCCTAGAAAAAATGTTTTTTTTAATCACAATATAGCACAAGGAAAATTAACTCACTGTCCTTACAGGTCCCTGGAAACAAGGACTTGCAGAGTGAAAGAAACTGACACTGTCCCTACCTAGAGTTTTCTGTCCCTAGAATAAATGTTTTTTTTAATCACAATATAGCACAAGGAAAATTAACTCACTGTCCTTACAGGTCCCTGGAAACAAGGACTTGCAGAGTGAAAGAAACTGACACTGTCCCTACCTAGAGTTTTCTGTCCCTAGAATAAATGTTTTTTTTAATCACAATATAGCACAAGGAAAATTAACTCACTGTCCTTACAGGTCCCTGGAAACAAGGACTTGCAGAGTGAAAGAAACTGACACTGTCCCTACCTAGAGTTTTCTGTCCCTAGAATAAATGTTTTTTTTAATCACAATATAGCACAAGGAAAATTAACTCACTGTCCTTACAGGTCCCTGGAAACAAGGACTTGCAGAGTGAAAGAAACTGACACTGTCCCTACCTAGAGTTTTCTGTCCCTAGAATAAATGTTTTTTTTAAGCACAATATAGCACAAGGACAATTAACTCACTGTCCTTACAGGTCCCTGGAAACAAGGACTTGCAGAGTGAAAGAAAAAAAACACTCTCCCTACCTACAGTTTTCTGTCCCTAGAAAAAATGTTTTTTTTAATCACAATATAGCACAAGGAAAATTAACTCACTGTCCTTACAGGTCCCTGGAAACAAGGACTTGCAGAGTGAAAGAAACTGACACTGTCCCTACCTAGAGTTTTCTGTCCCTAGAATAAATGTTTTTTTTAATCACAATATAGCACAAGGACAATTAACTCACTGTCCTTACAGGTCCCTGGAAACAAGGACTTGCAGAGTGAAAGAAACTGACACTGTCCCTACCTAGAGTTTTCTGTCCCTAGAATAAATGTTTTTTTTAAGCACAATATAGCACAAGGACAATTAACTCACTGTCCTTACAGGTCCCTGGAAACAAGGACTTGCAGAGTGAAAGAAACTGACACTGTCCCTACCTAGAGTTTTCTGTCCCTAGAATAAATGTTTTTTTTAAGCACACTATAGCAGAAGCACAAAACACACTGACACTCTCCCTACCTATCCTTCTCTTTCCCTAAACTAAAGGAATCCAGGTTAAGCAAGAAAGAAATAACAGTCACTGTCCCTGCCTATGCTACTCTATCCCTGCTCCGGAACACACTACACTAGGCCGCCGTGCTGGCGGCCTTTTATAGTGTGGGGCGTGTACTAAACACCCTCAGCAATAATTGGCCACAGGCATCCTGCCTGTGGCCAATCATTGCTCTCCTCGCTGCCGGCGCTGTGATTGGCCAAGCATGCGGGGTCACAGTGCATGCTTGGCCAATCACAGCGCCTGGATGACACTGCGATGGCGTAGTGCATTGTGGGCCGTTCGCGTCACTCGAATTTGGCGCGAACGGCCCAAATCGTTCGATCTTCGTCGAACGATCGAACAGCCAATGTTCGAGTCGAACGTATGTTCGACTCGAACACGAAGCTCATCCCTAGTGACCGCAAAGGGTTTTGCAACTTTAAAAACAGCTGCAAATTATATTTCAAGTTAAGGCCATCCTCGTCTGGCTCTGAAACTCAGAGGGTTCAAATCATTACCTCTCTACTACAGGGTGACCCCCAGGCTTGGGCCTTTAACCTGGAACCAAACCATCTAGCCCAGCTAACAGTAGATGCCTTCTTTGAAGCCCTCGGTTTGCTGTATGATGATCCAGATCATGCTGCTACTGCAGAATCAACCCTGCGAAACTTAAAGCAAGGAACTACCACAGCTGAAATGTATTGCTCAGAGTTTCGCAGATGGGCCCCAGAATCTGGCTGGAATGATGCAGCTCTCCGCAGCCAGTTTAGAATAGGCCTTTCAGATGCAATTAAGGATGCTCTGGTCAACTTCTCCTACCCAGCCTCACTGGAGGAGGCTATGTGTCTAGCCATTAGAATTGACCGCCGCCAGCGAGAGAGGAGGCAAGAACAAACGACGGCTGTGGCAAACTATATACCTCCCTTGCCACCTGACTATTCCACCTCCAGTGCCAGATCTGAGGAAGAACCTATACAGTTAGGCTCCACCCGGTTACCGGCGTAACATGGGACTCTGCTTATATTGTGGCCTCAAGGGTCATATGCTCCGTTCGTGCCCTACACGTCCGGGAAACTCCAGGACCTAGGTGATTGTGGGGAGGTCACCTTAGGTCTGCTTTCATCTTCCCAGGGGGACAATCGTATACTTTTACCCGCTGTTATTCACTTTGGAACAGGGACTCCTGAACTGCTGGCCTTGGTAGATTATGGAGCCGCTGAGAATTTTATTGATAAGACTGATTACCTCTTTGATGTGTTTTCTAAAGGGATTGCTGACACTTTACCTCCTCATCGCAGTTATGATTGTCCCATTGACCTCTTGCCTGACACTATGCCTCCTAGAGGGAGAGTCTTTCCACTGTCTGAGCCAGAGAATCTTGCTTTGCAAGAATACATCCAGGAAAACCTAACTAAGGGTTTCATCCATCCCTCCACTTCTCCCGCAGGCGCAGGATGCTTCTTTGTCCCAAAGAAGGATGGGGGACTAAGGCTTTGTGTTGACTACAGAGGTCTAAATAAAATAACTGTTCCCAATCTGTACTCTCTTCCTCTCATCACAGAGTTGTTCTCCCAAATCCAGGGAGTAAAAATCTTCTCCAAACTGGACTTAAGGGGAGCCTATAATCTAGTGTGCATCCGTGCAGGAGATGAATGGAAGACAGCCTTTAACACCAAGGATGGCCATTATGAATGTCTTGTCATGCCTTTCGGTCGCAGGAATGCACCAGCTGTCTTTCAAAACTTTATGAATGACATTTTCCGTGACCTGTTGGGTTGCTTCATGCTTGTATACTTAGATGATATTTTTATTTACTCTCCCAATCTTGAAACACATCAGAGGCAAGTCTGCTCAGTATTGGCCCGATTAAAGGCTCATTCCCTTTTTGTTAAGCCCGAAAAATGTTTATTTCATGTCAAACAAGTACCTTTCCTGGGCTACCTAATCTCTGATACAGGCCTAACCATGGATCCAGCTAAGATTTAAGCCATTTTAGACTGGGCACCACCTTCAGACCTGAAAGCAGTTCAGCGCTTCCTGGGCTTTGCAAATTTCTATCGGAAATTCATTAAGAACTTTGCCACCATTGCACATCCCATCACCTCTCTCACCAGGAAGACTCAGACTAAGTTTAAATGGACTACTGAAGCCCAGGCGGCCTTCACTCAGTTAAAGAAAGCCTTTACCTCTGCACCAATTCTACGCCATCCTGTTCCTGAGCTGCCTTTTATTGTGGAGGTAGATGCATCTGAAGTAGGGGTGGGGGCGCTTCTGTCACTAAAAGATCCTGTAAATGCTGCCATCCACCCCTGTGCCTTCCTGTCCCGTAAATATTCCCCAACAGAGCGCAATTATGATATAGGCAACAGAGAACTGTAAGCCATAAAGCTAGCTTTGGAGGAATGGAGACATTGGCTGGAGGGAGCTCGCTATCCATTCATAGTTCTGACTGACCACAAAAACCTTGAATACATCCGTTCTGCTAAAAGACTGAACTCACGTCAAGCCAGGTGGTCATTGTTCTTCTCCAGATTTGACTTTACAATTTCTTATTTACCAGGGCCAAAAAACATTAAAGCTGACGCCTTGTCTCGCAGCTTTTTCACAGAGTCTCCACCTCCGCTTCCTCCACGACCCATTATCTACAAGGATAGGATTTTGGCTTTCACCCAGACTGACATCTCCAAGGCCTAGTTACCTGCACAGGCTGAAGCCCCTCCCTCCACTCCCTCTGGTATGCTTTTTGTGCCCCTGGCTCTTCGTTTGCAGGTATTACAGCAGGTACATGCATCAAAACCTGCAGCACATCCGGGGTTTAGACAAACTTTTGAGATTATCTCTCGCAACCTCTGGTGGCCATCGATTAGGCAGGATGTGTTAGCCTTTGTCCAGGCCTGTGAAGTTTGTGCTAGAAGCAAGGGCAGAACCTCTAAGCCCCCCGGTCTCCTACGTCCTCTACCAATACCTACCTGTCCCTGGACCCATTTATCTATGGACTTTATCACTGACTTCCCTCCGTCCCAGGGATGTTCCACGATCTGGGTGGTGGTAGACAGGTTCAGTATGTTCCGCTTCCGAAACTGCCATTTGCTAAAGAACTGGCATCTTTATTCATTAAACATGTTTTCAGGCTCCATGGGGCACCAATTAACATTGTCTCAGACCGTGGCTCTCAGTTTATAGCCCAGTTTTGGAAGGCCCTTTGCTCTCAGTTGGGGAATTAAGTTATCGTATTCTTCAGCATATCATCCTGAGACAAATGGCCAAACAGAAAGGACTAATCAGACTCTAGAGAAGATTGTCTAATGGCCAATGATGAGGTGGAGTGGGTCAACATCCTTCCATGGGCAGAGTTTGCCTTTAATAATTGTGCCAGCTCATCTACAGGGACCTCTCCTTTCTTCTGTGTTTACGGGTTGCATCCTCGTGTGTGCTCCTTTGATCTTCCACCCTCTGATGTTCCAGATGCCAACACCACGATTGAAAATTTCTCCAAAATCTGGTCCGATGTTAATAGTGCTATTTCTGGCTCTGTGCAGGCTTTTAAGAAAATGGCTGACAAAAGGCGCTCAAAGGAACCAGGATATAAAGTTGGTGACAAAGTGTGGCTATCATCTAGGAATCTGTCCCTGCATGTTCCATCTAAAAAACTTGGCCCAAAATTCATCGGGCCCTATGAAATATCAGAGATTGTTAATCCTGTGTCCTATAGATTAAAACTTCCCCCATCCATGCGCATTCCAAATGTCTTTCATGTTTCATTGTTGAAACCTGTTCATTCCAGCCTCCAAGTAAATGAACCAGAACCTGTGGATGTGTTGGATAGTCAGGAATATGAAGTGGCATTTATTCTTGATTCCAGACGAGTACGCAATTCCTTACAATATCTTGTTCATTGGAAAGGTTTAGGCCCAGAGGATCGTTCCTGAGTCCCAGCTCGTGATCTTCATGCTGACTGACTTAACTAGAAGTTCCATCTTCGTTATCCAAGAAAGCCTGGGGGTGCAGGAGCAACCCCTCAAGAAAGAGGGGGGTACTGTCAGTACTAGGATCCCTTTAGGACCCAGCACAACTCACCTGAAACAGCCTTTGCCTGGGAAACAACAGTGATTGGCCAGCTCACCTTTAAATCACCTGTATCATCATCCAATCAGTGCTCGTGATAGAGTTACCTTTGTGTGCCACTGTTTGATACAGATGATATCTGCTCTGTGGATTTCGTGTATGACCCGGCTCGTTTGACCCTGCTTGCTCATTTCTGATTCGGTACCGTTTGGACTCTGATATACCTGTGTATGACCCAGCTTGCCTAGACTACGCTTTGCCTGATTCTACTGTAGTACCTTTTATCTGCAGCGGTGAACTACAAGCACCAGTCAATCTCCATCTGCAGCGGTGAACTACAAGCATCAGCCAACATCCATCTGCAGCAATGAACTACAAGCACCAGCCAACCTCCATCTGCAGCGGTGAACTACAAGCACCAGCCAACATTCATCTGCAGCGGTGAACTACAAGTCCCAGCAGATCTGCTCATGGTATGTGCTCTTGTTCTTGAACTCTTTGCATAATCAGCACACCTGCACTGTTACCTGTTATCTGCTCCTAGCCTGACAGTAGCACCCTGGAGTTTAGACAGGGTTTCTCCCCACAAATTTACTTGCCAGGAATAATTATCCTGGTTGATTGTTAGAGATCTATTGATTTCTCCCTAAGTTCAGCCTTGTTGCACTTTTCTCTTCTACCACTAGGTGGCCGGGTACTTGATGGTACTAGATACGAGAAGGGCAATGAAAGGTCAGGTTATGGGTATATGAGGTATCTCAGCCAATGGGCAGGGGTTTTCTTGAATCCCTTTGGCCTGCTGGGATAGCCTATATATTCAGGTAGAGTCAGGTGATCTATGTTCTGTGCCACCCGGACTGCTGTCTGGGTGCACATGTGTTGTACTGCCCGGACTGCTAGACTGGAGATTGGACCTATCCCGGGCACATCTGGCTGCTAGGCTGTCTGACGGCCTATCCAGAAGCAGGAGAGCCGCGCAAGGTTGGGACTGCAGCTGTCAGTCCAACCAGAAGTGATGGTTCTGTCAGCCGGAGAACCTGTCGTGGTCGAAGATAGAAGGGAAGCTGTCGCCACTAAGGGACCAACCACCTTATTACCAGGGACCACAGTGAGTAACTGAAGCAAGCACCGGAGCAGCATTCTCACCAACTGGGGACAGTGAAGAATCTGAAAAAATTGGTGGGTATCTAGCCAGGGACCCAGCCAGCGGAGGGGACGCTTACAGAGCAGCCTTGTGTGTCAAGCCAGGGACAGAGCAGGCCAGTGGGGTGAAGCTTGAGAGGTATCTTGAGTGCCAAGCTAGGGACCCAGCAGAGAGGCGGGGGTGACACTTGAGGAAGATACCACTGTGAAGATTGGAAGAGCTTAGGGGATTCAGTGGCAGTAAATCAGCGGGTCTAGTGAGAGACCGAGAGCTCAGTAGGCTGAAGAACTACAAGGAGAGATTGTAGTGGAAGTGAAAGGGACTGTTGAGCTTTGTGTTAGGAACTGTTAAAGACTGTTGTCATAGGAGACAGCATTCCCACACATGCAGATATGGGGTCTTGCTTAATACCTTTCCCTGCATGGCTATCCTCCTATTGAAGTCTCGGAGTCTGCCAATTGAACTTGCAACCCCCTTTCCCCAAAAAAGTTTGTTAAGAGAAATAAAATCTCTTTTGCATTCAAGAAGTGTCCGGCGCCCAATGACTAATCATCTTGCACCCACCATGCCTCACGACCCACCATATACAGAAGGATGTCAGCTATCTCTGGCCCTGGAGGTTCTCATTAGACCAAAGGAGGCCTTGGACCTTGCTACATATAATTTGTATCTATATGTGTATGGGGGGGGCAGCTATCTTTGCTCATAACAGATGCAGATGGGCGGCACAGTGGTGTAGTGGGTAGCACTCTCGCCTAGCAGTAAAAAGGGTCCTGACCACAACACTACCTGTCTGGAGTTTGCATGTTCTCCCTGTGCTTGCGTGGGTTTCCTCCGGGTACTCCGGTTTCCTCCCACACTCCAAAGACATGCTGATGAGGTTATTTGGCTTCTGTCTAAGTTGGCCCTAGTATATGAATGTGAGTTAGGGACCTTAGATTGTAAGCTCCTTGAGGGTAGGGAGTAGGACCGATGTGAATGTACAATATATATGTAAAGCGCTGCATAAATTGACAGCGCTATATAAGTACTTAAATAATAATTATGATTCCTGCTTTGAATTGCTAAACAATGGCTGTGATTTACTGCTCCTTTGTAGACTACTAGTGAATAATCAAATGCGCATTCATGATCCAACTGCTTTTTACGGTCTCTGAGCCAGTTTCTCCCCCACACAGGAGTGTTCTAGATGAAAACCTCTGTTTAGAGCAATGGAGGAGGAAGGAAAAAGGTCGCCCTGGGGTGATGAAAAACAATAGCAATCAAACAACGTTGTCTTATGTGTCTGATCATGGTTAGGTTTGTTATGAACTTCTACATAAACTTTGAATCGTACAATTTGGCCAAAAAAGCCTCATGTAATGTCAATGGGCACTTTTACTATGCAAGTGTGCGAGTTGGCCAAATCTTTAATAAAAAAAAAAAAAAAAAAAACGCTCTCTATATGACTCATTTTAACTTAACAGTTATGAAGAGAACCCACTTATTAAATGGTTCCCCAAAACAGTTATTACATTTAAGGCATGCACTGTTACAGTTGCCAGTGTACTTATGTCAATCAAAATGTAAAGCCATCAAATGGCGAGTTTCGTTGTTGATCAGATGTGCACCATGGAAACTGCAGATCAGAGGCTAAGATGGTAGCTTCTTTGTCTGTAAATAATTTGAGGGTTTAGTTCAACTTTAAGTCACTGAGTGCCGACATGGGGACCCCATGATTTGTTTATAAAGGGTAATTGTTATGACTAAACAACCACATGCAAAAAACTACCAGATAATGGACTACTTTTGGACTTAATTCTAGGTATTAGAAAATCCTTTTAATAATACATAACATCTAAAACAAACCAGACAAATGTCATGTCCCCTTAATTAGCATTTATTTGGCAATAGCGTTAAAACCCATATAGGTATTTTTAATCCCTAATAAACCTTCCCCCAACTGCTCCCCCAAGATTTGAAAGATCCCCAAAATGCACCCTCAATAAATGTATACAATGGGTGGATGATTTCTAAATGTCAAGCAGATCTGGACACATACACAGACATTTTCAAAAATAACAAATAATAAAATGCAAATTTCTTTAAAGCACGCATTGCAAAACACAGCAATTTAAATTCTTTACAACAAATGGTGCGCTATCCCTATAACATATCATAAAAAATTCATGCAGATAATGTGTAAAAAAACTCTTGATGATTGAAACCACATAAATGATGTTATCAAACAATAAAGTACAAATAATTCTACAAAAAGGTGCACAAACATTTATAAATATACAAAAACTGATGCAAAAAAATTAATTATTGCAAAAAAAAAAATTGTTTTACTGTAATAAACAATGATTAATAGTCCATAGGTGAAAAAAGGTGCTTGATGTGCAGTAGGTATTTCCAAAGTGCAGAGTGCTCAAAGGTGCTCCTTAAAAGGCAAGCCTGCATAACCTCAATGTCACAATTCCATCCGGGATTGTTGACCCTGTGTAAACAAACAGCATGTATCAGTTTCCAAACTCCTTAGATTTCTCATCAGAAGTATCCATACAAAATAAATAGCTTGAAGGTTTATTAAAAAAAGGTTGTAGTAAAGTACATCAAAGAAAAATGACACGAGCTTCACATAACACGCTATGGTTGTGGTCTTTCACACTCCGCCAGCATCTGGTAACGTCACACACTCTCTCCTACCGACACGTTTCCCCAAACATGGCATGATCTGGGATTGGAGGGCAATTGAAAACCCATATTAGACCATGTGAAGTCCAAAACTAAATATGCCTAGCATGAACAGTCAGTTTGTCAGATAATTGTAAATCCACCATTCCCCATGAAGTGTGAAAACACCAGCCCAGATAGCAAGCAATTGTGCTTTGTTTGAAAATGACTTGCTAAGCTATTGGTAGACTTGCCAGGCTTCACAAGTTCACTTCACAAATCTGCATTGCATGACTCCAGATAAACTTTCTTTGCAAACATTCTGCAAGTCTGCTGCAAGTTCTAGTAAAGTTATGTTGTGCAATAGTCATCCCACCACAGGGGTCACTGTGGCTGAATTTTCATGCTGTAGATTTGCAGAGCTATTGCTGTAGACTCACCATTGCAACTTCGCTCTTGCTAGAGACTTGCCATTGAAATTTGCTACAAATTGGAAAAGTATCAACTAGAACTTGTGTTTCAAGTGCTCTGCAAGTGTACAACTTGCCTTGGAAATGTGCAGCAAGTTAACAGACTAAAGACTCGTACACACGGGCAGGAATCTCGTCGGGAAAAAAAACGTTGGTTTTCCCGACGAGATTCCCGTTCAGCTTGCCTTGCTCGCCGAGTGTACAAACGGCCATTCAAAGGAACCGCCGTTCTTTTGAATGGCAAGAACGCGGTGACGTCATTGTCACATTCGATGCCGTCGCCGCCATCTTGTTACACCCTACACTACCCTTGTTTGCTACTGCGCATGCGTCAAAGTCTTTTCGAGCATGCGCAGATTTACCATGGACAGGTAAGCATATACACTCACGGTTTTCTCGTCGGGAAACAGGCCGACGAGAATCCCGACGAGAAAATAGAGAGCAGGTTCTCTATTTTTCTCGCCGAGATTCCCGGCAGTTTTCCCCGATGAGAAACCATACACACGACCGGTTTTCTCGGCAAAAAGCTATCCCAGCAGTTTTCTTGTCGAGAAAACCGGCCGTGTGTATGAGGCTTTACAATTAAACACTGCCACAAATTTGTGGCAAGTTATCTGGGATGGTACATGAAAGAAAAGATAATGCATATATGAATTGTGCATCAGCAGATGATAATATTTAAATAATAGCAGACCAACGCATTCTTGTTTCTTCCAGAACAAATTCTGCAACATAATTTCTACTAGATGTAAAAAGAACTGTGAATATCTGAAGTGAAAATCCTTAAGGATGGTTGGTAAATCACACAGATCCCATAAATAGCATCTCACAAAAGTGAGTATACCCAGGCCCGGACAGGCCATAGCGCACACCGGGCACTTGTCTGGTGGGCCGCATGTTCTTGTGGGGCCAAGGCAGCCGAGCTGTTCCTTGAGCCTCCGCCACTCGCCCGGCCTCTCCGAAGCTGGCTGGCCATCCATCAGGCCGGCCACCATTACAGTTCAGCCGTCGGGCTGGGGGAGGAGACTACAGGTCACGTTACCTGTGACCGTGAAGAGGGAGGGGAGCTACATGAGACGCGGCCGCCAGCCGGTGTTCAAGTGAGTGTGTCTCAGTCTTCATGCGTGCGCCTGGATAGGAGGAGCCGCTACAGACACAGTAGAAGAATCCATCTCTTTATTTTCTCCCACAGCCTCTGAATGCCTGCTTCTCACTCTCTCCCTTCCATGAGCATTCAGAGGCTGTAGGAGAAAAATAAAGGGATGGATTCTTCTACTGTGTGTGCAGCTGCTTCTCCTATCCAGCCTCTTTCTACTGCCCCCTAGTGCTCATAGGCTCCCACCATGCTCTCAGGTGCACCCCCTGCTCTCAGGCTCTCCCACTGCACTCCAGCCCCCCCCAGTGATCTCCAACTCCCCCCAGTGCTCTCCAGCCCCTGTACACTCCGGTCCCCTCCCAGTGCTCATCAGCCCCCCTGTACTCTCCAGCCCCCAGTGCTCTCTAGCCCCCCGTGTGCTCTCAGAACCCCCTGTGCTCTCAGACCGCCAAGTGCTCTCCAGCCCCCTCCCTGTGCCCTCAGGCCCCCAAGTGCTCATCAGCCCCCCTGTACTCTCCCCCCAGTGCTCTCCAGCCCCCCTGTACTCTCTGCCCCCCCAGTGCTCTCCAGCCCTCCGTGCTCTCCAGCCCCCCCAGTGCTCTCAGGCCCCCCCAGAGCTCTCCAGCCCTCCCCCAGTGCTCTCCAGCCCCTCCCAGTGCTCTCAGGACCCCCTGTGTTCATCAACCCCTGTACTCTCCAGTCCCCCCTGTACTCTCCGGCCCCCAGTGCTCTCCAGCCCCTCCCAGTGCTCTCAGGACCCCCTGTGTTCATCAACCCCTGTACTCTCCAGTCCCCCCTGTACTCTCTGGCCCCCCAGTGCTCTCCAGCCCTTTGTGCTCTCAGGCCCCCCCAGTACTCTCCAGCCCTCCGTGCTCTTCAGCCCCACCCAGTGCTCTCAGGCCCCCCTCTGCTCATCAACCCCTGTACTCTCCCCCCTAATGCTCTCCAGCCCCTCCCAGTGCTCTCAGGCCCCCCAGTGCTCATCAGCACCCCTGTACTCTCTGGCCCCCCAGTGCTCTCCAGCCCTCCGTGCTCTCCAGCCCTCCCCCAGTGCTCTCCAGCCCTCCCCCAGTGCTCTCCAGCCCTCCCCCGGTGCTCTCAGGCCCCCCCAGTGCTCTCCAGCCCTCCGTGCTCTCCAGCCCCTCCCAGTGCTCTCAGGCCCCTCAGGTGCTCATCAACCCCTGTACTCTCCAGCCCCCCTAATGCTCTCCAGCCCTCCGTACTCTCCAGCCCTCCCCCAGTACTCTCCAGCCCTCCCCAGTGCTCTCCAGCCCTCTGTGCTCTCCAGCCCCTCCCAGTGCTCTCAGGCCCCACTGTGCTCATCAACCCCTGTACTCTCCGGCCCCCCAGTGCTCATCAGGTCCCCATGTACTCTTCAGCCCCCAGTGCTCATCAGGTCCCCCTGTACTCTCCAGCCCCCAGTGCTCATCAGGTCCCCCTGTACTCTCCAGCCCCCAGTGCTCATCAGCCCCCCTGTACTCTCTGGCCCCCCCAGTGCTCTCCAGCCCTCTGTGCTCTCAGGCCCCCCAGTGCTCTCAGGCACCCCCAGTGCTCTCCAGCCCTCCGTGCTCTCCAGCCCCACCCATTGCTCTCAGGCCCCCCTGTGTTCATCAACCCCTGTAGTCTCCGCCCCCCTAATGCTCTCCAGCCCCTCCCAGTGCTCTCAGGCCCCCCAGTGCTCATCCGCACCCCTGTACTCTCTGGCCCCTAGTGCTCTCCGCCCCCCCATGCTCTCCGTGCATCCCGATAAATTTAGCCATGGGCTGCTCAGTCTAAAATGCCCGGGCCTAATTTTTGTCTCAGTCCGGGCCTGAGTACACCCCTCACATTTTTGTAAATATTTTATGTTTTCATGTGACAACACTGAAGAAATGACACTTTGCTACAATGTAAAGTAGTGAGTGTACAGCTTGTATAACAGTGTAAATTTGCTATCCCCTCAAAATAACTCAACACATAGCCATTGATGTCTAAACCGCTGGCAACAAAATTGAGTACACCCCTAAGCGAAAATGTGCAAATTGGACCCAAAGTGTCAATATTTTGTGTGGCCACCAATATTTTCCAGCACTGCCCTAACCCTCTTGGGCATGGAGTTCACCAGAGCTTCACAGGTTGCCACTGGAGTCCTCTTCCACGCCTCCATGACAACATCACAGAGTTGGTGGATGTTAGAGACCTTGCGCTCCTCCACCTTCCATTTGAGGATGCCCCACAGATGCTCAATAGGGTTTAGGTCTGGAGACATGCTTGGCCAGTCCATCACCTTTACCCAAATCTTCTTTAGCAAAGTAGTGGTTGTCTTGGAGGTGTGTTTGGGGTCGTTATGTTGGAATACTGCCCTGGGGCCCAGTCTCTGAAGGGAGGGGCTCATGCTCTGCTTCAGTATGTCACAGTACATGTTGACATTCATGGTTCCCCTCAATGAACTGTAGCTCCCAGTGCTGGCAGCACTCATGCAGCAACTGACTATGACACTCCCACCACCATGCTTGACTGTAGGCAAGACACACTTGTCTTTGTACTCCTCACCTGGTTGCCACCACACACGCTTGACACCATTTGAACCAAATAAGTTTATCTTGGTCTCATCAGACCACAGGACATGGTTCCAGTAATCCATGTCCTTAGTCTGCTTGTCTTCAGCAAACTGTTTGCAGGCTTTCTTGTGCATCATCTTTAGAAGAGGCTTCCTTCTGAGATGACAGCTATGCAGACCAATTTTATGCAGTGTGCGGCGTATGGTCTGAGCACTGACAGGCTAACCCCTTCAACCTCTGAAGCAATGCTGGCAGCACTCATACGTCTATTTCCCAAAGACAACCTCTGGATATGACGCTGAGCATGTGCACTCAACTTCTTTGGTCGACCATGGCGAGGCCTGTCCTGAGTGTTAACTGTCCTGTTAAACCACTGTATGGTCATGGCCACCGTGCTGCAGCTCAGTTTCAGGGTCTGGGGAATTTTCTTATAGCCTAGGCCATCTTTATGTAGAGCAACTATTCTTTTTTTCAGATCCTCAGAGAGTTCTTTGCCATGAGGTGCAGGTTGAACTTCCAGTGACCAGTATGAGTGTGTGAGAGCGATAACACCAAATTTAACACACCTAAGACCTTATAGCACTAATGAGTCACATGATACCAGGGAGGGAAAATGTGTTAATCTGGCCCAATGTGGACATTTTCACTTAGGGGTGTACTCACTTTAGTTGCCAGTGGTTTAGACGTTAATGGCTGTGTGAGTTATTTTAAGGGGACAAATTGACACTGTTATACAAGCTGTACACTCACTACTTTACATTGTATCAAAGTGTAATTTCTTTAGTGTTGTCACATGAAAAAATATAATAAAATATTTACAAAAATGTGTGTGGTGATCTCACTTTTGTGAGATACTGTATGTCCTATGAATCCACACAGGAGGGGGTTCTCAAAGGAAGTCCTCTGGGCCACTTTAAAGTATTAGGTTCACTCCTAAGCGTGCTTAGTGCGCCCTCACAAGGATCATCAAATATCTCCTGCCAAATTGATCGTCCTTAATGAGTATGTATATATCCCACACTTCCAACTAAGAGGGGGAAAGACATATATCTCAGGTCAAAAACCAAACTGGCACTTTAAACAGTTCTCAGGAGTAACTCCTCCAGTATTAAGGTATATTTTCATACAAGAGATCCACAGTGTAAAAAGTTGCAGTAAAACAGTGTTCTTGTGTACATATTCATGACCGCCATGCTATCATTGCTGCATTTGTAGATAGAGCACCAAGTCTAAGGGACTCTCCCATAAAAGGGGATGGTGTGGGGGTACAAAGTGACCTAACTGGCTTTGCCGATTACACCTGATTTCATCAGTCAAATGTTGCAGATGGGTTAGTGTTATTGTTAACATATGGGCAAATGTTGGGGTTGGTATTTTGTGTTACAGTTGGATTTGTTTATCAACGAAGATGTCAGATCGGAGAAGTCCATATGGTGAAATTTGAGGAAAATGGCAACAAAACTTTGGCGGTGACTAAATAAATTTTGCCAAAATCGCTTCCCTAGTTGGGAATTATACAGTAGATGATGTTTATTTGGACATCATTATATCTCCCATAGACAGAACCCTTACAGAAAATCTGATACACAGTACTATACTTTATATCAGTTCTTCTATAAATTTTATCATTTAAAGTATCGCTATGACATATTACTGCCCAAAGTGCAGTTTTGCACCCTGTTCCAAATTATTATGCCAATGATATTTTTCTCATTTACCTAAATAATTGATGTAAACAACAGTCAGCATAATTCTCATGTTATCAACTATTAAGTGTACAATTCAAATTTTATTGAACAAACCACCTAATGATAACAGTTTGTTTTTTCAAAATAAAAAACTTACAATGCACTGTTCCAAATTATTATGCACAGTAAGTTTCAAAACACTTTATAGGTTGTAAAGAACTGAAAATTGTCATTTGTTGTGTTTGCAGCATATTTACTGAAATCAAAAGCTATTTCAGTCAAACTTTGAACAACATTTTAACTTTTTAAACATTTTAACAGGTCACGTTACATTTTAACATAGGACCCCTTATTTGATAGCAGCTTCACAAGTCTTGCATCCATTGAACTTGTAAGTTTTTGGACAGTTTCTGCTTGAATTTGTTTGCAAGATGTCAGAATAGCCTCCCAGAGCTGCTGTTTGGATGTAAACTGTCTCCCGCCCTCATAGATCTTTTGCTTGAGGATGCTCCAGAGGTACTCAATAGGATTAAGGTCAGGGGAGGATGGAGGCCACACCATGACTTTCTCTCCTTTTATCCCCATAGCAGCCATTGATGCAGAGGTATTCCTTGCAGCATGAGATGGTACATTGTCATGCATAAAGGTGATTTTATTACGGAAAGCATAGTTCTTCCTTCTGTACCAGGGAAGGAAGTGGTCAGTTAGGAACTCCACATACTTTGCAGAGGTCATCTTTACACTTTCAGGGACCCTAAAGGGGCCAACCAGCTCTCTTCCCATGATTCCGGCCCAAAACATGACTCCACCACTGCCTTGCTGACGTCACAGCCTTGTTGGAACAGGATGGCCGTCCACCAACCATCCACTTCTCCATCCATCTGGACCATCCAGGGTTGCACGGCACTCATCAGTGAACAGGACTGTTTGAAAATTAGTCTTCATGTATTTTTCTGCCCACTGCAGCCGTTTCTGCTTGTGAGCATTGGTTAGTGGTGGCGGAATGGAAGGTTTATGCACAGTTGCAAGACTCTGGAGGACTCTACACCTTGATGTCCGTGGGACTCCAGAGGCACCAGCAGCTTCAAATATCTGTTTGCGGCTATGTAATAGTGTTTTAGCAGCTGCTCTCTTGGTCTGATGCATGGATCTGGCAGAAATCTTCCTCAATGTGCCTTTATCTGCACGAAACCCATCTGTGCTCTGAATCAGCCACAAATCTCTTAAAAGTGCAATGATCGCGCTTACGTTTTAGTGAAATATCTAATGTTTTCATACCTCGTCCAAGGCATTGAACTATTACACTCTTTTCGGCAGCAGAGAGATCCTTTTTCTTCCCGATATTGCTTGAAAATGGTGCTCTGCTTAATAATGTGGAACACTCTAGTTTTTCCTTTTAATTGGGCTCACCTGGCAATCTAATTATCACAGCTGTCCGAGATGGTTTTCAGTGATCAAAAGAGCCCTGAGACACAATTCCATCCATGAGTTAAACTGAAAAACAAAATATTTAATCTTTGTGACACTGAAGTAGAATTTGCATAATAATTTGGAACAGGGTGTATTTTTTCAACTGGTCCTGAACAAAGTAACTAATAGCATTAATACAGCCATTTACAGATTGATCCCACTCAATTCAGCACTCTATTTTATTGGGATTTGACGTGCCAGTTCTCTAGCATTTGTTTAAAGTGTTGCTTGTACAGTTATATCAGCATTTAATTTTTTCTGTCTCATTATCGTAGCACACATTTTCAAATTTTACAGGATGTTCTTTGTTCCTAATAATGACTAACAAGCGGCCAAGCCAATATTAAATAAAACAAGCTGACGGACTTAGTTTAACTCGTTTCAAAACGTCATAAATTAATCCTCTGCTAAAAGAACAAATGTCATTACCGCCAAGAGATTAGCAAACTTTTCTTCCCTGTAACAAGCCACCTGCAGTGCAAACATTCTGCCGGATTTATGGTACAACTTAACAATGTGAACACCGATTCCTTTTTACAAAGTGTAATTTAAATAAGTTGAACAGCACCAGCCAAGGAACATTAAAGGGGCGGTCTGGTTCTAATTGGTAACTATTATGAACTTGTGAGTCATGCACATAATGGCATAGGATAGCTTTCTTTTGTTTAATTTTGGCAAACTTTCAGCTTGCTGTTTAACAAAGTTGTTTTTTGTTAGGCAGTTTGAGTAGAGACAATTAAGGACAACATTTTCAAAATGATAATAAATAACATTTGATTAGGGCTGTAGTACCATAGTGGGGCTTATTAAACAATGCCTAGGGCAGCAGGGTTAAAGGGGTCAGCAGCAAGCCTCACAAGTTATGTCGCGTACACACGGCCGGACTATGCCACGGGCAAAACTCAGTCGGAATTTCCGACGGAAAAATAGAGAACCTGCTCTCTATCTAAGTCCATTGGAAATTCCGACCGTGTGTACGCGGCATAACATATTGTGATAGTTTTTTCCTTGTTTTGTATCACTCAATTGGCCACCTCTGGACACTGTGCCTACTTTACTTGCTCTTAATGTTACAAAGCACCTCATCCTCATGGGACATTTTAGCACCTCATCCTCATGGGACATTTTTTATCAAAGCTGAAACTCAAAACATAATGGGAGCCTCAAGGGGCCACACATCCCCAGTATGCCCAGATCACATGCAGGTACCAAACCTTTAACTATTCCCAACACATTCTATCTAAATAATGACCAAGCATTTGTCCTTTAGTCTCCATGCTCACTCTAGGAGGTCACTCACAACCTGTTCATAATGCCAAATTTATAATAGTAGTTCTCGACCCAGAGGAGGACACAGAGAATATTTCAACCCCGCTAAGAGATCACTTTATTTCTAACTTTTATAGCGCTTATCCCCCAGAATATTTATGCACTCCCAGCCACCTTCTGGGTATCCTCCCCCAGAAATTGGTTGAGACCACATAAGTATTCAGACTGCTGGTTTGCATTCTCCCAACCCACTATACAGTCAGGTCTATAAATATTGGGACATCGACACAATTCTAATCTTTTTGGCTCTATACACCACCACGATGGATTTTAAATGAAAAGAACAAGATGTTCTTTAACTGCAGACTTTCAGCTTTAATTTGAGGAAATGTACATCCAAATCAGGTGAACAGTGTAGGAATTACAACAGTTTGTATCTGTGCCTCCCACTTTTTAAGGGACCAAAAGTAATGGGACAGATAACAAATCATAAATCAAACTTTCACTTTTTAATACTTGGTTGCAAATCCATTGCAGTCAATTACAGCCTGAAGTCTGGAAAGCATAGACATCACCAGACGCTGGGTTTCATCCCTGGTGATGCTCTGCCAGGCCTGTACTGCAACTGTCTTCAGTTCCTGCTTGTTCTTGGGTCATTTTCCCTTCAGTTTTATCTTCAGCAAGTGAAATGCATGCTCAATCGGATTCAGGTCAGGTGATTGACTTGGCCATTGCATAACATTCCACTTCTTTCCCTTAAACTCTTTGGTTGCTTTCGCAGTATGCTTCAGGTCATTGTCCATCTGCACTGTGAAGCGCCGTCCAATGAGTTCTGAAGCATTTGGCTGAATATGAGCAGATAATATTGCCTGAAACACTTCAGAATTCATCCTGCTGCTTTTGTCAGCAGTCACATCATCAATTAATACAAGAGAACCAGTTCCATTGGCAGCCATACATGCCCACGCCATGACACTACCATCACCATGCTTCACTGATGAGGTGATATGCTTTGGATCATGAGCAGTTCCTTTCCTTCTCCATACTCTTCTCTTCCCATCACTCTGGTACAAGTTGATCTTGGTCTCATCTGTGCATAGGATGTTGTTCCAGAACTGTGAAGGCTTTTTTAGATGTTGTTTGGCAAACTCTAATCTGGCCTTCCTGTTTTTAAGGTTCACCAATGGTTTACATCTTGTGGTGAACCCTCTGTATTCACTCTGGTGAAGTCTTCTCTTGATTGTTGACTTTGACACACATACACCTACCTCCTGGAGAGTGTTCTTGATCTGGCCAACTGTTGTGAAGGGTGTTTTCTTCACCAGGGAAAGAACTCTTCGGTCATCCACCACAGTTGTTTTCCATGGTCTTCCGGGTCTTTTGGTGTTGCTAAACTCACCGGTGCATTCCTTCTTTTTAAGGATGCTCCAAACAGTTGATTTGGCCACACCTAATGTTTTTGCCAACTCTCTGATGGGTTTGTTTTGTTTTTTCAGCCTAAGGATGCCTTGCTTCACTGATAGTGACAGCTCTTTGGATCTCACATTGAGAGCTGACAGCAACAGATTCTAAATGCAAATAGCACACTTGAAATGAACTCTGGACCTTTAATCTGCTCCTTGTAAATGGGATAATGAGGGAATAACACACGCCTGGCCATGGAACAGCTGAGCAGCCAATTGTCCCATTACTTTTGGTCCCTTAAAAAGTGGGAGGCACATATACAAACTGTTGTAATTCCTACACTGTTCACCTGATTTGGATGTAAATACCCTCAAATTAAAGCTGAAAGTCTGCAGTTAAAGCACATCTTGTTCATTTCATTTCAAATCCATTGTGGTGGTGTATAGAGCCAAAAAGATTAGAATTGTGTTGATGTCCCAATATTTATGGACCTGACTGTATATTGGAATCGGGAGGCAGAGGAGAGCAATCAAACCACCAGCCTTCAGAGCCCAGAATAGCCCAAAGCAATCACAAACTGCCCTACTGATGACAATGGAACCACACACAACTAAATGTACCCAGCAGCAGCCTATCTGAGATAATGCTACACTTTTATTACAATAACCAGCATAGAAACTGCTCCACAAAGAGTAAATAAAAAGCAGTGCCTGCTTCCTGAATCTTGTCAGATCAGATGCTGGCACAAAAGCCCAGTGTCCACCAGAGCCCACCAGAGGATAGTAGTAGCACATAGTAACAGCCACCAGGTGAAGTCCTGGCAAGGTCTGAATGGATGGATGAAATGCTGCTTCCTCAATGGTAGTGACTAGGAAAGGTCCTAACAAGGTCTGAATGGATCAATGAAACAGTGCTCCCTCAACAATGGGAGAGGTCGGGGGCGTGGCGACCGAGCTCCATGATGGCTGCATAGTCTGTGCGCTCCGCTCGTCCGCCGGAGACTGCAGGCCCCATCCACGGCCACAAACGGCACCATCCGATAGCCTACCTCCCGAGGCACTCATCGAGGATGATCAGACGATGAAAGGCCCCGCAACAGTCGCGCAAGCTGGAAAGCTATTTCACCTCAGAGCAAGGTGGGCTACACCAAAATGGCAGCGGCGTGTGGCAACAACGGCTGGATCACTAGGCCGGAACGAACACAGAGCGCAGCGGAATGGCATCCGGACCACCAAGCGCTGTCAACCTTCACAGCGAACCATCTTCTGGGACACCAAGCCCCTCCACGAGAAGCCCGGTGAAATCCAGGCCACAAGCAGATCCACAAATGGAGGTAAGCGGACCACAACGCTCTACTACAGCACAGGGGATGTTTGAGGGAGACCATATAACTGACTTCCCAACTACAGATAAACCCATCTCTGATACGACACTAAAAGAAATGCTGCTGTCACTGCGGGCATCGCTGAATGCTGACATGGTGAGGGGAATCAACAACTGTCATAAGGAAGTACAAGCTCTGGGTACCAGGGTAGACAGAGTGGAACACAAGATGGAGGAATATACCTCATCTTACAATGTGAAGGTGGAAGCGCATACAGCACAAGGGGAAGACATACAATGGATGAGGGATAAAATCACAGACCTTGAGGATAGGTCCAGGAGGAACAATTTCAAACTGCAAGGTATCCCAGAATCTATCCCTCCTAACCAACTCCTGCAATATGCCCAGGCCATGGATCTCACATTGAGATCTGGTAACAGAACTGACTGGTAACAGAACTGACTGGTAACAGAACTGACAGTACAGGACTTCATTGTGGACAGGATTCACAGGGTCCCTAAGCCATCTTTCCTCCCTGACGAAACACCAAGGGATGTCCTTTTGAGAGTTCATTACTATCATGTGAAAGAACAAATACTGATGGCGTCCCGTAAACCGGACAAAATCCCCCCCGCAATACGCTGACATAAGGCTGCTACCTGATCTCTCCAGGCACACATTACAAAGGCGCCGAAACCTGGCGACCATCACTAAAGCACTGAGGAACCACAGCATCCTCCACAAGCAGAAGTATCCAGCAACACTTTCAATCACCCACAATGGGGTCACTGTTCTGATTTCCACACTGGAGGAAGGGATCGCTGTCTTAAGAAAGTGGAACATTTTACCAGACCAAACCACTACACACGTGCCAACATAAAGTCCGCAATACATGCACGGCGAATGGCAAGTGGTTTCTCACAAGCGCTCACATAAAAAAACAGCCGGTGGAAACTTGTGAAACACCTACTAATATGCATAAGCAGTTCTCCGGGGACAGGAGATCTGTACCTGTTTTCTCCTCTACCCCTCCTAGTAACAAATAGCAGATAATCCTGCACGTGGATCAGTTTAAAGATCCTCTTCTTATGATTCCCATGTTGACTGTTTTTTTTTTTTTGTTCTTGTTACCCTTTGTTTTTTTTGTTCTTCATTCGATATACATAGATCTTTCAGAAGCTTCCGGACCTCATATACTGAAATCCTCTGGTCTAAAATCCATCATCAAGAACCCTTTACGCGCAGTAAGTACCTACACTGCACAACCATACGACATGCACTACCCAAGCAATGACGTTTACCTGCTTGTCTATTAATGCACGGGGTCTAAATCACTCCGCTAAAAGATTTTCTCTATGGACTGAAGCTTGCAGACATACTCTGAGTCCAGGAAACCCACTTTCAACAGAATAAAGCCCTGCACTGTTCACACAAAAACGATCCGCATATTTTCATGGCCTGTACACCTAACCGTAAGAAAGGAGGAGTCCTAATGGTCATAAGTAACTCTGTATCCTTCCAACAAAAGGAGAAATTTCTGGACGATGGAGGGAGATATATAATAGTCACCGGTACTATCAACGCCAAACCTTACACGTTGGTTACACTTTACTCCCCAAACTCTCACCAACTTCGTTTTATAAAAAAGGTGCTCAAAAAAGCTAACTCTATAAAACATGGTAACATCTTAATATGTGGGGACTTTAATTTGGTATCAGATCTGTCAATGGACACTACCACGAACAGACCTAGAGGCACAGTATCACTCCAAGCACTACTTCACAATGAGGAACTGTTCGATACGTGGAGATGCCACCACGCCAACGAAAAGGACTACACCTTTTTTTCACACAGACATTGCTCATACTCGCGGATAGACATGTTCTTTGCGGACAAGTGACTCCTGCAGCATATAGAAACCACTAAAATACATGATATAACGTGGTCAGACCACGCTGCAATATCTTTAACTATTCTAGAAAAGGGTATCTCCTCTTCACCCCCCATCTGGCGTTGCAACGTAAGATTGTTACAAGAATCTCACACCCACACGAAAATATCGCAGCATATTCAAAAAAATTTCCTAGATAACAAAGAGTCGGTCCAAGATCCTTATGTACTCTGGAATTCTCACAAGGCCTATATGAGAGGCATACTTATCCAACTAGGGGCTCAGCAAAAACGACATTGCACACAAAAAATTAATACACTTCTAAAAGAGATTCACGACACTGAGACTTTAAACAAACAAGCTCCCACACATAACCTAATAAGTAAACTAGCCACACTCAGGGAATCACTGAGGGAACAACTCTCCCAGCAATATGATAAACATCTGCGGCGCTTGCAACTAAACTATTACGCCAACGCCAATAGAGCAGGTAAATACTTAGCAAACAGACTGAAAGCAGCACGCACAAAATTCAGAATACCATTTCTCCAACATCCCACAATGCAACACAAAATAGTGGACCCACAAGCTATAGCAAACCAATTTGCTGATTACTATAGCTCACTATACAACTTAAACGCAGATCCCAATACGCCTCAACCACCCATAGATAAAATCCAATCTTTCTTACAGGGATTAAATCTCCCATCCCTATCAGAGCAACAATTATCTAACCTTAATGCCACTATCTCGAACCAAGAATTAGAACAAGTCATAGACACGCTTCCAAACAGTAAAACAATGGGAGAGGTCCTGGCAAGCTCTGAATGGATCAAGGAAGTTTTGCTCCCTCAATGAGGGAACAATGCCTCGCTCATCAGTCCTGAGGGAACTGACATATGAAAGCAGGTAAGTATTTTCCATGCAGTTACTTAGTAAACCTGTCGCTGGTGAGTTTTTGGCAATGACAGTATTGCTAGTGTCACAAGGCCTTTAGTTGTGTGTGTGTGTAAATTCTAACTTGAGTCATTGACCCCTCTAATAGGGCTTGAAATGAAAATATAAAATATTTATATGCAAAAATAATTACCGTGAAACATCGGATTGCGAGTAACGAGTGTTTCGCACTATGAGCATTTAAAAAAAAATCCTAACTCTGTTTGCGAGTGTTGTCTCACAAAACGAGCAGGATTCAAGCCACAGCGGTGTGAAGTACCGCATTTGGTAAGAGGTGGGGGGCGCCGGAGCCGATCGGAGCTGTTCGGAAATACTCGGGAAAACTCAAATACTTCGTTCCCAAGCCTTTCCGAGGTTTTACGAGTTCAGCTAAGCTGTCCCTGAGCCTTTCCGAGTATTTCCGAGGCACCCCCCACCTCTGGCCACATGCGGTATTGCATGCCATAGAAGTCAATGCAGAACAAATTATTTTCGTTTCCATTGACTTCTATGGGGAAACTCACTTTGATATGCGAGTGCTTTGGATTACGAGCATTCTCCTGGAACGGATTATGCTCGGAATCCAAGGCTCCACTGTACTGTAAAATATTTTTAAATAGTTTTTTTTATTATATTTTATTCTTGAAATTAGAAACTACATCCAAAACCAGTACACTGTACGTTAGGGATGAGCTCGGTGTTCGAGTCGAACATACGTTCGACTCGAACATCGGCTGTTCGATCGTTCGACGAAGATCGAACGATTTCGGCCGTTCGCGCCTAATTCGAGTGAAGCGAACGGCCCACAATGCACTACGCCATCGCAGTGTCATCCAGGCGCTGTGATTGGCCAAGCATGCACTGTGACCCCGCATGCTTGGCCAATCACAGCGCCGGCAGCGAGGAGAGCAATGATTGGCCACAGGCAGGATGCCTGTGGCCAATTATTGCTGAGGGTGTTTAGTACACGCCCCACACTATAAAAGGCCGCCAGCACGGCGGCCTAGTGTAGTGTGTTCCGGAGCAGGGAAAGAGAAGCATAGGCAGGGACAGTGACATTTTTTTTCTTGCTTAACCTGGATTCCTTTAGTTTAGGGAAAGAGAAGGATAGGTAGGGAGAGTGTCAGTGTGTTTTACTGTGCTAATCCTTGTTTGTAGGGACAGGGAAGGACAGTGAGGGAAATTCTCCTTGTGCTATACTGTGCTAAAGCATTGATCATCAACCATCTTTAAAAAAACATTTTTTATAGAGACAGAAAACTATAGGTAGGGAGAGTGTCAGTGTGTTTTACTGTGCTAATCCTTGTTTGTAGGGACAGGGAAGGACAGTGAGGGAAATTCTCCTTGTGCTATAGTGTGCTAAAGCATTGATCATCAACAACCTTAAAAAAATTTTTTTATAGGGACAGAAAACTATAGGTAGGGAGAGTGTCAGTGTGTTTTACTGTGCTAATCCTTGTTTGTAGGGACAGGGAAGGACAGTGAGGGAAATTCTCCTTGTGCTATACTGTGCTAAAGCATTGATCATCAACCATCTTTAAAAAAACATTTTTTATAGGGACAGAAAACTATAGGTAGGGAGAGTGTCAGTGTGTTTTACTGTGCTAATCCTTGTTTGTAGGGACAGGGAAGGACAGTGAGGGAAATTCTCCTTGTGCTATACTGTGCTAAAGCATTGATCATCAACCATCTTTAAAAAAACATTTTTTATAGAGACAGAAAACTATAGGTAGGGAGAGTGTCAGTGTGTTTTACTGTGCTAATCCTTGTTTGTAGGGACAGGGAAGGACAGTGAGGGAAATTCTCCTTGTGCTATACTGTGCTAAAGCATTGATCATCAACCATCTTTAAAAAAACATTTTTTATAGGGACAGAAAACTATAGGTAGGGAGAGTGTCAGTGTGTTTTACTGTGCTAATCCTTGTTTGTAGGGACAGGGAAGGACAGTGAGGGAAATTCTCCTTGTGCTATAGTGTGCTAAAGCATTGATCATCAACCATCTTTAAAAAAACATTTTTTATAGGGACAGAAAACTATAGGTAGGGAGAGTGTCAGTGTGTTTTACTGTGCTAATCCTTGTTTGTAGGGACAGGGAAGGACAGTGAGGGAAATTCTCCTTGTGCTATACTGTGCTAAAGCATTGATCATCAACCATCTTTAAAAGAACATTTTTTATAGGGACAGAAAACTATAGGTAGGGAGAGTGTCAGTGTGTTTTACTGTGCTAATCCTTGTTTGTAGGGACAGGGAAGGACAGTGAGGGAAATTCTCCTTGTGCTATACTGTGCTAAAGCATTGATCATCAACCATCTTTAAAAAAACATTTTTTATAGGGACTGAAAACTATAGGTAGGGAGAGTGTCAGTGTGTTTTACTGTGCTAATCCTTGTTTGTAGGGACAGGGAAGGACAGTGAGGGAAATTCTCCTTGTGCTATACTGTGCTAAAGCATTGATCATCAACCATCTTTAAAAAAACATTTTTTATAGGGACAGAAAACTATAGGTAGGGAGAGTGTCAGTGTGTTTTACTGTGCTAATCCTTGTTTGTAGGGACAGGGAAGGACAGTGAGGGAAATTCTCCTTGTGCTATACTGTGCTAAAGCATTGATCATCAACCATCTTTAAAAAAACATTTTTTATAGGGACAGAAAACTATAGGTAGGGAGAGTGTCAGTGTGTTTTACTGTGCTAATCCTTGTTTGTAGGGACAGGGAAGGACAGTGAGGGAAATTCTCCTTGTGCTATACTGTGCTAAAGCATTGATCATCAACCATCTTTAAAAAAACATTTTTTATAGGGACAGAAAACTATAGGTAGGGAGAGTGTCAGTGTGTTTTACTGTGCTAATCCTTGTTTGTAGGGACAGGGAAGGACAGTGAGGGAAATTCTCCTTGTGCTATAGTGTGCTAAAGCATTGATCATCAACCATCTTTAAAAAAACATTTTTTATAGGGACAGAAAACTATAGGTAGGGAGAGTGTCAGTGTGTTTTACTGTGCTAATCCTTGTTTGTAGGGACAGGGAAGGACAGTGAGGGAAATTCTCCTTGTGCTATACTGTGCTAAAGCATTGATCATCAACCATCTTTAAAAAAACATTTTTTATAGGGACAGAAAACTATAGGTAGGGAGAGTGTCAGTGTGTTTTACTGTGCTAATCCTTGTTTGTAGGGACAGGGAAGGACAGTGAGGGAAATTCTCCTTGTGCTATAGTGTGCTAAAGCATTGATCATCAACCATCTTTAAAAAAACATTTTTTATAGGGACAGAAAACTATAGGTAGGGAGAGTGTCAGTGTGTTTTACTGTGCTAATCCTTGTTTGTAGGGACAGGGAAGGACAGTGAGGGAAATTCTCCTTGTGGTATAGTGTGCTAAAGCATTGATCATCAACCATCTTTAAAAAAACATTTTTTATAGGGACAGAAAACTATAGGTAGGGAGAGTGTCAGTGTGTTTTACTGTGCTAATCCTTGTTTGTAGGGACAGGGAAGGACAGTGAGGGAAATTCTCCTTGTGCTATACTGTGCTAAAGCATTGATCATCAACCATCTTTAAAAAAACATTTTTTATAGGGACAGAAAACTATAGGTAGGGAGAGTGTCAGTGTGTTTTACTGTGCTAATCCTTGTTTGTAGGGACAGGGAAGGACAGTGAGGGAAATTCTCCTTGTGCTATAGTGTGCTAAAGCATTGATCATCAACCATCTTTAAAAAAACATTTTTTATAGGGACAGAAAACTATAGGTAGGGAGAGTGTCAGTGTGTTTTACTGTGCTAATCCTTGTTTGTAGGGACAGGGAAGGACAGTGAGGGAAATTCTCCTTGTGCTATACTGTGCTAAAGCATTCCTCATCAACCATCTTTGAAATCCTTGTTTTTTGGACAGTCAGGGAAATTGTCGTTGTGCTATTCTGTGCGAAAGCAATCATCCTCAACCATATTTAGAAATCCTTAAGTAAAGGGACATAGAAGGACACCTGAAGGTAGCCCTTATTGCTTTTTTCCCATCTCCCTGCAGGCCATCCATTAGAATGTCTGGAAGGCAAACAAGGAGAGGCAGACAGTCAGGAGGCAATAAAAGAGGGCAAGCAGGCTCTGTGTCTGGGGGCAACAGTGCTGGTCGTGGACGCGGTGCATTGTCATCAGCACATGGCCATGGGACACGCTTGTCCTTCTTTTCGGCAGCTGGACATGTTGAGCCACATCATGCCGAAGACTTGGTAGAGTGGATGACCAAGCCCTCCTCCTCCTCCTCATCCTCTCACCCAGGCTCAGGGTACTGGCAAAGCAGCTGCCAAAGCGTCCTCTTCCCTGGTATCAATGTCAGACTCATCATCAGTCACTCCTTCCCTAGACCCACCATGTCCTCCTCCTGAGGAGTCCCCCGAACTGTTTGAGCACAGTGTTGGGTACATGCTCCAGGAGGATGCCCAGCGTTTCGAAGGGTCTGATGATGAAACACAGCTACAGGAAGGCAGTAGCGTGAGAGCAGACAGAGGGGATGCTCAAGAAGGACACCAATCTGGCAGTCATGTTCCAGCAGCTGCAGCATACTGCCAGATTGGCTCCAGTGATGAGGAGGGAGGGGATGATGAGGTCACTGACTCCACGTGGGTGCCTAATAGGAGAGAGGAGGAGGAGGAGGATGAGGAGGAGGCACATCTCCAACGAGGCAGGATGCCCTTTGGTGGCCAGCGTAAGGGCAGTACACCGACGGAATCACACCGCAGAGCTCCGCCTGTGCAGGGCGCTGCCTCTGCCCGTCATTCAAAAAGTTCTTTGGTGTGGGCCTTTTTTGAGGCTAGTGCATCAGATCGCACAGCTGCTGTTTGCAACATATGTCTCAAGCGTATATCGCGTGGCCAAAACATCAGCCGCTTGGGTACCACATGCCTGACCAGACATATGTTGACCTGCCATGCAGCTCGTTGGCAAGCCTACCTCAAAGACCCACACCAAAGAACAAAGCGGACCTCTCCTTGCACCGCATCAGCTGGGATCTCCAACCCCACTATAACTTCAGTCCTCTCTGAAACATGCACTGAGAGGAATGAAGGTGTAGAATTAGGTGTGTCACAGCCAAGTACTTGCGGCCACTCTGCTAGCAGTACACCGACGTCCGATTCTAGCAGGCAAATTTCCCTGCCCCAGCTGCTGGACCATCGAAAGAAGTTCACTCCCAGCCATCCACATGCCCAGCGGTTGAATGCTAGCTTGGCTAAATTGCTAGCGCTTCAACTGCTGCCTTTTCAGTTGGTAGACTCGGCCCCCTTCCGTGAGTTTGTGCAATGTGCGGTTCCTCAGTGGCAGGTTCCCAAACGCCACTTTTTCTCACGGAAGGCTATTCCGGCTCTCTACCGGCATGTGGAAGGCAATGTCTTGGCCTCGCTGGACAGGGCGGTCAGCGGTAAGGTGCATATTACCGCTGACTCATGGTCCAGCAGGCATGGACAGGGACGTTACCTTTCTTTCACGGCCCATTGGGTCACTCTTTTGGCAGCTGGGAAGGATGCAGGACAAGGTGCAGTAGTGTTGGAGGTTGTTCCACCGCCACGCCTCCAAAATGCTACTACTGGTTGTGACACACCTCTCTCCTCCACCCCCTCCTCTTCTTCTTCCTCCATGGCCTCTTCCTGTGCTTTGTCCTCTGAACCAGCGGTGCTCCGTAGCCGTTCAAGGGGCTACGCAAGTACGCAGGCAAAAAAGATGCCATGCCGTGCTTGCGCTGGTGTGTTTGGGGGACAGAAGCCACACTGGGGCAGAGGTCCTGTCTGCTCTGCAGGGCCAGGCCGAGAGGTGGTTGACGCCACGCCAGCTTAAGCCAGGAATGGTGGTTTGCGACAATGGCACCAACCTCCTCTCCGCCCTCCGACAGGGACAACTGACCCATGTGCCCTGTGTGGCTCACGTCCTTAACCTGGTGGTGCAGCGGTTCTTGGGCAGGTACCCGGGCTTACAGGATGTCCTGAGGCAGGCCAGGAAAGTCTGTGTGCATTTCCGCAGATCTTATAATGCCAGTGCTCGCCTGGCTGAGCTGCAAAAGGAGTTGAACCTGCCCAAGATCCGCCTTATATGTGACATGCCCACCAGGTGGAACTCAACGTTGGCCATGCTGCAGCGGCTGCACACGCAGCAGAGGGCCATCAATGAGTACCTGTGCGACTACGGCACCAGGACAGGGTCAGGGGAGCTTGTTTTTTTTTCTCCACGCCAGTGGGGCATGATCAGGGATGCATGCACTGTCCTGGCACCATTTGAGGAAGCCACGAGGATGGTGAGCAGTGACAGTACATGCATCAGTGACACTGTACCTCTTGTCCACCTGTTGGAGCACACGCTGCGTGGAATAATGGACAGGGCACTTGAGGCAGAACAGAGGCAGGAAGAGGAGGACTTCCTTGCCTCTCAAGGCCCCCTTTACCCAGACAGTGTTCCTTCTGTCCCACCCATCGCACAGGAAGAGGAGGAGGAGGAGGAGGAGGAGGAGGAGGAGGAGGATTGTGTCAGCATGGAGGTGGAGGCTGGCACTCAGCATCATCAGCAGCAGTCTTTTAGGGATGATTTACAGTCCCAAGAAACCAGTGGACTTGTACGTGGCTGGGAGGAGGTGGCTGCGGATCATGTCGTCCTTAGTGACCCAGAGGACTCCGGACCGAATGCCTCAGCTAACCTACGCTGCATGGCCTCCCTGATCCTGCAAAGTCTGCGGAAGGATCCTCGTATTCTTCGGATCAAGGAGAGGGACCATTACTGGCTGGCCACTCTCCTTGATCCACGGTACAAGGGTAAGGTTGCGGACCTTATGTTACCGTCGCAGAGGGAGCAGAGGATGAGACAACTCCGGGAGGCCTTGCAGAAAGGTCTGTGCAACGCGTTCCCAGAGACTGGGAGGTTACAAACTCCTGGTCCTGGACAACGAGTTGCTGAGGCTTCGGCCAGTCAAAGAAGGAGCGGTGGGGAAGGTGGCCGTCTGACCGATGCGTTCAGACAATTCTTTAGTCCGCAGCCCCAAAGTATGATCGGTTCCAGCAACCATCGCCAGCGTCTGATAAACATGGTGCAGGAATATCTAGGGGCAAGGTCAGACTTGGACACCTTCCCCACCGAAAATCCTCTGGCTTACTGGGTCTTGAGGATGGATCACTGGCCAGAGCTTGCACAGTATGCAATTGAGCTACTGGCCTGTCCTGCATCCAGCGTTCTTTCGGAACGCACATTCAGTGCTGCTGGAGGATTTGTCACGGATCACAGGGTGCGCCTGTCCACCGACTCGGTTGATCGACTGACTTTCATCAAGATGAACCAGTCTTGGATCACCACCAGCTACCACACACCTGATGCTGATATAACAGACTAATTGATTTTAACATGTCACATCCCTTCAAGACTGATGCTGATGCTGAGTGCCTGTGCTGTTATGTTGACTGGCTATCCTCCTCCTCCGAGTCCTCAATGATACGATTGATGATGATAGCTTGGAAGATCATTTTTGTTTATGGGTGCCGCCACCAGTGGCTAAGGCCCAATTTTTCAGCCCCTGTTTAACAGGGGCGTGTAATTACAATTTTTGAAGCAATACTTTGCAACAGGGCTCATTGCTGTGCTCCAAGTACAGTATCTGTGAGGGGTTGGAGTGTTGTGCCACCAGTGCCCAAGGCCCAATTTTTCAGCCCCTGTTTAACAGGGGCGTGTCATTACAATTTTTGAAGCAATACTTTGCAACAGGGCTCATTGCTGTGCTCCAAGTACAGTATCTGTGAGGGGTTGCAGTGTTGTGCCACCAGTGCCTAAGGCCCAATTTTTCAGCCCCTGTTCAACAGGGGCATGTAATTACAATTCTTGATCTAATAATTCACAGCAGGGCCCATTGCTGCACCCACCAAGAGTAACTCTGAGGGCTTACAGTGTTGTGGCAACGCCACCACCACCACCACCACGAAAGGCCCAATTTTTCAGCCCCTGTTCAAAAGGGGCATGTAATTGCAATTCTTGATCTAATAATTCACAGCAGGGCCCATTCCTGCACCCACCAAGAGTAACTCTGAGGGCTTACAGTGTTGTGGCAACACCACCACCACCACGAAAGGCCCAATTTTTCAGCCCCTGTTCAAAAGGGGCATGCAATTACAATTCTTGATCTAATATTTCACAGCAGGGCCCATTGCTGCACCCACCAAGAGTAACTGTCAGGGCTTACAGTGTTGTGGCACCAGCACCACCATCAAAGGCCCAATTTTTACTACCACTGTTCAACAATTATATGTAATTACAATTCCTGATATAATAGTTGACAGCAGGGCGTTCCAGCACCAACCAAGAGTAACTGTGAGTGCTTACAGTGTTGTGCCAACACCAACAACTAAGGGGCCTATTTCTGCAGAGTATATACGGCAGGTCCCTACTTTCAAACATCCAACTTACAAACGACTCCTACTTGCAAACGCAAGAAGACAACAGGAAGTGAGAGGAAATCTACCCCTAGGAAGAAAAATTCTCTCCTGTAAGAATTAATATGGGAGAAAGGTGTCTCCTCTGTACTGATGCTTTATCACCAATCCTTGTTTCAAGAAAAACACCACATTTCAAAAACAGTTGTCATTGGGACGGAAAGTGAGGTGAAATGTTCTGAACAGGGGCACAGACAGCAAAACAAATGTTACAGGGGTGATAACCCTTACCTATGTTTTCCAAAAAGTTTAAAAATAGATTTTTGGGCTGGAGCTACACTTAAACAATGTACCTGTTCAAAATTACAAACACATTCTACATAAGAACAAACCTACAGTCCCTGTCTTGTATGCACCGCCTGTATACGGCTGTTCAGAGTATATAGGGCCTTTTTTATTTTGTGTGCGGTGTTCCCCTTAATATCCATACAAGACCCAAAGGGGCTGGTAATGGGCTGGGGTAGGGGGGGGGGGGGTCATGGGGTAGCTATGCCATTTTTCTTAAAGATTTTCATCCATATTACCGGGACCAGACATTACATTAAAGCCGCAAGCAGTTTTAAATGTTTTTTTTTTTCCTTTAGAAGTGTCATTTTGTGCAGGGACAGTTCTAAACACGGGAAACACGTGGCACTTCACAGGCATACTTTAGACACCCCCCAGGTACGATATTTAAAGGAATATTTGACTTTTTTTTTTCACTTTATGCATCATTAAAATGACTGCTCCCGAAAAACGACCGTTTTTAAAACTTCTTTTTGCATTGATACATGTCCCCTGGTGCAGAACCCGGGTTCCCAAACCCTTTTTAGGACAATAACATGCATAATAGTCGTTATAATTAGCACTTTAGAATTCGAACGTTCGCATCCATTGTATTTAATAGGGTTCTAATGTTCGTACGAACGTTCGGTCCGTTCGCGGGTTCTGGTGCGAACCGAACCCGGGGGTGTTCAGCTCATCACTACTGTACGTATCTTTCCCTTTATTTGAGTTTGTTTATTTGGGAGAGATTTATCAAGTATGCTGTACAGCAAGGCCAGGAAAAACAAAATCTGTGAGATAGATAATGAGAAAGATCTGCTATGAGATTGCAGTACGAGTCATAAATTCCTCTCTGGTACACACATATAAAACCTGCCCCTGACCTCTTCTTACTTGTGCATATATTGGAGTGAAAAATTGTATCACATAAAATGAGAGGCAGTCCAATTTGCATCTGATTCCAATAGTAACTTGCAAGACCACTCTCCCTATTTGTGTCAGTACGGTAAATTCAGGATTAATAGGCAACTTGAGTATGTTTTCAGGCCCATCTATAGATCGAGTAGCCACATAGACTCTCTAAATGCCAGAAAGCACCACCTCACTTGACTACATTTTAATAGGTTGTATCTGGGACTAACATGACTGCCCAAGAAAATATAAAAATATATGTACAAAATATGTAAAGAACTTGTATCTGTATTCATATTTTTGGACACTTAATGTGGCAATATTTATTTCACTTAAAGGGGTAATATTCATTTGCTCTGAACATTCATTGTTTATCATTCACCTAAAGAGGTATTATATCATTTTTGAACATCAGTGAATTAATATTTGGTGATTTAAACGGATAGCGCCATGCATGAGAGAGGATTCAAATTTTTAGAAATGTGTATGTGGATATTTGTGTAAGCAGCGAAAATTGGTGAAAAAACTCTATTGGGGGGATTTTTAAAGCAATGAAAAAAAGGGTTCAAGTATTTAGAAATTAATTTATTATACAAAAAATTCAAAGAAAAATTCCACAGTGGTACAAAATATTGCATGATATGGTTAAAACATTGTATATGAGAAAGGAGATATGGTGATACTGCCCGCTACGTGGTTCCGAGATCCCCAGGTCAATCTTCTCAATATAGTTGCGCTAATAATGAAATTAATCATAAACACCAGAGATTGTAAATCTAAATGAATACACCAGTGGTAAGTGAACAGTGACAAGTGAAGTTATACATTGCTCAATAAAGGCCAAAGCAAACTACATCTGTATAATGTTATAAAATAAATGTGAAAAAATTTAAAATTTAAAAATTAATTATGAATTGTCCACCAATCTCATAAAAATTCATCAGAGTTCATGTGTTATAACAAAAACACCTGTGATAGTGTCCAGATAAAGAAATAAATCCAATCTTCATTGAAAGATATCAACCGTGACAATCCACCACCAACAGTGAGTAATCCTGCTTACCAGAAAAGGTCGGTCCCCTATCACAGAGGACCTTAAACAGCGTGTATTATATCTTGATCAAAACCACCAGTCTTCAAACCGCATGTAGTAGATCTCGATTAATGCTCCCAGATAGCCCATATACCATCATCCAGTTGGCAATATTCCACACCTGCAGGGCTCAAACCTCCTCTCAGATCACCGATCACACACAAGGGTGAATCGACAGCCTTTGCCATTTGCAAAGACACCTACAGTATATGTGTATTCAGTGCTAGTACTCAAAAAAGGACCTAAGATTATGGGGTACATTTTTCTTATCTGGGACAGGCTTTTCTTAGTTGCTCCATGCTTTGTCTTGAGAGGCTGGTAAGTGCTAGCGTGTTAGGAACAACCCAAATATAACTTCATAAACTAGTCCCTCTAGAACTGGGACCTTTGTTCTTAGATATTATGGTGAAAAAAGTTTAATCAAATCATAAAGACAAAATAAGAGGAAAACAGAGACATAGACCTAACCACGCTAACCTGACAGTAACTAAAACTAAGGCTACACAGACAAAATACACTGCTTGCCTACATTTTAAACATTTTGTGAAAATGTTCTTTGTACAAAGCAATCTCATCTACTGAATCTTGCTGAACCCATCTTCTGAACATGAACAAAGATATGCACAAAGTGCAAACGAGATCCCTTGTGGACTTTGAAGGCAGAACCACATATAAGAGTATATTAAAAAGTTTTTTTTCAGAAACCTCCAATAAGAAGAACATACATCCTGGTAAAATGACATTACAACAAATAACCATACATGTGTTGACATAACATCATGGCATTGTGCTCAAAATACCCTACAAACATCAGCTACATCCAGAGGGCTGCCAATACATGGGACCAAGGTCCGCTCAAGTGAATTATATTGATGAATCCCAACATGTTTCAGACCTGTAGTCCTTCCTCAGGGGAGATAATATGTATTTGTACTTATAAAACACAGATATATAGCAATTAGGGATGATCCGAACACCCCCCCTGCTCGATTCGCACCAGAACTTGCGAACAGGCAATAAATTTGTTCAAACATCCGAACACCATTAAAGTCTATGAGACTCGAACATGAAAAATCTAAAGTGCTAATTTTAAAGGCTTATATGCAAGTTATTGTCATAAAAAGTGCTTGGGGACCCAGGTCCTGCCCCAGGGGACATGTATTAATGCAAAAAAAAGTTTTAAACTGACGTTTTTTCGGGAGTAGTGATTTTAATAATGCTTAAAGTGAAACAATAAAAGTGAAATATTCCTTTAAAATTCATACCTATCGGGGTGTGTATAGTATGCCTGTAAAGTAGTGCTTGTTTCCCGTGATTTGAACTGTCCCTGCACAAAGTGTCATTTCTGAAGGGAAATAATGAATTGTCGGCTCCCGGCAATACAGAGAAAAGTCATTGATAAAAAGAAATAAAAATGCGTGGGGGTCCCCCCAAATTCAATTACCAGGCCCTTCAGGTCTGGTATGGATTTTAAGGGGAACTCCACGCCAAATAAAAAAAATGGCGTGGAGTTCCCCCCAAAAATCCTTACCAGACCCTTTATCCGAGCACGCAACCTGGCAGGCCGCAGGAAAAGAGGGGGGGGCGAGAGAGCGCCCCCCCTCCTGAACTGTACCAGGCCACATGCCCTCAACATGGAGAGGATGCTTTGGGGGTCTGTTACCCCTCAAAGCACCATGTCCCCATGTTGATGGGGACAAGGGCCTCATCCCCACAACCCTTGCCTGTGATTGTGGGGGTCTGCGGGCGGGGGCTTATCGGAATCTGGGAGACCCCTTTAACAAAGGGGACCCCCAGATCCCGCCCCCCCATGTGAATTGGTAAGGCCTACCATTTCACAAAGAAAGTGTAAAAAAAACACATACACCGTTGGGAAAAGTCCTTTATTAAAAATAAAAAATAAATAAAAAAGATTCCAACGGTAGTAATCCACTCTCTGTATCCTGCGATGGGTGATCTCCTCTCTGGGGTCCAGCGATGGATGATCTCTCCTCTCCAGGTCCAGGCTCCAACGATGATGCAACGGAAACCTGCGTTACATCAGAGGGGGGCGGGGTCACCCGCACGTCACTTGGGAAGCCCGGGTTTCCCCTTGCGTCAGAGGGGGACGGGATCATGTGACGGGTGGCCCCGTCCTCAGCTACATAAGAGACCTGTCAGGCTGCCGGGATTCCCGGGGTGTCTCCGGTGGAGACAGAATGCTTGCTGTTCCTCGCTGCGCTGGACATCATCGTTGGAGCCTGGACCTGGAGAGGAGAGATCATCCATCGCTGGACCCCGAAGAGGAGATCACCCATCGCAGGATACAGAGAGTGGATTACCACCGCTGGAATCTTTTTTTAATTTATTTTTTATTTTTAATAAAGGACTTTTCCCAATGGTGTCTGTGTTTTTTTACAATTTTTTACACTTTCTTTGTGAAATGGTAGGGGTACAATGTACCCCTTACCAATTCACATAGAGGGGGCTGGGATCTGGGGGTCCCGTTTGTTAAAGGGGTCTTCCAGATTCTGATAAGCCCCCGCCCGATAAGCCCCCACCCGCAGACCCCCACAATCACCGGGCAAGGGTTGTGGGGATGAGGCTCTTGTCCCCATCAACATGTGGACATGGTGCTTTGAGGGGTCACAGACCCCCAAAGCATCCTCCCCATGTTGAGGGCATGTGGCCTGGTACGGTTCAGGAAGGGGGGCGCTCTCTCGTCTCCCCCTATTTTCCTGCGGCCTGCCAGGTTGCGTGCTTGGATAAAGGGTCTGGTATGGATTTTTGGGGGGAACTCCACACCATTTTTTTTTTAATTTGGCGTGGAGTTCCCCTTAAAGTCCATACCGGACCTGGGACCCCCACGCATTTTTTTTTTTTTAATCAATGACTTTTCTCTGTATTGCCAGGACAATTCATTATAGCCACAAGTGCTTTTAAATGAATTTTTTTCATTCAGAAATTACACTTTGTGCAGGGGCAGTTCTAAGCACGGGAAACAAGCGCTACTTTACAGGCATACTATACATACCCCCTAGGTACGAAATTTAAAGGAATATTTCACTTTTATTGTTTCACTTCAAGCATTATTAAAATCACTGCTCCCGAAAACTTTTAAAACTTTTTTTTTGCATTGATACATGTCCCCTGGGGCAGGACCCGGGTCCCCAAATACTTTTTATGACAATAACTTGCATATAAGCCTTTAAAATTAGCACTTTAGATTTCTCCCATAGACTTTTACAGGGTGTTCCGCGGCTTTTCGAATTTGCCGCAAACACCCCAAATTGTTCCCTGTTCGGCGAACGGGCGAACAGGCAATGTTCGAGTCGAACATGAGTTTGACTCGAACTCGAAGCTCATCCCTAATAACAGTCTTTAAATACATAGAAAATCATTCAGTTATGCTCGATAGGGTAGCTGCATGCATGTGAATTCATGTTGGGCCATCCTTGGCATTCCCTCAGCCTTTTTGGAGTGGTACTATGCAGCTACCCTATCGAGCAGGACTGAATGGGGTCTATTGGCCTTTTACGCATATATGCTCGACCTTTGTAATAACCAACAGCAGCCTGTAATGTGTAATTGATTACGATATCATATATATGTACAATGGAGTATGATTTTCTATGTATTTAATGATTGTTATATATTTAAGTTTTAGAAGTACAAATGCCCATTATCTACCCTGAGGAAGGACTACAGGCCTGAAACATGTTGGAATTCATCAATATAATTCAGTTGGGCTGACCTTGGTCCTATGCATTGGCAGCCCTCTGGATGTAGCTGATGTTTATAGGGTATTTTGAATACTATTCCATGATGTTATGTCAACAAATGTATGGTTAGTTTTTGTAATGTCATTTTACCAGGATGTACGTTCTTATTACTGGATATTTCTGAAAATAAAACTTGTGCTTTTTAACCTTTTTCCGACCAGCCGCCGCAGGTATACTGCGGCAGGTTGGCTCGGCTGCACAAATTGCCGTAGTTGTACGTCGGGCTCGTACACGGCCATCTGTGGGTACGCTTCCATTGGCCAGCGGGGGAGCCAATCAGCGGGTCCGGTAGACTTAATGTTCGATCATTTCCCGCAGTGATAGAATGGGGATCTGCCTGTGTAAACAAGGCAAGTCTACGTTCTGACAGGGGAGATCACACAGATCCTGTCTTTCTGCTATACTGAAAGATGGATCTGTGTGTTGTCCCAGTGAGCCCTTCCCCCAAACAGTTAGAATACACAGTGAGGGAACATAGTTAGCCCCTTGATCGCCCCTAATGTTAACCCCCTTCCCTGCCAGTGTCATTAGTACAATAACAGTGCACATTTTTTAGCTCTAATTACTGTAGAAATGTCACTGGTTCCCAAAAAAGTGTCAAAAATGTCCATTAGGTGTCCGATCTGTCCGCTGCAATGTCACAGTCCTGCTAAAAATCACTGATCGCCGCCATTACTAGTAAAAAATAATTAAATAATAAAACTGCAATAAATCTATCCCCTATTTTGCAGTTGCGGTAACTTTTTTGCGCAAACCAATCAATATACGCTTATTGGGATTTTTTTAACAAAAATATGTAGCAGAATACAAATTGGCCTAAATTGATGAATACATTTGTTTTTTTACTTTTTTTTTTTTTTTTGAAAATGTTTTATAGCAGACAGTAAAAAAGTTTGTTTTTGTTTTTTATAATTGTCATTCTTTTTTTGTTTATAGCGTAAAAATATACTTTTATATTTGTGAGAAAAACAAGGACATCAATTTTGTTTCGGTACAGCGTCGCACGACCGACGCATGTGCCGTATCGCAAAAAATGGCCTGGTCATTAAGGGGGTAAATCATTCTAGGGCTGAAGTGGTTTATATACTCTTATATGTGGTTTTGCCTTAACCACTTCCCACCCGGCATATTGTCATATGACGGCCGCAGGAACCCTTCGTCCCTCCAGGCGGCCGTCATATGACGTCCTGGGATTCCCTCAGTGTGGAGCGCGCGCGCACTCGCTGCATCACTGGGGACCCGATGCGCGTGCCCGGCGGCCGTGATGTCCTCCGGGCACCCGCGATTGCTCGTCACAGAGCCAGGGATGTGGATCTCTGTGTGTAAAAACAGAGATCCACATCTTGTCAGGGAGATGAGATCGATGGTGTGTCCCTTGTACATAGGGACACCGATCGGTCACCTCCCCCCAGTCAGTCCCCTCCCCCCTACAGTTAGAATCACTCCCTAGGGAACACATTTAACCCCTTGATCGCCCCTAGTGTTAACCCCTTCCTTGCCAGTGACATTTATACAGTAATCAGTGCATATTTATAGCACTGTTCGCTGTATAAATGTGAATGGTCCCAAAATAGTGTCAAAAGTGTCCGATCTGTCCGCCGCAATATCGCAGTCCTAACAAAAATCGCAGATAACCGCCATTACTAGTTAAAAAAAAAAAATCATAAAACTATCCCCTATTTTGTAGGCGCTATAACTTTTGCGCAAACCAATCAATATACGCTTATTGTTTTTTTTTATACCAAAAATATGTAGAAGAATATGTATCGGCCTAAAAAAAAAATATATAAAAAAATAAATAAAAATGTTGTTTAACCACTTAAGGACTGCCGCACGACGATGTACGTCAACAGAATGGCACGGCTGGGCACAAGGGCACACAGGTACGTCCCCTTTAAGATCCCAGCCATGGGTCGTGCTCACGACCCAGTCCTGAGCTCCATGACTGCGCCTGCGGGACCCGCGGACCCGATCGCCGCCCGTGTCCCGCGATCGGGTCACAGAGCTGAAGAACGGGGAGAGGTAAGTGTAAACAAACCTTTCCCCGTTCTTCCTAGTGGCAGTGTCAGTGATCGTCTGTTCCCTGTCACGGAACGACGATCAGTGATGTCACATGCCAAGCCACGCCCCCCCACAGTAAGCATCACTCATTAGGTCACACTTAACCCCTTCAGCGGCCCCTACAGGTTAACCCCTTCACTGCCAGTGTCATTTTTACAGTAATCCGTGCATATTTATAGCACTGACCGCTGTAAAAATTACAATGGTCCCAAAATGGTGTCAAAAGTGTCCGATTTGTCCGCCATAATGGCCAGGTCATGTTAAAAATCACTGATCTAATTTTTTTTATATATTTTTGGGGGATTTTTATTATAGCAAAAAGTAAAAAATATAGTTTTTTTCAAAATTGTCGCTCTATTTTTGTTTATAGCGTAAAAAATAAAAACCGAAGAGGTGATCAAATACCACCAAAAGAAAGCTCTATTTGTGGGAAAAAAAGGACGCCAATTTTGTTTCGGAGCCATGTCGCACGACCCTGCAATTGTCAGTTAAAATGACGCAGTGTCGAATCGCAAAAAAGGGATTTTTATAACAGCTTACCTGTAAAATCCTTTTCTTGGAGTACATCACGGGACACAGAGCGACTTAGTCATTACTAATGGGTTATATAGATTACCTTCAGGTGCTGGCACTGGCCACTTCCAAACCGGAAGTACCCTCCCCTATATAAGCCCCTCCCATCCGGGAGCACCTCAGTTTTGTAGCAAAGCAATAAGTGTCCCAAAAAGAGGGGTGGGAGCTCTGTGTCCCGTGATGTACTCCAAGAAAAGGATTTTACAGGTAAGCTGTTATAAAAATTCCTTTTTCTTTTTCGTACATCACGGGACACAGAGCGACTTAGTTATTACTAATGGGACGTCCCAAAGCAATGCCAAATGAGGGGAGGGATACATAAGCTGGGCGCCATCAGGCATGAGGATCTTTTGCGGCCTGCAACACACTGCGCCCAAAGGCGACATCCTCCTGACTTCTAACGTCTACCTGGTAGAATCTAGTAAACGTGTGTACTGAAGACCATGTTGCGGCCTTACATACTTGAGCCAGGGAGGCCTGGTGATGCACTGCCCATGAAGTTCCAACTGCTCTTGTGGAGTGCGCCCTAACTTTGAACGGAGGCGGTCTCTTTCTCAAGCCATAGGCTTGTATTATGACCTGTCGAATCCACTTGGCTAAAGTAGATTTTGATGCTGCCTGACCCTTTCTAGGGCCTTCCGGCAGAATAAACAAAGTATCCGTTCTGCGAATCTGAGCAGTGGCTTTTAGATAAGCTTTAACTGCTCTTACTACATCCAAAGAATGTAATAACTTTTCCTCTACCGAGCTAGGTTTGGGGAAAAAAGAAGGAAGAACCACATCTTGGTTCAAATGAAACCTCGATACCACCTTGGGAAGAAAGGCTGGATGAGGACGTAATACTACTCTGTCCTTATGGACAACCAGATATGGCTCCCTACAGGACAAGGCGGCTATTTCCGATACTCTTTTAGCCGAACAAATGGCTACTAAGAAAATCAATTTCCTGGTGAGAAGAACCAAGGAAATGTGTTGCAATGGTTCAAACGGTTGTTTCTGTAGAACTGACAGAACCAGGTTTAAGTCCCATGGACATATGGGAATACTAACCGGAGGGCTAATACGCATCACTCCTTGTATGAAAGCTTTGACTAGTGAATGCGAAGCCAAGGGCCTTTGAAAAAATATTGACAAGGCCGAAATCTGACCCTTGATAGTACTCAAGGCCAGCTTCCTATCTACAGCCCACTGTAGGAAGTCCAAAATCCTACCTATCACGTACTTACGTGGATGCCATTTCTTGGCCTCACACCACGTAATGTACGCCTTCCAGATCCTATAATAGATCTGCCTGGATACCGGCTTCCTGGCATTGATCATGGTAGATACCACAGAATTAGAGAGCCCTCTCTTTTTCAGAATGTGGGCTTCAATAGCCAGGCCGTCAAACCTAGGGCTGGTAAGGAAGGGTGGTATATCGGTCCTTGCGACAGCAGGTCCGGACGATGTGGGAGGGTCCAAGGACTCCTCACTGACATTTTTACAATCTCCGCGTACCATGCCCTTCTGGGCCACGCTGGAGCCACCAGAATCACTGGTTTCTTTTCTACCCTGATTCTGCGGAGTAATCGCGGTACCAATTGTGGCGGTGGGAATGCATATATCAGCTTGAACTGATCCCAAGGGAACACTAGGGCATCCGAGCCGCAAGCTAGGGGATCCCTTGTGCGAGACACAAATCTGTCCACCTTTGCGTTGAATCTGGATGCTAGCAGATCTACATCCGGTGTTCCCCACCGCTGGCATATTGCCTGGAAAACCTCGGGGTGAAGAGACCATTCCCCCGGGCATAATTGTTGGCGACTTAAAAAGTCCGCTCTCCAATTTTCCACTCCTGGGATGAAAACCGCGGATATGGCTGGGACATATTTTTCTGCCCACTCCAGGATGCAATTTGCTTCCCTCTGGGCTGCACGACTCCTGGTGCCACCCTGGTGATTGATATATGCCACTGCTGTGGCATTGTCTGATTGAATTCTGACAGGGGACCCTTGGAGTTTGGATGTCCATGCTACTAGGGCATACCGGGCTGCTCGTATCTCTAAGAGATTGATGGGAAGGGCCTTTTCTGCTTCTGACCACTTGCCCTGGAGAGACCATTGCTCCAGTACTGCCCCCCAGCCTATGAGGCTGGCATCTGTAGTGACCACCTTCCAAGAAACCGGACTGAAGGGTTTTCCTTTTTCCAGATTCTGGGGCACCAACCACCAATGGAGGCTCTTGCGAACGGAAGGGGACAGGGACATTGGTAAGTCTAAAGCCTGAACTTTTTTGTTCCAGGCTGACAGTATGGCCCTTTGCAAATTCCTTGAATGGAATTGACCGTAGGGTACCGCTTCGAATGAAGCCACCATTTTTCCCAGCAGCCTCATGCACAGGCGTATGGATGGTTTTCTTTTTGTACCCACTAAGTGGGTCAAATCTTTTAAAGATGACACCTTCTCTGGAGGTAAGAAAATCTTTCTCTGATTTGAATCCAGCCTTAGCCCTAAGTATTCCAGACTTTTGACTGGTCTTAGAGCTGACTTGTCCCGGTTGATAATCCAACCGTGATATTCCAGATACTTGATTGTCTTGTGAATAGCTACTTCCAGCTTTTCCACTGAGTGGTCTATTAGTAGCAGGTCGTCTAGATATGCCATTATCGTTACACCTTGTGTTCTTAGATTGGCCAATAATGGGGCCAGAATTTTTGTGAACACTCGTGGTGCTGTGGCCAGACCGAAAGGTAAGGCTCTGAACTGAAAATGGCGCCCTTCTACTGCAAAGCGTAGAAATTTCTGGTGGGCCGGAAAGATGGGAATATGCAGATAAGCATCCCTTATGTCGATCGAGGCTAACCATTCCTGCCCTTGTAGGGCGGTGGCCACCGATCGGATCGACTCCATCCGAAAAGTCCTGATATTTAGGAACTTGTTTAGCCCTTTTAGATTTAATATGGGCCTCACGTCCCCATTTGGTTTGGGGACTGTGAAAAGGTTCGAGTAAAACCCGAATCCGCTTTCTTCCAGGGGAACCTTCATGATTACACCTTGGAGCAATAGTTGTTCTAGTGCCAGAAGGAGGGATCCTCTCTTCTGGGGATCTCTTGGCACGTTTGACCTCATAAATTGGGCAGGAGGAGTGCCTTTTAACTCCAGCTTGTATCCCAGACTTACTGCGGAGAGCACCCATCTGTCTCTGGTGTCCCGCCAGGTCTCTGTGAACAACTGAAGCCTTCCCCCCACCCGATTGAGTGGGGGCAACGCTTCATGACTTGGGGGGAGGTTTTGTACCTCTCTTGATCCAGGGCTTCTTGTTACCCTGTGATTGTCCCTGATTTCTGCCCCCTGAATTTGACCGCGGAGGCCATTGGAACTGCTTCACAGCCGATGTGCCCGGGACTGGAGAAGTAGGCCTCTTAAAAGAAGGACTTCTACTCTTGTTCTTAACCGGTAAGAGTGAACTTTTACCGGCAGAAATTTTCTGGATATATTTGTCCAGATCTTCTCCAAATAAGCGTTCTCCATGAAATGGGAAGCTAACCAACAGTTTCTTACAGGGAGCTTCAGCAGACCAGTTTTTGAGCCACAGAAGCCTACGCATATGTACTATAGACAGCGTAAAGCGGGAGGCCTGTTGGATTGTATCCTTTATGGCGTCCACCGCAAAACACAAGGCTCTAGGCAGGTCAGCTAGGGCAAGAGCCTGCTGATCTTGTAAGTCCCTTAAGACTTGTTTCAACTGATCTTTCACTGCTTGGCAGACTCCAATCGCTGCTACCGCAGGTTGTGTCACCATGCTTGCTGTAGAGAAAGCAGATTTTAGTAAAGACTCCAATTTTTTATCTATTGGGTCTTTGAACATTGGAACATTATCTACTGGACATGTCAGTGATTTGTTCACAGAAGAGATGGCTGCGTCCACTGTAGGGACCCTCCATTTTTTTATGAACTTATCCTCCATGGGATAGATCACCGGAAATCTCTTGGGGGGAGACTGAACCCATAATCTTTCAGCCTGAGATGCTGAGAAAGGTTCTTCCACTGTTGATTCCTCCATAACTGAATCAACCTCATCCTGATCCCCTTCAGGTAGGTCGATCCCTGTGTGGGGCTGTTCCTCCACTAACAGGCACTCTGAAGGAGGAGACGGAGATCGGACGCGCTTTCCCTGTGACAGGGAAGCAGCGATCAATGCTGTTAATCTCTCTTCCAATCCTCCCAGAGTTGAGGATAAAACCTCCTCTGTTATATATACAGGAGCAGGTGGACTGGGGACAGCCGCAACACCAGGCACTCCTGCGGGGTTTCTACGGCTACTGACCTCTGAATTCTCAGGGGAGATTGGTGCAGTACAAGCATGCCCAATATCCTCAGAGCCCGATGGAGACCCCTTTGGCTTCCTGGAAGACCTATTTCCGGAGCGTCTGGACGACATATCCTTTAAGCACAAAGCTGAGGTATTCCCGTCGTCATACACCAATTTTGCTGGTAATAGTCTAACACAGTTGCTGCTATATACCAGCTGGTGTCCACTAAAGTGCCTTTCTATGGGGATGCCTGCATCAACCGCCTCTGTGTGCCACTGTTTGTTGCTAGCTCTGTTTGCATCCAGCTGACACTTGTACTGTGTATTTATACAAGCTGGGATGCCTGCACATGCGCAGAAGCGCCGTGGTGCGCATCGAGCGTCATCCACCCGCCCCGCCCCTTTTTTTTCATAGGAGGCGCGTGCACGCGCCCGCGCGCGCCCGTGCGCCATTGGCGCCCTTTTCGAAATCAAACAGGGACTAGGAGCCAGGGCCCTTTTTGCCGGAGGGCCTGTGAGGTGGATGAGCGCAGCAACAGGGCAGAGGAAGTGGATTCCCACAGAGAAACTTACCAACTGCCTGGATCTTTTGACTTGAGAAAACCAAAGATCCACATGACAAGAAAAATGGACTACAGCGGCCTCTAGTGGTTTAACACAGGTACCGCGGTCCTCTTTTTTTTTTTTTTTTTTCTTGACTACTATTAAAATTTTACATTTTCAGTAGTTACAGGCATACACAGATATTAGCGGGAATACCGTTAGGTAACAGACAGACAAATTAGGCTTGGGGGTCCCCCAATAGAACCAAGTTCCTGGGGGCCCCCATATACCTGATCCCCGCCGCAGGACTTTGTTCGGTCCACAGAAGCCCAAACTTCACCTATAACGGCAGGCATTGTAATTAAACCTTCAGGGACCGGGTTCCCAAGGATTCCACTCCCCTGGACCTGTATAGCACCCTGCACAGACAACATCTTGGTCGTGGGTATGACCAGAGCTCTGGATCCCAGGGTCCAGCCCTCCTAAGAGAGGCATTACAGGCAAAACCTTGCTCTTCTGCTGCAAGGCCCGGGTACCGACCGTTTAGCTATGAAGCTTTTTTGGTGGGATCCGGAACAGCTAACTAAGGCCCAAAAGAACCTGTACGCAAGCCCAGTGAAAACACATGTTACTCTTTGGCCAACACCTTAGACACTGGCAAAAAACTGAGGTGCTCCCGGATGGGAGGGGCTTATATAGGGGAGGGTACTTCCGGTTTGGAAGTGGCCAGTGCCAGCACCTGAAGGTAATCTATATAACCCATTAGTAATGACTAAGTCGCTCTGTGTCCCGTGATGTACGAAAAAGAAAGAGGCCTGGTCCTTTAGCTACAAAATGGTCCGTGGTTTAAGTGGTTAAGCAAGTGGCAAACAAATTAAAGCCCAATTCTACCTAACACTTTATAGCAGTTACAGTTTTACATAAAAAAAAATATTTTGAGAGAAAGATTTGAACTATCCGAATAAAAGGAGACTGTAAGTACTCCCTACAGGATTTATAAAGTCACTTCTGCTGAACAGCATGGTCTGCATGTAAAAGTGGAGAATACAATAAAAACAAAGGTTTATTAAATGCAAAAACATATTTGTTGACTGAATACTGTCATTACAGGTATTACCTACATACAGTTAACGGCATGAAATATTTTTCACCATAGTAGGTCTTTAGGCGCATGTTGGGAAAGGTACATGCAAATAAAACACAAACATTTAGAAGCACAAGAATGTTACTGGGTGGTTATAATTCTGTCTGCCCTGGTTGTGATATAATTTAACCCCTTCATGCCTAAGGCTTTTTCTGACACGTGTCGCTTACAAGTTAAAATCAGTATTTTTTGCTAGAAAATTACTTAGAACCCCCAAACATTATATATATATATATATATATATATATATATATATATATATATATATGTGTGTGTGTGTGTGTGTGTGTGTGTGTGTGTGTGTGTGTGTGTATCTTATCCTATCTATCTTATCCTATCTATCTTATCCTACCAACCCCAGACTTTACCTGCTGTTCTTCTGCTTGGCTCCTCCGCAGGATAGAATGAGGCACACCGCACCACAAGCCCGTACCCTCCTGAATAGGGAGGTTGAGCGGTGTTAGTTTCTCGGGCCTGCTTGCAGCCAGTGTTTAAAAACCTCCAGTGCTGACCTCGTTTCTGTGGTAGTCAGAAACAAACCTTAGTTCTCCCCAGTAAGCAACTGCCCACACCAACTGAAAGGTCCAACTCTTATTCCTTTTAGCACAATAAACAGTCTCTTTGAGAGCAGACAGGTTGGGACAAGACACAGGTCAGATAAGGTGGGAGGAGCACGAACAGGCTTGGCGCACGGTCTCTGCCACAGACCATGAAGTTGGTCACTGCCACTGACCGGGTGAAAAAAAGATGAAAGCCACTGCCACTGACCTTGTGTGCGTAGTGTCACTGCCACTGTGACTTAAAGAACACGCACTTCCTTCCGTTAGTAAACTGGCCCTTTATAGGACAAAAATATCCCTCCGGAGAGTTACCAGAGGCCCCATCTGTCACCACGACTCTGCACTGGGTCTTCAGAAAGGGTCACTTCCCTGACCTCCTCGTCCTGGATACGGGTCCCCTCGCAAGGCAGATCCCTGGGAGTCTCTGTCCCCGGCGGATCCCAGCCGAAGGCTGCAGGGCTCCGGGCCTTTCTCCAAAGTACCTCACCCCAGACTGAAGGTGTCTGGGATGGAACAGCAACTCCGCCTCCGGGCCTAGGGCACCCATAGACAACCCATCCAGGCCTCCGGGCCTAGGGCACCCGGAGGCAACACACATGCACCCAGGCCTAAGGTGCCTGAGCGCGGAACCGATCCCTCTCGAAGATGGCCGCCCCTTTTATATCCTCTCCCGACAGGCACAGCAGGTTCCCCGCCCCGCCGTACTGCTGCCAAGAGGGGACAAAAAAAGGCACAACCTTGTACTGCGGTTCAACCCGGGCCCATGGCAACAGTGCCACCTATAGGCCCCAGGGAACTACACACCAGTACCATCTCCCAGGGACAGAAATGGTCCATGAAACCTAACAATTAGTGCATCTGAGCCTAGTTACCACTCAGATGCTTCCCCCTAAATGTAACCACTCGCTACACATTCCCCTCACTTGTAAACACTGGTCCCCAGTGTCTGAAACCAATTTATGCCTCCTCAATCAGAGTCAACATAAACCAGATGCAGAAACAAACTAAAAAAAATGACAATTTAAAATTCTGTCTGTCTGTGCCGGAACCTAACATGGGAAAGGAAATAAACACAGAAGGGAATGAGGGTGTACATGTGTATAAAACATTTTAAAGTCACTCAAACATTACAGTAAAAATTTACAGTTCCCTCCTGCAGAACTAGCTAAGACCCACCCCATACTCAGCAGTCTTGCTTGTCGTTCACCTGCAGAGGAAAGAAAAACACATAATCTACCAATGTGTAAGTTAGAATGAACAGGTTCCTCCCTAAAGAAAAACCTCCTCGCTCTAAAAGTAAGTGCAGTGTGAGATTTTAACAGTATCACAGTTGCACAACACAGCCACCTGGTGGTGCTGTGATGAATCCGCTTGAATTTTCTCTTTCTTCTTTTTCTGGACTGTGGCCCTAAGCTGACTACAACCCCAAAGTCCTTGTTATCTTTACGGTGGGAAGAGAAAGGAGAACAACAAACAGCAAACAACTCCCGCTCCTCCAAAGAGTAAAGTACCCTCTAACATAGGGCAATGTTCCTTGAGAGAGAGAGAAAAAAAAAGTTCAAACACAAAACACAAGAGTCTGGTCTCTCACAAATAGTAGTGTGGGTCAGGCAACACCAGCGGCTTCCAATGTTTGTCAAAGGTATCTATGTGATACTCCACATTGTCCTTGTCCTTCCAGCAGATAAGCACTTTGTCCGCATGAATGTGCCGACCCAACATCCAAGCAGCTTTGTAATCTTTAAACCGCAGGGTGGCGGTGGATGAACATGAAAAATACCTTCTGGCCTGAGGTACCTTAATGTGTGTCCACACAAACTCCGAGTACCACCAATCTCTACAGGCCTCAACCTCGAACAAAAGTTCTTTGGGTAGGTACGGATACTCCCACCCATATTCACTGGCAACCTTCTGGTTGAAGAGTCTCTGTAAACAGGACAGCGGTGGCATAGTGGCGCGGTCTCCTGCGCCAGGCAAAACGGCATCCGGGTGTCGAGGCACTTTAACTGCCTCCGGGCCAGTTGCAGGGGCCTGCAGTGACATCTGTCTCGAAGTAGCAAAAGTGGCGGAAGCAGGTGCTCCCGACGGTGGAAGGGCAGGCAAGGGGACAGATCCCTCCTCAGGCTCGGAAGCCACCACCCGGGGTGTACTCTCCCCAGTAGACATGGGTGGGTCCCTAGGCTTACGGAACAAGGACAGGGGAATCTTATCCCATCCCTTCCTCTCAAATAGTTCATCAATTGCGGCGTCATCACCCGCATCTGAGACGGACTCTAGGTCAGAGGTATCGTACTCTTCCGCAGGGAAGTAATTCCTGGTGAAGGACGATTCACCCCCTCTGGCCAACTCACTAACATGTGAATCCCCAGGGCTAGGGGCCTTTAACAAAGTCTCTCCCCCTGGCTTACCTCGGCTTGAAGAAGGACTCGGACGTCCGGGACTTTTCCCTTCAGAGACATCCGTTCCGGGTAAGCGCTGGGGCGTTGCTCCCACTCAGCCACGGGAAGCTTTCACAAGACCCATCTTCCTCTTGGGCGGTGGGAGAAAAGACTCTGTTACCGAAGCAGCATCCTCCGGTTTCTCACTCGCTGAAGCGATCTCCTCTGTGACTTCCTCCGAAGTCCCATCAGTGCGCGCAGGGGTGGCTGTACAAGCTTCGATTCCTCCTTCCAGAGTGGTGGCGCCTATAAGGCAATTGAGGTGGAAGGTCCGAGGCCTCTCTGTAGGTTGCTCCACCTCGAACAGAAACTCCTTACAGCTTTCGCATCGCCCGAATAGCTTCAGATGAACCACCAGTCCCGAGAAGCCGGGACAAATCACACCAAGGGCCTCCACGTCCTTGCACACGTAGAGGGCAAATCTTCCCCGGGGCTTGAGCCAAATCCCTGTAGCCGTAAGCGAAGCAGCGAATGAGGTCATTTTCACGGTTGTAGAAGCTGGAACCCATGATGCATGAGACGACATGCTGACCATCTGCTGCTCCATCGCGCACTGACCCTTTCGCGCCAAAGTCCCCACGTGTAACTCCATACATGGTCAGACTCCTCCCATCTCCTGCATCGCTCGCGGGCTTTTCTGAATAGACATGCCCATGAACTATGCAGTCAGGGTTCTCCGTTCTCCTCGTGGCGCAGTTCTAAACATGACCGACCTCCACGGAACTTCACTGGGGAATAAAAGTTCAGCTTCTGGGGGGGGTTTCACTCTGTGGCCGCAAACACATCCCGGACTCGAGCCCCCACGTGTAGCGCACCAACCCCAGACTTTACCTGCTGTTCTTCTGCTTGGCTCCTCCGCAGGAAAGTATGAGGCACACCGCACCACAAGCCCGTACCCTCCTGAATAGGGAGGTTGAGCGGTGTTCGTTTCTCAGGCCTGCTTGCAGACAGTGTTTAAAAACCTCCAGTGCTGACCTCTTTCTGTGGTAGTCCGAAACAAGCCTTAGTTCTCCCCAGTAAGCAACTGTCCACACCAACTGAAAAGGTCCAACTCTTATTTATTCCTTTTAGCACAATAACCAGTCTCTTTGAGAGCAAACAGGTTGGGACAAGACACAGGTCAGATAAGGTGGGAGGAGGTCCAGGCACAAACTTGAATTTGTTTTTTTTCCTGTTCTGATTAGCACGAACAGGCTTGGCGCACGGTCTCTGCCACAGACCATGAAGTTGGTCACTGCCACTGACCGGGTGAAAAAAAGAGGAAAGCCACTGCCACTGACCTTGTGTGCGTAGTGTCACTGCCGCTGTGACTTAAAGAACACGCATTTCCTTCCGTTAGTAAACTGGCCCTTTATAGGACAAGAACATCCCTCCGGAGAGTTACCAGAGGCCCCATCTGTCACCACGACTCTGCGCTGGGTCTTCAGAAAGGGTCACCTCCCTGGCCTCCCCGTCCTGGATACGGGTCCCCTCGCAAGGCAGATCCCTGGGAGTCTCTGTCCCCGGCGGATCCCAGCCGAAGGCTGCTGGGCTCCGGGCCTTTCTCCAAAGTACCTCACCCCAGACTGAAGGTGTCTGGGATGGAACAGCAACTCTGCCTCCGGGCCTAGGGCACCCAGAGACAACCCGACCAGGCCTCCGGGCCTAGGGCACCCGGAGGCGACACACACGCACCCAGGCCTAAGGTGCCTGAGCACGGAACCGATCCCTCTCGAAGATGGCCGCACCCTTTTATATCCTCTCCCGACAGGCACAGCAGGTTCCCCACCCAGGGAACTACACACCAGTACCATCTCCCAGGGACAGAAATGGTCCATGAAACCTAACAATTAGTGCATCTGAGCCTAGTTACCACTCAGATGCTTCCCCCTAAATGTAACCACCCGCTACACACACACATTTATATATATATATATATATATATATATATATATATATATATATATATATATATATATATATATATATATATATATATTAGCAGAGATCCTAGAGAATAAAATGGCGATCATTGCAATATTTATGTCACACTGTATTTGCGCAGCGGTCTTTCAAATGCAATTTATTTGGAAGAAATACACTTTCATTAATAATAATAATAAGAAAAAACTGTAAAGTTTGCCCAATTTTTTGGAATAATGTGAAAGATGATGTTATGTTGAGTAAATAGATACCGAACATGTCATGCTTTAAAATTGTACACACTCGTGAAGTGGCGACAAACACTGTTTACATTTGCAGGTGCGACTTACAAATGTTGTAGCTTCTGCGTGCGAGCACGGAGGGATGGGGTGCTTTACTTTTTTTCCCCTTAATTATTATTATTATATTTTTTTTTTACTGTCCCTTTAAAAAAAAAATCGAATTTCATGGCTGTCACAAGGAATGTAGACATTCCTTGTGACAGTAATAGGCGGTGACAGGTACTCTTTGTGGTGAGATCTGGGGTCTAAAAGGCCCCAAATCTCTCCTTTGCACTTAAAATCATTCAAAACTTCAAGATTGGCAGTATTGAATACTGTCATTTTTTTTAAACTTCGCCTTTAAGTCTTTAGTAAACTGGAAGTGATGTCATGACATCGCTTCTGGGTAACTAGATCTGGGATCTGATCGAAGCTGATTCCGGCTCCTTTCAGGTCTCCGGCCAGCCAGCGGACATGCCGGCTGGTTGCTCGGGCCTCCCGGTGGGACGGGAGAGCCCGGGCGAGACGCGGAAGGTGGTGGGAGGAGGGGGATGTCCCCTCCTGCTGCTTGGAAAAACAGCCGAGCGACTGCTTAGCCGCATCGCCTGCTATCACAAGAAAGCCGACCGTCTGCTCTAAAAGCCGATACCAGGGTGATGCCTGCAGCTGCCACCATCACCCTGGTACAACCCCTTCAAGCCTAAGGCCACATATTTGCATTATGTTGGCGTGAAGTGGTCTTCTGAATGGCTCTGGTTCTTGAATTTTTAAAATGTAGCTCATTCCATTTCTTGGTTCTTGCATTGCATTTTTTACACAACTGCCTGAGAGAATTACCTGAAGTTTAGTGCTTCTTCTGTGAATTGGAGCACTAGTCGCTCCACAGTGCATGCAGCTACAGTGGTCAGTGAGGGCTTGTTTTAACCACTTAACGACCGCCCACCGCCGATTTACGTCGGCAGAATGGCACGGACAGGCAGAATCACGTAGATCTACGTGATCGCCTTTGTGCAGTTGGGGGGTCCATCCGGACCCCCCTTCACTGCAGTGAGCGGCCGTTAAGTGTTCGGGAGCGATCAGGCATGAGGGGGGGGCGCTCGATTCCGCCCCCCCCCGCGATCGCTCCCGGCCAATGAAAATGCTTCCTCCGCCATGTGATGTAAACAAGGCTGGAGGAAGTGATGTCATCTCCCTCGCCGCGGTCTTTTCGTTCCCGGCGCCGAGCAGAGAAGAAGCAGGTTAGTGCACCAACAGTCCACTGACACGTAGGTACACATAGGCACACAAATCACCCCCAGTCACCCCCAGATCACACCCCAGGTCACCCCAAAGCCCCCAATCACAGTGTCACTGATTGCAGTGATCATTTATTTTACTGATCACTGCATTTAGTGTCATCTGTGATTGTAAAAAGTTGCAGGGCAGTTAGGATTAGGCCCCTTTAGGTCCAGGGTAGCCCCCTAACCCCCCCTAATAAAGGTTTAACCCCTTGATCACCCCCCAGGTAACCCTTTCACCCCCTAACTTCAGCGTCACTAAGCGATTGTTTTTCCGATCGCTGTATTCGTGTCGCTGGTGTTTTAGATAGGCAGTTATTTTTTTTTTAGGTTCGCCGCAGGTTTTTATTAGTGTCAGGTACCCCCATATATTATTTTAACCCCCTGATTGCCCCTAGAGTTAACCCTTTCACCAGTGATCGCCGTATAAGCGTCACTGGTGTCACTGGTTAGCCAGTAAGTTATTTAGTTATTTAGGTTACCCGTCAGGTTTTTATATAGTGTCAGGTACCCCCATATTTAACCTAATAAAGGTTTTAACCCCCTGATTGCCCCTAGTTAACCCTTTCACCAGTAATCACCATATAAAGGTTACGGGTGACGCTGGTTGATTAGTTTGCTTTTTATAGCATCAGGGCACCCGCCGTATATAACCCAATAAAGGTTTAACCCCCCTGATCGCCCGGCGGGTGAGATCAATTAGGTTTTAGCGCCAGAGAGGGTCTGCGTCGCCCCAGGCAGTGTTAGGTTAGTGACAGTAACGCTAACACCCACGCGCAAATCATACACCCCCCTTTGTGGTATAGTATCTGATCAGATCTGATCAGATCTATACTAGCATCCCCAACGGTTTAGGGTTCCCAAAAACGCAGTGTTAGCGGGATCAGCCCAGATACCTGCTAGCGCCTGCGTTTAGCCCCTTTGCCCAGCCCAGCCCAGCCCACCCAAGTGCAGTATCGATCGATCACTGTCACTTACCAAACACAACACACATAACTGCAGCGTTCGCAGTGCTTGGTTTTTGGGGCCCTGTACGTGGCTAGGCTCCCAAAAAGTCCCACACATGTGGTATCCCCGTGCTCAGGAAAAGCAGCAGAATGTATTTTGGGGTGCAATTCCACATATAACCATGGCATGTGTGAGCAATATATCATTTAGTGACAACTTTTTGTACATTTTTTTTTTCTTTTTGTCATTATTCAATCATTTGGGACAAAAAAAAAAAATATTCAATGGGGTCAACATGCCTCTCAGCAAATAGCTTGGGGTGTCTACTTTCCAAAATGGGGTCATTTGGGGGGGTTTTGTGCCATCTTGGCATTTTATGGCCTTCAAAACTGTGATAGGTAGTGAGGAGTGAAATCAAAAATGTATGCCCTTAGAAACCTTGAAGGCGGTGCTTGGTTTTTGGGGTCCCGTACGCGGCTAGGCTCCCAAAAAGTCCCACACATGTGGTATCCCCGTACTCAGGAGAAGCAGCAGAATGTATTTTGGGGTGTAATTTCACATATGCCCATGGCATGTGTGAGCAATATATCATTTAGTGACACCTTTGTGCAAAAAAAAAAGTTTGTCATATTCCCGCAACTTGTGGCAAAATATAAAATATTCCATGGACTGAACATGCCTCTCAGTAAATAGCTTGGGGTGTCTACTTTCCAAAATGGGGTCATTTGGGGGGGGGGTTTGTGCTATTTTGGCATTTTATGGCCTTCAAAACTGTGATAGGTAGTGAGGAGTGAAATCAAAAATTTGCGCCCTTAGAAATCCTGAGGGCGGTGCTTGGTTTCCGGGGTCCCGTACGTGGCTAGGCTCCTAAAAAGTCCCACACATGTGGTATCCCCGTACTCAGGAGAAGCAGCAGAATGTATTTTGGGGTGCAATTCTACATATAACCATGGCATGTGTGAGCAATATATCATTTAGTGACAACTTTTTGTAATTTTTTTTTTTTTTTGTCATTATTCAATCACTTGGGACAAAAAAAAAAAATATTCAATGGGCTCAACATGCCTCTCAGCAATTTCCTTGGGGTGTCTACTTTCCAAAATGGGGTCATTTGGGGGGGGTTTGTACTGCCCTGCCATTTTAGCACCTCAAGAAATGAGATAGGCAGTCATAAATTTAAAGCTGTGTAAATTTCAGAAAATGTACCCTAGTTTGTAAACGCTATAACTTTTGCGCAAACCAATAAATATACGCTTATTGACATTTTTTTTACTAAAGACATGTGGCTGAATACATTTTGGCCTAAATGTATGACTAAAATTGAGTTTATTCGATTTTTCTTATAACAAAAAGTAGAAAATATCATTTTTTTTCAAAATTTTCGGTCTTTTTCTGTTTATATCGCAAAAAATAAAAATCGCAGAGGCAATCAAATACCATTAAAAGAAAGCTCTATTTGTGGGAAGAAAAGGACGCAAATTTCATTTGGGTACAACATTGCATGTCCGCACAATTTACAGTTAAAGCAGCGCAGTGCCGAATCCCAAAAACAGGCCTGGTCCTAATGGCCCGAAATGGTCCGGGGCTTAAGTGGTTAAAGCTACTTTACTGTGTGTTAAAAATATCTAAATCTTGAATGTCCATATCCTGACCATAGGTTCACTATAAGATCTTTGGACCCCTTACCAGTTTTCCTTTGAATGGGGGAATTGACCAAAAACCCATTCACTTATGGAATTCAGATTCAGAATACATTTATGTTTTTGGTTATAACATGACAAAATGTGGAAAATTTCAAGGGGTATGAATGCTTTTTCAAGGCACTGTATCTTGGACAACATACTCCTATTCAGCCCTGTTGTTAAAGACTCCAACTCCAATAAAACTTCACTTGCCTTGCGAATCAGTTTATTGAGTCTGTTGGTGTCAGCTTCCCTGATGCCTCGTACACACAACCGTTTTTTCCGATGGGAAAACTGCTATGAGAGTTTTGGCCGTGTGTATGCTCCATCGCAAACGCTATCCAAAGGGAAAACTGCCGGACAAAAAAAGAGAGCAGGATCTCTTTTTTCCCATCAGGAAAACGATTCATCTTCATGCTTTTCCAACGGGCAAAAAAAACGTGCATGCTCGGAAACAATTCAACGCATGCTCGGAAGCATAGAACTTCATTTTGTCAGCTTATTGTGGTCTTTTACGTCACCCGCGTTCTTGGCAGTTAAAAGTTCACTGGATATTTGTCTGAGCGTGTGTATGCAAGACAAGCTTGGCCGGAATCCCGTCGGGAAAACCATCGGTTCTTTACCTGACGGGAAAACCGGTCGTGTGTACAGGGCATGAGTTTGCTTCCCCAGCATGCATGTATGAATATATTAAATGACTCATAATGTGGCCTCTATACAGAAACATCTTATAGATTACTATCAGATATATCAGTTTGGATGTCACACCACTTCCTCAAACTTAATCTATCCAAAACGGAACCTATCATTTTTCCTCCTCCACGTGCCTCTTCCCCTGATCTCTGTCAAAATCGGTGGCACAACTATCAGCCCATCCCCACTTGCCAAGGTCCTAGGACTAGTCCTGGACTCTGAACTCTCCTTTAGCCTCCCTAGCGGTATTCCCGAGTGACTCGGGGTTTGTTTTTTTCTGCTAGGATCGGTAACGCTCGGGGTAACATTGCAGAGCCCGCAGCGGAGTTTCCTTACCTTCTCCTGGCGATCCAGCGATGATGTCCTCTGCTGTGATTGCCAGCGAGATCACCGGCTAGTGTCGGCACTTTCTGACCCCGTCTGATTTCCTGGTTCCGTTCCCTGCGAGCCGCAGCTGCGCATGGGAGCGGAACTGGGCGGCAAATTCAAAAGTTCAAACAACATAACACAAACATAAAAGAGGTTATCTATTGTATCTGATTACACTGTATCATCTCTGATCACTGTACAGTGCCCCTTGCCTGCCATTTTACGGTCATCTGTGCCCATAAAAACATGGCATCAAAAAAGCGCCACTTTACCACAAGGGCGCTTTTGGACCAGTTGAGTGACAGCGGCAGCGACACGGAGTTGCTTGCAGAACTGAGAGATAGTGAGTCGTGGGGAGATTTGTCGTCTGACACTGACACTGATCTGGCAAGTGACAACGGCGATGATCCTGCACCTGACCTCAGCGACATAAGCGATGTGCGCACTTGGTGCCCTATAGACTGCGATTCGGACCAGGTAGCGCCCCCAAGATTTGCGTTCACTGGATCTCCTGGGATGAAGGTAGATGTTGAGTGTGACAACCCTCTGGCATACCTGCAATTATTCCTCACTGAAGAGGTAATTGAAAAAATTGTCAGAGACAAATCGCTACCATGATCAGCAATCCGCTACGCTGCATGCCAGATTTTCCAGAAGCAGAAAGTGGGAACCAGTGACAAAAGAGGACATCTGGAAGTTTCTGGGACTCATCATTCTTCAGCGGGTGGTGGGGAAACCACTCCAGAAATGGTACTGGACCACCAATAAGTTACTGGCCACTCCGTTTTTTGGCACCGTGGTGTCAGAATACTGGTTTTCCCTCATCATGAATAGGGATGAGCTTGGTATTCGAGTCGAACATAGGTTCGACTCGAACATCGGCTGTTCGCGCGTTCGGCGAACAACGAACGATTTGGGCCGTTCGCGCCAAATTCGAGTGACGCGAACGGCCCACAATACACTGCGCCATCGCAGTGTAATCCCGGCGCTGTGATTGGCCAAGCATGCACTGTGACCCTGCATGCTTGGCCCATCACAGCGCCGGCAGCGAGGAGAGCAATGATTGGCCACAGGCAGGATGCCTGTGGCCAATTATAGCTGAGGGGGTTTAGTACACGCCCCACACTATAAAAGGCCGCCAGCGCGGCGGCCTCGTGTAGTGTGTTCCGGAGCAGGGAAAGTGAAGGATAGGCAGGGACAGTGTCAAATCTTGTCAAATCTATTCTTTGCTAAACCTTGTGTGTAGGGAGAGAGAAGGATAGGCAGGGAGAGTGTCAGTGTCATATACTTTGATAAACCTTGTGTGCAGGGAGAGAGAAGGATAGGCAGGGGACAGTGTCAGTGTCATATTCTTTGCTAAACCTTGTGTGCAGGGAGAGAGAAGGATAGGCAGGGAGAGTGTCAGTGTCATATACTTTGATAAACCTTGTGTGCAGGGAGAGAGAAGGATAGGCAGGGGACAGTGTCAGTGTCATTGTTGCTAAGCCTCCTGCACATTATACACCTGAAGTTAGCCCGTATTGCTGCTTTTTCCTGGTGTGTTACACCAACAGGATTTTGCGGCACTTACAGCGGGCGGAGTGTGCCTCCTGACCATATTACACCTTAACTTAGCCTGTATTGCTGCTTTTTCCTGGTGTGTTACACCAACAGGATTTTGTGGCACTTACAGCGGGCGGAGTGTGCCTCCTGACCATATTACACCTTAACTTAGCCTGTATTGCTGCTTTTTCCTGGTGTGTTACACCAACAGGATTTTGCGGCACTTACAGCGGGCGGAGTGTGCCTCCTGACCATATTACACCTGAACTTAGCCTGTATTGCTGCTTTTTCCTGGTGTGTTACACCAACAGGATTTTGTGGCACTTACAGCGGGCGGAGTGTGCCTCCTGACCATATTACACCTGAACTTAGCCTGTATTGCTGCTTTTTCCTGGTGTGTTACACCAACAGGATTTTGCGGCACTTACAGCAGGCGGAGTGTGCCTCCTGACCACATTACACCTTAACTTAGCCTGTATTGCTGCTTTTTCCTGGTGTGTTGCACCAACAGGATTTTGCGGCACTTACAGCGGGCGGAGTGTGCCTCCTGACCATATTACACCTTAACTTAGCCTGTATTGCTGCTTTTTCCTGGTGTGTTACACCAACAGGATTTTGCGGCACTTACAGGGGCGGAGTGTGCCTCCTGACCATATTACACCTTAACTTAGCCTGTATTGCTGCTTTTTCCTGGTGTGTTACACTAACAGGATTTTGCGGCACTTACAGCGGGCAGAGTGTACCTCCTGACTATATTACACCTGAACTTAGCCGGTATTGCTGCTTTTTCCTGGTGTGTTACACCAACAGGATTTTGCGGCACTTACAGCGGGCGGAGTGTGCCTCCTGACCATATTACACCTTAACTTAGCCTGTATTGCTGCTTTTCCCATTTCCCTGCAGGCCATTAGAATGTCTGGAAGGCAAACAAGGAGAGGCAGACAGTCAGGAGCCAAAAAAAGAGGGCAAGCAGGCTCTGTGTCTAGAGACAACAGTGCTGGTCGTGGACGCGGTGCATCGCCATCAGCACGTGGCCATGGGACACGCTTGTCCTTCTTTTCGGCAGCTGGACGTGTTGAGCTGCATCATGCCGAAGACTTGGTAGAGTGGATGACCAAGCCCTCCTCATCCTCCTCATCCTCTCTCACCCAGGCTCAGGGTACTGGCAAAGCCGCTGCCAAAGCGTCCTCTTCCCTGGTATCAATGTCATCATCAGTCACTCCTACCCTAGACCAACCATGTCCTCCTGAGGAGTCCCCCGAACTGTTTGAGCACAGTGTTGGGTACATGCTCCAGGAGGATGCCCAGCGTTTTGAAGGGTCTGATGATGATACCCAGCTAGAGGAAGGCAGTAGCATGAGAGCAGAGAGAGGGGATGCTCAAGAAGGACACCAATCTGGCAGTCATGTTCCAGCAGCTGCAGCATACTGCCAGATTGGCTCCAGTGATGAGGAGGGAGGGGATGATGAGGTCACTGACTCCACATGGGTGCCTAATAGGAGAGAGGAGGAGGATGAGGAGGAGGCACATCTCCAACGAGGCAGGATGCCCTCGGGGGGCCAGCGTAAGGGCAGCACACCGACGGAATCACACCGCAGAGCTCCGCCTGTGCAGGGCGCTGCCTCTGCCCGTTATTCAAAAAGTTCTTTGGTGTGGGCCTTTTTTGAGTCGAGTGCATCAGATCGCACAGCTGCTGTTTGCAACATATGTCTCAAGCGTATATCGCGTGGCCAAAACATCACCTTCACTTGGGCACCACATGCTTGACCAGACATATGTTGACCTGCCATGCAGCTCGTTGGCAAGCCTACCTTAAAGACCCACACTAAAGAACAAAGCTGACCTCTTTTTGCACCGCATCAGCTGGGATCTCCAACCCCACTATACCTTCAGTCCTCTCTGAAACCTGCTCTGAGAGGAATGAAGGTGTAGAATTAGGTGTGTCACAGCCAAGTACTTGCGGGCACTCTGCTAGCAGTACACCGACGTCTGATTCTAGCAGGCAAATTTCCCTGCCCCAGCTGCTGGACCGTCGAAAGAAGTTCACTCCCAGCCATCCACATGCCCAGCGGTTGAATGCTAGCTTGGCTAAATTGCTAGCGCTTCAACTGCTGCCTTTTCAGTTGGTAGACTCGGCCCCCTTCCGTGAGTTTGTGCAATGTGCGGTTCCTCAGTGGCAGGTTCCCAAACGCCACTTTTTCTCACGGAAGGCGATTCCGGCTCTCTACCGGCATGTGGAAGACAATGTCTTGGCCTCGCTGGACAGGGCGGTCAGCGGTAAGGTTCATTTTACCGCTGACTCATGGTCCAGCAGGCATGGACAGGGACGTTACCTTTCTTTCACGGCCCATTGGGTCACTCTTTTGGCAGCTGGGAAGGATGCAGGACAAGGTGCAGTAGTGTTGGAGGTTGTTCCACCGCCACGCCTCCAAAATGCTACTACTGGTTGTGACAGACCTCTGTCCTCCACCCCCTCTTCTTCTTCCTCCATGGCCTCTTCCTGTGCTTTGTCCTCGGAACTAGCGGTGCTCCGTAGGCGTTCAAGGGGCTACGCAAGTACGCAGGCAAAAAGATGCCATGCCGTGCTTGCGCTGGTGTGTTTGGGGGACAGGAGCCACACTGGGGCAGAGGTTCTGTCTGCTCTGCAGGGGCAGGCCGAGAGGTGGTTGACGCCACGCCAGCTTAAGCCAGGAATGGTAGTTTGCGACAATGGCACCAACCTCCTCTCCGCTCTCCGACAGGGACAACTGACCCATGTGCCCTGTGTGGCTCACGTCCTTAACCTGGTGGTGCAGTGGTTCTTGGGCAGGTACCCGGGCTTACAGGATGTCCTGAGGCAGGCCAGGAAAGTCTGTGTGCATTTCCGCAGATCTTATAATGCCAGTGCTCGCCTGGCTGAGCTGCAAAAGGAGTTGAACCTGCCCAAGAACCGTCTTATATGTGACATGCCCACCAGGTGGAACTCAACGTTGGCCATGCTGCAGCGGCTGCACACGCAGCAGAGGGCCATCAATGAGTACCTGTGCGACTACGGCACCAGGACAGGGTCAGGGGAGCTCAGGTTTTTTTCACCACGCCAGTGGGGCATGATCAGGGATGCATGCACTGTCCTGGCACCATTTAAGGAGGCCACGAGGATGGTGAGCAGTGACAGTGCATGCATCAGTGACACTGTACCTCTTGTCCACCTGTTGTAACATACGCTGCATGGAATAATGGACAGGGCACTTGAGGCAGAACAGAGGCAGGAAGAGGAGGACTTCCTTGCCTCTCAAGGCCCCCTTTACCCAGACAGTGTTCCTTCTGTCCCACCCATCGCACAGGAAGAAGAGGAGGAGGAGGAGGAGGAGGAGGATTGTGTCAGCATGGAGGTGGAGCCTGGCACTCAGCATCATCAGCAGCAGTCTTTTAGGGATGATTTACAGTTCCAAGAAACCAGTGGACTTGTACGTGGCTGGGAGGAGGTGGCTGCGGATCATGTCGTCCTTAGTGACCCAGAGGACTCCGGACCGAATGCCTCAGCTAACCTACGCTGCATGGCCTCCCTGATCCTGCAAAGTCTGCGGAAGGATCCTCGTATTCTTCGGATCAAGGAGAGGGACCATTACTGGCTGGCCACTCTCCTTGATCCACGGTACAAGGGTAAGGTTGCGGACCTTATCTTACCGTCACAGAGGGAGCAGAGGATGAGACAACTCCGGGAGGCCTTGCAGAAAGGTCTGTGCAACGCGTTTCCAGAGACTGGGAGGTTACAAACTCCTGGTCCTGGACAACGAGTTGCTGAGGCTTCGGTCAGTCAAAGAAGGAGCGGTGGGGAAGGTGGCCGTCTGACCGATGCGTTCAGACAATTCTTTAGTCCGCAGCCCCAAGGTATGATCGGTTCCAGCAACCATCGCCAGCGTCTGATATACATGGTGCAGGAATACCTAGGGGCAAGGTCAGACTTGGACACCTTCCCCACTGAAAATCCTCTGGCTTACTGGGTCTTGAGGATGGATCACTGGCCAGAGCTTGCACAGTATGCAATTGAGCTACTGGTCTGTCCTGCATCCAGCGTTCTTTCAGAACGCACATTCAGTGCTGCTGGAGGATTTATCACGGATCACAGGGTGCGCCTGTCCACCGACTCTGTTGATCGACTGACCTTCATAAAGATGAACCAGTCTTGGATCACCACCAGCTACCAAACACCTGAAGCTGATATAACAGACTAATTTATTTTCAAATGTCACATCCCTTCAAGACTGATGCTGATGCTGAGAGACTGCTGAGAGACTGTCCTGTTATGTTGACTGACTATCCTCCTCCTCCTCAATGATCCGATTGATGATGATAGCTTGGAAGAAAATTTTTGTTTCTGGGTGCCGCCACCAGTGGCTAAGGCCCAATTTTTCAGCCCCTGTTTAACAGGGGCGTGTAATTACAATTTTTGATGCAATACTTTGCAACAGGACTCATTGCTGTGCTCCAAGTACAGTATCTGTGAGGGGTTGCAGTGTTGTGGCACCAGTGCCTAAGGCCCAATTTTTCTGCCCCTGTTTAACAGGGGCATGTAATTACAATTCTTGATCTAATAATTCACAGCAGGGCCCATTCCTGCGCCCACCAAGACTAACTGTGAGGCCTTACAGTGTTGTGTCAACACCACCACCACCACCACCAAAGGCCCAATTTTTCAGCCCCTGTTCAACAGGGGCATGCAATTACAATTTTTGATCTAATAATTCACAGCAGGGCCCATTCATGCGCCCACCAAGAGTAACTGTGAGGGCTCACAGTGTTGTGGCAACACCAACATGTAAGGGGCAAATTTCAGCTAAGTATATACGGCAGACCCCTACTTTCAAACATCCATATTACAAACGACTCCTCCTTGCAAACGGAAGGATACAACAGGAAGTGAGAGGAAATCTACCCCTAGGAAGGCAAATTCTCTCCTGTAATTCCGCGTACACACGGCCGTTTTTCCCGTCGAAAAAAACAACATTTTTCCTATTCGACGAGAAAAACGATAGTCTGTGGGCTTTCTGTCGTTTTTTTCGACGAGAAAAACGGCATTAAAAACGACGAGAAAAATTAGAACATGTTCTAATTTTTCTCGTCATTTTTTTGACATGTTTTCCGCGGCAGTGTTTCCTATAGGGAAACACTGCCGCGGAGCCCACACACGGTCGTTTTTTTCGACCAAAAAAAAAATGACATTTAAAACGGCCGTGTGTGGGGGGGAACAAGCTGTTCCTCATTTTTAACGTCGATTTTCTCGACGGTGTTTTCACCGTCGAAAAAATCGATCGTGTGTACGCGGCATAAGAGTTAATATGGGAAAAAAGTGTCTCCTCTCCACTGATGCTTTATCACCAATTCTTGTTTTAATAAAAACCCCAAATTTTCTAAAAAACATTTGTCATTAGGACGGAAAGTAAGGTGAACTGTTCTGAACAGGTGCACACTGCACAAACAGCAAAACAAATGTTACAGGGCTGATAACCCTTCCCTATGTTTTCCAAAAAGCTTAAAAATAGATTTTTTGCCTGGAGCTACACTTAAACAATGTACCTGTTCAAAATTACAAACAGATTCTACATAAGAACAAACCTACAGTCCCTGTCTTGTATGCACCGCCTGTATACGGCTGTTCAGAGTATATAGGGCCTTTTTTATTTTGTGTGCGGGGTTCCCCTTAATATCCATACAAGACCCAAAGGGGCTGGTAATGGGCTGGGGTAGGGGGGGGTGTGTGATGGGGTAGCTATGCCATTTTTCTTAAAGATTTTCATCGATATTACCGGGACCAGACATTACATTAAAGCCGCAAGCAGTTTTAAATGGCTCTTTTTCCTTTAGAAATGTAATTTTGTGCAGGGACAGTTCTAAACACGGGAAACACGTGGCACTTCACAGGCATAAATTAGACACCCCCCAGGTACGATATTTAAAGGAATATTTGACTTTTTTTTTTTCACTTTATGCATCATTAAAATGACTGCTCCAGAAAAACGGCCGTTTTTAAAACTTCTTTTTGCATTGATACATGTCCCCTGGTGCAGAACCCAGGTTCCCAAACCCTTTTTAGGACAATAACATGCATAATAGTCGTTATAATTAGCACTTTAGATTTCGAACGTTCGTATCCATTGTATTTAATAGGGTTCTAAAGTTCGTGCAAACTTTCGGTCCGTTCGCGGGTTCTGGTGCGAACCGAACCCGGGGGTGTTCGGCTCATCACTAATCATGAAGTATTTCCACTTCGCAAACAATGAGGAGTTTGAAGGGCCACGCATCCTGCGCCCAAACTAAAAAAAATCTGTGAGGTATGCCAAATGATCGTGACCAATTTCCAGCGGACCTACGTGCCAGAAAGGGACGTCAGCGTGGATGAAAGTTTGATGGCCTACAAGGGACGCCTAAGCTGGATACAGTACATTGCATCCAAAAGAGCGCGGTTTGGCATCAAATTCTACATGCTCTGCGAGTCATCCACCGGGTACATCTGGAATTTGGTCATTTACACCGGTAAAGGTACGAAGTTCAACCCCAGGTACAGCGGCTATGGGATGGCCACATCATCTGTCCTTACACTGCTGGAGCCATTGCTGAACCAAGGATATTGTGTGACCACGGATAATTTCTGCACGTCTCCGGAACTGTATGAGGTTTTGCTACAAAACAAAACTGATGGGTATGGTACCATTAGGCCTAACCAACGTGGCATGCCATCTATGTTTGGCAAGAAAAAAATAAAAACTGGAGAAATCGTTGCCTTTCAGAAGGGTAAGATGATGGCAATGCGATGGCGAGACAAGGACGTGTGACTCTTGAGTACTGTGCACAATACCTCCACTGCCATGGTCCACACAAAAGGTGGGAAAGTTCTGCTGAAGCCGCAAGTCGTGATGGACTATATTAATACAATGGGAGGTGTCGACAGAGCCGATCAGGCAATGGCATTTTACCGGGCTATGCGCAAACAGCAAAAAAAATATTATAAAAAGATTTTCAGGTATCTTCTGGAACAATGCCTTTGGAATGCGTATATCCTATACAAAGCAAAGTGTGGCATGCCTCTTGTTCATTCTGACTTTATCTGGAAGGTGGCTGAGAAGATTTTTGTCAACCACCAGACGCCATCAGTAGCTGCTAGTAGACCCGGACGACATGCTGTTGGCGTTGTCAACCCAGAACGCCTGACTGGTCGTCACGTTTTGGACTACATACTGCCAACCGCAAAAAAGGAAGCACCTACCAGGATGTGCGTGGTTTGCTGTTCAAAGAGAGATGACAATGGAAAGAAAGTCCGAAAAGAAACAAGGTACCATTGTCCAGATTGTGAGGTTGGACTTTGTCTAGTTCCATGCTTTAAAATGTATCACACTCAGGATGTTTATTGAATTTTCTTTGTTTGACAAATGTCAATATTTTCTATTACATTATTGAATAAAATTATATTATTTATTACATTAAAATTCATGATTTTGTGTTTCAAATTTATCACATCTGGGATGTCTACTAGAGTCTTGTTTGGTCAGGTTTAAGTAAGTAATTACAAAGAATTGCAGGCCTACAATACATAACACCAAATTTCCATGCAAAATAATTGTACCGCTTTTGGTACATAATTCCAGACAGAATCATACCGCCAGGGAGGTTAAGCCTCATGTCCAATCACTGTCCAAATCTTGCTGCCTCAATCTCCGCAACATCTCCAAAATATGCCCCTTTCTAACCAATGACACAACAAAGCTCCTAATTCACTCCCTGGTCATCTCTCGCCTCGATTACTGCAAATCCCTCCTCATTGGCTTACCTCTACATACTGTATCCTCCCTTCAGTCCATCATGAATGCTGCTGCCAGACTCATCCACCTTACCAACCGCTCTGTCTCTGCTACTCCTCTCTGTCAATCCCTCCACTGGCTTCCGCTCACCCAACAAATCAAATTAAAAATACTAACAACTACCTAAAAAGCCACCCACAACTCTGCCCCCAGCTACATCACTGACCTAGTCTCTAAATACCAACTTAATCGTTCTCTTCGTTCTTCTCAAGACCTCCTGCTCTCTAGCTCTCTCATCACCTCCTCCCATACTTGTCTCCGGGACTTTTCCAGAGCCTCCCCAAGCCTATGGAACTCCTTACCCCAATCTGTCAGTCTATCTTCTTCTCTATTAGCTTTTAGAGGATCCCTGAAAACCCTCCTCTTCAGAGAAGCCTATCCCACCCACACCTAACAACTGTATTTTCATTTTTGTCCATCTGATCATCCCCCACAGCTACTACCCTTTGTTCCACGTGACACTCCCTTCTAGACTGTAAGCTCTAACGAGCAGGGCCCTCTGATCCCTCCTGTATTGAATTGTATTGTGACTGTACTGTCTTCCCTGATGTAAAGCGCTGCGCAAACTGTTGGCGCTATATAAATCCTGTATAATAATAATAATAATAATAATTATGCATACATTTTGCATATTCACACGATGACCAGAGGTGGGCGAGGGGAACACGTTTGCACTCTGCAATACAGATGTAATCTAATAAGGCGTCTAAACATCTTCTATACAAGTTCACAAAAAGATCAGTGATCCCCAGCCCAATCTGGATGGCATTGAGCTGCTTATAACGAGTAGTATCTCATCTAACTAGCACAGAACATTTGTTGGAATATAAGCAAAGGCAGAGCCAACACTGAGCTCTGACAGCCTGAATGACACAAAATGAAGGATCTTTGAGGGTTATTTGAGGGGGGGGGGGAACATGATTACATTGGAAGTGTTTCTCTAACAAACATGCCTGTCTAATATTCTGATCACCTGTGTGACCCTGGCATCCATACCATCTGCATCTTACAATGCTCCTGTTGAAATTTATATGGTAATAAGTCGAAAGCAGTCAATCAAAACATGATTCACTGAGCTTAGGCACAGCATTAAAATGTACAAGGACAATCAACTGGCTGGTAAACTAGTTACAAACTGTCACGGTTTGGTAAAGCTTCAAGGCTTGTTCTACAGTGCTTAATTCAAAAGCATGTAAATTAGGTCTGTAAAATTCCACTTGGATCAAGGAAAGGAGGAAAAAAAAAAACGTAGCCTGTCTTATATGTTGTAATCAATGGAATTTATTTTGTGCAAGATTATACAGCCAGCAAACTAAATTGTTGTTAAGTTACTTTGTATAAAGAAGAAGTAAGGAGCCAAACTCAAAGTAGGTGAGCCCAGGGTCCAGGAGTAAAAAGGGCACTTGCCCCATGCTGATGAAAAAAGTAATTACTAGACTTGTTGGTGTTACAGCCTAAAATTATTGGTAACTCAAGCACCTGGAGTCAGGTGATTATTTAGACACCATGGTGCCCTAGGCACACATCAGTGATGATGCCCATTTGCACAAGCTCTGCCTCTTGTACTATGTGATTATTTTAGTAAAATTACTGCTAGAGTGTGCTATCGGAGGAAGAATGATATTTGATCTTTATTTAAAGCTTTTTTAAAACTATACAGATATATATAAATGTAGCAGTACCCCCAGTTAAGAGGGCTGCTGGTATTGATTTGAGCCCTGTAGTGCACCGCTGTCAACCCCTGGCAATCGGCTCTAACCTCCCATGGCACAGCTAGTAGTAGTGGGATAGACCGCGTGACCGCAACTGTTGGTGACGCAGTCTTATAGCAAGTATGCACAGCAATATACTTTTAAAACTCCTATTAAAGTAAGCGAAACTGACACCAAATGTACTTTACCCAGATATTTTACTGATGCTAATGGGCAAGTAATTAAATAACAGTATAACAAGTTGCAGATCCCTGCAATAAACAGTATTTAAAATGAACAGAACAATCAGACTACTCAAGTAATGCGATGTGGCTCTAGCGCTGCCCTTCTTACAATCACTTCCCCCTGTGGGCAGACTGACTCTCAGAAATGTCTACCTATGCAGTTAGGCCTGACTGATCTAAATGGAAGTTCAGGGTAAACAATCTTCACTAGCAATCTTTCGGCGGTGCACTTGAAGAACAACTTTGTAATCCAACGAATAGTAAAGATAAAGTATCTGTCTATGAGCAAGTGCTCTCTCACCACCCGGACAAGTCCAAGTCCGTTTCCTCCACCGATTCGTCTAGGAACAGGAATCCACCGACATCCAGGCCTTCGGTCCTTCTGGTGTAGTACAGCAAGGATGAGGAAATGTCTTTCAGGTTCCGCTAGGCTGGCGGAAGGCTCTTTGGAAAAATGCACAAGGCCCAGGCTTCAGGCCTTGTGCACACAGCAGTTCAGCACAGGGATCCTCTTGCTAGGAGAGGGGGTGTCCAAAGAGACAGAATAAACCCCGCCTCCCCTTTATATAGTCTGCCCCAGCAGTCCCTGCTCCGTGGCAATGCACCCTGGGTGCTGCAAGATGTACTGGGAAATGTAGTCTCTCTGTATTAAATAGGAATACCCCGCTACATAAAAGAAAGAGAAATGACAAATAAGTCTCATATTTCTTGATTTATAGTGAACCTTCTGACTCCTCAATCCTCAGAATGCCCTATAGTTAATTTCCTAAATGTAGCCACATATGTCTAGAGATGGAAACAATGGCTTTATACTACCCCCTCTAGCCCTGCTACCCTGCGCCCAGTTCCTCCATTCCTATAACACAAACAAATTTATGTAAAGAAGAGCCTCCTTTGTCATAGTAAAATAATATAACATAATAATAATACAAGTAATAATATAAGAAAATAACTTACTAGAAAATGTTAGTAATTTGATAAATAATTGTCTATTGTACATCATAAAAGAAAACGGTCCTTTCACTATGCATCTACAACAGTCAAATATCATCCGAGTCAGGTAGAAATGTGCAATCATGATAAGTCCCCACAGCTATACCTATAAGCTTTGTAATCATGGCCGCTGAGCCACTTCTGGCTCACCGCAAACATGTCCGCCGGCTTACTTATGGTGCTCCGGCAAGATGGCCACTTTACCATTTCCGGGCATGGCATTACAATGAAATTCAGTACACATGCAGATGGGGACACCTAAACGTATATAAGAGATGAGATGTCAAGACCAAATGACCCCTTGATAACGTCTCGATGGACAAAAAGCATCAGTGTGGGCAATTTGGTGCTGACGTCTTGCTTCTGTGCGATTCTGGGTCACCAGCGGCTGTTTATGTGAATGATTTTACCTTCAATTTTATGCTGTTTTATACCATTGGTTCAATAAACCTTACTACAGTATGAAAAATCTATCTGGGCTCCTGATCAGCTTCCTTTATTCCCAGTTGGACTTTGCTTACAGCAGTCAGTGCAAGGACAGTGCTGTGTTACATCAAGAGAGATTTCCATGTTTGCTGTAAGGCGCACATGCTGCTGTAACGGCAGCCATCTGTTTGAGTGAGTTTGCAATTCACTCAGTGGTGGTGGTGATACAGTGATTTGGACATTATTGATCAACTTTGTGCACTGGAGTGGACACACCAGGTACATTTCCTTTACTTCTATATGTATTTGGAGTTTTGAAGTTTATTTTGAATACCTTTGTGGATACTCATATCAATTTTACTGACTATATGGACGTTTTTTACATTTTCTATTATCACATTTACCTTATGATTGAGGTAATTATCACAGTTATTCTGGCGCTACACTCTTTATATATACTTATAAGCTTGTTTAATTAAGTTGCATATCACTAGTAAGGGCAAGTCTAAGGCTTACGCAACCTTGTGGGTGTAGATTGTTTGCTGCATTTAATGGCAGCTGAATGCCACACAATGTGGCAAGTGGCAACATTGTGTGCTATGGCTGTATACAAACTGACCGATTAGCTGCAACCAGTCTCTAAAGCCAGAACTCCAAAGAAACACGGACCCTGAATGCACACTCTATGCCTCCAGGGTTGGTTGGAGGCTGTGTTTGCATGTTTTCTGCAGAGATGAGCAGTTACATGCAGTGGTGCTGGCCAGCATTTAGTATCACCAGCAAGAATCTACTAATTTTCACTGGTGGTTGCCCAATGCGACCATGTAAATGTAGCCTTAAGCCTCGTACACACGGCCGAGATTCTCGTCGAAAAAAACATGTCGTTTTTTTCGACGAGATTCTTGGACAAGAAACTTGTCCCGGCCGAGTGTACAGACGCTCGATTCAAAGAACCCGCGGTTCTTTGAATGGAGCGTACGCGGTGACGTCATCGACTACGACGAGCATGCGCTCGTCACATTCGATGCCGTCGCCGCCATCTTGGTATACCCTACCTATGCCTAGGAAGCTACCTCGCATACGTCGAATTAATTTCGAACATGCGCGGGCTTCCCGGAGGACAGGTAAGTGTACACACACTGACTTTTCTCGTCGAGAAACATGCCAACGAGAATCTCGACGAGAAAATAGAGAGCAGGTTCTCTATTTTCTCGTCGAGATTACTTGTCGGTTTTCTTGACGAGAAACCATACACACGAACGAATTTCTCAGCAAGACATCTCTGCCAGCAAGTTTCTTGCTGGTTCTTGCCGAGAAACTCGGTCGTGTGTACGAGGCCTTCGCCTCCTATTGCTGGTTGGTATACGTACAAAAAAAGGGAAACAACAACCTTTTTGTTCCATTGGAAACAGACTTCTGGTCAAGCTTTTGCTGGTGCTGGATACTATCAAAAATATGAAAGGATTTGCTGATGGTGATGATACTACTGATAGATTCTAATTATACTCTTAAATGAAAATGTTTATTAAAAAAATATACCTGTACAAATCTGGCAAAGAAATGTTTGAGTTATGTAGAAATGAAACTTAATTTTTTATTTTTTTTTGAGTAATAGTGTCCTTTCTATGCTTTAACCTCCTTAAAGAACGAGGCTAGTCAAAGCTCTAACATTTTCAGAATTCTAAATCAAAAGTTAAATTTCTTTCACAATTTAAAAAAAAAAAAAAAAAAAAAAATGTATTTTATTATTTGTACTCACTTAAAATACCAGACGTTTGATGAGAGGTCGGCAGTAGTGGCACTAAATCAACAAAGAGTCTCAGCATGATTCATCTATGTGTCCTGTTCTATCTGCGATCTCCCAGCAGCTCATTCTGCCTGCCGCAGGTCCCACTGATCACCTCCAGTGTGCCATATAGTCCCCTTCATGTGCTGCTTGTAACAGCCAATCAGTGTTCTCCACTCTTCCTGTAAGAGGTGGGGAGATACAGGAGGATGCCCAGGCTGTGTGACTCTGGTGTCTCAAAGTGGCCACCAGCAAGGATGCTTCCAGGTGGTTCTGGACCCCCATATCCCCCCCCCCTTATCTACACTCCTGCCCCTTCCACACAATGTAATCCAACCACGGTGCTATAAGTGAAACAAAAAATAAATGAGGGCTGCTTGATGCAGATTGTGTCTGACAGCAGGCGCATACTGGAGATAAGTGCCACCACTCAGTACAGCAGGGGGTGGGGTCAACTCCATCCACAACACAAGCACTGGTAAAAGATCATTCAGTGCTGTTGGCACTGTGTTATTTAGCTGTCACTTCTAGCAAACATACACAGCAACAGCAGATAGGTCACACAGCTCTGCAGCCCTAACTTTTACTATTGTGAAGGAACAGTCAGCACTATTGGGACTGTGCAATCTATCTGCCAGTACTGTGTATGTTTACTAGCAGATGTATCACATGGCCTTAACAGTGCTGGCTGTTCAGTCATAGAAGTAAAAGATCAGTCAAAAATGTATGATCTACTGTATCTGCCAGCTGCTTGTTAACATACACAGTACCACAGTACCAGCAGATAGATGGCACAGCCCCAACAGCTCTAAAAATTATTTTACTGGTGCTTATGTTGTAAATGATCAGTCAGAGCTGATGCACTTAGTCCCCTGGGGATTCAACTAGAATTTTTTTATGTTGTGGTGATAGTTTTTCTTTAAAAGAAAAGTATGGCCAAAGCTTTTTCTGTCATAAATTTCTTGTGGGTCACTGGAATTCTCTTACTTCTATTCTTGTGCTCTCCTGTGACCCAGGATCAGTTAACAGCAGGCTAAGGTCTGCTGTTGGCTGACGTCACAGAGCCAGTCCAGGCTCTGGAAGGATCCTGACAATAATGTCAGGATCCACCCAGATGCCTGATGGACAGCTGGCTCAGCCTCTCAGCACACTACTGACAGCCTGAGCCAGCTGTTCCCTCACCCTCTCCAGTCTGGCGCTCCATTGAGCCCTGTAGGGGCAGAGCAGAGAGAGGTGACTGACAACCCTTTCTCTTTATCCTCTTTACCCTTATCACTCATGTGATTGCCCAGACTATAGGGAAGAAGTCATGTGATGATCCTTGATGAAGTCACTTGATTTGATGATCCAACGCTGCCGTCACTAACGGACATTTTCTTGGATATTATCCAAAATATATGCCTGGCTACTGATGTGCACCAGTACTGTAAGTACACATTATAAGTTGAGTATATTTTATCTTTTAATAAAAATATTGTTACCCATACGGAGAGAACTATATACTTTATTATTTTTTGAGAGAATTCTATACATATATAGAGGGATTACGGAGGATGGAGACAGATTGAGATCACTAGTGTAAGGCACAGTAACTGTGATAAAGGAGACCACACTTTAAGGGGTAGGCGCATTAGACCTGATAAAAGGTCAAATCTCTAAAGCCCCGTACACACGATTGGATAACCTATGGATTTTCGTCCGATGGATTTGTCCATCGGAAATCCGATGAAACTGTTTTTCATCAGTCTTGGCCAAACACCATCAGTCAAAAAACCGACCGTTCCAAATGCGGTGACGTAAAACACTCAGATGAGCCGAGAAAAATGAAGTTTAATGCTTCTGAGCATGCGTCGACTTGATTCTAAGCATGCGTGGGTTTTTTAACCGATAGACTTGCCCATAGACGATCGGAAATTCCCATCGGTTTTTTATCCATCGGAAAATTTTAAAACAAGTTCTATTTTTTACAACCGATGGAAAAAAGACCGATGGGTACCATACACGATCGGTTGGTCTGATGAAAACCATCAAACAGACGGTTTTCATCAGTCAAACCGATCGTGTGTACGGGGCTTTAGGGTTAGAGCATATGGAAGTCGGTGATGGAATAAACACACGTGGTGATAGCAATTTAAAGTGAAGGAATACAAACACATCAAGAATTTGACATTCTTTTGGCATCTTTATTACTGCATGAATTTAGAAACACATGGGCATTTGGGACTTTATTTGTTTTTTTTTTAACATTTAATGTATACTTGAGTGATATATGTTGCATTATTATATGGTTATTAAGAAATTTGTATTCCTACACTTCTTTAAACCCATATCAATTTTGTTCCCTGTCTATGTCACTGCAGGGAAGATTCACCCTCTCTCATTGTCCTGGTTACAATATCTGTGATGCAGAAAGTGAGAGGAAATACAAAATGTAATGCCGCGTACACATGACCGTTTTTCCCGTCGAGAAAAATGAAATTTTTTCCTTTGGATGAGAAAAACGATCGTCTGTGGGCTTTTTGTCGTTTTTCTCGACGGGAAAAACGGAATTAATCACGACGAGAAAAATTAGAACATGCTCTAATTTTTCTCGTCGTGATTCCCGTTGTTTTTTTCCACGGCAGTTTTCCCATAGAGAAACACTGCCGTGGAGCCCACACACGGTCGTTTTTCTCGACCAAAAAAAAAATGTCGGGAAAAACGGACGTGTGTAGGGAACCAAGCCGTTCCCTCGTTTTTCCCATCGATTTTCTCGACGGTGTTTTCACCGTCGAGAAAATCGATCGTGTGTACGCGGCATTAGAGGGGAAAATCTTCCAATTGGAACACCATTTCATTGACAACTGCCTAAGGGCTCATTTAAAATTGCTTCTCTTAAGAGTGATCTTCATTTGGATCACTCTTCGAAGAGCATTTTGGTTGACGGCACAATACATCCACACCGCCTGTTTTAACCCCCTGAATGCTGGGTAACTACGCCACAATTGAAGAGTTTACTTGAATGGGTCACACTCAATGGGCGGTAGTGCCCGATGAGCACAACAGAGGGTGTAATTCAAGCATTGAGGCTGAGGCATGTGTATGTGAAAAGTGTAAAGTGGATTTACACTCTCTTTGGAGACATTTCATCCTGTTGTCTCTCTAGGACAGGAAATGAAAGGAAATTTCCCCAATGGGACAAAGATAGCTAAAAAAAAAAAAAAAATCTAAACTAAGAGGGGTCCATTTTGTACCTGAAAATATAAAAATGTTGGCTTTACATATACTTTAAGGATTGCTAAAGAGATTTTTGCAGCTTCCTGAAGGCTTTGTTGATGTTTCCATACAAGATGCTCTTTATACTAGACAAAGGGTGATGCCTGTGTGAAGGGGACCCTAGGCTGTGCTATACCTCGTCACGTCACACTGTTTAACATCAGGCAATATATCTGTATAGGTAAACACTAATTACCAGACATTGTGTATTCTGTCATTACAGAATGCTTCGGTTGCAGAAAAGACATCGTCAGCCATGGGGAGTTGTCAGGCAACAGTGATGTGTATCTAGGCAACCATAATGCCGGGCACATCTGCATGTGTTATCATAATGTTTCATGATTAGTGAACGCATATTGACCGAGGAGAGCTAAGCACCCAAATGAAACAAATATGTGCACATTTATTATTGCAAATCACCCACATGACCCACGCATGGGGGAAGCCATTGTAACACTTTCCGGGAAGCTATGGTCCATAAATGGCCTGCTTATCAGTTTTTATTCCCCAAAGTGCAAGGTGTAAATACATCAGACAATTATAATTGTGTTCCAGGATACAGTTATTAACAATGACAGATAAATATATAGAACTTTACGGAGATTATCAGAATTGATAAAAGGGTGATCGGCGATATAATGTGGAGATCATAGATAATCTCTGGAATTGTTTTGCCAACCCTTGTCACATAGAAAAGAGAAAAAATTGCAAAAATATTTCATTGTCTTCATATATACATCATATATTTCAAACTTTCACAACCTTTTCAACACAAAGGAACCCTTGAAATTACTTTCTGGCCTCAGGGAACCCCTGCTAAACATTACTATATACACAAATGATACATTAGTGTGATGGTCAGTGGGGAGAATGCTTCTTAAGCCCCGTACACACGGTCTGACTTTTTGCCAACAAACTTCATTTTGAGCAAGTTTGACAAAAAATCCGACTGCGTGTACGCTCTATCGGACAAACTTTTTTGGTTTTCATCGGACAAAAGTTCGGTCTGCAAACGGACAAACTTTTGGCCAACAAAAGTCCGATGGAGCAAAGTCCGACCGTGTGTACAGAAAACCATCGGACTTTTGTCCGATGGACAAAACAAATAATGTTAAAATCAACCAACGATAGCAGAAGTTGACCAAAGGGTGGCGGTAAAGAGCAGAAAAGAGCAGAAAAACCACGTGATGTTGGAAAAAGTTTTGGGAAAGTTTGCAGAAAAGTCCTGTGGTGTGTATGCTATGGGTGTTCCCGGCCAACTCCGTTCGGACAAAAATCCACGGAAAAGTCAGATGGAAGTCTGACCGTGTGTACGAGGCTTTACACTTATGGTCATTGGGATCAATTTCCCCATTACAGATAGCTAAAAAGATCAATGGTGTCAGTCAGGGAGCTGTTAGAAATCATGGGGCCCCGTGCATTCTACCTGACAGCCCCCACCCCGAATTACAAATTATTATTTTTTTAATTATTCCTTCCAACTTTTAAATATGAATTTAGGACACATGTTCTTCAATTCCTTTCTCTGTAGCCTCAGTTGCACTGAAAATGAATGAACATGACACAAAGGCTCCTGTTCATTCATAAACGGAAGCATACTATGCTCAGTTATTAATAGACACATGAGCGATTGGTACTGACCGCTTACTGTGTCCAATTAGGAAAAAGAAGGAGCCAGTAAATTACAAATTTATCTGCCCCTTCCCCCACTCTCCATCTGCCTGTGTGCCCGCAGCAGGGGGACAAGGGGGGGCCTGGGCACACAGGGGGAATCAGATGTGGGAAGTCCAGGGAGGGGGATTGGTGCGGCGGGACAGGAGGACAATTACAGAATGATGCACTGTCTATGTCTCTCCCTCAGCAGGTAAAAGCCGGCGAGAGGGAGAATGGGAGAAACCGGCTTACAGCTACTGCAGTGAGAGACACAGTGCATTTTTCTGTAATTGTCCTCCCGTCCCACTGCACTGATCCCCCTGCTGTATGGAATCTCCTGTGTGCCCGGGCCCCCTACAGGAGGAGCAGTGGTACCCCCTGTCGGTGGCCCTGGTGTCAGTGGGAACTTATCTGAGGGGCAGATATTGCTCATTGCTCAAGGTATCCCTAGCAACCTCTGGAGTAACCCTGGTCATGAAACCCTGATATACTTAGCATTCAGACTACAATGAAGAGATGATTTCCATTAAACATGTATGGATGTCACCATTACCTGACAACAAAAGGGCAGGTGACAGCTGGGATGGCTTTGTATTAAAATGAATTGACAATGTATGTTTTTTTTTTCTTATTTATAATATTTAGTGTAGTCTTTAACCTCTTCAGCCCTGGAAGAATTGGCTGCTGAATGACCAGGCCATTTTTTTGTGATTCGGCACTGCGTCGTTTTAACTTACAATTGTGCGGTCGCGTGACGCTGTACCCAAACAAAATTGACATCCTCTTTTTCCAACAAATAGAGTTTTCTTTTGGTGGTATTTGATCATCTCTGCGATTTTAAATTTTTTGCGCTATAAACAAAAAAAAGAGCGACAATTTTGAAAAAAAAAAACACAATATTTTGCACTTTTCGCTATAAGTATACCTATTTTTTTTTTTTTTTAAAAAGCTATTTTTTTCTCAGTTTAGGCCGATATGTATGCTTCTACATATTTTTTGTAATAAAAATGGCAAAAGTTATAGCGTCTACAAAATAGGGGATAGATTTATGGCAGTTTTTTAATATTTTTTTTTTATTAGTAATGGCGGCGATCTGCAATTTTTTTAGCATTAATGCAACATTATGGCGGACACATCGGACACTTTTGACGCTGTTTTGGGACCATTGTCATTTATACAGCGATCAGTGCTATAAAAATGCACTGATTACTGTGTAAATGACACTGGCAGGGAAGGGGTTGAACACTAGGGGGCGATGAAGGGGTTAAGTGTGTCCTAGGGAGTGATTCTAACTGTGGGGGGCTGAGCTACAAGTGACACGACAGTGATCACTGCTCCCAATCACAGGGAGCAGTAAATCACTGTCATGTCACTAGGCCTCTCCGTGACAAGATCGGGGGCCGCCGGTGAACATCGAGTTTGCGGGGCCCACGGGCACGGTCAGGGAGAGCGCGGCGGCGGCACGGCTTCTTAAAGCCGACGTATATCGGCGTGCAGCGGTCGGCAAGTGGTTAATCTTTGATCAAATATAATATTTATGAATAAAATGCATTAAAACAAGCACTCAAAAGTGAAAGTACCGCTCATCTTCCTTTCCACTCTCATCCCTAGCACATTTGAGTTTTTTTGTTATGGGGAGCAGGTACCTTTTTTGATGTCCCTCTCCCCCCTCTCCCATGCGGATTACATGTCCCAGGAGCATGCTATGCAAAATGTGACTCGAAGAAGCCACACTCCTAAACAGCCTGTGTGCTGAATAAGTGAATGAAGCCTAGGCTCCACCCAGGCCATGCCCCTGACTTATTCATAGTCATAGGGGTTGATTTACTACAAGAAAATAGACTGTGCACTCTGCAAAGTGCAGTTGCTCCAGAGCTTAGTGAATGAGCAGAAGCTCTGCTGATTTTCTTGATCCAAACATGTGCAAGGAAATTTTTATTTATTTTTTCTTGCATGTCACTGGTTATTCTTTGCAAAGAGAAGCTTTACCTCATTTACTAAGCTCTGGAGCAAATGCACTTGCAGAGTGCAACTGCACTTTACAAAGTGCACAGTCTATTTGACCCCTATAGTGTCTTTGAGTAAGTCCTGTAGGGGGTGAAACATGCCAGCATGGCCTGGGAGGAGCCTAGGCTGAGACCTCTCTTTATTCACTTTTTTTTATCAATTCTTTATTTTTACGTTCTTTTACATTCACAAAGATAGTTATACAACATTTCATATAATGCATCTATACACATGATTCTGTTAGTTCACTCATAGCATCTTCCACCTATTTTACGTTTCCTACTTTTTACACATCCTTACAAATCTCAGCTATTAATGGGATGTTAGTAGGGGATGATCTATCTATATAACAATTAATGAAATACATTCCATTCCGCTAGTTCCTCCCTCCTCTCTCTCCTCTTTAGTCACTGTATCCGATACCTTTTTCCTATTCTACTTTAATATCTTTATCTTTGTTTCGTTTTTATTCCCCAGGGATCCCCCCTGATTGTCCCCCTTCCCTTGAACAGTTTGCCCTAAGTGTTCGGGCCTAGAACAGATTTATAGAAAAGTTAGAAATAGTAGGATAAATAGAAAAAGTCAGAGAGAAAGAGAACAAAATAAAAAAATAAAAGATTTATTGAAGATTATTCACATCCGCCGGTACCCCCCACCCCCCCACTATCTCAGCCGCTCCTTATATATATCATAGGGGGCCCAAGTTTGTCGGTATTTGTCCTCCTGTTCCCTTATAATCATGGTGAATTTTTCCATTTGTTGGATTTCTGTTATCTTATTAAACCATTGTGCTCTAGTTGGGGGAGTGGTACTTTTCCATAAGGCTGGAATACATGCTTTTGCTGTAGTAAGCAGATGTCTCATCAATGATTTTTTAAAGTTTTCGGTCGAGAGGGGAATATCGAATAGCAAAAAAGTAACCAGATTTTTTTCAAGAGACACATCTGTGATTTCTGTAATTGTTTCGGAGACCATTTTCCAAAAATCCCTAACTCCTGAGCATTCCCAAAAAATGTGTAACAATGTGCCCACTGCTCCTTGACCTCACCAGCAGGGTTGCCAACTTTCAGTAAATTTACAAACAGTTTGTAAAATCCATAATTGTTGCATCTGTCCATGAATGTCAGTTACGGACATGCAACCTACATGTCCGTAATGGACATTCAAGGACAGATGCAAAAAGTACAGATTTTACAAACTGTTCGTAAATTTACTGAAAGTTGGCAACCCTGCTCACCAGCAAAGGTTTGACACTTGTGGGTATATTCGATTTAATACTGCTGGGGTTTTGTACCACCTGGTTAGTATCTTGTACCCCCCTTCTTGGTATCTAGTTGCTAGTGAGGCCTTATGTGTGAGCCTAAACATCTTATTTTTCTGCGTCTCGGATAGTGTAATCCCTAGGTCTCTTTCCCAAGCCTGTATAAAACCCAGTTCTTGCGGGGCTTTTAACTCGGTCAACAAGGCACACAACAGGGACACAGAGTGTCCCACTGATTCCCCTTTTAGGCATAGCTCCTCAAACTTAGAGAGTGTTGTTCCTTCTGTCATTCGCTTTGATATTGGTCGGAGAAAAGCATTCAGCTGCATTCTCCTAAATGAGTCCAATTCCCCAGAGAACTCATGCTCAATCTCCTCCCTGGACATCACTTGGTTGTCCTTCATGAAGTGTACGAGTCTACCTTTACCCTGTCGATTTAAATTCCTAAAACCTCGATCTTTTAAGCCTGGTTCAAAGGCCGGATTACCCACAATTGGGGTCATTAGGCTCGGATACATCGTCATTTTGTTTTTTTTTAATACCTTTTTCACATACAAAAGTGTGGCGCCCACCGTCGGATGGCGTTTTATTGTCTGCGGTATCAACGGGTCCTGGAGCCATACTAAACCCTCCAGGGGGAAATCGGACGTTGCCTGTTCCAAGTGTATCCATGGCTTGTCTTTTTGCAATACACACCAGTCCATAACCCTTGTTAGGTGTAGGGCTTCTTGGTACCCAACCGGATCTGGGAATCCCACCCCTCCTTTCTCTTTAGGTAGAGTCAAGATGTCTCTTCGTACTCTTGCTGGTTTTCCTGCCCATATAAACGTCGCAAACCTAGTTCTCAGATCCCTCAGAAATCCTGGGGGTATCTTAATGGGTAGGGTCTGTAGCAAATATAACAATCTTGGCATTACGTTCATTTTTATGATATTAATTCTGCCGAACCACGTAAAGACCTCCTTATCCCACTTCTGTAGATCTAGTTTGATTTGTCTTGCTAAGGGGGCAAAATTAAGTTCAAATGTTCTATTTAGTCAGGTCGGTATTTTTGTTCCCAGATATCCTATATGAGATTCTGTCCATCTAAAAGAGAAAAAGGTGGATAGCTGTTGTTGCAGAGCTATGTCCACCTCCACACCCATTGCTTCTGATTTATTGTAGTTTACCTTAAAGTTGGACAACCTCCCATATTCGCGTATTTCTGACAGTAAAGGTGGAAGGGACAGTGCCGGCGTGGTTACAAAAAACAAGAGGTCGTCCGCAAATGCAGCTAGTTTCTGATCCTTTCCCTTTACTGATATACCCCTGATATCTGAGTTAGCCCTTATTGTTCTTAAAAGTGGTTCCAGCGTCAAAATAAAAATAATAGGCGATAGCGGACATCCCTGCCGTGTTCCATTACAAATATCAAAGGGTTCCGAGAGTATTTCTTGTTCATACATCACGGGACACAGAGCAGCATAGTCATTACTATGTGGGTTATATAGAATTACCTTCAGGTGCTGGCACTGGCAACTTCCAAAACAGGAAGTACCCTCCCCTATATAAGCCCCTCCCATCCGGGAGTACCTCAGTTTTTTTTGCCAGTGTCTAAGGTGTTGGCCAAGGTTAACATGTATTCATCTGGGCTTGTGTACAGGTTCTCTGGGCCTTAGCAAGCTATTCCGGATCCGACCAAAAAAGCTTCATAGCTAAACGGTCGGTACCCGGGCCTTGCAGAGAAGAGCAAGGTTTTGCCTGTAATGCCTCTCTTAGGAGGGCTGGACCCTGGGATCCAGAGCTCTGGTCATACCCAAAACCAAGAGGCTATCTGTGCAGGGTGCTATACAGGTCCAGGGGAGTGGAATCCTTGGGAACCCGGTCCCTGAAGGTCTAGTACAATGCCTGCCGTGAGAGGTGAAGTTTGGGCTTCTGTGGACCAAACAAAGTCCTGCGGCGGGGAAAAGGTAAGTGGGGGCCCCTCAGGAACTTGGTTCTATTGAGGGGACCCCCAAGCCTAATATGTCTTTCTGCCTGTTACCTAAAGGGTATTCCCGCTAATAGCTGTATATGCCTAAGAAATCCTAGAAATGTTTTTTCATAAGGGAAGTTTTAAAAAAACTGTAAACCTGGAAATGTTTTTCATAAAGGAGGTTTTAAAAAAAAAAAAAAAAAAGACAAAAGTGCGGTACCTGTGTTTGTCCACTAGAGGCCGCTGTGGAACGTCTTTTTTCTTGGGACTATTCCTTCCATGGTGAAAGTCCAGGCAGATGAGTGAGCTCTCTATCAGGGAAGCTGCATTCCTCTGTCATGCTGCCAAGTAGTTTCCTTCCATTCCCGAGTCCTGGTAAAACAGGGACCCTGGCTCCTCTCCCTACATGGCGCCAAGAGCGCACACGTGCACGCGCGCACACATGCTTTCTTTTTATAAGGTTTAGCTTCAAAAAAGGGGGCGGAGCCTGGCGGATGACGCGCTCTGTGCGCCCAGCGCTTCTGCGCATGCGCGGGCGTCCCAGCAAGATAAAAGGACTCAGTCCACGCTGCTTGCTATGGACACAGAGCATGAAAAGGAGCTGGTAGCATGGTATAAGGGCTTACAGCGGGCGGTTGATACAGGCATCCCCAGAAAGACACATTAGTAGACACCCACTGATGTACATAGCAGCAAATTGCATTAGACTATTTCAGTAAGGGGTGTATTGCGGCTGGAATACCTCAGCTTTGAACTAAGGAATATGCCGCCTAAAAAACTCCGAGATATACCTCTCAGGAAGTGTAGGGGGCCTCCATCGGGCTCTGAGGATCTGGAGCAGTCATCTGCACCCTCCTCCCCTGAGAAATCAGAGGTTAATACCCATAAGGAACCCCCGGGAGTGCCAGGTACTGCGGCTGTCCTCAGTCCACCTGCTCCTGCATATATAACAGAGGAGGTTTTTTCCTCAACTCTGGAGGGATTGGAGCAGAGATTGGCTGCATTGATCGCTTCTTCTCTACAGGAAAGAAAGCGCGCCAGATCTCCATCACCTCCATTAGAGTGCCTGTTGGCAGAGCAACAGTCCCAGGAAGGGACCGACCTACCTGAAGGGGATCAGGAGGAGGTTAGCTCTGTTTTTGAGGAATCAACAGTAGATGAACCATTTTCAGCATCACAGACTGAAAGATTGTGGGTCCAGACCCTAACTGACTAGACATGTGCAAAAGGAAAAAATTTGTTTCGTTTCGTTTCGTTTTAATTCGTTAATTAATTAATTTCGTTTAGTTAGATTCGTTAAATTTGTTAAATTCGTTTTCGGATTTCGTTTTGTTTTCGACTGAATTCGAAAATCGGTTGCATTCGAAAATATTTCAACCGAATTCGAAAATATTTCTACCGGATTCGAAATTATTTCAACATGATTCGAAATTATTTCAACCGCATTTGAAACCATTTCAACCGGATTCGAAAATATTTTGCGACCCGACTTTGGGTCCACGTATCTCAGGGTCACTTAGTAATAGAAACCCTAAATTTGGAGATGTTATAGTGCTAGTTCTACTGTGTTTGCATACCAAATTTGGGGTTTCTAGCTACAAGTGGCCCCGAGATATGTGGCCCCAAATTCGGGTCGCAAAATGTCATTCTCTGCTGCAGAAAAGTGTTTGACATTTTGCGACCCGATTTTGGGTCCACGTATCTCGGGGTCACTTAGTGATAGAAACTCCAAATTTGGTATGCAAACACAGGAGAACTAGCACTACAAAATCTCCAAATTTGGGTTTTCTATCACCAAGTAACCACGAGATACGTGGACCCAAAGTCGGGTCACAAAATATATTCAAATGCGGTTGAAATAGTTTCGAATGCCGTTGAAATAATTTCAAATCATGTTGATACTATTTAAAGCGGATTTGAAAATATTTTGCGACCCGAGTTTGAAAAAAAAATGAAATTGATTCTAACAGTCTGCAGGAGATCTGCAAAAAAAAAAAAAAAAAGACGTGAAATGGCTGTTAATAGTCTACAGGAGATCTGCTAAAAAAGAAATAGATACTAATAGTCTGCAGGAGATCTTCAAAAAAATGAAATAAATGCTAATAGTCTGCAGGAGATCTTATGGAAACAAATAGTAATCTGCAAAAAAAATTAAACATGAAATAGATAGTATCTATATTCTATTCTGTTATATTGTTTTTCTAGTCTATTCTCTATTTCTATTCTAATCTATTCTATCCAAAGTTAAAATTAATTAATTACATTTGTTTAATTCCTACTATTCGAAATTCTAATTTATTCTATTCGAAATTTGAATTTCATAAGATGGTTGCATATTCTTTCTATTTTATTCTATTAAATTATATATTTTTTTCTATTCTGTTCTAATCTTTTCTATTTGAATTATAAATTTTGGAAGATGGTTAGTTACTTACTTATATACATCTGTCACATAAAATAAAGATGTGAAATGGCTGTCATGGATGTAGATCGCAAGGCAAGTACATATGCTGTATGTCATTGTCCGAGTGCCACGTGACCGGCCACGTGACCAAGTTGTGGATTGTCCACTTGCCACGTCACCTGCCACAAGTTATGGGGTTCCTAGCACCAAGTGACCCCCAGATAGGGGCGATCTGTCAAGTGCTTTTCTGCAGCAGATAATTAAATTTTGTGACCCGACTTTGAGGCCACGTATCTCGGGGCCACTTATAGCTAGAAATCCCAAAATATTTGGTATGTAAACACATTACAACTGGCTCTACAATAACCCCAAATTTGGGGTTTCTATCACCAAGTAACCCCGTTGTAATGCTAGTTCTACTGTGTTTGCATACCAAATTTGGGGTTTCTAGCTATAAGTGCCCCCGAGATACGTGGCCCCAAAGTCGGGTCACAAAATGTCATTATCTGCTGCAGAAAAGTACTTGAAATATCGCCCATATCTGGGGGTCACTTGGTGCTAGGAGCCCCATAACTTGTGGCAGGTGACGTGGCAAGTAGACAATCCACAACTAGGTCACGTGGCAGGTCACGTGGCACTCGTGGCCGTTCACGTGGCACTCATGGCAGGTCACGTGGCACTCGTGGCCGGTGTCGTGGCACTCGTGGCCGGTGTCGTGGCACTCGTGGCCGGTGTCGTGGCACTCATGGCAGGTGTTGTGGTAAGTGGACAATGACATACAGCATATGTACTTGCCTTGCGATCGACATCCGTGACAGCCATTTCACATCTTTTTTTTTATGTGACAGATGTATATAAGTAAGTAAATAACCTTCTTCCAAAATTTATAATTCAAATAGAAAAAATTAGAACAGAATAGAAAAAAAATATAATTTAGAAGAATAAAATAGAAAGAATATACAACTATCTTCTAAAATTCGAATTTCGAATAGAATAAATTTGAATTTCGAATAGTATGAATTCAAATTTTTTAATTAATTAATTAATTTTAACTTTGGATAGAAAAGATTATAATAAAATAGAAAATAGACTAGAAAAACAATAACCCCAAATTTGGGGTTTCTATCACCAAGTAACCCCGAGATACATGGACCCAAATTCGGGTCACAAAATATTTTCGAATCCGGTTGAAATAGTTTCAAATGCAGTTGAAATAATTTCGAATCATGTTGATACTATTTCAACCGGATTCGAAAATATTTTGCGACCCGACTTTGGGTCCATGTATTTTGGGGTTACTTGGTGATAGAAACCCAAAATTTGGAGATGTTGTAGTGCTAGTTCTTCTGTGTTTGCATACCAAATTTGGGGTTTCTATCACTAAGTGACCCCGAGATACGTGGACCCAAAGTTGGGTCGCAAAATGTCAAGCACTTTACTGGAGCAGAGAATGACATTTTGCGACCCGATTTTGGGGCCACATATCTCGGGGCCACTTGTAGCTAGAAACCCCAAATTTGGTATGCAAACACAGTAGAACTAGCACTACAAGATCTCCAAATTTTGGGTTTCTATCACCAAGTAACCCCAAAATACATGGACCCAAAGTCGGGTCGCAAAATATTTTCGAATCCGGTTGAAATAGTATCAACATGATTCGAAATTATTTCAACTTCATTTGAAACTATTTCAACCGGATTCGAAAATATTTTGTGACCCGAATTTGGGTCCATGTATCTCGGGGTTACTTGGTGATAGAAACCCCAAATTTGGGGTTATTGTTTTTCTAGTCTATTTTCTATTTTATTATAATCTTTTCTATCCAAAGTTAAAATTAATTAAATAATTAAAAAATTTGAATTCATACTATTCGAAATTCAAATTTATTCTATTCGAAATTCGAATTTCAGAAGATGGTTGTATATTCTATTTTATTCTTCTAAATTATATTTTTTTTCTATTCTGTTCTAATCTTTTCTATTTGAATTATAAATTTTGGAAGAAGGTTATTTACTTACTTATATACATCTGTCACATAAAAAAAAGATGTGAAATGGCTGTCACGGATGTCGATCGCAAGGCAAGTACATATGCTGTATGTCATTGTCCACTTACCACAACACCTGCCATGAGTGCCACGACACCGGCCACGAGTGCCACGACACCGGCCACGAGTGCCACGTGACCTGCCACGAGTGCCACGTGAACGGCCACGAGTGCCACGTGAACGGCCACGAGTGCCACGTGAACGGCCACGAGTGCCACGTGACCTGCCACGTGACCTAGTTGTGGATTGTCTACTTGCCACGTCACCTGCCACAAGTTATGGGGCTCCTGGCACCAAGTGACCCCCAGATATGGGCGATATTTCAAGTACTTTTCTGCAGCAGAGAATGACATTTTGTGACCCGACTTTGGGGCCACGTATCTCGGGGCCACTTATAGCTAGAAACCCCAAATTTGGTATGCAAACACAGTAGAACTAGCATTACAACGGGGTTACTTGGTGATAGAAACCCCAAATTTGGGGTTATTGTAGTGCCAGTTGTAATGTGTTTACATACCAAATATTTTGGGATTTCTAGCTATAAGTGGCCCCGAGATACGTGGCCTCAAAGTCGGGTAACAAAATTTAATTCTCTGCTGCAGAAAAGCACTTGACAGATCGCCCCTATCTGGGGGTCACTTGGTGCTAGGAACCCCATAACTTGTGGCAGGTGACGTGGCAAGTGGACAATCCACAACTTGGTCACGTGGCACTCATGGCAGGTGTTGTGGTAAGTGGACAATGACATACAGCATATGTACTTGCCTTGCGATCGACATCCGTGACAGCCATTTCACATCTTTTTTTTTTATGTGACAGATGTATATAAGTAAGTAAATAACCTTCTTCCAAAATGTATAATTCAAATAGAAAAGATTAGAACAGAATAGAAAAAAAATATAATTTAGAAGAATAAAATAGAAAGAATATACAACCATCTTCTGAAATTCGAATTTCGAATAGAATAAATTTGAATTTCGAATAGTATGAATTCAAATTTTTTAATTAATTAATTAATTTTAACTTTGGATAGAAAAGATTATAATAAAATAGAAAATAGACTAGAAAAACAATAACCCCAAATTTGGGGTTTCTATCACCAAGTAACCCCGAGATACATGGACCCAAATTCGGGTCACAAAATATTTTCGAATCCGGTTGAAATAGTTTCAAATGCAGTTGAAATAATTTCGAATCATGTTGATACTATTTCAACCGGATTCGAAAATATTTTGCGACCCGACTTTGGGTCCATGTATTTTGGGGTTACTTGGTGATAGAAACCCAAAATTTGGAGATGTTGTAGTGCTAGTTCTTCTGTGTTTGCATACCAAATTTGGGGTTTCTATCACTAAGTGACCCCGAGATACGTGGACCCAAAGTTGGGTCGCAAAATGTCAAGCACTTTACTGGAGCAGAGAATGACATTTTGCGACCCGATTTTGGGGCCACATATCTCGGGGCCACTTGTAGCTAGAAACCCCAAATTTGGTATGCAAACACAGTAGAACTAGCACTACAAGATCTCCAAATTTTGGGTTTCTATCACCAAGTAACCCCAAAATACATGGACCCAAAGTCGGGTCGCAAAATATTTTCGAATCCGGTTGAAATAGTATCAACATGATTCGAAATTATTTCAACTTCATTTGAAACTATTTCAACCGGATTCGAAAATATTTTGTGACCCGAATTTGGGTCCATGTATCTCGGGGTTACTTGGTGATAGAAACCCCAAATTTGGGGTTATTGTTTTTCTAATTAATTAAAAAATTTGAATTCATACTATTCGAAATTCAAATTTATTCTATTCGAAATTCGAATTTCAGAAGATGGTTGTATATTCTTTCTATTTTATTCTTCTAAATTATATTTTTTTTCTATTCTGTTCTAATCTTTTCTATTTGAATTATACATTTTGGAAGAAGGTTATTTACTTACTTATATACATCTGTCACATAAAAAAAAAGATGTGAAATGGCTGTCACGGATGTCGATCGCAAGGCAAGTACATATGCTGTATGTCATTGTCCACTTACCACAACACCTGCCATGAGTGCCACGTGACCAAGTTGTGACCCGACCAAGTCGGGTCAAAAATATTTTTAGATTCGAAAAAATTCGGATTCGGTTAAATTCGTTAGTATTGTAATTCGGTAATTCGGATGCATCCGAATGTCCGAATAATGAAAAATTCGTCCGAATTTCGATTCGGAACGAAACGAAATGCACATGTCTATAACTGACATGGTTCGATCTGCATTTAAAATGCCTCTTGTTGAACCATCAACTACTGCTGTCTCCTCATTGGGGTCGCTAAAAGCTCCCCAGGTTAATTGCTCCTTTCCAATACATCCATTATTGGAAGGACTTATATACCAGGACTGGGAACATCCTGATAAACTATTTGTTCCGCCTAAAAGGTTTCCGGTGATCTATCCCATGGAGGAAAAGTTCACCCAGAGATGGAATGTTCCTACGGTGGATGCAGCCATCTCTTCTGTGAACAAATCACTGACATGTCCAGTAGATAATGTTCAAATGTTCAAAGATCCAGTGGATAAAAAATTGGAATCTTTATTAAAATCTGCTTTTTCCACAGCAGGGGCTGTTACACAGCCAGCAGTGGCAGCTATTGGGGTCTGCCAAGCTTTAAAGGATCAAATGAAAATGGTCCTGAGGGATTTGCCAGACCAACAGGCCCAGGATCTGGCTGATCTGCCTAGAGCATTATGCTTTGCGGTTGACGCCATCAAGGATTCTATCCATCAGGCCTCCCGCCTCACGCTGTCTTTGGTACATATGCGTAGGCTTCTGTGGCTTAAAAACTGGTCTGCTGAAGCTCCCTGTAAGAAGCTCTTAGTTAGCTTCCCATTTCATGGGGAACGCCTTTTTGGCGAAGACCTGGATAAGTATATCCAGAAGATTTCCAGTGGTAAAAGTACTCTCTTACCGAGTAAGAAGAGGTCTAGGGGTCCATCTTTTAAGAGGACTACCTCTCCTATCCCTGCGACGTCTGCTACTAAGCAGTTCCGACGGCCTCCTCGGTCAAACTCAGGAGGTAAAAATCAGGGACAGCCACAGGGTAATAAAAAGCCCTGGATCCGAAGAGGTACTAAACCAGCCTCCAAGTCAAGCCTATGAAGGGCTGCCCCCACTCAAACGGGTGGGGGGAAGACTTCAGTTGTTCGCAGAGACCTGGCGGGAGACGATCAAAGACAGATGGGTGCTCTCCGCAGTAACTCTGGGATACAAGGTGGAGTTAAAAGAGTCTCCTCCGTCCCATTTTATGTGGTCAGGCATGCCAAGAGACCCTCTGAAAAGACGGTCTCTCCTATTGGCGTTAGAACAACTATTGCTCCAAGGAGTAATTATGGAGGTTCCTATGGAAGAGTGGGGGTTGGGTTTCTACTCAAACCTTTTCACAGTCCCGAAGCCAAACGGGGACATAAGACCCATATTGGACCTAAAGAGTCTAAACAAATTTCTAAACGTCCGGTCTTTCCGGATGGAGTCGATCCGATCGGTCACCGCTGCCCTACAAGGGGAGGAATGGTTAGCCTCGATCGACATCAAAGATGCTTACTTGCATGTTCCCATCTTTCCAGGTCATCAAAAATTCCTACGCTTTGCAGTAGAAGGGCGCCATTTTCAGTTCAGAGCCTTACCATTCGGTCTGGCCACAGCACCACGAGTGTTCACAAAAATTCTGGCCCCACTGTTGGCCGATCTAAGAACACGGGGTGTAACGATAATGGCATACCTAGACGACCTGTTGTTGATGGACCACTCAGTTGCCAAGCTAGAAGTGGTAATTATCGATACAATCAAGTATCTAGAATCTCACGGTTGGGTCATCAACCTGGACAAGTCAGCCCTACAGCCAGTGAAAAACCTGGTATATCTAGGGCTACGGCTGGATTCAGACCAGAGGAAGATTTTCTTACCTCTAGACAAGGTATCCTCTTTGAGGGGCTTGGTCCGTCTGCTTTGTGCAAAAAGACAGCCGTCCATACGCCTGTGCATGAGGCTGCTAGGAAAGATGGTAGCATCATTCGAAGCTGTGCCATACGCCCAATTCCACTCAAGGAATTTACAAAGGGCCATATTGTCAGCCTGGAACGGAAAAGTTCAGGCTCTAGACTTCCCGATGGCTTTGTCCCCTTCCGTTCGGAAGAGTCTCTGCTGGTGGTTGATCCCCCAGAATCTCCAGAAGGGAAAACCCTTCAGCCCGATATCTTGGAAGGTGGTCACTACAGATGCCAGCCTTGCAGGCTGGGGGGCAGTACTGGAGCAATGGTCTCTCCAGGGCAGATGGTCAAATGTAGTAAAAACCCTGCCCATCAATCTCTTAGAGATACGAGCAGCCCGGTACGCCCTAGTAGCCTGGACATCCAGACTCCAAGGGTCCCCTGTCAGAATTCAATCAGACAATGCCACAGCAGTGGCATATATCAATCATCAGGGAGGCACCAGGAGTCGTGCAGCCCAGAGGGAAGTAAGTCACATCCTGGCATGGGCAGAAAAGCATGTCCCATGTATATCAGCTGTCTTCATTCCAGGGGTGGAGAATTGGAAGGCAGACTTTCTGAGTCGCCAACAGTTATGCCCAGGGGGATGGTCCCTTCATCCCGAGGTCTTCCGAGCAATATGTCAGCGGTGGGGAACACCGGATGTAGATCTGCTAGCATCCAGATTCAACGCAAAGGTGGACAGATTTGTCTCCCGGACAAGGGATCCCCTCGCTTGCGGCTCGGATGCTCTGGTGTTCCCTTGGGATCAGTTCAGACTGATATATGCATTCCCTCCGCTACAATTGTTGCCTCGACTCCTTCGCAGAGTCAGGTTGGAGAAGAAGCCGGTGATCCTGGTGGCTCCAGCGTGGCCCCGAAGGGCCTGGTACGCAGAGATCATCAAAATGTCTGTGGGGAGTCCTTGGACCCTTCCACGTCGTCCGGACCTGCTTTCGCAAGGACCGATATACCACCCTTCCTTACTAACTCTAAGTTTAACGGCCTGGCTATTGAGTCCCACATGCTAAAGAAGAGAGGTCTCTCTAACTCTGTGGTATCAACTATAATCAATGCCAGGAAGCCTGTATCCAGGCAGATCTACTATAGAGTTTGGAAGGCGTACATCACTTGGTGCGAGGCCAGAAAATGGCATCCACGTAAGTACGTTATAGGCAGAATTCTGGACTTCCTGCAGTGGGCTGTAGACAGGAAGTTTGCCTTAAGTACTATCAAGGGCCAGGTTTCGGCCTTGTCAATACTATTTCAAAGGCCCCTGGCTATGCATTCACTTGTCAAATCCTTTATGCAAGGTGTGACTCGTATTATTCCACCGATTAAGGCTCCCATATGCCCATGGGATCTAAATTTGGTTCTGTCGGTTCTGCAGAAGCAGCCATTTGAACCTTTGCGGCACATTTCCTTGGTTCTACTCACCAGGAAATTGATATTTTTAGTAGCCATATGCTCGGCTAGAAGAGTGTCGGAATTAGCCGCCATGTCCTGTAAAGAGCCATATCTGGTTATCCATAAGGACAGAGTAGTATTACGTCCTCACCCAGCCTTTCTTCCTAAAGGTGGTATCGAGGTTTCACTTGAACCAGGATGTGGTTCTTCCTTCTTTTTTCCCCAAACCAAGCTCGGTAGAGGAAAAGTTATTGCATTCTTTGGATGTAGTAAGAGCAGTTAAAGCTTATCTAAAAGCCACTGCTCAGATTCGTAGAACGGATTCTCTGTTTGTTCTGCCGGAAGGCCCCAGAAAGGGTCAGGCAGCATCAAAATCTACTTTAGCCAAGTGGATTCGACAGGTCATAATACAAGCCTATGGCTTGAAAAGTAGACCGCCTCCGTTCAAAGTTAGGGCGCACTCCACGAGAGCAGTTGGAACTTCATGGGCAGTGCATCACCAGGCCTCCCTGGCGCAAATTTGTAAGGCCGCAACATGGTCTTCAGTACACACGTTTACTAGGTTCTACCACGCAGTGTGTTGCAGGCCGCAAAAGATCCTCATGCCTGATGGCGCCCAGCTTATGTATGGTGTATCCCCCCCCTCATGTGGCATTGCTTTGGGACGTCCCACATAGTAATGACTATGCTGCTCTGCGTCCCGTGATGTATGAACAAGAAAGTAGGATTTTTAAAACAGCTTACCTGTAAAATCCTTTTCTTGGAGTACATCACGGGACACAGAGCTCCCACCCCTCTTTTGGGGACACGTATTGCTTTGCTACAAAACTGAGGTACTCCCGGATGGGAGGGGCTTATATAGGGGAGGGTACTTCCTGTTTTGGAAGTTGCCAGTGCCAGCACCTGAAGGTAATTCTATATAACCCACATAGTAATGACTATGCTGCTCTGTGTCCCGTGATGTACTCCAAGAAAAGGATTTTACAGGTAAGCTGTTTTAAAAATCCTACTATCGTTTACCTTGACCCTAGCTTTAGGTGTGGAATATAAGCTCATAATCCAATTTTGTATCCCCTTCCTCAGTCCTATATGTTGTAAAGTGGTTTTTAAGAAAGTCCAGTCTACCCTGTCAAATGCTTTTTCTGCATCGATAGATAACAACACTAAGGGTTTTTGCTGATTTTGCGCATAGTGTATAGCACTTAAAACCCGTTGTGTATTTTCCTTACCTTCTCTCTTAGGCGTAAACCCCACTTGGTCAGGATGTATTAGGGCAGGGATGTACGGTAATAATCTATTTGCAAGTATTTTCGTCAAAATCTTTAAGTCCACGTTTAGCAAGGAAATTGGACGATAACTCGCACATTGAGAAGGATCTTTCCCCTCTTTAGGGATTACTGTTATGTGAGCCATCAATGTCTCGTCCAGTATCTTTTGCCCCTCTCGTACCGAATTAAAAGCCTCCAAGAATCTTTGTGTCAATTTTTCTGCAAAGGTCTTATAATACAACAGTGTATATCCGTCCAGGCCGGGAGCCTTACCTGGTTTTAATATTTTTAGGGCTCCTAAAAATTCTTCTGACGTAATTGGGCCATCTATCTCTTCTGCTCCCTTTTCCGGTATGGCCGGCATACCCGAAGCCTCTATATACTCCTTTGCCCCCCCTCCGTTAGGCATCCTTATGGCCCGTTGTTGATCCCCTATCTGATATAAACTTTTATAATAGTCTCTGAATGTCTTAGCGATTTCCTGTGTGGAGTTGACCAATGCATCTCCCTGAGTTTTAATCCGTTCAATGTGGTTTCGTGCCCTAGTCTCCTTAAGCGCATTAGCTAGCATCTTACTCTGTTTATTTCCGTATTCGTAAAAGGCTTGTTTGCGTCGAGTTATTGTAGCTTTGGCTTTTTCCGTTAATAGCACTTTTAATTCCTCACGTAGACCAGCTAACTCTTCCTCCGTCTGTACTGCTTGTGATTTCTTATGCGTCCTTTCCAGTCTACGGATCTCTCCGAGCAGCGCTTCTAACTTGGCCCCCAAACAGCGTTTTCTACGAGTTCCCAGAGCAATAAGGATTCCCCTGATATACCACTTGTGTGTTTCCCATACACACATTGGGGTTACCTCTCCTGTCTCATTTATTGAAAAAAAAGACTCTAGTTCCTGAGCTATCTGTGTTTCACATTCTGGTTCTTTCAGAAGAGTCTCATTAATCTTCCAATACCATTCTCGGGGAGCTGGCTCTCCCCATTCCACTATGCAGTTAGTTGGTGCGTGGTCTGATATTGTAAATGAGCCGATGGAGGTCTCCACGATACACTGCAGGGCATTTTGAGTTATAAAGACGTAGTCTATCCTAGAGTATGTTTTATGTTTTGCAGAAAAAAAAGTATAGTCCCTGTCGTGTATATGGAAAGTTCTCCAACTGTCCATTAATTGCGCTTCCTGAAGAAGTCTTTTTGCTTTGCTCAATTTGGCGTATGATATATGTGAGGTGCCTTTTGATACATCTAAGGTCGGTTCTAATGCCATATTTAGGTCCCCTCCCATTATCAGGATCCCCTCCTTATTCTGTTGTATCAAATTCAAATATCTCTCTAGGGCTGGGACTTGTCCCTCGTTGGGCAGGTATACGTTAACCAGGGTAACCTTTTGATCATACAGGAATCCCTTTACTATAAGGAGACGTCCTTCCTCATCTGTTATTGTCTGATATTCCTTCCACCTTATCTGTTTTGAAAGGATAATTGAAACCCCCTTCACTTTTGATGTCAATGATGCACTATGATACCCACTCGGGAATCTGGGGTTACCTAATCTTGGAATTTTGTTTTTCTTAAAGTGTGTCTCTTGAAGGAATATTATGTGTGACTTAAGTCTCCCTAGCTCCGCTTGTTTCTCCGGGGAATTTAACCCCTTCACATTATAAGATGTTAAAGTTATCCTAGTCATCTTAATAGTATATCCGATCGAGGGGAATGGAGGACCGGTAAGGCACCCAGAGAAGAGGTCGGGTAGAGGATGGACACCGGACGTATAGTGAATACAAAAATAAGAAAAAAAAAAAAGAAGAAAACAGGGGGAGAAAGTAGAAGTCTCCTGGGATCCGGTCTACCCCCTGTGACCCCTGGAAAAATAGAAAACTTAACGTATGCAGGATCCTGCTAATTGCAGACCCTTTCACTCTACGCTTGTTTAGAAAATAAAAAACACCTCCGACTTTCCTCCCCTTGGAGGAGAGGTGTATCTAGTGGGGAAAGTGGTTGAGCAAGATGGAGAGTGGCGGCCAGTATCCCGGTGAACCCTCTTATTTGAACAAATTTTAACGCGAGATGCGTCTCTTGGCTTCTCTATATGATTGCTCCTTAAATACTGCTAGTCAATCTTCCACCTCTATTTTAGTTCCCTTATCTTTCACCTAGCTATCTAGTTCCATAGCATTGCCATGTTAAAGTATTTTCAAACCTTCTCTCACACATATATGTAGAAAAAAAAAAAAAAAAAAAGCACTCCTCAGGAACAAGCCAGTAGCAAAAACATAATGTATCAGAACTTCACATCCATATATAAACATCTTATCCCTCCCTCCCACCCCCCTTTTATTCTTCCCCCCCCCTCACCCCATCTCCTCTCCCGCATCGGATCTTCAGTAAATGAGCATATACCTATATCATATCATCTGCTATAGTCTAACAACCAATGCTCTTTCCTACTATAGGCTACTTCTGACAACCTAATTTAAGGGGTTGCTCTTCGGGAAGTTCTGGGGGTTTGGGGGGGGCGGACTCTATACTTATGAACTTGTTATTCATATATCTTTAAGATTGCGCTCAACTCCCCCCGCAGTTCCTCCCCCTTCGCCCCACACCTCCTTATGTGTATTGTGTGTTTGTGTATTGTCCCATATAAATATATATGTGCCTTGTATACTATTGTACCTCTCTTCCCCCCACCCTTGGGAATTCCTCCTACTATATTCCCTACTAATTGTGTATGTGTTTTTAGTATATTTTATAAACCAGTGAGTTGTTAGGTTATTACGTGATATACTACGTGAAAGTGCACTTTCCAAAACCTAATGTGAAACCGAAAAAAGAAAGAAAGAAAGAAAGAAAGAGATAAAAACCCAATATGTCACTTCCCTTTCTTTCTTTTTTCCCCTTTTTATTTTTATTTTTATTTTTTTTAATTTATTCCCCCCCCCGTTGTTAATATCCTCCCTCCCCCCCCACAATCCCCTACTGCGCGGTTACCTCGAGCACGTCTCCTAACTGTACCCCCTCCCTTCTCCCCTGCCTATTCACCTCTGTACTCCCTCTTACTCCCCGCCTTTTATTCCCTACTTTTATATCTTTTTAATCCCCCCTTGTCCTCCTGCACCATTCTTTAGGTTACACTTCCCAATTCTTCCATCATTTGTACTATTTATATCATTGACTTATTTACTACCCAATTCCTTCCGTACTCTACTCATATCCTTTTCCCCTGCACTGTACCCTATGGGAGGGTATAATGGATCTAGTGTGATTATATCCCCCCTGCCCCCTAACCCCCTAATCAACATCATAACATAATAACATCATAAATGTAAATATATATATATATATATATATATATATATAAATACAAAACACAACAAAAACAAGAAAAACGGAAGGCCATCAAAAGCATCAACCCACCTATCCCCCTGCCCCCCCCCCCCCACCAAAGCAGAAATACATAAAAACACATACATATAAAAAAAAAAAAGGGGTTCATTCCCTCCAAAGCTGCTTCTGGTTCTGCTTCTCCAATACCACCAACTTATTACCATTAGTGCGGGAGGAGAAAGTGGAAATTCCCCCCCCCCCCAAAAAGAAAAAAAAAAAAAAAAAAAAGAGATAAAAAAAAAAAAAAAAAAAAAACCCCACAGCACTCACTCCTTGTATCCCCCCCCCCTCCCCAAAAAAAAGAAATTAACTTAAAAATAAAAATTTTTTTTTTTTTGTTTTTTTTTGTTCCATCGGAGTTACTTTTGTCACACTTTATCCTTTAGTGTGTGTGAGGTAATACTGGGCTTCTCCTGATCACATTGTCCTTTAATTATCCATTATTTTTTCCTTGGTCCCCTCTTGCCTCTCTACTGCCCCTCCTGTTGTTGGGGGCTATAATCCCTCATTGCTGGTAGTTCAATCCAATTGGGAATCTCAATCGGTTCTACCCCTAAAAACTTGAAGAGTTCCAAAAGTTGATCTGGTGTACGTAAATTAAAGCTGCGTCCCTCCTTCTTCACAAAAACTGCCAATGGGTGTCCCCATCTATATGTGGCGCCATTGGCGAGCATATAATCTAATAGAGGTTTTAGCATACGTCGCCTACTTTTAGTTTGTCTGCATAAATCAGGGTAGATTTGTATCCCGCCACCTTCATAGTCCAGTGGTCCCATTTGCCATGCAGCTCTAAGAATATCTTCTTTGATCCTATAAAAATGTATCCTACAGAGCACATCCCGTGGGCCACTCTGAGTGCGATTTTTTATGGCGGGTATTCTATGTACTCTGTCAATTTCAATCATAGTAGTTGGGGGATTATCCAAGATTTTATTTAATATGATCATCACTGTATTTTTAAGTGTCGGGCCCTCAATATTTTCTGAGATCCCTTTAATGCGGATATTGTTCCTCCTAATCCGGTTCTCAGTTTCTTCTGAGTTTAGTTGGAGCCTAGTTATTTGCAGATTTTGCATTTGTACCTTTTCATCAAGGATTTTGAGGCGGGGATCTATAACATATTGTATTGACTCCACATTCTGCAGCCTATTATCCATTGTCATTACATTAGTCCGCACCACTTCAATCTCCTCCCTTAGTTTGCCTATTACATTGGACATTAGCTCCTGCATATCCTTTTTCGTAGGCAGTGCCTGAATAAGTTGAAAAAGCTGTCTGATATCAGGCTCCCCCTCCTGCTCCTGTGTCTGTTTACAGTGTTTATTGGGTGGGCATACCTGAGGCTCTCTGCCGTTGTTCTCTGCGGTTGCAGTCTGTACCTCTCTACAGCTGGCTGCAGTTACGGGTATCGTCGGCTCCTCACGATCCATAGCTCTGGTTCGCTGTGTCCTCTGCGGTTTAGAGATTGCTGGTATTTGTGCTTCCGGAGTGGATCCCTGTATTAAGCCGCCTCTGATGCCGTCTCCCCCGCTCTGTAACATTTCTATCCTTCCTACTAGATAGCGTGTGGTATACGAGTGTGTAGGAGTGTACGGCACTCCTGTACTTTTCCCCCGCTTTGACATGCAGTAAGGAGGCTTCACGCTTCCCGCTGTGCTAATTGCTCGCCTTCCGTGCCGGCCTACTGAATAGTGCACCTGCTGCCGTCTCGCTCTCCCATACGGCTTTCTCACTCCATCACGCTCTGCCACTCCCCCCTCTCTTTATTCACTTTTTCAGCACACAGGCTGTTTAGGAGAGTTATCGAGTCACATTTTGCATAGCAGGCTAAGATGAGCATATCAGATGCCAGCACCCCAGAGTAGTGGGTCACCATATGGGTGCTTGGAGCTCTAAGACATTAAGCAGGGTTACATGTCCCAGGAGTCAAGCACGGAGGTGGAAACATTATGCTTTGGGACCGTTTCTCTGCTAAAGGTACAGGCCGACTTTGCTGCATTGAGGGGCCAATGGACGGGTATTGTAAAATCTTGGATGAGAACCTTCTTCCCTCAGCCAGAACACAGAAGATGGGTCGTGGATGGTCTTTCAGCATGACAATGACCCAAAACATAGGCATCAAATGAGTAGCTCAAGAAGAAGCACATTAAGGTCATGGAGTGGCCTAGACAGTCTCCAGACCTTAATCCTATACAAAATGTATGGAGGGAGCTAAACTTTGAGTTGCCAAGCCACAGCCAAGAAACCTTAAGGATTTAGAGAAGATCTGTAAGAATAGTGGACCAAAATCCCTCCTGAGATGTGGTCAAACCTGGTCACTAACTACAAGAAACGTCTTACCTTTGTGCTTGCCAAGAAGAGTTTCTCCACCAAGTACTAAGTCATGTTTTGCTTGGGGATCAAAAACTTTTTTTACTCACTGAACTGCAACCCAATTTATAACATTTGTATCATGTGTTTTTTCTAGATTCTTGGTTGAAATTCTGTCTATCATTTAAAGAGGAAGTAAACCCATGTTTTTTTTTTTTTTTTAAAACCCCTGCAAAAGAAAGCCATAATGAGCTAATATGCATAGTATATTAGCTCATTATGAATGACTTACCTGGGATCGAAGCCCCCGAACTGCTCGTCGTTCCCCTCCGCCGCCTTCTTGCCTCGATGTCCCGTCACTGCCGTCAGTGTATCGCCGCTCCGGCGCTGTGATTGGCCGGAGCGGCGATGACGTCACACGCATGCGCACTCGGGCCGGCAAGATCCCATTCAGAAAACCGCATGTGACATCATCGGTGCTGTTTTTATAGTAAATATCTCCTTAACCATGTAGGTTTAGGAGATATTTCTTGCACCTACAGGTAAGCCTTAATCAAGGCTTACCTGTAGGTGCATGTTTTTTAAGTGGGGTTTCAACCACTTTAAATACACCTATCATTTCTTTGTAAGTGGGCAAACTTATAAAATCTGCAGGGGATCAAATAATTATTTTCCCCACTGTACAAAATTTGTAGCTGCTGACTGATTTTTAAGAAAAATGTTCCTTTCAAAAATAGTGTATAAATTGTATTATTGTTGTATATATTTCCGGTTCTATGTGTACATACTACATGTGATAAGAGTTGACAATAAAATCTCAGAGATCATCTTGCAGGTCATTGTTGAACAATTTGAACGAACCTGGGAGCCGTGGGCCACATACAGTATATGCATAGATATCTCCCTGGTACATTAACTTAGCACAGCTCTCTGGATTTTTGGACCATTCTATCCCCCCTGACCCTGGCTCAGACCCGTCTTCTTTGTTCTGTGCTCTTTCGTTTTCAATTCTTTATCTTTTTTTTCACACTTCTTTTTTTCTAATGTATGTTTGGTTGCCCAAGAGTTTATATTGGCACCCCACATCTTTAGCACCCTGATTTTGGGGCAGTCTCAACTGGGTATGTCCCCCTCAGCTAGTTGTATCGGGTGTTGAGGTCCTGGCCTTTACTTAGAGGGTTGATACCTTTAAGCCCTGCACACACGGGCGGGAATCCCATCTATTTGAAAACCGTCGGTTTTCTCGATGGGATTCCTGGCAAGCTTGTCTTGCCAAGCCCTGTGTACAGACGGGCACTTAAAAAAACCGCTGTTCTTTTGAATGGCAAGAACGCGGTGACGTCATCGACTACAACGAGCCGGCGCTCATCACATTCGATGCCGTCGCCGCCATCTTGCTACACCCTACACTACCCTTGTATGCTACCGTGAACGCGTCAAAGTCTCATCGAGCATGCACGGGCTTACCTGGGACAGGTAAGCATACTCACGAACGTTTTTCTCGGCAGGAAAACTCTGCCGAGAATCCCAATGAGAAAAATAGAGAGCAGGTTCTCTATTTTTCTCTTTGAGATTCCCGGCAGTTTTCCTGTCGAGAAACCATACACACGGCTGGTTTTCTCGGCAAAAAGCTCTCCCAGCAGTTTTCTGCCCGAGAAAACCAGTCGTGTGTATGAGGCTTTATTGTTTTGAAATTGACATTGTAGGTATATCTTTTGTATTGTATATGCTTTCTTTACTTGTTCTTTTGTATTGTCGATTTGCAAAATTTTCTATAAATATTTTGAAAGTAAAATCTCAGCGATTAGTGGTATTGTATTCATTTTAATAATGGGAGGTCAACCCAGTCAAATATAATTTATGGTCTCCACCATGATCTTTCTCTTTTTCAGTATTTTAACTGCTGTGCAGTTACCGCACATATAAAATATTATCCAATTCTGTGTATAATTTGTAATTTATATTTCTTTGTACACACAACGCTCTTTAGTATTACGGTGCAGGAATTGTGCTTTGAGATGGCTTCACACCTATGTGTTCTCATTATTGTGATTCTAATTTGCATTGTGAAGTGCTTTGACACATATCTTCATGCACTTCCATTGATTCCACAGGGCCCCTCAATGTGTATCGACATACGTCATAAATGGATACATGTAAACCCGTATCCTATGCTTCCTCTATCTCAATAAGAGTGTATGGGCAGCTTGGATTCCTAATGATTTAGGGAACACAATAGCGCCTTTGTGTCCCTTGCTGAAACTGATTTTATCTCAGCAGTCATTCATTAAAGGTACTTAGAGAGACACAAGATAAAAGTCTTCTGAAACAGATGACATTGGAACATTCAGATACCTGCTTTTTTGTATCAGCCAATGTGGACATATGTATAAAAGATTTTCTGGCAGCTGGATTGTTCCACTATGGTACTACCATCTGACTGCCAGTGTCTGTAGCCTATGGATGCCACACACGCTGCTTGAATTATAACCACTAGAGGGAGCATCTCCATATTAGACCGTATCACACTTGTATGTCACCCCATGTAAGAAAAATAACATTGACTTCCAGATAAACTTTAGAATAATTCTCAAAGGTCTTCTCCCTGAAAACACAGCTTAGTTTGATAATGCTTTGCTACATTTACATGATATAAAGAATACTCGATGTTCTGACATAATCCTGATGAAAAAACAAAAACAAAAATTATGTACAGCATTTTAACCCTTTGGCTGCCAAAGCCATTTAGCATTTTGTTCAAAAAATCCTTTTAGGCCTGAAGATTACTGGAGCCCCCCCAAAATATTATACATTTTCTGAAATCATAGTCCGCGGAGAATAAAAGCAAGTAATGGCGCACAATATCCACGGAAACATGTGTTTCCCCAAGTGATCAATATGAAGCAAAGATGTATAAAAAAAAAAAAAAATGGAAATTAATATTAAAGTTAAAAAATGAATAAAAATGACAAAATTCCATACACCATGTGTATATATACAAACAATCTATAAGGAAGTCCTTTAGAGTCTGTTTACATACTGCGATGTATGTGAGTGGAGCAGGGATAAAAGGGAATCCACTGTGCACAGGGCAGCCATCATAGATGAACAGAAACCATGTTCAGGGTAAAACTGGAAAACAAGGAGAGAGGCGCCTCTAAGTGCAGTAGTGTAAACAACGTTTATTGATGCTAAGTACAAGATACACTCACATTTAGGTGAATGAATATAGGCGTATTAAAATGTCAGGATGACAATCAACAGCTGCAGGTCACGGGTCACAGGTTCCCAGCTCAGCATTGAAGGACAGGAGTGTCTCTGTGGATGGAACGGCCGGCTTCCGGGGACAACAATCCTGTGGGGTGTTCAAAACGAGGCTTGGGGCGCACATGTGGCTGGACTGCAGGGAGTGACGTCATCAAAGATGGACGCGCTTCGTGAGCGTGCGGGCTTGCAATGTCCTGGCAAGTCACGCACCTTTTTCAGCATGACATCGCGGAGAATAAAAGAGCAGTAGTTACAATTTTTTATGTTGCTATTTGACAATGGTTCGTCCAGCACACAATTTCAGTAATAATAATTAAAAAAAATACACTAAAAAGGTAATTTTAGGGCACATAAACAATTTATTACTCAATTTTTGGTTAAAATATAAGATGAGTAAATAGATGCCCTACATGTCAAGCAGTAAAATTGCGTGCTCCCACAAAACCTCAGTACCCTAAACTTTCCATAAGCCTAAAAGCCCCCCGATTAGAGGTACCTGTGCATAATGACTCTAAAATGATTGCTCTCATGTGCAGCGATATGTAATGTGCGTAGCGCAGTCAAGGCTTCATGTGTGGGTGTCAGAACACTTGTGTTTACGTTCATATGTGCATGCATGTGGGGGTGGTGGTGGGGGAGTTAACTTTTTTTTTTGGGGGGGGGGGAATTAAGTGCGTTAGTGTAACTTGGGTTTATACTTTTATTTTTTTATTAAACTTTATTTTTTATACTATTTGGTTGTGACAGATTTTTTTTTTCCTCGAGACATTAGGGGTCTTAGAAAATAATGCCGCGTACACACGATCGATTTTCTCGACAGTAAAAAAAACGTCGAGAAAATCGACAGGAAAAACAAGGAACGGCTTGTTCCCCTACACAAGGCCGTTTTTCCCGACATTTTTTCTCTTGGTCGAGAAAAATGACCGTGTGTAGGCTCCCCGGCAGTGTTTCCCTATGAGAAAACTGCCGCGGAAAAAAATGCCGTGAATCACGACGAGAAAAATTAGAGCATGTACTAATTTTTCTCGTCGTGATTAATGACGTTTTTCTCGTCAGGAAAAATGATCAAAAGCCCACACACGGTCGTTTTTCTCGTCAAAGAGAATTTTTTTTATTTTTCCAGACGAGAAAAATGGTCGTGTGTACGCGGCATAAGAGGAAATGGATGCTTATTTCCTATGATCATTATCTCCATCTAGTGGCCATATTATGGTATTTTCCAAAACCAATGTTTTTTTATGAAAAAATAACTTTCGACCTGTGGAGTAAGTAGCCTAAAAGCATAAAATTTTTCCCAATTCACACAGAACGAATGTGCCAGCAGTTTCACTAGATGAATAGCTATGCAAATGTTTTTATAAATACACCCGTAAGTTTAGGCCTGCTTCAGAAACATAGCACAGCATCATGAACACAGTGTCGGTGTGTACATAGGTGAAAAAAAATAACACAGCTGTCAGAGAAAGCTGGACCTGTGACTTTTTGGTTCTCCATCGTGTGTCCTTAGGCCATGGCTTAGCTGAAATCAATAAAGATTGCTGAAATTGGTGCTCACAAGGCATTACTACTGCAGGTCACGTGATCCAGTCCCTTGCAGGAACTATTTTTTTCTAGCTGACAGGTAGTTTTTCCTACTCTTGGACACACCAACCTTACCAAAATAAACTGCTATTAAGAATTAAGAATACCCCCTTTTAGCTTGCCTTTAAAGTTGTAACAATATTGAGCAATATGTTCAGTGCATCTATTTATTTTTTATGTATTTATTTACATGTGCACATCTTCTTCTTTTACTTGGCATCATTGTGTAATAAATAGACTACACTAAAATTGTTGCAGGTCTGCGCAGAGGATGTTAAGAAATAAAAAGCCTTCAATGACTGATTGAAACCTTTGCTTAGTCTGCTACTGCCCTCCAGTGGCCTCTTATTGGAATTACATTAACATGCTTTTAAAGGACAAGTAAAGTGTATTTTCACAAGGTATTGGATTGTATTTATTATTAAAGAGATTACATTAAAGTCACCTTGGGTATGTTTCACATTGTTATGCTGTTGTCCTTTTTTATATGTTTGCAATTGTATACAATATAGAGATTTGTAGATTAGTTATTAGAGGAAAATCTGTATTTAACTAAAATCTTAGCCTGGGTTCACACTGCTGCGTTGTGTGATTTGTATGGCTCAAATCACACCGTATTCGCACCAAACTGGTGCATGACCCTTTTTTTGTCCGCACCAGAATAGAATCGCATGGGTGTTCACGCCCATGCAATCTAATTCTGCAAATCACACTACGATTGCGGGGTGTTGGTAACTTTACCGTGCCTTGAAAAAGTATTCATACCCTTTGAAATTTTCCACATCTTGTCATGTTACAACCAAAAATGTAAATGTATTTTATTGGGATATTATGTGATAGACCAACACAAAGTGGCACATAATTGTGAAGTGGAAAGAAAATGATAAATGATTTTCAAAATGTTTTACAAACAAATAAATATGTGAAAAGCGTGACGTGCATTTGTATACAGCCCTCCTGAGTCAATACTTTGTAGAACCACCTTTCTCTGCAATTACAGCTGCTAGTCTTTTTGGAGATGTCTCTACCAGCTTTGCACATCTAGAGAGTGACATTTTTGCTCATTCTTCATTGCAAAATAGCTCAAGCTCTGTGAGAATGGATGGAGAGCGTCTGTGACCAGCAATTTTCAAGTCTTGCCACAGATTCTCAATTGGATTTAGGTCTGGACTTTAACTGGGCCATTCTAACACATGAATATGCTTTGATCTAAACCATTCAATTGTAGCTCTGGCTGTATGTTTAGGGTCTTTGTCCTGCTGGAAGGTGAACCTCCGCCCCAGTCTCAAATCTTTTGCAGACTCTAACATGTTTTCTTCTAAGATTGCCCTCCCATCAACTCTGACCAGCTTCCCTGTCCCTGCTGAAGAAAAGCATCCCCACAACATTATGCCGCCACCACCATGTTTCACGGTGGGGATGGTGTGTTTAGGGTGATGTGCGGTGTTAGTTTTCCACCACACATAGTGTTTTTGCTTTTAGGCCAAAAAGTTCAATGTTGGTCTCATCTGACCAGAGCACCTTCTTCCACATGTTTGCCGTGTCCCCCACATGGCTTCTCGCAAACTGCAAACAGAACTTCTTATGGCTTTCTTTCAACAATGTCTTTCTTCTTGCCACTCCTCCATAAAGAGGGCGCACCGACCTAGTGCATTACCAATGGCTAGGTTTATTAAAAGTAAGTTAAAAGATCATGAATACTCACAAAGCAAGTAAATTAATAGGCACATAGCATTCTATCCAAGAAGATAGCCTCTTGCTGGAACCAAGTGAGCAGATAACCTGAGAGTCAAGACGACAGATGTTACAGCTACGGCTGACGCGTTGCGAGGGCGAGCCCCCTTCCTCAGAGCCAAAAAGTATTCTGAGGAGGGCAGCAAGATTCATGGTCATTCCCTTTCCAACGGAACACTCTGGTTGTGCCACCAAGAGACCAAGCTTCCGAGCGCAGGAGACTGTTTGTGTTTCTGAGACTCCTCCATAAAGGCCAGATTTGTGGAGTGCACGACTAATAGTTGTTCTGTGGACAGATTCTCCCACCTGAGCTGTGGATCTCTGCAGCTCCTCCAGAGTTCCCATGGGCCTCTTAGCTGATTCTCTGATTAATGCTCTCCTTACCCGGCCTGTCAGTTTAGGTGGACGGCCATGTCTTAGTAGGTTTGCAGTTGTGCCATACTCTTTCCATTTTCGGATGATGGATTGAACAGTGTTCTGTGAGATGTTCAAAGCTTGGGATAGTTTTTTATAACCTAACCCTGCTTTAAACTTCTCCACAACTTTTATCCCTGACCTGTCTGGTGTGTTCCTTGGCCTTCATTATGCTGTTTGTTCACTAAGGTTCTCCAACAAACCTTTGAGGGCTTCACAGAACAGCTGTATTTATACTGAGATTAAATTACACACAAGAGGACTCTATTTACTAATTAGGTGACTTCTGAAGGCAATTGGTTTCGCTACATTATAGTTAGGGGTATCAGAGTAAAGGGGGCTGAATACAAATGGACTCCACACTTTCCACATATTTATTTGTAAAAACATTTGAAAAACCATTTATCATTTTCATTCCACTTCACAATTATGTGCCACTTTGTGTTGGTCTATCACATAAAATCCCAATAAAATACATTCATGTTTTTGGCTGTAACTTGACAAAATGTGGAAAATTTCAAGGGGTATGCATATTTTTTCAAGGCACTGAAACATACACTTTGCAATCGGCTCACATGAACGGGTTGCAATTTAGATTCGGTGCTGAATCCACAGCAAATTCGCTGTGAATTCACACAGCATCTGTGTGAACCCAGGCTCAAGGTGTTTCCAAAATTGGCAGCTGTTGAGAAAAGATATGAGCCCTGCAGGGAGTGCACTGATTAGCTAACCAGATAATTCATAGCCTTGCATGGTAAGAAGGTGCACAATTACTGTTTTGCGTTAAAAGAAAGCAGTGTCGGGATATGCAATAAGCAAATATGGCAGATCTCAAGTACCAGAATAACTATAGCAAATAAAAAATAAACAAGACTGAAGCCTCGTACACACGATCGGATATCCTATGGATTCTAATCCGATGTTTTTTTCCATCGGAAATCCGATGAAGCTGTCTTCCATCAGTCTTGCCTACACACCATCAGTCAAAAAACCGACTGTTCCAAACGTAGTGACGTAAAACACTCAGATGAGCCGAGAAAAATGAAGTTTAATGCTTCTGAGCATGCGTCAACTTGATTCTGAGCATGCGTGGGTTTTTTATCCGATGGACTTGCCCATAGACTATCAGAATTTGCTATCGGTTTTTGATCCATCGGAAAAATTTGAAACATGTTCTATTTTTTAAAACCGATGGAAAAAAGACTGATGGGTCCCATACACGATCGGTTTGTCCGATGAAAAAAGTATATCGGACTGTTTTCATCGGTAAAACCGATCGTGTTTACAGGGCTTCAAGGGTACTTCGATTTTTTTTCCTGGTTTAGACTTTCAGGTGGAATATGCTGAGAGGAAGTAGAAATGGAGAAACACTAAAGGGGCTATTTCTTATGCCGTGTACACACAATCGTTTTTATCGATGAAAAGAGTCCGATGGACTTTTCTCATCGGACAAACCGATCGTGTATGGGCCCCATCGGTCTTTTTTCCATTGGTGAGAAAAAATAGAACATGTTTTAAATTTATCCGATGGGAAAAAACAATAGCAAATTCCGATCATCTGTGTGGAACTCCATCGGACAAAAAACCCACGCATGCTCAGAATCAAGTAGACGCGTGCTCAGAAGCATTGAACTTAATTTTTCTCGGCTTGTCAGAGGGTTTTACGTCACAGCGTTTGGGACGGTCGGATTTTTGACTGATGGTGTGTAGGCAAGACTGATGGAAGTCAGCTTCATCGGATTTCCGATGAAAAAATCCATCGGATTAGAATCCATAGGAAATCCGATCGTGTGTACAGGGCTTAAAACATTTATTAGACAAATGCCAGGCACATTCATGCATATTGCGCAAATTCTGGCTGTAAATTCTCTAATAGAGTAATCCCTATAATTGTTAGGTCAATTAAACAGCCAAAATGTGATATATTTTCTCATTGAGTTATTTCAGGAAATTATACTGCATTTTGGCCCCTAGATGGAACTGACGAAAATAGGAATTAATCTATTAGAGAAATTACGGCCAGAATTTGTATATGCAAAAAAGTGTGTGATAATTGTCCAACAAATGTTTATGAACCCCTAAGGATTCAGTCTCTGCATGTGTGGATCGCAGTTAGGAACATCAAAACTCCAGGAATGTGCAATGTTTTTTAATAGATAAAATTCAATTTTTTCCACTATTATAATGTAACAAATCATTATGGTGAGTATAGAAATCCTGAGAATCTCTAGGTTCAGCTTACATCTGCTCATATTTCCATGACATAATGCAATCATTTTTTATTCTATGATATGAAGGAGGTCACTAGTAATCCCCCAAGTGATGGTATTCATGCCTGGCAATTGGCCACTCAGACCCAAGCACTTTTACATGGGGGAGGTCACATGCTTCCCATACCTGAAAGCCTACCTCCCTCTTTTTTTGTCTCTGTTCCTGTTGGAGAGCTTCTGGTTACTTCCTGTCCTTACGTGAAGTATACGGTAGCGGAAATGTGCCAATAGAGACACAGATGGCAATAAAAACCCAACAAGCTCTAACTCTTCCCTACTCTATCCATAATAAATAAAAAGAAATTGCAGTCAGGGTGACAGGAAACTCAGTAGAGGCCTCTTGCAGCACAGACCCTTTCGCAATCATCTAATTCAACCCTTTAATTTTGCTCTTACTAGTGTCCAGGTGGCAGGGTTTTATAATGAGTTTCTATGTTGTATGTCTTCTACCATCATATGATGAGCTGTGACATCCCTTGCTGGCTGCAGGGGACACATGGGAATGCAGTACTTTACTGATCTCCAGCACCTATTCTGGCACCCTTATCATCATACCTTAGTCACCAAACTAGCTTGAATGAAATTAAATCAGGTGTGCCATTTATTAGACTCAATTCACCCCACGACAGGCAAGTATCAATGTCTATTGCATCCTCTAAATAATCAGATTGGCTTTTCATATCATCCTCTGGCTCTACATTATGTTTAGCTCTTTGGCTTGATAAAAGTGAATTCTCATGAGAACATCTCTGGGAATCGAGTTCTCTAGGTGCCGTGGTTTAGGGATCCTGTGTATGTGGTCTATAGTAAGCTCTATTGGTGTGGGTTTGGGTATTAGAGCAGAGAAAAGGCTGGTGGCGTAAGCTTGGAGCTCAGCTGGTGGAGCGGATTCAGGGACCCCACGCATTTTTATATTATTGCGTCTCGAACGATCTTCAAGATCCGCGAGTTTCGCTTTAATCCACAATGTGTCATCTTTCTGTTCTGCATACGCATCTACTAGATCATTCACTGTGTCAGTACACTCCTCCATTTTGTTTTCTATGTACTGTACCCTGTGAGCCATAAGCTGCATATCAGATGTAAACTTATTGATAAGGGAGGAGAAATTTGCCATGAGGGAGGATTGTAGTGACAGTAACATGTCTTTCATGGTCGTATCCAGGACAGGCTGGCCTGTGGTAGGGAAGGCCGCTATGGGTGACTGAAGATGTGATGGGGCAGTCTCTGTGAGGGGCTCTGTACTCACTGTGGATCCGGCCTGTTGGTTAGAATCCATCCTCATCCTCAGGGAGGTCTGTGTAGGATGAGGGAGAACGCGAGGCCCGGGCGGCGGCGCCATCTTGAGAGATCTCCGTCCTTTGCGCTGGCTGGAGGAAGAATGCAGTGATTTTCTAGGGGCACAGATTGTCCTTCCGTTTGCGGGACATTGTCGACGGGGAGTCCGCAGAGTGCTGTGGGTAGTTTGTGGGTTGGCAGTCGCGGGATTCCCGTCGTTGTGCTGTCGTTCTCCGGTTGGCCGTGGAGAGCTCTTGGCTTAAGTTTCCATCACGAGCGCTTGCAAGCCACGCCCCCCTTCGCTCTACATTATGTTTGATCTCAAAGCATGGAGATTTGAAACTCATCTTAGACAACTGGTATCAACTTTACATACAAATCCAAAGGCCTTCATCCAATATCTCAGTTTTAGATCACTCTACTACTGTATCTCATGAGACATCAATATTTGCCTTAGCCCTAGAGTTCCTGCCTATTTTTATCTGATGCAGCTATAACATAAAAAGACTTGACTTAGCGGGCTATAAATACAGGTTATATCTGTTTGTGGATGGCATTATAATGCTTCTGACCAAAGCCCTCATCTTCCTGCCCATTCTCGTGCCTTTCGGGTCTACAGATCAACAATCAACTTAAACCTTCCACGAACCTTTCTACATCAGCTTCAATCTGTTTTTCCTTCTAATGGGAGTCCACAAGTATACTCTATTTGGAAATATTCACTTCATCCTCCTATGATAAACTTCATTAGTCTAACTACTCTACACAGTAGTGTCCTCAAACAAGATTTACAGTATTTCAGAGTCTTAAGAATAGTATCAAATATCTAGATTCCAATAGCGTGTATATGTATAAAATCCATCAGGTACAAAGCGTGGTCTCTCAGGTCCCTTATGTCAATTTACTGCTGCTTAGAGCTGTGCAACCCTTGGTCTATAGAAGTGTTTCTCAACTCCAACTCAAGAGCCATGTTTTCAGGCTTTCCATTATTTTGCACAGGTGATTTGATCAGTTTCACTGATTTAGTAATTACCACAGCCGTTTCATTTGAGGGAAATCTTGAAAACATGACCTGTTGGCGCGCCTGGAGGACTGAAGTTGAGAAACACAGGTCTATAGTGCTTCTTTGGACAGCCCTGGAGGCAGTGGAAGTAGAATCCGGTGCCATTGCCTTTTTCTTATGGACACCTCAGATACATTGACATCCCTATAAGTAAACATTCACTGCACTTATGGGACAGCACAAAATACTCTAGTAGACTTATGTATAACCCTCTGGCAGCTCTATTCCAACCCTGCCTTCCCTATGGGTTCCAAGAGCCTGCTACTTTATGGTGGTGGCCTAAAAACAAGCTGAAAAACATAAATTACTTAATTAAACTTCATGAAATGCAAGGTCTTCCATCCTTGCAGACTTCCCATGCCATTCCCCACTTTGTCACATAGACTCACCCAAAACTCTGATATATGAACTCATCTGCTGTCATTCCTAAACCCACTCTGTAATGGTATTATTTCCATGATCCAAAATTCTGACTAGACTGTCAAGCTCTGAACCCCCTGCCTTATCTTAGACATTGGGAAACAAATCTAGGCATGGCTATTGATTCTGAGTATTGGAAAGAGATTTGGAACTCCTATGCCCATTGCTCATCCAATGTAAATGCAATTAAAGACAATTACAAGCTTCTCATGCATGGGTCCTCAAATTTTGTATTGTTTTTCTCTCTATCTCTTATCTCCCCCTTCCACAACACCCTACCTTTGGCTCCTGGGTTTGGCTGTAACTCTTCCAGAAACCTTCTATCTTCTACATGTGTACCACTCATGCCGCACATTTGTTTCCTAAAGATAGTTATAAGATGGTATCCCTCTATATGTCCTTATGGCATGATTCAGATTCTGACCTTTTTTAATCTGCTCCTGATATCCATCACCTACCACACTTGTAATAACTGCTAACATATATTTTTACTATATCCTGCAACACATAAATCTGAATGCCTGCCACATCCACATGCAGTGTATTCTTAGATTTCTTTTGTATTTTGTACAATGACTTATAATGTCTGTATATACAGTAACTATGTTTTGTGCATTGTATTTTTGTAATACTTTAAATAAAACTCTATTGACCCTAAAGCCCTGTACACATGAGCGTAATGTCGGGCAGCATTGGCTGGTTCAATAAAAATCATCCAACATTCAGCCTGTGTGTACAACAGCTGGTCATTCAGACAGCTTCTGTCGATGAGGCATGACCGAAAAAGGTCTGCCGATTGGCTCCCGATCAGTGCTCTCAGCCGGAGTGTACTAGGCTTTGAAGACTCAATTCATTACATTTGCAATGATAATGATCTTTTCATATATTTGATTGTGGAAAAATGTACAAAGGATTTCTGCGCTACTAAACAAAACACACAAGCATCTACACAACCAATAGACAAAGGTGCAAAACAAGACAAAAAACAAAAAATGCAGCGCTAAACAAGGGTGAAAAGTAAAAAACACCCAGTGTAATAAAGTATAATATCCAATTAGGTGACAAAAGTTCATGTAAATAATGAAAAAGTCTCTAAGAAAAGAAACAATTCTTGAACAGTTGTGTGTAGAATCTGAAATCTTGAAAAAGAAGTGTAGATAACCACCACCAATATATGGAAGGCTTACCGGAACAAGTGAACCCAAACAAACATACGTCTGAAGGGTCACATCAGGCTATTAGATGTATGTCTCCTCCCAAGCTGATCCTATGCAGGTAAATCCACAGGACAACGCTCTCAGCAATAGTGATAGAGGTGAATGGAAAATAGTGGCTCAAATGGTGGTGAACCAGGATACCGATCAGATAAATATATGGAGGAAAAGAGAAGGGCACATGGCATAATATCGTCTAAAAAATCAAACTTTAATGTAGGTAGATACACTTACATCAAGATGGTTAAACAAACGCTTGTAAAATAGTGGCAGCAGTGGAATCTCCCACTATTTGATTGTGATTTTCATATCTCAGTGAACTCTCCTGATAATAATTACTTTTTAAAATAAGAATCCTTATCTTGGTGTGTTTGCTTTGTGATTTTAGTCTTAGGTGTCTTATGATACTTCATTCATGTTGGCACAACTGCATTATTGTACACCTCTGATACTGTAGTGGAGGTAGATGCTGAATGCAAATGAAATATCAGACAAAGATCTTATTTAAGTGTTATGCCGAGTACCCAAGATCGGACATTCCGACAACAAAACCGTGGATTTTTTTCCGACGGATGTTGGCTCAAACTTGTCTTGCATACACACGGTCACACAAATGTTGCTTGGAAATTCCAAACGCCAAGAACGCGGAGACGTACAACACTACAACGAGCCAAGAAATATGAAGTACAATGATTCCGAGCATGCGTTGAATTGATTCTGAGCATGCGTAGAATTTTTGTGCGTTGGAATTTGATACACACGATCGGAATTTCCGACAACAACTTTTGTTGTCGGAAAAATTGAGAACCAGCTCTCAATCATTTGTTGTCGGAAATTCCGACAGCAAATGTCTGATGGAGCATACACACGGTCGAATTGTCCGACAACAAGCTCACACCGAACATTTGTTGTCGGAAATTCTGACCGTGTGTATGCGGCATTAGAATCCCTGTAAAATTAAACCCTATCCCTTTAAATTAGGGAACATCAACACTCTGGGGCTGATTTACTAATAACAGTGCGCTGCGCTGCTTCTAACCTTAATTGGTGCGCCTGATAACTCCTTCACTGGGCGCAGGAAGCAGCGGCGCACTGTTATAGTAAATAGAAATGTCAGCGGCGCTCTATTGAAAATGAATGGTTCCCTATGGGAGCCCATTGATTTGAATAGAGGTCGCCCGGGAAGTCGGATCCGACTTGCGGGCGACTCATGTGCCACTGACACAGGGACAGCGCGACTCTGCCAGGCGACCTGGACACGACCTGAGCGCATGAGGCAGCCGCTCAAGTCGTGTCCTAGAGGAGACTAGCTGGCCGAGAATGTGTCCAGCGCGATGTCATCGCGCTGGTCCTCGGCAGCCTCGCTGTCCCATGTTTGGTATGAATCATGAAGGGGAACTCCAGGCCAAATTTTAATGAAAAAACCGGCATGGGTTCCCCTTCAGGAGCATACCAGGCCCTTAGGTCTGGTCTGGATTCTAAGGTGAACCCCCTAAGCCGAAAAACGGCGTGGGGGTCCCCCCCAAAATCCAAACCAGACCCTTAGGTCTGGTCTGGATTTTAGGGTGAACCCCCTTAAGCCGAAAAACGGCGTGGGGGTCCCCCCAAAATCCAAACCAGACCCTTATCCGAGCACGCAACCTGGCAGGCCGCAGGGGAAAAGGGGGGACGAGAGCGGCCCCCCTCCCTCCTGAACCGTACCAGGCCGCATGCCCTCAACATGGGGGGTTTGGTGCTTCGGGGCAGGGGGGCGACCTGCGGCCCCCCCACCCCAAAGCACCCTGCCCCCATGTTGATGGGGACAAGGGCCTCTTCCCGACAACCCTGGCCGTTGGTTGTCGGGGTCTGCGGGCGGGGGGCTTTTCGGAATCAGGGCGCCCCCTTTAAAAAGGGGGCCCCCACGGAATCAATCAGGTCCAATGTAGAAATCACAGGCATAGAATCTGGTTCTGGAGCCCATAAAATAGGACTTTTCGCGGATGACATCATTCTCACTGTCTCCAACCCATCGACATCTCTACCAGCCATCCAAAATATATTATACAAATTTGGGCAGATCTCCTTTTACAAAGTCAACACATCTAAATGCTACGCTCTAACACTTAACATCCCAAGCAAAGAAAAAACTAGATTACAAACCATATTCCCTTGCAACTGGGATCCCCCGGCTATCACGTACTTGGGTGTGCAGCTAACCTCATCATCCGCCAAAATCTATCCGACTAACTACCCCCCGCTACTGAGTAGAATAGATACGGAACTTAATCAAATCGGCACCCTACATCTCACTTGGCTGGGGAGGATAGCCGCATACCAAATGCAGGTATTGCCTAAACTCCTTTACTACTTCAGGACACTGCCCATCCCAGTACCCCAAAAGTTCTTTATGCAATTAGAGGCATCTCTGAAAAAGTTTATTTGGGGGGGTAAAAAACCAAGAGTTGCACTAGCACAGCTTTACAAACCTAAGCATCTTGGAGGGGTGGGATTGCCGAATGCCCAACTATACTATAGGGCTGCAATTTTAGATCAATTAAGATACTGGTTCTCCTGCCAAACAGACAACCGATGGTCAGACATTGAAAGCACAGTCACACCTGGTCATAATCTTCCAGCATTAGCTTTTGCTGCCAGCATTAATCATAGAACCATCGCTCCATCGTACCCAACTATACAAGCATCCATAGATGCTTGGTCCTCCCTAACCAATACCCGCTTCACTGATACCCCCACCCACAAACTAATTCTCCCACTTGCATCCTATGAATATCTAATACCTAACTTCTCGGCACAATCTTGGAGAAAGGTGGGAATGCACTTCACAGTCCCAACTTTGAATGCAAAGAGTGTAATAGATAACTACAGGGCCTTCCAGATACATCATTATTGGCGTAGTACACCAATTAAAACAATAGAAATCCCGCAGAGACTGTGGGATTTTCTTATGAGCAAACCCCCAAATAACCTCAAAGGTATATCCCTCTTTTACAAATACGCATCCCCACTCTATGTCCAAACTAAGCTCCCATGTATGCATAAATGGGAACAAGAACTTCAGAAAGAATTCCCTTTACACCAGTGGCATAAAGCAATACAATACAACAGTAAATCTTCGGCATGCGTGGACCACTGGGATAATGCTCAAAAACTCCTACACAGATGGTACTTTACCCCGGCCCGCCTTAATAAAATGAACTCTGATACTTCGCCTTTATGCTGGAGAAATTGCAAATCCACAGGTAGTCTAATCCATATATTCTGGAGTTGTGATGTTCTACACACATTCTGATTAAAAGTGCAATCACTCATTCGGAAAATCACCGGAATAGATTATACTATTAACGCTGCACTTACAATATTGAACCTTGGTATAGAAAACTTCCCTCCTCTAATGAGAAAAGTGGTCACTCACGTCATGTTCGCAGCGCGCATATCGATTGCAAAAGAATGGCGCTCCCAAGCGCCTCCCAATATCTCAGTAGTCATAGCTAGAGTAAATTCACAATATACTATGGAAAGGATGCTTGCTTATACCGAAAGACGTTCCCTAAACTTCCATAGAAACTGGGAAATATGGAAAACATCCAAATACGCCCCCTCACAAATATGACAGGATATGCTATGTTATGATTTGATGAATGATCTCCATCAACGTCTAGTGGTATGAACTATCTAATAGTAAGGTATGACTAGGAATGCTTGTCCAAATATGCTTACCCGCATAGTTTAGACTTATCCTTGTTTAATATTGGTTACAGTTTAAGCGTTCCTGATCCTAATGTTTAACTTAAATCCTTGGACCCTCATTAAGGTCCGGGACGAACTACACAGCATCGTCCATACAAGTAGCCTGCTCACAGTGTGAACCCTAAAGGGGTGACAGGCTTATCCTCCTAGTGAGGCCTATGCTAATCCCTACTTGTGTAGTTCCATACATAACTTGCAGGTTATACTCTTCCCCTTAGGATCTATACTTGTTAATCACATTGTATGACTCTGTACTGTAAAATGTACATATATTCTGTATACACTGTGAAAAAAAAAAAAAAAGAAAAACCAATAAAAATCTATGGTTTAAAAAAGGGGGCCCCCAGATGCCGGCCCCCCACCCTATGTGAATGAGTATGGTGTACATCGTACCCCTACCCATTCACCTGGTGGCAAAATAAGTCAATAAAAAAAAGACAACACAGGTTTGAAAAGAAATTTATTGGGCAGCTCCGGGGGTCTTTCTGCCGGGCCCCCGCTATCTTCTGCTAGCTCTTTTGCTAGCGGGGGTCCCGGTCTTCGTCGCCGTCCTCTTCCGACTTCGGGGGTCTTTCTGCCGGGCCCCCCGCTATTTTCTTCTAGCTCTTTTGCTAGCGGGGGTCGCGGGCTTCGTCGCCGTCTTCTTCCGACTTCGGGGGTCTCTTGTTCTGTTCTCCGGTTCTTCTCCCGCTCTCCGACGCCTTCTCCTCGATCTCTGGTTCTTTCTGCCGGACGCCCCGCTATCTTCTCGCAGCTCTTTTGCTAGCGGGGGCCGGTCTTCTACGTCGCCTTCTTCCTTCTTCTCTTCGCCTGATGTTGACTCGTCCCTCTCCACCGCCGCAATGATCGTCTGAGCAGCGGTGCCACTTTTATTGGCATGGGGCGTGGTCACCGGATGATGCCACTGCTGACCCCCCCCGTTTCACGTCACAGTTCTATCATTCCCCGGGACTGTGACATCATACGGGGGCGGGGTCAGCGGTGGCATAAGCCGGTGACCACGCCCCATGCCAATAAAAGTGGCACCGCTGCTCAGACGATCATTGCGGCGGTGGAGAGCGACGAGTCAACATCGGGCGAAGAGAAGAAGGAAGAAGGTGACGTAGAAGACCGGCCCCCGCTAGCAAAAGAGCTGCGAGAAGATAAAAGCAAAAAGACCCCCGAAGCTGCCCAATAAATTACTTTTCAAACCTGTGTTGTCTTTTTTTTATTGACTTATTTTGCCACCAGGTGAATGGATAGGGGTACGATGTACCCCATACTCATTCACATAGGGTGGGGGGCAGGTATCTGGGGTCCCCCTTATTAAAGGGGGCTCCCGGATTCCGATAAGCCTCCCGCCCGCAGACCCCGACAACCAACGGCCAGGGTTGTCGGGAAGAGGCCCTTGTCCCCATCAACATGGGGGCAGGGTGCTTTGGGGTGGGGAGGGCCGCAGGTCGCCCCCCTGCCCTGAAGCACCAAACCCCCCATGTTGAGGGCACGCGGCCTGGTACGGTTCAGAAGGAAGGGGGGGCCGCTCTCTCGTCCCCCCTTTTCCCCTGCGGCCTGCCAGGTTGAGTGCTCGGATAAAGGGTCTGGTGTGTATTCCAAGGGGACCCCACGCAATTTTTTTTTAGTTTTTGGTGCGGGGTTCCCCTTAAAATACATGCCAGACCTGAAGGGCCTGGTATGGATTCTGGGGGGACCCCCACGCCATTTTTTTTTCATTTTTTGGGGGGGTCCCCTTTGAATCAATACTAGACCCAAGGGCCTGGTATGGACCTGGGGGGGGGGGGGACCCCATGCTGTTTTTTTTTTTGGTTTGCTTTTTTGAACTGTTTTTTTTTTTTTTTACATTTGCTTTAACAACCAGCTATAAACAGGTCAAACAAAAAAATCGCAGCAAAATTGCAGTACTTGCGTTTTGGATGCGGGTCCATTGAATTCTATTACATCCAAAACACTGTTTTTGTCCTGGCCAAAAAAATCTGCAGTTGCATTTAAAATCGTTTTTCACAAACCCTCAAAATGCCTTCAGACGCCAAAGATTTCCACGTATATGTATGTATATATATATATATATATATATATATATATATATATATATATATATATATATATATATATATATAAAAGAAGTTGCTTCCATTGCATTGTGGACAATCCACAACTTGGGGCAGCTGACGTGGCAAGTGGACAATCCACAACTTGTGGCAAGTGATGTGGCAAGTGACACGCTAAATACAACTACACTGCTGCTCTCAGCTGCTGATATCACTCTGGTCTCACTAAATAGCTAAAATCATAAATAATACTGTTTTTGGAGCTTAGGGCGGCTCCTTATCATATACACGCAAATGTGGTAAAACACGGCATGCAAACGCCACAAAGCGCGCCTTTCTAAACGCCACTTTCAACCTTAGTTCTGAACACTTTGCACCAGCGTCCCGTCTACATGGGGCCTAAAAACGCCTATGCCATTTACAGCTCAAAAACGCCATGGTGGCCATGAGGCCATAGGCTAACATGGAGAGATGTTTTTAAGCTGCAAAAAACGCTCAAACAAGCGGCTTAAAAACGTCCGTGTGCATGTAGCCTTATATTAACCACTTGCGCACTGCCCAGACCAAGTTTCACATTTCAGCGCTGATGCACTTTTAATGACAATTGCGTGCTCATACAACACTGTAACCCAATGAAAATGTTTTATTTTTTGGCACACAAATAGAGCTTGCTTTTGGTGCTATTTGATCACCTTTGTGTTTTAGTTTTAGTTTTAGTTTTTTTTTCTATAAATACAAAAGACCGAGTTTAAAAAAAAAAAAAAGAATATTTTACCCACTTCAGCACTGGGCCTATTCTGGCACTTCTCTCCTTCATGTAAAAATCATAAATTTATGGCTATAAAATTACTTCAAAACACCAAACATTATATATGTTTTTGGAGCAGACACCCTAGGGAATAAGATGGCGGTCATTGCAAATTTTTATCTCGCTCGGTATTTGCGCAATAAATTGTCAAACGCCTTTTGTTTGCTAAAAATATTACAAAACAGTAAAGTTACGGCCAATTTTTTGGTATAATGTGAAAGATGTTGTTATGCTGAGTAAATAGATACCTAACACGTCACACTTTAAAATTGCGCACACACATGGCATGACACCAAACTTCAGTACTTAAAAATCTTCATAGGCGATGCTTTAAATTTTTTTACAGGTTACCATTTTGGCATTACAGAGGAGGTCTAGTGCTAGAATTGTTGCACTCGTTCTAACGCACGCAGCAATAACTCACATGTGTGGTTTGAACGGCATTTACATATGTGGGCGGGACTTACGTGTGTGTTCGCTTCTGAGCGCGAGCTACCGGGGACATGGGCCTTTTTTTTTTTTTTTTTTTACTTTTTTGCATTTCTTAGGGTCCTTTCACACGGGGCGGATCCGTGCAGATCGCTCCGTTGATCCCCGCTGAGCCGACGGATGACTGGGCGGTCCCCGCACACTGTGCAGGGACCGCCCTGTCAGTGCGCCGCTCTCCCCTATGGGGAATCGGATGACGACGGACCGTAGAGTCCGTTGTCATCCGATCCGCTCGGCCGACGGAAGGAAAAATAGGGTTTTCCTCCGTCACACTTTGGCGGAGCGGAGCGGATGTCAGCGGACATGTTTCCGCTGACATCCGTGCTTCCATAGGGCTACATGGAGGATCCGTTTCAGGTCCGCCTAAAAAGCTGATAGGCGGACCTGAACGGACCTCCGTGTGAAAGAGCTCTTACTCTTTTTTTATTTTTTTACATTTTTGGGGATCACTTTTATTCCTATTACAAGGAATGTAAACATCCCTTGTAATAGGAATGTGTGTGACAGGTCCTCTTTATGGAGAGATGCAGGGTCAATAAGACCCCGCATCTCTCCTCCAGGCTGGAAAGCATGATATTGGTCCAAAAAAAACACCAATCTCATGCTGACAGCCGAGATCACGGCTTGGTTAACATACGGGAACACGGCATGATGTCATAACATCGTGCCCGCGCCTCCGACGGTCATAGAGATGACTGATGACCATCTGGTCACCAGTCATCTCCAAATCGTTCTCCGAGCCCCAGATGGCACGGGAGAGCCTGGAGAAGCACCGGATGGCGGCAAGAGGGGGGGGGACGTCCCCTCCCCCCGCCTATAAGAACAAACAAGCGGCGGAACTGCCACTATGATCATTTTTATAATGCACAGAATCGCCGGCTGAAAAGAATGATATCTGAATGATGCCTGCAACTGCACCCAACATTCAGATGTCACCGCACAAAGCCAAGGATGTCATTTGACGGTGGGCGGTAGGAAACTGGTTAATATTTTTAAAAAAAGGTAATTTTTCTTCTTCATTGATGTACACTGAGACTGCACTGATGGGCACCGATAAGGTGGCAAGGGTGGGCACTGAGAGGTGGCATTGCTATTTGGCACTGGTGGGCAGTGAGAAGTGGCACTGCTAGGTGGCAATGATAGTTGGCAGTGATGGGCAGCACTGCTAGGTGCCACTGATTGGCACCAGTGGTGGGCATTGATCGGTGGCACTGGCAGGGGCTACTAATTGTCACAGATGATGCAGAACTGCCTCTTCCTCTTCGGGCCCCATGTCCCTTGCACATAAGCCGGTGATTGCCTTTTTTTTATGCTCACGCTGTCAGCACAAGGAGAAAACAAAACGGAAAATTGTATCATACTTACCAGTAATTTTCCTTTCCTGGTACCTATCCATGGCAGCATACCTGTGATAGAGCTCCGCCTCGACTCCTCCTTCAGGACTAGTGAATAGCATAAATTAAAAGGCATAGTCCCTCCCCCAACATTCTCTGTAATATAGAATACCGAGGGTGGGAGCGTATGCTGCCATGGATAGGCACCAGGAAAGGAAAATTACTGGTAAGTATGATACAATTTTCCGTTTTCCTGGTGCCTCCATGGCAGCATACCTGTGATAAATAACTAGCTGACATGGGTGGGATAATTGCTTAACAATAAATGTTTAATTAGAAGAGGACATAGCAGCCTGAACTGCCCTCCTTCCAAACTCAACAGTCGTGAGGGCTCCTGGCTCAATATGGTAGTGTCTGAGGAATGTATGGTGAGAAGACCAGGTGGCAGCCCTGCACACCGTCTCCAACGAAACATTAGCCCTTGCTGCCCAGGAAGCTGAGACTGCCCTTGTAGAATGAGCATTCACTCGGGATGGAGGCTCCATATTCTTCACCCTGTAGGCCTTCTGGATTAACTTTACAGCCCAAGATGCCAGAGTTCTGATGGAAGCTTCTTTGCCCCTGTATTTACCGAACGGTACGATGAAAAGTCTCTCAGAATTTCTGAAGGGGCAGGTGGCTTCTAGGTAGGCCCTGAGCACTCTGGATACATCCAGTTTGTGACAAGACTCTGAATCCGTGTCTGTAAACACTGGTAGTGCCCAGGGTTCCAACAGGTGGCTTGGAGTAGTGACCTTTGGTGTGAACCCCCAAAGGGGGCGAAGTTCCACTCTGTCGGAGAAGAAGGAGATGTGGTCGTCACCTATCCCTAAAGAGTGAAGTTCCAAGATCCTTTTGCCAGATGTAATTACTAGCAGGAAAGCCGTATTTAGTGTCAGGTTCCATATTGTTACTTGTTCCACTGGAGCAAAGGGATGGTCAGATAGAACTTCCAGGACTAGGGACAGATCCCACTTAGGAAATGATCGTCTGACAGGAGGGCGAATCTTTAATACACCTCTGAGGTAAGTGACTACTAAAGGATCCTCCGTCCCATCTCTTATTTGTTGCGGCAGAGATTGCTGCTACCTGCACTTTGAGGGAGCTCAGACCAAGTCCCAGATCAAGTCCTGTCTGAAGGAATCCTAGAACATGGGAAGTAGAGGGAAGGATTGGATCAAATCCATTTCCGGAAGCAAATGACAAGAACTTGTCCCAGATTTTTGAATATATGGCAGTTGCAGGCTTCCTGGTTTTTAGAAGGGTTGTTATGACTCCTGGGGAACACCCTAGGGATTCGAACCTTCGCCTCTCAACCTCCAGATTCGAAGATTCAACTTCTGAGGGTTTAGATGAACTAGACTGCCCTGCGACAGAAGTTGAGGGAAAGGAGGGATCTTGATTGGAGAGCCCACACTGAGGCGCAATACGGAAGTACTGCCACCACCTGGACTGGCTCTCTGAGGAGCCTCAGGAGGAATTTGAATATTAATGGCCTGGGAGGAAAGGCATATGCCGTGGTGAACCTCCAGGGATATGACAGGGCATCCACTGCCTCGGCTTGTGGGTGCGGCAGCCGAGAGAAGAACCTATCCAGCTTGGCGTTCTTCGAGGAGGCGAACAGATCTACCTGAGGGGGATCCGATATGTTGGCAATCTGAAGGAAGACATGAGGGTGGAGAGCCCACTCGTTGTTGTCCAGGAAGTTTCTGGATAATGTGTCTGTTTCCGTGTTCAACCTGCCTGGCAGATACATTGCTCTGAGGTCCAGGAGGTTCTGCTCCGCCCAGAGCATGATCGGCTCTACCTCCTTGAGGAGTGACCTGCTGCGAGTGCCTCCCTGCTTCTGCAGATAAGCGACAGCTGCCCTGTTGTCTAGGCGTAGGAGTATTCTCTGGCCTCTGATTTGGGGTGCCAAAGAGGTCAGTGCCAAGAAGGCTGCCCTCATCTCCAAAGATGTTGGATACCACTCCCTGGGTGGTGTATGACCATCTCCCCTGTATTCTGGTTTGCCCGCAATGGGCTCCCCAGCCCTGTCTGCTGCAAGCGGACGCAATTGTGATCCAAGGAAGGGAGCACAGGTGATGAGGTTTGGAGAGGTTTTCCAGAACTGTCCACCAGTGAAGGCTCCTGCGCATTTTCTCGTCTGAGATAGTTGTTGTTTCTTCCACTGCGCCAAGAAACCAGTCTGGAAATACCTCAAGTGCCAATGTGCCGAAGGAACCATGGGTATACAGGAAGACATTGTGCCAATGAGGCTCAGGCATTGTGAAGCCGTCAGATACGGGCTCCGGGTGACTTTGATCATTCTCTGGATGACAATCCTTGCATTCGGCGGTGGTAATGACACTGTCCCCTCCTGAGTGTAGAACGTTGCGCATAGATTATCTGCTGTGTTGGCATTAGTTGACTTGTCGTAATTCACCAGCCACCCTAGCTCTTTTAGGGACTGTAGAAGAATGTCCCGGTGACATACCAACTGATCCGGATTGCTTGCTAGGAGGAGGATGTCGTCCAGGTATTGGTATATCCTCAAGCCCCTCTCCCCCAGGGGAACCAAAGCAGATTAGTATCCTGGTGAACACCCTGGGAGAGGTGCACAGACCGAAAGGCAGGGCTTGAAACTGTAGGTGGGTCCGTCCCACTGCAAATCTCAGATATTTTTGAAATGCAGGTAGAATTGGCACGTGTAGGTACGCATCCTGCAGATCAACCGAAATCATCCAATCTGATGGCTGGACTGCCTGAATAATCGTCTGCAGGGACTCCATTTTGAAGCTTTCGGGGCAGATATACCGGCTGAACCTCTTTAGGTCTATCACAGGCCTCCACCCACCTGTCCTCTTTGGGACCAGAAATAGGGTGGAGTAGAAGCCTGCCAAGCGCTCTGCCAAGGGAACCGGAACAGCCGCCCCCTGAAGCTGGAGTGACGTTAGGAAGTTTTTTTAGAGCTTGAGCTTTCAGTGGAGAGGATGGAATCTCTGTTCCTTTGAAAGAGTTCGAGGTGGGGGGGGTAAGAGAAATTCCAAAAGTGCCCCCATTGAATTGTTGACAGAACCCAGGGGTTGTGGCAGCAGGTGGCCCAGACTGGGACAAAAGACTTTAGCCTGGCTCCCACCGGGAGTGCCTGGGTTCCTCTGGCGTCAAAAAGACTGCTTCTGCTCCTGTGGAGCCGGAAGGGCTTTCATCTTCCTATACAAAAAGGATCCCCGAGTACCTTTCCAAGGTCTTTTGTTGTCCCTGGGCTGTCTCGACTGCCTAAAATCCCTTGGGTTTGACTGGCGGAACCTAGAGAAGCCACCTCTGAATCTTCGCATCCTTCTGTCCTGTGGAAGCATACCAGACTTCCCTCCCGACAGCCTGGAGATAGCTTTATCCATTTTGTCTCCGAATAGGGCTTTACCATTGAACGGGATTTTGCACTAATTTTGTTTGGAAGATAAATCAGCCGTCCAGGGTTTCAGCCACAAGGCCCTCTTCGCCATTACTGAATGCAACATGGATCTTGCCGAGCACCTGATCGTGTCAATGGCCGCTACCCCGACAAAGTCTGCCGACAATCTAAGCTCCTCCAAGGCTTTAATTATATCCTCCATGGGGACATCCTGACGCAATGCCGTCTCAATGTTATCTGTCCAAGATCTTATGGCATTTGATACTGATGTGAGGGCAATAGCTGGCTTACACGCTGCTCCCACGGCCAAGTAGCTCCTCTTCAGCTCCAGGTTGATTCGCCTGTCTAGAGGGTCTTTGAAGGAAGCGGAATCCTCCATTGGCAAAGTTATATTTTTGCGAGTCGCACCACCAACGCGTCTACCACTGGCATGGAGTTTAGTGACTGCGTTCCCGACTCTGGTAAGGGGTATATAGTTTATTGAACCGACCCAAAAAAAAATATATTTTTTATTTTTTTATTTATCAGTCTTTGACCATTCCTTCTGAATGACTTGACTAATCTTGCCCATCAACGGGAAAAGAACCTGCTTTCTTTTGAGGAATGGGAAGTAGCTTGTAGACTCTTGGGGAGGCTAATCTGCGTCTTTCCAGGCGATTGCGGCTTTGACTGCCTGGATGAATGGCTTTACCAAGGAGAGACTGAAGCCAGAAGTTTCTGACTCTTCTCAAAAGTCCCCTGAAGAGTCTTCAGGTGGTGAATCTCTAGCTGGTCGGCCTGACGGTGGCAGAGGTGTACTGACTGCTGATGGACCAGGGAGATTAGGTTCTATATCCTGAACCTGGGATATCTGCTGAAGTGGTTGAGCGGGGACCAAAGTCAAAAGCTCAGAGAAGGAGTCCTTCATTGTTCGCTTGAGCAGATCTACAGCGTGCTGATTATCTAGCTCGCGGTTGGACGCATAGTCCGTAAAACAGTCCTTACAGACCACTCTGTCTGGTAGCGGTGTAGCCCCACATGTCCAGCATTTCTCTTGCTATAGGTCCTAGGAGAGGGGGACCGATCATGTCCTCTGGATCTTGACCTCTCTGATCTACGATGTGAAGAATGGGACCTACGCCCTGATGAGCGAGACCCCTTGGAGTGGGTAGGGCTACGATGTAAGGAACTCACGCTAGACCAGTGAGCGCACTTTTTTTTTTTTTTTATACTCACGTATAGTTGGTCACATACCTAATAGAAGTGTGAGGATCTTTGCTGTGAGATGAATGACTCATTGCAGAGTTGGGCACAAGGATCAGCTCCAGAAATATAGTAAGAAAGGGAAAAGAATCAGGAGTTTTTGGCGTCACTTTTTTTTTTTCTTTTAAACAAACATTTTTATATCGTCATCTTTTTTTTTTTTTTAAACAACATTTTTATATCGTCATCTTTTTTTTTTTATTATTTTTTTTTTAAACAAACATTTTTGATCGGCAAAATTTTTATTTTTTTTGAGAAAATAAAAAGTACCTACCACAAAGAAGCATCAGAGAGACCTAGCAGGGCACAGCTGAGGAGACTGACAGCAATCCCTGAATCTGAACCTAAATAGGCTCAAGGTGCATGGGCTAATCCCATAAACCACTATTTGGAACGGATTGAAAAAAAGGGCAAATCTAGCCTTCTTTCCAGAATCCAAGATGGCCGACACTGAACCAAGTGACCATGCATGCGCACGGGCAGAAGATCCAGCATCGCCCAGTACAGAGAGCCGAGAAACTACGGCTCTGTATCACTCCCGAATCGCGCATGCGCAGACGGCGGCGAGGACGCTGCGCCGTGACACTCTCCTATCTGGCGGGACGTACAGAGCACCTGTAGCCCCCCCGAACCCGGAAATAAGCACCACAATGTTGTTGCACAGAGAGACACCTGCCCTATCCAGTTGCACAGTTTTAAAGGAACAAAAAAGTAAGACAACAATCATTTTGAAGGAGCCTAACAAGCAAAGGAAAGGGGAGGGGAGGGGAAGAGAGGAAAAGAAAGGGGAAAAACACAAATGCCTGTAATAAAAAATGGAAACCACCAGCCTGGGAAGATGGAGCCGATCCTTTTGCGACTTCCACTGCATTCATCATGGATGTGATAGCAGACTGCGTTCCTGTGAGGAAACTCTGCGAAAGACCCCAACAGATCCACAGAGGGGTTCCCAGTCTTATCAGCGCTGTGAGCGGCCCAAGAACAGGGACTGCGCACGGGAAAGGCTAAACCCGGCGGACGCTGCCGACTGCAGAGGTATGGACATACTGCTACTCTTCACCAGCACAAAAAGGTATGAGGAAAAAAAGGAGAATGTTGGGGGAGGGACTATGCCTTTTAATTTATGCTATTCACTAGTCCTGAAGGAGGAGTCGAGGCGGAGCTCTATCAGAGGTATGCTGCCATGGAGGCACCAGGAAAAACCATTACCCAGCTTTTATTTACATCACGTGATCAGCTGTCATTTGCTGACAGCTGATCACATGGTAAAGGGCAGGGATCGGCCCCTTACTCGGATCTGTCATCACCTGAGTCTCAGTGACTCTGTGACCACAGCGCGCGCAAAGGGGAGGACGTTTATTGACGGACTCCCGGCAATTGAGGACTATGCTGTGGCCGTCGATCAGTTATAGCGCTGATCTCAAGTGATTAAAGAGGGTCTAAATGGGCCATTGACATGCATTACAATTCAACTTAGGAATGAGTCTTTGAAAAGTTAAACTAAATAATTTGGCCACTTTATCCTTCCAAATAATTCACTTCCTGTCACATAGCCACACAGGAAGTGAGGGAAATTCCCTAACAATGTCTTTCCTTGGGGACACACAGGTCAGTCTAAATACTTTCCCCATTATGCACATTGCACTCCAGCATATTGCAGGGTAGACCACAATTTATTAGGTAGTTTGGACTGTGGGGTTTATTTACTAAAGGCAAATCTACTTTGCACTACAAGTGCACTTGCTGTATATCTGAGGGGTACATGCAAGCCAAAAAAAAACATCTTTGCTTTTACATGATTGTAACATCCAATCACAAGTACTTTCCCTCAGATTTTCAGCAGCTACACTTTTACTGCAGAGTGGATTTGTCTTTACTAAACCCCAAACTACCCAATGATTTGGGGTGTACACAACAAAGTGCTAGAGTGCAATTTGCTTAATGGGGACACTAGTTAGATTGATCTGTGTGTCCCCAAGAAAAGCCATTGGTAGGGTTCTACCTTCACTTCCTGTTTAGCTGTGTGACAGGAAGTGAAGCCAATGTTAAGAAAAAGGAGACCAAGGCCAAACTACAAAAAAATAAATAAATAAAAAATTCTAAAAAAAATAAATAAAAAAAATACACACGCAGGGGTTCTAACACTTAGTTTCCCTCAAAATGCCCACAATTAGAATTGTATGGCCTTGAGCCATTTTTAAGTGCAGTGCTCTAAATCAGTGCTTCTCAAGTACCCCCAACAGGCCATGTTTGCAGGTTTTCCTTCATCTTGCACATGTGCTTTAAATCACAGTCAATGGTTTTGATTTTTGGACAGCAATTCTCGATAAGATAAATTCACAAAACATGTCCTGTTGGGGGTACTTGAGGACTGAGGCTGAGAACCACTGCAGAAAAAAAAAAAAAAAAAAAAAAAAAAAAAAAGGAAAATTGAATACTTACCGCTCTGTATTTTTCATTTCCTGGTGACTCTCCATGGCAGCACACAATACAATCCATGCATATACTACCATGAAGGCACCAGATTAGACAAATCACACCTGTTTTGTTTTGACATGCCAATCAGCTGTCACATTTGTTGCAAAGAAAACACAAAACAAACATCAAAATTTTGCATCTAATTTTATTGTTCAACAAAACAAAAAGGGAAGGCAAAATAAAAAACATGGTCAATTTGAAACAGTTACAGACTCAACATCTTGAGCAATTTTTGGCCAAAAAATGCAGCAGACAATTAAATCAAAGTGAACAAACAACACACATTAACAACATCCAAATTATTTCAGGGGAACATTTCCCCCACACAAAAAATATACAATCCACAAAATAAACCAAACACCTGTTTTGCAAAGACATAAAAAATAAAATACATGTGTTACAAACTCGATAAGGACACCAACATGTACATTTTAGCACGCACGCACTTGCCTCTTCTCAAGGCAAACAACCGAATGCTCTGTGAGCTTTATATAACATATGTTTGTGAGCTAATGAGGCAATTGAAAACACATGCACAGTCCATGAAACACCCAAAATGCAAGTTCTCCCAATGTAGAGACTGAAATTCAAAGTGGGCACACCTGTTAAGATGTCCTTCAATTTCTTACCCATAAAAACACTCTCTGAGTGAGCATGCCCAGAAATATCCAGGCGCTGTTCACACACAAAAAGCACGCCAAAAAAAAAACTAACTGGCTGGCCATGTGCAGAACAACACCAATGCAGCTAGCAAAAAATAACCCCCCCCTCCCCCCGTCCAAAATTAAGCACATCATCCAGCATGCTACAAAATTAGAGATGGGACAATCACCCCTCCCCCCCCACCAACAAACCCCATTGCAGTCTATGGGAACTGACTTGTTAATTTTGCTAGTCCCCACTTGGCTGGCTTATCTTCTAGGTATTGGCCTTAAAATGGGGGCCCAGGTCCCACACTAAGGGACATATATCAATGTCACCAATTTGGAAAACACCAAAAACAAAACAAGGAGAAGTGCCTTTAAATATGCCAAATTGCTTAAGGGCCATTTCACACCACATACAGTCCATTGCGTTTTTTATGCATCCAAAATGCATGGAAAGTTGGTTATATGGTTCTAAATGGCAGTGTTTGTTCCAGTGCATTCCAGTTCCACCAAAAAAGTAGAACATGCTGCATTTTACCTGCACTGGACTGTACTGGAATGCATCAAAACGCATCATAAACGCACTGGAACGCACAGGAACACACCTAAATGCACCAAAAACGCACTGGAACACACTTGTCCTTATCTATGGTTAATAAAAAAGAGGGGTGAAAAAAAAGCAATGGATTGCATCAAAAACTTACCAAAAATGCACCGGAACGCATGAAAAACGTGCATGCAGAAAAGCACCTGGAACGCATCCGGATTGTGTTTCTATGGTGTGAACTGGCCCTAGTTCACACTATAGAAACGCAGTCTGGGTGCGTTCCAGGTGCTTTTCTGCATGCGCATTTTTGACACATTCCAGTGCATTTTTGAGGCGTTTTTGATGCAGTCCAGTGTTTTTTTCCCCCTCTTTTCACTTAGGACAAGTGTGTTGCAGTGCGTCTTTGGTGCATTTAGGTGCGTTGCGGTGCATTCCAGTGCATTTTTGGTACGTTCCGTTGTGTTTTTGATGTGTTTTACTGGGGTCCAGTACAGTTTTGTACCTAAAAAATGCAGCATGACCAATTATTTTTTGGCTTTCTGAAATGCACTGGAACGGACTGCAGTGGTGTGAACTATGCCATTGGCATTAATGTGATCAACTTTCTTTGCGTTTTTCAGGCATCAAAAAAACGCACTGCACTGCATCCGGTGTGAACTGGCCCTAAATATCATCCCCGGGGGGTGTCTATAGTATGCCTGTAAAGTAGCACATGTTTTCCATGTTTATAACAGTTGGAGAGCAAAATGACATTTCTAAAGTAAAATAATAGTAATTTAAAAGTCCTTGCGGCTGTAATGAATTGCTGGTTCCCGTCAATACAGATAAAAGTCATTGAAAGTCTTTGCTAAACAAAAAAAAATGCGTGGGGGTCCCCCAAATTCCATAACCAGGCCCTTCAGGTCTGGAATGGATATTAAGGGGAACCCCGCTGCAAAAATTTTTAAAAAATGACGTGGGGTTCCCCCCAAATATCCATACCAGGCCCTTCAGATCTGGCATGGATTTTAAGGGGAACTCCACCCCAAATTAAAAAAAAAATGGCTTGGAGTCCCCCTAAAAATCCATACCAGACCCTTATCCGAGCACATAACCTGGCAGGCCGCAGGGGAAGAGGGGGGGACGAGAGAGCGGCCCCCCTCCCTCCTGAACCGTACTAGGCCACATGCCCTCAACATGGGGAGGATGTCCCCATGTTGATGGGGACAAGGGCCTCATCCCCACAACCCTTGCCCGGTGGTTGTGGGGGTCTGCGGGCAGGGGGCTTATCGGAATCTGGAAGACCCCTTTAACAAAGGGGACCCCCAGATCCCGCCCCCCCCCTATGTGATATGGTAATGGGGTACAAATGTACCCCTACCATTTCACAAAGAAAGTGTAAAAAATTGAAAAAATGACAACAGACGGTTTTTGACAATTCCTTTATTAATGTGTTTTCTTTTCTTCCATCTTCTTCTTCTTCCATCTTCTTCTTCTTCCATCTTCTTCTTCCATCCTCTTCTTTTCTCCATTCGGGTTTCTTCCTCCATCTTCCTCTTCATCTTTATCTTCATCTTCATCTTCCTTCTTCCTTCGGTGTTCTCGTCCGCATCTTGCCCCAGCGTCTTCCCTTCTTCTTTCTTCTCCGGCCGCTCCGTTTGAATTGGAGGTTCCCGCTGTGCGACGCTTCAGTTCTTCAGTTCCCCATCGGGTCCGCTTACACCCGGTGACCCCGCCCCCCTCTGACGCACATGGATTTCACGGGGACTTTCCCCGTGGTGACAGAGGGGGGCGGAGCCACCGGGTGGTTAGCGGACCAAGTGGAGAACTGAAGCGTCGCACAGCGGGAACCTCCAATTCAAACGGAGCGGCCAGAGAAGAAAGAAGAAGGGAAGACGCCGGGGCAAGATGCGGACGAGAAGACCGAAGGAAGATGAAGATGAAGATAAAGATGAAGAGGAAGATGAAGATGGAGGAAGAAGATGGAAGAAGAAGAAGATGGAAGAAAAGAGAAGACATTAATAAAGGAATTGTCAAAAACCGGCTCTTGTAATTTTTTACATTTTTTACACTTTCTTTGTGAAATGGTAGGGGTACATTTGTACCCCATTACCATTTCACATAGGGGGGCGGGATCTGGGGGTCCCCTTTGTTAAAGGGGTCTTCCAGATTCCGATAAGCCCCCCGCCCGCAGACCCCCACAACCACCGGGCAAGGGTTGTGGGGATGAGGCCCTTGTCCCCATCAACATGGGGACATCCTCCCCATGTTGAGGGCATGTGGCCTGGTACAGTTCAGGAGGGAGGGGGGGCTGCTCTCGTCCCCCCCTCTTCCCCTGCGGCCGGCCAGGTTATGTGCTCGGATAAGGGTCTGGTGTGGATTTTTAGGGGGACTCCACGCCATTTTTTAAGAAAATTTGGGGTGGAGTTCCCCTTAAAATCCATTCCAGATCTGAAGGGCCTGGTTTGGATATTTGGGGGGAACCCGCACGTCATTTTTTTTTTAAATTTGCAGCGGGGTTCCCCTTAATATCCATTCCAGACCTGAAGGGCCTGGTTATGGAATTTGGGGGGACCCCCACGCTTTTTTTTTTTGGTTAGCAAAGACTTTCTATAACCTTTCTCTATATTGCCGGGAGCCGACAATTCATTACAGCCGCGGCTGCTTTTAAATGGGTTTTTTTTCCTTTAGAAATTTCATTTTGCAGGCGCACTGGCAATTTCAGAGCTGCACCTGTTCAACTTATGCAAATTAGTTTACGTGACTTGACATTTACTAAGATTTTGCCGGCGCAGTGTCTTGGCACATTTAAACCATTGAAATTCCCGCGCTGAGCGCAAAAAAACCTCCCGCAGCTCGAATTGGAATTGCCGGCGCAGCGGGCTGGTTTTGAAAAAGTTACTTTATCACTCTATTTTGGGCATATTAGTTATTTGGGCAGGTGTCCCTATACTTCCTCACATCACCCCATGTCACCCCCCCTATATTTTCTCACTTCCAGCTTCTTTATATTTAGATTTTAACATGCCCTGCGCCAGGTCCATAGTAGCGCACTGAGCGCCTCCTCCCGGGCGCAGAGAACACTATAGTAAATGGGAAATAGGGCTGCAATACCGGCGCTATTTTTTTGTAAATACCAAAACAGCCATTGCGCACGCAGATGCGCCAATACTCATGGCGCAAACGTTTGGTAAATCAGCCCCTCTGTATCGCTTCTCCAGGAAAGTAGCCTCTAATGATCCCTTCCCAACTCCTCAAGTCAGATGCCAGCCAAGCTCACAGGCTGCACAATGGAATACATGGTAGATCCCGACAGCTGCACTCCAGCAATCCACTTAGGTGTTATACGAATCCTGTAGGAAGCGTGGCTAATCTTGGCGTCCGTCTGCATTAGCCATAGAGCACCATCTAGTGCTCCCTGCTCTACACTATCAGCCTGCTGATCCACCCTGCTGTGAAGCTTGTCAGTGAACCCTGTAAGCTTTCAATAAACTTGGATGTTTATTATGCACAATAGAGATTTGTATTTCTTTCCTGGCATTCCGTTGGGATTGACTGTGGAGTAATGACTATCTTTTTTCTTGTTGACCGCCCAGCCTGTGTTAAAATCTTATGCGCTTTTGGCCATTATAACTCTTGGCCCATCTTTTCTGGTAAGAGACGTGATGATTATTCCTAGCAGGTGGTAGATCTCTTTACACCTGAGTTGGGAGAACACATACTAATGGACTTTGTTCTCACTATGGACGTCACAATTCCTATTTATTTATGGCATAAGGACATTTATATATGCACAGTGTTTGTTTGCACATTTGTTGTTACTTTTATGCATGGTCAGGTGTTAGGTGTATAGCCACCAGTAGCGGCTGGTGTTCAAACTTTTGGGGGGGCGCAAACAAACTGAAAAAAAAAAAAACATCAATTGCCACCGCTGTGCCCATTAAACACAGCCACTGTGCCCAAACGCCACCAGTTTTGCCCCCTCAAATGCAGCCAGTTTGTCCCCAAATGCAGCCAGTTTGTCCCCAAATACAGCCAGTTTGTCCCTGACTACCCAAATACAGCCAGTTTCCCCCTAAATACAGCCAGTTTCCCCCTAACTACAGCCAGTTTCCCCCCAAATGCAGCCAGTTTGTCCCCAGCCCGGCACTTACCTTCCTCGGGTCAGCGCCGTCCTCCTCCACGCTCCCTCATGTCTTCTCCCGCCCTCAATGTCGCTTCAGCCAATCACGTCACCGGTAACCAGACCCGGTGAACCTGATTGGCTGAGACGCGTGTCAGTGTTAACCAGGGAACGCACAACCCCTGCGCGGTTAACTATTTGGAAACCTATTATAGCACACAGGCCGCTGGCTCTGATAGACACTTCCAAAAACCAACCAACTGCTGTTGTTCAGATGGCAATGCATTAATGTATGTATTGTTGACTTGAGTGACAGTGCAGGGGAGAGAGGGGGCAGCGCTCCTGCACCCACTATGGACGCACCGCCACTGATAGCCACAATTTATTGAATGCTGTTCCATATTGCACTCTCTGGCATTTTATTGTTACTTATTGGAACATGCATGTTTAAATAGTTGCTGTCTCATATTGCCAAACATTTGTACATCATTTGTTAGATTTATAGCACTGCTTTGACACATATATTTGGAATAACATTAAAACCAAATGACAGATGTGACAAGTACAGTGGGGGACAAGCAGGTAGATGCGTTTCATGCTGGAGTCAGTGATTAAACATTACCCAGTGGACCCAGGTCAAAAACACAATGTTTACGTTTAATGACAGCTGTCTTTCATGACAGACAATGGGTCCACCTCCTACTGCACTGAGCCGAGTAAAAGCCGGTTCCAAAACTCAGTAAAAATACACTATCCAGAAAAATCATTCCACTAATGTTGCTAATCATTTCAGTGGTGTACATGGAGGTGATCTTTCTGCCTTTTAAAAGAGTTAGGAAGCCTTGCAAAGGGGGAGATAGCTTTACACTGCTGTGCAGGCGAGAAGTATTTTGGATTTTTTATCTGCGCACACGGATCCCAAATGGGTTAAATAGTGGGATCTCGATTATTTCTGAGTGACTTGTCTGCACAGCACCTTCATTCTCTCTGCACCTCTGCTTTGTCTTCCTCTCCTCCCCTGTGAGGTGTTTATTTACTTATTAATTAATTGTATTTATATTTGTGATATTTTTAACCACTTCAGCCCCAGAAGGATTTGCCCCCTAATGACCAGGCCTTTTTTTTGCGATACGGCACTGCGTCATTTTAACTGACAATTGCGCATTCGTGCGACATTGTACCCAAACAAAATTGACGTCCTTTTTTACCTACAAATAGAGATTTCTTTTGGTGGTATTTGATCACCTCTGCGTTTTTTATTTTTTGCGCTATAAATAAAAAAAAGACCAACAATTGAAAAAAACATTTTTTTTTTTACTTTGTGCTATAATACATATCCCAAAAGAATATATATAAAAAAAACTAATTTATTCATCAGTTTAGGCCGATATATATTCTTCTACATATCGCTTGTAAAAAAAAAAAAATCGCAATAGGCGGGATAGATTTAGGGACTTTTATTTTTTTTTCTATTGTTTTTACTGGTAAAGGTGGCGATCTGCGATTTTTAGCATGACTGCAACATTGCCGCAAACAAATCTGACCCTAAATTACATTTTTTGGGGACCAGTGACATTATTACATTGATCAGTGCTATAAAAATGCACTAATCAATGTAAAAATGACACTGGCAGGGAAGGGGTAAACACTAGGGGGCGATCAAGGGGTTAAGTGTGTTACCTCAGCGTGTTCTAACTGTAGGGGGGATGGGCTTACTGGAACATGACAGAGATCACTGTTCCCGATCACTGGGAACAGTAGATCTGTCATGTCATCTGGCAGAATGGGGAATAACCTTGTTTACATAGGCTGTTCCCCATACTGCCTCACCTCACTGCAATCGCGGGTCGCCGGCGGACATAGAGTCCGGGGGACCCGCGGGCACCCGCTATCCTCCTTGCACCCGCTATCCTCCTTGCATCCTCCTTGTGCAGGAGAGCCGACCTGCCGCAGAATATCTGCGTGAGCTGGTCGGCAAGTGGTTTATATATATATATATATATATATATATATATATTTTTATTTTTTATTTTTTTGATAATATTTTTGATAATGATGATATTCTTCCTGCCACGGGTATATCCCCCTTTTTGCCTTCTGTCTTTTGTTTTTTGCCGTTTGCCCACTACGGACCATACACTACAGGCATACCCCACGTTTAAGTACACAAAAGGACCAGAGCATGTATGTAAAACAAAAATGGACTTAAAGTGAAGCAATACCTTATTTTCACTTCTAGGGTGTAGTGGGGGTCAGAATCTGTAGTGGGGGTGTCAGGGGCTGTAGTAGGGGGTCAGGGGCTGTAGTGGGATTGGGGTCAGGAGCTGTAGTGGGGGTGTCAGGGGCTGTAGTGGGGGTGTCAGGCAGGAAAAACAAAGCAGAAAGCGCCAACTGAGTGTAGTATTAAAAACAAGCAGTTTAATCACAGGTGTAAAAACACTCACATGAAGAAAATGTAAAACAGGCTCATCTGATGCAAGGGGGGCGCTCCAATCCAACCCCCGGACCCCACGCTGCACACAGAGGACACTGGTGCTGTAGAGAGCCTGGATGGCTTTTTGTGGCTGACAGGGAAGCCAGAAGAACCACCACGGACCGCAGGGTGGATGTAATGTCACCGGAGGCGGGGAGGCGGCCAGGATACACACAGAGCACACTGGAACAGGGCAGGCTATGCTCCTTCTACTGCAGCTGCAAAATCTCTGTACAGTACTTGCGAGGCAATTTACGTAAACTCGCAGGTATGTCGGTACTCGCGAGTGTACGAAAAGTGAGTGTACTTAAAGCGGGGTATGCCTGCATAAGATGTGGTTAGTTGTATTTTATTATTATTATTATACAGGATTTATATAGCGCCAACAGTTTGCACAGCGCTTTACAACATGACGGCAGACAGTACAGTTACAATACAATTCAGTACAGAAGGGATCAGAGGGCCCTGCTCGTTACAGCTTATAGTCGAGAAGGGAGGGTCAAGTGGAACAAAAGGTAACATTGTAGAATAGTTTTGTCTTTAAATCAATCTTGCAGATTTAAAGTGGATGTAAACCTGAATCATTAAATTTGAGCTGAGCACATATATCTGTAGTGTTTTGTTATCACTCGCCAAAGCCCTGAGTCCTGTGTGTTTCTGCTGCTCCATTCTTCTGTTATCAGCATGATAACTTCTGACAAGTTCTCAGACAACCAAGATAAAACCTGCCTGAAATTTGTGTTGGGGTGGGTGCTATAAATAGATTATATAACACAAATGACGGCGCAAAAAGAAAAGGAACAGGAAACTCACTGATAGATTAAGGGAGCAAGAGGATTACCTGATATGTAATGTATAATAAATCGCACATTATGCAATACCTAAAAATATGGAGGAATTACAGTATCAATTAAAAACTTAATAAAAAATGTCTCAATTCTCTAAAAGAAATTGTCAATAAGGGAATAAGAGTCCATGTGATAATGATGATCTTGATGACATATGCACCGTTGGCAGCACTTGAAGAGTGAAGTGAACTCTATATGCAATAAGGGAAAAAGAAACAATGCGCCTACTAAGTGCAGTATGTTGGTATTGATTTATTATAAAAGTAAAATTACAGCCAAATGGCTACTCACAGGATAAAAATGAAGTACTGGCATAGACAGATATCAATGGTTGTCTGCGGGGGGTGTGTGTCACTCCGTTCATCTGTAGTCTTATAGCAGTGAAGAGCTGCTCCGGTGTTAGGATCACACAGAATGGTGTAGTTGGAGCGATGGATAGATGGTGGACGAGCGGTAGATGGCGTGGTAAAGCTCGTTGCTGTCCTAGGTGTAGGAAGTGGATACACCGCGGCGTGCGGTTCACGCTGGAGCGCAGCTGACTGTGGCGACAGGATGTGACATCAATGGCAGACTCTGGTTGATGACGCTTTTCAATGCTTCCGCATTTTCCTCGGATCGCTATAAATAGATTAGCAGAGAGCTGGTCTATTCATAGCACATTCCTACCTTCCTCTGCCTATGTGGAGGGGAGGGGGGTGTGTGCCTTTCCTCCAACTTAAGCAGTTGATTAAGTATAGTATAATACTGGAGTAAGGTTTGTTATTTTTAAAAAATATAGGTGTGGGTTGTTACTTTTTATCTCACAAACTTGTTATTTTTTACACTTTCTGTGTGTTGATCAATGTGCTTCTGGCTGATGCACCTTTGCGGAGCTGTATTCGGGTTGGATTACACTTAAAGCGTGTGCGTGGCATATTTTTACTCTAAAGCCGGCGATTGGTGGTGCTCCATGTCCCTTGGACACAGCGCATCACCGATCATGGTAAAGAGCCCATGATCCTTATCAGTGCCCATCAGTGTCGCCTCATCAGTGAAACCTATCAGTGCTCATCAGTGTAGCCTTGTCAGAGCACATCAGTGAAGGAGAAAAATTACTTATTTGCAAAATTTTATAACAGAAACAAAAAAAAACTTTTTTTCATTTTTTTCATTTTCGGTCTTTTTTTAATTTTGTTTAGCAAAAAAAAAAAAAAAAAAGTAGTGATTAACCACTTAAGCCCTGGACCATTTGGCTGGCCAAAGACCAGGCCACTTTTTGCGATTTGGCACTGTGTCGCTTTAACTGACAATTGCGCGGTTGTGCGACGTGGCTTCCAAACAAGATTTACGTCCTTTTTTCCCCACAAATAGAGCTTTCTTTTGGTGGTATTTGATCACCTCTGTGGTTTTTATTTTTTGCGGTTTAAACAAAAATAGAGCGACAATTTTGAAAAAAAAAGCAATATTTTGTACTTTTTGCTATGATAAATATCCCCAATTTTTTTGTAAAAAAGCTATTTTTTTCTCAGTTTAGGCCGATATGTATTCTTCTACATATTTTTGGTAAAAAAAAATCGCAATAAGCGTATATTGATTGGTTTGCGCAAAAGTTATAGCGTCTACAAAATATGGGATAGTTTTATGGCATTTTTATTATAATTTTTTTTTATATTAGTAATGGCGGCGATCTGCGATTTTTATCGTGACTGCGACTTAATGGCGGACACATCGGACAATTTTGACACATTTTTGGGACCATTGTCGTTTTTACAGCGATCAGTGCTATAAAAATGCAATGATTACTGTGAAAATGACACTGGCAGTGAAGGGGTTAACCACTAGGTGGCGCTGAAGGGGTTAAGTGTGTCCTAGGGAGTGATTCTAACTGTTAGGGGGAGGAGCTACCAGTGACACATCCCTGATCACTGTTCCCGATCACGGGGAAGAGTAGATCAGTGACATGTCACTAGGCAGAACAGGGAATGCCTTGTTTACAAAGGTACGCCCATCTGCCTGCCCGTGCCATTGTGCAGACGTATATCTACGTGCGCTAGGTGGTTATGTGGTTAAATACCCCCAAAAGAAAATCCTATCTGTCTCCAAAAATTATAACAATTTTCTTTGGGTACAGTGTTGCATGACCGCGCAATTGTCATTCAAAGTGTGACAGCGCTGAAAGCTAAAAATTGGCCTGGGCAGGAGGGGGGGAGTGCCCTGTATTGAAGTGGTTAAACTTTAAAAATTGTGTTTGTTACTCAAGGTCCACTGGGTTTTTATTTAAAGCTAAAAAAAAAAAATGTAACCACTTCCCGTCCGGCCTATAGAAGAATGACGACCGGGTGGTGGTTCAGTTATCCTGACTGGACGTCATATGACGTCCAGCAGGATAACAGGCGCAGCCCGCCAGCGGGGGCACGCATCGCGGCGATCGGTGGTGCAGTATGTCAGTCTGACAAACCGCCATCCGACGGAGGCTCTTTACCATGTGATCAGCTGTGTCCAATCACATATGTGGTCTCCCTGATTGTTTTCACATTGCTAACTTGCGATGCCTTGTTCTGAAGGATGTCTCTGAATAGAGGCTGCCAACTTGGTATAGGCAGGTCTTTATTTCCTTATGAGAAAAGAAATAACAAGGGCGCACCAGCCTAGTGTAATATCGTTAGGGTATTTTATTTGAATAAAAGCAACAGAAAGGTACTCACAAAGATAGTACAGTTGTTCGCAATGTACAAATGGTGCCTTGGAGGGCTGCAACTTGTGGAACCCAAACCACACTCCAACCGATCATGAAGGACGTGATGGGACGCGCTACCGGCTGACGCGTTTTGAAGCGCACAGCTTCTTCATCAGAGCCTTGGCTCTGATGAAGAAGCTGTGCGCTTTGAAACGCGTCAGCCATCACGTCCTTCATGATCGGTTAGAGTGTGGTTTGGGTTCCACAAGTTGCAGCCCTCCAAGGCACCATTTGTACATTGCGAACAACTGTACTATCTTTGTGAGTACCTTTCTGTTGCTTTTATTCAAATAAAATACCCTAACGATATTACACTAGGCTGGTGCGCCCTTGTTCTTTCTTTACTCGTTTGCTACTAGGATACCCCTATCCATGAAGGGCAGCAAGGCCGGTGTCATCGTTATAGATTATTGAATGCTTGACGGTCATCTCGTGCACAGGAGTCTTTGTTGTTTTTCTGTTACTATAAATACTTTATTTCCTTATGTCAGAACCTCCAGAAGGATAACAGTGAGGAGTACAGTAGTGATATAAAGCCGTGCCTTAGATCTCAAACTGCAGATTTACAGTTACGAGGCTGTATGCTTTGGTACACTGACATCCCATGAAGCGCACTGCTATTTTTCTAGAGGGAATGACTGATAAAGGGTACTTTTTCAGGGTAATGTTTAGGGACAATAAACATTTCTAGATGTTCCCTATAAAATACCAAATCTTTACGTTTTTTACTCAATTCCTCTGTACACAGTAAAAAGTCAACACATATTTAAATATCAAACTTCCTCTTCTGATGGTTTATGTGTACAGAATATATATTTTGCAAACAAGGAAAAATAAAATTGTGAAATTTGTGCCAATTGAACCTAGGTGTATTTCCTGTAACATCCAGTAGATGGAGCAGTGTTACAATGTATCACTTTCTATACATTTTCTATTTTAGAAATAATCAGATCTTCTCTAAAAGCTTTTACTCAGAACAACATAGCAGTAAAATGTGAATATGCGATAAAGTTCACATTATATAAATATAGTTTGCATATAAAAACATAAAGTCACCATCAAATTCAGCACTTTCTATTGTGTTTCCTAATCTTCAATCCCTAATCATTAAATAGCCAACTCTCATAGAGAAGGCAGATTGTGTTTACTTACTGACAAAATATGCAATATAGTTTATAATTTATATTATTTTGAAAGACACCAGTTCAATTCATGTTGATTATAATTTATTTCTCAATATGTTGTATGGATATAATATTAAATGCAACATGTATGCCATGCTACATCCTCTGCGCGAGTCTTTGAATCTCACAGACTCAATTCAGAAATATTTACCATAATGAAAGATATTTTACCCCTTTTGTGACCAAAGTTTGTTGAAGCTTATAAAAGCCGGCCAAGTCCAGCAGCACTGGTATGCGTCAGTTAACTTGACAGTAAAGCCCTATACACACACGATCGGATTTCCTATGGATTCTAATTCGATGGATTTTTCTTGCCTACAGACCATCAGTCAAAAATCCGACCGTCCCAAACGCCGTGATGTAAAACACTCCGAAAAGCCCATAAAAATGAAGTTCAATGCTTCTGAGCATGCGTCGACTTGATTCTGAGCCTGCGTGGGTTTTTTGTCCGATGGAGTTCCACACAGACGATCGGAATTTGCTATCGTTTTTTTTCCCATTGGATAAATTTAAAACCTGTTCTATTTTTTCTCACCGATGGAAAAAAGACGGATGGGGCCCATACACGATCGTTTTGTCCGATGAGAAAAGTCCATCGGACTGTTTTCATCGGTAAAACCGATTGTGTGTACAGGGCTTAACACAATTGACAGCGGGTCTGAGAACTAGAAACGCTCACAGTTGCACCTTCCTAGTTCTCTGCTGCAAGGTTAAAGGGGTCTTTCTGTGTGTCACACATAAGGTAGCCCATTCATTTCAATGCGCGTTTGTCACCCAAATTAAGCTTCTGATCCTTTTAGGGCGGCAAAGCCTAGCAGAATATTTAAATGTGTGTTTTGCCACAATTAACATACGATTCTGACGCACGACAATCGTGACAATATTGTGCGCATTTGGTGTGCCGCTAAGAATATTGACACGCAAACTCATGTTGCACGTTTTGCTGAAATTTAGAATCACAGGCAAAATCGCAGCAATTCTGCCCATGATGGTAAGTCACCCAATGTGAACTGGACCTTGGGGAGTCTCCCCTCTGGGAGGAGAAGCAACAAAGACATTCTTGGATAGAAGCATTGTCAATCTGTGGAGAGGGTAGTATTGGAACTAAAGTTGAAAATATGCAAACAGGCAGTTTATAATCTGTTGCCGGATAACTGTACTACTGCGCATGCGCGGGAGTAACGTCCAAAACTGGAACCCAGAAGAAGCCGACGAGAACCTTGCAAGCATTGGAATGTTAGAGCTAAGGTAAATATTTTTGTCCTTAGTTCCACTTTAACTTAAATGAATAAAAGCTTACCATTGTAAGCACCCTTGTCAGTTATAAATGTCAACCCTCTAACTGCCTCTTTTAGCTTGTTATGTTAAAGGAAGCTGAAAAATAACAGAGCTATTGCCGCATCACTAGGAGAAAAAAGCTGCAATATAATACAATTTTGTTTTTCAGTATAATACCTCTTTTATTAATGACCACAATATTACTTTATGGGCACCTATACAGTGGTCATGAAGGAATTAATTTTAGGCATTTGAATAGACATGCTTTAGCTGAAAAAAAAACTGTCTCCTTTTTGAAAATAATGATTCTTATCCTTGTGTGTACATTTTGTGAATTGAGCCTTAAAAAAATTGTATTATTCACTCTAAAACCAAGTTACCTGGGTCCCCCTTTCCTGACCCCCTGAACCACTGAGCTGGGTATCCCATTCATACTTACCTCCACCGAGATGCCTAAGCATTAATATCCCATAGCCTTGAATAGGACATACCCACATATCAGGACAGTGTCCAATATATTAGAAACATATTGGGAAACACCTTTTTTTATATGTTGAAATCCCAGTAAAATGAAGCCACACCCTTTCACATGGAGTCTCACTACATATGCCCTACTTTGTTGTGGCTGGTCCAATAAACCAGCAATTGAGCTCATTCAGTAAGGGGAATACAAAGTACCAAGTGCAAGAACTAGTAACACAAGGTAAAAAAAACACGTATAGCACTTTCCTAGTGTAGAGTAGGCTGTTAGGTGATGGGGAAATGGTATATTTTATATTGCCTTATTATTGTTGGCTCATATTGTGGCTCACTAATGAATTCTAAGCCTCGAAATCTTGGTTAAGGGGCCATACAAGCCATACAAGAACAATGTCTGCTTACTCATACCAAAGAAATGTGTAATAGTAAACTGACCAAGTCCTTAAACATTCATATTGTTGCTTACAACGGGGGTTGGCTTGGGGGCTGTACATTCCTTATACACAAGTCTATATACTACAGTTATCACTTGGAACAATCAGTCGCATAGCATGAGGCATTAGGCATTAGGCATGCGTCTGTCTGATCATCTGGCCATGTGAAAGTGGTAAAGTGCGGCGCTCAATGTAGTGGTATGTGTGACCAAAACGTATAAAGTGACCTCCATGTTGAATGGATGTATACAACCAATGTGCTGAATAAATAGACAAATTACAGATTAGTATAATAATTGTGAAATAAATGAGCAAAATTAAATAAAACCTGTGAATTGGACACCAAAAAGGCGAAAGTCAATTGGGCGAATGAACAAATGATTGTACAGTCCAAATAACAATATTGCTTGTAGTGTTTAAATAATTATAGGTGAGAAAATGATCTCTGTACTAAAAAATCATTACAAAAACAATAGGAACACCATAAGTGATAATGAACCAAATAAACTGGTGAACAAATAAATAAAAAGTCTAAGTGTTCCAAAGTGATATAAATGATAAAATATATAGTTGTCTGCAGGTAATCCACCACCGTGATGATCAAAGGCTTACCAGACAAGTTGGACCCAGCAAGGCGTACGCTTGATGGGTCAAACAAGCTTATTGGTGTAACACACCCAGGGAGAAGTACAGCAAGCACAGCTTCCAATATAAACCAGGCAGGGATGTTTCACAACTTTGACATCAATGAGTATCCACCATAGATTAAGCCACGGTACTTCATATACAAATCCTCCCAATGTATCATATGGGATAAAGAGAAAAATTGGGCCACATAGTGTGATTCCGTTTAAAATTAGAACATTTAATGGTAAAATATAAAATGGTCACTCACATTTGAGAAGACATAAAAAAACATATGAGATCAAAATGTTGCAGTGGCATCAGCAGAGCCCTTCCCGACGTTTCTTTCTAATAAGGCATCTTCTGAAGAAGTTCACTGGAGAGAACCAGTTGGAAGTTGGTGGCAAAGAGTCCAGCTGTACTATGGTGGTGTGACTCTATGGGGGTGATTTACTAAAGACCTGCGCCTGTGGTGCAGTGGAGAAATTGGAGCAATTGCACAAAAAACAGGACTCAAAACATTTATCAAAAATGATGGTGCACTTATATGCACCAAACCATATTTACATAGGAAGCACTGTTGCGCACTTGCGCAATCTTTGCGCCTACCATTAGCAAGCGCAGCCAATGTAATCTTCAACATTTTTGTCTGAATACTGTAGATAACTTTACTAGTTTACCATCTTCTGTTACCAGGCTAAAAAGTATGTATATAATATTGTTTAAATGCACAAATTCTGGCCAGAACATGTAGATCTGTCTTACAACTAATCAAGCCTTTTTACACCCGTCTTTCAGCTTACTCAACTGCACATGTGCATTGACAAAGCACACCATTTTATGCTCACCTGACAGGGCGCACACGCTTTAGCTTGTTAAATATGTGTGTTGGACACGGGCGCATCTGCGTTCTCCAGAGTGCACAACTGCTTATACATTGAGCTTGTGCTCATTGTAATGCTGATCATGTTAATGAGCTTTTCCTTATCACATGGAGAATATTGCTTCCACTTTTATTTCTTTCATTCACTTCTTTTTTAAACAACTCAATAATCATTCTAGAGATCTTCCTCCTATCAACAACTGTGCAGATGTTTACTGGACTTGTAATTGTGTATTTTATGGTGATAGTCTATAATCATTGGTGGAGCCAAAACTTCCATGAAAACATCTTCTCAACACATGTCTGTGTATTGTGCATTCTGGACAATTCTTTCCCCATACACTGTGCAATCAGATTGGACATTGTATGGGGAAATTAATTGTTTAGAGAAATGAGTGGATGTAAATGTTTATTAGTGGTAAGTATAACATTTAACCACTTCCTGCCCGGTCAATAGCATTTTGATGTCCGGAAAGTGGTTTTGTTATCCTGACTGGGTGTCAAATGATGTCTGGCAGGATAACATGCCGGCGCGCACCTGTGGGGGTGCGCAGCGCGGCAATCGCGAGTGTGGCGTGTCAGTCTGACACCCCACATCTCCGATCATGATAAGAAGCCTCTGTCAGAGGCTTCTTACCACGTGATCAGCTGTGACCAATCACAGCTGATCATCGCGTGAACCAGGAAGTGCTGGTAAAAGGCATTCCTCGGTTTGCGCTGACAGTGAGAGCCGATCGGCACATTGATTATCAGCACAGCCCCCTGAAATGTACCACTCACCTGCCAACCAGTGCCCAGCAATGTACAAAAATGTAATTCTGCCAGTGCCCACCACAGTGCCAATCACTGCCCACCCCAGTTCCAATCACTGCCCAGCAGTAACTGCTGTCAGTACTTATCAGTACCTCATCATCAGTGCTGCCCATCAGTGCCACCTGTCAGTGTAAATCAGTACCGCCTATCAGTGCCAATCAGTGCCGCCTGTCAATGCCCATCACAGCCCCCTGTCAGTGCCCATCAGTGCCACCTATCAGTGCCCATCAGTGCCGCCTATCAGTGCCCATCAGTGCTGCATATAAGTGCCCCCTATTAGTGCCCATCAATTCTGCATATCAGTGCCTCCCCATCAGTGCCACTTTATCAGTGCCAACTCATCAGTGACGCCTCATCAGTGCCCGTCAGTGAAGGGGAAAACAAATTTTATGACAGAAACTAAAAAAAAAAACATTTTTTTTCAAAAAATGTTGGTCTTTTTTCGTTTGTTTAGCAAAAAATAAAAACTGCAGAGGTGATCAAATACCACCAAAAAAAAAATCTCTATTTGTGGGAAGACCATTATAAAAAAGGGTTTGGGTACAGTGTTACATGACACTTTGTCATTCAAAGTGTGACAGCGCTGAAAGCTGAAAATTGGGGGTGTGCTAAACAAGAAATCATCGGTCCAGGAATCTTTCATGGGTTCTCAAAGTCCAGGGACAGACAGGGGAGGGGGACACTGGAGCAATAGACAAATTAGGGATGGATCAGAAGGGAAGTTGGCAGACTGACACCGCCACTAGAGATATCATTCATGCTGGAATTTTTTTAATCTTTATGTAAGTTCATCTATATATTTTTTAAATAAAATTGGCTGATTTACACTATGAGGCGTCTCCCTTTTCATATATGATCTTTGAACACATGAAGCTCATCCTTGCAGGTGCATCAAGACACGCTGTTTGAAATCTCCACACCTGTGATCATCCCGGCACAAGCTTCCCTGAGCTTTGTAATAGGGATTCATCAGATCTGCTCATCCCTGCAAGTGTATTAAGACACGCTGTTTGAAATCTCTGCACCTGTGATCATCCCGGCACAAGCTTCCTTGAGCTTTGCAATAGGGATCAATCAGTTTGCTCATCCCTGCAAGTGTATCAAGACACGCTGTTTGAAATATCCACACTTGTGATCATCCTGGAACAAGCTTCCTTGATCTCTGTAATAGGGATCCATCAGAACTGGTAAGAGGCCACTCTCTTTTCTTTTGGATGGAACACTTTGCCGTTTTTCTTGAACACTGGTAGCCACGGAGTTGAATACCATTTTCACTTGTCACACCCTTTATTAGGTGTATGGATTTTTTTATGGACTTTTTTTACCCTATAATTTTTTTATACACTGGAATCTTGAAATGTTTTGCACATTGATATTTTAAACAATACATTTGTTATGCCATCTGTTATCTGCATCACTAAGTTGCTATCATATTGTTCACACACACTTAGGTAGATATTTTGTTTATTCACTTTATTTTGTTCATTATCACACCAATTCACTATTTAAAAGCCAGCAGCTACAGCTACAGCAGCTGCTGGCTTTTAATATTTGGACACTTACCTGTCCTGGAGTCCAGCGACGTCCGCAGCAGAGGACGAGCGATCGCTCGTCAATCTTCTGCTCCCTCCGCCATCCTCGCTGAGGGAACCAGGAAGTGAAGCCCTGCGGCTTCATGCCCGGTTCCCTACGGCGCATGCGCGAGTCACGCTGCGCCGTTCTGATTTGTTCTCCTGTGTTCTGGGAGCCGAGTGTCTCCCAGAACACTACGGGAAGTCTGGGGGAAGTGACGTCACTCCCGCAGATTCCCGGAGAGAGGACTCCCGGATGTGGGTGAAAATACCTGTCTTAGACAGGTATCTTCACCCCCCTCCCCCCTGAAAGGTGTCAATTGTGACACCGGAGGGGGGGGAGGGTTCCAAATAGCAGAAGTGTAAATTTAGGGTGGAGCTCCACTTTAAATGAACAGTACACCATTAGCCATTTAAATTAGGGAAGTGTCCAAAATGTGGGTGCTTTTAAGGGGTCTGGTAAAATAAACAACATACTATTCTCTAAGTTTTATAGGCATGTATAGGGCACCTCTAAGTATTGGCTTTGATAAATATATATGTACATTTCCTACATAAGTCTGGTGACAACCTTGAAATCCCATGACACAGTGAACATTCTGATAATAAGAGATATGGTTAAGGCAAACAGCGCAACGGGTTTGATAATTGGAAAGGAACATCAAATAAAGTGGAGCCACAGTACTGGCATTTGAACATCAACAAATGAAAAAATAGCAGTTCACTTTCCCTTATCTAGTGAAGTCACTGAAATATAGGTCCTGAATTGTCCGTTGGAAAGCTCAGGAATCTGCAAAGGAGCCCTGAACAACTGCACAGTAATAGATTATTCAAGACAACAAGGTAGCGTCTGATGTACTGTCTCTGTAAGATACTAACAAGTGCGTAGTCCTTTTAAGATGATCACCTTGAAGAAAGTCTCTACCCAGACCGCTACCTTTATTCAGCACACACTATTGCAAAACAATTGTCTGTATTTATCCTTTGTATGCAGCTGAACAGCCATTACTTGACTACACAATACAGTCTATCAATAACTGGAAGCACAAATAAATTCTCTGCAAGGACCATGTGGCACCCACAACGCAGAAGTCAGCTCAACTCAGTCCTTTTAGACAGGCATAGGAAACAGGTGCAATTCGCTCCAACTTCTCTCACCTACACTCTTCCAGCAAGTTCTTTCCCTCAGATCCTTTCTCACAGGGTTTGTTGCAGAGTATTCCTCCCGCTGATGCCAAATCCACACGCCTGCTGCACTTGTAAATGAGCCCTTAGTTATAATTTGGCTGCAGCACCCTTAGGGCTCGTTCACACGTAAAGTTGGGGGGAGGGGTGTAATACCCTGTGGTTGAGTCTGGGTTTTACCGCCCCCAATCCCTACTCCCTTTAGCTGCTGAGGCAGCACCCAAAGGTGTACACATACTGCAGCAGGGATTAAGCCCCCTGTTGCTTTTGGTGTTGCCCCCGGTTGCTACCACCTGTCAATCGCAACCCATTCAAGTAAATGATGCCACTGTGCAAGTGCCCCACAACTGCATGCTTCTGCGGGGTCCAAGGGGTTAAAACAGGTGGTGAGAAAGCAACACAACACAACACTGCACCCGCGGTGTGGGTAAACGGCAGCACATCAGTGTGAAAGCAGCCCTATACTATTATCCCCAGTGTATTGTTTCACACTGACCTGAAGATCTCTTCTTTCCTGCTGCTAGCACCACTCTGGAGACCACTAGTCGGAATAAGAGGTGGAGTGCAGTTGGTATCGCTCCGCATGGTACAGGAGCCAGCACTACAGAGGAGGCATCGCCTTATGCGGCTCTTGCTCCCTACTACAGCTCCAACTTTACAAGTATTCTGCATTGCACTCTGTTTGATGCTCTGGGATGGTGGGTCAGCAAGTCCAGACCACGATCTACCAGTCACCGGACCATGATCTACTGGTTGCTGACCCCGATGTAAACCAATTTCTTTACAGGATATACTATGGAGCATTTTTCTGTATCTCTTCCTTAATCTCCATTTTTTTCTTGGTGACAGGAAAACTTGTAAGAAGTGATTCATGCTGATAGCAGAGGACACTTAGTGCTCTTAACCGAGACAAGTACACAGTAGGGATGAGCTTCGAGTTCGAGTCAAACTCATGTTCGACTCGAACATAACCTGTTCGCCCATTCGCCGAACAGCGAACAATTTGGGGCGTTCGCGGCAAATTCGAAAAGTCTATGGGAGAAATCTAAAGTGCTAATTATAAAGGCTTATATGCAAGTTATTGTCCTAAAAAGTGTTTGGGGACCCGGGTCCTGCCCCAGGGGACATGTATCAATGCAAAAAAAAGTTTTAAAAACGGCCGTTTTTTTAGGAGCAGTGATTTTAATAATGCTTAAAGTGAAACAATAAAAGTGAAATATTCCTTTAAATTTCGTACCTGGGGTGTGTGTATGATATGCATGTAAAGTCGCGCATGTTTCCCGTGCTTAGAACTGTCCCTGCACAAAGTGTCATTTTTGAAGGAAAAAAAGTCATTTAAAACTCACTCGCGGCTATTAATGAATTGTCGGCTTTTATCAATACATAGAAAAGTCATTGATAAAAACAAAAAAAAAAGCGTGGGGGTTCCCCAGAATTCAATTACCAGGCCCTTCAGGTCTGGAATGGATATTAAGGGGAACCCCGCCGCAAATTTAAAAAAAAATGGCGTGAGGTTCCCCCTAAATATCCATACCAGGCCCTTCAGATCTGGCATGGATTTTAAGGGGAACTCCACCCCAAATTTTTAAAAAAATGGCGTGGAGTCCCCCCAAAAATCCATACCAGACCCTTATCCGAGCACGCAACCTGGCCGGCCACAGGGGAAGAGGGGGGGGACGAGAGAGCGGCCCCCCCTCCCTCCTGAACTGTACCAGGCCACATGCCCTCAACATGGGGAGGATGTCCCCATGTTGATGGGGACAAGGGCCTCATCCCCACAACCCTTGCCCGGTGGTTGTGGGGGTCTGCGGGCAGGGGGCTTATCGGAATCTGGAAGACCCCTTTAACAAAGGGGACCCCCAGATCCCGCCCCCCCCCTTATGTGAATTGGTAAGGGCCTGGTATTTGAATTTGGGGGAACCCCCACGCTTTATTTTTTTTATCAATGACTTTTCTATGTATTGATAAAAGCCGACAATTCATTAATAGCCGCGAGTTTTAAATGGCTTTTTTTCCTTAAAAAATGACACTTTGTGCAGGGACAGTTCTAAGCACGGGAAACATGCGCCACTTTACATGCATATCATACACACCCCCCAGGTACGAAATTTAAAGGAAAATTTCACTTTTATTTTTTCATTTTAAGCATTATTAAAATCACCGCTCCCGTAAAAACGTCAATTTTTTTAACTTTTTTTTGCATTGATACATGTCCCCTGGGGCAGGACCCGGGTCCCCAAACACTTTTTAGGACAATAAATTGCATATTAGCCTTTATAATTAGCACTTTAGATTTTGAACGTTCGAGTCCATTGTATTTAATAGGGTTCTAAAGTTCACGCGAACATTCTGTCTGTTCGCAGGTTCTGGTGCGAACCGAACAGGGGGGTGTTCGGCTCATCCCTGGTACACAGTATAGAGGTATAAGCTTTGTTTACTTCATATCTGAGATTTTCAACCACTTTAAAATACGTAACTGTGACTTTTTAAAAATAAGGATCCTTACCTTGTGAAGCTGTGTGTTACAATTGAGCGTAATGACCCTTTACGTGATTTTTATCTTACTAGTTACTAATGTTATTTATTTAATACAACCATATTTTTCATTTTGAAAATTAATCAAGTTTATTTCTATGTATTTTATGTGTTGTATTTCCTCTAGGCAGTTCTGTAATTGCTGTTCAGCCACCGATGGCTGCACAGTTGAAAATCCTTACTGTGCAGTTTTTCCTCTTATCAATGATGACACTGGTATTAAATGTACAGGACCTGGGACACTAAGCTCTGATGCCACAGTTTTATTGAATGGGCTTGCTATATTCTTTCTAACCTTATTAAAGGGACACTAAGAGCCGGTTCACATAGGGGCGACTCGTCAGGCGACTCAGCCGCCTGACAAGTCGCGCTCCGACTTAGAAAAAGGTTCTTGTACGACTTTGGGGGCGACTCAGGGCGACTTGCATTGACTTAAATACAGAAGTCATTTTGCAAGTCACCTCTCAAGTCGTTTTGAGATCGCCTTGCCGAGTCGCCCCCAAAGTCGTGCCGCCCCAGTGTGAACCGGCTCTTAAGGTTCCCGTTTTTTTTTTTTTTTTTTTTAAATAACAAACATTTCATACTTTCCTCCACTGTGCAGCTCGTTTTGCACAGAGTGGCCCCAATACTGGTCTTCTGGGGTCCCTCTGCGTCTGTCTTGGCTCCTCCCTGCATCAGCTAACCCCCTTCATGGGAAGCTCTCTCCCAAGGGGGTTAGCTTGCGGGCGCGCTCCCATGATACAGCCGGCAGCTATAGCTGCCGACTGTATCACTCGGCCCTGCCCCCCGGCGCGCTGCGTCATTGATTTGATTGACAGCAGCGGGAGCCAATGGCTGCGCTGCTATCAATTAACCAATGAATGAGCCGAGAAGCCAGCACGTTCACGGCGCGGGACTTTCGAGGGGTCAGGTAAGTAAACGGGGGGCTGGGGGGCCGCTAATCCTCAGATGTTCTTTCACCGTAATGCATAGAATGCATTACGGTGAAAAAACATGTACCTTTACAACCCCTTTAACACCTGCAATCTAAATAAGAAACAACAAAGGAATTTAGCTTTCCTTTGCTTTTATAATTAAATTCTGCTTGAGTTATAAGCAAAAAAATATGTCTGTTAAATGTTAACACACTATGATTAACCACTTCAGCCTCGGAAGGTTTTACCCTCTTAAGGACCAGGTCATTGGTCTTGCGATGTTGTACCCAAACAAAATTGATGTATTTTTCCCTCAAAAATAGAGCTTTCTTTTAAGGGCCCTTTCACACGTATGGATCCCGTGAGGATCCATTCCTTTAACATACTCTTGCTCAGCGGGGATCGCTCCGTTGATCCCCGCCTAGCCGGCGGATGACTAGCCCGTCTCTGCACACTGCAGAGACGGACCAGTTAGATCTCTGCTCTCCTCTATGGGGGGATTGGATGAACTCGGAGCGTCTGTCCGTGTTCATCCAATCCGATCCGCAGACGGATGGAAAAATAGGATTTTCCTCCGTCTCCAGAAACAGACCATAGCGGAGACTGATGTGATCGGATGTTCATCCGCTGACATCTGCTATCCCATAGGGATACTGTACATGTATGTCCGTATTTCATCCGAAAACGGATGGATGAAAAACGGACATACGGTCCGCAGGTGTGAAAGGGCCCTAATTGTATTGTATAACTTTTTTATTTTTTGTGCTATAAACAAAAAAGACTGTCAATTTTGGAAAAAAATAATAATAATTTACTTTCTGCTATAAAACATATCTAATAAAAAATATGTGAAAAATCACATTTCTTCATCAATTTAGGCCAACATGTATTCTGCTACATATTTTAGGTAAAACAAAATCCCAATTAGCATATATTGATTGGTTTGCGCAAAGTTATTGCGTCTACAAACTATGGGATATTTTTATGGTATTTTTATTTTTACTAGTAATGGTGGTGATCAGCGATTTTTAGCGGAACTGCGACATTGCGGCGGACAAATTGGACACTAAGTGACACTTTTTGGGGACCAGTGACACCAATACAGAGATCAGTGCTAACAAAATGCACTGTCACTGAATAAATGGCACTGGCAGGAAAGGGATTAACATCAGTTTTGACAGTTCAAGCGGTAGATCCAGGCTACGCAATTGGAATTTTTTCAAAGAGGTTAACATCAGGGACAATCAAAGGGTTAAGTGTGTTCCCTGGGTGTGCTATCTTAGGGCTCATTTACACTTGCTTCGGCTTCAACAAGGCTTCGGACAGGCTTTGTTAAAGCTCTCTGAACACCAGTCAAAGCTCCTGTCACTAAATAAAATGGTTAGCTTACAGTCCTGTTTACACCTTGCCTCTTTACATAGGCAGACCACCGTTCTGTCTCTCCTCGGAACGATCGTATGTGGCCCGCGGCCATCACGGCCTCCGGACCTGCTGATTGGCTCACGCTGTGTCCAAGCACAGCGGGAGCGGGTTGCCAGCGGCACCCGCACGCCCCAGACCCAGAAGTTGTAACCAATGTACAGGTACATTGTTTCACGCAGCCGGGCCATCCTGCCGCAGTATATGTGCGGTGGGTGGTCCGGAAGTGGTTAAAAAGAATGTATAGTGGTGTTTTACATATTTTCTTGTTATGACAAGGACTAAAACAGACAATGTAAAAACACTTTTTTTTAAATCAGGTATATATGAAACATATATCTAGAACTCCCAGATAATTTATTTAGGTTTTCCAGTTTCTTCTCACCTCCTATTGTTTGCAGAGCTCAATAGCTCAATGTGAAATTTACACTTACAATGGAATGAGTTAAAGAGAACTATAGGCAATTTAATTTTTTTTTCATTTTGGATAGAGCAAGGGAGGATTATAACCCCTGCCAGTTTTTCTGCCATATGTGTCCCATTGGGGAGCTTTACCTTCACTTCCTGTCCAATAACTAAAACAGGAAGTGAGAGGAAATCCCTCCAAATTAAGGATATCTTGTGTATCTCCGGTGTTCTAATCCCTCTTTACTCTATCCAAAACTTAAAAAAGATTTTACTTTAGTTGGATGTAGCCGTATTAGTGCACATGCGACAGAAACAATTGAGTACTGTCCATGATACTTTTTTTATTTGCACTGACATTGTATGTTAGTGCAAATAAAAAAAATATCACGGACCGTACTCAATTGTTTCTGTTGCATGTGCACTAATACATGCCACCGTCGCCTGCCACCAGATGCAGAGTGACACCATTGCCTATCACCAGATAAAGCTTGTCACTTGCCACCATCGCCTACCACCAGATGCAGTTTGTCACTTGCCACAAGATGCAGCTTGTCACTTGCCACCATTGCCTGCCACCAGATGCAGTTTGTCACTTGCCACCATCTCCTGCCACCAGATGCAGCTTGCCACCGTCGCCTGCCACCAGATACAGCGTGTCACTTGGCATCATCGCCTGTGACCAGATGCAGCGTGTCACTTGCCACCATTGCCTGCCACCAGATGCAGCGTGTCACTTGCCACCATCGCCTGCCACCAGATGCAGCTTGCCACCTTCGCCTGCCACCATATACAGCGTGTCACTTGGCACCGTCACCTGCCACCAGATACAGCTTGTAAATTGGCACCATTGCCTGCCACCAGATGCAGCATGTCACTTGTCACCGTCGCCTGCCACCAGATGCAGCATGTCACTTACCACCGCTGCCTGCCGCCAGATGCAGCTTGTCACTTGCCACCATTGCCTGCCGCCAGATGCAGTGTGTCACCTGCCAACCATAGCCTGGTTCTCTCTCCCTCCCCTTCAGCTGGGAATGCTGGGGGCTGCTGCATTATCCACTTTATAATTGCAATGGGCCCACCAGTCCTTGGGACTACATGTCTTCGAGATTACATGTCCCATGATCCTCCTTTCTGCTCCTTTTTGATTATTATTTTTTCCTGGCCAATAGGAAGGAGAGGGAAGAAACATAGTTGCTGTCCTGCCAAGCGCCGCTCCCGGGTACAGCAGCACAAGGAGGAGAGGAAAGAAGAGCCCACAGCTGCTCTTTCCACACAGAGACACAGCCGCTTCAATTTCTTGCTTTTCCGCTTCCCACTGCTGACAGAATGAGGGATGGGGAATGGGCAGGAAACAGAGAGCCCTATTCTGACAGCGGTGGCTTGAGCAGGGGGGAGAGGGGGGGCAGCACAGTTTCTCCTCCTCCAACCCCCTCCTATCATTTGCCGGCTAGGAGAGCAAGCGGGAGGCGGATCTGCGGCACCCGTTACATGCATTAGGCCCCTGTGAGCTGCCCCTGCCCATAGTGATGCCAGAGACCCTAACCCTTTGCTATTTCTTTCATAATTAAAAAATAAATAATACAGACTAGATGTTTTTATTTTATTTCATTGTATTCATGGAAAAGCAGCTGTGATATGTAAAAAAAAAAAAAACATCAGACAGTATACATAGAATCACTGTATAAATATGGAATATACTTTTCACACTTTTATGGTAGTGTCCTTTCAGCACCAAAGCTGTACAGGTCCAGAAAGGGAGGGGACTTGATCCTAAAAGATTTGTACGTTGTTCTGAGGTTGTATAGATAATCATAGCAAATAATGATGGGCCTAGTATTGTGACGCTCAAACTGATTTGCAAGATGCAGAATGACTTAATTCCCCTCTATCAGTTAATTAGTTCCTTTCATCTCAGATTTCCTTGTATATAACTGAAATAATAGCGCTAACACCTGAACCACATCATAGAAGAAGTAAGGTACATTAGGTAAAAGTGCATCTTTAGTTATTACTTTAATTAGTGACACTACGAAAGGAAGTGTCAGTGTCTGCTCAATTAACAACTCATTTTGTGTAGTCATGATAAGAAGTTGAACAATTGGTAGACATTTTAGGACTCTCTTGTTTATAAATCCAGTTTTGGCAAAACTAAAACAGCATAGAACACACATAGTTGTCAACATTTGAAAATATTTAGGAAGGACAACCTGAAGAAAACAGGAGGAAAAATGGGTCACGCTATGCATGCTGCCTGTCAACAGCTACTGGGCATGGTCAATAAACTGGGTGTCACTTCACTGCATATGACTTGTACTGTGACACCTTTTCCCCTTTGTGTTGCTATATTGTAGACCGGGTGGTTCTCAACCTCAGTCCTCAAGTCCCCTCAACAGGCCATGTTTGGGAATTTCTCTCACATAAAATAGCTGTCCAAAATCCCAAGCCATTGACTCTGATTTAAAGCACCTGTGCAAGATAAAGGAAAACCTGCAAACATGGCCTGTTGGGGCTACTTGAGGACAGGGTTGAGAACCACTGTTGTAGACAATATAGAGCTTGTGGGTACACTGAAGAGAAAGCAGGAGTAAAATAAGACCCATCCCTGGTGTCAGATTTAGGGGCAGTAATAGTGATGTCCAACATTGGTGTCAGTTAAGCCTCGTACACACGGTCGGACTTCCATCGGACTTTTCCGTGGTTTTTTGTCCGAATGGAGTTGGTTGGGAACACCCATAGCATACACACGCTCGGACTTTTCTGCAAACTTTCTTAAAACTTCTTACAACATTGCGTGTTTTTTCTGCTCTTTACTGCCACCCTTTGGTCAACTTCTGCTATTGTTGGTTGATTTTAACATTAGTTGTTTTGTCCATCGGACTAAAGTCCGATGGTCATCTGTACACACGGTCGGACTTTGCTCCATCGGACTTTTGTTGGGCAAAAGTTTGTCCGTTTACAGACCCAACTTTTGTCTGATGAAATCCAAAACCAAACGAAAAAAGTTTGTCCGATGGAGCGTACACACGGTCGGATTGTTGGTCCAACTTGCTTAAAACGAAGTTTGTTGGGCAAAAGTCCGACCGTGTGTACGGGGCTTTAGAGCTAAATAAATCCTAGCATTGGCAATCAGTGGCAGTAATATTGAAGCCCTTCCTTTTTTCATAAGTAGTCAGTGGCAGTAAAAATTAGCCCTACCCCCTTTTAGTTGATGGTCAGTGGCAGTGATAGTTAATTCTTCCTTAAAGTGTTACTAAACCCACAACAGTAAAATCAGTCTTTATATGCAGTAAAGCATGCTTGTCGTACTCACTGTGCAACCTAAGGGGTAAATCATCCACATTATATAAAAAGGCTGTTTGTCCCTGTCTTCTCTGATCCTCCCCTTTTTCTATTATCCCCAATCCATCTCCTGTTAAGACACAGCCTTTACAGTCACTCTGCACATGTTCAGTTTGGTGTGTATTGCTAGAGAGTTATTTTTTTCTTGGGAGGGTGCATGTGATCAGCACAGGGCCAATCAGCACTGTCCAGACAGATGGTCAGGGGTCATACAGCCTCATAGGACAGTCAGAGAGGAATGAATAACTCTTCCTACAAGCTTTAACCTAGAAGTCACAAGACTGCTATATAACCACTTAAGCCCCAGACCATTTTGTTGCTAAATGACCGGGCCACTTTTTGCGATTCGGCACTGTGTCGCTTTAACTGACAATTGCGCGGTCGTGCGACGTGGCTACCAAACAAAATTGACGTCCTTTTTTTCCCACAAATAGAGCTTTCTTTTGGTGGTATTTGATCACCCCTGCGGTTTTTATTTTTTACTTTTTGCTATAATAAATATCCCCCAAAAATATATAAAAAAAATGTTTTTTTCCTCAGTTTAAGCCGATACGTATTCTTTTACATATTTTTGGTAAAAAAAATCGCAATAAGCATTTATTGATTGGTTTGCACAAAAGTTATAGCGTCTACAAAATAGGGGATAGTTTTATGGCATTTTTTTTACTAGTAATGGCGGCGATCAGCGATTTTTTTCATGACTGCGACATTATGGCGGACACATCGGACACTTTTGACACCATTTTGGGACCATTGTCATTTTTACAGCGATCAGTGCTATAAAAATGCACTGATTACTGTAAAAATTACACTGGCAGTGAAGGGGTTAACCTGTAGGGGGCGCTAAAGGGTTAAGCTAAGGTGACCAGATTTTTTAAATTAAATCCGGGGACATATTTATTTTTTAATAGTAATGGCGTCAATCAGCGACTCTCTGCCCATCGCCGCCCGCCTCACAGCCTGTCAAGTCTCACTCTTCGGGTCCTGGCTACTACTAGGTGGGGAGCAGAGGAAGATCACTCCACCAGGGAAGGCAAGGAGATAAGCAGGCAGGCGGCTTGCCGGGACTTGAGCCAAGGCATAAGAACATGCGAGCGGAGCTGAATGGGCATGCACCCAAAACTGAAGAAATATTCCCTCCGCACCGACCAGCACATGATCATCAGAAAGGGGCTCAGATATTTGAAAAAAATACACCCCCCTAAGCTAGTAGGAGCGGCGGAGCCGGGGGTGTGTAATTCAGATTTATTATTTTTATAATTCTGCACTGACTGTCTTTGAAATTGCCCCAGCCCCTGTTCAAATCCAATTCGGGGACAAAACTGGGGACAGACCTGGTCCGGGGGCAGTGTCCTCAATCTGGGGACTGTCCCCGGAAACCGGGGATGTCTGGTCACCCTAGGTTAAGTGTGACCTAAAGAGTGATTCTTACTGTTAGGGGGCGTGGCTTGGCATGACACGTCACTGATCGTTGTTCCCTATGACAGGGAACAGACAATAGCTGACAGTGTCACTAGGAAGAACGGGGAAAGGTTTGTTTACACTTACCTCTCCCTGTTCTTCAGCTCTGTGACCTGATCGCGGGACACCGGCGGCGATCGGGTCCGCGTGTCCCGTGGTCACGGAGTTCCCAACAGACGGGACGCTGTCGGAAACCCACGGCTCGCACATTAAAGGGGACGTACCTTTACACCAATGTGCCCAGCCGTGCCATTCTGTCGACATACATCGTCGTGCGGGTGGTCGGGAACCGGATACTGCTAATGAGAAAAGGTATTTAGCAGTTTATATATACAAAAATATTTAAATTCCCATGTTTTGTGTACGGTGGGAAACCAGATATAATGAATGCAGGGTCCTGGGTTTAGTAACACTTTAATTGGTGGCCAGTAACAATAACACTCTAATCATTCCTTTTTAGTGGTGGTCAGTGGCAGTGATAATTAAACCCTCCTTACATTATTGGTCAGTGGCAGTAAGTATTAACCACTCACTCTCCTTTAATTGGTGGTCAGTGACAGTAGCAATTAGCTTCCCCATCCTTTTTTATTGGTGGTCAGTGTCAGTGATAATTATTCCCACCCCCATTTATTTCATGGTCATTGATTTTCCTCCCATGCCACTGTCTCTCTCGTCAGCAAATCGGGCCAGGACTATAGTCCTATTTTTGGGTGGAGACCACTCTGCCTGACAATACTGCAGTTCTTTTAGTGCCAAGTACTGGAACACAGAGAGTGTTTAAGCACTCAGCACCCTGCTGCCACTCTGCACTCTGCCACTGAACATGAATACTGAGAGACAGTGCCTAAAAATCCCAGAACTGTCCCACAAGATGTGGGACACCTACCAACTATAAACGTATACAGAGACATTACAACAAAATTTATTTGCAGCCCTGCAGCTATTGTATGTGTCATACAATAATAAGTGACAATTTAACTGTATTGTACTCCTGCAGTTCATTTGTCTAACATCATAACAAAACATTAAGGGTGGCTTCACACCTATGCATGCATGTTTTAAGACTCATTAATACATATTAATGCATATTAGCAACACGCATTGCACATGTGTTAATGAGGAGAATCCCATTTATTCCTAATAGGTTCCCAACACATGCCAATACAGACATAATGGGTATACAATACATAATTGTGAATATACAGTATCTCACAAAAGTGAGTACACCACTCACATTTTTGGAAATATTTTACTATATCTTTTCATGTGACAACACCAAAGAAATTACACTTTGCTACAATGTAAAGTAGTGAGTGTACAGCTTGTATAACAGTGTAAATTTGCTGTCCCCTCAAAATAACTCAACACACAGCCATTAATGTCTAAACTGCTGGCAACAAAAGTGAGTACACCCCTAAGTGAAAATGTCCAAATTGGGCCCAATTAGCCATTTTCCCTCTCTGATGTCATGTGACTCCGTAGGTCTCATGGTGTCAATGGGGAGCAGGTGTGTTAAATTTGGTGTTATCACTCTCACTCTCTCATACTGGTCACTGGAAGTTCAACATGTCACCTCATGGCAAAGAACTCTCTGAGGATCTGAAAAAAAAAATGTTGCTCTATATAAAGATGGCCTAGGCTATAAGAAGATTGCCAAGACCCTGAAACTGAGCTGCAGCATGGTGGCCAAGACCATACTGCGGTTTAACAGGTCATATTCCATTCAGAATAGGCCTCGCCATTGTCGACCAAAGAAGTTGAATGCACGTGCTCAGCATCATATCCAGAGGTTGTCTTTTGGAAATAGACGTATGAGTGCTGTCAGAATTGCTGCAGAAGTTGAAGGGGTGGGGGGTCAGCCTGTCAGTGCTCAGACCATACGCCACACACTGCATCAAATTGGTCTGCATGGCTGTTGTCCCAGAAGGAAGCCTCTTCTAAAGATGATGCACAAGAAAGCCCGCAAACAGTTTGCTGAAGACAAGCAGACTAAGGACATAGATTACTGGAATCATGTCCAGTGGTCTGATGAGATCAAGATAAACTTATTTGGTTCAGATGGTGTCAAGTGTGTGTGGGGGCAACCAGGTGAGGAGTATAAAGACAAGTGTCTACAGTCAAGCATGGTGGTGGGAGTGTCATGGTCTGGGACTACAAGAGTGCTGCCGGCACAGGGGAGCTACAGTTCATTGAGGGAACCGTGAATGCCAACATGTACTGTGCTAAAGAAGCTGAGGGTAAAGGTGATGGACTGGCCAAGCATGTCTCCAGACCTAAACCCTATTGAGCATCTGTGGGGCATCCTCAAATGGAAGGTGGAGGAGCGTAAGGTCTCTAACATCCACCAACTCCGTGATGTTTTCATGGAGGAGTGGAAAAGGACTCTAGTGGCAACCTGTGAAGCTCTGGTGAACTCCATGCCTAAGAGGGTTAAGGTCGTGCTGGAAAATAATCGTGGCCACACAAAATATTGACACTTTGGGCCCAATTTGGACATTTTCACTTAGGGGTGTACTTACTTTTGTTTCCAGTGGTTTAGACATTAATGGCTGTGTGTTGAGTTGTTTTGAGAGGACAGCAAATTTACAAATTTATACAAGCTGCACATTCTTTACTTTACATTGTAGCAAAGTGTCATTTCTTTAGTGTTGTCACATAAAAAGATATAATAAAATATTTACAAAAATGTGAGGGTGTACTCACTTTGTGGTTTGCTGCATTGGAAACAAAGCCCAGTTCATGTTTCTGCTGTTTTTGGGCTGGTAGTAAATGAACGGGTTAATTCAAAATGTCACTGCATCAATGTCAATGTATAGTGATATATATACGTATAGTATATGTTAATGCACGGTAAAAAGCACACACCTATGTATGGCAAAGGCCTAAATTCTAACATTACCACTTGATCTTATCTAGGCTTTTGAGTGGTTTTGCAGTAACCACAAAATGGAGAAAGAGTTGTGGCAGCATAGCTCTATGCTGCTATCAGGCGAAAACTTTTCATTGGCAGTTGGAATACTGCATAATCCTTTAAAACAACATTTTGAATCTGCAGCTAGATTGTTATGCACACTCCCAGACCTACCAGTCACTAGGCACTCACCTATTTTGCATTAAGCTCTGGTCCGGGTCTGTATCACTTTTGCCCTCCTCTCATAGCCACCAGAGGCAGAAAATACCTTGAGTGTTTTCCTACCTATGCCTGCTGCTGAGCTGTCTTCTTTCTGGGTTCCTACTGGTAATGGAAGCCCATGTCACTCTTCTGTCTGCTATCTGCACACATGCTCATGGAGCTCTAACTCCATGTATCCTAATAACAAATGAGTGGCAACTTGATTGATCAATCATGATCATGTGGTCATTGTTTATCAACATGAGACATGTGACCAATGTGTACTTGCTTGCCCTGGTGATCATCAATGACTTATGTTATCGTGGCTTTTGTTCATTAACAAAGCCATTCCTGATCACCAGGTTAAGTAAGGACATAATGATCGCATGGCTATTGGTAAAAAAAGTGTGCAGCAGGTGTTAAGAAAGACTTCAAAAATATGTATTTATTGTAATTCTATTTCCTAATTCTTATGTTTTATTACATATTTTGGTGTATTTTTTGTTAATTGATTTTTTTTTTTTTTTACCCAATAGGGCAAAACATGGCATAAAAATTGTAATTTAATAAATTGAGACAGTACACAACAACTGTGTTACATGCTTATGTATTGTTTCCTTCAGCTTTTAAAGCTTCTGTTTTTACACTTTTCTTCTATTGTGTAAAAAAAATTGACCAAGGAATAAACTGGAAAAAACACAAGGGAAAGGATTTAGGGGGTTATTGTTTTATGCTGTGTGTTTTTATTGTGCAAAACACAATTTAGCAAAAACACTATTTACAAAACACACAATGGAAAGGTTTTATTTATTTTTCAATTATCTTTTTTTCGCATCACTTCTGATCATGATCACTGATCAGGCAGGATGGGAAAAAAATTGTAGTTTTATTCTTCTCCAAATGATACATTCTCAAGTGGATACTGCATGTCTCACTTGTGTCATAACTGTCCGAAAAAAAAAAATAATAATAGATTTTCCCTCAAACCTTGGAAAACCAGTAAGGAAAAGGGAAACAAAGTTTAAACACAAATTCTAGTGATATATATTGAGAGAGTAATATCAATGTTGTTGGAAAGCCACGTTTCGTCTGTCTAACCTTTTTAGGGAAAGGGGTTGGAGTTATATGACGTCATCCCGCACTCAGGCTGCGCTCGGGCTAGGCCTAGCTGTGGTGGAGTCTCATGTACCTTAATGCTGGGAGATAGCACATTATTATATATATGTGGAATGATTTATTGTGGTTATTTTTAATAAAACAGTGTAACAGAATGAGAGTCATTATGTTTTATTTTGCTGTTTGCGCCCATATGTGAGAGGATGTGGCAGTAGTAGTAGTGGCAACCCTTTAGACGTATTAAGATCATATAGACCCTAGATTAAGTGCATCTATACATCTGGTGAGTCCATTGTGTGGGTGGTGGTACCATGTGGTGTATAGAAAATGTTCACTCGAAGGAGGAAGATATTAAGTGGGTGACTGTTCAGAAGAGATGATGGAAATCACCATATGTGAATAGTTGCACAAATAAGGACACCTAGCACTTTGGTTGCACAGGACACTTTATTGTTGTTTCTAAAGGAAGAAGATTTAAAACTGGTGTTGCTGAAGCAGGATGGTGGAAACCTCTATATGTTGATAGTTGCACAAATAAGAACACTGATCACTTTTTAATTGGACACTTTTTTGGATTTTACATTGTATTACAAGATTTAATGCACATTGCGCGTTATTTTTATTAAGGTTATTTATATACATTGGTTATATCGCTGTATTAACCTTAACTTATTTTACTGGCTATAGCTGCTTGATAGGGTTTGGGACATAGTGAGGGTTTTGAATGTAATAAACTAGCTGCCCTATGTTTTAGGTCCCCTTCTTGGTTCGTTTGAGTCACATATGTAACATTTACCAAAAGGGGTTTTAGAATATCTGCTCTTTATTACCCCTATGCCTGCTTCCGGAGAAGTGGACTATTATCCAAAAAATGTGTTGGACCACATAATCGTCTGTTGGCGAGTTCACAGAGAATAAAGTTGGAAATGGCTTGGTCCACTTGTTAAAGTGATTGTAAAGTCTATTTATTATTTTTTTTCTATTAAAATAACAAACATGTTATACTTACCTCCTCTGTTGCAGTGGATTTGCACAAAGCAGCTCAGATCCTTCTCTTCTCAGGTCCCTCTTCGGTGCAATTCGGCCCCGTACCCTCTCTCTCCTGATTGGCTAACTGACTTTGACAGTTCCAGGAGCTAATGGCGCCGCTGCTGTGTCTCAGCCAATCAAGAGGGAGAGTCCCGGATGGCCGAGGCACTGGTGGACTTCGCTGGACAGAGATGGGGCTCAGGTAACTTTACAACCACTTTAAGTATCTGAATTATGACAATGAAATAGATATGACAAATTAGGGTAGCCTCTGATGTGCTATCTCCATTACGAACGCTAGTTTTACCAGAACGAGCGCTCCCGTCTCATAATTCAGTCTGAGCATGCGTGGGTTTTTTTATCCGATGGAGTTCCACACAGACGATCGGATTTTGCTATCGTTTTTTTTCCCATCGGAAAAATTTAAAACATGTTCTATTTTTTCACACCGATGGAAAAAAGACCGATGGGGCCCATACACGATCGGTTTGTCCGATGAAAACAGTCCATCGGACTGTTTTCATTGGTGAAACCGATCGTGTGTATACGGCTTAAGGGTGACATTAACTCTAGGACTAGTTTGTTCTAAGTACTAATAATAAATAAATACATACATTTTACATATTTTTAAGGACATAAAAGATTTTAATTTGGCAACACTGCTTAAAAAAACATTTTTATTTTAAATTCAAATGCATAAACATGTAAAAAAAATGTTTATTTAAAATAAATATTTTTGTTTTATTTTTAATACTTTACTCAGGATTAAACCTATGAGCATTGTAGCCCAAAGGTGGCAGTGTAACTCTGCAAGATGAAGACTTTCGTTGTTTTTAATGACTCTAGCTTGCATGAAATTACTATGGGATAGCTGACATTGTAATCACATGATTGAGAACCATGCTGATTGGTCCCTGATCAGTGGGATGCAAGTTGTCAGAGACAACCGGGGGTGAGTGTTACTTTTATTAATGTAATCCCAACACTGGGCATCATGTTGGGGAATTTTTACACAGAGGTGGTGGGTGAGAAGCGGATAAACAACCAGATTTCAGCAGAAATTATTTCAATGCATATTACAAGATGAAAGAAAAGACCTGATTGGCTGATAATGAGACTTTGTCCTGCACTTGTGCATTTTTATATGTAGTGATTAGGAGATTTTCTCTTACTAATAGGACAATTGAGAAGGGTTTAGCCATTCTTTAGGCCGGGTTCACACTGGGGCGAGAAACGCTCCGACATTGGGAGCTCATGTCGCATGACGTGTGAAAATCAATGTTTCCCTATGTGAGCCGTCTTAACTGGTCCGACACATGCTCCCTGTACTACTTTGGTACGACTTTGATCCGACTTTAGCCCATTGACTATCATTGAAGTCGGATCAAAGTTGGACCGCAGTCTCCGCATGATCCGACTTTGGCATGCGACTTCTACTCTGCTGATCTTGAGGGGGAACTCCACGCCAAATTTTAAATAAAAAAACGGCGTAGGTTCCCCCTTCAGGAGCATACCAGGCCCTTGGGTCTGGTCTGGATTTTAAGGGGAACCCCTACGCCGAAAAAACGGCATGGGGGTCCCCCCAAAATCCAAACCAGACCCTTATCCGAGCACGCAACCTGGCAGGCCGCAGGGGAAGAGGGGGGGGGAGAGAGCGGCCCCCCTCCCTCCTGAACCGTACCAGACCGCATGCCCTCAACATGGGGGGTTTGGTGCTCTGGGGCAGGGGGGCGACCTGCGGCCCCCCCACCCCAAAGCACCCTGTCCCCATGTTGCTGAGGACAGGGCCTCTTCCCGACAACCCTGGCCGTTGGTTGTCGGGGTCTGCGGGCGGGGGGCTTATCGGAATCCGGGAGCCCCTTTAATAAGGGGGCCCCCAGATCCTGGCCCCCCACCCTATGTGAATGAGTATGGGGTACATCGTACCCCTACCCATTCACCTGGTGGAAAAAAATGTCAAGAAAAAAAACACAACACAGCTTTTTAAAGTAATTTATTGCACAGCTCCGGGGTCTTCTTCCAACTTCGGGGGTCTCCGGTGTCGTCTCCGCGCTCTCCGGTTCTTTCTTCCTTCCACCGGGCCTCCGCTATCTTCTTCCAGCTCTTTTGCTAGCGGGGCCCGGTCTTCTCCGTCGCCTTCTTCTTCTCCCGCTCTCCGGTTCTTCTCTCGCTCTCCGGTTCTTTCTTCCGCCGGGCCTCCGCTATCTTCTTCCAGCTCTTTTGCTAGCGGAGAGGCCTGGTCTTCCCGTCGTCTCGTCCGGCTCTCCGTTGTCCTTCTGCCGGCCCCTCCACTATCTTCTTCCAGCTCTTTTGCTAGTGCAGGGGCCGGTCTTCCTGTCGTCGCCATCGGCATCTTCTTCCCTCTTCTCCTCCTCGATGTTGACTCGTCGCTTCCTCCCGCTGTATAGCTGGGTGTTGCGGTGCACGCCGATTTATATAGGCTTCTCATGACGTCACAGTCACAAGCTCCGGGTGGCCCCGGAGCATGTGACTGTGACGTCATGGGAGCATGTGACTGTGACGTCATGAGAAGCCTATATAAATCGGCGCGCACCGCAATACCCAGCATTACAGCGGGAGGAAGCGACGAGTCAACATCGAGGCGGAGAAGAGGGAAGAAGACGCCGAAGGCGACAACAGGAAGACATGCCCCTCCACTAGCAAAAATGCTGGAAGAAGATAGTGGAGGGGCCGGCAGAAGGACAACGGAGAGCCGGACGAGACGACGGGAAGACCGGGCCTCTCCGCTAGCAAAAGATCTGGAAGAAGATAGCGGAGGCCCGGCGGAAGAAAGAACCGGGGAGCGGGAGAAGAAGAAGGCGACGGAGAAGACCGGGCCCCGCTAGCAAAAGAGCTGGAAGAAGATAGCGGAGGCCCGGCGGAAGGAAGAAAGAACCGGAGAGCGCGGAGACGACACCGGAGACCCCCGAAGTCAGAAGAAGACCCCCGGAGCTGTGCAATAAATTACTTTAAAAAGCTGTGTTGTGGTTTTTTTTCTTGACTTTTTTTCCACTAGGTGAATGGGTAGGGGTACGATGTACCCCATACTCATTCACATAGGGTGGGGGGCCAGGGTCTGGGGGCCCCCTTATTAAAGGGGGCTCCCAGATTCCGATAAGCCTCCCGCCCGCAGACCCCGACAACCAATGGCCAGGGTTGTCGGGAAGAGGCCTTGTCCTCATCAACATGGGGACAGGGTGCTTTGGGGTGGGGGGGGCCGCAGGTCTCCCCCCTGCCCCAAAGCACCAAACCCTCCATGTTGAGGGCATGCGGCCTGGTACTGTTCAGGAGGGAGGGGGGCCGCTCTCTCCTCCCCCCTCTTCCCCTGCGGCCTGCCAGGTTGCGTGCTTGGATAAGGATCTGGTTTGGATTTTGGGGGGACCCCCGCGGCGTTTTTTCGGCGTAGGGGTTCCCCTTAAACTCCAGACCAGACCCAAGGGCCTGGTATGGCCCTGGAGGGGGAACCCATGCCGTTTTTTTATTTAAAATTTGGCGTGCAGTTCCCGCTCAGGTTTCATACCAAACACTGCCTGGTATTGGCGGGGATCCAAGTTGGATCCCCCTTCATTGAAAGTCGGACATATGTCGGCTTCATGTCGCAGGGCAAAGTCGGATCCAAAGTAGGACGGCTGTCCTGTCGCACTAGTGTGAACCCGGCCTAATTCTAACCAACGTAAGAAAAAAGGTTTGGACTTTAGATACACATAAAAAAGCAGCATTTTTATTTAGCTGTAGGAGGAAACCACCAAAGAAAAACATATGTGAATATGGGAACCTCGGCTTCAAGGCAAAAGTAAACTAGTAATTGTTAAAACAGAAAAATTGGTGATTTGCAAATTTTTGGCTTGCCTGAATATTGTAGGAGTTAGGGTAATTGTAGAATTTTAAGATATTCATGAATACAAAAAAAAAGTGACTTGCTTAAATTGCAAATCAATTTCCTCATCACTAGTGATAATCATATAGCCACCATGCTGCAGGAAGGGAAATGTCAGCTTTATGCCAACTCCTTTAACATTTAAAAAGAGGCATAACAATGATAATTGTATAGCAGGATGAGTTGCTTACAGTTCATGGTACCTTGTTTCTGAGTATTGATTAAAGCCACGTATCAGGCCTCTCGGTGGCATTGAAGGAGTTAATGACCCAATAACTGCAGCTGCTCCTTCTAGCTCTAGTGTCAGAGGGCTGAAATTCAGATTGATGGCATGGTTACTTTATGCTGCGGTGCCATTCTGCTCTGAGAGTGCCCATTAGCAGTCTGGTACATTTACCTCCACACAGCTGTAAATGGAACGTGATATAAATGCTGCTTGCTGACAATAAGTCGTATTAACATTTATCTTTAAACAGCTGGAATTTTACATCTGCAGTTTTCTGGTGGTCTGAAGTTTAGGAAATGTTTTCTAGCTGTCTGTTCTTTCAGCGACAGCCAGGTAAAAAAAAAAAAATCTTACTGTATACTACATGTCAACTTAATTGAAATTCTATTTAAAACTTTTTCCAATAATAGAACATTACAAAGAAAAACATAATTTTAGGTGTATGTCTAAGGCAAGTACACAGGATTGCACTATATATGCGGTAAACAGCCATCTCCTGCCACCCCCTATGTTAAACTCCACACATATCACCAAACCCGGACTGGGCATTTTAGACTGAGCAGCCCATGACATATTTACCAGCTCTTTCCCCCCCCACTCTCCATCCTGACAGAGGCGAGGGGGGGGGGCTGGGAAACAGCACAGGGGGGGGAGAGAGCAGGGGGAGGGGTGGAGAGCACAGGGGGCGGAGAGCATAGGGGTGGCCAGCAGAGAACACGGGGTGGGGGGCAGAGAGCACATGGGTCAAAAAAACACAAGGTTGGCAGGAGAGCACGCAGGGGTTGGAGAACATGGGGGGGCTGTGAGCACAGGGGGGCTGAAGAGCACAGGGAGGCCTGAGAGCACAGGGGAAGCAGCGGAAAGAAGCTGGATAGGAAGAGCGAGGGGGCCTGCTGCATATAGAAGAATTAATCACTCTATTTTCCACCTGCAGCCTCTGGATGCCTGCAGGAGGGAGAGGAGGAGAAGCAAGTTTTAAGAGGCTGCAGGAGCCAATTGGAGAGATTGATTATTCTATATGCAGTTGCTCCGCCACTTGCCCTATCTAGGCGCAGAGGAAGCCGCACTAACTTTCTCTCTGGTCCGGCGCCTCCTCCAGCTCCTCCCTCTTCATGGTCACAGGTCAGCTGACTTGTAGTTTCCACCCCCGGCCCTGAACTGAACTGGCAACCAGCCACGGAAAGGCCGGGTGAGTGGCACAGGCTCATAGAGCAGCCCAGCAGCCTTGGGCCCCACACGGACATGCAGCCCGGCATGAGGATACGCCAAGAAAAGAAAATTACGGTAAGTATGGGGCAAAAATTACTGGCTAACCTCATGTCAAGGTAATATTCTAAAACCTGCGCAATGTTAATTAGCAACAAGCCCAGGGCAGCTGCACTCTCTCAATGCAGACACATTGATTTGTAAGAGACAAATGGTATAAAGTGCGCTACTCTTTTTTACATCTACATGTGCTGGATATATCCAAAAACAAAAGAGCCTAAATAAGTACTGAAGGTATAAATAAAATGTTTGATACAAATATCATTCAAGTAAAATGTGCCAAAAAGTGCCAGTGCCTGAATTAAAGTGCAATCCATGACTCCTTATAAATAATATTCATTAAACATTCAAACAAGAAAGTCCATTGTATAAACAACATTTTCATTAAAAAAAATTGATTGGTGTATAGAACAATCACAACCTCTAATGATCGATGCCAGTGCTCTTAAAGTGACAGTGCAGTGCTATTCCACTTAAATTCACTTCATGTGCGCTGGGTCCAGACTCACCAAATGTAGTTGACCTCTCATGGCTTATGCCAAAAGGGATCAAAAGAAACAGCGCACCATGGGAATTAACTAGCAATAAGTAAAACGAGTGGGGAAACAAAGGACACCCAGCCAAGATATGCTACATAATTAGGAAAAACAAAATTTTAAGTTGCATAAATGACCTGAGGGCCAGGCCAAGATCATAGGAAGGTATAAGGCATCTCTTAGGTGGTTTACACACTTGCCGACCAGCCGCCGTCATTATACTGCGTCAGGTCGACACGATCCCACGAACCATCGTAGCTGAACGTCGGTCCCTTTAAGCGGGATAGCAGGCGCGCGCATGCGCGCTGCACTGTGAGGGTGCCAATGCTCGTGCCCGGCGGTCGCGATGACCGCTGGCCACGAGCGATTGCGGGCATGAGAGGCAGAACAGGGACGTATGTGTGTAAACACACACATCCCTGTTCTGTGAGGAGAGGAGATGCAGATCGTGAGTTCCTTATAGCTAGGAACCACGATCTGTCATCTCCTATAGTGAGTCCCCCCACAGTTAGAACACACATTAGGGAACACAGTTAACCCCTTGATCGCCCCCTAGTGTTAACCCCTTCCATGCCAGTGACATGTGTACAGTAATCAGTGCATTTTTATAGCACTGGTCACTATATAGTTGTCAATTGTCCCAAAAATGTGTCAAAAGTGTCTGATGTTTCCGCCATAATGTCGCAGTCCCGATAAAAATCGCAGATCGCCGAAATTACTAGTAAAAAAAATAATAATAATAAAAATGGCATAAATCTATCCCCTATTTTGTAGATGCTATAACTTTTGTGCAAACCAATCAATTGCGATTTTTATTACTAAAAATATGTATAAGAATACATATCGGCCTAAACTGAGAATTATTATTTTTTTTAATTAGGGATATTTATTATAGCAAAAAGTACAAAATATTGTGTTTTCTTCAAAATTGTCGCTCTTTTTTTGTTTATAGCTCAAAAAAAAAAAACAGAGATTATCAAATAACACCAAAAGAAAGCTCTATTTGTGGTAAAATAAGGACGTCAATTTTGTTTGGGTACAGCGCCGCACGACCGCGCAATTGTCAGTTAGAGCGACGCAGTGCTGTATCACAAAAATTGGCCTGGTCATTGAGCAGCCAAATCTTCCGGGGCTGAAGTGGTTAATGCAAATTGCCACCTGCAGGAAACACCCAATTAAAGGATCTTCAGCTCACCTATGCCCGGTGAGAGATGACAAGGCGGCTTCAGCCCACCTATGCCTGGTGAGAGACAACAAGGCAGAGACCTGCACTCTAATTGAGTTACAGTATATGCTAACCTCTTATCCAAGGCCGATTGAAGGAAGTCCAGTACAGGGGGTCCCCGGGTTACAATCAAGATAAGGACTGTAGGTTTGTTCTTAAGTCGAATTTGTTTGTAAGTCGGGACAATACCTTTTTTAGGACATAGGCAGATGACATGAGCTCATGCTGGGACACAGAGATAGAATGTACTGTACATTCTATCCCTGTGTTCCAGCATGAGCTCATATCATCTGCCTATATGGAGCTCAAATTCAATCGTGTGTGGTACAAGTACAGTACTGTACAGAGCATATACTGTAGTAGTGGGCACAGAACAGTACAGTATGTAACCTCATCAGCTTTCAGGGCGCTTCTGATGCAGTCCTGTACTGTATGTGGGGCGTGGAGAACATCTGCAGTCCAGTGAGGGTGGCTGGCTGGGAGTACCAGGCAGGGAAGGCCCAGAGTGCTGCAAGACAGGCAGAAGGATGTAAAGATGCTGGGCTCCAGGACACCTCAACCAGCCCACACAGGCAGTCTCCGCTGGGCAGCTCACCAGATTACAGCAGGGAGATGGATGGCTGGTGATGCAGGTGAGAGCAGCAGTGTCTGCACATCTGAATCCAGGCCAGGCCAGCCGCGGTGCAGCTCCGCAGGGCAGCAGTGCAGTAAAGACCAAGAATCTGCAGGCTTCACTAGGCTGCACTAGGCCGGACCAGGCCGCGGCCGCAATACAGGCACAGGACACAGCAGGGTATGGAGGGGAACAGGTAGGCATGTAATTAGGTTGTTTTTAAGTGTTTATGTGCACGGATGGCTAAGGATGGAGTGCAGGAGCCCGTTCGTAAGTAGGAGTCGTTCGCAACGCGGATGTTCGTAACTCGGGGACCCCCTGTATGTTGGGCAGAGAAGGAGACTCAGAAGGAGAAAAGTGCTCGCGTTGAACAAATTCTACAAATTTCCTCCAAATACATTCATACGTGAGGTTGGTTGGGTCTTTCTGGCCTTCATTAATGTCTGTACCACCTGGTAGGAGAGTTGCTGAGCCTTTAATCTGGCCGATTCAGCAGTCATGCCGCTAGTCGTAGTTTATGAAAATAAGAAGGAAAGCACTCACATTGCCACATCCGTAAATAATTATGGGGACACAAAAGAAAAAAGGGGTACCAAAATATATACTAAAGATAAAAATTAAATGAAATAACACTAGAACAAAAGTTCCAAGTGTGGCACACAGAACCCCTTTTCCTTCCCTGTGGCTCACTTGTAGGAAAAGGGGCACACCATGCCACATGCCCGTACCCTCCTGTGTGAAGAGGTTGAGCGGTGTAATGTACCTGGGTCTCTATGGTTAGGTTCCCCAGAGAATGGCTCCCGTCTTCACTGCAATAAAGACAAGTCTCTATTCCCCAATAACTCCAAGGTCCAGACCAATTGCAATGCCAACGTAGAGTTTATTTCTCTCTTATGCATAATCATTGAACAGGAAAGGTTGGAGGAAGATCAGGACAGCAAGAGGTGTTGGAGTAGGTCCAGGCACAAACGATTACTTATTCACTACCCATATCTTCAGGTAGTCTCAGCTCATCCGGATAGTCTCCCATTAGAGTGGATCCTAGCAGCCGGAATGATGCTCGAATCAGATTTCACACACAGTCTCTGCCACAGACCTGGTGAACGTTGGTTCTGGTTTTAGGCCTCTAACGGGACGATGACACCCCTCCAGAGAGTTACCGGGCCACTTCCTTCACTGTGATCTCTCACCAGTTCCTCGGAACGGTCCTCCCCCGGCCTCCTCATCTAGAACCATACCAGGCCACATGCCCTCAACATGGGGAGGATGTCCCCATGTTGATGGGGACAAGGGCCTCATCCCCACAACCCTTGCCTGGTGGTTGTGGGGGTCTGCAGGCGGGGGGCTTATCGGAATCTGGAAGACCCCTTTAACAAAGGGGACCCCCAGATCCCGGCCCCCCCCCTATGTGAATTGGTAAGGGGTACATTGTACCCCTACCATTTCACGAAGAAAGTGTCAAAAAATGTAAATAAAAACACACAAACACCTTGGAAAAGTCCTTTATTAAAAAAATATATATATATATTAAAAAAAAAAACATTCCAGCGATGAAATCCAGTGTCCCGCGGCGATCCCGATGTCCAGCGCTGTCCGTCATCGGTTGTGCCTGTGCGGACCTGATGGGGAACTTCCTCGTTGTGTTTTAAATGTATAGACTCGCCCCTTCTAAAGTTCCCCATCAGGTCCGCTCAGCGGACCAGATGCTGAACATGAGAAGGGGCGGGTCTATTCATGTATTACAAAGTGAGAGAAGTTCCCCATCAGGTCCTCCCCCTCGGTATGTCGGACCCGCCTACGTCATTGGCCTGAGCGGGAAACTTCCTTCACTGTGTAAATTTAAATTACACAGTGAAGGAAGTTTCCCGCTCAGGCCAATGACGTAGGCGGAGTCGGACATACCGAGGGGGCGGACCTGATGGGGAACTTCATTCGCTGTGTAATACATGTATAGACCCGCCCCTTAGGAAGTTCCCTATCAGGTCCGCACAGGCACAACCAATGACGGACAGCACTGGACATCGGGATCGCCGCGGGACACTGGATTTCATCGCTGGAATGTTTTTTTTTTTATTATTTTTTTTTTTTTTTAATAAAGGACTTTTCCAAGGTGTGTGTGTTTTTATTTACATTTTTTGACACTTTCTTCGTGAAATGGTAGGGGTACAATGTACCCCTTACCAATTCACATAGGGGGGGGCGGGATCTGGGGGTCCCCTTTGTTAAAGGGGTCTTACAGATTCCGATAAGCCCCCCGCCCGCAGACCCCCACAACCACCGGGCAAGGGTTGTGGGGATGAGGCCCTTGTCCCCATCAACATGGGGACATCCTCCCCATGTTGAGGGCATGTGGCCTGGTACGGTTCAGGAAGGAGGGGGGGCTGCTCTCTCGTCCCCCCCTCTTTCCCTGCGGCCGGCCAGGTTGCATGCTCGGATAAGGGTCTGGTATGGATTTTTGGGGGGACTCCACGCCATTTTTTTTTATTTGGGGTGGAGTTCCCCTTAAAATCCATGCCAGATCTCAAGGGCCTGGTATGGATATTTAGGGGGAACCCCACGCCATTTTTTAAAAAATTTGCGTAAGGGTTCCCCTTAATATCCATTCCAGACCTAAAGGGCCTGGTAATTGAATTTGGGGGAACCCCCACGCTTTTTTTTTTTTTATCAATGACTTTTCTATGTATTGATAAAAGCCGACAATTCATTATAGCCACGAGTGAGTTTTAAATCACTTTTTTTCCTTCAAAAATGACACTTTGTGCAGGGACAGTTCTAAGCACGGGAAACATGCGACACTTTACATGCATATCATACACACCCCCCAGGTACAAAATTTAAAGGAATATTTCACTTTTATTTTTTCATTTTAAGCATTATTAAAATCACTGCTCCTAAAAAAACGTCCGTTTTTAAAACTTTTTGTTTGCATTGATACATGTCCCCTGGGGCAGGACCCAGGTCCCCAAACACTTTTTAGGACAATAACTTGCATATAAGCCATTATAATTAGCACTTTAGATTTCTCCCATAGACTTTTCAAATTTGCCGCGAACACCCCAAATTGTTCGTTGTTCGGCGAACGAGCGAACAGGCAATGTTCGACTCGAACATGAGTTCGACTCGAACTTGAAGCTCATCCCTACTCCCAAACAATGGAGTACTTGGAATTAATACTCACTGCTTTTTAGGGACGAGTGCATCTTCCAGACAGAAGGATTCAACAACTGCACCAGGGTATTTTAAGCACAATGAGGTCTACCTTCCTCTCAGCCAATGACTGCATGGTATCATCATTCCGGGGAACTCCGCTCAACAACTTAAGGAACAATGGGACCGGGTCTTTCTGACCCTAAACGGTTTCGGTTGGATGCTAAATGTACTTGGAAGTAATACACTCTAATTCTCAGGGATGAGTGCATCTCCCAGACAGGGGGATTCAACAACTGCACCTTATCGGAATCTGGAAGACCCCTTTAAAAAAGGGGACCCCCAGATCCCGGCCCCCCCCATGTGAATTGGTAAGGGGTACATTGTACCCCAACCATTTCACGAAGAAAGTGTAATTTTTTAAAAAAAATAAATACACAGACACCTTGGAAAAGTCCTTTATTAAAAATAAAAAAATAAAAAACCCATTCCAGCGATGTAATCCAGTGTCCCGCGGCGATCCGATGTCCAGCGCTGCAGTCTCCACTCCACACGAAACGTCATTGGGTGAGCGGACCTACACTGCGGAGGAAGTTCCCCATCAGGTCCGCTCGGCCAATGACGTAGGCGGGGTCTGAGGTACGAGGGGGCGGGGACACCCTCGTATCTCAGACCCCGCCTACGTCATTGGCTGAGCGGACCCGATGGGGAACTTCCTCCGCAGTGTAAAAAATTAATAAACCCGCCCCTTCTCACGTTCCCCATCAGGTCCGCTCAGCCAATGACGTAGTTGTAAGGCTGAGCGGATCTGATGGGGAACGTGAGAAGGGGCGGGTCTATTCATTTGTTTACACTGCTGAGGAAGTTCCCTATCAGGTCCGCTCAGTCAGTGACGTTTAATGTGGAGTGGAGACTGCAGCGCTGGACATCGGATCGCCGCGGGACACTGGATTACATCGCTGGAATGTTTTTTTTTCTTTTTAATAAAGGACTTTTCCGAGGTGTCTGTGTGTTTTTTTTTTTTACACTTTCTATGTGAAATGGTAGGGGTACAATGTACCCCTTACCAATTCACATAGGGGGGGGCGGGATCTGGGGGTCCCCTTTGTTAAAGGGTTCTTCCAGATTCCGATAAGCCCCCTGCCCGCAGACCCCCACAATCAACGGGCAAGGGTTGTGGGGATGAGGCCCTTGTCCACATCAACATGGGGACATCCTCCCCATGTTGAGGGCATGTGGCCTGGTACGGTTCAGGAGGGGGGGCGCTCTCTCGCCCCCCTCTTTTCCTGTGGCCTGCCAGGTTGCATGCTCGGATAAAGGGTCTGGTATGGGTTTTTGGGGGAACTCCACTCCATTTTTTTTTTATTTGGGGTGGAGTTCCCCTTAAAATCCATACCAGACCTGAAGGGTCTAGTATGGATATTTGGGGGGAACCCCACGTCATTTTTTTTTATTTGATGCAGGGTTCCCCTTAATATCCATACCAGACCTGAAGGGCCTGTTAATTGAATTTGGGGGGACCCCCACGCATTTTTTATTTTTTTTATCAATGACTTTTCTCTGTATTGACATTTCTACGTCACTATTATAACATCATCTATGCCGCTAGTATAAAATCAAAAACATTAGTCGGTATTTGAGGGGTTTTACTAACCAAAGCAGCAAAAGGATTTTGGACAAAGGAAAAATCTCTTCTGCATATTAACGTCTTAAAGTTGAAGTACACCCTCCTAGTGTTTTCAGCCAAGGAAGCTGCCATCTTGGCCTCTGTTTAATCTTCAATTGCAATGGTGCTGCATGTGTGATCAGTTATGACACCAGCCATTGGATGGTTTGACAGTTTGTTTGAGAGCACATCCAATGTGACTGTTAGGGTTAGTTTACATTTGCTTCAAAACATGGCTTCGGACACGCTTTGTTAAAGTGGTTGTAAACCCACTTTGACAACATGCATCTACAGGTAAGCCTAGATTAAGGCTTACCTGTAGGTGCATGAAATTTCTCCTTAACCTACACGGTTAAGGAGATATTTGCAGATGACACTGCACTGATGTCTACAGCGCATGCGCGCCGTAGACAACGTCACAGGCGCACTAGCGGGCTGGCTTCTTGCCGGTTTTCTGAATGGGATCTTGCCGGGCCGAGCGCGCATGCGTGTGACGTCATCGCCGCTCTGGCCAATCACAGCGCCGGTGCGGCGATACACTGACGGCAGTGACGGGACATCGAGGCAAGATGGCGGCGGTGGCGGAGGGGAACGAGGAGCAGTTCGGGGGCTTCGATCTCAGGAAAGTCATTCATAATGAGCTAGTATGCTATGCATACTAGCTCATTATGCCTTTCTTTTGCAGGGTTTTAAAAAAAAAAAAAATCTAGGCTTTACTTCCTCTTTAATGCTCTCTGAACGCCAGTCAAAGCTCCTGTTACTAAATAAAATGGTTAGCTTACAGTGCTGTTAACACCTGCTTTTGCTTTGTGCTTGGATGAGGCTTCGATGAGGCTTCAGTGGGGCTTTGGTTGAGCTTTGATGGGGCTTCGGTGAGGTTTCGATGAGGCTTCGGTGGGGCTTCAGTGGGGCTTCAAGCTTTGCCACAGACTTCTATGGAGGCTTTTAAGATGCTTTCAAGCACCACTGAAGCTACATGGGGTATAATTTTCGAAGCAAAGCTGAAGCAAAGCAAAGCAAAAGAAGGGGTAAACAGGACTGTAAGCTAACCATTTTATTTAGTGACAGGGGCTTTGACTAACGTTCAGAGAGCTTTAACAAAGCCTGTTCGAAGCCTCGTTTTGAAGCAAGTGTAAACTAGCCATTAATGTGTGTTGAAGCCGAAGCAGGTGTAAATGAGCCCTTACATTCCCGGCATGTGCCGGAAATGTAACTGTTTTTTTAAACTGTTAAATCTATGGGTTTACTTCCGCTTTAAGTGTTTAGGGATGCTTCCAAAACACCTTAAGTTCTGGTCTATCCCACACCTAATTTTCAGCACGTTGAATTTCAAGAGGGCAGCAAGACAATGGCAGGTTAAATAAACAAGTTACCTGGGAAGGGGGGCAGGGGTACAAGATCTAGTCCTTTATATTGAGAAGCGTAGCTTCTTTAGACCTGGCCTTGTTCATTGATGTTCTATGAAAAAAGTCAATGTTTCTTCTTTATTAAAGTAGGTTTTTCATTTCAGTACACAGATCTTCTCATTTCTTTCCTGTTCCGCTTCTGCGCACTTGTAAAGTGATAGAATTTCTGCATTCCTTCAATGCAGATGTCTAAAGGTAAAGGAGGAATTAATAGAAAACCACTTAAGGAAAATCAATATTATCAGATGAAGGCAAAAAAGATGACATAATAAAAGAGAAAAAGGCAGATTCGAAAATCAGAGCTGTGTTAAGCACATCTTATCTACTGAAACATAGCTAACGAGGATAATAATAAAAAAAATGAGCTTGTTAGGATGTGTCATGTTTGCAACTTTTTGTACAGATGGCAGTTATTTTCTGAAAATAAAGCTGCCTATGTATGCCATGATTTTATTAGAGACTAATAAACAAAAAGGCAAAACTTTCCAAGCCAATAGTTCTCTTTCAGTGGGCTTCTAAGCTTATTGATAGGTGGGCAGATGTTTTCTCCAGAAGGAACATCTGTCTGTTATCTGCATTGCTGGGGTAATCTTGTAGGTGGGGCCTGTATTAGGTACCTTGTTTAGGAGGAATAAGTTCACACATTATAGAGTTCACCAATCCTTTATATAAGTGGGTAGCAAGCTCGTTGAGGTGACAGACAAACTGTCCTTTTCAGTGGTATATAGCATTACAGAGGAAATGCAGTCTCAATATTTACCTAATTAGGTGCATTATCAGAGGTCGTCTTCATTTAGTGGTGGTAGTTTCCCTGCCTGGAATGTGCACAGGATGATTCTGCAGCCTGCACAGGCTCCTCACCTCCATACTAGGTGTTTGTAGTGAACAGGGATGAGCCGAACACCCCCCTGTTCGGTTCGCACCAGAACCTGCGAACAGACAAAATGTTCGTGTAAACTTTAGAACCCTATTAAATACAATGGACTCGAACGTTCGAAATCTAAAGTGTTAATTATAAAGGCTTATATGCAAGTTATTGTCCTAAAAAGTGTTTGGGGACCTGGGTCCTGCCCCAGGGGACATGTATCAATGCAAAAAGAAGTTTTAAAACGGCCGTTTTTTCGGGAGCAGTGATTTTAATAATGCTTAAAATGAAAAAATAAAAGTGAAATATTCCTTTAAATTTCGTACCTGGGGGGTGTGTATGATATGCATGTAAAGTGGCGCATGTTTCCCGTGCTTAGAACTGTCCCTGCAAAAAATGCCATTTTTGAAAGAAAAAAAGTCTTTTAAAACTGACTCGCGGCTATTAATGAATTGTCGGCTCCCGGCAATACATACAAAAGTCATTGATAAAAAAAAAAAAAAAGCGTGGGGGTTCCCCAGAATTCAATTACCAGGCCCTTCAGGTCTGGAATGGATATTAAGGGGAACCCCCCCCGCAAATTAAAAAAAAAATTGACGTGGGGTTCTCCCAAATATCCATTCCAGGCCCTTCAGATCTGGCATGGATTTTAAGGGGAACTCCACCCCAAATTTAAAAAAAAAATGGCGTGGAGTCCCCCTAAAAATCCATACCAGACCCCTTATCCGAGCACGCAACCTGGCCGGCCGCAGGGGAAAAGGGGGGGATGAGAGAGCGGCCCCCCCTCCCTCCTGAACCGTACCAAGCCACATGCCCTCAACATGGGGAGGATGTCCCCATGTTGATGGGGACAAGGGCCTCATCCCCACAACCCTTGCCCGGTGGTTGTGGGGGTCTGCGGGCGGGGGGCTTATCGGAATCTGGAAGACCCCTTTAACAAAGGGGACCCCCAGATCCCGGCCCCCCCCTATGTGAATTGGTAAGGGGTACATTGTACCCCTACCATTTCACAAAGAAAGCGTAAAAAAATGTTTAAAAAAACACACAAACACCTTGAAAAAGTCCTTTATTTAAAAAAAAATCAAAAAACATTCCAGCGGTGAAATCCAGTGTCCCGCGGCGATCCCGATGTCCAGCGCTGTCCTTCATTGGTTGTGCCTGAGCGGACCTGATGGGGAACTCCCTCTCAGTATTTTAAATGTATAGACCCGCCCCTTCTAAAGTTCCCCATCAGGTCCGCTTAGCGGACCAGATGCGGAACATGAGAAGGGGCGGGTCTATACATGTATTACACAGTGAAGGAAGTTCCCCATCAGGTCCGCCCCCTCGGTATGTCGGACCCGCCTACGTCATTGGCTTGAGCGGGGAACTTCCTTCACTATGTAAATTTAAATTACACAGTGATGGAAGTTCCCCGCTCAAGCCAATGATGTAGGCGGGTCCGACATACCGAGGGGGCGGACCTGATGGGGAACTGCTCTCACTTTGGTAATACATGTATAGACCCGCCCCTTCCCATGTTCCGCATCTGGTCCGCTGAGCGGACCTGATGGGGAACTTTAGAAGGGGCGGGTCTATACATTTAAAATACTGAGAGGGAGTTCCCCATCAGGTCCGCTCAGGCACAACCAATGAAGGACAGCGCTGGACATCGGGATCGCTGCGGGACACTGGATTTCACCGCTGGAATGGTTTTTTTTTTTTTTTTTTTTAAATAAAGGACTTTTTCAAGGTGTTTGTGTGTTTTTTAAACATTTTTTTACGCTTTATTCGTGAAATGGTAGGGGTACAATCTACCCCTTACCAATTCACATAGGGGGGGGGCGGGATCTGGGGGTCCCCTTTGTTAAAGGGGTCTTCCAGATTCCGATAAGCCCCCCGCCCGCAGACCCCCACAACCACCGGGCAAGGGTTGTGGGGATGAGGCCCTTGTCCCCATCAACATGGGGACATCCTCCCCATGTTGAGGGCATGTGGCCTGGTACGGTTCAGGAGGGAGGGGGGGCCGCTCTCTCGTCCCCCCCTTTTCCCCTGCGGCCGGCCAGGTTGCGTGCTCGGATAAGGGGTCTGGTATGGATTTTTAGGGGGACTCCACGCCATTTTTTTTTAAAAATTTGGGGTGGAGTTCCCCTTAAAATCCATGCCAGATCTGAAGGGCCTGGAATGGATATTTGGGGGAACCCCACGTCAATTTTTTTTTAATTTGCGGCGGGGTTCCCCTTAATATCCATTCCAGACCTGAAGGGCCTGGTAATTGAATTCTGGGGAACCCCCACGCTTTTTTTTTTTTTTATCAATGACTTTTGTATGTATTGCCGGGAGCCGACAATTCATTAATAGCCGCGAGTCAGTTTTAAATGCATTTTTTTCTTTCAAAAATTAAATTTTTTGCAGGGACAGTTCTAAGCACGGGAAACATGCGCCACTTCACATGCATATCATACACACCCCCCAGGTACGAAATTTAAAGGAATATTTCACTTTTATTTTTTCATTTTAAGCATTATTAAAATCACTGCTCCCGAAAAAACGGCCGTTTTTAAAACTTATTTTTGCATTGATACATGTCCCCTGGGGCAGGACCCCGGTCCCCAAACACTTTTTAGGACAATAACTTGCATATAAGCCTTTATAATTAGCACTTTAGATTTCTCCCATAGATTTTTCGAATTTGCCGCGAACACCCCAATTTGTTCGCTGTTCGGCGAACGGGCGAAAAGGCAATGTTCGAGTCGAACATGAGTTTGACTCGAACTCGAAGCTCATCCCTAGTAGTGAAGAAGGAGCCTGCCCTGAGCAATCCCTTCTATCCTGGAACCTCTACCCGCACTAAGTACTTTCCCTTTTAAGTGGGTTCTTGTCCTTGTCCATCCACTCACCAGAAGTGTGCCAACATTTTCTTTATTCCTCACCCAATATGGTCAGTAAAGTCTCTTGAGAGTTATGTGTCCAAGCAGACTATTTTCATTTTTCAATACAGTGAACGAAATCTCTGATGCCCTGTACACACGATCGTTTTTTTCGATGAAAAAAGTCAGATGGACTTTTTTCATCGGAAAAACCGACAGTGTGTGGGCCCCATCGGACTTTTTTTCATCGGTGTAAAAAAATAGAACATGTTTTACATTTTTCCGATGGGAAAAAAAAAACGATAGGAAATTACGATCGTCTGTGTGGACTCCAACGGAAAAAAACCCCACACATGCTCAGAATCAAGTCGACGCATGCTCAGAAGTAGGGATGAGCTCGGTGTTCGAGTCGAACATAGGTTCGACTCGAACATTGGCTGTTCGCGCGTTCGGCGAACAACGAACGATTTGGGCCGTTCGCGCCAAATTCGAGTGACGCGAACGGCCCACAATACACTACGCCATCGCAGTGTAATCCTGGCGCTGTGATTGGCCAAGCATGCACTGTGACCCTGCATGCTTGGCCAATCACAGCGCCGGCAGCGAGGAGAGCAATGATTGGCCACAGGCAGGATGCCTGTGGCCAATTATAGCTGAGGGGGTTAAGTACACGCCCCACACTATAAAAGGCCGCCAGCGCGGTGGCCTTGTGTAGTGTGTTCCGGAGCAGGGAAAGTGAAGGATAGGCAGGGACAGTGTCAAATCTTGTCAAATCTATTCTTTGCTAAACCTTGTGTGTAGGGACAGAGAAGGATAGGCAGGGAGAGTGTCAGTGTCATATTCTTTGCTAAACCTTGTGTGTAGGGAGAGAGAAAGATAGGCAGGGAGAGTGTCAGTGTCATATACTTTGATAAACCTTGTGTGCAGGGAGAGAGAAGGATAGGCAGGGGACAGTGTCAGTGTCATATTCTTTGCTAAACCTTGTGTGCAGGGAGAGAGAAGGATAGGCAGGGAGAGTGTCAGTGTCATATACTTTGATAAACCTTGTGTGCAGGGAGAGAGAAGGATAGGCAGGGGACAGTGTCAGTGTCATTGTTGCTAAGCCTCCTGCACATTATACACCTGAAGTTAGCCCGTATTGCTGCTTTTTCCTGGTGTGTTACACCAACAGGATTTTGCGGCACTTACAGCGGGCGGAGTGTGCCTCCTGACCATATTACACCTTAACTTAGCCTGTATTGCTGCTTTTTCCTGGTGTGTTACACCAACAGGATTTTGCGGCACTTACAGCGGGCGGAGTGTACCTCCTGACCATATTACACCTTAACTTAGCCTGTATTGCTGCTTTTTCCTGGTGTGTTACACCAACAGGATTTTGCGGCACTTACAGCGGGCGGAGTGTGCCTCCTGACCATATTACACCTGAACTTAGCCTGTATTGCTGCTTTTTCCTGGTGTGTTACACCAACAGGATTTTGTGGCACCTACAGCGGGCGGAGTGTACCTCCTGACCATATTACACCTTAACTTAGCCTGTATTGCTGCTTTTTTTTTTTTTTTTTTAAATTAATTTTATTTGAAGTTTTCATAATAACAGAGAAATGACAATGGCCACATGGGTTTTAAAAAATCAAACAACAAGATATATCTAGAATAAAAAGGCGAACCATAATAAGACTTTATATGAGAGTACATTAGCAACTAGCTAGATATAAGATTCTACTAGGGGGTTAGAGTAAAGAACGGATCACGGCCTACATACAAACGTAAGGTGAGTGTGGTCGGTGTCCAGGACTCAGGGGCAAGAACGAGTTATGGAACTGTAGAGAGTCGGAGGGAATGGAGTACTCAATGGGGGTCTATCGAAGAGGAGTAAGACAAACCTGTGAAGGCCTCAATCCCCCCGCCCACCCCTAATGGGATCATTCTGTGGGCGAGAAGGCGACCTTTTGTATTGACAGGACAATGAAAGACAGACGGTTTATCAGTAGTATAGTAAAACCTTGACATCTCCAGTAGTACTGCCACCCCTCCTGGAATGGTCACGTAAGGACTAACCAATCTGGTCAGGGAGACTAAGACGTCTTTGAGTGTAATGTATAAGCTACAGAAATTAGTTTGAAAACTCGAGATATGGGATATTCATGTTCAGGTAGGAAGTACAGTGCAGAACTGAATTCTTAATATCAGTAAGCGACAGGGTAAAGGAGGGAGAGGGAGGGACTAGGGGAATGACGGAGTGATCGAAATATTCTGAGCGTTGTAATCAGGGTTTTCAGGTGGGAGTGCTGTTCCCTGCTAAGGGAGTTGGATTCACGTGGGGGTCCGTGGTTGACGTTGTCTCCCTATATTGGATCCAGCAAGCCCATATAATTCTGAATTTGGTGGGGTTGTCCTTGGCTTGGAAAATAAGTCTTTCCATCTCCGCTATTTTGTCAACTCTATTATGCCATTCGGCTACGGGGGGGGGGGGGGGGGGGGCGCGTTTCTCCAGTGGATTGGTATGCATTGGGTTGCTGCGTTAATAAGGTGTAGGGTAAGAGATTTGTGGTAGGTTGAAGTAGGAATGGATGTGTGGTGAAGTAGGTATTGTGCTGGGGAGAAGTCTGGAGTGTACGTAGTGATTTTGGTGATTAAAGTATGTATGTCTTTCCAAAAAGGTTGTATCAGAGGGCATTCCCACCAAATGTGGAGAAAAGACCCCGGGGCGGAATTACATCTCCAGCATAGAGGGGAAATGGTCGGGAAGAATCGATGTATTTTGTCTGGCGTACGGTACCATCTCGTGTATAATTTATATCTATTTTCTTGTGCGGATACATTGACCGAGCCTTTGTGTGTATGTTCGCAAACACGATCCCAATCTACCGTGGAGTGGTCTATGGATAGATCATTGGCCCATTGTAGGCGAGTCCGAGTGTCGGGGGGGGGATCCTGAGAGTAAAAAGGCATACAGAGTGGATATTAAATGTCTGTGTGGTTCCGTGTCAGTGCAGAGGAGTTCGAAGGGTGTAAGAGATCTAGACCACTGAGAGAGAGGGCGAGCCTGAAGAAGGAAATGACGTATTTGCAGATATTTAAAGAAGGGTATGCTGAGGTTAGGGAATTTGGAGGACAATTCGGGTTGTGTAAGAAGCGTGTCGACTTCAAAGCATTGATATGCTCTGACCGGGGGGTCAACGGTTCCTAAGTGCCTGACATTGGCAGGTATATCCGCTGGAAAGTCCGGGTTCTGGGTAAGAGGCGTCAGTGGCCCGGGAAATGGGGTCAGTTGGAGGATGTGGCAGGAGGTTTTGAAGTTGTGTAGTGTTGGACCTATTAGAGGATGAGTGGAGCAGTTCCGGGGGATGGAGCCTGTGTTTAATCCATGGTAGATGGGTAAGAGGAATATGGGAAAAATAATTTTCCACTTGCACCCAGTCTTTGCTTGATGCATGTGCATGCCAATCCACAATTCGTGTTAATTGGCAAGCCCTGTAATAGGAGTGTAGATCTGGAAGACCTAAGCCTCCCCTATATTTGGGAAGTGTCAATTTTGCCCAGCTCAGACGAGGAGGCCCCGCTGACCAGAGGAGGCGTCTGCATATTTGTTTAAATGAGGTAAAATAGGACGGGGGGAGTTTAATCGGGATAGCTTGCAAGAGATATAGTAATCTGGGCAGCACATTCATCTTTAGGATGGCAGCTCTGCCAAACCAAGAAAAGGGGCCCCTCAGCCAATCAGTTGTGTCTTCCCTAATAGTCTGAAGTGCGGGGAGAAAGTTCTTCGAATACAGGTCAGTCAATCTGGTAGGAATTTTAATGCCCAGGTAAGTGAGTTCATTGGGTTCCCATCTAAAAGGGAAGTTGGCTTGACATAGTAGGACCGTTTGTTGTGGTAAGGAAATGTTGAGTGCCTTAGATTTATCGAAGTTGATTTGGAGGTTGGAGAGGTGATTGAAGAGGGTAAAGTCCTTGAGGAGGTTTGGGATGGTAGTAAAGGGATTTGAAAGAAATAGTAGAACATCGTCCGCGTATGCCGCAATCTTGTATTGATTGCGATTAATGGTAATCCCCTGGATATCGGGGTTGTCTCTTATTTTGCGGAGGAAAGGTTCCATGGTAAGGACGAAGATGAGCGGGGAGAGGGGGCATCCCTGGCGCGTACCGTTGGATATGGAGAACGTAGTCGATAGTCGACCATTGACCCGTATCCTGGCCGTGGGGGATGCATACAATGCCATAATCATTTGTATAAGCCGTGTTGGGAGCCCCACAGCTTGAAGACAGGCGGACATATAGTCCCACGCTACCCTGTCAAAGGCCTTTTCAGCGTCAAGGGACAGAAAAAATCCCTTAGAGGTAGTGGAGGTCAACCAGTGGTGTATGTTTAAGGCCTTGGTAGTGTTTTCTCTGGCTTCTCTGCCAGGGATAAAACCCACTTGGTCGGTCGAGATTATTTTAGGGAGTAAGGGGAGTATGCGGTTTGCCAAAATCTTGGCGTAGAGTTTCACGTCTACATTAAGGAGGGAAATAGGGCGATAGTTGGAAACTACCGTTGCGTCCTTACCTGGTTTTGGAATGAGCGTTACATGTGCCTCCAAAATGTCCCTGTTTTGTGAGGGGGAAGAGGTTGGTAGGTCATTAAAGGCTGCTACAAAATGTGGGAGTAAGATATCTGTAAAAGCTTTGTAGTAGCTAGAAGTCAGTCCGTCCGGGCCTGGGCTCTTGCCCGGTTTCAACTGTTTCAGGGCCTTAAGGGTTTCTTCAGTGGAGATTGGTAAGTCTAGATCAGTTAAATCTTCCGAGGGAAGAGGGGAGGGGCTATGTTGGGCTAAAAATTTGTTTATAATTTCGGGACGTCTAGCGAAAGGGTCAGTCAAGTGTGGAGTGGGAAGGTTGTATAGTTTGGAGAAATATGTTACGAATTGGTTAGCTATGTCTTCTGTGCGGTTAACAGTGGTGCCGGAAGGGGTTTTGATAGTGTGGATCGTGTGTGTGGATTTTTTCTTTTGCAGGGCTCTTGCTAAAAGTTTGCCCGCCTTGTTCCCAAATTCATAGAACAATTTCTGTGTTAGTGTGTATTTACGCTTTAACGTTTTCTGGAGTTCCTCAAGGAGGTCGGCCCTCGCTGCTAGAAGATCAGTGAGGCATTTGTCAGCCAATGATCGTTTGTGGATGTTTTCGAGTCGTTTCACTCGGTTTGATAGGTCTTCGACGTGTGCCTTTCTAAATTTGTTTCGTTTGGCCGCTAGAGATATGAGTTCGCCCTTGATTACACATTTGTGTGCGGCCCAAGTAACCATCGGAGACGTGTCTCCCTTGCAGTTTTCCTTAAAGTAGTGTGAAAGACATTCCGATATTTTTAAGGTATTATCTCCGTCCAGGAGAAGCGAGTCATCAAGACGCCAGATCGCTGATCTGGTCCGTCGTGACGGGAGTGTGAGAGTCATGGTTATAGGGTGATAGTCCGATAGAACCATAGGTTCAATGGTGGCCTCTGTAAGAGTGGTCAGGTCATCTTGTGTTACGAAATGGTCGAGTCTGGAGTATTTGTTGTGTGGTGCGGAGAAGAACGTGAAGTCTTTTACCGTTGGGTAAAGTGTGCGATACGAGTCATGGAGAGTTAAGGTACTAAGGCGAGTCTTGATTGCACGAAGGGCACTATATGCAATATAGGAAGAACCATTGGAAGTGTCGAGGGATGGGACGAGAGGAACGTTAAAATCCCCACCCATAATTAAGGTGCCAGTTTTAAACACCGTGAGTTGATCCAGGGTTTTACGGTAGAAGGTCACGTGTTGAGAGTTTGGAGCATAAATGTTTGCAATGGTAATGGGTTTGCCATGGATAGTACCTTTTAGGAAGATATATCTCCCGTTAACATCCCTCTCAATATCCGTGGTCTGGAGGGGACAGTGTTTCGAGATTAAGATGGAGACCCCTTTTGATTTGGCTATGTCGTTTGTCGCGTGGTAAACAGTCGGATAGTGGAGGTCCTGAAGCTTTGGGATATTATCCGTACGGAAATGGGTCTCTTGGATAAGAGCGATTTGTGTTTTGGCTCTGCGAAGTGTATGCAATAATTGGGAACGTTTCTCGGGAATATTTAGGCCTCGCATGTTAATAGAATATAGTTTAAGTCGGGTAGGGAGGTTGGGCACCATAGGGTCAGAATCATTGCTTGGAAGTTTGTCCGTCATTCCTAGGGGGGGGGGAGTGAGATTATACAGGTGTTACGGGAATGAAAGCAATACTATCAAAGTGCTTTAGAGGGGAAGATGGGAAGGAGAAGACCGATGAGGGAAAGGAACCTGTCCAAACTCCTCAGAATTGGGGGATGATCGGTGAGTTGTAGGGCGCGGAGGGTAGTCACACGTCCGTCAGGCGTGCTCGTACCCTCTCACGCCACTGTGTGGGGGTTGACCAAGACCAAAGCCGGTGAAGGACATTAGAATAAGGGGTGGAAATGTGTATACAAGGGATATCCCACCACCTCAGGACAATCCAATCACTGAAGTACGGAGAACCCGTTACCATAGGGGCTAAAGAAATATGGTGTAAGCTATCACAGATCATACTAACCCGAAGCTGTAGTGCGGGTTTTACAGCCTAGAAACAGAGAGATGATATTGTGTCTGGGCCATAGGGGTTGAGACGGTATCATAAGTAAATAGGGTACCTCCTAGTGTTTCAAGGTCGTGTTGGGATACCTATTGTAAATCTTCATAAGTATATCTGCATAAATACATTCACGACCCTTCAGCTTGGAGAAAATGTCTTTAAGAGCTACAGCCTATAGTGGGACCCTTACCTAATAAGGAATCGTACCTGAACAAAATAACCATAAAAATAGTGGAACTGAACAAACTTAAACAAGTAGTAAACAATAAAAAGGTACAGGGTAGGGTACAGTGTATGAATCATTGTAAAAGTCTCCGTACTGTACCTTGATGAGCAAGTAAGTGGTGTCTAGACACCAAACTCCAACAGAGCAAATATTAATATTAAGGACCCACCCGCCCGCCAGCCAGCTGAGAAGCAGACCAGTAAAGTTAAGCAACCAAGGCTATATTTTTAAGCTCAGACGGTTAGCCAGAAGGTTGTAATGTCCCTTAGGGCATTTAGCGCTTAGTGGGGGGGGAGAAGGGAGGAAGAATGATGAGAAGGAGAGAGAAGGGATGAAGACGGGATAGAGAGGGGGAAAAGGGGAGGGGAGGGAGGGGGAAGGGGATATGATGAGTGGGGGGAGGTAGGAACCCATGTGGGGGAAGGAGTGGGAGAGGAGGGGGAGAGGGGGGGGAGAGGGGGGGTAGACGGAGAGAAAGGTGGGACGTTAGCAGAGGGAAGGGGAGAGGAGAAGAAATGGGTGTGGGGCTGTGCAGGGGAGATTGGGTAGAGGAAGGAGGATGGAAAGTAGGGGTGTGAGGAAGAGGACCGGGAAGAGGGTGAGGTTATGGGGGGATAGCAAGCAGAAACTTCTACTGGTAGCATATGGTAAGTAAGCAAGGTTGTGAAGAGGTGCTCGGCAAGGGGCTGAATTATAGTCTTGCTGCTCTTGACTGCTGAAGTCGGGTTATTTTGAGCCAACACTGCCATTGAGCTCTCGGGTAAGAGTCAAATTGGGTTTTCCGGGGGAATCAGAGAGTACATGGGACCTGCGGGAAAGGATGTAGTGGTATGTAGCTTTAGAAGAAATTACCTTCCCTATAGTCATAGCATCCCAAATGTTCCATTGGTATAGTAGAGGAGAGTCCGAAGGATGAAAAGTTCCCTATAAGCCAAGGGAAGGGTGATGTGAATGAAGCGCAAATGGGCTCACCTCTGCAAAGGTTGGAGCGGGCATTCTATGCATCTTTCTTCTAGTGGAGGGGCTCTGAAGCTCGTAGTGAGCGTAACGGAGCAGCAAGTCAGAGGTACCGGCATCAGATGGGAGTTGATTCGAAGTAAGCGGCCGAGATCGGGTCTTCTTCTGGGAAAGTGAGCGGTGTCCAGCGGATGTTTTAAATAGAAGCATCTTGTGCGTCGCAACCGGAAGTGATGTGGTAGGGTGCGCTATCATTGACTTCCTATCACCGCGGGTTGGTCTGGGGGATGTAGTCTGCGTAGTACGTAGAATTACGTAAGCTGAAATAAGCTGGCGGGAGGGCGTCAGTGTCTAAGTGTCTTGGGGCGGGAACGGAGGATCAGACAGATAGCGTACTCCTGGAGGAGCTGTTTCCATTGGGCAGGACGAAGTGAGGTCTGCAGTATATCGCGGCCTGAGACATTGTGTGAAGGGAGAGTGAATAAAGAATACACCATTTAGAACTGTGGTTATTTCGGGGAAGTTGCATAGTAGTGCAAACGAGGGAAACCGGGGTCAATGGGGCCAAGTCATGGTGGTCAGGGAGTACGATACCTAGCGGTCCCGACGGGCTCTCCTGGAAGTAGGGGAATCCGTAGGGCTGGAACCTTGTTGGGAGTTGCGAGAGGTGGCGTGTACTCTGGATCCCGATGGGGATCGCCTCCTTCTATATCTGGTAGCCTGGGTTTCCATGGGTTCTTCCCGGAGTTTGGTGGGTTTGCTTACTGCATAGCGGGAGTTTGCGTACCATTCCGGAACGGCCACACGAGGAATTTCCAAAGCATCGCAAAACGAGGGTATATTCTCCGGTACCCTAAGCAGTGCCGTATGTCCCAGAGCTGTGGCTGACAAACAAAAGGGAAATTTCCACTTATATCTGATCCCTTTATCTTGTAATACGGTCAGCAGAGGTTTCAAAGCACGGCGATGCTGGAGTGTAATTCCCGACAAGTCCTGGAACAATTGTATTGGCCTCCCATCATGTACCAACTGTTGACCTCTCGCCTGTTTGAGAATGTCCTCCTTCAGTGTGTAGTCCACTAAACAGCAGGCCACATCCCTTGGGGGGTCGGATTCTCTGCCTTTAGGGCGCAGGACGCGATGGATGCGCTCCATGATGATCGGGGTTTGCGGAGGCCTATTGAGAATGGTATTGAACAGAGTGGTCACCGTTTGGGGGATTTGATCTCCCTCGACGGATTCCGGTACACCCCGCACTCTGAGGTTGTGGCGGCGCCCCCTATTGTCCAGGTCCTCCAAATGGCGCTGCATGTCCCGGAGCTGAAGGGTGTGGGTATCTATTTGTTTGGCAGCCCTGCGAATGTCTTTCTCCTGGTACTCCGCCTGTGTTTCCACGGAGTGTACCCTGTCATTTAAGTCATGGATGTCCAGGCGGAGGTCCGCAATGGCCGCCGACAGGGTGTCCTTAATGTCGGCCGCAATGGCGCGGAGGTCTTGTATGGTCAGCGGTGACTGAGGGGAATTCGCCCCCCCCGTTGTCTGGTGGAGAGGGAGCCGTTGAGACTGCTGACAGGGGTATTCCCTGTACTTGATGGGATTGTGCCTGGGAGCGGCTCTGAGAGTGACCGTTGTGGGACGTCGCCATGTTCCCCCTGTTGTTTCTGAACATCTCGGGTATATTCTGGTTCATACCTCCCGGTTGTTCGAGCGGTGAGCGCGATCTGGAGGTTGAAGATTGCCTGGAAGCAGTCCCCATCTTACAAGGTAAGAATGGGGTGAATTTGGGGTGTCAGGACTCCTGAAAACGAACAAAAGTGTCCTGAGGTGGCAGGAGCTATTGACTCAGGCGTCCATTCAGTAGCAAGGTCCGGCCACGCCCCCCCTGTATTGCTGCTTTTTCCTGGTGTGTTACACCAACAGGATTTTGCGGCACTTACAGCGGTCGGAGTGTGCCTCCTGACCATATTACACCTGAACTTAGCCTGTATTGCTGCTTTTTCCTGGTGTGTTACACCAACAGGATTTTGCGGCACTTACAGCGGGCGGAGTGTGCCTCCTGACCATATTACACCTTAACTTAGCCTGTATTGCTGCTTTTTCCTGGTGTGTTACACCAACAGGATTTTGCGGCACTTACAGCGGGCGGAGTGTACCTCCTGACCATATTACACCTTAACTTAGCCTGTATTGCTGCTTTTTCCTGGTGTGTTACACCAACAGGATTTTGCGGCACTTACAGCGGGCGGAGTGTGCCTCCTGACCATATTACACCTGAACTTAGCCTGTATTGCTGCTTTTTCCTGGTGTGTTGCACCAACAGGATTTTGCGGCACTTACAGCGGGCGGAGTGTGCCTCATGACCATATTACACCTTAACTTAGCCAGTATTGCTGCTTTTCCCATTTCCCTGCAGGCCATTAGAATGTCTGGAAGGCAAACAAGAAGAGGCAGACAGTCAGGAGCCAATAAAAGAGGGCAAGCAGGCTCTGTGTCTAGAGACAACAGTGCTGGTCGTGGACGCGGTGCATCGCCATCAGCACGTGGCCATGGGACACGCTTGTCCTTCTTTTCGGCAGCTGGACGTGTTGAGCTGCATCATGCCGAAGACTTGGTAGAGTGGATGACCAAGCCCTCCTCATCCTCCTCATCCTCTCTCACCCAGGCTCAGGGTACTGGCAAAGCAGCTGCCAAAGCGTCCTCTTCCCTGGTATCAATGTCATCATCAGTCACTCCTTCCCTAGACCAACCATGTCCTCCTGAGGAGTCCCCCGAACTGTTTGAGCACAGTGTTGGGTACATGCTCCAGGAGGATGCCCAGCGTTTCGAAGGGTCTGATGATGATACCCAGCTAGAGGAAGGCAGTAGCATGAGAGCAGAGAGAGGGGATGCTCAAGAAGGACACCAATCTGGCAGTCATGTTCCAGCAGCTGCAGCATACTGCCAGATTGGCTCCAGTGATGAGGAGGGAGGGGATGATGAGGTCACTGACTCCACGTGGGTGCCTAATAGGAGAGAGGAGGAGGAGGAGGAGGATGAGGAGGAGGCACATCTCCAACGAGGCAGGATGCCCTCGGAGGGCCAGCGTAAGGGCAGCACACCGACGGAATCACACCGCAGAGCTCCACCTGTGCAGGGCACTGCCTCTGCCCGTTATTCAAAAAGTTATTTGGTGTGGGGCTTTTTTGAGTCGAGTGCATCAGATCGCACAGCTGCTGTTTGCAACATATGTCTCAAGCGTATATCGCGTGGCCAAAACATCACCCGCTTGGGCACCACATGCTTGACCAGACATATGTTGACCTGCCATGTAGCTCGTTGGCAAGCCTACCTTAAAGACCCACACCAAAGAACAAAGCTGACCTCTTCTTGCACCGCATCGGCTGGGATCTCCAACCCCACTATACCTTCTGTCCTCTCTGAAACCTGCTCTGAGAGGAATGAAGGTGTAGAATTAGGTGTGTCACAGCCAAGTACTTGCAGGCACTCTGCTAGCAGTACACCAACGTCCGATTCTAGCAGGCAAATTTCCCTGCCCCAGCTGCTGGACCGTCGAAAGAAGTTCACTCCCAGCCATCCACATGCCCAGCGGTTGAATGCTAGCTTGGCTAAATTGCTAGCGCTTTAACTGCTGCCTTTTCAGTTGGTAGACTCGGCCCCCTTCCGTGAGTTTGTGCAATGTGCGGTTCCTCAGTGGCAGGTTCCCAAACGCCACTTTTTCTCACGGAAGGCGATTCCGGCTCTCTACCGGCATGTGGAAGGCAATGTCTTGGCCTCGCTGGACAGGGCGGTCAGCGGTAAGGTGCATATTACCGCTGACTCATGGTCCAGCAGGCATGGACAGGGACGTTACCTTTCTTTCACGGCCCATTGGGTCACTCTTTTGGCAGCTGGGAAGGATGCAGGACAAGGTGCAGTAGTGTTGGAGGTTGTTCCACCGCCACGCCTCCAAAATGCTACTACTGGTTGTGACACACCTCTGTCCTCCACCCCCTCCTCTTCTTCTTCCTCCGTGGCCTCTTCCTGTGCTTTGTCCTCGGAACCAGCGGTGCTCCGTAGGCGTTCAAGGGGCTACGCAAGTACGCAGGCAAAAAGATGCCATGCCGTGCTTGTGCTGGTGTGTTTGGGGGACAGGAGCCACACTGAGGCAGAGGTTCTGTCTGCTCTGCAGGGGCAGGCCGAGAGGTGGTTGACGCCACGCCAGCTTAAGCCAGGAATGGTAGTTTGCGACAATGGCACCAACCTCCTCTCCGCTCTCCGACAGGGACAACTGACCCATGTGCCCTGTGTGGCTCACGTCCTTAACCTGGTGGTGCAGCGGTTCTTGGGCAGGTACCCGGGCTTACAGGATGTCCTGAGGCAGGCCAGGAAAATCTGTTTGCATTTCCGCAGATCTTATAATGCCAGTGCTTGCCTGGCTGAGCTGCAAAAGGAGTTGAACCTGCCCAAGAACCGCCTTATATGTGACATGCCCACCAGGTGGAACTCAACGTTGGCCATGCTGCAGCGGCTGCACACGCAGCAGAGGGCCATCAATGAGTACCTGTGCGACTACGGCACCAGGACAGGGTCAGGGGAGCTCGGGTTTTTTTCACCACGCCAGTGGGGCATGATCAGGGATGCATGCACTGTCCTGGCTCCATTTGAGGAGGCCACGAGGATGGTGAGCAGTGACAGTGCATGCATCAGTGACACTGTAAATCTTGTCCACCTGTTGGAACATACGCTGCGTGGAATAATGGACAGGGCACTTGAGGCAGAACAGAGGAAGGAAGAGGAGGACTTCCTTGCCTCTCAAGGCCCCCTTTACCCAGACAGTGTTCCTTCTGTCCCACCCATCGCACAGGAAGAAGAGGAGGAGGAGGAGGAGGAGGAGGAGGATTGTGTCAGCATGGAGGTGGAGCCTGGCACTCAGCATCATCAGCAGCAGTCTTTTAGGGATGATTTACAGTCCCAAGAAACCAGTGGACTTGTACGTGGCTGGGAGGAGGTGGCTGCGGATCATGTCGTCCTTAGTGACCCAGAGGACTCCGGACCGAATGCCTCAGCTAACCTACGCTGCATGGCCTCCCTGATCCTACAAAGTCTGCGGAAGGATCCTCGTATTCTTCGGATCAAGGAGAGGGACCATTACTGGCTGGCCACTCTTCTTGATCCACGGTACAAAGGTAAGGTTGCGGACCTTATCTTACCGTCGCAGAGGGAGCAGAGGATGAGACAACTCCGGGAGGCCTTGCAGAAAGGTCTGTGCAACGCGTTCCCAGAGACTGGGAGGTTACAAACTCCTGGTCCTGGACAACGAGTTGCTGAGGCTTCAGTCAGTCAAAGAAGGAGCGGTGGGGAAGGTGGCCGGCTGACCGATGCGTTCAGACAATTCTTTAGTCCGCAGCCCCAAGGTATGATCGGTTCCAGCAACCATCGCCAGCGTCTGATATACATGGTGCAGGAATACCTAGGGGCAAGGTCAGACTTGGACACCTTCCCCACCGAAAATCCTCTGGCTTACTGGGTCTTGAGGATGGATCACTGGCCAGAGCTTGCACAGTATGCAATTGAGCTACTGGCCTGTCCTGCATCCAGCGTTCTTTCAGAACGCACATTCAGTGCTGCTGGAGGATTTGTCACGGATCACAGGGTGCGCCTGTCTACCGACTCTGTTGATCGACTGACCTTCATAAAGATGAACCAGTCTTGGATCACCACCACCTACCAAACACCTGAAGCTGATATAACAGACTAATTTATTTTCAAATGTCACATCCCTTCAAGACTGATGCTGATGCTGAGAGACTGTCCTGTTATGTTGACTGACTATCCTCATCCTCCTCAATGATCCGATTGATGATGATAGCTTGGAACAACATTTTTGTTTCTGGGTGCCGCCACCAGTGGCTAAGGCCCAATTTTTCAGCCCCTGTTTAACAGGGGTGTGTTATTACAATTTTTTAAGCAATGCTTTGCAGCAGGGCTCATTCCTGCACTCCAACTAGAGTATCTGGGAGTGGTTGCAGTGTCGTGGCACCAGCACCAGTGGCTAAGGCCCAATTTTTCAGCCCCTGTTTAACAGGGGCGTGTAATTACAATTTTTGATGCAATACTTTGCAACAGGGCTCATTGCTGTGCTCCAAGTACAGTATCTGTGAGGGGTTGCAGTGTTGTGGCACCAGTGCCTAAGGCCCAATTTTTCTGCCCCTGTTTAACAGGGGCATGTAATTACAATTCTTGATCTAATAATTCACAGCAGGGCCCATTCCTGCGCCCACCAAGACTAACTGTGAGGTCTTACAGTGTTGTGTCAACACCACCACCACCACCACCACCAAAGGCCCAATTTTTCAGCCCCTGTTTAGCAGGGGCGTGTAATTACAATTTTTGATGCAATACTTTGCAACAGTGCTCATTGCTGTGCTCCAAGTACAGTATCTGTGAGGGGTTGCAGTGTTGTGGCACCAGTGCCTAAGGCCCAATTTTTATGCCTCTGTTTAACAGGGGCATGTAATTACAATGTTTGATCTAATAATACACAGCAGGGCCCATTCCTGCGCCCACCAAGACTAACTGTGAGGCCTTACAGTGTTGTGTCAACACCACCACCACCACCACCGCCAAAGGCCCAATTTTTCAGCCCCTGTTCAACAGGGGCATGCAATTACAATTCTTGATCTAATAATTCACAGCAAGGCCCATTCATGCGCCCACCAAGAGTAACTGTGAGGGCTCACAGTGTTGTGGCAACACCAACATGTAAGGGGCAAATTTCAGCTGAGTATATACGGCAGGCCCCTACTTTCAAACATCCAACTTACAAACGACTCCTCCTTGCAAACGGAAGGATACAACAGGAAGTGAGAGGAAATCTACCCCTAGGCAGGCAAATTCTCTCCTGTAAAAGTTAATATGGGAAAAAAAGTGTCTCCTCTCCACTGATGCTTTATCACCAATTCTTGTTTCAATAAAAACCCCAAATTTTGAAAAAACATTTGTCATTAGGACGGAAAGTGAGGTGAACTGTTCTGAACAGGTGCACACTGCACAGACAGCAAAACAAATGTTACAGGGGTGATAACCCTTCCCTATGTTTTCCAAAAAGCTTAAAAATAGATTTTTTGCCTGGAGCTACACTTAAACAATGTACCTGTTCTAAAATTACAAACAGATTCTACAAACCTACAGTCCCTGTCTTGTATGCACCGCCTGTATACGGCTGTTCAGAGTATATAGGGCCTTTTTTATTTTGTGTGCGGGGTTCCCCTTAATATCCATACAAGACCCAAAGGGGCTGGTAATGGGCTGGGGTAGGGGGGTGATGGGGTAGCTATGCCATTTTTCTCAAAGATTTTCATCCATATTACATTAAAGCCGCAAGCAGTTTTAAATGGCTTTTTTTCCTTTAGAAATGTAATTTTGTGCAGGGACAGTTCTAAACACGGGAAACACGTGGCACTTCACAGGCATACTTTAGACACCCCCCAGGTACGATATTTAAAGGAATATTTTACCTTTTTTTTTTCACTTTATGCATTATTAAAATGACTACTCCAGAAAAACGGCCATTTTTAAAACTTCCTTTTGCATTGATACATGTCCCCTGGTGCAGAACCCGGGTTCCCAAACCCTTTTTAGGACAATAACATGCATAATAGTCGTTATAATTAGCACTTTAGATTTCGAACGTTCGCATCCATTGTATTTAATAGGGTTCTAAAGTTCGTGCGAACTTTCGGTCCGTTCGCGGGTTCTGGTGCGAACCGAACCCGGGGGTGTTCGGCTCACCACTACTCAGAAGCATTGAACTTAGTTTTTCTCGGTTCGTCAGAGTGTTTTACGTCACCGTGTTTTGGACGGTCAGAATTTTGTCTGATGGTGTGTATGCAAGACTGATGGAAGTCAGCTTCATCGGAATTTCGACAGAAAATTCCATCAGATTTTATTCTATCGGAAATCCGATTGTGTGTACAGGGCATAAGGGTCCAATTCCCTTACAAGCCCCCCTTCCCATGCAACAATACCACTAGGCCAACAACAGTGGGAAGGTTAACTGCACCTGATTACAAGCTACTGTAATAATTGTATTATTCACCTGGTGGACCATGGTTGTATGCATGGGATTGCATCCCAGACAACTATAGCAAAAACAACATGAAAAGGAAAGTAGGTTAATTAAATAAACAATAAGACAAGAATATTGGAAAATGTTAGGCTGCTGCCCTGGGGGCTAAAACATATCAATTAAACCAATTAAGCAAATAAAACTTTCTTTAACCACTTCAGATCCACGCTATAGCCGAAAAAGATGGCCGCAGTGCGGACCTGAACTGCCGGGAGGGCGTCCCTGGACGCCCTCTTGTTTACTTTGCCAGGGGGGCGCATCGCGGAATAGCTGTGTCCGCTGTGTCACGCGGGTGCCGATGCGTGTGCCTGGCGGCAGCGATGTCCGCCAAGTGCCCGCGATCGGCAGTCACAGAGCCAGGGAATTGGATCTCTGTGTGTAAACACAGAGATCCACGTCCTGTCAGGGAGAGGAGACCGATGGTGTGTTCCTTGTACATAGGGACAACCATCGGTCACCTCCCCTAGTAAGAATCACTCACAGGGAACATATTTAATACCTTGATCGCTCCCTAGTGTTAACCCCTTCCCTGCTAGTCACATTTATACAGTAATCAGTGCATATTTATAGCACTGTTTGCTGTATAAATGTGAATGGTCCCAAAATAGTGTCAAAAGTGTCCGATCTGTCCGTCGCAATAT